>JAWZYU010000018.1:53944125-55342250 GCA_038380435.1 Ryuthela nishihirai | reverse complement strand
GTGGGATCCAACTTTGTAATCTTCTCTGAAAACTAAGTAGATATCATTTTTCATGCCTTCACCGAGTAATTGTTGGTATAGTATTACGCTCAATATTTTTCATTACATGTGAAGCACGGATGTGCTTAAAAATAGTCCTTTCATTTTATTTCGCGTTGTCTAGTGCACACGTTGATCCAATTACTACTTAATACTTATATTTGCTTCCCTATCACGGTAAAGTACAGTGTTATGACTTTTTCTTCCTTTTCCTAAAAGAATAACACGAAAAAAAAATAAAGAAAACACAATGAAAAAAAATTAAAATTAGAAATAAACCTTTTATTTTCTAAACCTAGAGAAAAATCAGTTTATTTATTTACTTTCATTATTTTAAAAGCTTTAAATATATTTATATATTTTTCAACATAATAGAGGTAATGATTATTGCAATAATCAAGACTGACCTTCAATAACGCATAAATCAGCAATAGACAATAGAATAAAGGTCGGAATTATTTTAAAAGAAAATTAAATAAAATATTAAATGATACTAAAATAACACTATTGGATGGTTCAGTTTCATTTGTTTTACCTCAGAGCTGCACTTTTCTGCACAAAAAGGAGTAAATGGACAAGCCACAGGTACCTCAAAGAAGGTTGGGAAGCGGCCCAGTTGATAGCTCTTAGGAAATAGACGGAAGCCTTCCCTCAAAGCCATTCAGTGTGTTCATTAACGTGAACATGGTATGGCTCTTCTGTACACAGCGCCAGAGCTTTAGGTCTCTTCCGACAGACGGCTGCCTTTCTAAGCCGAACGGTGTCCCTTTTCTGATTGAGGGCAGTGTGTGGTTTTATCGGAGATAAAACTTCCAGTTGGCACAGGCTGGATTCGAACCTGAGTGCTGAAGATTATGAATATTGCGCGCTGCCACACTGAGCTGTCCCTTATTGTATGGTAACTCCGGTTGTAAAGAGAGAGGCTGAGAAAAATATTTTCTAAAATATATTCTTAAAATCTCGATACATGAAATCCTTAAATGCCATTTCATAACGAATTATCGTTTGCTTTGTGTTTTATGACAAGTTTAAGAATATAAATTTCCATTCGGTTGTTTCGCCTATGAGCGGCACTTTTGCAATGGGCTAAATGGCCAGGCCACAAGGGTTGGGTTGGGTTGTTTTACCTCTGAGCGGCACTTTTTTGCACACCATGGGCTAAATGACCAGGTCACATGGACCCCGAAGGCTCAGAGAAGGTTGGGGGAGGGGACCCACTGGAACAGCTGTTGGGAGACAGATGGTAGCCTCCCGTCAAGGCCATCCAGCGAGTTCTTTAACGTGTACAGGGTATGGCTCTCCCGCACACGGGGCCACGGCTTAACGTCCCATCCGACGGACGGCGGCCTTTTCAAGCCCATCGGTATCCCCTACTGACCGTGGGCAGGGCGGGGAAATTTTTCGGAGATAAATCTCAACGCTGACCCAGCTGGGACTCGAACCTGGGAACTACAGATTTGCGAGCCTGGCGCGCTACCGACTGAGCCACCCCCGCCCCCCAGGCCACAAGGATCCCGAGGATTCAGACAAGGTTGGCGAAAGGGAACTCCTGGACAGCTGTCAAGACGAAGATGGCAATCCCGTCAAGGATATTCAGCGTGTTCTCTAACGCTAACAGGATATTGTCCTTTCGCATACGGCGCCAGGCCTTAACATTCCATACGACTGACGGTGGCCTTTCCTAGCCCATGTGTGTCTTCTACTGACCCAGTGCAGGGCGGAAAGTTTCGAGAAAATAAATCTCAATGCTAGCCCAGATGGGACTCCGATTTCAATTGATTATATAAAGTATGTTTTGTTTTGCCAAACTACTTCATTAAAAGGAATATAAAAAATAGAAATATGGTTAAAACGACATCCTGTCATTTCGATTGCTCTGAAACGACTAGCATTAATGAGCTACAATAAGCGGCGAACCGATTATGCGCTGTGGACTACTGAAACTTAAAACACTGTTGTAGAATTGGGCAATGTCTACATATTTTATGCTTGGCTGGAAAAAAAGTCGTCAATTTTATGGATTGCGTGACTTTTCGATTACGCTGTATTTGAGAACTGCAGATCTTAGAACTTCTATAGAATTTTGTTGAGAAATAAATAACTTAGAGATAATATGCTCACCACCGAAATAAAAATACGGTTAGTGGCCTTCAAGTTTGAACTACGGAAGAGATAGATGCAAACGATGTTGTCCCATGGGATATAACGTGTCTAAAGACATTAGCGAGCGAAATGTTTCATAAACCTCAGAAACTTTCGTAACAAAAATTAGATTCACCGGAGTATCACCACTGTAAGTTTCCTGTGTGAGCTGATTTAGGTCGACAGCTGCACATATGCATTGATCCTGGTATGCTTGGGTGCGTGAGCAAATGGTGTCCATGGCTACTGTGCATAAATGTCAGCTACCTTGGAATATCGTCATAAATGAATTCCCGAGGTTTATTGAAAACACTAGTCATTTTAAAGAAGGGAAAAACCCTCTTAAGGTTGTATTAACGTGAGGAGGACGAGAAGTATAATGCTTCTCAATCAGAGGCTGAAATTCACGTGCTACGATTTATGTCCGAAATTTGATTATTTTCTTATATTAGCAACACGTAATATACGACTCAGATAATTTGGAATCATATTTGGAACAAATAATACTGATAATTTGCACTTCTGTCTAAGTTCTTAATTAGTTGAATGCATTAAAACAGCGACATCACTATGTTTGAAGAGATAAGCTCTTTGTGAATATTTAGACTTGATGTTTAAATAAACTGCGAGGCTATATATATATTAGGAAAATGCAAAACCACCGCAGAATATCCACACACTTATTTTATATTCAATTTTATTTTAAAAAAACGGTTAGTATGATATAAGAAAATACCATGTAACTTAGTATTCGATGTGTCGTACAAAAAATCTTATTTTGATGGAAATTGTTTAGTGATGCTACTGCCACAAAAAAGGCGCCAAGCTAAAATAAATAAATAAATTAAAAAAAAATAGTTACCCTTAAAGCAGCTGTTTGCCAGAAAAATCTGACCGAAGATTGTTAGTTTATAAGGGAGTTAGAGATTAGTGAGGAAAATAAATTCTGTTCTCAGCAGAAAGACAGAAGAAAAAACATCTTACCGTACAGAGTCTACGAAGTCAACAGAGTTAACTTCTCGATCACAAAAACAAAAGTGAAGAAGTTAAAAAAATACACATACTTGTTCCATTTTTATGTTTCAGTAAACAATAAACCGAATGACGTAACAAATATATCTGTCCTTGTTATTTTAGCTTGGCGCCTTTCTTTGTATGGCAGATAATATGAAGAAAGTTTAACAAATCTTTCAGAATAAGAATCCCATTAAGTGCACTTTACAAAATGAAAGAAGTTTTACTCATGATTGTGTTAACACAGTGCTCTCAAACTTTTGATGTGAACTGATGTGAAGAAATGTAACTTTTTTCCAGTGTGCAAGGGACAGGTGTAGCCAACTTTTTATTTTTATTTTTTATTTTTTTTGGTGGGGAAGGGGAATATTTATTGAAATAATTTGAAGTTTACTAAAATACGAAACACACCTAGAGTAAATTCACATATAAAATGTGAAATACGCTATTGTAATGTAACTTCAAAACATTTTCAAATAGTAATACTAAATCGTAATTAAAATATAAAGCACAATAAATGTCTTGTGTTGACACGCACTCTGAGCTTCAGGATTCATAACTGCCTGTAACATCATACAAGAAATTTTACTAGATGTCAAAAATGCAAACACGGATAAATAACAATTTCTTTTAGGTTACAAGCTTTCTGTAATAATGTGTATGTGTTGTAATCGAATTCGGTTCAAATTTGAATCTTCATCAGACAAATTAATAATTATAAAACAAGAGCTCTTTGCCTGATATTATATGTTTTAGAAGTTCTTTCCATTTTAAATTATGGCTGGTTGCATGTACTACCACGTTTCTTCAGAAACAATGCATTAGATGAGTTATCACGTGAGGTAAAGTGATTGATTATAGTTGTGGTAGGGTACAGCGATGACGTATTTCCTCAGTAAATATGGAATAATTTTGGAAGATCTTTTGATAAAACCTTCCATGGAACCATTGATTGGAGTATTTATGTAGTATACAATAGTGGCGTTGACTGATCAAAATTAAGCAAGTTTTCTCTGCAAGATAACTTGAAGAGTTAGAAAATACATATACCGAGTGAGTTCAAAAGGTTCTTGACACGTGTCTGTAGATTTACGAAACATCTGTAAAGATCTAATTCGAAAGATCTGTGTCAAATTGGCACTCCATAAACTAAAGAGCAAAAAAGGGCGTGGTTTTATTACTATACAACTCCCAGGAATATCGACAAATATGTTTGAATTGCGGAAGATGAACCGCGTCCACAAATCTTCCGACAAAACTTTCGCTCAAGAAAGAGGATGTTCGCATTTTTTTTTTCAGTTCCCGAAGAGTTGTAACCGTGTCAAGAGTTTGCTCACGAAACGCGGCAAGTTACGGAATTCCATCTGGAACTTTTTGTTTGAATTGTTCCTACAAAACAATTCATACAGATACCTCATCCTTCATATTCACCCGATTTGCACCATTCAATTTTTGGTTGTTCCAAAAAATTAAAAAGAAACTTGCTGGGAAACCTTTTTCAAGGGTGCAAAACTTTGCAAAATGCGTTCATTAGAATTACGGAAGGTTCCCCAACAGGAGTACCAGCAAGCGTTCCAGAATTGGAGTAGACGTCTGCAACTGTATAGATGCCAGAGAAGAATACTTTGAAGGACAATAAAAGTTTTGTTGAGATAAATGCATTTTGTTGTGCAGATCAATGCCAAATCCTTTTGAACCTGTCATATCATAAAGAATATGAAGAAGTGTAAAATATTTTACTTTGCATCAAATAATGAAAAAACGGTAAAATAAATGAACCGCTGTAAATGTGTAAAAATATGCATATACAGTCGCTCAAAAAAGTATCCGAACACTATGGTTAATTGCAAAATTCAGAAAAAATATCTGGCATTGATTTTTTTAGAAATTAGTCATCTGGCAACCTTCGCGTCACGTGACACGAAGGTTGCCAGATGACTAATTTCTAAAAAAATCAATGCCAGATATTTTTTCTGAATTTTGCAATTAACCATAGTGTTCGGATACTTTTTTGAGCGACTGTACATTCGGTGTTACAAAAGGCTTTGGCTGTCTTATGTAGGTTTTTTTGCGCTCACATGCAGTAGAAGGATACGACAACTGGGAAAAAATGGTGGTCTTTCACAATAAATATTAACAATGAAGCTCCGGGTAATGCTCCCCCCCCCCAAAAAAAAAGTACCTTTGAAATAAATTTCTAGACATTTCTACAAAAAAGGAAGCTTGAAGTGTTCTATACATTGTTAATTAAGCAAAATATTCCAATCCATAAAAAAACCTGCTGAAAAGCAGCAAAAGTGAAAAGTGACCTAATGCAACTTTATTTACACGGAAACAAATATTGCAATAAAAACATTATTTAAAAGTGAATAAAATGCATTTCCTCCGAACTTTAAATTTTGTGACTGTTCAGGGATGAAAACAAGGAAACACGAAAATGAAAATGCATTGAAAAATGTTTCTTTATCAATTGACATTAGCTCGCTGAAATCCGAAACAATAAATGCTTGAAGGCGCATTTCTAAAATAGCCGGTATCATCTCTTAATTTCAACGTTAAATAACAATCACTCTCACACATCTTCTGTTAATACTTTATTCACACTACATTTTTTTTCAATCGCTAATTTAAATATTGTTACTTTCTGCAAGTGGTAATCCCACTGACTCCTCCTTTGTTGGTCTTAAGTAGTTCTTAATCTACATCCTTATTTCTCTCTTTGATTTGCACATGTGATTACAAGAATGTCTGAAGACCAACAAAGAGGTTTATTAAATAAAATCGCTTAAACTCTCTTTAAACGTATAAAAGACAATGAAAAATACTTCAGACTCCCTCAAAGTGGGTTCATCATCAAGTGAGACATGTCCCTTTCTGAACAACTCCGTTGCCTATTCTTGTTGCAGCCTTTTTCCACTTTAATTTATGTAAGAACTGATTGTGTTTTGTTTGGAATTATTTGCTATATTTTGTTTAGATATATTAATTATTTATTTTAATTCATTATATTTACGTTACTTTATTTATAGAAAAAAAAACTTGAAACTTTGGGTTACCTGGTGTAGTTTATGGAGTAGTTGAGTTGGGTTGGTCTGAGCGGCATTTTTTTTGCACACCATGGGCTAAGTGGCCAGGTCACAATGACCCCGAAAGTTCAGAGAAGGTTGGGGGAGGGGAACCACTTTAGACAGATGGTAGCCTCACGTCAAGGTTATGGCTCTCCCGCATACGGGGCCACGGCTTAACGTCCCATCCGACGGACGTTACTCAATGTAAACTTCAAGAGAATATAAGTCACGTAAATTTATTTCCCTTACCAACTGAAAGGATTTTGCTGCCGCTCAATCTTCTTTTCTAGTTAATATGAATTGAATGATTTCATGATTTATATACTTACCGTTTACATCCTTATGAGGGGCGGGGGTGGCTCAGTCGGTAGCGCGCCAGGCTCGTAATCTGTAGTTCCCAGGTTCGAGTCCCAGCTGGGTCAGCGTTGAGATTTATCTCCGCAAAATTCCCCGCCCTGCCCACGGTCAGTAGGGGACACCGATGGGCTTGGAAAGGCCGCCGTCCGTCGGATGGGACGTTAAGCCGTGGCCCCGTGTGCGGGAGAGCCATACCCTGTGCACGTTAAAGAACACGCTGGATGGCCTTGACGGGAGACTACCATCTGTCTCCCAACAGCTGTTACAGTGGGTCCCCTCTCCCAACCTTCTCTGAGACTTCGGGGTCCATGTGACCTGGCCATTTAGCCCATGGTGTGCAAAAAAGTACCGCTCAGAGGTAAAACAACCCAACCCATCCTTATGATATATGCCCTAAAATGTAGGAAATAAAACTGAAATATATCGATGGTGCAATCAGTCACTGAGTTCGCATTCACTTTCAGATGAAGATAGGGCGCCAGCAATCTTGTTGTGTAGGTAAATCGCCGCCCTATCTTCCTATGGAGTATTACTTTTCAGAGCGCATTTCAGAAAATAGGTATTTTAAAAAAATTTAATTTATTTAAATTTGTTTACCTTTTTGTTTGTTACTAAAAATACCTATTTTCAGAAACTTTATTTGATATGACTCATGAGCATTGACCACATTTTTCCCCCTCCTGCTTTTGGAATCGTATTTAAAGTAGCCTATGACACTGGGGACGTCACATGCTTTAATTTCATATGTAACCCGTTAAGTTCCGCCCCCTCCGCGAAAATCTGCCCCCTTTTTTAGGGGAGAGGGGGAATGATGTGAAGCAAAATTCGAAATAGTCTAAGACAGTCCTCATATGAGCTTTGATTTAACACCAAGCTCGTAATTGTAGATCCTCGCATTCGGAAGATATAGCGGGTTGGGTTGTTTTACCTCTGAGCGACACTTTTTTGCACACCATGGGTTAAATGGCCAGATCACATGGACCCCGAAGTCTCAGAGAAGGTTGGGGGAGGACTGTTGGGAGAGAGATGATAGTCTCCCGTCAAGGCCATCCAGCGTGTTCTTTAACGTGCACAGGGCATGGCTCTCCCACACACGGGACCACGACTGAACGTCCCATCCGACAGACGGTGGCCTTTCCAAGGCCATCGGTGCCACCTACTGACCGTGGGCAGGGCGGGAAATTTTGTGGAGATAAATCTCAACGCTGACCCAGCAGGAACTCGAACCTGGGAACTACAGATTACGAGCCTGGCGCGCTACCGTCTGAGCCACCACCGCTCCTTTATGGAGTTGTGTTACAGCTTGTGTGACTATATATATAGAAAGATAAAGAATATAGGAAGTATACAAAACGTACTTAGAATCAGATAATGCAAAAACAGTAAAACAAACGAAATGCTGTAAAAGTGTATAAATACGTATATATTTCCGGTGTTGACAAAGGCTCTGACCCTTTTATAAAGTATTTTTGCACTCCTATGCTTTCACTGTGTCATTGTCTTTTAAACGTTTAAAGTTACTTATTGCCTAAAATCACTGACAACTATGGAGAAAATACCCGAGTGTACCAATTACAATTCATCTTTAATTTAATGCTACGATATCTGTTACAGATTAAAAAAATATGCCGCTATCAAATATATAACAAAATCTGGTTATTTGAAAACATAGTGAAATTTGTGAGTCTTTCCCCCCCAAACCTTCAGCATTGATTCAAAACGTATATATATTTATGATGTAATCATGGAGGTACGGATATAATGGAGATATCCTCTAAGAAATGAAATAACCCAATAATTATTTTATCTAATCCCCATCATCTGTTTTATCCAAAAGTATAAATTACAAATTATTATATTTATTTAAATGAAATTCGTATTTTTAATAAACTTTTCACCTCTGTTGTATCACTAAGTTTGTTTTAGAGAATACAAAAGAGTTTTTTTTTTTTTTATTTTTCAGAATATCTCCCACTTCCATCCAGAGTTTCAAAGGTTTTCCTTTAGTAATGAAACATGCATAACTATGCTAATCAAAAAAGTGTTAGATATTCTATGCAATTTATTTCCGCAAAAAACTCAAGAAAATTTCCCCATTGGGAACTACTGGTTTAAAACTTTCAAGTTAATAAAATTTAAGTATTATAATAATTATATTATACGGATTTCAAGAATTGCGTTTCTTTAAATAAACTAACAATCAATAACTAGCATCTCTCTCTAATAAATTAGCAAAGAATATCAAATGAAACGCAAACAGCATTTAAGTAATTTGTAGTGCTTCCATTGTCATTTCAATATTGACATTGATTTTGGTAGTTCAAGTCACTGAACCCACTTAAACATTACTGCTGTTCTTCAAACATGATGCACGTGATCAGAAGTGCAAATAGATAGAGTAATAAAGATACAGATTGAGCACTATATATATAAGACAAACTAAAGTGGAGCTTGTGAGTTGGAGCTATGTAGCAAATTACACTTTTTACATTTAAAAAATTCTAATCTTGTATATGGTAAAATAAAATTTTCCTTAGAAGTAGCAATAAAATTTTGTATTTTAATAAAAATTCTGAATTTCTCACTTTATTAATTTACGATTATGTAGCGCATCAAGAAAAGGTGCGTTTACAGAAATAATTTATAAACGTGTCAAAAATGCACATCTAATCTAGGCTGCCCACGTCGAAATTATGTAGACAATACAAATATTCTTTGAAAGAACGTGAAAATAATAGTGACTTTGCTTCACATATTGATGTTGATTCAAACAGTACAGGCATGATACTGGAAAAGCGCCAGGAACTTTTGCCACAGATAAAAAGTCAGCCTCCATAATTTTGATGGTGAAAGAATGGACACTTATCTTAGAGAAAGCTGGTGAGCATTTTTGATTCATTTTCTTTACTTTTCAATGCTGTAAAACACATGCGGCATTGCTTCAGAGCTGCTATCACTTTCTGAGGGTAGTTACCAGCCAGAGCTTCTAACTTGTCCTAATATTTCTTTTCTTTGGAGTTAGGTTCATGGGATATAAAGAATGTCGTGGCCTTAGAAGTTTGTTGTAAAGCTAACAAATACTTTTACTGTGTGAAGTTTTTAAATTTTCTCTCGTTTGGCAATATTTCATTCACAAAATGGAAACGAAAAGCCATTAGGAGGACTGGAAACCTGCAACGAAAAAGATAACTCAAAGTTAAAAAAACGAAACGTTTTCTCCATCCTAATCTTTATTTTCTGGTTTAAGGAACAAAGTCTTTAGAGCAGTGAACTTATAAGCTCGTATAGATTAGAACTTATCGCCACAAACAAGGAATAGGATTATAAAATATGTGCGGCTTGTGGCAGAAACATAATAAACGAAAACGTTTTAAAGAAAATTTAAAGTTAACACACTAATGTACATTCTTCTGGGACAAAAATAAGACTCTTACTTGTAATCGAGAAATATTGCTTTCTAAATTATTAAACCTTTCTTTCTTACACCTAGTATAAAAAATCTTATTTGTCATAATCAGGACCGGATCTAGGGTTAGGAAGGATGTACTAAGAGTAATGGAAGCAAGAAATTATTAAACTTGTAAATATTTCAACCACTTTCCAAGAAATGTTTTAAAAACCTCTAAAACGAAGGGGAAACTACTACACTACATTGGAAAACTAGTGCTTTTTTTTATCTTTTTTCAACTCGATTGCATCGCTTGCTACCTCCCCCCCTTCCTTTATTTACATTTTTCTAGGTCCGGACCTGAATTCATAATTATAGGATGTAAAACAAGATAGAGTTACAAATAAATAAAATCGTCGAATTGGAAGAAACGAAACCGCCATTAACAATCGCAAACTAATAACACAATAATTTGACACCCGAAAATAATTTGCTCTAAACAAATTGATCCAAACTGATTATTCCAAATTTATTCCATACATCCGTTTAAACAGCTAATCATTGGTTCTCAAACTCTGCCCGCTGTTCATAACATGATCAAGAAAATAGATAGAATCTTCTGCATTGTTCAAAATAAAATAGAAATAAAATCACTAGAATTAATAGTTATTATGTTTAAAATTCATAAAATTATTTCCTGATTTTAAAATAGTAGATACATCTTAATACTTGTCATATCTGAAATGAAATTAAACCTTACCTGGTATATTGATTACTACTAAGCCAGTAAGAGATCGTCGCTTAAGTATTTAAAGTTATTGAAAAAACAAACCTGATAAAGGGTTTTGATAAAGTGCGCTTATGTTCTGTGAGCAGCGCAGTAAAGATTCTAGGTTATAAATATTCTTGGTGTTGCGAAAACACATTTCGTATAAAAAACAAGAACGCGTTTGCAGCATTAATTTCTTTTCTAAACTTAAGAATACTCTCGCAGGGAAAAAATTACATTTTTTGTTCCAAATATCAATAGAGTTTATGGACTTTTTTTCCGTTTCCTTTTTTTTTAATTTTAGAGAACAACAAAACTGTTTTGAAATGAAAGGGTTGGTCTTATTTACCTTGAAAAATGTTTTAAACGTCACTCTAAAAACAAATTGCTTACGATCCACAAAAACTTCCCACCCACAAATTGGAATTCACTATAAGATGAAGAAACTGATTTTACTGCTGTTTTTTATCATAACTAATTCGAATAAGAAATGAATTATTATGCTTCCACTAATATCTTTGATTGAAATATCACAGATGTTTTCTTTAACAATGTACTGTAATTTAATTATACGATGTACTAGCCACTAATATTTCAGTCAACGAATTTGAATATTTTAATGGTAATTTAAGAAATATTGTTCGTTTGTAACTATTCCAAATAACATAATGACCTAAAAGCTATATTCAACAAAAATATCCGTTACTGATAAAGTGAACTGCAATTTCTTTCACTAAAACAGAATTCTGAATTCACAAAAAATATGAAACAAATTAATGGGCATCTTTTCTGCCTATATACCTCCAAGCAGTAGCTGTCAAAGTTCTGCGATGAGAGTAACTTCATCAACTCAGAATATGATGGTTCACATAAACATTGGTTTGGAGTATATAAAATGAAAATAGCCGAATTTGCTCATATGGTAAAAGAGATTACGTCTAATGAAAGCCTCAGATGCAAATCATGGTAAACAATTTTTGCCATGATTTGACAATGTTGTTAACTTCATTTTTTAGCTAAACGATTTTGAAAGTTAGGATAAATCTTAGGGAAAATATAGCATCAACATCTTATGCATTTTTGAAATTACAGCTGAATAAAAAAGCTTGAAATGAATGCTGAATATCTCGAAATCTGATGCTGCATCTATTTGCAATTTTTAAGGTTTTATTTTGACTAAGGGTGTGATTTTGAAACACATTACTCTGTTATTTTTCGCTTGCATTTGTCATGCGTTACATCAGTGATTTTCAACTGGTGTGCCGCGAAAGAAGAGATGATTTTAGATGTGCCGCGAAATTTTTTAAAGATCATTAATTAAATTATTTTCAAAAGAAGTCCACAGCACAATAAGTGTACATATCAAAATAAAACCTCTTTAAATTGATTGTACCAGCATATCATTGTTATAATAAACTTATATATAATATAATAAAAATATATATGCATAAGGAAAAATATATATGCATGGCACACTACTCTTTTTTGATCATCATAATTTACGTGTGCCGCGGAGGTTTAACTATAGGTTCAAGTGGGCCGTGAGATAAAAAAAGTTTGAAAAGCACTGCGCTACATGAAACATAATGAAATGGAAAAGTGGAAACCGCATTTAGCGCTCTTTATGTGAATAATAAATAAGTGAAAATAATCACATAACCACTCGCCACACTTTAAGGGAAACTAAAAGGAAAATATCTCAAATTCTTCATGACTGGATGAAAGGCCGTAGGAAGAGAATAATCGGATTTTCCTCCGGCAATATGCAAGGTCCTCACTGCCATTTTGGTACGTAGCCATATTTTTATGAAACGATATATATTCGCCATATTTTTATGAAACGATATGTATTCGCCATATTTTTATGAAACGATATGTATTCGCCATATTTTTATGAAACGATATGTATTCGCCATAATTTCAAAGCTTTATTTTTCTTGCTTTTGAAATATAACCCAAATTCATAAATTGCTTTGCCATTCAAAAGAAGAAATAGTGTGTGGTGTCCTTATCATATACTAATGTTAGAAGAGCGATTATTGACGCCAAATGTCAAAATGTGCTATTTGCTTCGCTTGATTTACGCAATTAAATTTTTAAACCTTGGTTACGTTATTTATATTGAATCTTTTAAATTAACCTATGGGCATGAATGGTATAGCAAACAAGGGAAGAAAATAAAATACGAAATTAATTTTTGTGTTATCTCGTGCTACTTTCTCATACCAGAAGAACGCCTCGCCTCCCCCTTAAGTAATATTAATAAATATAACACAACATACATAGATGACAGATGATTAAGGGGTTTTCATCACTTCAAGTGAAAAATATTTAAACTTAAAAAAAAGACTGCTATGTAGGAGATAGGACTTGTGATTCATAGTGATTCATTTACATTTACAGAGGGCGTTCAAAAATATTCTTAACACGTGTCTGTAGATTTGTATTCCTTTTCTGAAATTAATGACCTACGACTTGTTTGAAAGCTTGTCTAAACTTGCAATTAGGTGTTAAAAACAAAGACAATATCATCATTTCTCTCTTCGCTGGCGGCGTGTAAAATTCAGCCTGCGAAATCTGTGCGTTGATGCTATGGAGAAAGACGGGGCGAGATTTTATATATTCACAAGAATAAAGCTTAGGGACGAAGCTAAAACAAAATCATGCCGTTTATCACAAGTATATAGTGATTATGCCTGTTCACATGGCACTGTTACGGGATGGTTGCACAAGTTCAAGGAAGGATGGCAAAGCTTCGAATACCTCCATCTTGCAGGAACTGTGAACTTGAAGGAGACTGTGAACGAGGGAACCTTTTCTGCTGTTCGTGAACTCATTAAGGAAAACTCACACATCACCGTTCAGGTAATACGTTTAGGTGTCAGTGTATAGATTGGCACTGTGGAAGCAATTATTCATCAACATTTAAAGTTCCGAAAGATCTGTGACAAATAGGTACCATTCAAACTGACAGAACAGCAAAAAAGAGCTAGAGCAGATTCGTGCAAGGAGATGCTGAACATGTTTTAACATAATGGGCCCAAACAGGTAACAGTCATTGTCGCAAGAGACGTAGTTTTATTAATATACAACTCCTAGAAAGATCGAAGATTACGTATGGGTTGCAGAAGATGAAATGCATCCCCAAATCCTCTGACAAAACTTTCGCCTCAAGGAAGAGGATGTTCATAAATGTTTTCAATTTCCAAGGAATGGTAGCAGTGGACCCTACTTGAAAACCTGACTATAAATGACAATACTACACCAACATTGTTTTGTCCAATATATTTGAGGTGGTGAAGGAACAGCGTCTAACAACAGGCGTGTCAACTGTTCTTCTTCATGATAATGCCAGTGCTCATCAATCCCGGAAAAATGCGGCCTATATGGAACAGGAAAATAACAAACAGCTCCCCTACCTCATATCATACCCACCCGATCTTGCACCATGAGTTTTTTGGTTGTTTCCAAAAATTAAAAGGGAACTTGCTGGGAAGCCTTTTTCATGGCTGCAAGACCTTGAAAAATGCGTTCAATCTGAGTTGCGGAGTATTCTCCAACAGGATTATCACCAAGCTTTTCAGAATTATCGTAGAAGTCTGCAAATTTGCATAGATGCTGGAGAGGAGTACTTTGAAAGATAGTAAAAATTTTGCTGAGGTAAGTGCAAAGGATTTTGTTCTGCAGGTGCATATCAAGAACGTTTTGAAATCAGCGATTACAATAGATAACGAACTCAAAGGAAGTTAGCATGGTTTGCCTATTAAGTGCAGATTGATTTCGCGAGTTCTAATTCATAAAACAGAATTTTATAAACTATAATATAATTTAAAAATCGCTACAACTGTGATTTCTTTGGCAAACGAACTTCAGAACTAGTTGAGAATAAAACGATTATGCTACGTTTTAGCATTTTGCAGTAAAACGTTCTTCTCTACCTTATACGTATATATTATACGAACTATATATGAATATTTTTATCGAATAAAAACCCTTCTCTGATTAGATAACATGTTTAAGATTAAATTAGCATTTTTGAAGCATAAATATATGATTAATTAATATATTCTAGATATCTCAATAATGTTCATCGTGCGATATCTGTATTTATATTGATTAATACTCAGAAAGTGTGAAATCATGACAGTTTATGTAATTCCGAATCATCCAAACAACATTTATGTTGAAGTAAACAAAATAAATATCAAGCAATATAATTAAAAAAGACTGCAAAGTTAATAATTTGTGACCACTAATGGTAGCTACTGGAAGAAGCGCTATGCACCAATCCCCTGTGATGATGCATAGAACCAGCCAGGCCTAGCACCTTATGTCCGACCCCGCCTTCTCATGGTGCAGACTGTTAGTACTTTCAAAGGAGATACTCTCTTGTGAAAGTGAACGGAAGTGGAGGGCTGCCAGATTAGTGTGGCCTACTGATCTCGACAACTATGGCTACTTTACTTTTTTTTTTACCCCGCTGAGGAGTGGTCAATCACACATGGTCCTGGTGCTGACCATATAAATCTACAGACTCGACTGGAATAAGGCTTTGAGCTTGATTATGGATCCTGAATTTGCTGTACTGGTGGGCTTCTGTGGAGGGAAAATCTTCCGCTATGATTTCTGTTTGTTTGTGGGTTGACAGCCCCAAATGAATAGATTCACCGGATATGTTTTTTCAGCTGGTGGATAATCCTGAGCAGAGGTCATCGCAGGCACCTGAACTCTTTGCTTCTACTGGCATCGTGGAATTCAACATTGGAGGAAGTCTTCCAGTGTGGATGGTTTCAACCTTTAGTGGTGGTGGAACAGGTCTTTGCCCCATGCCTCGATTAGGGGGCTGTTTGATATTATTGGCATTCTCTCTCTCAATAAACACAGTTTCTTTAACATCCCACTAACCATTTTCTCTCCATAGGTAGTTGGAATGTGAAGACTCGGCACAGACCTTATTCTCTTGATGTCCTCAAAGAAGAATTCTAAGTTATAATTTAGATATTCTCGGCTTGCAAGAGCCCAGATGGACAGATAAATGTCAGATTCTTAAAAATAATATTAAATTTCTCTTTTCAGGGAGGGACGACAATAAGCATCACCAAGGCGTGGGTCTGCTTCTCAACAGACACGCTAGTGATGCCCTTCTAGGATATGAGTGAATTAACGAAAGGTTTCTTACAGCAAAATTTCAGATGAGCGTTAAAGACTTGAATGTTATCTGCTGTTATGTCCCCACTGAGGATGCCGATGAGGATGAGAAGGATAGGTTTTACGGACAACTTCAGAATCTTCGGGGAGGGGTGATAGGCCCTTTTGGTGTCGGTAGCTGGAATGGCAATGGGCAACGTCTCCTACAGGTAAGTAAACTCCATGATTTCAGAATGACTAACACTTATTACAAACACCGCGAGATACATAAGTACACATGGGTTTCACCTGGGGGGGCTGCATAAGAATAATATTGAGTATATTAATTATCAGCAAATGGGCTGTTTTGTTTACTAGGTCATATGGGGGAGCTGAAGTTGGATCTGACCATTATCTTGTTAAAAGTGTCTTCCAACTTAAACTTAAAAAGTGTTGCGCTAAGGTTAAAAAAATTTACTTATAATTCTGAAGCTCTGAAAGACACGGTTATAGCCAAAGCTTATAATGATAGTTACTCAGTCATTATGATAGTCATGGTTTATTTACTACTGAAGTTGAGGCAGAATGGGACAGTTAAAAAAGTGTTTTTTGGAAACTAACAGTATTCTTTTGCGAAAAAAGGAGCAGAAGAGACAGAATTATTTGAGTGATAAGGCACTTGAGCTTATTTCGGAAAGAAAGAACTGCAGAAATGTCCTTAATCGATAACCTACTAGTCCAAATAGAAAGCATTATAGATAACTTAATAAACGTGTAAAAAATCAGTTAGCTGCTGATAAGAATCTTTGGCTTGATGGCTTGGCTGACAAAGCCGAGGAATCAGTTAGATAGCACAACAGCAGAGAGTTGTACCAGATGGTTAATGTTTTTTGCGGTGGAAAAACGGACAGGTATACAGGGATTGAAAGATAAACAAGGTAAAGCTGTAGAAGGTGAGGATTCTGTAATGGCTAGGTGGGCTGAGCATTTTAGTGATGTTCTAAGCAATGTAATTAGTTCAACTCCCATTGTTTGCAATGATGATACATGCATTACTGGCTTTAATGTAGGCCTTAAAACACAATCTGAAGTTATTTTGTCTGTTAGTACTTTAAAACTACATAAATCCCCAGGGTAGTTGAAATTATTACGGAAATACTTAGAGATGAGAATGTTTCTGTTATCACTTTGATGACTATTTTTTTAAATATATTTTATGATAAAGGCATGGTTCCTAAGGATTTTACCAGAGCTATTATTATCCCTATTTTCAAAAAATGTGATCGCAGTTCTTGTGATAACTATATGGTTATCAGCCTGCTCTCTGTTCCAGGTAAAGTTATTTGCATTTTTGTGCCTAATAGAATTAAGAATCCGGTTGACAGTCAATTGCGTGATGAACAATGTGGATTCAGAAGTGGTAGAGGATGTGTGAATCAGATATTTTCACTTAGGCAGATTCTTGAGAAATATTTAGAGTTTCAGAAATTTTTGATTGTTAGTTTTGTTGATTACCAAAAGGCTTTCGACTCTGTTGATCGTCATAATTTGTGGTTGATTGTGAAATCATATGGTATACCTGACAATTTAGTTAACATAATGAACGCTCTCTATAATAACACTGAATCATGTGTGAGAGTTGGTAAGGCTTGTAGCAATTGGTTCAGCATTACTTCCGGTGTTCGACAAGGGTGCATTTTGTCTCCTTTTCTCTTTACTTTGGTTATTGATTATGTTATGCGGAATTCACTGCAAGAGAAAGATTTTGGCCTTACATGGTCTGGAGATACCAAAATGTCTTATTTAGATTATACTGATGATTTAGCCCTTTTGGCAAATGATGTTGATGAGATGAATTCTTTCATTCGAGCTGTTGCTGAGACTGGTAGTATAGTAGGTTTGGTTATAAACAGAGAGAAAACTAAAGTGATGAAAATTGGTCAGGCAGGCTGTGATTCAGTTAATCTGAATGGTTGCAGTTTTGAACAGGTGTCACACTTTAATTATCTTGGGAGGTATATAACAGATATTGGTGATGTGCGGCATGAGATTAACAGACGGATAGAGATTGCTGCCGGGACTTTTAAGAATCTATGGAGGTTTGGAGAAATAGGCGTATATACCTAAAGACTAAAATTAGAGTGTATAATAGTTTGGTCGGGTTAATTATGGTAGTGAGTAGTTGGTTGGGTTAGTTATGGTAGTGAAACGTAGATGTTTGGTAAACAAGATAACAGAAAACTTGATGCTTTTGATTCTAGATGCTTACGCAGTATCTTGGGTATTAGGTGGCTAAACTTTGTAAGTAATGAAGAGACAACCTCCTCTGAGCAGTATATTCTGCAGAGACAGACTCCGTTTGTTTGGCCATGTTACCCATATGGATAATTAGAGGTTATCGAATAGGGTTGTGAACAATGTGCCTAAACGCCTCAGAAAGAGTGAGAGACCTAGGATGCGGTGGGCAGACAATTCAAACAGGACCTTGTTAGAATTGATGTGCAGTGCCCAGATGCAGTAGATGTAGCTCAGGATAGAATTGCTTGGAGAACTAAATTGCACGGTCTGGTTGGACCTCCGTAGCTCATGGCTGCTTGATGATGATGATGGAAACAGAAAAATTGTTATGACTTATTACTCATCATTTCTCTCTTCCCTGGCGGTTGATAGGTAAAGTTCGGTCTGCAAGATCTGCGCGTTGTAGCTAAGTTATTTTCACAAGGATGCAGGTTAGGACGACGAGGAAAAAAATTCATGCCATTTTATCACAAGTATACACTGAATAAATACCCTAATATTTCGACCCCTGACTGGGGTACCCTAATATTTCGACGCCTGTCAGGGGTCTAAATATTAGGATATTTATGCGCAAATACGTGAATCGCTTTATCGTAAGTTTCAAAGTATATTAATCTACTTATTCTAAGACCCCCATGAATAGAATTGTTATATTCAAGCTTTTTCAATAACGAAATAACCCGTATGTTAGTCGCGTTTTATTAAAAAAATAATTATTGCTGTCGAATGCGTATTAATTTATAAAACTACATTTATTCTCTGCTGACAGACTGCTATGTATACACAACATCCTACTTTCACCAAAGTTATTTTCCAAATTTATTTTTCCGTATTTCTTTTGCGAGTCCTCAACTTCTCATAATGCATCTGATCTTTAGTTGAAATCAGATTTGTTCAGTTAAGTGTGTTTGTTCATTAAATGAAACTTTCAAAACTGGATAATGATATCAGTAAATATGTCACTTATTGTAAAATATGTGTTTTCCACACCAATTACTGCAAATTTCCTTGGGAAATTCTTATTATTGAATTTTACATTTATTTTGAACTGTGTATCTAAGACTTTGTTTCAAATTCTCAATACGCTCTGAAGGGAGTAAGCACGTTACTAGTCCAAGATTCGGATCATTGCCTAGGTTCTTATACGTATGTAGAATAGAGTTTTCTGAGAAATATCTTTCTTCAGTAGAGAAAACAGTTTTTCTTCATTTGGCTCTGAAACTTAATAATTAGTGAAAATATTTCCCTCACAAATGACTTTTTGTGAGGGAAATATTTTCAATATTAAATATAATTATATATATAATATATGCCATAGATGACATTCAAACGCCTGTGCCTAAATATAGCCTGTGCTCTAATTGTAGCAGAGTAATAGCGCAAAATTTGTAAATAGTGACCGGCTCTCAAACAGGGATGTCAGTCATCTCTTATTCTGCAGGATATCCCGGAGAGCCATAAGCGTGCGTAGGGATGGGGGAGCTGACACCATCTCCTCAGGAATTCTGGAAATGTGTCTTTTTTAAGTTTTAAGAAGAGTGCAGGCTCTATATGATAATTTTTTTGTTAACAAAGATGTATTTAAATAAAAAGAAAATTATTATTCGAAACATAAATTATCCTATTTTGTATCGACACTAGATCAAATTAAAGGTACTGTAAGAAGCCACAACCATTACCTAAAAATACTGCAATGATACTCTTTCAAAGATTCTCCCAGCCTCCCCATGGGAAAATATCTGAAGCTGCCACTGCGCCACAGAGCATAAATCTGTTTCGCGTTCCCCACCATCCTTTATATGTCGAGAGAAATTCTTTCTTATTAGATTGGTATTTTCTCTTATATAATCAGCTGAAACAACTACATATGTGTATGTGTTTGTCATATGTATGTGTGCATTTAAAAAAAATGAGCTTGAAATTATAATTGGGTACAAAATTCTGTAGCGAAGTTTTCGACAGATGTTTAGTTTTAGTTTTATTCTAGTGTACATATCGTTTTATTTATAAAATTAGTCTCTTTTCTCTCCTCTATATATGAAAGTGTACTATATAATTCAGGTATTTCCGACGCCAACAATTAGCAACTTTTTTGTACGGGTTAATACAAAATATATGGCAACACAGCGACTCTCCAAGGGCAAGGAACAGTGTACACAAGCTGAAACACGTTGCAAGTACTGCCGCAAGCAGCCCAGATCTAAGGGGGGCAAAGGGGGCAATACCCCTTTTTTTTCCAGGTGCTGATAATGGCAAAAAGGTAAAAAAAAATATGGAACATTGATATTTTATGCCTTTTACAAGAATTTTTTAAAGGCCTGTAAAACGGAGACGGAAATATTATATTGCATTGGAAATCCAGTCTTGCATTCTTCCCCCCCCCCCCCTCCCTTTTGCATTTTTCCTCTCGCTTGTATTTCTTGCCCCAACTCTCGATTTTGTTCTAGATCCGGGCCTACCTTTCTAAAAGTGGCTGTGCAAAGCCAGAGAATCTCTCTTTTTGAAATGGGGATCTTTATTGTCTGCTTAAAGTTTAAGCTTCATATATTTACCTTAGGCTCTCGACCAGTTTACCTTACTAAGACTTGAATTAAACCCTATACTATCGCTTAATACTAGCATAAATGCATATACAGTCACTTGAAACAATCGTCTCAACAATTATTTAATTGTGGAGTAATGTTGCAATAATTAGCAGCTTTTATTGAAATCATAGTTATATGCTTTATTTCTTATTATATATAGATAGATATGGTATTTGTGACATAAAATTTATATTTCAATGATTAAACGTTATTGTTATATCATTTAGGCACATCAAATATACACCGAAGTGTCAAAACATTATGACCAGCACGTATTTATGCAAATCGAAGTAACTTCAGGTAAACAACGGCGCGTGTGAATGTCATGAAAATAACAGCTGAAACTGATCTCCGTTAATTAGCGTTATTCTTGTTTTTCAGATGCGAAAGGCAGCGGACTTAGTGAGTTTGACAATGGCCAAATTGTAGTGGCCAGCGACTGGGTCAGAGCATTTCCTAGACGGCATGTCTTGTGGGGTGCTCGCGATCAGCAGTGGTTAGTACCTTCAAAAAGTGGTCTTAGGGGGAAAAAACACGAACCGCCGGCAAGGTGTGCGTCGACCATGGCTCATCGATGCAAGAGGTGGGTGAAGGTCATCCCGTATACTACGATACTACAGATGGGATCTTGTGGCTCACTCGCCAGTAATTTGAATGCTAGTGACGGTAATAATGTGCCACAACACACAGTACATCGAACTCTCCTGAAAATGGGGCTGCTTAGCGCTTCAACTGACCATGCTAACTAACCTCGGTTCATCATCGAAAGCGCCCACAATGGCACGTCAGCTTTAAAACTGGACCTTGAATGATTGTAAGAAAGTCGTCTGGTCCGATAAATCTCGTTTCATATTGCACCATGTGGACCCGTCCGTCGGATGGGACGTTAAGCCATGGCCCCGTGTTTGGGAGAGCCACACACACGCACGTTAGAGAACACACTGGATGGTCTTGACGGGAGGCCGACATTCTTTTCCCAACAGCGGTCCAGTGGGTCCCTCACCCGACCATGCACGAAACCACCAGAGCTTCGAACATGGACATCTGTTCCAAATAACTGATATTTAAGTAATTATACTTTTAAAATTAAAAGAGCTCGAATTTACCCCTTAAAAATGGTAGACTTTCGGCACAATTCATGTACAAATTTGCAGTAAAAAAATTACACCAGAATGCTACATAACCACATTGGCAATAAATACATGGCCCAGTTCATAATTCGAAAGTTCCAATATTACAGATATGAATGAACTGATAGATTTAGATACTATTATAGTATTGTAGATGATAAGTACTTTCACCCCTGCTTTGCCAATTTTCTGTTAGGCCTCAACCAGCACACAAAGGTGGCTTCTGTTGACATCCATAAGACGTAGTACTGTCCTGTATAGTGGAACGTCGGAATGGCATCATTTAATCCCACTCAAGCACCAGGTGGACGTCCGCGTATGTGTGTGCCGTTTACCTGGAAGAGTGTTGGCACTAGGATGCACTGTGGGATAAAAACAAGCCAGTGAAGGAAGTGTAATACTTTGGGCAATGTTCTGCTGGGAAATCCTGGGTCCAGTCATTCATGTGCAGGAAACTATGACGTCTACCACCTACCTAAATACCATTGCAGACCAGGTGCATCCTTTTATGGCAACGGTATATCCCTCTAGTAGGTCCTTCATTCAGTAGGATAATGCGCCATGCCACACTGCCTAAATTGTTCGAGAATGGTTTGCGGAACATGAGGAAGACCTCCAGGTATTGCCCTGACTTCTAAATTCCCCAGACATCATTTTCCAATCGAGCATCTACGATTTGTGTTGGAACAGCATATCCGATCTGCAGCGGCTCAACTATGTAACTTACAAGAGTTAAAGGATCTGTTGGTAACGTTGGCACAAGATACCACAAGACAACTTTAGAAATCTTGTAGCGTACATGCCTCGCCGTGTAAGAGCTGTTTTAGTGGCATATTTTAGTGACCAACATCATATTAATCTATTACTTATAATATTTTGGCTCTTTGGTGTATATTGACAGCATTATTTTCTTCAACACGTTATATTATTCGAGTGTAGAAATCTTTTACACCCGAATTTCAAGAAATATTTTAAAAAGCTGAATCTCTGTGCTATCAGTTATATTACACTATTCAATACCATTGACACACTTTGTTTAAAACAGTAAAAGTTTATCAATGGGTGTATGTTGGGATAACAGGCTGCCAATGAGGCTGTCACTTTTCTCTTACGTACATTGTATTGATAATGAGTATTTGTTTGCCTGACAGTACCAGTGACCCATTTTCATGGTTCACCAAACAAACTCCATCGCCACAGCTTCCAATATTTCACAAATTAAATAGTAGTGAAAAATTTATAATAATTTTTATCAAATCGTATATCGGTGGGCAACAAATTGCACTTAACATTTGCTTTGAACCAATCTCACGAAAGATTTCTGTTTCGTTTAATTTTTAAGCTGATATCTGTAACTGCATGAAACCACTCTTTTTAATAATGTAGACACCATTACCTTTATCTTAATGAATTCGTGTGCGTTCCCATGTTTATTTCGTATATGCTAAGCAGTTGAATGCGCATATCAAACCTTTGCCTATCACGGATTAAAAATTTTCAGCATAACACTTCGTCAAATATTTTTTTTTATCTCGTTTTCAAAAAAAAAACGAGATAATAATTTCACTTTGTCGTTTGTAGACATCGACTTTTTTTGTTCATTGATATAAGTGAAAAATTGTTTTTATATTGGATAGGCATCGGTGGAATATTGTGATTCATCGATTCCCTTTCCGAATCTGCCAAAAGCTGTAAGTAAACATAGATAGAAGTGAAAAATTATTTTGTATTGGATAGGCATCGATGGAATATTGTGATTCATCGATTCCCTTTCCGAATCTGCCAAAAACTGTAAGTAAACATAGATAGAAGTGAAAAATTATTTTTGTATAGGATAGGCATCGATGGAATATTGGGATTCATCGATTCCCTTTCCGAATCTGCCAAAAGCTGTAAGTAAACATAGATATGAGTGAAAAATTATTTTTGTATTGGATAGGCATCGATGGAATATTGTGATTCATCGATTCCCTTTCCGAATCTGCCAAAAACTGTAAGTAAACATAGATAGAAGTGAAAAATTATTTTGTATTGGATAGGCATCGATGGAATATTGTGATTCATCGATTCCCTTTCCGAATCTGCCAAAAACTGTAAGTAAACATAGATAGAAGTGAAAAATTATTTTGTATTGGATAGGCATCGATGGAATATTGTGATTCATCGATTCCCTTTCCGAATCTGCCAAAAGCTGTAAGTAAACATAGATAGAAGTGAAAAATTATTTTTGTATTGGATAGGCATCGATGGAATATTGTGATTCATCGATTCCCTTTCCGAATCTGCCAAAAACTGTAAGTAAACATAGATAGAAGTGAAAAATTATTTTGTATTGGATAGGCATCGATGGAATATTGTGATTCATCGATTCCCTTTCCGAATCTGCCAAAAGCTGTAAGTAAACATAGATAGAAGTGAAAAATTATTTTGTATTGGATAGGCATCGATGGAATATTGTGATTCATCGATTCCCTTTCCGAATCTGCCAAAAACTGTAAGTAAACATAGATAGAAGTGAAAAATTATTTTGTATTGGATAGGCATCGATGGAATATTGTGATTCATCGATTCCCTTTCCGAATCTGCCAAAAGCTGTAAGTAAACATAGATAGAAGTGAAAAATTATTTTTGTATTGGATAGGCATCGATGGAATATTGTGATTCATCGATTCCCTTTCCGAATCTGCCAAAAACTGTAAGTAAACATAGATAGAAGTGAAAAATTATTTTGTATTGGATAGGCATCGATGGAATATTGTGATTCATCGATTCCCTTTCCGAATCTGCCAAAAACTGTAAGTAAACATAGATAGAAGTGAAAAATTATTTTTGTATAGGATAGGCATCGATGGAATATTGTGATTCATCGATTCCCTTTCCGAATCTGCCAAAAGCTGTAAGTAAACATAGATATGAGTGAAAAATTATTTTTGTATTGGATAGGCATCGATGGAATATTGTGATTCATCGATTCCCTTTCCGAATCTGCCAAAAACTGTAAGTAAACATAGATAGAAGTGAAAAATTATTTTGTATTGGATAGGCATCGATGGAATATTGTGATTCATCGATTCCCTTTCCGAATCTGCCAAAAACTGTAAGTAAACATAGATAGAAGTGAAAAATTATTTTTGTATAGGATAGGCATCGATGGAATATTGGGATTCATCGATTCCCTTTCCGAATCTGCCAAAAGCTGTAAGTAAACATAGATATGAGTGAAAAATTATTTTTGTATTGGATAGGCATCGATGGAATATTGTGATTCATCGATTCCCTTTCCGAATCTGCCAAAAACTGTAAGTAAACATAGATAGAAGTGAAAAATTATTTTGTATTGGATAGGCATCGATGGAATATTGTGATTCATCGATTCCCTTTCCGAATCTGCCAAAAACTGTAAGTAAACATAGATAGAAGTGAAAAATTATTTTTGTATAGGATAGGCATCGATGGAATATTGGGATTCATCGATTCCCTTTCCGAATCTGCCAAAAGCTGTAAGTAAACATAGATATGAGTGAAAAATTATTTTTGTATTGGATAGGCATCGATGGAATATTGTGATTCATCGATTCCCTTTCCGAATCTGCCAAAAACTGTAAGTAAACATAGATAGAAGTGAAAAATTATTTTGTATTGGATAGGCATCGATGGAATATTGTGATTCATCGATTCCCTTTCCGAATCTGCCAAAAACTGTAAGTAAACATAGATAGAAGTGAAAAATTATTTTTGTATAGGATAGGCATCGATGGAATATTGGGATTCATCGATTCCCTTTCCGAATCTGCCAAAAGCTGTAAGTAAACATAGATATGAGTGAAAAATTATTTTTGTATTGGATAGGCATCGATGGAATATTGTGATTCATCGATTCCCTTTCCGAATCTGCCAAAAACTGTAAGTAAACATAGATAGAAGTGAAAAATTATTTTGTATTGGATAGGCATCGATGGAATATTGTGATTCATCGATTCCCTTTCCGAATCTGCCAAAAACTGTAAGTAAACATAGATAGAAGTGAAAAATTATTTTTGTATTGGATAGGCATCGATGGAATATTGTGATTCATCGATTCCCTTTCCGAATCTGCCAAAAGCTGTAAGTAAATATTCCTGTAACTGCGGAAAACGATGAAAATTCCAAAATTTCAACCGAATGTTGCAAAAGATGTAGTTAAGGTAATTTTTTTTTAGTTTTAGTGGTAGGTTTTGAAGGTGACGACGAAGTTTCCTTTCCAACACTGAACTGACCTCTTAGAACCAGAGAGGGTGAGAGTGGGTGAAACGGCTTGATCAAGTTAGGGAGAAGTGGGGGGGGGGAAGCTATGAGCTCTATTGTGGGAGACCTTTTCGTCTAGCAAGAGCATCGGAGCCAGTTCCGTTGGGGGCAGGGGGTGAGAAATGTGCCTAAGGACTGCCGCGGTCGGGAAGTTTCGGCCCCGCACAGATGTGGACATACACCATTGACTGACGATGGACCCTTGCATGCCAGTGGACATCACGTGATCGCACTTGGCAGGAGAGTTTCGACGGAGAAAGAGTTACGTTTTGAACTCGGGTAGGGAACGGTCGTGAAGACGTCGCCCTGTTATCATTTTTCCTTTGTGAGGTGTTAGGAAACATCGGAAGACTTGGTTAAAGCCTTGCAAGTAGGATTGGTAATTCTGCTGTCTTGTTTGAGTGATTTGCCGGACGGCAGTCGCTGTACTTTGTGATTACATTTACCTGTGCGCTGTATTTCTGCTGAAGTGGAAATAAATGTAGATATGAAAATAATATGCATATGAGTCCAGTTATTGGAGCGAACGAGTAGTGCCATCCTGACATAATTATTAGCGAACGTACCCAGAGGTAAAAGTCTCACACACACGGGGAGAAGGAAGAGCGAACTTTTACAGTGGAATTTTTTTTATTTTAAAAAATAATTGTTTATTTTTAGATATAAATTAAAAATTCTTTTCAGTATGGATAGGTATTGATGCGATATTACAATTTGAACTTTCCGAAAAATATAAATAACAAAAGTTTTAAATATTGAAAATTCCAAAGTTTAAAACAAATATTTACAAACAAGATATTTTTGATAAAAGTTTGAAATTTACGTGCTGAAATATGGACGTCATGAAGTTT
Organism: Ryuthela nishihirai; assembly: GCA_038380435.1. Classification (NCBI taxonomy): domain Eukaryota; kingdom Metazoa; phylum Arthropoda; class Arachnida; order Araneae; family Heptathelidae; genus Ryuthela; species Ryuthela nishihirai. Next base: position 55,315,198 of record JAWZYU010000018.1, on the reverse strand, counting down.
TGATTGGCAACAATGAGTTGATCCCTTGTGCCCATTGACAGCAATGAATTGACCCCTTATGCCCCGGGTGGGTAGCAAATGCTTTGTTTCAAAGATAATTGGAAAACTCGTTTTTAGTTGTATTGGTACTAATGAAAATATATAGTTAGCATTTTTCAAATGCTCAGGTAATATTAAATTATATCATTAAATATCACTAAATATAGAAACGTCGAAACTTTTAACAAATATTGCAAGTGATCTGTTTAATAATAAATAAATAAATATCCCCTCAAGCAGTTGCTTGCCACAGAGGTCTGACAGGAGCCTGTCACTTTATACGCCATAGTAGAAGGTATGTGAGGATGGCGGGACCTCAGCAGAAAAACAACACAAACATCCATGCCTTACACGGAGTCTCGAACCCAGGTCCCTTAGATCAGTAACCAAGCGTGCTAACCACTCGGCCATGGGATGGCTAAAAGTGACTGGTTTACGGTAGAAATTTGAAGTTTCGGTGTAAGAGCGTGAAGAGAGATTCCGCTGACAGCAATAATCTGCCGGCAGGGATGTGAGAGAAACAACATATAAATTTTAAGAAATAAAAAACAAATTTTTTATGATGTATAATTACTAATGAAATACTAGTATTTGCATTTTATGTTTTATTGACTGTGTCAGTGTTCAGATTTGCGTCCGATAACCCCTACCTGTGTACCGGTGTAAACAAGAGTACCGAAGGGCTTAGAAAGTCTGCCGTCCATCTAGTGGGACATTACACCGTAGCTCTGTGTGCACGAGAACTACACTCTGTGCACATCCGTCCGTTTGCAAGCTCCTAACAGCTGTTCATTGGACTTCGTTCTCATCCTTCTATGATATCTCGGTATCCCTTGTGATTGGGACATTCAGCAGAGTGTTTGCACGAAAGGTTTGTGCTCAGAGGTTTGTGCTCAGTCCAAACCATTGTTATACAGACGTTTTACTTATTTATTAGAAACGGATGAATATACAACTGGTAATATCGTAATATATATATGTGTCATTTTCAAAGTAATCTCGTCTCATACTTTTATTAGATTTTAATTCGAGAGCAATATGGCGTCTCTCAAGATAAATGTTCAAATGATAGTCTTTCTGCTTCCGACGTCAGTGCAGCGAGATTAATGCGATTGTGTACTGAGCAATTAGTGTGTTTGTCTGTCAACTGTGGGGCAAGTTGGATTCCAATTCCAGATGAGCTATTGCTTATATGCTTCGGTTTCTCACTTTCGCAGATCTCCTCTTGTCAGTTTACACTTACAAACTCATCTCTTACAATCTCATCAGATCTGATGAGAACTCTTCTGCCTAAGAAAAATGCCTTTAAAAAAATCAGTTGAGAGGAAAACATTTTATTTTTCCTAAAAGTGTATTATACAGTTCGGCAATATTGGTATACAGGCTATGCAGGGTCATGTATTTTTCCGAATAATATATTTTCCCTTTTACGTTCTTTTATCAGCAAGTAAAAACACGCTGAACGGTTCCGTATTTCAATAATTTATTGTTTTCCTACTTTATTTCGGTAAGCAAAAGGTACAGATGCACTTTTCATATCATTCGCCATTTCAAGCACTTATGGCATTACAGTTCAAAGTTTTAATGTTGCTTTTCAGTGCACAGTTTTTTTACGTAAAATGAATTAGTTCAAATACAAAATATGTAACTACAGAACTGAATAAATCTACAGAAATATCTAATTTACTTAAAGTCTGTGCTGAACACGTAAGTTTTTTTTAAATACAGCACTAGATTTTTTTTTAATTCCTTAAATAATATTAAACCTAGGATGGGCCCAGATAAAACCAATTTTCTCTTATGACTAACTTCTCCTCATTCTGTCAAATGACTTGCTCAGCCATAAGTTTTTTTTCACAGTCAATTATTTCTATTACCTAAAAACTGGGGGCGGGGGTGGCTCAGTCGGTAGTGCGCCAGACTCATAATCTGTAGTTCCCAGGTTTGAGTCCCAGCTGGGTCAGCGTTGAGAATTATCTCCGCAAAATTCCCCGTCCTGCCCACGGTCAGTAGGGGACACCGATGGGCTTGGAAAGGCCGCCGTCCGTCGGATGGGACGTTAAGCCGTCGGCCCGTGTGCGGGAGAGCCATACCCTGTGTACGTTAAAGAACATGCTGGATGGCCTTGACGGGAGGCTATCATCTGTCTCCCAACAGCTGTTCCAGTGGGTCCCCTCCCCCAACCTTATCTGAAACATCGGCGTCCATGTGACCTGGCCATTTAGCCCATGGTGTGCAAAAAAGTGCCGCTCAGAGGTAAAACAATCCAACCCAACCTAAAAACTGGAAGAACCTTCAGTATATGTTAAGTTGTCACATGAAAATGACGAAAACGCACATAACCACGGCCGGATCTGGGGGGGGAGGGGCATGCCGCCCTGAGAACTGAAAATAGTAAGTAATAAAGTCAAACAAATTTGTAAACATATGTCTATTTATGCATTTTTCAAGAATTTTTAGATTCTAAAACCGAGGGGGAAATGTGATACTGCAATGAAAATCAAATCTCTTCCCCCTCCCGTCCCTTTTATTTTTTTTTCCGGCTCGATTGAATTTCTTTATTTTTTGCTAAATCCTGGCTTGCAAATAACTAATATGTATATCGTGCAACTACCACTTCAACAGAGGCCAACATGGTATGTCTCGTTCTATCTCGTAAGACACGAGAAAGACACTGTTCAAGTGCCCTTTGCTCAATTGCTTCAGATTGCAATATGTTATCGAATAAAAAGATATTTACTTACTGAAGAGAAGATTTATGGTATTGTGCATAGAGGGCACGATTGCATGTAATTCAGCTGTCTTTGTGCTGTATTTTGTTGATCTACTTTGATGAATTAGATTATCATAAAATGAGTAGTTTTTGGAGAATTTTAAATCTCGATTATACGGTTTTCTTCCTTAAGCAGTCAATTGCAATAAAATTGTTTTATTCTAAACAAAATTTCATTTATGGCGTATAATTACAAATTTTTTGGAACACCCAACCAGAGATTTAAACTTCTCAACTGGTATTTTTGGGGGAATTCTGGTGAAATATCATCATTTGATATAAAAACCCTGGAAAGATAATACTTTTATAATGTATATTTATATATTTTTTTGGAAATTTTCGTAGTGTTGTCACACGCAGGGCACCTGATTAAAGAACCAGCAAACCGAAAAAAAAATAGGAAACAAAAAAAAATGAGCTTGTATTATGATTGGATCGCAGTATCCGTAACATAATTCGAATTTTTATTCTGTCTTTTAACCAATCTGTATTTTTTTTACGCCAAAGATATAAGTTCTTTTTCGAAAACTTGAAATAGCTGTTGCCACAACAGGAAACACTGATTATTACACTGACGTATCACAGTGACTGTCAATGTAATACGCTATAGACAAGACGGAGACAAAACCTCCATACAATGGTAACACCAGAAAAAAAAAACATCCATTTATCGTGATTCAGGTTTGTTCCTTTTTGCTTTCTATCCCAGTATTCCATTTACTGCTGTAGTCCTAGTTTAAAAATGCAAATGCTTATTATTAATGAAATTCGTTTATGTAATTTATAATTCTCATTTAAATGTAAACTTAATTACTTTGAAGTATCTAATAATTGCATTACAAGAGCAACAGAAAATTGAAATAAATCTGGTAACTGGAAATGTTCTATTCCCCGTATATTTCGACTGCCTTGCATTAAAAATTATTAACATTGCAAAGTAAGATGAAAGCTTGAGCAATGTTTTTAAAACTTCGAAATGCAACTGAAATGGTGGATCTGCAGCATAAAATTATTTTGCATTAATGGAACGTTTATATAAAAATTTAATTACTGATGTCATTTTGAGACTTAAAACCAATTACCAGTTATTTTATTTATTACTGCTGCTACTAAATAATGTAATGTTTATGAAACTAAAAAAGAAAAAGTGATTTTGCAGAATAAAGGACGGAGATAATTTGTAATCTAATTGATCCATTACCAGGCTGGTCCTTGTTTCTCATACAATATACAAAAAAAAGGACACTCTCTCTAGCTTCTCAGATTTCTATCTAACCGTACTAGTTCTAATCATGCATTTGGAGGACATTTACATTAAATATTCTATGTGTCACCTTATATATTATTTTACATGACGTTTTATGTACATTACGGAGCATCATTTATTATTTTATTATCACTTGAAGCTTTCTCTTAATGCACGGTGAGAATAGGTAACAATGGCTTGCAGACTTTAATAAAGTACATTTTATTGCTAATGATGTGTATACAGATGACAGCGCCAACAGAATTTTTCTGTGAAACAGAAGAATGCTTAAAAAATTGCTCTCGTATGTGATAACAGACTTAAATTAAATCAAGTAGTAAATGATGATAAAGAAAAAAAGAAAATTATTTTTGTATCGCAAGAAAAATCTTTAAAATTCTAAGAAAATTCGTGTTCAATTTCTCTTATTTCAAAAATGTGTATTGGTATACTTGAAAAAGATCGAATCCGTCCCATGATTAATAGGAGTAATTTATTTTTTGGGAAACTGTGGCAATGACTTTTGAAAGTAAAGTAGTTATCTAGACAATTCGTAATTTGCCATTTGCTACGACTGAATTTCACAACAGTTTGCAATTCTGGTTGATTAAGTTTTACTTTGTACATTTCTTTCATTCTCTGACGGTCCTTTTCTCTTAAGTATTTCCTATACTGTTCATAAATCTATTCAACTATCTGCAATTCTGTATATGGACAACATCGCAAACTAACTGAATTTCTTTCTACTAAAGGTATTCCTTAAAGGCCTTCGCCTGCTTCGCCTAATTTCGTCATTATTGACATAATCAAACCACATGTTACCCAATCTATCCGAAGCATTTGGAATCAAAGCATCAATGTCTTCCTTTTTTTTAATAAAAAATGGTTCAGCTTTCACTATCATAGAAACTTTAAAAAAAGATAAAACCAGCTATAAATTCTAGAGTTTTGTCTTCACATGTGCTCGCCAGTTTTTCCTTCTCCTAACAGCTATCAAGTGGGTCGCCTTTCCTAAACCTCTCTGAGCTCCTAAAGTCTTTGTGATTTGACAATTAATTTAAATCTTTACCCACTTCAAAACTGAGAGCTTGATTAAACTGAGACCACAAATATAAAGCCTATTCAGTCCATCATCCTTTCACGTACAATTTGTGTAAGAAACTAATGGTGTAAATATAGTTATTTATAGAGAAAAACTGATTTGACATCCTCTTACAGAAGTCATTGCGAACATATTTACATATATAATAGTAATTTAATACCAATTTGCGCATCAACACACACATCAAATGCTACATACAAAATACATAGTAGTATAATGATTATATGCAATTTGTAAATAATGCAATATCATTACCAAAATCAATATCTATGCATAAAGTTTAGAGGGACAAAAACATCAATTTACAATAACAACACATATTTAATTAGACCTAAGCTAATTCGTTGTAATTGTAAACAAATCCAACTCACTGGATTATAAGCTACTTAATCACAACATTTATTCTTGGAAAATTTCTTTAAAGGCAAATTTGTTTCTAGAATTGAAACATTAGAAACATAAAGTTTAAAAAATGCTATAGTTATACTTCAAATAGGTGATATATATTTTTCATAGTGATTTCAATAAGAAGCCTTTTGGGATAAATGCACATATGATTGAATAAATCACAGAAAAAGACTCACAGTTGCGAAGCCTGAAATCTAATCAGAGATAAGCAAGCGTGGAAAAAAACACACTTCACCGACCGTATCTCAGGAGTCAGGATATCCCGGTTATGCTTTAGTTATTCTACCAATTAAGGTGGTGGCGCTTTCACACCTACCTCGGTAAGGTTGTGAAGGAAGTGGTGTTTGGATTTCTCTTCCCTGTCAGTATATTTATTATAACATAATTACACGAGGACAATAAACTCACAATACATTATCAATACAACACTTTACAAAGAACAGAGAAACAATAAAAGCATAAAACTTAGTAAAACAATCAATAAGTATATATGAACAACCAAGGAGTTACGAGCTCTTCCAGGTTATAAAAGAATTTATTCATTTTCATTAAAGAAAATAAAGTAAGTAAAAAGTATAAAAAAATATTAACCATCAGAGGTGATGTGGGTATGCAGTCTTACCAAATATCAGTTCCTATGTAAATGCAATCAAAATATTATTTAATCACAGTAAACATACATTTAATATTGTCTAAGTTTGACAAATATGCACACAAACATTTCTTAAAAGTAGTAAAACATTTTTCGGTTCTTATTGTATACTCTAGTGGATTAATAAATTTAGGTACAATAAAATAAATATTTTTATGGAAAATTTCCTTTTTCTTTTTTTCTTATAGAAAATTGTAAACCCAAAACTCTGGAGTTAAAATTAGAATTTCTAATCGGAATTACATCTTGATTTGTATACAAAAAAATAGTTGAAATATATATATATATAATACCTTAATGGCAATACATTGTGTTTGTTGTATAATATTGTGTTCCCAGCAAAATAAAGATTACGAACTATTTTATTTTGTAAATAAATTATAGGCAATAAATTTGATTTATATCCTCCTCCCCAACAACAAATCCTATAAATTAAGATAGACTGAACCCATGCAAAATAAATATCGCGTAGGATTGATGTAGTAAATTTTATGTAATATTCTGTTTAGTTTTGAAGAAAGTGAGTAAATATGTTTTTCCATTTTAATTAATTTAGATTAGATTTTATTATCAATCCTAAATAATTGTAGCTATCAGTCACTTATAGCAATATATCACAAATAATTATAGCTATCAGTCACAGATAGAATCACAGTTACAGCGTCTGTACTTAAACAGTTCAATTCGTAAAGTTTGATGCTATTTCCAAATGTATGTAATGAAGTTAATGTAAAATATATGTACTTAGTTTTTTTTACATTTAATTCTAGTTCATTTTTAGTAAGTCATTTTTTAATAATTATTAAACTACTATTAATATTTCCAAGTAATGCTTCCTTATATTCTGCATCAAAAACTATGGATATATCATCCGCAAAAGAAATAATTTTCCTGCAATTTTTAATTTACAGAAATCATTAATATATATATTTTTCATAGCTATTTCAATAAGAAGTCTTTTGGGTTAAATGCACATATGGTTGAATAAATCACAGAAAAAGACTCACAGTTGCGAAGCCAGAAATCTAATCAGAGATAAGCAAGCGTGTAAAAAAACACACTATAAGAAAAATTAAAGGACCCAACACAGAACCCTGTGGGATTCCACTTACAGTCAATAATGTTTTACTTTTAAAATTATTAATAATCACAATTTGCTTTCTATTACCAATGAAACTTTTAAACCAATCATAAACTACACCACGAAAACCATAAAATTTCAGCTTATGTAAAAGTATTATATGATTAATAGAGTCAAATGCTTTTCTGATGTCTAAAAAAACCCCGATAATCTTTTTATTATTATTAATGCCCTGAAAAATCAATTCATTTTAAACCAATCATAAACTACACCACGAAAACCATAAAATTTCAGCTTATGTAAAAGCATTTTATGATTAATAGAGTCAAATGCTTTTCTGATGTCTAAAAAACCCCCGATAATCTTTTTATTATTATTAATGCCCTGATAAATCAATTCATTAAATTTTATTAGTGCATGAGACGAACTGCAATTTTCACGGAAACCTAACTGATTTTTTGCAAAAAATTCAATGCTATCCATATAACTAACCACTCTTTTTTTAACTATTTTTTTCAATGACTGTAGAGAAAATTGGTAAAATTGCAATAGGTCGATAATTATTATAATCATCTCTGTTTCCCCCCCTTATAGTTTGGTTTAATTATAGAAAATTTCAAATCGTCCACAAAGGTTCATGTTTCCATTGATAAATTAATAATATAAACTAATGAATCTAATCATTAAATTATGTCTATCTATTATTTTTTGTATTTTGGTATTTAAGGTATCGTATCCTACAGCTTTATTCGTATCTAAATTTGAAATTAAATTCAAGACTTCTCCTGCATCTGTATTCATAAAATGCTTAGAGCACAAGACTGGTTGTTGATCAGGTATGCTAAAATTTGATTCTGATTGCCGAGATACAGATAAACTTCGGTTATTATTAACATTTGTAAAAAATTCATTAATTTCACTCACTACAAAATTGGTTTCTTTATGATTTGGAAAAATATAATGTGCTGTTGATGTGCCTGTTATGTCATTTACTAATTTCCACTGTCACCGTCGATCATTGTTACAGTTAGTAAATAAATTCCTATAATATAAATTCTTTTCATTTTTATAGTTATTTTAAAGTTTTTATTGTAATCTTTATATTCATTCATATAAGCAATAACTAAAGGATACTTTTTTGCTTTTTTATATAACTTTTCTTTTTTATTTATACTATTTAAAATTTCATACGTAATCCATTTTACATTAATACCTTTAACTTTAATTTTATCCCTCACACCATCAATATTATAAGTACAATCCTGCATCACTGTATAAACCATATTAATAAATTCTTGATAAACCAAGTTAACGTTTTTCCATACAAATATATCGTTATCCAATTTATAGTCCCTTATTTTATTTTCCAGTTTCAGATAATTTATCCTAATGATGCCATGCAAGTTTTTATTATTTGTATTTGTTTTATTTATTTTTTGTGATTTTATAATCATTAAAAGTGGGTAATGGTCTGTTATTTCAGTCATGTATATAGCGCATTTATTTTTGAACATGGAATTAACATTTCTAACAAATAGATGATCAATGCAACTAGCTGTTGTTGATGTAACCTAGTCAATTCGTTTATATATGATATAAACCCATATGTGGCCATTATACTTAAAATCTGTAAACTTCATTATTCTTACTATTCAGATCCAGATTCATATCACCAATTATATATACATTTTTATATTTTACCTTGTCTAAACAACATTCCAATTCATCTAAAAAAGCTTTTACAGTGTATTTATGAGACCTATAAATGGAAATGCTGCATAAATCATTTAATTTATCATATACCTCTAAAATCTCAGCAGTATTAAATATTCGGCTGGTTATTTTCTTCCACTGATAAATAATTTTTAAAGCAAATTTTGTTACCTCCTGATTTATTATAATCTCTCCCATTAATGAAACAGTTATATCCAAAAATATTAAAATTATCCACTTCATAGTCCATGTTTCACTCAAAACAAGGACCCATTTCCGTTTGGTGTTTATGATGAGTATATATGTTACCGCTGAAGCTCGAAAGCCGTTAATGTGCACATTACCTAGCTAATCTGCAGATTAACTGATTTGCTCCGTTAACGTGCGGAATCAAGAGTTTTCCGCATTTTACCTAGGTAATGTGCACATTAACAGTTTCCGTATTGTTAAAGTTCAAAAGTTTATTTCTCTCATAGTGGTGAATCTCTTGAATATGAATCTTCGTGTCACGTGATTCACTCGTCCGCATTATAAAAAACGCCCCGGATGAGCGGAGGCCAAGTGAGACGAATCGGTAAAATGATTCATTCTTGATAACGAATCACTAAAATGATTCGTTCTCACTTGGCCTGCTCATTTTGGGGGCGTTTTTTATAATTTGTACGACTGATTCATGTTGACAGAGGGATGACCCTGGTTTCAACTCTACTCTCGGACACTAGATAAATAACATTATGTTAATTTAAGCGTACAGAAACGTTCCTATTGTTCCAACAAAGATCTTATTTTCACTTTAGCGAGTGCTTAGTAGGTAATGTGCAGATTATCCAGGTAATTTACAGATTACCTAGGTAATTTGAGAAATGAAACAATTTCCCGCACGTTAACGGATCACCCTAGTTAATCTGCATAATACCTAGATAATCTGTAAAATAACTGATTTCTGCACTTTAGCGGTAACATATACATATACTGCACAAACATTGCCAAGTTCCTTGGTCATTTGAAAAGGGCATAGTAGCATCCGACCATATGAACTACTATACGTGACAAACTAAATATGTGTTGTAGGATACAGCCTAAAATCACTTTCTTCATATCTTTACTTAGGGAAGGGTGAAAGAGCACCACATTAGTTAAGTAAGCAATGCCTCTGTAGTAGAGCAAATGGCGTGTGAGAAGGAGATCCCGAATTCGAGTCCAGGCAACGAATGCTGTGTTTGTGTGTTCCATCTTTGCTATCTCTGCTCGGTTGAATAATTCTTAGACAATGGTTGATATAAAATCAAGGTAACAGCGAAGTGGAGAAAATTGAATAGCTGGGGTTTCATTTATATAAGGGAGCTCTCTACAGTTGTAAATTAAGGTGCTAGGGACGGCTCAGTCAGACAGTTTCGAGACAGTTTCATTGAGACAGTTCCGAGGTTAGAGTCCCAATTGTGTATATGTTGATGTTTATCTCCAATCTATTCTTCCCTCAGTGAGAAATGGGGCACCGAAGGGCTAGGAAATGCCACCGTTCGTCGAATGGGACGTTAAGTTGTGGTGCTGTGTGCAAGAGAATTGTACTTTGTGAACGTTAAAGAAAATGCTTGAAGATCTTGATGAGATATTTCCATATGTCTCCTAACAGCTGAAAAGTGGATTCCCTTTCTCCAACCTTCTCTCAGCTCTTGTGGTATTTATAATCAGGCCATTTATCTCACTGTGTATAAAAAATAAAAGTGCGCTCCGAGGTAAACCAACGCAGCCAACCCTTCATTCGGTTTTAGCGGAATTTTAAGCTTCGGTTGTTCAGAAAAGGCAAATTTCTGTGTCCTAGCATTATCTATTTGAATGGATGTTTCTTTCATACACATTTGTAATATTTTCAAACTCTATTAAATATGATTTTGATAGCCTATATTTTATATATTTCAAATGTTTATACATATATGTAAACTTTTACAAGTTTTTAAATATTAAAAAAATCAGTTACTGATTTAAGTATTTTTGAGTGTGACGAAAAGATAATATCCATATCATAGAAGTAGCGTAAGTACAGGATGTTTTGCAGTCCTCAGATGAATTTATTTTTCAAACTCCCCACATAACCTGATTCTGCCACCCTTCCCAAAAATCCGTTTACCAGATCAAGTAAATTTCTTTACTTTTTTTTTTACTTTAAAACGTTTGTTTTTCCAAACTTGAGCAATCGTACTATTTTTGTCTTCTATCAAATAATCTTACCATTTTTGCGGTTCTAACATAATTTTTTGCCTCTTCATTTCTAAAGAAATGCAAGTTAAATCATTGCCAACAGAGTTTTAAAATTATTATGTTCGCAAAGTTATGTAAAGACCATTGCACTTTACATTCACGACACCTTTGAGTTGAAATTAGTGTAGTCGCCCTCTGTGATCGCTCGGAATGGTTATAAATAAATAAATAAATAAATAATAAATGTTTATTGACTATATATAACATATAATACATTTAATAATAAATAAATACTGCTTATACTACATAAGGAGTTAAAATAAAATCCACAATTCGGTAAGAACAATTGAACAAAATATACAACTGATACAAATAAATCCATGTAAGTAAAATATTTATTGTGAAATGAAATGCAATAAAATAGAAGCCATATAAGAACAACCAATGAACTTTATGCTTTTACAGGCTGTGAAATTAAATTATTAGTTATTAACGAAATGCAGTTTTATAATACAGAATTAAAGGTTCAAGAGTGGAAAAATGAATAATTTTAAATTTATTCATTAATGACATGAAATGAGATAAATAACTTAACAATGAAATAAAGACTCAATATTGTGCATATGTAATAATCTTTGCTTAATTTTTATTTTAGATATATTTTCATTTTTTTCTTCCCTTATATTTTTCGGTAATTTATTAAAATTTTGTGGAGCTGGAATCATGAAATGTTTATGGATAATTTCTTTTCTTGAAAAAGGTACATAATAAAGTTCTCTATTTCTAAGATTTATTTTTGTATGTTGTAATTTTAAGAAATCTGGATTTTTAAACACAAACATAAGGATTTTATAAATATATAATTGTCTTAAATTCAAAACTTCATTTTCAATAATCATATTTTTTAAATTCGTAATATTGTTTATTCATAATAACTTTCAGAATTCTGTTTTGTAATATTATTAATTTATTTAAAGAATTAAGATGTGTTCCTCCCCAACTAATTAAACAGTATTGTAAAGTAGATTGAATCCATGAATAATAAAGAGTTATTAGAAAGGAAATACCTACAATTTTCTTTAGATGATATATTCTAATTAGGAGATATCTTAAACGTTTTGCAATTATATTTGTATGACTATTCCACTTCAAATTATTATCAATAGTAATCCCCAAATATTTGTATGTTTTAATTGTTTAATTTCTGCACATGTACATACAATATTATCATCACAAGTAAATCTATGATATATGATTTTATCTTTGAAATAAATCTTGTTAGTGAGACTGAAATACATTGAATACGATTTTTCGATATTTAATGTAAGTTGATTTTGATGAAACCATAACTGATTTTTTTTTTAAATCATGAGATATAGTCGATTTCAATTCTCCAAAATTATTACTTCTATATACTATACCAATATCATCAGCATAGGATATCGGATACGTTTTTAAGTTATTAAAAAAGAAATCATTGAAAAAAATCAGGAATAAAATAGGTCATAAAAGTGAGCCCTGAGGCACTCCTTTAGTAAGCAATAAGGGTGAACTTTTTGCATTTTTATGTCTACAAATTGTTTTCTATCTGTAATATATGACTTAAAACATTTTAGCGCATTTCCTCTAACACCAATATAATTAAGTTTCTGCAATAAGATATCATGATTTACAGTATCAAATGCTTTTGCAATGTCTAAATAAATTACCATAGTTTTTTTGAGAATTATTTATACCATGTAAAACAGTAGTGGTCATTTCCAGCACTGCTGATCTGTACTCTTATGTTCTCTAAACCCAAATTGCGATTTATAAAAAAAATGATGAATTATTCAAAAATTTTATAAGTCTATTTTTCATTATTGTTTCGATAACTTTTGAAAAAATAGGTAATATAGAAATTGGTCTATAATTATTTAAAATATTTTTATCTCCTTTTTTGTATATAGGCTTTACAATAGCAGTTTTCAATTGGTTTATAAAAATACCCAAATTAAACGATATATTTAAGATTTGTGTTAAAAATGTTGCATGGTATTTATTAATCATTTTTAATATTTTTGGATTTATATTATCGAATCCATAAGCTTTATTTTCCTCTAAATTGTTCATAATATCATTATATTCAGCTTCATCTGTCTTTTTTAAAAACATGGAATTTTTGTTACTTACGATAGAGGGAAATTATGAAAGTTAATAGTTGTGTCATTATTATAATTATTAAGATTAATGAAGTGATAATTAAAGTCATTCGTTAATTTTACTACATCAGTATATATTGGAAATATTGAATTAGGAGTTTTTTCATTCAAAGTTTTTTTTGCGCATTTCCATTGTTTTCTTGCATCTTTTTTACATTTTTTAAATTCAGTTTCATAATATTTATTTTTTAAATTTCTTATTTTTGAAACTATGTTATTTCTAATTGTTTTATAATCATCATTATATTGCAATATAAATGGATTTTTTTGTGTCTTAAAAATGCTCTCTCTTAAAAATCTCTTTTTTTAATCAAAATAATTATTTCATTAGTTATCCAAGGATTACATTAATTTTTATGTTTCTATCATCAATATCATGTGTTTGTGTGCTGTTTAATATTGCATTATTAACTCACTGTATAAAAGTTTGATATATATCATTAATATTTGAATCATCAGTTTCATCTAATTTAAAATTTAAATTTTTTATCTTAGATTCCAACTTTTAAAAACTGATATTAGTTCTTTGAGATATTTCATGTTTCTGTTTCATTTTCGTATTAGGTTCAAGAATTTTTAAAATTAAAGTATAGTGATCTGTTATATCATTTAGAAATAGTGCACATTTGTAATCATATATCTTATTTTCTCTAATAAAGATATGAGTAATGCAACTTTAAGAGTGATTAGTAATTCTTGTATAGTCGTTTATGAAAGATTCAAATCCATTTTCTGATAATATATTGAAATATTCATTAGCATTATTGTTATCATTACTTGCATCAATATTTATATATCCAATAAATAAAACATTTTTGTATTTAATAGTATGTAAAATTGAATTCTAGTCCTTCCAGATAATCATGAGTTGAATAATTATGATCCCTGTATAATGCCATAATTTAAAGATCAGTTACTTTATCATATACATTTATATTATCAACAGTATTCATTCCACTGTTAATATTATGAAAATCAAATATTTTTTTTAAATAAAAGATTATGCCACCTGATTTATTGTAGTCTCTACATTTAAAAATCATTTGAAATCCTATTATATTAAATAAACTGATTTCATCATCTTTCACCCATATTTCACTTAATATTATAACATCTAAGTTGTAATTAACAGTAGACAATAAAATTATTAATTCATCAAAATGTGCTTTAAACCACGAATATTTAGGTGAAGTATATTAAAGCAATTATATAAATCATGTCTAATGAAATTACCAATGTCTATTATATTATCAAATTTAGAACACTTATTATTATAGAAAGGAAAAATGTTATATTTATATGATCTAAATTATTCATAATTTAAAGAATATTAATTAATTCATTAACATTTGTTATACGTAACACTCGAGAATTGTCATTTTTTCTCATGTACACTTTTCCTTCTTTAGTCCATATATATTTGCAATTGTGTTCGTAACCAAACTGTTGAACTCCATACAATAGTTTCTTATTTAGCTGGGTTAAATGTTCGCTAATGAAGATTTTTGTTTTCATAAATCTGGAAAAGATCTGATTAGCGTTGATTTTTTTTTTAGCAGCTCGAAGAAATCTATTTCGTTGGTCTTTGCATTTGAACTTAACTATAATGGGCTTGATTTTATTTTTAACTTTCGTTGGAATGCTGTGTATTCGTTCAATATCAACTTCTTCTTTAATGTTAAGATGATTTGTTAGAGATTGAAAAATATCATGTATATTTTCACATATGTCTTCTGGAATACCCAATATTTCAATATTAGAGTTTTTAGAATATTGTTCCAGATCACTTAATTGTATTTCCATCATATTCATTTCATCCTTTAATTGTAAATTTCCATTTCGTAGGCTGAAATTTTCTTTCTTTATGTCTTTAATTTCAGATTTTAATTCATTAATAGTTTTGTTTAATTCTATTATGTAATTATGCTGTTGGGACAGTCACTGAATGAAAGCCATATTGTCACGGCTTCATTTTAAATATTTTACTGTATCAAACACTAATAACAAATTATATGATATAAATAAATTGCCTTGTATCCATAGAAAATAATTTTATATCCAAGGAACTGCAGCCAAGCTCCTCAGATTTGAACAGGCGCATATTTACTTGTACGTAGGAGTGGATTTACTTAAGCTTGGACTCACTTTTACATAGGTTTAACTTTAGTTACGCATTAGATTTCGACATTACTGCAGAATCTGTCACAGACGTCCAGTCGAATTAGATTCGACTGCTGAGAGGATGCAAGAGGTAGGAACTCTTTCTTTCGTGCTGTTTGAATCTATATGTGGCATTTGTGCTGCGTACACGATAGAATTAGCCTCTTGCTGCAAGAGCATAATGAACCATCTGGTGGTGATTATCACTAAGAAGTGTCAGCTGCTGATGGTGATCATCCTGTTTCTCAAACGTTACTCGATTGGGTAAGGAGCTGTGTAATCTGCTGTGGCGGGACTTCGTATGCCATTAAATAGTTAAAATAAATATTGAGAGATAAAGGTGTTTCTCTCTTTAATTCTAGCCCTACAAACATACATCTTGATAAAAGTCGAGAACATATTTCAAAGCTTCAGGCTGAAGTAAGTGAGTTATCTGATTTCACGGAATATTGGAAATGAGTGATGAGATGATCACACAATGGGTTGTTTTACCTCTGAGCGGCACTTTTTCTTTGCACACAATGGGCAAAATATCCTGGTCCCAAGAACCCCCAATGACTCAGAGAAGTTCGGGAGAAGGGGACCCACTGGACAGCACTTAGAAGAGAGATGTTACCTCCTGTCAAGGACATTCACCGTATTCTTTAACGTGCACAGGGAAGAGCTCTCTCCTACATGGAGCACGTCTTTACGTCCCATCAAACGGACGGTGGTCTTCCAAGCCCATTGTTCTTCCCAATTGACCGAATGCTGGGTGGATTGAAAATAAAGAAGACAATGATAGCTGAGTAAATTTGGTTAGTAATGAGTTATTTGGACAACGTGACAAGTGCATTTTAATGATGTATGAATAACAGTTAATAGCAGCATTATAGGATATATCTCCGTATACGGCATATTGCAGTTCTACTGCCAGGTGTGGCTGAGTTGTAGCAGTCGATAGCGCGTCAGACGCGTAATCTGCATTACCACGTGATACTACTACGGGCAAATGCTCAATGTTTGTGTTGAAAGATTTGCGCAATACTATCCCATAATAATGCACATATTGTGTATTTACAATTTGAGAGTTTGGTCATTTACCTTCAGTTCATTGAAGGAATGTTTTTTTACAGTTTCAGCGATACTTCGCGTTAACGAAGTTGTACTTTCAGTCGCATTCACACATCACAGGTGATGTTTTCTCTCGTTTTTCTTTTCTATTATAGACAACTCTTACGAAACCGTCCCTTCGGGCACCAAGTGCGCGAAGTTCAACTATCATGCTCAAAAAAGACTGCGTGAAACGGCAACAAAAATGTGCATTGTTTGAAATCCCAATCTTCCATTTGTTGAGCATAGTGCGCGTGATTATATCTTTTTTGTGTGTAAGAATATCTGCATAATGTACGAAAAGGAGTAAGAAGCTAAAAGATAAATTAAAAAAAATTAACAAATACCTATCTTGTAACAAGCGCCCTGAAAAGTAGAAAATAAACCTAAAATATACCGGTGGTGCAATCACTCAATACATTCGTATTCACTTCAAAGGAATATAGGGCGCCTGCAATCTTTTTGGTCAATCAATCAAATCAGATCAAAGAACACCCTATCGTCATTTCAAGTGAATACGAATTCAGTGAGTGATTGCACCACGGTATATTGAAGTTTATTTTCTACATTTTAGGTCGCATGTTGCAAGATTGGTGTTTGTTAATTTTTTTGTCACTTAAAACAACTACCTGCAGAAGTTTTCATTTGGTATATAACTCATACACATTGACCACACTTTTCTTCCCCCTTTCTTCTGGAGTCGTGTTTAAGGTAGCTCATGACATTGGAGATGTTACAAGCTTTAATTCGAGTTATAATTCGTTAAGCTCCACCCCCGCGATGGAGAGGAAACGTTTTGAAATAGTCTGCGATGATTCTCATATGATCTTTCATTTGACACCAAATTTTTGCAATTATGAAATTGCAAGGCCCTCGCGTTCGGAAGATATAACGGAACTGTAGTTTTCATACTTCCTTTTTTTTAGAACAGAAGAAAGCGTGGGAAGTAAAAATTTTTTTATAGCCTATGACACTCCACCGCGTCACAAGCTTTCATTTGACTTATAACTTGTTACGTTCGGCCGTCACGTTCCAAGGATATAGGAGAAAAATTCCAGGATCATTCAATTAAAAGCCAGTTCAATAAAGTATAGTCTATGTAGTGATAAAAAATAGGATCTGTATAATTATCACACTGAGTATTCATAATATTAAGCGCTCAAATCTAATAAAACAATATTTAATTTAGAAACTTATGATACTCAAGGTAAAAGAAATCATATGGTTTTCATGTACTATTCTGAACTTCATGTTTTCACACCGTACACCATCTAAAAGCGCAGAGACGATATAGTCTTTGAGAGATATCTTTTAAAGCACTAATCATCGTGAACAATGGGATTTTCTTTCTGCAGCATCTAACGCAGGGAAATGAAATAAAAAATCTATTAGTTATGCAGGAATGCTGCTCATACTTTTCAATTCCTTTTATTACTTCCTAAACTAAATAAAAATACTTCCTTTCAATTCCACCAAAAAGAACCTTTTAGTGAACGATAGATCCCTCACTTCAAACCCTGAAACGAAATACTCGTTTCAAAGACAGATTATATGTATATAGACATCAAAACTAAATAAATGCCTAAGATACTAGCTGTAGTCAATTCTAATCATGCACTTTATAATATCAAGTATTGCACAGATGCCATTAAATGAGCTATAGTGAGTCTGAGGCACTTGCGAAGTTTTCATATTTATATTTTGGCAAATAAAACAAAATCTGAATTCTACACTTTAATACTTTGCTTTTCACAATGGCGTAGAGTAGACTATAGGGCATTAAGATATCAGATTTTCGTTGCAAATAGGTAATATACAGTTTTCACATGGAGGTATATCTAATGCAGTCTGTCCTAGTGTTCTGGGTTCAAGCCCTGGCTAAGGAATGGATGTTTCCTTTCTTATGTGTCATTAGATGAGTTATCGGCTTCGTTACATATTTTCTCTGTGGTGTGTACTATATGGAGTCTCCTGACACTTCTCTGTGGTGTGTACTATATGGAGTCTCCTGACATTTCTCTGTGCTAAACAATATCAATCAAATAATAAAAGCAAAATTAAAATAAAGAGTTTCAGTGGCATGGTAGCTAGATAATCACTGGAAGGAGAGCTCGCACCGATCCCCTGTGATGACGCATAGAACCGGCGAGGCCTTGCACCTAAAGTCGGACCCCGTCTTCTCGTGGTGCAAGCCGTTAGTGCATTTCAAAAGAGATATTCCAGATTAGTGTGGCCTACTGATCTCGACAACTATGGCTACATTTCTTTTTTTTTCTACCCTGCTGAGGAGTGGTCAATCACACAGGGTTCTGGTGCTGACCATATAAATCTACAGACTCGATTGCAATAAAGTTCTGAGTTTGATTATGGATCCTGAATTTGCTGCACTGGTGGGGTTCAGTGGAGGGAAAATCTCCCGCTGTGTTTTCTGTTTGTTTGTGGGTTGACAGCCCCAAGTGAATAGATTCCAAGGATATGTTTTATCAGCTGGTGGATAATCCTGAGCAGAGATCATCGCAGGCACCTGAACTTTTGTTTCTACTGACATCATTAAATTCTACATTGGAGGAAATCTTCCAGTGTAGGTGGCTTCATCCTTTAGTGGTGGGAGAACGTGTCTTTGACCTATGTCTGCGATTACGGAGCTGTTTGATATTGTCGGCATTTCCTCTCTCAATAAACATAGTATATCTTTGCACTATTGTGCTTAATAGATTTAAGAATCTGGTTGACAAGCAACTGCGTGATGAGCAATGTAGATTCAGAAGTAGTATGGGATGTGTAGATCAGATATTTTCACTCAGGCAGATTCTTGACAAATGTTTAGAGTTTCGGAACCTTTTGGTTCGTAAATTTCTTGATTTCAAAAAGTCTTTTGATTCTGTTGATCGTCATAATTTGTGGTCTAGTTTTACCAGATAAGTTAATTAACGTTATGAAAACACTCCATCATAACACTGAGTACTTTGTGAGAGTTGGCAAGGCTTGTATCAGTTGGTTTAGCATTGCTTCTGGTGTTCGACAAGGCTGCATTTTGTCTCCTTCTCTCTTTAGGTTGTTTATTGATTATGCTATGCGAAATTCACTGCAAAAGAAAGATTTTGGCCTTAAATCGTCTAGAGAATGAAAATTTCTGATTTAGATTATGCTGATGATTTAATCCTTTTAGCAAATGATGTTGATGAGATGAACTCTTTCATTCGAGCTGTTGATGAGACTGTTAGTAGAGTAGGTTTGGTTATAAACAGAGAGAAAACTAAAATGATGAAAATTGGACAGACAGGCTGCGATTCAATTAATCTGAATGGTTGCAGTCTTGAACAGGTGTCACAGTTTAATTGTCTTGGGAGCTATGTAACAGATACTGGTGATGTGTGGCATGAGATTAACAGACGAATAGGGATTGCTGCCGGGACTTGTAAGAATCTATGGAGAGTGTGGAGAAATAGGCGTATACACCTAAAGACTAAAATTAGGCTGTATAATAGTTTGGTTTTTTCTAGGGTTAGTTATGGTAGTAAAACTTGGACACTTTGTAAACAAGATAACAGGAAACTAGATGCTTTTGATTCCATATGCTTACGCAGTATCTTGGGCATTAGGTGGTTCAACTTTGTAACTAATGATGAGGCAAAGGAGTTTGCAACCTCCTTTAAGCAGCATATTGTGCAGAGAGAGACTCCGTTGGTTTGGCCATGTTGCCCGTATGGTTATTTATAAATTAATAAAAAGGGTTATGAACAGTGTGCCTAATGGCTTCAGAAAGAATATAAAGACCTAGGATGCGATGGCAGAAAATATCGAACAGGACCTTGTTAAAATTAATGTGCAGTGGCCAGATACAGAATACGAAGTCCATGACCTCCGTAGCTCATGGCTGCTCGAGGATGATGATGATGATATAAATCAACTGGAACTATAAATAATTCCAGCGGTTCCAGAACTGAATTAGAAGAACACATAACGCCTATGACGCATATGGAATCTCGTTATCAGAAAATGAAGTTTTTCGTTTAACTACTTTTTTATTCTTAAAAATTTTGTACGCAAAAATGGATGATTGGGAAATGCAAATAGTAGTATTTTATTAGCAATTATACAACACAAAAAAGTATTTGACTTTAATTTCTTAAATTTAAAAGTTGCTTTTCTCACACCCTTTCTAAGAAAAAGGAGCAGATTCTTCTTTCAGTAGAATATCTCTTAACACTACCATCGAAATTTCAATTTCGCACTATAAACAGATCATGTGCAATGATCATTAATACCTCTAACGATATAAATTAAAACTACCTAAGGATTTGAAAAATGCAAGTTTTAATATTTCATTAGTACCAATTGAACTAAATATAATTTTCCACCTATCTCTTAAAGCAAAATAGTTGCATTTTCCCACCAACCCGAGGGTAAGGGGACAATTAATTGTTACCAGTGCAAACCTCACAACCTTCAAATTTCACCACCAAAATTTCGAATATCCGGTATTGGAAATTACATCTTTTGCAATATTTGTTAATAGTTGTACAATATTCAACATTTTCCGCCATTAGAGGAAGCATTACAGCTTTTAGGAGATTCGAAAAGTGCAAATCATAATATTTCATCAATACCTATTCTACATAAAAATAATTTTTCTCTCCTAAAAAAAAGATGTCTACAGACGGATAGGCAGACACACGACAAAATAAAAACATTATCTCTTTTTTTGAAAATGAGATAAAAACAATATATTCTTTAAATCAACAAGTGACCAGGGGTGATGGACACTATCCATCTACAGATTATAGGCCGGGATCGTAACGCTCCAGGCCTATAATCTGTAGCTATCAGGTTTGAGTTCCACCTGGACAAGCGTTAAGATTTATGTCTGATAAATTCTTATCCTACCCTGGGTGAGAAAGGAGACACCAAAAGGCTTGGAAAGTCCTTCCGTCGTCCTTCGGATGCGAAGTAAAGCTGTGTTTCTGTGTGCAAGGAAACTATACTTAGTGCACCTTAAAGAACACGTTGGACGGTCTTGATGGAAGGCTAACATCTATCTCCTAAATCATCAGTGAGTCCCCTAACCCATCATTCTCCGAGCCTTTTTTGTCCTTGTGATCTGGCCATTTACCCATTGTATGCAAAAAACAAACACACCCCACCGAGAGATTGTTTTATAAATGCAAACTTAATAGAAAAATTAACCCTTAACCGTTTTCTTGTGTACATTCTGTGTGAGGTCTTTTCAGATCAGTTTGTCATCGTGACTTTAGATGTTGGACATGCTCCAAGATAAAACACTTACCTTCTTTCGGATGTGCTGACTCTAATGTTGAAGTTCATACGATGACGCTTTTACGATAAATGGACTGGAAAGGGTTAATGAGGAGTGCTTTATATCTTGGAAGTACTAACAAGAAAAATATGTGATAATTAGAAAACTCTTTAGGAAATACTGTAATCAGCATTCTATTTTATGAGCATTAGCATTATAGTTAATTTAAATAAGACAAATTGTGCGCCGCTTTCGATGTTAAATGAAACGAAATATTATCAAATGATCTAATACCAAAATAAAAATCATTATCTACAACAACGATAAGAAGAATATCTGTCCGTGACGATAAGAACTTTGATTTATCCCATTTAAAAATCTTAAAATGTTACCGTATACAGGTTGAATAGGAACAGTTCACATAAACGCCACACAAAAAAATACAGGTATATAATATAAGACAGAAAATATAGCCTTTCCATGTTACCTCAATAGAAAATAACATTCAGAGTTCAATAACTTCTACAATATGATTTTTAATTAATTCAAAATCTCACTCAAAGCTATTTAAATCTCGATTTGAAACAGCATTTGTTCAGTATTGAAAATATTGTGAATGCTGAAATTTTTAACTGGCTAAGAGATTGACCTTAAAGTTTAATTAAAACAGGTTACGAGATTAGTACCGGGTACAATGCACCCTCTACTCTACTAGAGTCAACTATGATTATTTAATTTCCTAACATGTTTTATTGTTTTAATCAAATTTTTGGTTCAACTTTTTTGTTACCTGTTAAATATTCCAGCATTCATTACACTTTTAATACTGAACAAATATTGTTTAAGATCGATATTTTGATAGATTTGATTGAGATCTTTAATTTATCTTAAGACATATTGTTCATTAAAAATCATATTGAAGAAAACATTGTGCTCTGAATGTCGTTTTCTATTGAGGTAACATGAAAACTGTTTCCATTTTTCTATCATGTAGTTGTAGTTAGTAAAAACTAGAAGAACATACAGTACATTGTTTGCAATATTCCTTTAAAATTTTGGAATTTTAGAATTTTCACCGTTAGAGGGCGCAATTACAGCTTTTGGAAGAGTCGGAAAATGTAAATCGTAATATTTCATCAATACGTAAATAAGACATAAAGATTTTTTAATTTGTCACTCTAAACAATTTTCACTTCAAGCTGACACTATATGAATTCTAGCAAGAACAACTAGCAGATAAACAAAATACACCCACCTCTGGGTCTAAGGGGTCAGGCAGTTATTGTTTATGGAAAAGTCATAATTTCAATATTCCACCGACAGAATTTCAAATTTCTAGCATAAATATATCATTTGCAATATACCATTGAAATTTCGGAATTTTCAAAATTTTCCATCGTTAGAGGGCGAGTTATAACTATAGGAAGATTCTGTAGTGTGTAACGTAATACTTAATCAATACCTATCCAACCCAAGAATAATTTTTAATGTCTCTACAAACAAAAAAATTGATGTCAACAGGACAGACACGACAAAGTGAAACTCTTATCTTGATTTTTGTTTCTTTTTTGAAAACGAGAAAAAAACTGAGTTTGACTAAGAGTGGGATCCGGACCCACGACTTGCTGATATCATATCTGATGCTCCGATCATTGAGCTGTCGCAAGATAGTTTTCGGGAAAGAGGTTTTATTAAGCCGAAGCAAGTTTAAATGATACGATGTTAACCCGGGGAGCTATATTAATAAGAGATGAATATTAAGGATATTTTTTACGGAAAAGAAATGTGAAATCAATCGATTGACTCTTAAGTTAAATTTAATAGCAAAAGATTAAAGGAAGGAAAACAGCATCTAGATCAGTAGTGCGTAAATTGGGGGTAATTTTGAATATTTCAGGTGGTAATGAGCTATGCTCTGTTTCTCATAAAGAATGGAGCGGCAATTACCCCTGAAGGCGATTCCTGTGTAATCGTTGCTTAGTACTCTTAACCACGAAAGCCAATGAAAAACAAACATACGACGCCTGAAAAAGGGGGCGGGGATGGCTCAGTCGGTAGCGCGCCAGGCTCGTAATCTGTAGTTCCCAGGTTCGAGTCCCAGCTGGGTCAGCGTTGAGATTTATCTCCCCAAAATTCCCCGCCTTGCCCACGGTCAGTAGGGGACAACGCTGTGCTTGGAAAGGCCGCCGTCCGTCGGATGGGACGTTAAGCCGTGGCCCCGTGTGCAGGAGAGCCATACCCTGTGCACGTTAAAGAACACGCTGGATGGCCTTGACGGGAGGCTACCATCTGTCTCCCAACAGCTGTTCCAGTGGGTCCCCTCCACCAACCTTCTCTGAGCCTTCGGGGTCCATGTGACCTGGCCATTTAGCCCATGGTGTGCAAAAAAGTGCCGCTCAGAGGTAAAACAACCCAACCCAAAGCCTGAAAAAGTATCAATCCACAACTCGTTAGGGAGCTTCTACGATCAATGTTTTACACACCTAATATACCTGTGAACGAGAACTTTTCTTCATCATGTAATTTCAAATATTCCTAAATTGGAAATAGCTTTTTTAATTGTTGATTTCCATAAATTATACATAATAATAATAATTTATTTACCTTAGGAAGGGTACGCATTTCGTGCATAAGGCGTCGAACTATTTCCTCTAGTGGAGTATTATATCTGCTAGTTGTTCTTGCTAGAATTCATATAGAGTGTCATCTTTTCATTGGTTGTTGCCTTCTTTGATCTTCAGTTTTTTGCACCCCATACTTTATGTGAAATAGAGATAGCTCCATTATATTAAAGTTATATAGATTAAATGTTTGTAAATCCAGGTTTAATTCATTCTAATCGTGAATTTTTAACGTTTTGACTGAGTTGCATCCTTTAAGAGAAGTTGCCTCGCTTTGCATAATGACTTCATCTTACTTCTTCATGTGAACAGCTCAAGCACATTTGTTTTTCGGGCAAGTCAACAGAAGGAGTGGGGATATATTTATAGATAATAATTAAATTGAACCTACTGTACTCATCACTTGAGGTGAATTATTTTTCAAAATTTAATTTTTAGCGCATAATATGTTTATTGCTTATATGTATCTTCTATACATAAGATTAGAAAAAAAATGTTTGAAATGACTTCTGAAAATATCCGGATCCACTATTACTTCAAGGAATAATTTTGGTTTAAACCATTTTAAAAAAGGGGTAAATTTGCATTGGTTGACTCAAGGGATAGCGGCGCCAAAACGATTAGCAACCGCTGATTTAGATGGAATACATGTTTCTAAATAGAGAAGGAATACACAATATATACATATGGATACATGTTTCTAAATAAAGAAACAATACACAATTCTAGGGATACGGTGTTTTAGAATTTTTTAAATGCCAACTTCTAAATCGAAGAGCGCGAATTATGTGAAAGAAACAACCAAAGTGACCAACTTTTTTTTGGTACTGTATAGGATAATGAGTCGGCTACAGTAGATTCATGGGGCGGTTTGTGGTGATCAGAAGAAAACCCAGCAAGGCAAGTCCGTGGGAGAGCAATGAAAACAGACTGATTTAAAGCGGACGTGTTGATACCCAATTTGCCTTAACTAAAGAAAATAAGAAAGGGCAGTTTCTTGGAGACCGAGAAAGTTGAACAGAACGCTTCTGTAGTTCAAAAGTGTCTTGACCTTCAAGAGAGTAAGCATGATTGTTATTGAATTAGTTCCTGATTTAATTAATAAGAGTAAACGCATCAAAACAAAATCAAGAGAGTTATTATTTTCTGTGTCTCGTGTTAAACTCCTGTGAGTTTTGCTGAATTGTTTTTACAGCAGAGGTAGGTTTTGCTGTCTTAGATGGCTATAGACATACTTAAATACAAATAGGGTTACTATATTTCCATCCGGCTGTCACTCATGTATGGGAACTAAAGATTTACTTATAGAGAATTCAACGGATTTCTCCCTAAGTAATCTAAATCTTTGATTCTTTTTTTATATTTTTGAAAATGGGTTGTTTTATATGCATCACTTTTTTTTTTGCACGTAGCCGGCTAAACTGCTATGTTACAAGGACCCCAATTTCTCAGATGTTTAGGAAAGAATGTCCAGTGGATCCCCTTTGTTCAATTAATCTTGTTGTTGAACAAGACGTTCACAGTAGTTTTAAAAATTGTTAAAGATCTGGTAAAAATGTAACTATTTCTTTTTTTACTTGAAATTCATAACCTTTGGCTAACAAAGAAAATTTTTTGAAATCAAGATTAAACTATAAAATAATAATAAGGCGAAAGAAAATAAAAGAATATTTTAACTCCTTGCTTATATGGGAAAATGGTATTAATATCCATAGGAAATGTAATTTAAAATATTTAGAAAAAAGCGAGTATTATAATAATATTATACTTTAATAAATTATGTTATTCTGTACTGTAATAGATCATTAAGCATTATCTATTCCAGAATTGCACCTCGTATATTTCAGTTCAGTGATCCCTCCAATACCACATGACCAAACAATGAAAGGATTACTGATTCATTTGGAACTTTTGGCATTTGGAATTTTTGTAAACATTTACAGAGCTTATGCTAACGTTAAGCGAACAAATTTAGTACTCTTGTTGTAATTTTGATTTTTTTCTCTAGATTACGATGGGACATAATAACATGAACAAAGGGACATAATTAATAAAAGGGAACAAACTATTATAGGACAATAAAAACAAAAATATTTATGCAAAGGACCATTTTATGTATGTTACCTGTTTAATATAATTAATATGAAGAGTTCAATAAAATATACTTGCGTCATGTGCCGTAAAAATATAAAAACAAAGAGATGCAAGTAACAATAATTGCCATTACTAAATTATCCTGATTGACCTCGTGTTAAATTCCCGTGAGTTCTGCCTAAGTTATGTGATTATAAACATGCAAATGAGCATTGTGACTAGATCACGATAAGTGTACTAATTATTTTCGAAGCAAGATACGAGATTGCAAGCCTGATTCTCTACCCTGATTCAACCCCTGTCCCTATTTCAACTGATATTTTCTACAAGTGCATAATCCGTCTGTAATCATATAATTGAAATTGATAATGGGAAAGGTGTGAATTCAATGCCCGAAATATAAAATATATATATAAAAATCCCTAAAGCAGCTGTTTGCCACAGAGGTCTGTGACAGGAGCCTGTCAGTTTACGTGCCATAGGAAAATATCTGTGAGGATGGCAGGACCTCAGCAGAAAAACGACACATACATCCATGCCTTACCTGGGGTTCGAGGGTCGGGGGTGACTCAGTCGGTAGCGCGCCAGGCTCGTAATCTGTAGTTCCCAGGTTGGAGTTCCAGCTGGGTCAGCGTTGAGATTTGCTCCACAAATTTCTCCGCCCTACCCACGGTCAGTAGAAGACACTGATGGGCTTGAAAAGGCCGCCGTCCGTCGGATGGAACGTTAAGCCGTGGCTCCGTCTGCGGGAGAGCCATACCCTGTGCACGTTAAACAACACGCTGAATGTCCTTCACGGGAGACTACCATCTCTCTCCCAACAGCTGTTCCAGTGGGTCCCCTCCCCCCAACCTTCTCTGAGCCTTCGAGGTCCATGGACCTGGCCATTTAGCCCATGGTGTGCAAAAAAGTGCCGCTCAGAGGTAAAACAACCCAACCCGGGGCTCGAACCCAGGTCCTTTAGAAGAATAGCCAAGCGAGCTAACCACTCGGCCATTGGACGATTGCTGAACTATGCTGCTTTGTAATTAAAAGCTTATGTTGGCCGTTAAAATATATCAGAAAGAATCTCCTTTCGTTAATTTTATTTTTTCTAGCTTTTTCTAACAATTCAAACTAAATTTGATTACTAACGATTTCTAGCATTTTGTCATTTTCTAAACACTTTTTAAAACATTTTTTAAAAATATATTTTAAAAAAGCTTTTTAAAAATCCCAACAGATATATTTTAATTCTCTTTAAATATTTTAAATCTTTTAATGTATTGTAAAAATTTTCAATATATTGATTTCTTTAAAGTAAACATATCGCGCATTGATATTCTCAAGCATAAATCTTTCTTCTTGCATGAGTGGTGATGCAAGACTTTTGATTATGCCTGTATTTCTTCTTCGGAGCCTATGCTTTAAGTATTACAATATTATTAAAATACTTTAATTACAAAAACATCTTTTTTATGTCGTAGATAAATTATTTATATGTCGTGACACTTTCAGTTTCATAGGAAGAGAGCAAGAGTTAATTGGCTGAAGACTTCTTCATCAACTTACATCACTTGAAGTTCTGCTCAGGGTGATCTGACGCTTAGTTTAACCTTCTCCAGACGAGAAGGACAGGCGAAGAGGAAACGGTCAATCACCGAGAAAGAAAACTACCTATGTCTGGCTCTATCTTGCAGCTGTCTAGTCTTTCATCGACCAGAGACAGAATTATGGATAGAGATGTCCGTTCTGTTGATATACTTTCATCTTTTTTTTGGTGTTGTGACCATCAAACGGGGAAAGAGTGGACGTTACGATACATTACCACTAGGTTTCTATAAGACTGGCAGCAAACATTTACAGTTTACTCTTTTTAAAAAGGAAATACAACTATATTCGACATGCATTTTATATGTTAAGTTTACAAGATAAACAGGCATGTTTACAGATGTATGTATTAGTGAAAGTGTTAAGTGCTTACCTCTACATTTCGATGCTTTAATCTTTTTTGGATTCAGAAATATATCTATGCGCATTTTTATGGGTATTAATTAATGGTGTATGATATATGTATAAAACGTGCAACACGAGGAAGAACTCATCAGATTGATCCGAAATATGCAGGTAGACCATGAGACCATGATATGGGTAGACCATGAGAGAACATGTAATTGATTCAAAGCGCAGCACATGTGCACATCATGTGTGACAGTAAAACCCCCTGGAAGTGGTATAAGAGGAGATTACAAAGAGCCGGTGTAAAGCACTGAAATAGAGTTTGCTCGCAGTTCTTGTGCACTAAATGATCAAATATGCCCCGTCGAATAACACGGCATCCATATGACCAGGTTTCTGACTTTGATCCAGGGATAATTGTGGGATTACAGGAAGGTGGATTATCATACCGAGACATCGGTGCTAGTGTTGGACGAAATGCTGCCACAGTGATGAGAATATGGCGTCAGTGGGTAGAGAAGGTACAATCTCACCAGAGTAAGGGATCACAACGGCCCTGTCATACAAACGAACGAGAGAACACACATATCGTGCGCATGATTTTGAATGATCGTACAGCCACATCAAACACCTTAGATCAACAGTTAGGGTGTGTTGCCACATCAACCAGTGGTCTCACATACGATTCAACGTCGTCTGGAGCATCGGGACATCTTTGCTAGGCGTCCATTAATGCGGCTACCATTAACTACAACACAGGTGTATTCGACTGTAAAGGTGCCAAGAACGTCATGCATGGATGTGCCAATGTCATCACATCGTCTTTTCAGACGAATCCCGCTTCAGTATGCAGCACCATGATGGACGAATCCGTATCTGGTGTACTGCGGCAACAGCCTTAGTGAGACATGCATGATGCAGCACCATCCAGCCCTTGGTGTTATGGTGTAGGGTGCCATTGGACGCACGTGCTTCGTACGCATGACTGGTACTTTCAACAGCCAGTGTTACATCCCAAAGTTCATCTGTTGTATTGAAGCTGTACCATCCATTACTGAGGTGTTGGTGGAGCCTGTGGTCGTACCTTATCTTTAGAAGCTCTCTGGTGTCATTTACCAACTGGACGATGCATGCCACATGTGGTCGTGCATTGTCCTGTTGGTAATGCAGTAGTAGTCCAACAATTCCTGGATAGCCACCATGTGACAATTCTGCCTTGGCCTGTGCGTTCACCGGATCTGTCCCCAATTCAACATGTCTGGTCCATGATCTCACGACGACTAGCACACAAGACACCAGCAGCTGATACAAGAGATGAACTTTAGGTATGTATCGAAATTGCATGGACTGACATTCCCCAAACACACATCAACTCAATGCCGGACCATGTAGTAGCGGTTATTGCCGCTCATGGTGGTAACACAAGATATTGATTTCTTTGTATTCCACAAGTCTAACCGAGTTGTATTTGTAATCATCTGATCCTTGTAACATAAGCTATTTATTCACTAAATGTAGCTTTGATATCTCTTATCTTTCCCGGTGTTGCACTTATAATGGCAATTTTATATATATACGATTGTTAGTGATTCACTGCTGATTGACTGAAAAGGATCACGGTAATTCTAACTTTGAGCAGAAATGGTAGAACTCTGAAAATTTGTATTGAGAGGTAATCGGTGTCATAGATCACGGGAAAAATCCTAAATTTGTTTCCGATGTGTCTTTCAAGGTCAAATGTAGGTCACGAGTGGTCAAACCTTGCTCTATCAGTGCTAAAAACGTGAAAATTTGTTTCTGGGAATGTTTCGGATTGTAGAGCTAAGATCTACGAGGTCAAAGTCCTTCGAGATCAAAGATCAAATTTAGATTTACCAGGGTTGGAATTCTAAAAAATTTTTCCTGGAGCTATTTTGAATTGTACATTTCAGAAACGTGGTGAAATCTAGAATGCATTGGGTACATTGAGGTGAAATGTCAAATATAGATCTACCAGTGTTAGAAGGCTACACATTGGTGCCTTGGAATATTTTGAGCTGTAAATCTCCGAAATTATGACAGATTTTGGATGAGATGGGTCTTTCGAGGTTAAAAGGTCAAATTTTGATATACCAGTGCTGGAGAGGTAAAAATTGATGAAGTGGACTATTTCAGGTAGTAGAACTCAGAAATAAGAGGAATTTTCAGATTCGATGTTGCGTTCAAGGTCAAATAGGGTCGGAGTGACGAACTAGAAATTAAGAGGTGACTTCGGACACCTCTTGATTTTAATCCTGTCAGTTGAATTTTTGTAACAAAAACTTTTATGAAATGCCTAATTGTTTGAATTTCAATGAAGTTCATATCGTGGAAAATTTCCTTAGTTGAAAAAATACTATAATACAATTTGTAGAATTTTAACGTACGGAATTCTTCGTAACATAATACACCGCCTAACTGTTTTTAAACTATACATTTTTTTTCTGCATATACAGAACTGTCAAAAATCGAAAGGTTTCTGTGAAACATTCTTTTAATATTTCAATGCCGTCTCCGTTACGCAGTGGTATCGCATTGGCTCACAGTTTACATTGCAACTTCAGGGGTCAGAGTTCGAGTCCGAGTCCCAGGCTAGCATGGTTGTTTGCTTATGTGCTCTTAGTTCTAACTGAGGTAATGGTCAGCAGTGACTTCCGTCTTAATGAAGCATGTCTGTATGAGAATGTCTGTACCAACTAGGAGAAGTTTCATGGAGTATTTCCGTCCTCTATGACTCAAATAAAAGTAAAATGCAGTATGATTCAGTTCTTAGAGTGAAACCAAAGTACAAATAAAGAGTTTTCAGCTATATTTAGTTTTCTGCGCAATATTTAAATAATTTTTATTGAAATACTAATATTTCTTTCAGTATCGTAAAGTGCTATATATATATAATGTGTATATCCTTAATATCTATATTCCATTGTACATTTGAGTACTCAGTGTTCACTAAAATATAAAAAGACTTAATCAAATGCAAAAATGAAATGACAATAAAAATATTTCAATGCTGGAAATAGGACTATACCATTGTTGCAAAATTAAAACTTTTTTGTCGTATATATTATTGCACCACAGGGAGCAGAGTTTTAACTTCCTGGAAATTACTACATTTCTCATTCTTTCCTTAGTATACATTAGTTAATTAGAGCATTTTAAAACGTTTAATTGTTTCATCCAGTCTATTAATACCATGAAACAATACCTTAATCTCTCAGTGTACAGTTACACAAAATACAGATGTTTACAAAAAATGTTTTTAATTTTTTTTTCATTTTACTTTTGATTAAAAGCAAAATAGTTTTTTAGGAAGGGTTAGGACATAATATTATATTTCCCCAGTTATGGAATGTTAGATAACTTCGAATGCTTGATTACTTCTGCAATATACACTATATTACGAGTGTAAACATTCAGTCTCATGCTTTATGATTGCCACATTCAAAGCTCTCTAACTCTGAAAAATAAGCTAGAGATAATCTGAAGATATCGTTCAATTCGCATCAATATTCCTTTAATATTTAATTAGTTATTGAAGCTGCAACATTTAGCATTATACCCCGATGATACATTCTTCCCAAATCCTTTTTTCACTCCAAATTGATGAACCCCGTAAAAATGTTACACAGACTTCAAAAATTTCATCTATATTAGTGAACGGTTTGTTATAACAGTTGTGTTTTATCTTCGGAAGTACATTTTCATGAATAGTAAAAGTTACCTTAAATATTTCAGTTTCTATGATACTTTAAACATTAAATGAATATTGCGGAAAATAGACATTTAGAGAGGTTCAAATGGGATCATCATTTTATGTCCAGTAATGTCAACATGTATCCTTTTTTTTATTTAAAAAAACTTAGTTTCAAAGATAGAGAGTTATGGCTGTAGCTTTCCATTAAAATGGAAGTGTTTGATGACTTTTTATAATATAATGCACTACTATGCGAACGTTTTAGCTGAAGGGCTGCATATGAAACAGAAATGGAATGGCGGGCAATGTAGAAAATGGAAATGGGAGGGTGTGCTGTATAACAAATTGAAATGGAATGGCGGTCCACTTCCACCAAAATAAATTCTAAAGTGAAACATTAAACAATATAATTTTATTAAATTATTTATTTCAATGAGAATTCGTTTCGTCGAAGTTGGACTTCTTGCCTTATATATGTTCTTTTTCTCTTTTACAAATTTAATTTATTTGTCATCAGTAGATCTCGGACCACAAAAAACGAGATGACAGGCCGTTTGCCCAAGCCTGATAAAGTGTATGTGTATATATTGTAAGAGTAGCTATTTTTTTCGATTTCAATTAGTGAATAGTAGTCCCACTTAGGTAAATGAAGATCACTCACTTCGTATTTGATAGACATGAAATCGTTTTATTAATAACTAAATTTTCATTCTTAAACTTTTACGCCTTGAGGGTCAATTTTACCCCCTCCGCTCATTTTTCCTAGTTTTATTCTATTGTTTGATATCTTAGCATTGTGCGTGAAACTAAAATAATCTTACTGCCAACAAGAATTGGTTTTCTTGACCATTTACTTGAGATTTTATGTAAAACTGTTTTTAGCAATAAATGTTTCAAATTTGAACTCGCAGGTAAAAGAATTTCGCCTTTAATGTTATTTGACACGTTAAAGTTTTTATTTGGGACATGATATTTTTAAATTCGTTGTAATTCGCTTCCTTTACAAGACACAGATTATTAACCTTCAAAGCAACTGTTTTTCTTTTGTACTGTACCTTCACTCAAATTCAGTAACATTTGGCAAACAGAATCTAAGATTGAAAATCCTGGAAAGAAATTTCTACATGTTTTAGGCCATCTCAATCCCATAATAACTGTCATTCAGTTGCCTTGAATAATAAAAGTTGTAAAGTCGAAAGATTCTAACTTCAATGTGGTGATTTTTATTGACTTATGCAAATATGCATGAATGAACGCATTAAATAATTCCCAAATATTCTCCAGCCTTTCTAACACGAATTCCCATTTTAAAACTATCATTCAACTGCATGGTGACTCCCAGCCAACCATTCACATTGCTCATTCACCAACAAAACTATCAAGAACTTCTACTCGCTACTTTCTCTCGCGTTTTGATTTTAAATTCATTTCGATCCATTCATCAGATACAATAGTACTCTCGTGCTCCTCATGCATATTACATTTTACCACGAATACCTTTAATGAATTTTCGGAATTGAAGATCCATTTCCTTTGTTCTATGATTCTCTAGTTGATTTTTGCTTTCCACCATCTGTTGCCTCGATATTTTCTCATTTTATATTATTTCCGAGGCAATGTTCCTTTTAAGTAACTCTTCAGAATTAATTTATGAACTTTTATTTTCTTACAAGAAGCATTTAGCCTTGTCTTTCAGATTAGGATTCCGTGAGAATCTGTAAACTTTTGTAAAAGAATAGCTCTTGCTTCTATAACACAGTTATAAGACACAGTTATCAGGCCCAGATCTAGAAAAAAATGAGGGGAGGGTGGTGGAATTGACTCGATTCAGGCTGAAAAAAGAAAAAGGGGAACACAAAAGAGACTGTAGTCACATTATAGTGTAATATTTTCATCTCAGTTTTAGAGGTGTTTAAACAATTTCCCAAAAATACATGGGATGTACTTACATTTAATATTTTTTGCTTCCATATTATCCCTTACTAGCATTCAGAAAGATGGTGTGAATGTGGGACACCGACCCTTTTCCCCCTATCTAGATCCGACCCTAATTAATAATATTAACCATTCTTATCAAAGTTTTCGTTGAAAACATTATTTTTAATGTATGTTAAATATCTACCCTACTATGGTGGCTCAGTCGGTAGTGCATGAGGCTTGTAATCTGCAGTTCCCAAGCTCGAGGACCAGCTGAGCCAGTGTTGAGACCAGCTCAAAACTGGCTCAACTGTATGAATCACACAGCTGAGCCAGTGTTGAGCCAGTGTTGTGACCAGTGACCAGCTGAGCCAGTGTTTGAGATTTATCTTCGCAAAACTCCCCTGCGCTCGTTCAGTAGGGGGACACCGATGGACTTGGAAAGGCCACCGTCTGGGGGGACGGTCAGGGTCATATGTTAAGCAGTACCTCCATGTGCGGGAAAACCATACCCTGTGCACGTTAAAGAGCATGCTGGATAGCCTTGGAACAAGTTGAATAGCTAGACGGGAGGCTGCCATCTGTCTCCCAATAGCTATCCAGTGAATACCCTCCCGCAAACTTCTCTGAGCCCTTGGGTTCCTTCTCAGAAGTAAAACAATCCAACACATGTCTACCTTGCATTACCATCAGGGAACGTTTGCCAACACAATGGATCTTATGTAGGGATACAATTTCCATTATATAGTGAACATTACATTTATGTAAATCAGTTAATGGAATTCTGTGTATTTTCCCTATTTATAGCTAGACTGGTGAATTCCTTTTAGTGAATTTGAGATAACGGACTATGAAATTATTATTCCGTTGAATTCATACCTTCAGTAGTCAAATGACAGTGTAATGTCAGAGAAGCAAACTTTGTATTATTTTTAATTGACCAATATTCTAAATAATATTTTTAATATATATTTTTAATTCGCTATAAATCGTAGAAGATCTGGCAATACCTCCTTTTTGCCATTTAGAGAAAGAAAAAATTTATATTATTTGATTTCAATTTAAACTTGAATTGGTATTCTGAGTTACCCGGGAATATGCATATTGCTCATAGATTTTGATCTACATTTAATTAACTACAACAAGGAATACTATTAAATTTTTGGGGTCATATATAAAATCAATATGTAGAAAATATTGTATGATTTACCGTAATAATTTAGCATTAAATTGACGATTTAGGGAAATGAATTATATCATATAACTATATCGTAATAAATTACATTTAAATATTAATAGAATTTTTATTCTATAATACTGTACACATGAAATAATATTCCAGGTAAGTTAAATGAAGCTACGCCCAAATCGTAAGATGCACAGTTTATGTCAATTACCAAATTAATGACGCCTTTGTATGAAAGCGTTAAAAGACATAAGAAAGTATGAATTGCAAAACTATTCAAATGGTGGCGGCCCAGGGAGGGTTTCATGCTCTATTTCGTGAATCTGAATAAACGGAATGGAACGAAATAATATTAAATATTATATTACAGTTGTTAAAAAAATAGTTTTTAAAAGATTTGAAAAAACGGAGAAAAATGTATACTTAAATGATACTACGTTCCCGTTCAGTATAGTAAATTGCTATCTCACTCCTAATCTTTTCCCTAGATCCGAGTTCCGCAAGGTGCCATCTGTTTTCTAATAGCTGCTGCTCGATTGATACTTTCCCCTGTCTAGTTTTGAACTCTTGGAGTCCTTGTGACTTGGCCATTTATTTGTCCATTATGTGCCTTCAGAGATAAAATTACTCAACCCAACTCAGACTTAACGGAGCACTGTCATCTGTTTTCTGAAATCCCTTCAATTCATCGTGGTCAATTCATCGCAGCGTCAATTCCTTGCCACGTCAATTCATTGCAGCGTTAGTTTATCTCAGCAGTAATTCATTGCAGAGAGTTCATCGCAGGGTTAATTCATCGCATCGTCAATTTATCGACGCAATAATTCATCGCAATGATAGAAGTAGGATTTTATTTACTTTCTACATCTGTGTTCAAATTAACTATTTGTAGAGAATTATATAATTTTGTGTTTAAGAGTTAAAACATATGTCAAAAGAATTTCCCTCAGAAATTATTTAAAACTTAAATAACAGGGACCTGGGTTCGAGCTCCGGGTAAGGCATGAATGTTCATGTGGTTTTTCTGCCTAGGTCCTGCCAACCTCAAAGACCTACTACTAGGCATATAAACTGACAGGCTCCTGTCAGACCTCTGTGGCAAGCAGCTGCTTGAAGGGGTATTTATTTTATTATTTCATTATTACTTAAACCATTAAATAAAATATGCATTTTTAAAAGTTTGCATAATGATTATTTCAATATGTGGCAATTGTGAATAACGTTTATGAAATATATTTTATTGCTAAATATTCCAGCCTCTTTAATTATTGAATGAATAATGTTGAAAAATCGAGATTTAAATAAATTTCATTTTGATTTTTAATTATAATACAGAAAAATTATAGAGCTTCGATGTTGTATTCCCATTGAGATAACAGGAATTTTCGAACAATTTACCTGGAACCCAGCAAAACAGATGATTTCCATGTCACCTCAATGGGAATCTAATATCGATGAGACCTATTATAAAGCTATAGCACCGTATGGAGATCAGCCATAACCTGTGCACATTAAAGAACATCCTGGATGACTTTGACAGTAGGCTACCATCTGTCTCCTAACATCTGTCAAATGGGTCCCTTTCCCCCAAACTTCTATGAGCCCTGGGAATTCTTGTAACCTGGCCTTTAGTTCCATTGTGTACAAAACAGTGCCGAGCAGAGGTAAAATAACCCGACACAACCTTAGGCAGATCTCACCGATCTTCTACATAGCGTATTATACTGTTATGTCCCTGTCACACCTCTGGTATAAGCGATCTGTTGCTGTAGGGTAGGGGTTCTCAACGTAGGGTACGCAGTAAAATTTTTTGGGGAATGCCGTGAGGTCTCAAAAGTCGCTGGATATATGTTATTATATATATATACGTTTTATTTTATTTCCATTGTTATACTATAACTATACAAGTGATACGCCAGTTACATACACATTTCCAGAGGATACGTGAAGCATAAAAGGTTGAGGACACTGCTCTAGGGGATAATTTATTCATTTCTTATTTATCGTTATACACTAAGCGCAATCAACTAATATTCTTTGTTCTTAAATCCTTCGCTGCACCTTATTGCTAATCATTTTTAGTATATTTCAAAAAATTTTTATACCTGAAAATTTAATCATTGTATATACTTCCTTTATGTCGTAGCATTTTTCACATTTATTATCATCGATTATACTTGCCTATTTTTTACCTATCAGAAGAGGAAAAAAATCGAACCATTTTTCAAAAGTTTTGTAAACAACATGAACTACAAATGCTTCACGAAATGTATGCGCTTACAGTGAATACGTTTTTATAAGTTTTAAATTACAGAATTTCGATATAAACTTCGAAAGAAATGGCATGTAGAATTTATCACAGTAAAATTCTATTATGCTTAGGTATCCTTTTGTGACCTTAACAGCATCTTGAACAAATTCAGAGTAACCTAGGCAACGTTAATGATCTTGGTGATGCTAGAGCATCTCTCCACCATGACTAAAATCCAGCGTTTCAATAACTCTTTCAGCATTCCCATTGGAAGCAATTAAGGTTATGAATTCGATCAATAAGGTTGCTCTAATCTGTTTAGTTCCCAGATTTTACGACCCCAATGAGACTAAAATAGTACAAATGCGTCCAAGTGATGCTCAAGAGTTTGCAGCGAAAGGTTTACAACTTGATAGAGTATCGGAAATCGATTTAGTCTTTTCTGAACAAGCAATATTTTCACTATGAGAGTTCACAATAATGCTGACTAATTTTGTCACACACAAAAATAAGGAATCGGAGGAGTAAATATTCTGAGTATAAAATTCGAAATGCAATAGATGGATGGTGCGATTCATTTATAATTAAAGTTTAACGTCATAGTTTGTTTTCTAGACATAATCCGAAATAGACGTTTGTTCCTCGGTCAGTGTCAGGAATTTGAAAAATGAATGAGACTCAAAGTGTATATAGTATTTTTATTTCATGTTCATTGTTTGTTTTTTAATCATGTTCTATGATAACTAAAATGAAGACTAACTCATATTCTTAAAACGAAATTTTATTTAATTCAAAAGAAATTATGTTGCATTAATCCTTAAAATACCAGAACCTGAATATTTGTTTTTCAAAACAAATGAATCCGCAACTTGTCTTTTAATCTTACCTAAATTATGTTCCTTTTCATTTTTATATGTCTGTTGAAAATTTAGATGCATTAAAAACGTAAGAGTTAGTAACAGTATAATGGATTAAATAAATTAGAAACCAAAAACGTAAAGGAACAAACTCCGCAGTTAATTGTAGAATAGCAGAAAATTAAAAATGTAGCCGTGTTTTATTATTGACTTTGCACACTAAATGATATTCAAGACTTTTAATAGCGATTTTGTTGGTTAACATTGGTAACAGTGGTAATCTAATAACATTTGGAGCACAATTTTATTGTTATATGGATGCAAAGAATATAAGATTCGGCAGAAAGAATACTGAAATACAATGATGCGTAAAAATATGCGAAATGAAATTATGAGATAGCTTTTGCAAAATAAAGTGTTTAAAAGATCACACACCATTAATGTGTTATGTCGCTGTGTTAATGTGTTAACCACCACGCATTAATGTGTTAACCACTGTGTTATGTCGTATGTGACAGGAATGTTAAAAAATGTATTCTGTGCTTCGTTTATATATATAGTAGTCATTGCTTATTACCATTTAAAATGCAACCCAAAGAGCAGAGCTGTTCAAATAACGAAAAAACAGTACGATATTCTTAGGGGAAACCTAATAACTAAGTTTAACATGATGAGACGAAGTAACAGAACAACTTGCAGGACTTCTTTGGTGAGCTCATTGTCTGGAGTGGTCTTTGACACACCCGATCCCCAGAACTCCCACCACCTGATCTCTTTTCTGTGGGGATATCTTAAAGGAAGAGTCTATCGCAATAACCGACGAAGCCTGGAAGGACTTACACATAACATTTAACAGAATATTGACGGCATTGACAAGCAAACTCTTCGAAAAGTTGCAAAGAAATACTGCAAAAACGTGGATGCTTGTCTTCAAAAAGGTGGTGGACATTTTCAGCATCTGCAGTAATTTTACTGAAACTTGTTTATTACATTTATATTTCCTGTGTACTATAACTTTGAAAACATATGGTACACAATATCGGACTGCATTTTAAATGATACACCATGTTTTATATATACACTGATATCTATTAAGAGTTATCATAACATGATAACTTTTAATATCATAACACCTATCATAACACATTATCATAACACCAGGAAGAATTCATCAGATTGTCGAGAAATATGCACGATGGGTAACCCATGGGAGAACATGTAAATGATGCAAAGCGCAGCACATACTCATATCATGTTTGACAGTAATGCCGCCTGGAAGTGGTATAAGAGGAGATTACAAAGTGCCGGTGTAAAGCACTGGTGGAATTGTGATTGCTCGCAGTTTTTGCACACTAAAGGATCAAGTATGCCTTGTCGAAGAACGCGGCATCCATACGACCAGTTTCCAACTTTGATCGAGGGAGAATTGTGGGATTACGGGAAGGCGGATTATCGTTCCGAGACATCGGTGCTCGTGCTTGACGGAATGCTGCCACAGTGATGAGAATATGGCGTCAGTGGGTAGAGGAGGAACGAATTCACAGAGGTGAGGGATCTCAACGACCCTCTCACAAAAACGAACGAGAGGACAGACATCTCGTGCGCATGCCTTTGAATGATCGGACAGCCACATCACACCTTAGCTCAACAGTTAGGGTGTGTTGCACATCAACCAGTATCTGCACGTACAGTTTGATGTCATCTGCAGCATTGGGGCATCTTTGCTAGATGGCCATTGCTTCGGCTATCAATGATTCTACAACACAGGCGTATGCTACTTCAATGGTGCCAAGAACATCGTGCATGGATGTGCGAATGGCATCGCATCATCTTTTCAGACGAATCCCGCTGCAGTATGCAGTATCATGATGGACAAATCTGTAACTGGAAGTATCGTGGCGACAGGCTCAGTGAGACATTCACGTTGCAGCGCCATACAGGTCTGACCCCTGGTGTTATGATATGGGGTGCCATTGGACACCACTCACGCATGCTCCTCATACGCATTAGAGGTACTTTCAACAACCAGTGTTACATCACTGAGATGTTGGAGCCTGTGGTCGTACCTTTTCTTCAGGGGCTCTCTGTTGCCATTTACTAAAAGGACAATGCACGACCACATGTGGCATGCATCGCCAACAATTCCTGGATAGCCACCATGTGACAATTCTGTCTTGGCCTGTGCGTTCACCGGATCTATCCCCAATTGATCATGTCTGGTTCATGATCTCTTGACGACTAGCACTTCAGACACCAGCAGTTGCTACAACAGATGAACTTTAGCTACGTATCAAAACTGCATGGACAGACATTCCCCAAACACACATCCGACGTATCATCCTCTCAATGCTGGACCGTGTAGCAGCGTGTATTGCCATTCATGATGGCTATACTTGATACTGATTTCTTTGTATTCCACAAGTCTAACGGAGTTGTATTTGTAATCACTTGATCCGTGTAATATAAGCTATGTATTCACTAAATATGGCTTTGATATCTCTTGCCTTTCCTGGTGTTGCACTTTTAATGGCCAGCAGTGTATATAGTTAAATGCATTTATTACGCAACACTCAAAGTAACAGATGATTATGTTAGTCGGAATGATTTAAAGGTTTTTTTGCAATCCGCATAAACAAAACTTGTTATAAAAATCCGATAATAATTTTCGATTAAATTTGGAGTGATACATATTTATTTGTTATGGTTCTGTGCTTGAACAATTCAAACGTTTGAATCAAAAATCAGTTTTCATTTTTTTCGACAGATAATTATCTCGTAAAGTGAGACCCAATATTTTACTCAGTAAAAGATTTTTGCATAAGATTCATTAAGAGATTTTGCATAAGAAACCTTTTTTCGTTTAGCTAGATGATTTAGAAACTGGCTTTCAATAGAGGTTTCTTTTCTGACTTCTGTGAAACAGATATTCCCTCCAAAATTTATCCTCATCGTTATCAGATTACACAATCGAACACTGGTGTGTTGGAAAAATTTGTTTAAAACGTCCGATATACTTAAGCATCTTCTAATTTATGTCAACCACTCTGCAGACTGTAACGTTTTTCCTCGCCTCTTGTCTCTGGCGATGAT
Organism: Ryuthela nishihirai; assembly: GCA_038380435.1. Taxonomy (NCBI): domain Eukaryota; kingdom Metazoa; phylum Arthropoda; class Arachnida; order Araneae; family Heptathelidae; genus Ryuthela; species Ryuthela nishihirai. The sequence goes on along the minus strand of JAWZYU010000018.1, from coordinate 55,273,609 downwards.
TTACACGTTACTATTAACGACCACGTAGATTCGTTTTCAGCATCACATAACGATACCCAAAGGATGCGAATCGAAATAATATCCACTCTTATCTGGTCTCTCTATTCGGTTTATGCTGTTTTGATTGGTGTATAAGTGTATAGGCAATAACTCATTGAGGAGGGTAGGGAGTCTAGTGTAACCGGTAGTTAATGAGCATGTTTAACTCCATAATTAACGCAGCTACCTACTGAAGCTCGTGGCAAACCTAGCTTTGTTTGTATGATCCGCATTTCCCCAGATGCTGAAAGTAGTTAGCATAATTACCATATAAACTTTTCCGCGTGTGTTGTGCCTAAGTCTTGGGGAGCATTTCCCCAAAGAGCGGCAAAGGCGTGACTGCATACCGGTTGTGTCGCTGCGTAATTTACAACTTGTGAGAAACAATACTCCTCTAATGGGGCTTGGGTAAGCTAATGAACTATTCTAGCCTTCTCTTTTCCCTTCAACTCTTAGTTGTCCTCATCGGTCATTATACTCGGTGCTGCAAATCTTTAGAGATTACTGCAAAGCCGATTAGCTGGGAATAATCGTAAGCCTGAGAATGGAATTGAGATGTTGAAGAGGTTTCGCTTAGACAGCATAACGTAAACAAAATTCTGCAGAAAAATTAATTCTATAAGGTTGGGTATTTATTTCTATTATCTCAAGAACAATTAATGTTGAGATTTGGGATCGTTCATAAATTAAATGTTTTAATTGAATTTAATCTCCCCTCCACTATACAAGGTCACGAAACTCTTTTTGTATCCACTCTAGCTCTATGTATGCTACGTAAACTTTAGTTTTTAAAGCTATTCAATTTTTCCCTCGTAACCATTATAACAAATTAGTTGGGTTGTTTTACCTATGAGCGGCACTTTTTTGCAAAAAATGGGTAGGTAGCACAAACCCCAATTGCTCCGAGAAGGTTGGGGAAGGGAACCCACTGGACAGCTTCTAGGAGACAGAAATACGTCAAGGCCATATGGCATGTTCTTTAACATGCACAGGGTATGGCTTTCTAGTACCCGGGGGCAGTGCTTAACATTCCATCCAAAGGACGGTGCACTTTCTAAGCCCATCGGTCCTATTTTTCACCGAGAGCAGTGTCGTGTTTTAGAGAGGATACATATCAATGCTGTCACAGGTGAGACTCGAACTTCCAAACTGCAGATTACAAGTCTGGCACGCTACTGACTGAGCCAACCTCAGAACATCCAACCACATCAACCAATTCCCCTGTTATAACAATTCATAATTAAAAATTAAAAAGAGAGCAAAAAATTACCATTCTCGCGGCTCTCTTTGAATGTGTCCACGCTTCCCAGTTGGTGAACCCTTGATCTACAGAGTCAAACCCCTGTTTTCGAATTTCCAAAGTCAATCACCACAGACTTTCAAAAATTTGTTGTGAATCTGCATAAATGTATACCACTTCTCAGCCCACACTCTTCACTTCGAAGTTGTCCAGGAATCGAACTCTTAATTCTAATAAACAAGAATGTAAAGCATTTTGCTTGAAATAAAAAAATAGATTTATATCCTGTAATTGTCGCAAGTACTGCTATAATTTTTTTTGAAAATAGAGATAGAGAATATCTTTATAAAATCTTTAGGAACAACCACTCTATCCTAGAACATATTCAACACAAAAGTCAGCCATCTGAAAAAAAAATCAATCTCGGCTTTAAACATTTCAATAGTAATCTCATCTACTCCTGTTAGATTGTGTGTTGTAATTTAGAAATAACCAACCAAAGTAACTTCAGATGGGAAATAGCGATATTAAAGTCAGTAATGCATCCATCCTCATTATAATGGGAATATATTTAATATCATTATACAAAACATTTCTGAAACACTGAGCCGTTCTTGCCATGATAGAGTCCTTACTTTCAATATCCTTACCATTTCATCCCTCAAACCCTGTTTTCCAGTCTATTTGTTTTTTCACATGAAACATACTCTAACCGCTCCGAGCACTTGACATGTTATCAGGAGATGGTGGGTTCAGATCGCACCCGGCACGAAACAGGTTTCCCCCTACAACTAGTGATAGCAGAATGCAACAGCCCAAGATAGTGATTTCAAATAAACCCTATTCTGAAACATTTCTAACCTCATTAATAAAATATACTTTTGATAAATTGTGTGATTACTTATTTTCGTTTTAGCTCCTTTGCAAAAACAAACTATGATTTGCATTTTGCTCCCTGTCCGTCTGTAATCATTAATTTTTTCGCCATTTTTTGAGATAAATGAAATAAAAAATGCTTTCAGGTCTGATAAGTATTAATGGGGGAGGGGAGATTGGTTGATTCCCTTTCATCTCATCTCCCGAAACCTTTCCCATTCTTTAACAATATAACTCCCTATACTTTAACATTGACCCAGAAACCCATTTATACAATTACTACTCAAAGAATTAAGATTCGAATTTTTCGAAATTTCCAGTACTTTAAGTCTACCATTAAAAGGCATTATATTTGTAAAGTATCAAAATTGAAAGTGACTATTGTAAACGATTTATTAATTCGAGAAACCTGAAAGTTAAGTGGTAAAGTGTGGGAGAAGTAAAGGGGATTATAATGGCGAAGCCTTTTGAGTTGTAATTGTATAAATGGGTTTCTGGGTGAAGTAAAGGGGATTATAATGGCGAATCTTTTTAAGTAGTAATTGTATAAATGGGTTTCTGGGTGAAGTAAAAGAGATTATAATGGTGAATCTTTTTGAGTAGTAATTGCATAAATGGGTTTCTGGGTGAAGTAAAGGAGATTATAATGGCGAAGCTTTTTGAGTAGTAATTGTATAAATGGGTTTCTGGGTGAAGTAAAGGGGATTATAATGGCGAAGCTTTTTGAGTAGTAATTGTATAAATGGATTTCTGGGTCAATGTTAAAGTATAGGGAGTTATATTGTTAAAGAATGGGAAAGGTGTCGGGAGATGAGATGAAAGGGAATCAACCAATCTCCCCTTCCCCATTACTCCCCAAAAGAGATACGACCCAGAAGACTTCATAATGACCATGCTCATTTAATAGCAAGTGAAGCGATATTGATACTTAATGAAAATAAAGTTTCATTTCATCTCCAGAAACATTTTCTTTAGGTTGATGTAGAATTATCGGAACTTTAACATTGCTCCATTTATGCTACTACTAATTTTCCTACCTATCCCCAAGAATAGAGGAAAACTCAATTTTATTTGTTTTCAGAGTTATTTTTAGGTAACCTAATTATATATGTTAATAAAACATTGCCCTTTGCATTTTACGAAATATCCATTAGTTCGAATATCAATCATTCGAGGACGACAAAGTCGGAAATTTATAAATCCCGCCCTCTTTGAAATCAATCGTTCCACATTCGTCAGAAGCAATTTTTCTTTATCATCACTTTCTCATTGTTAAAGGCAAAAATATTCAGCCTTCCTAAAAAGTTCTGATAAGAAATTGAATTAAATTATGTTTTAAATTGAATTACTTGATATAATTTCCTCACAAACCACAGAGATGGTAGTAATGTTTTATTAAATATTAATGTTCTACTTTTCGTTTTTAAACATTTTGGGTTGGTGAATTGCATGAATTGTTATAAAATATATGAAATAAATCAGCCTAGAAAATAATGCAACTTTTTCCGCCTTATCGCTTCAGATGCGAACAGGATTTGGAGCATCATTTTATGGCCTAGTTTTTCTAATGTATTCCAGAGGGAAACAGCTACGCAGTTAAAATACTGCGCAAGACGTGACTGGCAGTTATATGGCGTATTTTAGCTGCTGAAAACCGCTTTTGCTGAGTGAAAGTCCTAAAGTGGTGAGTTCAGAGGAGCCATTTTGTTAATAGGCAACCAGTGTGTTGCTAGTATTTGATCATGTAAATAGTATGGGCTAGACTTTCATAGAAACATCGTGAAAAAACTTTCAAAAATGTAATTCCTAATGCACGGTAGAGGAAAATGGTGTTGACTATGTTAACGATGATTTAATCGGGGCCGGATCTAGGGGGAGAGGCAAGGCAAACAGTTATTAACCTATTTATATTTCGTGCACTTTTCAAGAAGTATATTAAAGACCCAAAACGGAAGGGGGGAATATTTTATATTGCACTGGAAATACAGTCTCTTGCTTCTCCCTCCGTTTTTTCACCTCGATTTTATTTGTTGCATACCATTTATATTTCTTGCCCCTCTCTATTTGTTTTTCTTGCCCCCAACTTCTTTCTAGATCCGGACCTAATTTTGATAGTTTCATGCAGATTGATATTTTTTACCTAATAATTATCAAACATGCATTTCTTTGAGTCCACTTTCGGTGTCGATTACTCGGGTAATTCAAAAAGAGAAAAAAAAGCACTATTAAGAAGAAAGCCACATTTTTCTTCTCTCACCTCACGATATCATCGTTTTCCGATGACTAAAATACTTGAGGTTGAGGTTAACGTAATTCAATGGATCTCATACTTTTCGACCCTGTTAGCCCTAATGATTTTAATGAATTTATGCGACCCTTAGTATCGCAGATAAAATTATGCAACTTCTTACCTCTTATTCCGTATCTTACCTCCGTATTTGCAAAAAACTTCACTGAAAATACTAGCAAATAAAAACAATCGGAACTTACAACCATCCACCGCCTTCGAAGTTACTCGCGACCTCTCTGGACGTTTCATTTCGATTCGCAGTTTGAGAACCATTGACGTAATGTATATTAAAGTAAGTAGTAATAGAAAAGGAACAAAAAGTAATCATTAACTATTTTAAGACATGGAAAATAATTGTTAATTTTATATTTCTTTCCATTTATTTCGAATTACGAGTATATTGGAGAAACAGAATTTGGATAGGTTTCACTTAATAACATTACATTTTTAACGCTCTGAAGTCAAAAATTTTCAAAAATATCTATCTTGGTATATGCTCCTTAAAAGATAGAAAATAAACGTAAAACATATCGATAGTGCAATGGGTCACTGAATTCGTATTCACTTCAATGGTAGAGAGAGTGCTGGCAATATTGTTGAGTAGGTATATCGGCGCCATATCTTCCTTTGATATGAATACGAATTCAGTGACTGATTGCACCATCTTACGCTTTAGGTTTATTTTCTACTTTTTAGGGCGATATCGGAAAATAAGTGTTTTTAAAAATGTTTTAGTTCATTTACAATTTTTTCTACACATTAGCAAAAGTTTAAAAAAAATTGAATTGTTAGTATTGTTTTGCTAACTGATTCTCTAGCGGAAAACGAATCATTAGATTTACAGTTATCTGAAAAAAAAAATTCTGCATTCATTCATAATCCTAAAAAGTCTGTACACGGAATAATCCTATTTTATAAGGAGCTTCAACAAGATTACAATTTAGCTTAAAGCGGTTTATCTAATTTTCTATTGGAAGAAAAGTCTAACCACGTCCTGTATTTGTTTATTTTCCTCAAACATTCTCTTCATTGATCTGTTTGCAAATATGCAGTTCTAAATGCGAGCAACGGCTCAAACCATCTCAATCTGTCCCTACATAAGAAGCTTTTTAACGGTATTTGATGACAACTCCATATAGCCTTTTTATTATTCACGTAATTAAGAAACCTAATAATCAAAATTTTGTTTAAACATTTGGAGTCAAAAATATCTATCTTGCTATATTATATATATTTTAGAGAAAGAACTATTATATATTTATATATTATATAACTTATTATATATCATATATTTAAATGTTAGTAGATCTCGACTGTTTTAAGACATTCTTCGCAATTGCTTAAAAATTATCAGCACTTAAATTACAGACGCAATAAAATTGCAGTGATTGGGGAGTCGCGAATTTGGCGTATGATATCAAAAATATGTAAGACCATGTCAAGACTTAAACCTATTGCTGTTCTTTCTATTCCAAAGATAACTAGGCTGATGATATGAAAAATAATTAGAGCAGTTTGGGTTTTACCTTTGAGTGACACTTTTTTTTGTAATGACCATGTTACAAGGACCTCAACAAAGTTGGCGGAAGGGCTAAAAAAAATCTCTATCCTTTGGACCATAGCTTATGCTTGGACCATAGCCTATGCATGTTACAGAACACGCTGGATGGCACTGTAGGGATGTTCCCATTTGTCTCCTAACAACAGTTCACTGGATCCTCTTCTCCAACCTTTCCTAAACCCTTGGAGTCTCAATGATTTGGCCATTTAGCCAACTGTTGACTTGATTCGATTCAACACTCTATTTCAAACAGCTTGAATTCTATCATCTGGCCTAACTATCTATTCATTTCAATTATGACACGCTGCATCTAGACTCTGAAGAGCATTTGCAAACTGCAGTAGAGTCTAAAAGATCAATGATTATGCAGATCTTCGAGGTCTTGCTGCAGTTATCCATACACCGCAGTCGAAATTGTGCAGCTATTATTCCCCCTGGAGAGGGTTGTTAGGAAACAGATGGTAGACTTACGTCAAAGTCATCCAGCGTGTTCTTTAACGTACGCAGTATATGCTTCCCACGCATTGCTACACGTCCCATCCAACGGATGTCGGCCTTTCCAAACCCATCGGTATCCTCTTTCTCACCAAGAGCATGTTGGTGATTAGCGGAGATAAATCTCAACGCTTTCCAAAGCGGAATTCGAACCTGGGAACTGCAGATTACAAGCCTGGAGCACTACCGACTGAGCCAACCGTCACTCCAATCATCTGAAATAATTAAATCATTCTTCGAACAAGATCATGATCTTCAAGATAAAAATCTGTCCTCATCTTGTGCAAGGATATATTCTAGAAAAATAACCAAACTCTTCTAGAAAAAATCCGTTTTCTCTATATCGGTTAAGGATTGCAGAGGGATTAAAAACGAAATCTATTGTGGGAATTTCGCGTATTTTTTGACAGAAACTTTAAAAAGAAAAACCTGAAATGCTTCATTTTGACATTTCAGTGAAATGTTTAGTCGGGGGAAAAAATGTTGCTATTTTTGGAACAAATTATCAGCCTTATAATTCCTAATAATTTGTTATAATTTAGGATATTCCAGACGAGGCACCAGGAGTCTCTCCAGATTAACAATTATTCAGCCAATTTTGTCATCTGGCCTAACTATCTATTCAATTCAATTATGACACGCTGCATCTAGACTCTGAAGAGCATTTGCAAACTGCAGTTCCCTGCAGTAGAGTCTAAAAGATCAATGATTACGGAGATCTTCGAGGTCTTGCTGCAGTTATCATACAACCGCAGCCGAAATTGTGCAGCCATTATTCAAAGCATCGCACTGGGAGCTCACTGTTGTAGAGGTTGATGACTAAATCGGTAAACTGGAGCTGATTCTCCTTCCTCAGGTAATACGGATGAAGCGTCCGATGGCATTCAGCTTTCCAAAGCACATTGCAAGCGAAATATTTATAACTCGTGTTGTAGAGCTGAGCGTTTAAATGCAATCAATGAACTAAGTTTAATTTTAGCAGAAATAATTTAATAAGATGCATATTTACAAAATGCGCTAACTCGCTTGAGGGTTTACTGATAAATACTTTGGGTTAGGGTTCAGAGAAAGTTGAGAGAGTAGACCCCGCTGGAAAGCTGTTAGGAAAGAGATGATAGCCACCAATCAAGGTCATCCAGCATGTTCTTTAATGTGCACAGGGTACAGCTCTTCCGCATACGGAGCCACGACTTAAAGTGTCATCCCACGGACAGTGACCTTTCCAAACCCATCGGCGTTCTATAGTGACAAAGAGCAGGGGACGTTAGCTCAGATGGGACTCGAACCTGGGAACACTAAATTACGATCCAGGCGCTCTACCGACTGCGCACCCTCCCCTTGGATATTAAATAATTGCAAGCTTAAGACGGTTACTTAAATAAAAGTTGTTATTGGGTTGTTCGAATTCTGTGCGGCATTTCATTTGCACACAGTTGGCTAAATGGCCAAGTCACTGAGACCCCAAAGGTTTAGGAAAGGTTGGAGAAGAGGATCCAGTGAGCTGTTGTTAGGAGACAAATGGGAACATCCCTACATTGCTATCCAGCGTGTTCTGTAACATGCATAGGCTATAGTCCAAAGGATAGAGATTATTCTTAGCCCATCTGTGTCTCTTTCCACACCGAGGGCAGAACAGTAACTTGTTTAGATAAATCTCAAAATGTAAGCATATTTGGGACTCGAACCTGAGGAAAATATATTATGATCCTGGCGTGCTACAGACAGAGTTAACCTCGTCCCTATTTAAATGAGAGTACAATTTAGCAGACAATATAGGCAATAATATATACTCAATCGTATTAAAATAATATGACCACCGTCCCATGACCGAATGGTTAGCGCGCTTGTCTGCTGATATAAGGGACCTGGGTTCGAGCCCCGGGTAAGGCATGTATGTATCGTTTTTCTGCTGTGGTCCTGCCATCCTCTCAGACTTTCTACTCTGGCATATAAATTGATAGGCTCCGGTCAGATCTCTGTGGCAAGCAGCTACTTAAGGGGTATATGTATTGTAGGTGGTCATATTATTCTGATACGACTGTGTAATACCATTAAAGATCCATGAATGCATTACTAGATGAGTTGCTTTGTTTGAACAAAGATAAAGTGATCTTGTTGTAGATTAAAATAAATTCGATAAATGGCATTTTCAGAATTATTTTCTTGTAAACTCCCAGTGGAGCTGAAAATGATGGCTTTCAATGTAGAAGCTAAGAATTGCGTAGAATTGTTAAAAAATGCTGCAAGGCACGTGTTGGGAAAGGGTAGGAATTGAAAAAAGATTTATTGAGAAAGTCTTCTGATATATTTATCAACTAAACATGAAGGAAACGTTAAAAAATTCATCATGTCTTAATATCCATGCCAGTTACGGGATAAAGGTTAATGATAGATATGACGGTTTTTAAAACTATGCAAGCGATTACTCTGAGAAATCGATGAAATATGTTTAAGTTTATGTTGTTAATTCTTGTTCTGTTGCTATTAATTTTGTAAGGGTATTGTAGGAAACGGTACAAATCTATAAAAATCACTTCATGGAGTTGCTACCCATATCAACTATTGGGTTGGGTTGTTTTACTTCTGAGCGGCACTTTTTTGCACATCATGGGCTAAATGGCCAGATCACATGGACATCGAAGGCTCAGAGAAGGTTGGGGAAGGGAACCCACTGGAGCAGCTGTTGGGAGGCAGATGGTAGTCTCCCGTCAAGGCCATTCAGCGTGTTCTTTAACCTGTACAGGGTATGGCTCTCCCGCACATGGGGCCACGACTTAACGTCCCATCCGACGGACGGCGGTCTTTCGAAGCCCATCGGTGTCCCCTACTGACCGTCGGCAGGGTGGGGAATTTTTCCGAGATAAATCTCAACATCGACCCAGCTGGGATTCGAACCTAGCAACTACAGATTACGAGACTGGCGCGCTACCGACTGAGCCACGCCCGCCCCACATATCCCCAATAAATGTTTGCATAAATAGAGGAATGATTCCGGAATTAAACAATATACCTATAATTTTTTTATGCACAATTCTCTAAGTATACGTTAAATTGCATGAGTTTTTTTGGTAATGGTGAGTAAGAACAAAGCTCAAATTGCGATCAAGAATAAAGTTTCAGTCGTACCTGGTTCACTTCCCATACAGCAGCAATATCCAGATAATATCCCTAAGATATCTAAGATGACAAATGGATATCCATATTACGTCTTAGATATTTTCTGGACATTTGATGGATATGATGATTAAATGGTGGTTGTTTTGTTTGGAGGATATAATTGGTTCAGTCGGTAGCGCTCCAGGCTGGTAATTTAATATTCCCAGGTTCGAGAACGCAACTGGTGAGGATTGAGAACTTTCTCCACTTATCACTGTTCTTCCCTCTGTGAGACATCTATCTCCTAATTGCTGTTGAATAGATCTTTTTCCCAACGTTTGCTGAGACATCGGAGTCCTTGTGACCTTGCCTGTTTAGTGCAAAAAACTATATTAGTAAACTTGCTATATTAATAGCAAAAACGCGCCTCTGAGTGTTAAAACAAACCCAACCTAACTTTCCTGGTTTACAATGTTGGCTTCGATGGAAGCATACATCCTCTTTCTGAGACGCCACAAAATACCAAACAACGAACCAACCTATCTGGTTTAGCGGTTAGATGATTACTACGCCAGTAAGGATATCCTTATTATGTTTTGTGATTTGTGAGGGACCAGGACAAGCTACATAAACTTTCTAATTTACTTCGTGTTGGGGAAAACAACTCCATAAACACATCTAAATTATGTGGTGCAATTTCTTTACTCTTGCCATGCAACTATTGAGTTTGATAAGCATTGGGTTCAACAATTTAATCACATTGCATTGTAAACTTTTCTGCATAAATTCATCATGCATTCAGTTGTGACATAGTATTATTTTTATAATTTCAATAGTAACCAGCGTGTTCCTTAAAGAGCACGAGTCCCGAATTTGACTCTGGGAGGCAGACTGTAATTTTAACCACAAGTGCCTTTTCCATGAAATGGATTGTGTTATAAATGTGAGTTTTTCTTCTGCTCTATTATATTCAGAAACCAGTAATGGCTTTTTTGATTATGTTTCACGATTACCAGCATTAATAGGTAAAATTTATTTTATTAAATTTACTCAAGTTCCCCATCGGTTTAAGAGCGCACCCGTGTATCCCGATATTGAATCAATAGAAGGGCCACAAGCTTTCCCTCAAGATCTTACTAGAGAAAACTTGAATAGTCCCTCTCTTAACTGGTAGAACAACTTGCGCATAACCTGGATGTTTCAAGTCCGGGAGACCGAGTGGTAGATTTGTTTCACACTTGTCTCTTTCCTAAACCATATTTGTTTTGACAAAAAACACAAACAAATGCAAGGGTGGAAAACATGAGCATACGATATATATATAAGGGCGGGGTGGCGCAGTCGATAGTGTGCCAGGCTCATAATCTGTAGTTCCGCAACCTGTGCAAGCGCTGAGATTTATCTCCGCTAAACCTGCACTCATCCCTCCGTCGGAAACAGGACACTGATGGGCTTGTAAATGCCGCCGTCCATTAGAGGGACGATAAGTGGTGGCTCCATGTGGTAGAGCCATACCCTGTGTTAAAGAACACACTGGATGGCTCTTACAGGAGGATACCATCTGCCAGTGGGTTCCCTTCCTCCAAACTTCTCTGAGCATTTGGGGGTTCCTGTGACCTGGTCAATCGTGTGAAAAATGAAAAGTCTTGCTCAGAGGTAACACAACACAACTATATACACTGAAGTGCCATTGAATTAGGGATAGCAACCTAGTAACGTGTTGGATTCCCTCTGGCCCTGATAACGGCCGCCACACGACGAGGCAATGACTCCAAAGCTTGCATAAATATTCCACATGTATGGCGACACATGCATCCTCCAGAGCTGTTCACAATTCTCTCAAGGATGTCACTGATGAAACACGGACCCGAACACTCTACTCGGCTGTATCCTAAAAATTTTCGATGTGATTTAAATCTGGGCTTCTAGGTGTCCAATTCATTATTTCAAAGTCAGCAGAATGCTCCTGCAACCATACAATAGCCAACTTTCACCTGTGATATGAACAGTTGTTTTGCTGGTAGATGCCATCTCCATTGGGATGCATGATGGCCATGAATGGGTGTAAATGGTCAGAATGAGTTCTACATACCGGGATGCATTGAGAGTCGGCGGTACACTTACCAAAGGACGTCTAACTGAAGACACCCCAGGCAATCAATGAGCCACCACTAGGTAGTACTGTTCCGACCTGACGTGCAGGATCATAGGCTTCATGGGGTTGGCACCATACCCTCAGTCTCCCATCAGCGTGATGAAGTTTAAATCGGGCTATCCGTTGCCAATTTTCGATGGTCCAGTTTCGATGTTCTTTATCCTAGGCAAGACATTGAGCAAAGTGTCGTGCCGTTAGAAGTGGGACTCTCGTAGGTCGGCAGCTCCCAAAGTCGAGACAATGAAGTGAGCCTTGCACGGTCCATCTACTGACTTCCCGTCTGCAACCCTCGTTGAGATGGGAGGTGATTTCAGATAATGTCTAGTCCCTATCGGTCCATACGATGCGAGTCAGATGGCAAAGCCCACGATCATTCAAGCTGGTTGTCCTTTGCAGTTTGTCCAGGCACTTTTTTTTTGCCGGAATTTTCATATTCCTGGAACACGCTTGAAACTGTCATACGAGAAAATCCAAATTCGTTAATAATTTCGGAGATCGAGTGTCCCATCCGTCGGGCACCTACGATCTGCCCTCTGTCAAATGCATCCAAATCCCGTGCCTTTCCTATTATGCTTATCAGGACGCATGCTTGGGGAAGCCAAAGCTGACAGCTATATATGACCAGAGTTTCAGCCACGCATGCGCGCAAATGCGGGACTTGCGGTACTGAATTTGGATAATGTATCCTATCCCTATTTAAATAGTACTTCAGTGTATATATATATATAAATTTTTCACTTTCGCCACAAATGAAGAGCTAAAATTCGGAAGATAAAACGGTCTGACCAAAATGAAAATGAAATTGAGTAGCCCTGATTTAGAGATGCATTTTTATACATTTCTTTGAAACTGCACACATTTCAATATTTTTTTTACAGGTGTAACTAAAAAAAAAATAAAAGTCACTTCATTCACCCTAGTGTTGATATCATCAACGATTATTGTTCAAAAAAGAAGTTCAGCATAAAATATATGTACATATCTGAAATATTTAAAAATACATTAAGAATTAATGATAGTCAACGTAAATTGGCAGACGAAACTATCAAAATCTCATTAATGCCTTGCCCTTTGACTTATAAGCATGCTTAATTTCAACTGTGTATTAACACGAAAACAACCCCTTAATTAGCTTCACTTAATCACTTACGTGTAACATTGACTGCCAAGAGGAGGGCAAAGATCATGAGTCAAATGATTATTTAAATTGTCGAATCAATTACACATGTCAAATTTCGTGTTATCGTTAGCAGTGAGATAAACTGATGACCAGTTTTATTCTCTGACTAAATCAAAATGAATGACGTTTTTCTCAATGACATTTAAAATATACGGGACCAGGGTCTTTCAGAGAGACTGGAAGAGGGGCGGGGATGGAATTATAAGGGCCAGGGGACCTAAAGTTAAAAGGAGGACTCAAATTTACACATTTGTTAATTTTTTCCTGATAGATACAATAGTAAAAGAAATGATTTAGTTAAAGATATAGACTTACGAACCACGAATCATCATCATCATTCTCAAGCAGCCATGAGCGCCGGAGGTCCCACCAGACCGTGCAATTTAATTCTCCAAGTGTAGTTGTCCTTAACTACATCTGCTGCATTTGGCCACTGCACACCAATTCTAACACGTTCCTGTTTGACACTGGCTTCCCACCACATTCCAGGTCTCCCCCTCTTCCTGAGGCCTTTAGGCACACTGTTCATAACCCTATTCACCAATTTATAATTATCCATATGGGCAACATGGCCAAACCAACGGAGTCTCTCTCTGCACAATATGGTGCTTAGAGGACGTTGCCAACTCCTTTGCCTAACCTCATCATTACTTAGAAATTTGAACCACCTTATGCCCAAATATTCTGTAAGCATCTAGAATAAAAAGAATCAAGTCTCTTGTTATCTTGTTTACAAAGCGTCAGCATTTCACTACCACGATTAACACTAGAAAGAACCAAACTATTATACAGCTTAATTTTAGTCTTTAGGTCTATATGCCTATTTCTCCACACTCTCCATAGATTCTTAAAAGTCCTGGCAGCAATCCCTATTCATCTGTTAATCTCATGCTACACATCACCATTATCTGTTACATAGCTCCCAAGATAATTAAACTGTGATACCTGCTCAAGACTGCAACCATTCAGAAGAACTGAATCACAGCCTGCCTGACCAATTTTCATCACTTTAGTTTCTCTCTGTTTATAACCAAACCTACTCTACTACCAGTCTCATCAACAGAAAGAGTTCATCACATCAACATCATTTGCCAAAAGGGCTAAATCATCAGCATATTCTAAATCAGATTTTTCGTATCTCCAGATCATTTAAGGCCAAAATCTTTCCCTTGAAGTGAATTTCGCATGACATAATCAATAACCAAACTAAAGAGAAAAGGGGACAAAATGCACCCTTTAAGAACACCAGAAGCAATGTTAAGCCAATTGCTACAAGTCTTACCAACTCTCACACACGACTCAGTGTTATTATAGAGAGCTTTCATTATATTAACCGTCCCGTGGCCGAGTGGTTAGCGCGCTTGCCTACTGATCTACGTGACCTGGGTTCGAGCCCCGGGTAAGGCATGGATGTTCGTGTTGTTTTCTGCTGAGGTCCTGCCATCCTCTCAGATCTTCTACTGTGGCATATAAACTGACAGGCTCCTATCAGACCTCTGTGGCAAGCAGCTGCTTGAGGGGGTATTTATATTTTTATAAATATTTCATTATATTGACTAATGCCATAAGATCTCACAAACAACCACAAATAATGATGATCAACAGAGTCAAAATCCTTTTTGAAATCAACAAAGTTAGTAACCAAAGGTTTCTGAAACTTTAAATATTTCTCAAGAATCTGTCTGAGTGAAAATATCTCATCTACATTCCTTATCACTTCTGAATATACATTGCTCATCACGCTATTTCCTGTCAACCAGTTTCTTAATTCTATTAAGCACAATCATGCAAAGAACTTTACCTGGAATAGGAAGTAGGCTGATACACCTATAGTTGTCACAAGAACTGCAATCACCTTTTTTAAAAATAGGAATAATATATACCTTTTAAAATTCAGTTCCATGCCTTTGTCATCCATCTGGTAACCGAAACACTCTGGTTGTAAGCATTTCTATAGTAATTTCATCTACTCCTTGGGTTTTATGTAGTTTAAGTTTAGAAATAAGCTAAAATAACTTCAGAATGTATCATATGGCCAACATTAAAGTCAGTAATGCATGTATCATCATTACAAATAATGGGAGTAAAACTATTCGCATTGTTTAGAATATCACTGAAATGTTTAGCCTACCTAGCCATGACAAAATCAACGGCTTTTGTATAAACCTACTTGGTTATCCTTCAATCTCTGTATACTGTCCCTTTTCTACCACACATAACATTAACTATCTGGTACAGCTCTCTGCTGCTGTGCTTGTCTAGCTTCTCCTTCGACTTTGTCAGCTAAGCCATTAAATCAAATATTCTTATCAGCAGCTAACTGATCATTTACACGTTTATTAAGCTCTCTCTGTAATGCTTTCTATTAGGACTAGTAGAGTACTGATTAAGGACATTTCTTCTTTCTGAAATAGGTTCAAGTGCCTTATCACTCAAATAATCCTGTCTCCTCTGTTTATTTTTCCCTAAAAGAGTAATGTTAATTTGCAAAAAAGCATGTTTAAAATGGCCCCATTCTTACTCAACGTCAATGGTAAGCAAACCATGACTGTCATAATGACTAAGTAACCTATCATGGTAAGCTTTGGCTATAACTGAATCTTTCAGAGCTTCAGTATTAAAAGTAAATTTTTTAACCCTAGCACAACACTTTTTAAGTTTAAGTTGCAAGACACTTTTAACAAGGTAATGGTCAGATCCAATTTCAGCTCCCCTATATACCCTGGTATTCCTAGCAGAACTAGTCCATTTGCTGTTAATTAATATATAATCAATCATATTCTTATACAGCCCATCTGGTGAAACCCATGTGTACTTATGTATGTCGCGGTGTTTGTAATAAGTGTTAGTTATTCTGAATCCATTGAGTTTACTTGTAGGAGACGTTGCCCATTACCATTGCAGCTACTAATACCAAAAGGGCCAATTATTCCTCCCCAAAGATCAGAGTCAGTACCAACTTTGGCATTGAAGTCACCAAGAACAAAGGTAATATCTCCTTTCTTGACAAAATTCAAAATATCCTGAAGTTGTCCAAAAACCTATCCTTCTCATCCTCATCGGCATCCTCAGTGGGGGCATAACAGCAGATAACATTCAGGTCTCTTGTCTGAAATTTTGCTATAAGAAACCTTTCATTAATGCACTCATATCCTAGAAGAGCATCACTAGCGTGTCTGCTGAGGAGCAGACCCACGCCTTGGTGATGTTTATTATCTTCACTCCCTGAAAAGAGAAATTTAAGATTATTTTTATAAATCTGACCTTTATCTGTCCATCTGGTCTCTTGCAAGCCTAGAATATTTAAATTATAACGGTAGAATTCTTGTGTGAGGACATGAAGAGAAAAAGCTCTGTGCAGAGTCCTCACATTTCAACTACCTATGGAGAGAAAATGGATAGTGAGATGTTCAAAGAAACTATGTTTTTGAGAGAGGGAATGCCTATAATATCAAACAGCCCCTTAATCTCAGGCATGGGTCAGAGACCTGTTTCCCTCACTACTAAAGGCTGAAACCATCAACATGGAAGATTTCCTCGAATGTAGAATTTGACGATGCCCATACAAGCAAGAATTCAGGTGCCTGCGATGACCTCTGCTCAGGTTATCCACCAGCTGATAAACATATCCTGTGAATCTATTCGCTTGGAACTGTCAACCCACAAAGAAACAGAAAACACAGCGGAAGATTTTCCCTCCACAGAGCCCACATGTGCGGCAAATTCAGGATTCATAATCAGGCTCAGAGCTTTATTTTAGGCCGGTCCCTTAAGATTATATGGTCAGCACCAGATCCCTGTGTAGTTGACCACTTCTCAGCAGAGTAGAAAAAAAAGTAGCCAGAATTGACGAGATCAATATGCCACACTAATCTGGCAGCCCTCCCTCTCCTTCACTTTCGCAAGGGAGTATCTCTTTTGAAAGAGCCTCCAGACAGGCATGTATACTTCTTCTCTGGTGTCTTTCTAGTAAAATCTCGTCTTACAGACCTTCTCTATCTCCACAGCATGTTACACTAATAAGCTGCTGTCAAACGTCTGTCAAACAGTTACTTCAGGGATTTTTTTTATATAGATTATATCATATTAGAAATAAAAACTTTTGTAATTAATAGTGACAAATAATTTTTATTTTGGATTGACACTTGAAAAGCTACAAGTTGCCCGGGTCTCTCTCAACTTGTGAAATTCTCTTTGCGGAGCTAATATCAGTTGTGAAAACGCATAATTTCAATATGTTTTTCTTCTTTACTTATTCATTTTGGAAATAAAATACTACGCAAAATTTTTTCAAAAATAATTGATTCATTTTAATTATTGTATCTTTATTATTAACAGTCATTTTTGTCTGTATCATGAGCTGTCGTTTCTATATGACATTTTGAACAATACCTTTTGCATCTAATATGAAAAATATATTGCATTTGCACTGAAGTGCTATTGAATTAGGGATACCAACCTAGTACGTGTTGGACCTCCTCTGGCCCTGATAACGGCCGCCACACGACGAGGCAAGGTCTCCAGAAGCTTGCGTAAATTTTCCATAAGTATGGCGACCCATGCATCCTCCAGAGCTGTCCACAATTCTCTCAAGGTCATCGCTGATGGGACACGGATCCGAACACTCTGCTCGACGGTATCCCAAAGATTTTCAATGGGATTTAAATCTGAGCTTCTAGGTGGCCAATTCATTATTTCAAATGTCAGAAAAATGCTCCTGCAACCATGCAATAGCAAACCTGGACCTGTGAGATGATCAGTTGTCTTGCTGGTAGACGCCATCTCCATTGGGATGCATGATGGTCATAAATGGTCAGCCATGAATTCTACGTACCGGAATGCATTGATGCACGTACCAAAGGACGTCCAACTGAAGACACCCCAGGACATCACTGAGCCACCACCAGCTTGTACTGTTCCAACCTGACATGGAGGATCCATGTCTTCATGGGGTTGGAGCCATACCCTTAGTCTCCCATCGGCTTGATGAAGTTTAAATCGGGATTCACCACTCCAGGCTATCCGTTGCCAATTTTCGATGGTCCAGTATCGATGTACTTCAGCCCAGGCAAGGTATTGAGCCCAGTGTCGTGCCGTTAGAAGTGAGACTCTCGTAGGTCAGCGGCTCCTGAAGCCGAGACGATGAAGTGAGAGTTGCACAGTACGTGCACTGACTTCCCGGTTGGAACCCACGTTCAGATGGGAGGTGATTTCAGATAATGTCTAGTCCCTATCGGTCCGTACGATGCGGGTCAAACGGCAAAGCCCACAATCATTCAAAACTGTGTGTCCTTTGCAGTTTGTCCAGGTGTTTGGTTTTTTTTTTGCCGGAATTTTCATATTCCTGGAATACTCTTGAAACTGTCGTACGAGAAATCTCAAGTTCGTTGACAAATCCGGAGATCGAGTGTTCCATCCGTCTGCCCTCTATCAAATGCATCTAAATCCCGCTCCTTTCCCCTTAGTCTTCTCATGACGATTGTTTGGGAAAGCCAAAGCTGACAGCTATACATGACCAGAATTTCAGCCACGCATGCGCGCAAATGCATGACTTGCGGTACTGAATTTGGATAATATCTCCTATCCATAATTCAATGGCTCTTCAGGGTATATGAAAACACTGCAAAAACATTGCTTTTCCAGTTAGTATGAATATTCATTTTATTTTTCACTATAAACAATCAGTTTTTCGTGCACTATGTTAAAAGTGTAAATAATCACGGGGAAACAGCGTCGGGAATTTAAAAGAAGTAACACAATTTTCCTCCGGACTACATTGGATACGAAATTTTATGTACGGTTTAAAAAATCATCACTGCATACAATAAGATGACTAGATGTAAAACAGAAAACAGCTTTTAGAAATTCGTTTTATATAATCAAATAAACTGGCCACAAACGCTAATCTGTTCCGAAGCAAATTACAGGGTCAGTTACCAATCACTAAAGGATGGTTGGTAAAATAATATAAATTCGTCAAAAAATGTCTGAAAAAAATATGAAAATGCACCTATCCTAGATTGAAGAGGTACTCAGTTTACTCGGTTTCGATTTTACGCAGTCAAAATTATGCAACGAGTTTCCATTTACACGGTGATAGACTGTTTTACACAGGCAAGGAAATGCAACCAGTTTCGTTTTACACGGTTATAGATGCAATTTTACACGGCATAGAGCGAGTTGTTTTGTATTAAGTATGTAGTATAATACATATGGTCTGTAAATGGTAGCTAGGTAGTCACTGGAAGGAGAGCTATGCACCAATCCCCTGTGATGATGCATAGAACCGGCCAGGCCTAGCCCCTAATGTCCAACCCCGCCTTCTCGTGGTGCGGACCGTTAGTAACTTTCAAAAGAGATATTCTCTTGTGGAAGTGAACGGAAGGGGAGGGCTGCCAGATTAGTGTGGCCTACTGATCTGGACAACTATGGCTACTTTTCTTTTTTTTCTACCCTGCTGAGGAGTGGTCAACCACACAGGGTCCTGGTGCTGACCATATAAACCTACTGGACTGGACAGATATATGGCTCTGAGCTTGATTATGGATCCTGATTTTGCTGCACTGGTGGGCTTCTGTGGAGGGAAAATCTTCCGCTGTGTTTTCTTTTTGTTTGTGGGTTGACAGCCCCAAGTGAATAGATCCACAGGATATGTTTATCAGCTGGTGGATAATCCTGAGCAGAAGTCATCACAGGCACCTGAACTCTTTGCTTCTATTGGCATCGTCAAATTCTACATTGGAGGAAGTCTTCCAGTGTAGATGGCTTCAGCCTTTAGTAGTGGGGGAACGGGTCTTTGCCCCATGTCTGCGATTAGGGGGCTGTTTGATATTGTCGGCATTCCCTCTCTCAATAAACATAGTTTCTTTAAACATCCCACTAACCATTTTCTCTCCATAGGTAGTTGGAATGTGAGGACTCTGCACAGAGCTTTTTCTCTTGATGTCCTCACACAAGAATTCCACCGTTATAATTTAGATATTCTCGGCTTGCAAGAGACCAGATGGACAGATAAAGGTCAGATTCTTAAAAAAAATCTTAAATTTCTCTTTTCAGGGAGGGACGACAAAAAGCATCACCAAGGCGTGGGTCTGCTTCTCAGCAGACACGCTAGTGATGCTCTTCTAGGATATGAGTGCATTAATGAAAGGTTTCTTACAGCAAAATTTCAGACAAGCGTTAAAGACTTGAATGTTATCTGCTGTTATGCCCCCATTGAGGATGCCGATGAGGATGAGAAGGATAGGTTTTATGAACAACTTCAGGATATTTTGAATTCTGTCAAGAAAGGAGATATTACCCTTGTTCTTGGTGACTTCAATGTCAAAGTTGGTACTGACTCTGACCTTTGGGGAGGAGTAATAGGCCCTTTTGGTATTGGTAGCTGCAATAGCAATGGGCAACGTCTCCTACAGGTAAGTAAACTCAATGGATTCAGAATAACTAACACTTATTACAAACACCGCGACATACATAAGTACACATGGGTTTCACCTGATGGGCTGCATAAGAATATGATTGATTACATATTAATTAACAGCAAATGGACTAGTTCTGTTAGGAATACCAGGGCATATAGGGGAGCTGAAATTGGATCTGACCATTACCTTGTTAAAAGTGTGTTGCAACTTAAACTTAAAAAGTGTTGTGCTAGGGTTAAAAAATTTACTTTTAATACTGAAGCTCTGAAAGATCCAGTTATAGCCAAAGCTTACCATGATAGGTTACTTAGTCATTATGACAGTCATGGTTTGCTTACTACTGAAGTTGAGGAAGAATGGGATCATTTTAAACAGGCTTTTTTGGACACTAACAGTACTCTTTTAGGAAAAAAGGAGCAGAAGAGGCAAAATTATCTGAGTGATAAGGCACTTGAGCTTATTTCGGAAAGAAAGAACTGCAGGAATGCCCTTAATCAATACCCTACTAGTCCTAATAGAAAGCATTACAGAGACCTTAATAAACTTGTAAAGGATCAGTTAGCTGCTGATAAAAATTTTTGGCTTGATGGTTTGGCTGACAAAGCCGAGGAAGCAGTTAGACAGCACAACAGCAGAGAGCTGTACCAGATAGTTAATGTTTTGTGTGGTAGAAAACGGACAGGCATACAAGGATTGAAGGATAAACAAGGTAAGGTTATAGAAGGGGAGGATTCTGTCATGGCTAGGTGGGCTGAGCATTTCAGTGATGTTCTAAACAATGTAGTTAGTTCTACTCCCATTGTTTGCAATGATGATAGATGCATTGGTGGCTTTAATGTTGGCCCTATAACACAATCTGAAGTTAGTTTGGCTGTTTCTAAACTTAAACTTCATAAATCCCCAGGGGTAGATGAAATTACTACGGAAATGCTTAGAGCTGGGAATGTTTCGGTTACCACTTGGATGACTGAAATTCTGAATCTCTTTTATGATAAAGGCATGGTTCCTAAGGATTTTACCAGAGCTATTGTTATCCCTATTTTCAAAAAAGGTGATCGCAGTTCTTGTGATAACTATAGGGGTATCAGCCTACTCTCTGTTCCAGGTAAAGTTCTTTCCATGATTGTGCTTAATAGAATTAAGAATCTAGTTGACAGGCAATTGCGTGATGAGCAATGTGGATTCAGAAGTGGTAGGGGATGTGTAGATCAGATATTTTCACTTAGGCAGATTCTTGAGAAATGTTTAGAGTTTCAGAAACCTTTGGTTGCTAGCTTTGTTGATTTCAAAAAGGCTTTCGACTCTGTTGATCGTCATAATTTGTGGTTGATTGTGAGATCATATGGTATACCAGACAAGTTAGTTAACATTATGAAAGCTCTCTATAATAACACTGAGTCGTGTGTGAGAGTTGGTAAGGCTTGTAGCAATTGGTTTAGCATTACTTCTGGTGTTCGACAAGGGTGCATTTTGTCTCCTTTTCTCTTTAGCTTGGTTATTGATTATGTTATGCGAAATTCACTTCAAGGGAAAGATTTTGGCCTTAGGCCAAAGATTGGGCTGGAGATACGAAAATTTCTGATTTAGATTATGCTGATGATTTAGCCCTTTTGGCAAATGATGTTGATGAGATGAACTCTTTTATTCGAGCTGTTGATGAGACTGGTAGTAGAGTAGGTTTGGTTATAAACAGAGAGAAAACTAAAGTGATGAAAATTGGTCAGGCAGGCTGTGATCAGTTAATCTGAATGGTTGCAGTCTTGAGCAGGTGTCACAGTTTAATTATCTTGGGAGCTATGTAACAGATAATGGTGATGTGCGGCATGAGATTAACAGACGAATAGGGATTGCTGCTGGGACTTTTAAGAATCTATGGAGAGTGTGGAGAAATAGGCGTATACACCTAAAGACTAAAATTAGACTGTATAATAGTTTGGTTCTTTCTAGGGTTAGTTATGGTAGTGAAACCTGGACACTTTGTAAACAAGATAACAGGAAACTAGATGCTTTTGATTCCAGATGCTTACGCAGTATCTTGGGCATTAGGTGGTTCAACTTTGTAACTAATGATGAGATTAGGAAAAGGAGTTTGCAACCTCCTTTAAGCAGCATATTGTGCAGAGAGAGACTCCGTTGGTTTGGCCATGTTGCCCGTATGAATAATTATAGATTGGCGAATAGGGTTATGAACAGTGTGCCTAAAGGCCTCAGAAAGAAGGGGAGACCTAGGATGCGGTGGGCAGACAATGTCAAACAGGACCTTGCTAGAATTGGTGTGCAGTGGCCAGATGCAGTAGATGTAGCTCAGGATAGACTTGCTTGGAGAACTAAATTGCACGGTCTGGTTGGACCTCCGTAGCCCATGGCTGCTTGAGGATGATGATGATGATGATGATGATAATACATATTATGAAATAGCGATGGTATAGCTTCAAGGGAGATTATTAGACTCTCCCAAAGTAAATATCAACTCAAAGGTTTTAATTGGTACATTATTTTCAAGGATAAATAGATAATAATAAATTCTTATATTCATGAAGTCGTCATATGTAAGAAGTTATATTTATATTCTTTCTCTAAAATTATATTCTTGCCATTGTAATGTAATCTGTCTCGCGGCATCTAAATGAAATGAAGCCTGATTTGAATCGGCAGCAGGATCTGACTTTTCCGAGCTGAATTTTTCAGACTAGTATAAGCCGTTGTTTATCTCATTGTAGTAACAGGTTTGACTTTGTAAACTATTCTAAAGGTGTTTTCAAAAAGGACGCAATCGTCTATTGTATTTTTCTATTCAAACTTAACAAAAGACAGAAATTTCAAAAGATGCAAATTAGACATATATCTATTAGGGTGGGCCGAAAACATTCAAATTTTTTTTTTCAAGTCATAATACCGCGGAAAAGTTGCGAATTGGGGAGACTAAAAAGGGGTTAAAAAAGAAATAAAATCGGTTGATATCTTCCGGTCGCGCATGTGCTCTAAATTTTGCCGAAATTTGGAAAAATTCACATTTTTACGATAATTTTTAACATTTTTACATTAGCCTCTTCTCGAATGTAATAGCTCAAAATCTTATGTACTAGAACCACAGAAAATAATGTTTAAATATTATTTAAATCTATCAACATCTTCCGGTCGCGCATTGCCTTCAAAATTACTGAAATTTTGAAAAAAATTTACAAATAAAGGTAGATCACAGTTCAAGGAAAAAAAACACTAACAACTTACATATTGTTTATATTTGTTCTTTATTGAATACTAGTTTAAATGTTTAAAAACAAATTATTTTAGACCATTAGTAATATTTATAAACAGATTTTTTTATTGAAAAAACTAAGTTTTTGTATGAAGTGTCGTAAGTCCAAGAAACTCATGTTGAACAATTGAACATCTCCGTTTTCACTCATTCTTAGCTGAAGGTACTTTGAAATCTGATTTATGGGCGAAGTTAGGCATGGTTGACCTTGACACAAAGTCGTTCTGATAAAACCATCCCTAGACTCAACTCCGCAAACTTTTCCTGAGGCTTCTGTCACGAGTTTCACATATCGTTCAACTGCCTGTGTGTAAACTGGGAATGTCTTGAATGTTATATCCCAATTAGGGACTGAGTCACTTTGAATATGTGATTTAATCTCATCGTCACTGATATCTTTTAATAATGGGGGAGAAGATAAATCACAGTCCATCCAGTTAATTATTTCCGAGTAGTCTTGAGCCTTGAAATTGAGTTTTGGCAGCATGAATATTGTGATAATTGTTCTCTTTTGATCTAACTGTCTCGCCTTTAGAATTCGTCGAAGTCCGAGCTCTCTTATGTGTTTTGTATTATCTTGTGTCATGGCTAACATTAAATGTTCTGGATGAGCGAAAAAGCCATTTCGTCCGATCACAGGGTCGACAATATTACGTAAATCTTCAGGCAGGTACCTTGAAGATTGTATTGATTGGTACACAAGTTTTGGTCCCTCTGTAAAGTATTTACTTGTTTTAATACCTAACCACATTGGCATGTATGACTTCAAAATAAGTACAACTATTTCTTGAAGTTCAGGTGTGGGACTTTCTTCACTTAAGTACAATCTGAGAGTTCGATTTACTGTTGTCAACCACCTCGAGTGTGACAAGGGACCAGGATCTCGTACAGCCAAATCCTCTTTACAGTTTCCTGACTTTATTGCCATGGAAATATCGAGTAGATATTGCTGATCCTTACTTAGTATACTTCTGTCTATTGTCGGGATCTGACAGCTTAGGTACAGTCGCTCAAAAAAGTATCCGAACACTACGGTTGATTACAAAATTCAGAAAAAATATCTGGCAACGTTATTTTAGAAATTAGTGATCTGGCAACCTTCGTGTCACGTGACACGAAGGTTGCCAGATCACTAATTTCTAAAAAAAAACGTTGCCAGTTATTTTTCTGAATTCTGAAATCAACCGTAGTGTTCGGATACTTTTTTGAGCGACTGTACAGTCATAGTATATCACCGTTAAGTCACAAAGTTACAAAAAATGTCATAATACAAAACCATCATTGAAATAAATGCAAATACCAAAATAATAACTGGCAGAGCGAACGAAATACACATCAAACACGAGGAATAAGTGCAGATTGACAGAACAATGGCGCGGCGCGGTGGCGAGAGTGGTAGGTGGGGGGAGCGTCATGGTCATTGACCCGAGCGAGTAACGACGAGCGCGAGAATTTGTTAGATTTGACAGCTGTTGCGCGATCCGAAGACCTTAACCGATTTGAACCATTCTTTTTTCTAAATCATTATCGGTTCGAGTAAGAGTCAACTAGAGCTATTACATTTAAATATTGACAAGTTAAGTAAGATAAAAAATTATCGTAAAAATATTAATTTTTCCAAATTTCGGCAAAATTTAGAGCACATGCGCGACCGGAAGATATAAACCGATTTTATTTCTTTTTTTATCCCTTTTTAGTCTCCCCAATTCGCAACTTTTCCGCGGTATTACGACTTGAAAAAAAATTTTTCAATTTTTTCTGCCCACCCTAATATCTATCTTTACAGTAGATGTTGAATGAGATTTCCTGCAACCTGGATGCAGGTTCGTACCCGTTTCATGACATTTGCAGCCACCTTTCGTAATGTTTGTTTTCTTATGTATAAAATCTTTCTTTCAATGTTAGTCTTGAAGTCTACAAGTGTATGAGGATTGTTTTGAAACACTACACATTTGAGACATCCCCAAAGGAAAAAATCTGGAGGAGTAAGATCTGGGGATCTTGTGGACCACAAATTTTTTTAAATCAAATGTTCACCAATACATTCCTGCAACATGACCATTGTGTCATTTGTAGTATGGGCAGTCGCGCCATCTTGTTGAAGCCAACAATCTCGTTCATTCACATCTAATAGTACAATAAACTGTTCGATGAGGTCACGATAAACTTCACCAGTTACAGCTGAATCTAAAAATAAAGGCCCTATCACACGACCACGGGAAATTGCCACCAAACACCAATTTTCCGTGTGTGTAATGGTCGTTCGTGAAAAGTGTGAGGATTTTCACTGCTCCATATTCGACTGTTTTGACTGTTTGCATACCTATCCAAGTGAAATAAAGCCTCGTCATGAAATAAACACGGTCCAACACCCCAATTCCAGTTTCATAAACTAAAGAACGAAATCAACGACAGTACCGTAAATGTTTCTCATGGTCTGGTTCTTTCAGTTCATGAAGTTCGGCAATTAACAGTGATGTCCGGCCTGGGTCGTTCGATCCTGTACAGACCCAGTGTCACGAAATTTATCAATCAAACGAGGTATTGTTGTAAACGATACCTCGTTTGATAAACTTGTTTGAATACTTGTTGTAAACTGCAGACTAAGGAAACTCAACAATAAATACACGTTCGTGTTTGGAAAACGACATAGCTGACACAACACAAAGGAATGAATGCTTGAGTGAGACTAGCGCGTGACGGGTCATTTCAACTGTTAAAGTTTGTTAACCTTGAGTACAGTAATGCCAACTGACTAATATTATGGCATAAAATGTACATGCGCTTAAGTTCTACTCTCTCATATTTAGGGTTGTATATTGTTTCATAAAATATCGTAAAAATACTAATTTTACAAAATAAAGCACTAAGTGTTTACATAATAAAGCACAAATTCTTAATTTGTACTTTGTATTCAGTTCATAAATATCCTTCTTTCAAATTTGATAGCGTACGTCTACAGTAACGAGAGCATATTTTGTGACTAAAAAGAAATGTATGAGAATTTAATCTAAGCTTAACTGAATTAGGAAACTAAAGTACAAAATAATGTTATATTAATTCTTATTACTACTGCCGAACTGAAATTTGGGATAAATATGTATAAATAAATCTTTCCGTACACGTTTTATTTATGACAAGGATTTTTTTTTTTTCGTAACCTATCCTCCTTTTCGCTATAAGGTGTTGGTTTCGATTTTCACGACGATTTCTAAGAATCTATCTACCGTGTAAATCGAGAGACGGGTATACCTCTATTATTATTTCCTTTTGTCACTGATTTTAATCTTTTTCAGTTAAAATTAAAATAAAAATATTTACTAGGATGACTAAGATTTAGTTCTATAATGATAATTTTAGGTGGAGGGGAATCACAACTTTTGGCGCATGAATTATCACCAGCGAAGATATTAATGAACAGATGAATATCTAATTCTTACAAAGGATGATTCACATATGTTTAAAAATTATTTTGTATTGTTGTTTTTGAAGGAACAATCACTGGAAGGGATTTTTTTTATACATATATGATAGATTTGTGAATGACATAAGAGGTTTAATCTGCGTTAATCTTTTTCAAGCATCTCTGCAATGAGCTCCAATTAACTCTCAACTTTTTTCTTTCACATGTTATCTTACTAGCAGATTTATCCTTCGTTGTTCGGGTCTTATGTTGTTTAAAGTATGTAGCACTCACCACGCAAAAGCTTTCGTTTTACATACAACTCATTGTCAGCGTCCCTATTAAATTTCCCTACCTCTTTTTCAGGGGGAAAAAGAAGGAAATATAACTTTATTTCAGGTACACCAAGATTCTTTCTACATTATAAGCTTTCATTTGAGATGTAACTCGTTAGATTTTCGGTTGGGTTGTTTAACCTCTGAGCGGTACTTTTTTGCACACCATGGGCTAAATGGTAAGGTCACATGGACGCTGAAGGCTCAGAGAAGGCTGGGGAGGGACCCACTGGAACAGCTATTGGGAGACAAATGGTAGCCTCTTGTCAAGGCCATCCAGCGTGTTCTTTAATGTGCACAGGGTATGGGCTCTCCCGCACATGGAGCCATGGCTTAACATCTCATCCGACGGACTGCGGTCTTTCCAAGCCCATCGGTGTCCCCTACTGACCATGGACAGGGTGGAGAATTTTGTGGAACTAATTAGATTCGAAAGCGTTTAGAACAGGAGACGGCAACATACGGTTCACGTCGCTCTTTCAAGTGGCCAGCAGATTATTTAGAAATTCTGCCATAAAACTGCCCTACATAAATATTACTAATCAATAACTTTTTAGGTAATAATGTGAAATAAATTTATTTTCCAACACATTTGAGTTAGAAACGAAAGGCATGTTGAAAGAGTAATTTAAATCTATGGAGTTAGTGTAAGTTTATTCAGGACTTTAAAATTGTACATTTCCCTTTCTCAAATTATTCTCTGAAGTAATGATAACTATGTTCGTTAGCATCTATATTTTCAAACAATTCTCAGATGAATTTTATCAAAAGCAAATTCCGATCACAAATGACAGATGCACATTTTCATTCAACATTGAGGATCTAGTGAATTCACAAAAATAATACAAAATAGAAATCCTCTCATTAAATATTTTACACTCAAAAAGTTTAATTTTCTGAGCAACTGTAAGAAATTTTGGTATTTTTTTCATTTATTCTCTTATTTTTATATCTCAAATGAAAAATTATATATATTTAAATATTATTTATATTCTAGATATACATATTTACAAAGGTATGCATATACATATAAATATGTTTCTAATAATAAATCGGCATATCAAAATAATTAAGTGTTTATTTTTGCACATATTGTACGCTCCTAATCTCTCTACTCGGTTGTCTTACAAATTCTAGTTCTAATGAAGCCCGTTTACAATTTGCCTAGTGATAATATGGCCCTCTTCAAAAAATATTTAACGACCCCTGATTTAGACATTCCCCCTTTTTTTCTGATTAGAAGGAAGATTGGAAGAGACAAACCCTTACATCGTTTAAGTCATGAGAAGAAGCATTCACTAATCGAATCATCAATTTGTTCGTGATTTCGCAGACACATACAAAAGGTAGGAAAGCTCGTTTTGGTCTCTGTAAAACTAAATGCGTGCTAGAATTCAGCGGTTTTTTATGACAGCAAATTCTTTTCTGTAAATCAATATGGATTTAGGGTGAAAGTTGGTACTGATGATGCGATTTTGAGATTGACATCAATAGTGTAAAAAGGAATAAACGAAAATTTGAAAGTGGCTGTAATTTTTCTTGATATACATTAGGCGTTTGATTCAGTTCCACATGATCTTCTTCTTTTTAAACTGTTTGGCTGTGGTCTCAGAGGGCCAATTTGTAAATAGTGTAAAAGCTATTTAAGTGACAGATTTCAGAGAGTAAAAATAAATGATTGTATAAGAAATGAAAATAAGGTATGTTTCGGTGTACCTCAAGGTTCAGTGTTAGGCCAATTTTTTTTTAATCTATATAAATGATCTATGTAATCTGAAGTTAATTGGGAACATAATTACTTTTGCTGTTGATACTGCACTAGTGTACAGCAATAAATTCCGATTTCAATAATAGAACTTGGTTTGTGAAAAATAAATTACTTTTAAACAAATGCAAAACAAAACATTCATTCTTTAGTCTTAAGGGAGAAAATGATTTATTGAAAAATAAAATGATCTATTATTATATGTGTTGTAATATTCAGGATTGCAAATATCTTCCAATAGATGAAGTTGAAATTTTTAAATATTTAGGAGTCTATTTGGATTATAAATTGAAATCGACGTACCACATAACATTTATTTTGAAATAAAAATGCTATAATACCAAAATTGTATTGTGCTAGAAACGTTCTCAACATTTCGTTACTAAAATTGTAATATAACTGTTGGGTAAAGTCGTTCTTGAAATATGGAATTATGTCATGGGGCGGTATGTATTTTATTAATGTCAAAAGCCTTATAATAGCACAGAATCGTGTATACGATGCATTATGAAAAAAAGAAATTTGATAGCATCGAAATTTATTATAAAGTATTAAATATTCTTTCACTAAGAAAATTCTATATTTTTAGTATCTTGATGAATGTTAGTAAAATGTGGTCTGATCAAATATTGTCAATAACAAATAAATATAAGGCAAAGTAAAAGTCCTAATATTGACGTTATCATACATAGAAAAATTATAATAAAAATAATTACAATATTTTGGCGCCAAAAATCTTCAACTCATTGTCAGTTACTAATAAAAATTAAAAATGTAGTTACAAATATTCAAAATGTCTTTACAAATATATATATTATTGAAACCATATTACAAATATATATAATATTGAAACCATGTTATAACGAAATAATCATTATAAAAGCGATTATTTTTAAGTAAATCATTGTGTCATAGTTACTATCGGGTTCACATTACTGTTGCTAATGTTAAACTAATGTGTAAACCTTTAGTTTACTAACACCACGGGCGAGTGTCTTACTTTAGTGATGTAGTTATTCTTTCAAAAATTTTGTATGCTGTTATTTCAGGGTATATATAACTGTATATAGCATGTATTCATATCAATGGAAATGATTGATTGATATTTTAATGCTCATTCAGAAGAAATATTTTTGTTACAAAAAAACTAATAATCATCCCATCACATTGAATTTTACATAACTAGATCTCTATATGATAAAATATAAAGAGGGATATTTGCAATACTAATAAAAGAGGCAACTTTATGAGTATGAGATATTTGGTTTCTTGTCATGCCTTTTTTTAATCAAAACATATTATCCATAAGAACAAATAAGACTATATGAAAGTCTATATCTAGTGCTATAAAAGAAACAGTTTATCTCATTAGCGCCAAAGTTGGGAATACCCAATAGATAATAAAACCAAGGGGAAAGTAACTGAGGAATAACGTCTGTGGCTAACAACCGAAAAGAGTGCCATCAAGAAATCCCCTGGTGGACAGCTCTGCTTTCTGATGTTTATGAGAGACGGTGAACAGCAGAGGATTCTCTTGAGTCTCCTCGATTATCGTCTTCCCTGTGCCCAAGTCCCGTTTCTCAGTGGCCAACTGGCTAGACGCAACAGGAGTTGTGCTACGAGACAAATAACCTCTACTCTGCGCAGAGCCAAGGCAGCGCTAGACCGGGAGAAAGTCCAATTACGTGTGGCCGCATGAGGGATTCCAGATGGCGAGGTCTAGCCTGTTATCCATCATGGCCGTCCTGCAATGATGCGACAAATGGCTTGTAAAACACTGTGCTCAAGGCAGGGTGGCTTCCGTATTTGTATCATTTGGTTGGGCAGACGGTGAGAATGCCTGTATGTCTAGATGTCTGCTGCCGAATAACGCACTTTTTCACACTGAACTGCATTTTCTGGTTAACAGCAAT
This sequence comes from Ryuthela nishihirai, assembly GCA_038380435.1. Classification (NCBI taxonomy): domain Eukaryota; kingdom Metazoa; phylum Arthropoda; class Arachnida; order Araneae; family Heptathelidae; genus Ryuthela; species Ryuthela nishihirai. The sequence continues at coordinate 55,242,581 of JAWZYU010000018.1, read as the reverse complement.
AATTTTAAGTACGATTAATACTTTGTCCATCTCTCATTTCTAGTTAATGATGTGAATTGTCGTGAGGTAAGACAAAGCAAAGTTGAACACTACTAAGGTGTAAAGTTGTATATTTTCGTAAATCAGAATCGAGTTCAAAGCCTTAACTATAGTGGCAGAAAAATAATTTTTTTGCAGAATGCTTTCTCAAATTTCGCAGACTATTTTACGGAGCGATCTTATTCAAGTCAGTATTGCCAATAGTGACTTAACCCAGAACAAATTTATAGACTAGTTAAAACAATACCATATTTCTAGGTTGGGTTGTTTTACCTCTGAGCGGCACTTTTTTGCACAGAATGGGCTAAATGGCCAGATCACAAGGATCCCGAAGGCTCAGAGAAAGTTGGGGTATGGGATCCACTGGAACAGCTGTTAGGAGACAGCTGGTAGCTTCCCGTCAAGGCCATCCAGAATGTTCTTTAACGTGAACAAGTTATGGCTCTGCCGCACACGGGGACATGGCTTAGCGTCCTATCCGACGGACGGCGGTCATTCCAAGCTCATCGGTGTCCCTTACTGACCGTGGGCAGGGCGAGGAATTTTGCGGAGATAAATCTCAACGCTGACCCAGCTGAGACTCGAACCTGGGAACTATAGATTACGAGTCTGGGGCGCTACCGACTGAGCCACTCGCGCCCACCATATTTCTGGAAATGCCTACTTTTCTTGAAAGAAGTTCTGAAATCTTTCTTAAATAACTGCACAGTTTCTAAAAGAAAATTTATAAACTAAGTAAATAGCTAATAGATAATTAAAAAAAATAATTAAGAAACTAAGACGATTTATAATTAAAAAAGATAAAGGACACTAATTTTTATGAGTGTTTAATAGTTCCTTAAATGTGATAAAAGCTTGTTTTAGTTCATATGAATAAATAATTAAAATACTTATCATGCCCCATAATTTCTCAATGTCTCTCATCTAATCGGAAGTATTTTCGATTGGCCATTTGAAAAAGATAGTCAATGAGAATTATGTATAAGTATTTATTGTCATGGTCTTAAGTTGTGAATGATTTGTGCGATACAGTCACAACTTTTCTAACTTGAAGTTGCTGGTGAATTATTTCTCTCTTACGATACTATGTTTATATTTGGATTATCTTACAGGTGACTCAAAGTGCTCTTGGTTCTCCTATCGATACTATTCTTACTTTTACTCATTTGAGGTATACAAAAATGGCGACTCAAATAAGTTTTCCCTACAAACGTTATGCAAATTTCTCTCTCTTTGGTGAAAAATCGCTGGATACCTCTACTCTTTTAACGCACTTATTGCCTTCCATTGTATCAATACACTTTTAAATTGCTCTCTACTCCTTTAACGCACTTATGACTTCCATTGTATCAATACACTTTTAAATTTTCTCTACTCCTTTAACGCACTTATTGCCTTCCATTGTATCAATACACTTTTAAATTGCCCTCCACTCCTTTAACGCACTTATTGCTTCCATTGTATTAATACACTTTTAAATTCTCTCTACTCCTTTAACGCACTTATTGCCTTCCATTGTATCAATACACTTTTAAATTGCCCTCTACTCCTTTAACGCACTTATTCCCTTCCACTGTATCAATACACTTTTAAATTGCTCTCTACTCCTTGAATGCACTTATTGTCTTCCATTGTATCAATACACTTTTAAATGATCTCTACTCCTTTAACGCACTTATTACTGTCCATTGTATCAATACACTTTTAAATAACCTTTCACTGCCTTATTTCAGATGGCGCAGATTCTTTCCCAATTTCCCCTATATGAAGTGTGCATTCAATAGCTCAAAAGAAACCTCACCATGACTTTCCCCAAAACAACCTAACACAATTAACATTAAACTTGATACTGCGAAATATATATACATTGCTTAATAAATTACATTGGGTAAATGAAAGTGGCCTAAATGATAGCAACATCATGGGGCTAAAGAAAGGTAAACCTGTATTATGCGCCAAATCAATCGCCATCTTCTGCATCTCTTGATTTCCAAGACCATCACCTCCACCCTTATTTAACCTAGAATGCCGAACCAGATTTTCATCTATCTAAACTGAAATAAATTCTGCATACAGAAATTCGCTGAAAACAAAAATGCCTTCGCAACATTACGCCGAAAATGCCGGACGCCGACACTGCAAAATGCGCCGACAATAATATGTGTTGCCAGAAAAGCATTAATGAATTCTACAATTATTAGACTTTACTATTGCTATTAAATGAAATTAAAATTTTTACTTTATTGTCTGTCCGTCTGTATACATTCGGCAGTTTTGTTTTTAGAGGTATATGTTAAAAAAATAATTACGCTGGATAGGTATCGATGAAATATTACGATTCGCACTATTAGCAATCCACAAACGTTTAAATTGTCCCCCCCCCCCCTAATGGTGGAAAAAGTTGAAAATTGCAATATTTCAAACGAATATTACAAAACGATATAGTTAGCTAGAAATCTGAATTTATGATTTTTTTGAAATTTTGATTGTTGGATAATTGAAAAATTATTTTTGCATTGAATGGGTACTAAAAGTTGATTCACATTTTTTAATTTTTCAAAAGATTTTCCTTTTATCTACTTTTTTACTCTTTAAAAGCTTAAATTCCAATAAGGAATGATTAGGAAAATGAAAATAATACTCTTCTATTAGTACTTATATAACATAAAAAGTATTTGTTTATTATTCTTCAAAATTAAAACAATGTTTTTCTCATACCTCTCTGAGAAAAGGGAGCAGATGTTCCAGTCAAAGGAATATCTTTTGATACTAAAATTTCAAATTTCTATCCTAAACAGATCACTTTGCAGGATTTCAAAAATGCCAATAATAATACTCCATTAGTAACAATGGCGAACTGAAAAAGAATTTTCGAATTATCTCTTTAAAAAAAAAATTGCATTTTTCCACCTGTCTTGGGACAACAGCCCAACTCACTGTTGCCAATGCAAACCTCATGATCAAAAGCTTCCATAATCAAATCATCAACAACTTTCCATAATCAAAATTTAAAATTTCTAGTAAATAAATCGTTTGAAATATTCGTTCGAATTTTGTAATTTCTAAACTTTTTCACCGTTAGAGGTCGCAATTTAAACTTTCGGGAGATTTGGAGGGTGCAAATCATAATATTTCCTAACACCCATCCGACACAAAAATAATTTTTACCTCTTAAAATATTTCACTACATGCACAAAAGAGCGAAAAAGCATTAGGAAGATCCGTAGTAAGCCAGTGGAAGCAAAGTAATTGGCCGCGTTTTTGTACGCTACATTTTTGTATACGGCATTTTGTACAGGCGGCGTTTTTGTATGCTGCATTTCTGCATACGGCATTTTGTACAGGCGGCGGTTTTGCTCACGGAGTTGTATTGTATATAGCGACGTTTTTGTTCACGGCGTTTTATATAGCGGCATTTTTGCTCACGGCATTTTATTTTGGCGGCGTTTTCGTTCACGGTTTTTTGCGTAGGCAGCATTTTATTTTACAGCGTTTTTGCTAGTGGCATTTTTGTTTGCGGCGTTTAGTGCGGCGCTTTTTATTGGCGGCGTTATATAAAGGTGGTGATTTTGTTGACAGCGTATTGCTCTCTGGAGGCGATTTTGCATTCGGCGTTTTTTTATCGTCGTCAAAAAACCCTGTTGAGAATATTCTGTCATAGAACCCTTATGAGGGCACTTTGTTGTACTCATTGGGCTAAATAGCCACAGTCACAAAGACTCCAAGGGATAAGAGAAGCTTGAGCAAGGGGAATCCACTGGACAACTGTTAGGGAACATGATGGACCCTAGTGGGAGAGAACGCAAAGTTATAAAAGTGCGAAATTTTAAAAATGACGAAACTTTAAATTAATATTATAAACAGTGTTTTATGCTAGATTTAGATGGTAGCGTGTTGTTGTGAAGAATTTTACATTAACAACAACGATTTGCCTCCCCCTCCGGGGCAGATGGCGAGAGGATACTAGACTTATTTGTTTTCAGAAATAAATGAAGAAAAAAACATCTTTTGGTTCGGTAAGTAATAATACAATATTGCTCTTCGTATTTCCCAAATCTTTATTTAGTTTGAATTCCTTTCGTCATTTGGCGCTAGAGTTGGATAATGACAAAATTTTATTATCACTGTAACCGAAATTTCCGGATTTGCCAGAGGCTATTGACTTTTCATATTATATATTATTACTTACGCGTTTAGTTATTATGGTTTCAAGATGTATTTGCTCTTTTGTTTTCATTGCAACATACCAATGAAAAGGTTCATACATTTTTCAGCGAGTCATTATTCTATGTCGTTAAATTTTTAATGCTTTTCGTGCGAGACATGATATCACCATTGAACCAAAGTTAACGTGGCGGCTACGACAAGATATTCTCTAAGAAACATTGATCTAGAGCAGGGCTGATCCAAGATTAGTTTGAAAATCATGCCATTGGCATTAAAAATCGTCTAAAATTCTGTAACATGTAAAATTGTAATTTGCAATAACATTTTGATTTTAATCACAAAAGTTAAAACAATAAAACGAGAAAAGAATACTTAAATAATGCTGCTACCTTAGAGATATTGGTATTTCATTGCCATTTCCACATATGTGATAAAAATATACTCAAACTATCAACAATGGCACTTCTTCAAATTTCTTGCTTTATAAAAACTGAGCATGTAAGCTAGTAAACAATGTAATTTTCCGAAATTTCTTATGTAAAACAGAGCACATAAGCTATTAACGATGTCACTTCCCCATATTTCTAGTTTAAAACCGAATATTGCTTAACATGTCACTTATTTCTTCAAACTTATTGCCATTTCCTCATTGTTAGAAAGTAAATATTTATGTTTATGATTAACTAAAATAGATCAGAAAAATTCAACGTTTTTTCTTTCATCCATTTTGAACATCATACATACCTAAAAAACTTCAGTCTAGAGGTTTCTGGTACTATTTTGTTTGAAGGATTACAATGATTGTTTTATAATAGAGTATATGTAACACAACGTGAGCTACATTCATTTTTTATAATAGAGTATATGTAACACAACGTGAGCTACATTCATTTTTTCCCTTTAGGGAATAATGTGTCTTATGGAACTACACCGAAGAGTTAAAAAAAATATGTATTTCAAACAAATTCCATATCTTTTCCGAAATTGGAAAATAATTGAGTTTTTCAGTTAATTTATTCTTTCTCATAATCTTTTAAAATTAATTTTCAGGAAGAGACAAGATTAAAAATGGGGAAAAATGAACTACGAAATGCGTATTATTTTCCTTCTACACAGAAACATGATATTCAGAAGGTACAAAAAATAATATTTAAATAAAAACAATATGTGTCGCTCTTTTAAAAAAAGAAAGAAATATGCTATTCTTTAGGAATATCCCGAATACTGTTATAAATGAAGTTGACAGAAGAAACAGTATGTGATTCATTTTGCTCTGAAGTAATTAAGGAAAAGTGGGAAAGGTCATATCAAAGTTACAAACTTCAACAAAACAATTTCTTTCGAATTTAGTTTTTTAATCTAAAGCATGCAAAAGTAAATTCTCTGTTGAATGTCAGAAAATTAAACTTTCATTTAAAACCTGAATGCGTTTCAAATGGAGTTGTCACGTGAAAATAATTGTTCTTAATGCTCTTTTGTTTTCCTTTTATTCGTTTCAAAATGTTACACTTACATTTCCCTCATTTTCCCCAGAAAATTCTCTGTCTGACTATTTACTCCGAAAGCGTGTTGATTTTGTTTAAAGCAAAGCTTAGCGTCATGTATGTATATACTCATAACATAAAATATGACTGTTAATTTCTGTTCCCATTATTGATTTAATCAGAAGTTTTTAGCATTTCTCTTGCTTGAAGGGCGCAAATGTTAATTAAAATTGTATTAATGAACTTTAATAAGGGATTTTCTTACCATCTATCTTTACGTGCGATGCACATAATTATTATTATAAAAATAAATTAAAATCATGGTATTTTAATTATTTTAAATTATCAAGAATTCACATTTTGTTTTTTATATCACAGCTACTGTACGACTGATGAAACAAATAGACAATATATAATTGAAGATTTATGATACAAATATATGTACTTAGCCTGAGGTCTAGTTCTCTTGACAACTGCTCCAGAACAAACTCAACACGGCAAGTTTGGATGATTAAACAATGCCGCTACCTTACAAATATTGGTATTACATCGCCATTTGCACAGCTAATGAAAAAAATTAGTTTAACACACGAGCTATTAACAATGGTATACAAAAATATACTAAAAAAAAAACAATTTTGCATAAACATTTTTTATACTTTAATCTGAAACTTTCCGCTGGTCTTAACGATTTGTTGAATTTTGGAGACACCTGATCTGGTTAATGAATTTTCAATAGCTATGTTTAATAAGAGTGTCTATGGTACTTTTAAATAAGTGTGTCTATGGCATACTTTTTTTCGCTTTAATATAAGTAAACTTATTCAGTTTCCAAATAACCAAATACTGAGTTTCAATATAATTGAAGTAATTGCTCAAATGCAAAAACATGCATTTTTCATTATTTCCATGATTCTTGATTCTATATCTTCATGATTTTTGATTCCATGCCTTTGTCTTACTCCTTTAAAGTGCTCTTGTTCAGAGATTCCTAGATTCCTAACTAGTTTGACCTTCAAGACCTCTATCATTGAAAAAAATATATATACTTCAATTCAAAATCTCCAAAGCATACCTCACCATTAGTTGTACTAAATGTATACCAGAATGATTAATTAAGTAATATTTAGATTTACGGTTTTCATTAATTCACTATTCGATTTATAAAAGCACAAGAACTTTAAAATACTGCTTTCCAGCAGAGAAAAAAGAAAGCACCACAAATTCGATACAGAATTTAATTATGTCGTCATTCGATTTTAATTAGTTTTATATTGATAGGGTAATCCTGAAAATCTATCAATTTTATTTTAATTTCGAAGCTCTTTACTGAATTTAAATGTTTTTTTTTTCAATAACAGCAAAAAACTGTTTAAATATATATCAAAGACTGCTGCAAGATTTGGAGAGTCGATTAACAATATCTCTGTAAAAGGAAGCCATTGATCAAATGACTAAACTTGGCACCCTTTCTTGGCTTTCCTAAATTTCGAACGATTTTTGCAAAACTACTTTTACATCTTGTAATCTGAAGTTTTCCGCTGGTCTTAATGATTTCTTGTATTTTTGGAGCCCTTTCTCTGGTTAATGAATTATCATTAGTTATGTTTAAATAAGATCCTTACAGGAATACATAGTAATTTGAGAAATAAATATCTAAATGCACAAATGGTTTTTCATGGACACTTCAAGATTCGAATTTTGTTAAATAAGAATATTTAAATGTCACAATAAATAGCAGCTTAATTCACAAAATTTGACATATTTTGCTCTAGTTTATTAATTCAACATGAATACCAATATTACATATTGTTATTTGAAACAGAGATTTTCGAATTGAAACTTTTTAGGTGGTGTAAGGAAAAAAATTGTTTTTCGTGACAGGTGTTGTATTAAGGCAAAGTAAGGACGAAATTTGTTTTCACACTTTAACGTTTATATATCTTTGTTTGAAAATGTTCTGTAGTGATAGCCAACGTGTCTGAATACATTCCCACTTACCAAAGATTGATGTATAATACCAATGTTTACCGTTTTAGAAGATGCAATGAAGTGGTGTGAAAACAATCTGAAACGTTAAAGGTCAAATATCTTGAAAACCTATTCCTTGAAGTAGTTCTATTTGGTAAAGAAACTTAGCAACACTATTAAATTCAGGCTAGAGTCACGAGCTTCCGTAAGTGTTCATTTGCAGCAATGTTAAAAGGCAAGTGCATCAGTTTGCATGGAAACGTCAACAGATTCATTGTTATTTAACTGGAGCTCCGTGAGAAACTTAAAAACCGCAATTGTGCAACACGATTACATTAAAAAATACAGTATAGCAAAATAAATATAAAGTCAAGAACCACTATTGCGAAACATACTCGCACATTCTATTCATTACTCGCATATTCCAGCAACAAAATTCGCAAAATGCTAAAAAGTCCTTTGATTAGCATAAAATGACCTTTGACCTGCATAAAATAAACATAGGTAACCACGAAATGGCTGAAAAAATTTGCTTTCACCTTGAGTGGGATTTGAATCCACGTCTTGCAGTAACATGGTAGGCCTGCTTAACCACGACACCACCATTTTTCGTTTTGTACATTTGCCACACCTGTTATATCGTGGAAAAAAGTCCACGATATAACAGGGTGGCAAATGTACAAAACGAAAGATGATGGTATAAATCTAACTGTACACAAATGGTATAAATCTAACTGTATATATTATAATATACTGTTACATATATATATATATAAAATATGGTATAAATCTAACTGTACACAAATTTATACATTGAAACCCCGGTAAAAACAATTATAAAAATAACTTTTATTTTTCTGGACAAAAACATACAAATTGGTAACCAAAACGTTTAATACCAGATAAATATCGAATGCAATTTACACTCAGTGATAGAATTATGACAGCCTCCATCCATGTTATGTCAATGGAAACTAAATTGAAGCTCTATAAATAAATAAAGTATGCACTTTATGAGAAAACCTGACTGAAGATGAATTAAATATCTCAATAAAATATATCTAAAATCTCGAGTTTCAACAATATTCGCTTCGTATTTAAAGAGTTTTGGAAATCTGAATATTTAAAAGCAACAATGCTAAACTTAAGGATTTAACAGAAAAGTTGATGAATTATAGTTTGAATAAAAATTATTATTTAAAACCATTTAATAAAATAGGTGGATATTTTAAAAGTTTGTTAAATAATTCTCCCAATTGTTTTCAGTTTTCTTAGAAATTGTATTGTTGGCGTGTTTAGCGTGCTTCGCTACTGATCAAAAAGACCTGGGTTCGAATCCTGGTTTATGAATGCTTGTGTTGTCTTTCTGATGAGGTATTGCCTTCCTCACAAATCTTCCCTATGGCATATTAAACTGACAGACTCCTTTCAGACCTCTTTGGCAAGCAGTTACTTGAGGGTTTTTTTTTTGTATTTTTACTGTTAAATATTCAACCTTTCATAAACTTTTAAGTAGCGAAAAAATATTGTTGATAAATCGAGATTTTGGTAGACTTGATTGAAATATTTAAATTATCTTCAGTCACATTTTCTCATAAAACTCCATTTTAGAAGTTATAAAGCTTCGAATTCATGTTGTATTGGCATAAGATGGATGGGGAAGGCATAATTGAATAATCACTGAGTGTATATTTAAGACTCGCTGGCAGTATAACCTTTTGCTTTAACTTTGTACATAATATCATGTTTTACCAATAATATTAATCTTTGCTACATTTCTTTACTTATACTCTATTGTTCGCCACTCATTTAAAAGTATGGTAAACCCTGTTTAAAGTGGAGCATTCCCGTTCTGGATAGATCCGCGTTAAACGGGGGTATTTATTTATTTATTTTGCATGTTTTACTGCTCGTTTAGATATTTTTTCTTTGCATTATGATAGATGCTTTATTTCAATAACTATAATTATAATTCATAGTTTTTATTCAAAAATTACATAAATGTGTACTGTCGCTCAAAAAAGTATCCGAACACTACGGTTGATTACAAAAATTCAGAAAAAATATCTGGCAACGATTTTTTAGAAATTAGTGATCTGGCAACCTTCGTGTCACGTGACACTTAGTGATCTGGTAACTTTCGTGTCACGTGACACGAAGGTTGCCAGATCACTAATTTCTAAAAAATCGTTGCCAGATATTTTTTCTGAATTTTTGTAATCAACCGTAGTGTTCGGATACTTTTTTGAGCGACAGTACATATATGATCGATTAGTTAATTTTACAATTTATTAGTTATAAGTTATAATAAATAAGTTATAATAATTTATAATTTATTAGTTAATTTTACAATTTATTTCCTAATAAGGGAATAATCTTTCTCAGTTTGCTTTGTTTGTATCTGTTTTCTGCGTAATGTTTGTTTGTAACATTCCAGTAACTAGTCACAACCTCGTGTTACGGTATGCACTTCTTAAAATCGTTATCATGCTCCTCCTCCATGGATTTTTGTGCAATGAAAGGGCTAAAGAGAAAGGGAAAAGAAATCACGTGTTAGCGAATCCACGTTAAAGGGAATTACTTATAACGTAATTCAACACATCAGTATTGAAAACAAAGCTGAAAAAAGAAACATAAGAGAATCTTTAACAATCTTGAGATATATCAATATAGCAGCGGTAAAGAATGTATGGAAGGAATTGAAAAAACGATACTGAACAGTGCATCACCGTTTTTCCATTGTTTCAGCTTTCAATCAAACAATGATCTATGAGATCATTAGTTGACCGAGAAGTAATGGATAGCTCAATCAACCAATAACCCACGGGAACAGTGATCCATCACCTGCACAGTCAATTAGTCTTACCTGCACATATGCTTTGCTGTTGAAACATAGTCCTTTTTTGGGGGGGAGAGAAAATTTGTTTATTTTTCTTCTAGTCAAGAATAGTGTCACAAATAGAAAATGAAATTGCAAAAATAATGCGAGAAAAATTAATTTTACAACATCTTTCCCGACTGCGAACAAATTTGTAGCTTTCCTCAAAACGATACATGGAGAACGCATAAAACATATTTTCGAAAAACCACTTCAATTCAATATTTTTTCGCAATAGTCATATACGTTTTTTTTTTTTCAGTTCGCAGTTCGTTTCTCGTTCATATCAATCTAGTAGTCTTTTTTGTTTCCGAAGTTCGCATTTGTTTTTTCGACAGTAATCTATTACACTTCGCATTGTTTTATTCATCACTTTAATTTTTCAGCGTGTTCACCTCTTCCATCTAATTCGCCTTCTCCTTTGTCTGCTAATGAATGAACAGGATGCCCAAATGATTTAAGAAGGTTTTTAATTTGCTCATCCTCCTGTCTGCGCTAACCATGAATATCGAGGTAGTGCTCAACTCCACTTGTCGCCTGCCTTACGAACGAATACTAAAGCCTGCAGAACTGCTACTAACATATGTAGTTGGCACATAAAATTGATGGCGCAGCTTTCCTTCCGACGCCAGAAACGCTTCACTTACCTGTTTGTGGTTGGAATTACGCTGCCGGGACAAGTATCCAGTGTAATTAGGCTTAGCCATATAATTACATGCCGTAAATGGAGGAAAGGATCGTTTCTGACTTAGCATCAGTTACCACAACTGTGCTCTTGTCTCTCGATGAATAATAACGCTAATCTTTCGCATTAAGAATTATTCATGTAATTTTTTGTGTACCATTCAAAATATGATTATTATTATCTCAAATAAAAGTTATATAATGAATATTGTGTAACATAAAACGCCTATCGTTAAAATGTTTGTATCCTTCTACACACTTTATACTAGAGTGTGTTATTATAGTTGAATTATGATTTCTAAACTTTAATGACGTATTTAATTTTCGTATTATTTCTTCGTCTTTGTGAACGATAATGGATATCGGAGATTTAAATGTAATTTTTCTTCAAAACAATGGAATGGCAAGAATGCAATCTCTATCGCTGAATAATGTTCCGTTTCGTAAATGTTTTTCTCTTCAGTGATATTAATAGAATTTGCTACATGAATTTGCTAGTCTTTGCATCGCCTATTAAATTTTGAATGTCTCATTGCTAAGTTTAAGTGTTTCCAATCTTAGACAGAAATAATTAAATTTATTCCCATTAATCATTTGCATCTGAGCTTTTGAACAAATATGAACATGTCTGTTTTAAACATACTTAAAGATAGACTAATTGTGAAGATAAATCATACTGATCAGCGTAGGGTCGGATAGAGGGGTGGGGTGAGAGTAAGGGGGGATCAGCAAAGGGTCAATGCCCCTTCCCCTCCCCTAGAACTTTCCCCTCTGAAAATGCTAGTAAGGATAATGGGGTCAGGAATTATTAAACTTTTACATATTTTACGCATTTTTCAATACTCTTTTTAATACTACTAAAACGAAGGGGGAAAAGTAAAATGATTGAAATCCAGTCTCTTGCCCCCCCTACATTTTTTCCGCTCGATTACGTCATTTGCTCCTCCTCCGCCTTTTTTTTTTGCTTTTCTGGAACCGAGTCTGGATCAGCAGAATTCAATATTCTTTTTGCTTCGTTTACCAATATACATATTTTTAAACTTTCATATTGAAATTAGAAATGCAATTCGAATTTCTCGAATACGTGTAGAAAAAAAATGTGTAGAAATTTATATTGATAACTGCACTGCATTAGTTATATTATGAATATTAATTAAAAATTGAAAATGAGATTTTCTTTTATGTCGCTTTTTTCCCGCGAGTATTTACAGCAGTATTCAGCTAGCTAGCCTTTTGTCTGTGGCCGAGATATCGATTTAATATTTAATAAGAAATATTCTGATTAAAGTGTTTCCCGCGTTCATCGCATATTTCCTAAATTTTGCGGAACAAAATCTAAGTTCATCTGAAACTAGAATTCGTCGTATAGAGTTTTCTAATGTGAACATTTGGCTAGACTATCCATTCGCATGAAAAGCAACAAAATTTTATATAACCAAGATTATATAAAACCAAAGAATGAAGCGATCACGTTGAATTTTTGATACCTATATTCCAGGCGTGTTTACTGTATTGATGTTTTTAAAAAGGTAACCAGTATTATAGACATTTACGATGTGTGTCATTGGAGTTGCATTTCTCACTATCCCTGTTTCTTTTTGGTGTAACCGAATGCATTCGCAAGTCTAGCTACCCTAAGGAAATATGAAAAGTTTTCGTTTTTGAGAAACTATTTAATGGATGTTTTTCCGCACTTACTAGAAACTTATTTACGAGACACTGATTGTGTGACAGTTGATCCATAGATATCACAAAGAGGAAGACCGTGAGCCAAGTTGGATTCCAAAATGTGGATTCCAGTGATGGTTCTCTAGTTAGTAATAACGTTCGCATTCAGATTAGATTTTGTAAATTATATTTTCATATAGTTGATAAAGAGCCGTTTTACCTTTTTTCATCAATATAGCATATTTTTATTTTAGTTATACATTAAGAGGATAAAACATTATACTGTGTAGGAGAAACAATAAATACAAATAGGACAGTTGCTATTTAACGTACCCAGTCACATCCCATGCTTTCGTTTTGAGAGCATTTCGAAAATGAAGCAAATACTGTAAAATGCAGCGTCACCACTGGGAAAACTTTTCCTTTCACTTTCTTTCCCGGTTAGCACTATAAAAAGCTAATCCTAAGAGATTAATAAAGTAAAAAAAAATAGCTGTACTCTGAAGAAATATTGCGAATCAATTGTTTAGACAAATCTCATCATTCGGTCAAAATTCAAATAAAAACTAAATGGATGAGAAATTCTTAAAAAATTAAAATAAAAAAGAGTTCTTTTGTTTCAGTATTAATCAGATTGTTCCACCATGATAAATATTTCATTTAAATACCAATTTAATAATATTTAAATTAGTTTAATAAATAGGAATCGTTTGTTAGAGTGAATTTCTTTCCCACCACCAAATTGGTGGTCACTAAATAAGGTAGTTTGGGATCATGTTTTTTTTTTGCCAATGCACCATCTGGTTCCCCTTTACTATATCTATGGTTAACCCAAGCAATTGAAATTTGAGGATTCTCGATCTTTATTGTTTCTTCTACATGCGAGTAAACACGAGACTATCCTCCACTAGAGAACAATAAACCTGTATTAGAGTAAATTCTCTGGTGAAAATATATTGTTTACATTTTACTGGTATTATTATTGCCTATTTCGCAACTGTTTATTTTTGTACTGAAGAAAGAAGTACTGCTACTTCTATTTTCTTCTGGATGATCCAATGGATATATCCCAGTTTATGAGCACAAATTTTTGCTAAAGTTCTTTCTTTTTATTTCAATTGTAATTTTTATTTTTGTAACTTATTCCTAATATAAGTAAGTTATTACAATCGATCCCCTTCATTTCAATTTCCCTTCTTCTTTGGGGACGACGAAGGTGGTTTAGCGACAGAACTTCTGGTAGCCATCAGACTTCCACGTGGCATGCTTTCATTTCATACATATATAACTGGTTATTCTCTGCTGCCGTATTCGGAAGACATACCTTCTCTTTCTTAATGAGAAATAAATGACAGTGGATAAATTGTTTATAACCTATGTCACTTCCCATGTCGTGCGCTTTCGTATGAGAAAAATTCGTTACGGTCTACTCTTGTACTCCGAAAGATGTAGTAGAACAATGGTTTACAATCCCTCCCCTCACGTATAAATCGTTACGCTCTGACTGTTCTATTTAGAAGATGTAGCGGAACAGATATTTTCACATTTCCACTTTTTTCACTGGGAAGAAATTATGAGGCAGTTAGCCTATGACTCTTCCAACATCTGAAACTATGATCTGGTGCATAACCCATTAACATTGGCTCTGTTGTAAAAAACGTTTTCTAATAACTTTTAACAAATCCGCAAAGCAATAGACAAAGTAACAAGTGAAAAGCGCAAAGCAATAGAAAGAGAAGTAAAATATTATATTCCTCGATTCAATTATTATTATTATTATTTCGTCAATAAATAAATATAGCATAAGGTTGCCATTTGGGTTGTTTCAATATGTGGGCTAAATGGTCAGGTCACACTGACCCCAAGGGTTCAGAGAAAGTTAGAGAATGGGATCCACTAGACATCAGTTAGTAGATAGACGTTAGCTTCTTCTTAAGGCTATCCAGTGTGTTATTTAACGTGTCCAGGACATGGCTTTCACGTACAAAGGGGCCTGACCCATTCAACAGGCGGTGGCCTTTCTAAGCCCATAGGTATCCTCTTTCTCACCGAGGCTGAGTGAAGGTTAGCGGAGATAAATCTCAACACCGACATAATGTGATATTGAACCTTGGAAATGCAGATTACAAGCCTGGCGGCCTACCGACTGAAACAAACCCGGCCATTTGTCCAAGTTTGACATGCACTAAGATGTTAATCAAACGTATGATTTGTAAGCTGAAAATGTAGCTTCACTAGAAACTTGATACATCAGAAAATACAGACTGTGTTGAAATTCCGTTTACAAAATTTAGCTGCTTTATAATGTATCCGAAACAATAAAAATAGTTTTTAAATAATAAAGTGTTTTAACATTTAGACCATTCCACTTCAGCACATACTCGAATACGATGGATACTAACGGAAGTATGCGCTCAAACACACCAAGGCTTATTATAACCGTTTGACTTGCAGCCTGTACACGTTGTCATAGCCATTGCTATGTGTTAACTTCCGTGTCAAAAACCACAGACTTCAAGTGACCACAGATTTCAGAGGTAAGAAACCAAGATTCCATAAGTAGTAAACCAAGATTCCATAAGTAGTAAACCAAAGGCTCCAAGTCCAAAGGGTTACGGTCCAGTGACCTCAGTGGGCATGCCCAAAGGACTCTTCATTCAATCATTGCTATGAATATTGTGCATTCAAATAATCTCTGATTATCTAGCTGAAGAGTGCTGGGATCTCTTCTGAAGATCTTGGGAGCTGTGGTGGCTCAGAAGGTATACTAGGCTCATAATCAGAAGTTCCACATGTGCCAGTTTTATTTTACACTGGCCTCGTTTTTATTTTATTAGGCACATATATATCTCTGCCTAACCCTCACCTTATCCTCGATCAGGAAGGGGACATCGATGCAATTGGAAACGCCACTGTCTGTCGGATGGAACTTAAAGATTGGAACTTCCGAAGAGTGCTGAAATGTTGGGTTACATCTATTGATGAGAACATCTTCCTCCACTTCTGCTGGCTGTATATGAAGAGTTCTGGAATATGAGGTTGCTTCCACTGATGAGAACACCTTCCTTCACTTCTGCTGTTTGTGTTCGACCTGCCATCAGAATATTTGAGTACGGAAACGTAACAAGAAACTTTCAACGAGAGAAGGACGTGGGTAATTTGTCATTTTTGAGACTCAATGAGGTGTGTGGACGTATTTCAGTTTTTGATTTTCGAGTATTACCAGTAGAAAATATATGCTATGGAAGCCTTCAAGGGAACAGAGAAGAAACTCCTTCCTGCTTTTGGCACTACCCTTTTGGTGCGATGATATGTTTCACAGTAAATGCAATCCATGAAAAAAATGTAGGTACTAACTGTAAATTTCTATTGGGGATTTTTTTTCCATATCGTAGACATTGCATTGCATAACATGTAATAATTAGGTGAAAAAAACGGTTGCTCTAACTAGGATTGTATTTTAGGTGAATGTGAAATTAATGATAAATTAATATGAGCAATAATATATATATATAATAAATTAATATTATAAATTATATATAAATATATATAACCATATTAGACAATTGTTCAAATGATAATTTAATATGAGGATTTCAGTTTAAAATAAAAAATATAAATATATAATAGTAACGAAGTCAAAAATATAGTAGACCTATTTTATTAGGCACATTTTTCGCGAATACTATTTTAAAAATACCACTAGAACGGACAGCAAATATAATATATGTAATTATTAGAGTGAAGGGGCAAAATACTGAATTAAAGTAGAAAAGGCAAGAACGCCTTTTCGATTTTTTTTGTTAAATAATACGTTTTGAGAATAGCTGATAAAAAATTACATTTTTTTTCAGATTTGATTCAGTTCAATTCAATATCAGGCATCTCCCCTAAATATTTTCCTATATTCGGTCCCTGAAGGTAGTAGTCAAAGTGCCCCAACAAAACCTTTAGTGAGAAAACTCCACTGAAAATAAATATTTCGTTGTTTTTTTTCTCAAGCTGAAAAACACTTATTTTTAGGAGAAATTTCTAATTGTGAACATATCTTCATTCGCTTCAGCAATTAACTATTCCTCATCTCGCGCTGTATGTATCTGTGCCGTATCATCAGCAAAAGTCGGAATTTGACCTTTTGTTTCTACCTTACATAAATCATTAATGAAAATGAAGAATAATAATGGTCTTAACACAGATCCTTGAGGTACATCATATTCAAGCTCTTTATTATCAGTTAAATGATTTTTAATTTTAGTTTTATGAATTCGTTTAGCTAAAAAGCCTTTAAGCCATTTCAGCTTTGCTTATCTAAAGCCATCCATAGTTTTCAAATTTATTCAGCAACAAATCATCATTATGTAATTTTTTTCACATAACACTGTACAACACTGAAAATGTTTCGGAAATGAAAGCAGCCGCTTTTGTACTCATTTCGAAGCGCTAAAAACGATTTTGACATTAAAAGTTGGTGATTGTCTCTTGTTTCGAAAATACAGGAGGCTGTTTCCATATACAGTGTATATTGATTTGAGTCTTCCGCATGCTGTATGAAGCGTCGAGGTAGCACAATACCATGGAACTATTGTATCATTCGAGGCAACGCAATACCTGGGAGCTATTGCATCACTCGAGGCAATGCAATACCTGGGAGCTATTGCATCATTCGAGGTAACACAATACCTGGGAGCTACTGCATCATTCGAGGCAACGCAATACCTGGGAGCTATTGCATCATTCGAGGCAACACAATACCTGGGAGCTATTGCATCATTCGAGGCAATATCTGGGAGCTATTGCATCATTCGGGAGTTACCCTTCCTCAGCTATCATCCGTTCAGAGTGTTCATGGTTGTATGCGGGTGCTGTATGGAGCGATATGCCTCGTTTTTGTGTGAACAAATGCAGACCATTTTTGTTACATTTGTGTCGAAGTTACTTTTGCGTCATGGAAGCGTGAAATAACGCCTGTCATCAAAAAAGCTACCACCGTTACTTCGGGTGCAAGATTGGAGATCAACAGAGGAGCTGGGCTCCACATATAGTGTATAATAGTTGTATAACACGTCCTCGCAGCTGGCAAGAAGCGGTCGATGACATTTGCCACTCCTATAATATGAATATATATGGGAACCGTCCAACCACATGAGTGACTGTTACTTTTGTATGATACCTCCACTGGGAAGTGGTATTAATAAAAAGAAAAGCAGACAATAAACTACCCCCAACATACCATCTGTCATCCGCACACTGCCACATGGTAAAAACCTGCCCGTTCCAGAGCCACCAGAACATTACGATGTGGACTCAGAGGAGGAAGAGGAAGAGACAGAAGAAACTGGAACACAGGTAAAGCAACTGTGGATCCCGACTTCACATCCACAACATCGGATTCACCACACAAGGTCATACAGAACCAGTTGTATGATCTCGTTAGCGATCTGGAGCTGTCAAAGAGCAAGGCAGAACTTCTAGGATTCAGACTGCAGCAGTGAAATCTTCTCGGAAGAAATGTGAAAGTAAGTGCATAGCCTCCAAAAAGATCTGGTATTGTTCTTTACCATGGTAGGTAACCTGTTGCTTGCAAAGACGTTGATGGTTTATTCACATCCCTCCACATGACAAATACTCCAGAAGAATGGAGGCTATTTATATATTCTTCGAAATGAATCATGAAAGCGATTCTTCTACACAATGAAGACGTATTGCCTTCTGTTCCAGTGGTAAATCATGCTGTTATATGAAGGAAACTTATGACAATATAAAACAATTACCTCAATACATAAATTATGACCAATACAAGTGGTATGATTTAAAAGTCATTGTTCGTTTGCTTTTGGACTACAGCTCGGATGTACAAAGTTCTGTTGCTCCGTTTGCGAGTGGAATAGCAGACACAAAGTACCTTATTACGTGAAGAGGATTTGGCCTTCTCGGCAATGAATGGAGCCAGGGAAGAAGAAAATACAGTATCATCCTCTGATCATCACTCAATCCACGAAGATTTTGTTGCCATCGTTACACATAAAATTGAACCTAATTAAGAATTTTGTCAAGATTATGGATCAGACGCAAACTGCCTTTCTATACCTTCGGCAGAAAGTTCCAAGACTTAGCGATGCAAAGATAGAAGAGAGGGTTTTTATCTGTCCAGATATTCGCTCATTGCTACATGATGAGGTCTTTGAACGTATCATCAGTGGTGATGAACTGAGAGCACGGCATGCCTTCAGACAGGTTGTTGTTGGTTGGTTGTTTTACCTCTGAGCGGCACTTTTTTGCACACAATGGGCTAAATGGCCAGGTCACATGGACCCCGAAGGCTCAGAGAAGGTTGGGGGAGGGGACCCACCGGAACAGCTGTTGGGAGACAGATGGTAGCCTCCCGTCAAGGCCATCCAGCGTGTTCTTTAACGTGCACAGGGTATGGCTCTCCCGCACACGGGGCCACGGCTTAACGTCCCATCCGACGGACTGCGGCCTTTCCAAGCCCATCGGTGTCCCCTACTGACCGTGGGCAGGGCGGGGAATTTTGCGGAGATAAAGCTCAACGCTGACCCAGCTGGGACTCGAACCTGGGAACTACAGATTACGAGCCTGGCGCGCTACCGACTGAGCCATCCCAGCCCCCCTTCAGACAGGTGGTGACTGACGGGCTTCTTATAGAATAAAAGAGCAGAAAATTATAAGAACCTTGGGGAAGAACTACTGTTCTCATATCATAAACTGGGATGTAGTAGGTCTTTGAAAGTACATTTCTTGAGTTCTCATTTGGATTTCTTTCCGTAAAACGTGGCGCTCTGAGTAATGAGCACGGGGAACATTTTCATCAGGAAATTGCTACAATGCAAAAGAGATATCGATTAAGACTGAGCCCATCAATGTTAGCAGATTACTGCTGGAATGTGATGCTACATTCTCAAGATTTGATAAATAAGCGACAGGCTAAGAGACGGTGGTTGTTGTAGACCGATATGCAACCTTCAGCGAATCACGTAATACAGGTAAGAGACTGTATCTCGAAAACGGTAGACAATCAAACATTTTCATTGCCATTTTGATATTCAGCACCTTGATTTATATAAGAAACGGCTGTTTGAACTTCCGAAACACAGCAAAGATCAAAATTTGATGTTCAGTGTAATGTGTTAAATACCGCTAAAACAGGGGTATATAGTTTATATCGTAAATGCGTTCAAGTTCATTCCTACTCAACTTTGCCATTCCCTTTTACTTTTTACTATATCTGGATGTGCTTGTTACCATCAACACCTATTCAATTTTCCCTCCTCCTTTAAACGGATTGGGAGATTGAGAGAAGGTGATTATTGGAATTTTTTACTTGTAGAGAAGAGAGCGTTATAGAACGTCCCCAAAGACACTTTTTATACCACAAGTTTTCATGGAATTAATACCGCAATGGAAACTCTTTAAAAGTGACTTATTGGTCATTCGGAAAATATATTAATTAATGCCTAAAAAAGTATTTTCCATTAGTTTGCAAGCATTATAGTTGCTGAAACCTTTCAGTTTACAATTTTTCACTTGTCACTAAAGAGTTTTTCGTTTGCAATTTTTCATGTATCCTGTCACCACTGAACTAATGGCCGATCATTCTCTGCTGCCGTGCAACGGAAACTGGTTCTAAAACACATGCTAAGGCGCGTGTATATGGTATTTTTTTTGTCTTTGGTATTTTTACTTCTCGTAGTTCTGTCGCTTATGTATTCTCTAAGCTACTATTTTATGTATGTTGAAAGGGTCCTAATAGGTATCTATGGTACGTGACTGCTTAAGATATTTTTTCTTATACGTAGTCAAAAATTAACATGTTTACTAAGACAAAATGATATGCCTGCTTTATAAATCTTTCATTTCCAGAAAAAACAAAACCCTTTGAGTGCTTTCTGAACTCTATTTGTAACTCTACTGATAAACAAATATCCTAGGAATAAAAATACACCCAGACAGCAGAAAAATATCTTTTCAAAACAACGTCATTTGGGTTTAAAAAGAAATATTTCTTGTGTTTTGAAAGCATGAAAGAACTTTGTTGAGAGATATTTACCGCTAATAAAAATCTATCACTTACTGTAACAATTTAAGAATATCTTTTTAGTTAGAGTTCCAAAAATTAACAGAGAACTCTCGTTTTCAATTTTTTTTTATCACAGCTTTTGCCTTTCTAACTGTGCCAGCGGTCAGAAAGGGGACACCGATTGGCTTGGAAAGGCCGCTGTCCATCGGATAGGACGTGTAGTCGTAGCCCTGTGTGCAGGAAAGGCCCTTTTGCATGTTAAAGAACACTCTTGATGGCTTTGACGGGAGACTTCCATCTGTCTCTGAACCGCTGTCCAGTGGGTTTCCTAATCCCACTTTTTCTTGGTCCATGTGATTTGATCATTTAACAAGGTGTGGGCGAGCTGAATCCAAAACAACTTATACATTAAGCTCCTGGTTTTGTGAAAATATTGAATATTAAGTGCATTAATTAAGAAATATAAATAATAAATATAAATTTGATATAAATATAAATATAATCTATATTTATTTTTAGAGAAACCTCGTAAATAAATAGAAGTAATAAGAAATAAAAAAGGAGCAGTAAATTCCGGGTGCCTTTTCTTTATCAGTTTAAAAACGACATACTTTTGCCGTTTTTCGCAAACACCGAAAGTCACTGGAGGACGACATATGAACAGACTTATCTCTGAAATGAATTCCATCATTCTTCGACATCTGATTACGTCTACATCTTTCTCTAAAAAAGCACACAGGGAATGCCAAGCAAAGGAGCTTGAAACAAAGGAAAACAAAACATGTGAATGAAAGTGATAGAAACAGAGTATAAATAGAGAGTTAGGAAGTTCTTTATCATTTTCCATGCACAGAATATAAAAAAAAGCAAATCAGGAAATTTTTCTTTCTTTCGGGCTAAAGATAAAAATTATATCTGCATTTCAGACCTAAGTAGAGCCTAGGGAGAAATGGAATTCGAAAAAAGAAAGATACGACAAAAAAATCTTTAAATCGGAGATATCGCGTTGCTAAAATCGAATGTTTGGGGTAGTTTGTCATAACATTCCGCTCTCCTTTACGATACGAAAGCTTGTCAGAACTGCTGCCGGGTTTCATACATTACGAATAATGTCAGAGAAACACATTAGGATGTCGATCAGCCGTTGTAGTCGTACAGAGAGAGGTTTAGAATGAGATCGGTCATATGTTTGGTCGCAAACGAGGACATTACTAAAGGAAGACTTAACTCCAAAAAAGAAAACGTATAAAAAATGAAAGTCAAATGGAAAGGAGAAAACCATTTCTCGTTTGCATGCTAGTTGCATCTTATCGTCTTGCGTAGAATACAAAAATAATAGCTACTGAGTAATAGGTAATCTGATAATGGAACGAAAGAACAATCTGAATGGAATGATTGAAGATGTGTTTTCGTTCCCCACCCGCCACCCCCCTTACCGAGAAATGAAACACGGAAGATATGCATTCAAAAACGAACAACAAAAGCGGATGACAAAACAAATTGCTTTCAAGAGATATATCTCATGTCGAGTACAACAAAGACAGATACAAACATTCAGCTAATCATCTCAAGCATTATAGAAAGCATTTTCTTTGTTGCTTTCACATAGTTTCTGATGGTCTTCCTCAAGCGTCTGAGAGATAGATGGAATGTTTATAATTCTTAGGTTTCAGTCATCCCGACGACACAGCTCACATAATTACTCGTTTATGCGAAACTAAAACTAATACACTATTTGAATTTCTACACTCTCCCGTTTGAATTAGTTTCCATCTTGCACCACTGTCAAAATCAAAAAGTAAATATTTTAAATTAAAGATAATCAAATGAAAAAGAGAGAAAAATGTTCATGGCTGGTTTGATCTCTGAGTCGCACTCTTATGCACACAATGGGCTAAATGGCTACTTCAGAAGGACTCCAATGGCTCAGAGAAGGTTGGCAAGAGACCCACTAACTGCTGCCTTGATGCTCACAGATGGATTAGCCTACTGCTAACAAATGGAAGCCTCTCGTCAAAGCCATCCAGCGTGTTCTTTAACCTGCATAGTAGATGGCTGTACTTGCAAACGGGACCACGGCTTAAAATCCCATTTGTGTTTCGTATTTCGTTCAAAAGGGAGGCTTAACCGTCCGTATGACGGACGGCGGTCTTTTCAAGCCTTTCAAGTTCTCCTGTCTCACGGATGGCAAGGTGGGAGTTAGAGCCAATGCTGGCGCGATCCACCTGCGCCAGCATTGGGAATATCAATGCTGGCGCAGGTGGATCGAACCTGGCAACTGCCGATTACGAGTCTGGCCACCCGCCCCCCAACGCCAAATATTCACGGACTTCGAAAGTATCATAGTTAACCTTCCTCACCTCTAACCATATTTATTTTTTTACACTTCTAACCTCTTTATAACTTCTGAACCCTTTATTAAAGGTTTTATTAAAAGTTTTATCCATAGGCTATTAAAGTCTCAAGAAATTTTTTAAAGGTTTTATCATAGGCTATTTTAAAGTCTCAAGTTTTTGTCTACTTTTTATTCACAGATACTTCTTGTACAAAGTTTTTAGACAGATATTTATTAGTTTGCTTCGCTTATTTTCGGACATGATATAATTAACTTAAAAAATTTTGAAATAAAAACAACTTGTTCTTTCAGTTTTGTTTAAAAATGCAATAAGTAAACAAACAAAATAGAGAAAACCGCACTAAAATTTATTTCTAAAATGATTTTAATGATCTTGTTCATGTTTAATTATTAATTTATAATGGTTCAGAGATCCATTATAAATTAATAATTATAAATAACTGAATAATATAATTATAATAAATATTAATTAGAAATGATGCATATTTAATTATTATTACATCTCTTCTCGAAGGTGCACATTTACTTATCTGAAGCCTGTTCATTAAATCAACCGAAACATATCGGGAAAATGTTCATTTTTCGTATTCTGAAGAGGGTACACGTCAGTTTCAATGGACGTATATTTAATAACACTGGCAGTTTTCATGGTCTATGTGAGAGCCATTTCTTTCCCCCATCTGAATATCTCATGCCTACATATAACAAAGCCGTCCCGTGGCCGAGTGGTTAGCACGCTGGGCTACTGTTTTATGGGACCTGGGTTCGAGCCCCGGTTAAGGCATGGATGTAGTAATGTTTTTCTGCTGAGGTCCCGCCATCCTCTCAGACCTTCTACTGTGGAGTATAAACTGGCAGGCTCCTGTCAGACCTCTGTGGCATGCAGCTGCTTGAGGGGGTATTTATTTTTTATTTATTACATATAACAAATGCTTACCTGATAAGAGTGGTGGTATTCCTAAGATCATAATTTGTGCACCAGAGTATTAACTTAGTCAGTGTCATATAGGTTTGGATCTTAGAGAGGGGTTTAAATTAAAGATAATTCAATGAAAAAGAGAGAAAAATACTCATGGCTGATATGACCTCTGAGCCGCACTTTTCTGCACACAATTGGCTAAACTGCTAGGTCTGAAAGACTCCACTGGCTCAGAGAAGTTGCTCAGAAGCCTGAGGTCGCTAGGTTCTCATCAACTAATTTGCGTCAACTGGCATACATATGGCGCTAGATGTTCATGAACATAAACATAAAAAACAAGCAATCTGTGGAAGAAACAATACCAATGTAAAACGACAATGTCCAAGATAAATTTATGACCTTATTCGCTCACAAGGAATGCGTCTGAGATATTCATTTAAAATAAATAAGTGTTTTGTGCCTTGTTAACATTATCCTAACCTCTGTATCTGGAATACGATTTTCAGATTTATTTTTTAATATGTGTACAGATTGAATAATTATATTATATTAAATAATAATAATAATAATTGGATAATAATAAGAGGCGAAAAATTATTACGCTTACGTATATTTCACTCAATTTTTAAAGAACTCTAACACGAAGGGGAAAACGTTACATTGCAATGGAAATACAGTTTCTTGCTCCCACCGTTTTATTTTTTTTCTGCTCTACTAAGTAACTAACCTTTCCCTTGCAGTATACGTCATCTGTTACATGAGAAACATTTTAAATCAGCCATTGGAGAGCTGTTAGGATTTAAATGGAAGCCTCCAGTGAAGGCTATCCAGCGTGTCCTTTCACATGCACATGGTATGACTCTCCTGTACACGGACCCAAGACTTAATATCCCATCCGACTAACGGTGAACTTTCTAAGCGCATCGGTATCTCCTTTCTAATCGAGGTCAGGGTGGGGATTTCGCGGAGATATAATTCAACGTTGCTACAATTTGGACCGAACCAGGGAACTGCAGATTACGATTCTGTCGCGCTACCGATTGAGCCAACTACTGCCCTAGCGGGTATCAGAGTACAGCAATATTTCATTAATGTGTAAGGGATACAGCCTTCATTGTATAATAATCCATTCCTTTCCAACTCTAACAATCTATGAAATAATTATAATCGTTAAAATCAATACGACTAATTTCTAGTCAGTTGTGCTTGAAGACCAAGAACTAAGTATCTGAAACATGCGAGAGCCACAGATTATTAATACAGGTAAGGTAGCTAAATAGGATCATAAAAAGAAATTAGTGTAATAATTGCAAAAATGAAATATGATTAAATAAATTAATCAAACAATATAATAACGCAATTTTAAATATTATTAAATAATATGAATGGTCAAATTTAAAACTAAATGAAATTGGTTCCAGAATATCTTTTGCAGGCCTCTAGTTGTCCTTTACTCTGTTCAATAACGCAATATCGAAGACTGGAAATATTATTGAGAAAACAATATTATAATAGTATCGCAACTTTCTCTTCATAGCTGGTTTAAATTGTTGAGGAACTGTAGCATAAAATGAACTGTTAAACAAACATATGAATCTTACTGCTTATACTAAATTTTGATAACTGATATGTATAAACAAATAAGTCAGTGTCAAGTGAGGTCGCTAGGTTCTGATTTCATTCTATGCGTTAACTGGCATATTTATGGCGCTAACTGTTCATGCGCCATAAATATAAAAAAGACAAACAACAAGACTAATGTAAAACGAGAATGTCCAAGATAAATTATGACCTTATTCGCTCACAAGGACTGAGTCTTAGATATTATTTTAAAAAAGAAATACGTATTTTGTGCCTTTTAAGTTAACATTATCATGACCTCTGCATCTCGAATACGATTCTCAGATTTATTCTTTAATATCTGAGCAGATTGAAGAGTAGTCTGCCGTTGCAATGTCACTCCTTGGACATTGCGTCTCATTCTGCGTGATGTATTAGTACAATATCGGGACAATCTTTCTGTGACACCTTGATTGAAATCGCTTTTATTACATCAGCCAATCTTACGATCGTTCTAGCAAGGCACCATTGGGGATTTATAAACTCAGAGGGAAGTATTCTACTGTTGGCTGGGATTTGAGAACAAATGATTCACACCACGTGGGGGTACTGCTTCCTTTTTTATTAATGAAACCTCTTTGGTTCCATTAAGTGCATGAAAAACGAGCACAGGGAAAGAGCGTCAAGGGGAGTAATTTATTTGTAAGGTGTCTCAGCGTATTTCTTTTTTCCTTTCGTATTTTCTTCCCATGTTGATCTCGTTAATGCTTTTTTGCTACCTATCAGCGCCTGCTTCTTATTTACTCTATTGTGCTAATTCACAGGTCGTAGAATTTTCGCAAAAAACGAATCAGTTTTTTTCCTTCGTTTTGTCGTCTTTTGTATTTTTGCAACATAAAGAATTTAAGTTGCTTTATCAATAAAGAAAAAGAAAAGTCTTTTAATGAACCTATAGTAATTTATCATGTTTTTTTAGATGAGTTTTAATTCGTTTAGTAGTCTTCGTACTTAAACCATTGGTGATAAGTTTTTACTTTTATTCTCCAACTGAAAATATTGTTTGCTGAAGAAAGTGTTATTCAGTTGCTGAGAAATTGCATTATTAAATATCAGTCTCTCAAGTGCACGTCTAATCTGTTACTTGCTATCATGGGAATTATCAAAATAGGAAAAACAATTGATGCTCGAATGAAACGGTGTGTAATTGTGAGGGAGGAACATGACCCTGAAAAATCCTTTAATTAAACATATTATTGTTTCCTGACATTATTTGCTTTCTGTTTTCAAAACATTAATTTTCTAGTAGCTTCGTCTTAAGCAACACGATTATTTTTAAAAAAAGTATTACCCTTTACGTTATTCGGGTGTATGGTAAGATGTCATTTTGATCCACAACCTTATATTCACAATTTTGAGATTAAAAATTGCGGAAAACAGTAAAGGAAAAGTAGATTAGAAACTGCATAAATTAGTGTATGTTTTGAAAATCAGTACATATATATATATATAAATATGTGTGATTTAAAAAAAGGCTAATTTCATTGAATTTTTTTAAACCTGCATATTTCCTCACCCACCCTTCTTCGTTATTCTACGAAACCATAAAACTGAAGACAAAAAAAACAACATTTTCTTCAAAATAATTGCACGTATATTTATTATAGATTTCATCACATATAGTTTCATATTACATATATTTTATTAATTATAGTCAGGGTTGCCCCTCCCCTGTAGAATACTAGTAAGGTTAATAGAGACAAATGTATTAAACTTATATATGTTTTATGCATTTTTCAAAAACGTTTTTTTAAAGATCTCTGAAATGGTAGAGAAAATGTACTGCAATGTACATTTTCCAATTTATGGAAAACTTAATTGATTTATTTTATGGATTTATTCGAAATCCAGCCTTTTGCCCTCCCGCTTTTCCCCCATCAATTAAGGTTATTGCCCCCTGCCCCTCAACTCCTTATATTTTTTCTAGATTCGGGCCTGATGATAGTTGTAGACATATTTATATATCAGTTATGTATAGTTTTATTGGCAACGCTTGCAGGTTCTTGGTGAACTGCAGATCACCAAGACCAATGATGATAATGTTGAGATCTAGGATGAATTATCTGATTGAAAGTAATGTTTCTGCATGAAATCTATTGCAGTCTGTTTTTTACGATATTATTAAGATTGGCTGTTGTAATAAAAGCGATTTCAATCAAGGTGTCACAGAAAGATTGTCCCGATATTGTACCAAATATATCTTTTATGTATTTTTGTTGTATAATATAATTCACACTGTTTAAAAATTTACTTAATTATTAATATTTTTTCGTCTCCTTGTAGGCATCCTGATATTGAAAAAATAATGTTGCATTTAATGTAATTCAGATAATACATTCAAGAAAATGGAATTTAGTATTATTTATAGTCCATATAAAAAGACTGCTTATTTTTTGTGATTAAAGTTGATACCATATTTCTAATCAACGAATCAAAATCACAATGGAGCATTTATGAGATCCTCCTTTTCATCTCTTCTGTAGACTAGTCAGAACGAGAAAAAAACAGGAACACAAACCGAAAATTCAACAATTCTGACCAGTGGTTTTCAAGAACAAACTCTCCATTACCTTTTAATTTTAATTGGTAATAACTAATATTACATTTAAATGAATAATTTCAAGCACTAAATAACTTCTGAGATGTTATTAAATCCCCTACAGAAAAAGAAAAGGTACAAAATGTTGAACAGTTATCGATGTCTTTGGTTACATTCGCTTTAATTTCGCTTTACCTGAAATCGATTCTATTGTTCTGTCTTCAGAATCGACTTTAGAAACTTTACGTTCGACTAAAATTTTAAACTTCGATTTTTGTCGTATTTTTTTTAAACTCCACGAGAAACTGATACATGACTGCAAACTTTTGACTGCTCAGTTTTCTTTCGTTTTAAATATATTAACTGATGCACTATCGTTTAAAATGATGTTAAAATCCATAGTTAATTAGCAAGTGAATTATTAACTGTCACAACGTAGCAATGGCGATGTAATATACACTGAGATGTGCAGATTGCTACATCCTGAACCCATTGCTTCGAGAAATTAAGTGCTATATTAGAACAGAATGCCTTATATCTTCAATAACCAGCAAAATTTGAAAACAATAATTTTCCATTCAGGAAAAGGTTTTTATTGATGGATATTCATGATGAATATCATCCCTTGGAAAAGTGGTAAAGCTTGTTTGGCTACTGATCAAAGGAACATGGGTTCGAGTTCACGTGGATGTCTGTGTTGTCTTTCTTCTGAGGTCTTGCCGTACTCACAGATCGTCTCTGTGGCGTATAAACTGATAGGCTGCTGTAAGATCTCTGTGCCAAATAGCTGCTTAAGGGATTATTTATTACTTATTATAAAGATTTGAAAAATGTGAATCATAATATTTCATTAATACCTATTCAACTAAAAAAATCCAATAATTTCTTAAAAGAGTTGCGTTTCCTACCCCCTGGAAGTAAAGGGCAATTTATTGTTGTCGATGCACACATCACATTTCACAACCGAAATGCAAATTTTCTCCATAAATACATCGCTTGAAATATTTGTTTAAAATATTGAAATTTCGAATTTTTTTTGCTGTTAAAGGGTTTAATTATAACTTGTGGGAGATTCGAAAAGTGTAAATCGTAACATTTCATCAATACCTATCCAACCCAAATATAATTTATAATTTATCTCTAAAAATAAAAAAAATCTGAATGTTTACATGGGTACAAACAGAGAGAGAAAGAAAATAATAGCTCAATTCTTTAAAGCAATATCAAAAATCATTGAATAAACGGTGAAAATCATAACTTTCCGCTAAATTAACTGT
Source organism: Ryuthela nishihirai (assembly GCA_038380435.1). NCBI lineage: Eukaryota > Metazoa > Arthropoda > Arachnida > Araneae > Heptathelidae > Ryuthela > Ryuthela nishihirai. The sequence goes on along the minus strand of JAWZYU010000018.1, from coordinate 55,212,947 downwards.
AAATTTTAAAACTTGCTAATATGCAATAAAAGTACCAAATAAATTTCCGGTTGAATATTACATTGTGCCATATATTCACCGAAGAGCCAAAATATTATGACCAGCGCGTCTTTATGCAAATCGAAGCAACTGCAGATAAACGACGGCGCATGTGAAGGTCATGAAACGATATAAATAACATCTGATACTGAGCTCTGTTAAACAGTGTTATTCTTGTTCTTCAGATCGGAAAGGCAACAGACGTAAGTGAGTTTGACAAAGGCCAAATTGTAATGGCCAGACGACTGGGTCAGAGCATTTCCGAGACGGCAAGGTTTGTGGGGTGCTCACGGTCAGCCGGGGTTAGTACCTTCAAAAAGTGGTCCGAGGAGGGACAAACCACGAACCGCCGGCAAAGGTATGGGCCGACCACGGCTCATCGATGTTAGAGATGAGCGAAGGCTAGCCTATATTAAACGAGTCAACAGAAGGGGTATTGCGGCGCAACTCGCCCTTAATTTGAATGCTGGTGACGGGAGTAATGTGTTACAACACACAGTACATCAAACACTGCTGAAAATGAGGATGCGCAGCCAATGGCCGCTCCGAGTTCCCATGGTAACCTCGGTAACCCTCTAAAGATGCGCTTACATAGACGTCGACAACCGTTCCAACAGTTAACGTACTTTTGAGCGTGGACGAATCATCGGCCTTAGAGAAACTGGTTAGTCATACAGAGATGTGGCCAATCTTGTTGGCTGCAATCCCATCACCATCGTACACATATGGCGGCAGTGGATTCAAGAAAGATCCAGCACACGTCGACAAGGATCAGGAAAACAACGTATTACCACACCATTTGCGACGCATGGCATTGCATGACAGATTCACGACTACAACGCAACTGGAAGGGACTGCTGGCAACAGGTAATACATCTAATACCTACCAGGCGGACGGTAAACAACAAGTTTTTACAGTTTTCATTGCGAGCCTATCATCCGGCACTGCGTTTGCCTCTCACATCTGCCCACATGCAAGCACATGTTTAGTGGTGTCGTCTCAGACAGAACTGGAACGAACAAGAGTGGAGTACTATGATGTTTAGTGACGAATCTCGTTTTTGTCTTGGTCAGCACGACGGTAGACAATGTGTTCCTCGTTATTCTGGGGAAAGAAATGCCACCCAGTGTGTGCGATATAGTCACATAGCTCCAACACCTGGTGTCTCTGTGTGGGTTACAGTCGCTCAAAAAAGTATCCGAACACTATGGTTGATTACAGAATTCAGAAAAAATATCTGGCAATCTTCGTGTACGTACACGAAGGTTGCCAGATCACAAATTTCTAAAAAAATCGTTGCCAGATATTTTTTCTGAATTCTGTAATCAACCATAGTGTTCGGATACTTTTTTGAGCTACTGTACCATTAGTTGGATATCTTGGTCAGAACTGGTCATGATAAGGGGATATCTAACTGCCCAACGATACGTTACCAACACTTTGCAGCCAGTGGCTGTCCCATTTGTTCATCAGCACGGAACCTTTTACCAGCAAGATAACTCTCGTCTCCACACAGCCTGCATTAGTATACAATATCTACAATAACAAAACGTTCAGGTACTATCATGGACAGCACGCTCGCCGGACCTTTCACCTATTTAACACGTCTGGGACACGATGCGATGGCAGCTCCAACAACAGCCAAGATGTGCGCCATCCATTGTCGCTGAAATTGAACTGCGACTTCGTGCTCTTTGGGGAGGCGGGGGGGGGGGGTGCTCAGGCGGTAGTGCGCCGGGCTCGTAATCTGTAGTTTCCAGGTTCGAAGTTCCAGGTTCGAGACCCAGCTGGGTCAGCGTTGAGATTTATCTCCGCAAAATTCCCGCCCTGCCCACGGTCAGTAGAGGACGCCGATGGGCTTGGAAAGTTCGTCGTCAGTCGGATGGGACGTTAAGCCGTGGCCCCGTGTGCGGGAATGTCATACACTGTGCACGTTAAAGAACACGCTGAATGGCCTTGACAGGAGGCTACGATCTGTCTCCCAACAGCTGTTTCAGTGGCTCCCCTCCCGCAACCTTCTCTGAGCCTTCGGGGTCCATGTGACCTGGCAAATTTGCCCATGGTGTGCAAATAAGTGCCGCTCAGAGGTAAAACAACCCAACCCAACTCGTGCTCTTTGGTGCGTGGTCGATGTTCTGTCCCTCAGGAGGACATTATAGAGCTGTACGATAGCCTTCCCCTTGTTCATGAATGCATTGCTGCATGGGGCGGTTCAACATCATACCAATTATAGCACTTAACCGGTAAGCAAAGTGGTAATTTTCCAAATTGTTTTTTTTGATAATGTAATCATTTGCACATCCTAATGTATATTGACAGTTGCCTGTGTTTCAATAAAATGGCATTAATCATTCCAGGTGTTGCAATTTTTTTCCTGTAGGGTATATAAAGCAAACATTCTAGTAGCATAAAATAATTGTAACTTGTGGGAGATTCGGAAAATTCTGTAATCAAAAGATACAATTTTGCCCGAATCAGTGCAGTGTATGTGACACGACATAGTCTAAATTTATAAAAAAAAAAATCCGCTTCCTTACGCAAAACTTTGCATCTATACTTATTAACTTCAGCCGCCTCTTAATGCGACGTACCTCGTGAGAATGATCCTCTGTGAATCTCACCAACGGTATTGTTGCTCCTTTAATAATACTAGATAAATGAACTTGTCTTTATTGCAGACTTTAGGTGTTATTTTTGCTGGAGATGTAGCATAATATTTCCTAGTTACGGTTTCAGTAATATCTACACTATATCTTAAATAAATTACAGCTTATCCATATTTATTGCTCTATGCTAGATATTATCTTTCCGTTTCTTAACATTAGGTACAATAACATTAGATCCATTAAATCATTTATGAGTTATATACTTTCTGTAACCACCCTTTACAGCACGATGCAATGCTCGTTTAAGACAATACAGACTACATTGGCGTTTGCATATATGACATGAATTACCAGTTGACAAAATATTGTTTAAGTTCTGTAAGTTTTCTGTAAGTTCTGTAAGTTTTCTGTTTATTACACTACTTAAACTACTTAAAGTAGTGTAATAGGGCATTCTGAGATCAAACGAAAATTAAAATAAAACTGATAGGACTATAAAGAGTTGTTTACAACATGAACGTCTCCAGTTCCACTGGTAGCATGAAAATTATGATTAAATAAAATATTGAGCCATATATTTGTGTTTGCTCGTAACTGAAATCGAAAAGATTTTGTTTAACTTTTCTGGAATAGTTTGCTTTCAAGTAGTTGTGTTTCATACCGGAAATTTAATTCGTTAAGTGCTTTCTCATGTTGAATATAAGAAGGAAGAATATCCTGATCAAAATACATTACAACCGATCTTTTAAAATCCGAATTTAATCTTTATCTAAAAACTTCGAAAACTTGTAAATGTCAACTCTCCCACCACAGCTTACAGCATGGTTGTTACACCATGCATATAGCATAATTAGTTTACTCACCGTAATTCTGCTTGAAGACATAACAGGTAACGATTAGCTATTTCCCCTTTTACAGTCTAGTATATTTAGAAAAAAATGAATATCGGTCTTACATCAAGATTTGTGAATGATTTAAGGAGTGATGTCTTTTGAACAAGACTTCATAGCATCAAGAAGTGTCAAGGATTGTATTTTTATACTCTTAGAATATATGACGACTTTTTAAGAGCTTCAATGGAAAAAAAATTTCATCTTGTTCATTGTTAAATAAAAAAAAAATACCCCCTAAAGATAAAATATAAATTTAAAACATATAAAAGCAATTGTTTTTAATAACATTAAGCGAGAGCCAAAGCCATTCACATTCTTTTTCTTACAGTGATACCTGCTTTGTAGTAGAGACTGAATTTTTTAATCTTTTTAGTGTTAGATACCAAGTGGAATTCTAAAGCAGAAAATATTGCCTTTGTGGAGACATAAAGGTTTAAAAAAGGTGGTTCTCGACATAATTCGCCCCACGGCGAGAAGAGTTCCACGAATATTTCTTGCGATGAGTTCCACAATAAACCTCACTCCCCCCCAAACACTACCTCAACATTTCTTATGCGCTAATAAATTATTTACTTAAGCATTAGACACTAAATAGAATAAAGGAATATACAGTTGCAATCAAACGACATTATTTATAAAAATTTAAAACATAATATCCTGCAAATTTTACACAATGCGTTGTAGAAGTTCGACTACATTTTTCCAGGTGAACTCTCAGCCAAAAAAATCGGTATTCGGCCCAGCTATTGAGAAAGCTGGTTTAGGAAATGCAGGATTTAGTTTTTAAAATTAAATTTTAATGATATTTTATTGCTAGAAATAAATATTTGCCTAGAAAATGTATATTTACATATCCTAATAAAACTAGAGACGTCGTTCCGTTTTAAGGGACCTGGGTTCGAGCACTGGTTAAGGCATGGATGTTCGTGTTGTTTTTCTGCTGAGATCCTGCCATCCTCACAGACCTTTTACTATGACATATAAAACTGACAGGCTCCTGTCAGACCTCTGTGGCAAGCAGATGCTTGAGGGGGATTTATAGTATTAATAAATCTAGTTATATAATTCTATTTATAAATTTCGAAAAAAATTACGCCCTCACATGATTGTAAATTTTTAATTACTAATGTTATTTTAATCGAAATAAATTATTTTTTCTATTTAAAAAATAGCATTTTCGCATCAATAATTTCTTCTTTTTCCATTTTATTACACAAAATCAATTAGATATCTATCACAGTGCGAAAAACAAGGTATCGTATTTATAAAAATCCTTGTCGTATGCAAAACGTGTTTGGCATTAGAGAGCCAAAGTAAAATTATCTTTCTGAGGTATCCAACTGCTAATGACAACTTCAACTTTCAACTTTATTTTACAAATAAATATTTGCTATAAACAGCCCACAAACAAAGCTTTTCCGGGTTGTTATATTACATATTACATTGTATAAAGATAACATAGAATACACGGAAATTTAAACATATGAATGTGTATAAATACATACTTTAAAATTTCAAACTATCCGAAGTTCAAATATCTAATAATGCAAATGAAAACGTTTTCTCAGCTTCAGGAGGTAAACAACGAGATTTACTTAAGTACATTATACATAAATTCAATATCAGCAAACCCCATAGGAAAAACATTTAACTTTTTTTTAAACAAATAAATATTTCCAGAAAAATTTCTTAATTCATAAGGTAAGCTATTGAACATTTTGGGAGCTAAATACATTGAATGCTTATGTACAATCTCTTTTTCAAGCAATGGAACAATATATTGTTTTCCCTCAGTACGCAAATTATGTTCAAATATTTTTCTTGAAGATAATTGCTATTTTATATACATATATCATTAGCTTATATACATAAAGATATCTTAAAGGCATAACATCCACATGTACATAACCACAATGTACACTAGAAGACCTATTAATATTACTTGTTAGTTTTTTATTATTCTGTTTTGAATTGTAATTATTGGTTTGAGAATTGTTTTATAAGTTCCACCACAGAGCAATAGCCCATAATAAAATACAGACTGAATCCAGGAATTATATATATTTAACATCATTTCTGCATCTACCAATTTATTTAAGTAATAAATTTTATATAACATTGATCTAAGTTTTATTTTAATTTTATCCACATACGGTTTCCAGTTCAATTTTTGATCTATTTTTATACCTAAGTAATCAGTCTCATCAACAATTTCGATAGGCTTACACTTACAAGCCAAATCTTGATTGCAAGCTCTATTATGAATTCTAATATCCAGATCTTCAGTAATTCTGCTCTTCAAACTAAAATACATTAATTTTGTTTTATTTAAATTCAAAGTTAATTTATTAGTACTAAACCAAGTACCAAAAATTTTCAATTCACTGTTGATTAATATTTTTAATCCTGTTTTATTTTAGCTCGAAAAGTGATGGCAGTATCATCAGCAAAACTAGTAATTCTCCCTGTTATGTTCATCTGACAAAAACCATTGATGTATATTAAAAATAAAATCGGCCCCAGTACAGAACCCTGTGGCACGCCATATTTTACCTTTAACTCTGAACTAATAATACCATTTATTTTAACAACGTGTATCCTATTCTTTAGATAACTTTTAAACCATGATAGTACAATTCCACTAATTCCAGCATGTTCCATTTTATTCAATAGTATGTTGTGGGAGACGGTGTCAAATGCTTTTTGTATGTCCAAAAATATAGATATAGTTTCATAATTATTTTCTAAGGAGTCATATATGAATTTAGTAAAATCAATTTTGGCATCCTCCGTACTTTTATCCTCTCTGAAGCCAAATTGTCTATTTGAAGAAAAAATTATTTTTCGATAAAAAACAGTTAATTTTTTTTAACTAGCTTTTCGAAAATATTCAGAAAAATTGAAATGATAGATATTGGCCTATAATTTGATAACATATTCTTTTCCCCATTTTTATAAACAGGAACCACGACTGTCTTCTTTAATTTATCTGGGAAGACCCCGTTTTGAACTGTCATATTAAAAATATATGAAAGAGGTTTAGTAATATACTTTACAGATTTTTTTAGCCTAGACTTTTCTATCTAAACCTAGACTTTTATTGTCATGTAATTCTAGAATAATATTTTCAATTTCAATTTCCCTAAATGGCTGCAAAATTATAGAACTGTTTGTTCTATTATTTTGCTCAAATGAATTAGCAGCAGTTTCATGTGTTTGACATTTAATAATATTTTGTGCAACTCCAGTAAAATAAAGATTAAGTTCATTTGCTAATTTTAATGAATCGCTATCATTTGTTTCCTTATCAATATTAAACAATTGCGGTGTAACAGATGTTTTCTTTTTTTGATCAGTTAGTTCATTCATAAATTTCCATTGCTTTTTACTATTACCATTGCATTTTTGAAATTGTGTTGTGTAGAAATTATTTTTTGTATTTTTTACTTTGGTATTAAGCTGATTTCTTACATTTTTATAAACCGCTTCATATACATTATTATGCGGATATCTTTTAAATTTCTTATAGTATTTATCTCTTGATTTAATAAGGTTTATAATTTCATCTGTTATCCAATTGTTTTTTGATATTCTGTTTGTGTTTTTTAAGCAGTACTGTTTGGATTTATTAATTATTTCAGAAAAATTGTCGATAAATATCTTGTATGCCGAATTTGTATCTCCTATATTTTTAATGTTATCCCAAGTAGTCTTTTCCAATTCTTTAATAAGTAGTGTATAGTCTATTCTATATGTAAAATTATTTTGCTTTTCCTCTATGTTACAATTTTTACAAAGACTTCTAATATTTATTGGGGAGAATATTATTTAGTACTATCTTTCTACTTTCACGTTTCATAGTCCAAAGATTACATTCTTGCTGAGATACGAGGATAAGTCAGAAAGCAAGGATTATAGTTTGTTTCCCGCCAAATTAACCATCATATGGGACTGTGCATTCCGCATGTTATTACCAAATAGAGCCACTAAATGGCAGTGGTCATGATTGTTACACACACGTGATATGAGGCACGGAGTCGGTGGAAACGTAGGATAGGTAATTCATGTGTATACGAAACTGGAGATCCGAATAGTAATCATACGTCTCAAGCCATTGAGGCCATTGATAAACGTATGAAATGAGACTCGCTTAACTTTACTGGTGGATTATTTAGAAGTCAATATCCTTTTTAACAGCTTCTCATTTGTCTTCTGGGATTATGAGGATTTTTGGGCTTTTCCTTCTTAAGAAGAAAAAGGTGAAAAAACCTTGCACCTAATTCCTTCAGGAATGAAAAATGGCTAAAAAAAGAAACACCACTTTCAGGCCTCTTGTAGTGAGTCGCGGTCCCCCTGGCTCCCTCCTTATGACTGACACTGCAGTAATTCGATCTCTTTAAGCACAGAAGACCCAGCAGTGAATATCCATTGGCAGCTTGTAGCTGTGCACTGTAGTAGATGAGAATCTCCGCAACCTTGAGATGGGAAACTGTCCATCCTCATCATATAGTCCAGACCTGACAATGCCATCTGATTTTCAGATCTTTGGGAAGCTGAAGAAGTATCTCCAAGGATGATGCTTTCCATACAATGATGCAGTCAAAGAGGATTCTATAAAGTGGCGTTAGAAGCAGAACGTGCTTCTATTAGGAGATCGATTCGATAAGCTGATCGACCATTATGATAAAGTGTCTTAACAATTCTATTGACTGTGTAGAAAAATAAATACGTATCATCATCATCATCATCCTCAAGCAGCCATGGACTACGGAGGTCCAACCAGACCGCGAAGTTTAATTCTCCAAGCATATCTGTCCTGAGCTACATCTGCTGCATCCGGCCACTGTACACCAATTCTAACGAGGTCCTGTTTGACATTGTCTGCCCACCGCATCCTAGGTCTCCCCCTCCTTCTGAGGCCTCTAGGCACACTGTTTATAACCCTATTCGCCAATCTATAATTATCCATACGGGCAACATGGCCAAACCAGCGGAGTCTCTCTCTGCACAATATGCTGCTTAAAGGAGGTTGCAGACTCCTTTCCCTAACCTCATCATTAGTTACAAAGTTAAACCACCTAATACCCAAGATACTGCGTAAGCATCTAGAATCAAAAGCATCTAGTTTCCTGTTATCTTGCTTACACAGCGTCCAAGTTTCACTACCATAACTAACCCTAGAAAGAACCAAACTATTATACAGTCTACTTTTAGTCTTTAGGTGTATACGCCTATTTCTCCACAATCTCCATAGATTCTTAAAAGTCCCGGCAGCAATACCTATTCGTCTGTTAATCTCATACCGCACATCACTTACGCAGCTCCCAAGTCTACTATCAGTTACGCAGCTCCCAAGGTAATTAAACTGTGACACCTGCTCAAGACTGCAACCATTCAGATTAACTGAATCACAACCTGCCTGACCAATTTTCATCACTTTAGTTTTCTCTCTGTTTATAACCAAACTTACTGTACTACCAGTCTCATCAACAGTTCGAATGAAAAAGTTCATCTCATCAACATCATTTGCCAAAAGGGCTAAGTCATCAGCATAATCTAAATCAGAAATTTTCGTATCTCCAGCCCATTTAAGGCCAAAATCTTCCCCTTGAAGTGAATTTCGCATACCATAATCAACAACCAAAGTAAAGAGAAAAGGGGACAAAATGCACCCTTGTCGAACACCAGAAGTAATGCTAAACCAATTGCTACAAGACTTACCAACTCTCACACATGACTCAGTGTTATTATAGAGAGCTTTCATTATGTTAACTAACTTGTCTGGTATACCATATGATCTCACAATCAACCACAAATTATGACGATCAACAGAGTCGAAAGCCTTTTTGAAATCAACAAAGCTAGCAACCAAAGGTTTCTGAAACTCTAAACATTTCTCAAGAATCTGCCTAAGTGAAAATATCTTATCTATACATCCCCTACCACTTCCGAATCCACATTGCTCATCACGCAATTGCCTGTCAACCAGATTCTTAATTCTATTAAGCACAATCATGGAAAGAACTTTACCTGGAACGGAGAGTAGGCTGATACCCCTATAGTTACCACAAGAACTGCGATCACCTTTTTTGAAAATAGGGATAATAATAGCTCTGGGAAAATCTTTAGGAACCATGCCTTTATCATAAAAGTTATTCAAAATTTCAATCATCCAAATGGTAACTGAAACATTCCCAGCTCTAAGCATTTCCGTAGTAATTTCATCCACCCCTGGGGATTTATGAAGTTTAAGTTTAGAAATAACCAAACTAACTTCAGATTGTGTTATAGGGCCAACATTAAAGCCAACAATGCATCTATCATCATTGCAAACAATGGGAGTAGAACTAACCACATTGTTTAGAACTTCACTGAAATGCTCAGCTCATCTAGCCATGACAGAATCCTCACCTTCTATAACCTTGCCTTGTTTATCCTTCAATCCCTGTATACCTGTTCGTTTTCTACCACACAAAACATTAACTATCTGGTTAATCATTAATAATAATTATCATTAACTGCTGTTGTGCTGTCTAACTGCTTCCTCAGCTTTGTCAGCAAGACCATCAAGCCAAAGATTCTTATCAGTAGCTAACTGACCCTTTACACGTTTATTAAGTTCTTTGTAATGCTTTCTATTAGGACTAGTAGGGTACTGATTAAGGACATTCCTGCAGTTTCTTCTTTCTGAAATAAGCTCAAGTGCCTTATCACTTAAATAATTCTGCCTCCTCTGCTCCTTTTTCCCTAAAAGAGTACTGTTAGTTTCCAAAAAAGCCTGTTTAAAATGGCCCCATTCTTCCTCAACTTCAGTATTAAGCAAACCATGACTGTCATAATGACTAAGTAACCTATCACGGTAAGCTTTAGCTATAACTGGGTCTTTCAGAGCTTCAGTATTAAAGGTAAATTTTTTAACCCTAGCACAACACTTTTTAAGTTTAAGTTGCAAGACACTTTTAACAAGGTAATGGTTAGATCCAATTTCAGCTCCCCTATATGCACTGGTCTTCCTAACAGAACTAACCCATATGCTGTTAATTAATATGTAATCAATCATATTCTTATGCAGCCCATCAGGTGAAACCCATGTGTATTTATGTATGTCGCGGTGTTTGTAATATGTGTTAGTTATTCTGAAACCATTTAGTTTACTTACCTGTAGGAGACGTTGCCCATTGCCATTGCAGCTACCAATCCCAAAAGGGCCTATTATTCCTCCCCAAAGGTCAGAGTCGGTACCAACTTTGGCATTGAAGTCACCAAGAACAAGGGTAATATCTCCTTTCTTGACAGAATTCAAAATATCCTGAAGTTGTCTGTAAAACCTATCCTTCTCATCCTCATCAGAATCCTCAGTGGGAGCATAACAGCAGATAACATTCAAGTCTTTAATGCTTGTCTGATATTTTGCTGTAAGAAACCTTTCATTAATGCACTCATATCCTAGAAGAGCATCACTAGCATGTCTGCTGAGCAGCAGACCCACGCCTTGGTGAGGCTTTCCATCCTCCCTCCCTGTAAAGAGAAATTTAAAGTTATTTTTCTGTAAAGTAAAGTCCATCTGGTCTCTTGCAAGCCTAGAATATCTAGGTTATAGAGCTGGAATTCCTGCATGAGGACATCAAGAGAATAATCTCTATGTAATGTCCTCACGTTCCACGTTCCTGCAGAGAGAAAATGATTAGTAGGATTTTTAAAGAAATTAGGTTTATTGAGATTGGTATGGCCAACAATATCAAACAGCCCCCTGATCGCAGGCATGGGGCAAAGACCTGTTCCTCCTCCGCTAAAGACTGAGGTCACCGATGCTGGTAGGAACTTCAGGCACCACCTTTTCAAGTGGACTTTTTCAAGAACCATATGGCCTGCCTGAGACACATTACTCCAGTTTAGGCTTGGCGATGCCCAACTAGCTAAGTAAGGTTCAGGTACCTGCGATGGCCTCTGATTAGGATTATCCACCAGCTGATATAAGGTATCCCATGCCTCTGTTCACTTAGAGCTGGCAACCCAGAAGCAAACAGAAAACACAACGGCAGACTCTCCCTCAGCAGAGGCCCACCAGTGCAGCAAGTCCATGATCCATAATCAAGCTCAAATCCATAAACAAGTCCCGTCTAGTTGGTATAAATGGTCAGCACCAGGACCCTGTGAAGTTGACCACTCCTCAGAAGGGTTGAAAAAAAAGAAAAAAGTGGCCATAGATGACCAGATCAGTAGGCCATACTGAACTGGCAGCCCTCCCCTTCCGTTCCCTTCCAAAAGAGAATATCTCTTTTGAAAGGTACTAACGGCCTGCACCACGAGAAGGCGGGGTCGGACATTAGGTGCTAGACCTGGCCGGTTCTGTGCATCATCACTGGGGATTGGTACACAGCTCTCCTTCCAGTTTACGCCTAGCTACCATTTACAAGCCAAAATACGTAAGTAAGCTAAAAATTTTGTTGACATTTTATCGTTTCTTTTTTTCGATTTCTACACATCAATTATAAATGTATGTTGCCTTTGGTGTCATTTTCAGCCCTCCGTAGAAATCAAATATGGAACCTTACTTTCTGATCGACTCTTGTATTTCTAAAATAAAATATTTAGAAATATATAAATAATACACATTTCTTTGCATTCCGCAACTCATACGTACCCATTTTAATTCTAAGTATTTCACTTTTATTTTGCTATTATCCATTTGTACAATGATTCGGTCAGACGCAGACAAAAGGGAATTCAAAGAGTTAGCAGATATCACCTGTTTGTACATATTCTAGGAGCTAACACTATATGCAGTCATATAAAACAGTGATCTGCAAATTTCGAAATTAAATACTCTTAGAATTTCGACTTCAAGCTTTGCTGCACCTTTTACGTATATTTTAAAAGATAATTTAATCATCAACCATGCGGCAATTGTTCATCATAAATCTTTGGCCAGATAAGCCTTCCTATTTAAGCGCGAATCAGGACTAAAAAAAAAAAAATATATCATAAGAATATGTACATATTAATATATCAATAAATAGTTTTATGGAAAAAAATCATTTTTGTAAATGTGCGGTACTCAAACCCACATCCCGAGTAAAGCAAACTCTTTTTCTAAAGTTGCTCTGGATTTAAAAAAAAAGACTTGCCTTCTCCAATCATAGATGACTCCATGGGCGAAACGTTCACGAAGAGTTATAGGTCACTTAGGGATAAAAACAAGGATCCAGTGCTAGTTTACTGGTTAGAATCATCTGGCATGTATCCGAAGAGACATGGCTTCGACTCCCACTAGAAAACATATCGAATCAGATTTTTTCGACAAAATTATTTATTGATTTATTCACTTCTCTGTCAACAGGTACCTCTGTGTATTTACTATTGATTGAGTATTAGTATGTTTAGGTTTTTTTTATACTACAAAATAATATATTTTGATGGTGCAACTAAACTAAAATTATTTGCTTTGAAGCCAAAAATTTTGTTGAAATTTTATCGTTTCTTTTTTCGATTTCTACACATCAATTATAAATGTAAGTTTGAGTTATCATCTAAAACAGGGTTCTCAATGTGGGGCACGCGGTAAAAAATTTGGGGTACGTTGTGAGAGCTCAAAGATTGACAGATCTACTAACAAAGTCGCAAAGTTCGCATTATTACAGTATAACTATAGTTTGATCTATATATAAGGGGCACGTCAGTTACATACACATTTACACGGGGTACGTGAAGCATAATAGGTTTAAAACCACTGATCTAATATATATATGTAGACGATTGTGAGTGATTGAAGGCTGACTAATAGCGGATAAGGTTGTTCTAATTACAATGCAGAAATGAGAGAACTCTGAGAATTTGCAGTAATTCGGATGGTAGATCTAAGGAAAAAATCAGATTTTTTACCTCTGATCTGTCCTTCAAGTTCAAATAGAGGTGTCTGGGGATGAAATACCCAAGACACCATTTTTCAACAGGACAGGTTTCAGATCTTTGAAATGATACGAAATTTCAGATTCGGAGAGTCTTTCGAAGCAAAAGTTTAAATTTAGATCTATCTTAGCTAGAAAGCTAAAATTGGTTCCTGGGGGTATTTTGAGTTGTAGATCTCGGACATGTTGAACTTTGTTGTGATGGGTTCTTCGAGGTCAGAAGTCAAATATAGATCTACTGGTGATAAAGGGCTGAAAATTGGTGCCTGAGTGTATTTTGAGTTGTACAGAATTTTGAGTAGTAGAGAATTTGGGTCGTAGATCTCGAAAATTATGCCAAATTTTGAATGCGATGGTCAAAGTTCAACTCTTGATACACCTGCGCTAGAGAGCTAATATTGGTGAATATGGTCATTTCCAACAGGGGAATCCAGAAGAGAGTGGGATATTTAGATCCTGTCAGGAATTCGAGAGGGGCGTAGAGGTGGGCTAGAAATCAAAAGGTGCTGAAGACATCTTTGATTTCTAATAATTTATATAACTGCATAAATAAACCGCTTCCTAGCTTAATAGAATTTTTTTCAAGCTTACAAACACACACATATATATATAACAAATACTCACTGTACTTACTTAAAAGACGATAAAAACTCTCCAATACACATGTGTTAAACTAAAAGGAAACATTTCGGAGTTAAAACTTCTGTCCTTTTTTTTTTTCAGTTCATCTTTACACTTTCAAAATATCCTCTTGGCAAATACTAAACTCATAATCATTGTTTTATTTATATTTAATACGTGATCGTAAACCACAGTAACGAATCTTTGTATTTCTACTTCACGTGGTTTCCCATTAACATTCTCTTTTAGGTCTTCGATATTGAAGAAATGTAATATTTTAATAACATTATGTGTTTTTTTTTTAATTTTTTGAATGTACGAACGTTCCAAAGTCGCTGTCAGCATATTTTCGTGTTGATAGATATTCGAGCGTCATTACCAGTGAACTGGACGATTTCTCATTAATCACGGCGATGTCAAGTAACTGAAAAATGGCTCCTAAGTGACACCAAAAGGCTAGGATTTCGGAACTGATATATTTTTTTTTATCTTCTGTGGTTTTAAATGCTTTTGGATGTTCCGGAAGTCTGCGACATCCTGTTCTCATTGCATTTCATACATAATTTAAGCTTGCTTCATTGATGAGATATTTCTTTCAAAGAGAATCTATTCTAAGCACTTTTTGTTAACCACCAGACTACGAATTTCTTTCGTTAAAAAAATGGTTGCGAAATGATTAAAAAAAAAAAGAATTTTATTCTGATAATGACCCAACTTTTATTACTGCTTTCACATTATTTTCGTCAATTAAATTTAATAAAATATTCTTGCTTGTCTTAAAGCTCAGAACACGACTATTGTTTGAAATATTAAGTTTAAAAACGTTGACTTGAAGCACTTTTTTGGCAACATAAACAACTGTAGGAAAAAGCCAGCTTCTAATCTAGAAGTAGCTCTATAAATATTAAATCTTGTCTGGATAAAGATTCATGATAAACAATTACCACATGGCTGATGATCAAATTATATTTTGAAGTATACATTTAATAAGGTTCAGCAATTGATAGATTGATAATCAAAATTTTGAGTCTTTGATTTGAAAGTTTGCGACCTACTTTCGATTTTCTTTAGTTTATATCTTAATTCCATGACCAGTCTAGATCCTATAACTGCTGATAATTTAATCTACATTACTAGCAGATATTTTCAGCAGAAATGTCATCGAAAATGTTTAAACTCTCATGACTAGTTTTTAAGGATAGACAAGGGTGAAAAAAGCTCTCCATCAGTCTCCTGGATTCGAATATGAGATCTCGTGGTCACGCACCAGGCGGTCTAGCATTTAAGCTAAGCCGATGGAGTTATTACATAACTTAAGGTTAAGAAGCACTTAAGGTTAAGAAGGAAGGTAACAGATGCTGAAAAGTCATTTCCGTTCAATTCACTGCTCGGGGCGCAAATGTTATTAGGCATAATTAATTATTATTAATTAGTTATTAGGCATAATAATATTAGGCGCAAATGTTATTAGGTTAGGGGCGCAAGATTATTAGGAAATTCCTAGTCATTTACATGACTACGAACTTCCTAATAATCTTGCAGCAGGTAGATGTATATTTTGAGATGTTATTTGCAGTAGGACGCTATATGAGATGTTACATCTTACCCACTCTGAGAAGGCAGAAACTAAACAATAATTTTATCCAATATCACAGCTAAAAACAAATTCTCTTATCTAATATAATAAATTTTATTTCCACCTTTTCATTTTCATACAAAAAACAAAAAATCAAAAATATGTAAATATGAAACAACCAAATCAAAATAAAAAAAAAATAAAATTGTCGCCTAGAATATAGACTTAAGGCATTAAAAACACGTTCAGATTCCACGTGTAGCTTTCACATGAAACTGGGCAAAAACAATCACGAAAGGTAAGAACATTTATTAGTAAACCTGAAAGTATATCAGAGCGAAACATTATCTAAACAAAGTTTCAAAATTAGTACTTTAAGATTAAAAACATGTATTCGAAGTTGCTTTTAAGGATAGGAATAATAGGCATGTGTAAAAGAATGTCCTGAGTGTTATTAAAATTCCCTCCTCTTTCTTGAAATTGTTCACTTCTTTTCTTCCTAATAAAGCCAGTTTATTGTCTCTTTAGAGAATTAAAAGAGTAACAAAAAACATTTTTCTTAGAGCGAAATTAAGAGACTACTTTCTCAGTAATCTGCATTCCTTACGTTTCTTGTACACTTTCTTTTCTCTCCTCCATTTACCATGTCTTTCTTCTGTGATAAACAAGCAGCTTCCAAATGTCTCTATCAGAGATGCTCTGCTCTTAGGATCTCTAAATGAGTCCATTCCAGAGTGACCTTTAACATTTTCCAACCATTTACCTCTCGGTCTTTCAGGACCTCTTTGTCTCTCTAACTTTCCATTTATCACAATGTGTGGATATCATCCTGTTTTCAGTCCCTTTATGTGCCTATACCAACACAGTTGTTTCTTTTCTACTTTTCCCGTCATTAACTCGTGGTAGTTCAGTTCCCTTCTGACTTCTTCATTTGTCTTCATCTCTCTCCATTAGATTTTATTTATAGTTTTAATGCATTTATTTTCAGGTCCATTGCAACTGCATTCCTCCGATTTCTTTTGCTGTTCTTGCCTATTAAGTATAAAACTATTATCATGGACTATTATCATGGTAGCCCACAGGGGTTGCAGTGATTAAAGTTGCATTCCTCGGGATTTATTGTTAAAATATATTGGTCTCTTAGGTTTTGTACCCCCATCGGATTACAAATCCTTGACCTCATAACTTTTGTGCCTCGTGTATAGGCCCTGTGGGAGCCCATTACTGTTGGAAATATCATTGTTTCATACAGGGTGTTCAAAAAAGTCAGAGCTCATATAGTTGGGATTAGTTGTTTTACTTTGAAAGGTATTTTCATATACAACAGAATAAAGGAGAAAGTCTAAGAGCCACCAGAGCACATTGCTGAGCAGAGAAGGGTACTTTATTAACAGTTGTTAGAAGCCATTGCCAAACCTTTCGCCAAAGATTTTCAGTGTATTCTTTAAAGTGCACTCCCATCCATCCTGCAGTTGGAGAGAGGTTGAGGACGTCAATAATGCGCCAGGCTCACAATCTATTGTCCCAACTGTGCATGAATTCAGATTTAGTTTCCCTACAACCTAATCTTTCATTCTGTCAGAAAGGGGGCACCGCTGGGCTTAGAAAGGCAGCCACCCATCGGATGGAACATAAAACTGTGATTACTGGTGAATAAGAGTCGTAGCCTGTACAGGTTAAAGAACATGCTTGATGACATTAATCAGAAGCTTCCATCTGTTTCCTACCAGCTCTCCATGAGTCCCCTTCTCCTACCTATATCTTAGTCTCTGGAGTCTCCGTGACCTGTTCATTTAGCTCTCATTTAGCTCATTTTTTGCACAAACGTTCTGCTCAGAGATAAGGAGATATAACCCAACCAATCCGATTGATGGTAGTCTTTCCAAGTCCATCATTGTTCCCTTTCTCATTGATGTCAGAGTGCGGTTTAGCGAGGCTCATTTGGTAAAAACTCTGTAGTGTATGGATCTGTAACTGGTAGCTAGGTATACACTGAAAGGAGAGCTGTGCAAGAATCCCTTGTGATAATCATCATCATCATCATCATAGATAGTTTATTATAATAATAATGTTACGTACAGCATATATTTGTAATACTCTTATTAACCCAATAATATCTAATCTCATGTATCAGAATCGGGTTGGCCACTCAGCCTTCTCGTGATGCAGGCCGTTAGTACTTTTCAAAAGAGATAGCCTCTTCTGAAAGAGAACAGAAGGGGAGATCATTTGATTTCTTCTGCCTTGCTGAGGAGTGGTCAACTTTACAGAGTTTCCGTTCTGGTCAGTTAAACCCACTGGACAGTGTATGGTTTTAAGCTTGATTACAGATCATGGGCTTACTGCACTAGCCTCTGTTGAGATCTCTGTTGATTCTATTGAGAAAAAAATCTACCGCTGTGTTTTATGTTTTCTTATGTGTTCCAGCCCTAAGTGAATACAAACCCCGAATAACTTATATCAGCTGGTAGATAATACTGATCAGAGGCCATCGCGGAGGACAAATTTATGCTAGGTGACCTTTACTTATATTGGCATCGTCAACCTACCCTGGGGTAATGTGCCTCAGACACTTCAGTTTCTAATTTGCCTCTGGTTGTTGAAAAGTTCCACTTTAAAGATGCTACCTGAAGTTTTTAACGGCATTGGTGACTTAAGCCTTTAGCGGTGTGGAACGAATATTTTCTTCCATCTTGAGATTAGGGAGCTGTTTGATATTGTTGCTCCTACCTGTCTAATAAGCCTAGTTTTTTTAAAATTCCTACTAATCATTCTCTCTCCGCAGGTATATGGAATGTAAGGACGTTGCATAGAGATTATTCTCTTGACGTCCGCACACAGTAATTCGATCGTTATAACCTAGATATTCTTGGCTTGCAAGAGACTAGATAGATAAGTAAAACTGAGATTTCTTATATATAATTTTAAATTTCTCTTTTAAGGGAGGGAAGACGGAAAGAATAGGTTTGTTTCTTAGCAGACACGGCAGTGATGGCTGCTAGAATATGACTGCATTAATGTAAAAATTTCTTACAGCTGGATTTGTAACTAAGATTTAAAGACATGAATGCTATCTTTTCTTATCCTCCCAACACACACAGGAGACTCTTGTAGGGACAAGAAATATAGGTTTTACAAACAACTTCAGGTAACGTTGAATTTTGTCAAGAAAAGAGACATTTTTCTTATGCTAGGTGACTTCATTGCTAAAGTTGGTTGTTCATTTCTAACCTTTGGGCAGGAGTGTTAGGTCTCTTTGTCATTGGTAGTCCCAATGGCAATAGGAAACGTTACCTACAGGTACGTAAAGTGAATAATTTGAGAATAAATAAGTACAAAAACCGGAACATTTAAAACAAAATACACGTGGGTTTCACCTGATGCATAGGAGAGACATATAGGATTGAGAGCAAATGGCCTAGTTCGATTAGGAATACCAGATCATATAAACGAGCCAAATGTGGTTCTAACCATTACCTGGTTAAAAGTGCCATGCAACTGAAACTTAAGAAATCTGACACTAAGGTTAAGAAAATTATCTTTAACACTGAATCTTTGAAATACTCATATGTGGCTAAAGCTCCCATGATAGCTTACTTAGTCATTATGACAAACGTGGTTTGTTTTCTACTGAATTTGAGGAAGAATGGGACCGTTTTAAACATGCTTTTCTTGAAACTAACTATATTCTCTTGGGTAAAACGTATCAGAGGAGGGAAAATTATTTGAGTGATAAGGCACTGGAGCTTGTTTTCGAAAGGAAGAACTTTAGAAATATCTTTAATCAACACCTTTTTAGTCCTAATTGGCAGCATCACAATGAGCTTAATAAACGTTTAAAGGATCAGTTAACAGCTGATAAGAATCTTTGGCTTAATAGCTTGACTGACAAAGCAGAGGAAGCAGCTAGACAACAACAACAAGCATAACAGCAGAGAGCTGTACCAGATAGAATATTTTGTGTGGGAAGAAACGAAAAAAGGAAAAAGAAACGAAAAAGGTATTGAGGAATAAACATAGTAAGGCTATTGAAGGTGGGTATTTTGTCATGGCTAGGTGAGCTGAGAATGTCAGGGATGTTCTAAACAATATAGTTAGTTTTACTCCCATTGTTTGAAATGATTATAGATCCATTACTGGCTTTAATCTTGGCCCCATATCACAGTCTGAAGTTATTTAAGCTGTTTATAAACCTAAACTGCATAAATCCCCAAGGGCAAGTGAATTTGCTACTGAAATGCTTAGAGCTGGGAATATTTATCTTGCCACATGTCTGACTGAAATTTTGATTATCTTTTATGATAAAGGTACTTTTCCTTAGGATTTTACCAGAGCTATTATCATCCCTATTTTTAAAAAATGTGATGACGGGTCTTGTGATAACTACAGGGGTATCGGCCTATTCTCTGTTCAGCTAAAGTTCTTTGTATGATTATGCTTAATATAATTAAGAATCTGGTTGATGGACAATTGCGTTATGAGCAGTGTAGATTCAGAAGTGGTAGTAGATATATTATGAGATTTTTTCATTTAGGCAGATTCTTCAGAAATGTTTAGAGTTTCAGAAACCTTTGGTTACCAGCTTCGTAGATTTCAAAAATGCTTTTGAGTCTGCTGATCATCCAAATTTATGGTTGATTGTGAGATTGTATGTCATACCAGACATGTTAGTTAATATAATGAAAGTTCTCTTTAATAACATTGAGTCAGAGTGAGGGTTGGTAAGGATTGTAACAAATTGGTTTAACATTTCTACTGGAGTTCGACAAGGAGATTGAAAGTACCTGATATGTATCTAACAGCAGTGGGCAACACACTCAGCTCAAGACAAATTTCTTTTTATACTTAAAACAGTTCAGACTACAGGTGCTTTACTTATGTTTCCTTGTCTTTAAATTGTGTATCAGCTTTGGATTTCAGTTTCAAGGTTAAGCAATAAATGGATAACGCTCAATTGTAGTTTACCTGTAAATGATCAGTTGAAGGCTGATAATAATTTTTGGGTTGATAATTTCACTGACAAAGCAGAGAAAACAATTTGACAGCATATAGCACAGATTTGTATCAAATAGCTAAAATGCATGTGGGGAGAAATAGACATGTACACAGAGATTCAGGGATAAACATGATAAGGTTATTGAAGGTGAGAATTCTCTCATGGCGAGGTGGGTTAAGCATTTTAATGATGTTCTAAACAACATGGTTAGGGTTGGTACTGAAGGAGTAGAGCCTGTTCTCGTGATTTTCTCGAGAAATAACAATTTCCAAAATGCTCGCTTCTCGAGAGATTATTTTTCCCTAGAGAAATTTGTTAGTTAATATTTTACTGTAATAAAAGTTAATGTAAAGTGTCATCTGTCAACACTTATACAATGCCTGAATTTAATTCGTGACAGACTCTATGTAGCGTCGTACAAAGTACTAACACTAGACATATGACATCTTTCGTATGTTATTTCAACGATAAGACCAGCATTATGAATGTACACAAAGTAGAAGAAATTTCTCGACTTCATGAATTTTTATTTTGAAATAAATATCAACATTATCAGATGCAGTGATCCATAATTAACGTTTTTTAAAGTATCACTTTAAACAAAATACGTACCTACGTAGTCTTTTTAATTAAAACTACATTAAAAAGTGAACATAAAAGAGAATAATTTTGTTTAATTTTTTTGCTTAATATATATAATAAATAAATAAATGTTGTGTTTAATATAATACGCATATAAATATTTGTTTTATAACTATTATTTTGTTTTCTATTAGTAAATAAGTCGGCTGTTATAACCTTGATATTCTCGGCTTGCAAGAGACCAGATGGTCAGATTTTTAAAAATAAACTTAAATTTCTCTTTTCAAGGAGGGAAGATAAAAAACATCTCCAAGGCATAGGTTTGCTTTTCAGCAGACACGCTAGTGATGTTCTTCTGGGATATGAGTGAATTAATGAAAGGTTTCTTACAGAAAAATTTCAGACAAGTATTAAAGACTGGGGATGCCGATGTTTTACGGACAATTGCAGGATATTTTGAATTCTGTCACCGTGTTCTAGGTGACTTCAATGCCGATGTTACTACTGACTGAGCGGTGATAGGCCCTTTTGGTATTGGTATAGCTGCAATGGCAATGGGCAACGTCTCCTATAGGTAAGTAAACTTAATGGTTTGAGAATAACTAACACTTATTAAAAACACCGTGACAAACAAAAGTACTCCTGGGTTTCACCTGATGGGCTGCATAAGAATATGATTGATTATATATTAACTAACAGCAAGTGGACTAGTTTTGTTAGGAATACCAGGAAATATAGGGGAGCTGAAATTTGATCTGACCATTACTTTGTTAAAGGTGTCTTGCATTTTAAACTTGAGAAGTATTGTGTTAAGCTTAAAACAATTTACCTTTAATTATGAAACTCTGAAAGATCCAGTTATAGCAAAGCTTACCATGATAGGTAACTTAGTCATTATGACAGTCATGGTTTGCTTACTACTGAAGTTGAGGAAGAATGGGACCGTTTTGAATAGGCTTTTCTTGAAACTAACGGTACTCTTTTAGGAAAAAAGAAGCATAGGGTTAATTATTTGAGTAATATAGCACTTGAGCATATTTCAGAAAGAAAGAACTGCAGGAATGTCCTTAATCAACATCCTACTAGTCCTAATGGAAAGCATTAGAGATTGCTTAATAAACGTGTAAAGGATCAGTTAGCTGCAGATAAGAATCTTTGGCTTGGATGACAAAGCTGAGGAAGCAGTTAGACAGCACAATGGGCAGAGAGCGGTACCAGATAATTAATGTTTTTTGCAGTAGAAAACGGACGAGTATACAGGGATTTGAATGATAAAGAAGGTAAGGTTATAGAAGGTGAGGATTCTGTCATGGCTAGGTGGGCTGAACATTTTGGTGATGTTCTAAACAGTGTGGTTAGTTAAACTCGCATTTTTTGCAATGATGATAGATGCATTACTGGATTAATGTTCATCATATAACACAGTCTGAAGTCATTATGGCTATTTCTCAACTGAAACTATATAAATCCCCAGGGGTAGACGAAATTACCTCTATAAATGTTTAGATCAGGGAATGTTTCGATTACCAAATGGATGACGGAAATTTTGAATATCTTTTATGATAAAGGCCGGTTCCTAAGGATATTACCATAGCTATTATTATTTCTAATTTAAAAAAAAGTGATTGCAGTTGTTCTGATAACTATAGTGGTATCAGCCTACTTTCTCTTCCAAGTAAAGTTCTTTGCATTATTGTGCTTAATAGAATTACAAATCTGGTTTACAGTCAACTGCATGATGAGCAGTATGAATTCAGAAATGGTAGGGGATGTAGATCAAATATTTTCACTCAGGCAGATTTTTGAGAAATGTTTAGAGTTTTAGAAACCTTGGTTACTAAATTTGTTGATTGGAAAAAGGCTTTTGACTCTATCGATTGCCATAATTTGTGGTTTATAGTGAGATCGTATGGCATACCAGGACAAGTTAGTTAACATAATAAAAACTCTCTTTAATAAAACTGAGTCACTTGTGAGAGTTGGTAAGGCTTGTAACAATTGTTTAGTATTGCTTATGATGTTCGATAAGGATACATTTTGTCTCCTTTTCTCTTCAGTTTGATTATTGATTACATTATGCGAAATTCACTATAAGGGAAAGATTTTAGCCTTAAATGGTGTGGAGATACCAAAATTTCTGATTTAGATCATGCTGATGATTTAGCCCTTTTGGCAAATGATGTTGATGAAATGAAATCTTTCATTCGTGCTGTTAATGAGACTGGTAGTAGAGTAGGTTTGGAAATAAACCGAGAGAAAACTAAAGTGATGAAAATTGGTCAGGAGGGCTGTGATTCAGTTAATCTAAATGGTTGCAGTCTTGAGCAGGTGTCACAGTTTAATTATCTTGGGAGCTAAGTAACAGATAATGGTGATGTGCGGCTTGAGATTAACAGACGAATAGGGATTGCTGCCGGGACTTTTAAGAATCTATGGAGAGTGTGGAGAAATAGGCGTATACACCTAAAGGCTAATATTAGACTGTATAATAGTTTGGTTCTTTTTAGGGTTAGTTATGGTAGTGAAACTTGGACACTTTGTAAACAAGATAACAGGAAACTAGATGCTTTTGATTCCAGATTCTTACGCAGTATCTTGGGCATTAAGTGGTTCAACTTTGTAACTAATGATGAGGTTAGGCAAAGGAGTGTGCAACCTCCTTTAAGCAGCATATTGTGCAGAGAGAGACTCCGCTGGTTTGGCCATGTTGCCCGTATGGATAATTATAGATTGGCGAATAGGGTTATGAACAGTGTGCCTAGAGGCCTCAGAAGGAGGGGGAGACCTAGGATGCGGTGGGCGAACAATGTCAAACAGGACCTTGTTAGAATTGGTGTGCAGTGGCAAGATGCAGCAGATGTAGATCAGGGCAGATATGTTTGGAGAACTAAATTTCACGGTCTGATTGGACCTCCATAGCCCATGGCAGATTTCCGATTGCCAATTCTTGAAAATTTAAAATTTTTGAGAAATTAGAAACCTTAGAAAAAAGTAAAATGCCTCTCAGTAAAATGCATTCTCTGCAATCGAATTTCATTCGATATGTGGATGTAGTTAAATTATGCAGCAAATGCTTTAATTCACTGGCGGTCAACTCAAAGCCCGAGAGTGACAGGTGGCTAGTGATATGTTCTGATGTAACTTGCCTAGATATCTCTCTTAAATATATTCTATTTTTCGAATTGTAAATAGTAATGAATCACCTAAATTTAATCTATAAGGGAAACCTTTCTCTAATTAAGTTATACAGTCCATCTCTCTGTAAACCTTTCTACTGTAATATACAGTATTTGTGCATATTGAGATGGATCGTGCGATTTATCGCCATCGCTGATACCAGAACGAAGCGAGAGTTAACTCAATAATAAATTTTGTTTTTTCAACGAAATTATTATTTGTTTATTTGTCATATCCTCTACACGCACGTATGAGTTTTGGGCAGGATTGGACCATTTTAACAATACAACATATTTTTTCTTTCATATGTATTCTCAAACGAAAACATTTGTTCACCATTATTCTTGATTTAATGAAGTTGCTCACCTAGTAAAAAATGTAGAAGGTGCTGAATATTCTTCGTCTTATAAAAAATGGTTTGAAGCTGATGAAGTTGCTCGGCTCATAAGAAAGAAGCTGTTGAGTTTGCTCGCCTCATAAAAATGATGGAAGCTGCTGATGATGCTCGCCTCATAAATAAGTGAGAAGCTGTTGAAGTTGCTCGTCTCTTAAAAGAAGTGAGGAGCTGTTGAAGTTGCTCGTCTCTTAAAAGAAATGAAGAGCTGTTGAGGTTGCTCGCCTCGTAAAAAAAATTAGAAGCAACTGAAGTTACTCGTCTTATAAAAAGTTTGTAGCTTCTGAAGTTGGTAGTTTCATAAAAAGTTGGAAGCTACTGAAGTTGGTAGCTTCATAAAAAGTTGGAAGCTACTGAAGTTGTTCGTCTCATAAAAATGGTTGGAAGCTAGCTAAATGCAGAGCTGAATAGAGAGCAGAATTTAGTGTCAGAAGTTGTAGTTAAAAATCGTACCCCTAATCGGTGGGAATTAATTGATATGCGCTGTACTGATAACAGGTCTTTGCCTATTGCAATCACACTTAAATTTCAAGCCATAATAAGTTTCGTTGAGAATATCAAAATACTTCTTTTGTGTTGTTGCCTCGTTTAGTACAAATTATGTCTTCAATATTTAGCGTTATTCTTTAAATATTAGAACACAAGAAGATGTGAATTGTTACTTAACATATGAATGCAGCAGTTAATAGCAGGAAAGGATTTCCCATAAGGTACTTTAGGCAGTTGCCTAGCGGAGCCCCTGTAATAGGACCGCCAACATTCAAGTATTGCATTTTACTTATTAAAGTGTCGACATAATTATGTCTTTTTCAATCCTTAAAGAGAATTAAAAACTAGTCACAAACATCCATAGTTCAAGAGTGATTCAAAATCTCTCTCCTGCCAATCGAAAGCGAAATTTGTGAGAATAAACATCGTATTGTCAAGCGTGTAGGAACACTTCCATGTTATGTGAATGGAAACCCACATTTCAAGTTTCATAGCTTTAATTAGAAGGATAATAATCGCCTCTGGCGAATACGAGATACTTGTTTTCAGAGAAATATAGTTCTCCTTTTTTTTAATTTTAAACCATTTAAGAGTAGTAATGCGTACTAATAGGTGATTGGAAATAAAAAAATAATAATAATAAAAGCCAATATATTATTAGCTATATCAAACGAAAAGAGTATTTCTCAAATATCCTTTAAAATGAAAATATTTACTTTTCTTATCTCCTAAGGTTAAGGGGCAAATAATCCATTGTATATAA
Source organism: Ryuthela nishihirai (assembly GCA_038380435.1). NCBI lineage: Eukaryota > Metazoa > Arthropoda > Arachnida > Araneae > Heptathelidae > Ryuthela > Ryuthela nishihirai. Next base: position 55,186,902 of record JAWZYU010000018.1, on the reverse strand, counting down.
AATAAAATTATTTATTTATTATTCGATATTGAAATATTCTTGAAAATACCATGAAAAAGCTTAAATTTATTAAAATAAGGCGCTACCGATCGAAATTTAACTGATTGTAATAAATAAAAATACATTAGATTATAATTTCCGTTCCTTAGGAATACATTCTATCACCAGATTTCCTAACTTCTAGCATAAAAATATCGTTTGCAATATTACTTCATGTTTTACATTTTCTGCATTTAGCGCCCTCTTACTGTGATAGATTAAGGGTGTTTGGAGGATATGAATACTACGAATCATCATATTTCGTTAGAACCTATTCAGCTCAAAAGCAATTTTTCGTTAATCTCTCAACGCGAAGGCCTGGGGGTGAAGAAATAAATTGTTGCTGCCAATGTAAACAACTTATTCATTACACTCCATCACTAAAATATCAAATTTCTAGCCCCAATTTGATCGATTCACATAGAATGGAATTTTCCCCAATACTTATTGAAGAATTTATTGTAATATGCTCATTCATAGAACAAAAAAAAGTGAGGAAAAAATAATATGAAATATGTTCATTCTCACAGCAAGTGAGGAAAAAGATATATATGAAAACGAATAATTCAATTTTGAAATATTACTTCCTACTGAATATTACAAATTGCATGCTGTCTCTAATATCAATTAATGTAATTTTTACATTGTTCGCTAACAAAACAATATGACTTATCATTAATATTCTTACAACCATTTCAATTGCAACACTCCCTTTTTTCGTGAAAAATATATATTTTAATAAAACCTGCAAGACCTTACATATGTGCGCATTAGCCCTTCTGGTGCCTAGGGGTGCTTGAGGTGTAAATCTGGCCTTGGTATATAGCAATCATTCCTGCAACCAATCAGGACATTGTTTTATTTCTACTATCACCTAAGGTGTACAGACTAAAAATTATCAGGAAAAAAATCTAAAAATTCATAAAGATCAATAGTTACAATAACTGTTTAGTTATTATCATTTCGTTCCACGTTGAGTTAAAAGTTCTATTTTAAGTCCCCGACACAGTACCTACAACTTTATTAACTATCTAAAAATAATCAAACGCAAAATTTTTAGCTGATGAAATAATTAGAGTTATCGCCATAGTGGAATTGGCTCAGTCGGTATCCCGCCAAGCTCGTAATCTGTAGTTCCCAAGTTCGAGTGCCAGCTTTGAGATTTATCTTCGCTAAACCCTCGCCTTCGGTTAGTAGGAACACCGATAAGCCTTGGAAAGGCGCCGTCTGTCGGATGGGATGTAAAGCCGTGGTTCCATGTGCGGGAGAGTTGCTCGTCTCATTAAAAAGTTATATCCTGTGCACGTTATGCAACATACTGATGACCTTGACGGGAGGCTACCATCTGTCTCCTAACAACTGTCCAGTGGGTCCCCTCCCACAACCTTCTCTAACCCCTCCGGGTCCTTGTGATCTGGGTATTCAGCCCACCGTATGGAAAAATGCCGCTCATAGGTAAACCAACCCTTAGTGGCAGTTATCTTGAGAGTTTACACCACCTCTTCGGGTTTGTGTATGTCATCTCCTGTCTCTGAAATTCGTCATGAATTCTCAGGGCTTATAGAAAAGGTTTTATTTTGAATTTGATATTATTTGATAGAACTTGTCATAAATCACCATCTATTGACGACTTGCTAAAATCATTAAATTCAAACCATGAGTAGAATTAACACCTTTCCAGTTTTTACGCAAAATATCTGTGTTTTGTATTTCTAAGTTCTCGGTTGAGTTATTAATTCCCCCTTAGTTATTGCGTTGTATAAGTATATAAATTACGTTTTCCACACCTAATTTTCGTTTCAAAAGTATAAATGGGATTTCTCAAGTGCATAGCGATATAAAAATTAAATAATGAAACTTGTGGATAAAATTTTTCAGATTATCACAGGCAGGGACGGATCTAGGTGGGCAGAATGCTAATAATGGTAAAAGAAGAAAAAAATTATGAAGTATATTTATATTTCATTCATTTTTCCCGAAAATGTATAAAGACCTGTGAAACGGAGGGACAAATGTTCTTGCAACACCCTCGTTTTGCACTTTTGTGGCTCCAGTGTGCTCCTAGAATGTTTGGGGAAACATGCTCCCCTCCCCGGGTGAGTTTTATTGAGATCCGGGCCTGGTCACAGGTAATATATATATATGTAGAAAATTTTATCCGAAGGAAATTGCATGACAGTATCTTGTACAGGACATGGAATCAAACTAAATTTTGATTCCAGTTATCAGGAACTTTTTTATTTAATTGAACTCGAGCAGGTCAGTATTTAAAGGTCGATTTTGAACGCAAGAAGGTGAAACATTTTGACACTTGAGTGTTCACAAGTGTGACACTTGAGATTCTCGCGATCTCTTGCAACCAATCGCGAGTGATTAATTTTTTTCCCGATTATTCGAGTTTCGATACACTTTAAAAACCAATCTAATAGCGTTCACAATCGAGAATTAATTACATTTGATTATGATCATTAATTCAACGTTTAATTCGCATTTTTCCATTAAATGTATATTATAAAAGCTATAGAGCTCAGACGTTATATACCCGTTGATATAATATGGAAATTCTTCAATATTTTGGTAGGACAGTACACTATGTTGAAAAAAGTGTCCGGACACTTCGATGTTATGTGAATGGAAAGCCACATTCATAGCTCCCTAACATTGAAAATAAACCTTTTACGCAAAAACTCTTATTGTCGATAAATTGTAGATGTCACTCAAATCTTTTCCGCAATTTCCCGCAATATTCGTTTAATATTTAAAGAATGAATGGAAACTGAAGCATTTATCTTCAACTTTCGACACTTGTGAAAAAATGCTTCAATAGATAAAACACAACTCTTGTAAGAATTTTTTCATTAACATAAATTAAATATCTGAGGTTTGTATGACAATTTTTTAAGATTTCATCAGTTTGAAGGAAATGTGACAGTGTCAATTTTCAACAATCTTAGATCAATATTTAAAGAGTCATTGAAGTAGTGCCATTTAACAGCAGACGACACTTTCATATTGCCTCCAAATTGATGAAATCTTAAAAAAACGTCATACAAACTTCAGCTATCTAATTTATGTTAGTGACCAAATTGTACAAGAGCTGTGTTGTAATTAATCTATTGAAGTATTTTTTTCACAAGTATCAAAAGTTGAAAATAAGTGCTTCAGCTTCCATTCATTCTTTAAATATTAAACGAATATTACAGGAAATATATTTAGAGAGATTTAAGTGACATCTACAATTTATCGCCAATAACATTTTTAGCGTAGAAGGCTTATTTTCAATGTTAGGGAGCTTTGAAAGTGACTTTCCATTCATATAACAATATTTACATAACATATATGTTATATATTCACATAACATGGAAGTATCCGGACATTTTTTTTTCAACTTAGTGTATATAAGGATCGTCCAAACGAAACGAGGACAAGTCGGAAACAAAGCGTAGATTATTAATGTGTTCGAATTCGACATGCTTATTGAGACATTTGTTCCAACATGAACTTAGCGACATTCTTCCTAGAATGACATTTCATGATACATGAGGAAATTTATGACAATCCACAGCATTTGTTCTTCCGACTTTCTTCCTTTTATGGCGCTTTTAGTGGTCCAGAAATGTGAATAATCTAATAGGGGAGATGGCAGCACTACAGAGAGGATGCCCACACAACATCCATCAGGTTCAAACAAATACTTCTTTTGATTCTGGTGTTGATAAGATCTTGTTTTTCTGAGTGAAGGTACGAAGATCACTTTGTTATTCAGATATGGAAGTTTTCCACTTTTGATTTAAAGAACCTTATAAAATTTGACATGTACTATTGCTTTCGGTGAACATTTATTTCTTCATCACCGTTCAAACTTAAATTTTCAGCTACATAAAAGTTCTTTTCAGTATGTTACAGTCTACTATATACAGCTTACTGAACTGATTCATCGTTTTCCAAGTATTAATATCTCAATTGGTCTTTGAATGGTGCGAAAAGATAATAGTCGGCGGATAACAAGTTCATATTACAGAGAGGATGAGCATTTTTTCGCTTTCATAAGGAATTTGTTCACTGCATGTTACCGAAACGAAATGTCTTCCACATTCATTCGTTTCTAGTGAATGCGGCGACAATAGAAGGACAGATGCACGGGACCGGTTTTGATATTATACGTATTAGATATCGTTACTTGTCTTATACCACTAGTACCACAATGGGTTGGATTGTTTTACCTCTGAGCGGCACTTTTTGAACAGAATGGGCTAAATGACTAGGTCACAAGGCCTCCCATGAGGGCTCAGAGAAGGTTAGAGGAGGCGACCCATTGAACAGTTGTTAGGAGACAGATGGTAGCCTTTCGTCAAGGCCATCCAGCGTGTTCTTTAACGTGCATAGGGTAGGGCTCTCCCACACACAAACTACGGCTTAACGTCCCATTCGACGGGCGTCAGCCTTTCCAAACCCATCGGTGTCCCCTACTCACCGAAGGCAGGATGTAAATTTTGCGGCGACAAATCTAAAGAAACCTGGGAAATGCAGATTGTGAGCCTGGCGCGCTACGTAATGAACCACCCCCGCCCCTTCGGATAGAGTAGGGGATCTCAACGTGGGGTATAGGGTAATTTTTTTGGGTAAGCCGTGAGAGCTCAAAAGTCACTAGATCTAAGTACAAAATTTAATGTGTGTATATATATATATTTTTTTTATTCCCATTGTTATACTATAATTATACTCAGGTTCGAATCCCAGCTGGGTCAGCGTTGGGATTTATCTCCGCAAGATTCCCTGTCCTGCCCACAATCAGTAGGGGACACCGATGGGCTTGGAAAGACCGCTGTCCGTCGGATGGGACGTTAAACCGTGGCCCCGTGTGCGGGAAAGTCATACCCTGTGCACGTTAAAGAACACGCTGGATGGCCTTGACGGAGGCTACCATCTCTCTCCCAAAATCTGTCTCCCAACAGGTGTTCGAGTGGGTCCCCTCCCCCAACCTTCTCTGAACCTTCGGGGTCCTTGTGGGCTGGCCATTTAGCCCATGGTGTGCAAAAAAGTGCCGCTCAGAGGTAAAACTACCCAACCCAACTATAACTATAGTATTATCTACCTATACAAGGGGCACGCCAGTTACATACACATTTCCAGGGGGTACGTGAAGCATAGAAGGTTGAAAACCACTGGGATAGACCAACAATTGGCATGAGTGCTAAATCCGATTGTACTCAAACTTTCAGCATAATCATAATGCTTTCTACAACAAGAAAACTTTTCTATCAAATATGAATATAATTATTAGTTTTATATATAAGAGTTTTACACCATATTAACAACATCTATATTAATCCCTGTTAAACAACATTTATTTGCTTATACGAAACCCTATTTTTTTTATTTCTCGCAAAAGATGTCGATGTGAAGGGACATCTACACCAGCAAAGTTAAATTTTTGACACAAATTGACAGTTCGTTTTCACCAAACTTAATTAAACAAATTGCAATATTCCTTCTGACACTAACTGAACCACATTTTAATCTTAGTCGTCATTCCGGCTTCCACGTGTTGATGTGGGCTCTGCCTCTGCTCAATGCGAACAGGTGGCATATCTGTAGGCAGCTGACGTAGCTCCAAAAGGCGAGTCGAGCTCCTGTAATCTCTGCATCTGTCACTGATGTCATTTTAATAACATGCAAACGAGTGTCAAGTAGAAGAACATTTATGCAAATTATACAAATTGCAAGATCGCTGCCACTTGCATATTGGGAACGTCGTGGCTACGGCGGTGTTTGTGGAGAAGACGGCCTTCTTAATTAAATATGGCCAGATGTCACTTAGGTAAGTCCAGCCATGTAAATTGCATGTATTATTGAGAGTCTGGTGGTGACAGCGAACTGGGGCCTCGCATCGCCAACATCCACTATTGATTATTTGACTAATTACGCCTAAACTTCTCACTCGTAGCCATCTCACTCTTTCTGTCTCATTCCGAGTCCTTTGCTGCTTATGCTAAACATACGCGAAAAAGAAGGGCAAAGAATCAATGCTCGTTATCGGTATTCGCAAAACGTAATGCTTCTTGTGTTGCTTACGCGCATCAGATAAAACTTGTTTTGATTTTGACGTTGCAACTTGTTCGTGCTATTGCAGAAACTATAATATTTCCGCTTCGGAAATAATTTGAGGAGAGGTGGGGATAGCCTTATAAATAAAAAAAATAATTTTTTGTTTTTTCGTATGAGGAAAAATTTTTAAGTGTTGTTTTAGGGGAGAGTGATTGGCTCAATCGGTAAGCCGCCAGATTCGTAATATGCAGTCCATAGGTTAAAGTCCCACTTATACCAGAGTTATGATTTATCTCTGCTAAATCACACCGTGCCCTCGGTTTGAAAGGGGACACTGATGGGCTAAGAAAGATCACCTTCCTTCGGATGGGATGTTAACCCGTGCTCTGGTGTGCAAAGAGAGCCGTACCCTGTGTTCGTTAAGAACGTGTTAAATTACTTTAACGAGAAACTACTATCTGTCTTCTAACAGCTATACAGTGGGTCTTCGTAACTTTCTCTGAGCCCTTGGGGTGACCTGGCCACTTAGCCCATGGTATTCAAACTGCGCCTCTCAGAGATAAAATGACTCAACCTAAATGTTGTTTTCAAACAGAATGCACCGACGGCCTGATACGAAACCGGATCTCATGGTTACGTGCTAGTTCCTCTATCACTTTAGTTATTCACCTCGGCCTTTGTAAGGTTATATGCCTTATGGTTATTCCTATTTAACTATTTAAACCGAGAGAAGATTATGGCCGTAATATCCAAGTAGGTCTATTACAGAACGGCATATGCATCTTTCAGCGTGTTAATTATAACCATCAACACCTCATCCGGCGAACGTATGAATCATGGAATTCAACGGACTCTCTTAAAGTGACATTGATAGCCAGTCATAATCAGGCATGTGTGAAAATTTCATTTAACCGTCTCTCGGATTCTGACGCAGAATGTCGTGGCTGCGCTTCGGTTACTCTCTGTAAAACGGCGACCATTCACTGCGGCAATGGATTTCTCACATGTACCGAGTTCCAACTGATCATTAATGTCACTGTATCTTCTATAAAAATGATAAGAGTTTTAATTTCGCAAAGGATATTAGGAATAAATTACATAGATATGCTTAGAACTTAGCTAAATAAGGTAAAGTAATGCGTTGCTAAGATTGCAGTGTATACTTTCTTCGCTACTGGTCTTCAGCTCAGAGCATGTTAGATCTCTAAAGTTGTAAATTTAAATTCAGAAGTTCTAATTAAATTTTCACCAGCGATATACACTGCAGTACCAAAATATTAGAGAATTTCCATGTTATGTCAATGGAAACTGAAATCCGAAGTTTTATAACTTCTAAAATTTTAAAAGCAAAAGTGTGATTGAAGATAAATTAAATATTATAATCGAATCTGTTTAAATATCAATTTTCAATATTATTCGTTTAGTATTTAAAGTGTTTTTGGAAGCTAGAATATTTAACAAGAATTAACTTTTATTTTAAAAAATCACATTCAACTAATAGCGAAATAGTCATTATGCAGATTTCAAAATTGTATGTTTATTTTATTAAATGGTTTGAAGAATACTTATTATTTAAGATTTAATTAAAACACAAATTTAAAAATTAAAATGTAATTTAAAAAAATCTTATTACGCATTACTCTTATGAAATAGCCTCCATATCTTTTTAAATACTGAAAGAATATTGTTAAAAAACGAAAATGAAATAGATTTGATTGTGATATTTAATTTATCTGTAGTCCCATTTTTCCATTAAATACATATTTAAGAAGTTATGATCTTTCGAAGTTAGATTCCCATTGAAATAAAACATGGAAATTATTTCCTCGTGTTTGGCGCATTATAACCTCAATTCCTAATACGCAATAAAACTTCAGACAACCAACTCTAATATTTTGGTAGTGCAGTGTATTTTCTCGACCATTCTGTCTTGCTCTCAGTAAGGAAAAAAATACACTGAGTGTGAAAAAAGCTATGCGATAAGTCTTTATTTTGCAAGAGATTTATTCTCTTTATATGTCAAAACATACTCTGAAGCAGAGTTTTCCAAATGTGTTACGCTACTCACTGTTGAGTCACAAAAGATTGCAGATAGATCAGCGAAATAAATATTAGATATCAAAATTAAAAGTTAAAATTCAACTCAATTTATTTCTACAATATTTAAATGCATAGACAATAACCTAGCGAACTTCTACAAGAGTCACTAACTCTTGTAGAAGTTCGCGGTTGGTTGCGAAGCACATTCGAGCACTCTGAATTCGCCTTTCCCGAATCTTCCAATAGTCTCTAGTGTAGAGTTCTCGAGACGTGGAAAAAAATGAAAAACGGACAACGTTTGAGGAATATTAAAAACGATTCATTTCTGCTAGAAATTTAAAATTTTGGTGGTGCAGTGTAATGGTCAAGAGTTTTACATTGATAGCAATGATTTTTGCCCCTTGCCCCCAAAGCGTGGTGTGAAAAATTAACTTTATTAATTTAAGAGATAAATAAAATTTTCGTGTTTGTTCGTTGTAGTGGTACTTTTACAATTTGCATTTTTCCAATCATCCAAAGGTTGAGAACCACTGCTCTAAACTATTATCATAGCTATACTCTAAACTAGCATATTATTACTCTAGGATTAGAGTAGATATGATAGTTAGATACTTTAAATTCTAAACTATCATCTGTATTCTAATATTCTAAGCATAATATACAGCATATACCAAAATATCTATAATTATTTACATTTGAAAGAATTTTGGATTTTTTAATTGAGATCCATGAGCCCATTATTTCCAAAAAAAAGTGTTTCAAAATTTTAATACATCGCTACATTTTGTATAGATTAACTTTCAACTTACTTCTGATACCGATGTATCAGAAGTAAGTTGAAAGTTAATCTATACAAAATGTAGCGGTCAGTTAATAAATGATGAATGTTTTAAAAATATGCAATATTTATAATTTTAACGTTGTGGTAAAATAAAACAGGTTGGGGTAAACGGTTTTCAAGGTTTAAGGGGAATTTCAGGTAAGTTGTAAATAAATAAATTATTAGATTTATTTCATGGATATTTTTCATAGGTAAGAAGTTGCTCAGAGTCCTGCGAGGATGCGGATATCCTCTGATTGATACCCGAATATCCGCATTAAAATGATGATAACTAATAATGAGTATCCGCGGATAAAATATTCATATTTATGAGGATAGTGGATTAAACTGTGGGTATAAAATTGATTTAACACGAATAACGGATAAAATCTGTAGGAACACGGGCAAAGATTACTACATTTTGATGGCTGATGTGAAGGAAAAAACATTTTAGATAACCAAAGTAAAAAAGAGATTTGAAAATTTAATGATGATATTCATTTTAACCTGTAAATAACCATTTTCGGACTGTAAATGGTAGCTAAGCGTAAACTGGAAGTAGAGCTGTGCACCAATCCCTAGTGATGATGCACAGAACCGGCCAGGTCTAACACCTAATGTGCGACCCCGCCTTCTCGTGGTGCAGGCCGTTAGTACCTTTCAAAAGAGATATTCTCTTTTGGAAGGGAACGGAAGGGGAGGGCTGCCAGTTCAGTATGGCCTACTGATCTGGTCATCTATGGCCACTTTTTTCTTTTTTTTCAACCCTGCTGAGGAGTGGTCAACTTCACAGGGTCCTGGTGCTGACCATTTATACCTACTAGACTGGACTTGTTTATGGATTTGAGCTGGATTATTAATCCTGGACTTGCTGCACTGGTGGGCTTCTGTTGAGGGAGAGTCTGCCGTTGTGTTTTCTGTTTGCCTCTGGGTTGCCAGCTCTAAGTGAACAGAGGCATGGGATACCTTATATCAGCTGGTGGATAATCCTAATCAGAGGCCATCGCAGGTATCGTCCTCTTGGGTACCTTGAAATTTATGAATGGAGCAGTATATTACCTACGGTGATATATACGCTGAATGGAGAAGTTATCAATGGACAGGCAATTCTCACCAAGTGTTTGGAGGTCAGTAATTAGCATATGTAAATATACTACAAATCAGTCAGTGCCTGTAGCACATCTTGATTTTTAGCAGGTCACTCCGACACCTATTTGACCTTGAACGTAATGCCAGATCTGAAACTTCAGTTTACCTCTGAGTTCTACTGCCTGAAATAGCCCTATTCACCAATTTTTAGCTCTCCGGCACTGGTATATCAAAACATCGTCATACAAACTTCATATATTTAATTTATATTGGTGAACAAATTGTTACAAGATTTGTGTTTTATCTATTGAAGTATTTTTTCCACAAGTGTCAAAAGTTGAAGATAAATGCTTCAGCTTCCATTCATTCTTTGAATATTAAATGAATGTTGCGGGAATATATTTAGAGAGATTTGAGTGACATCTACAATTTATCGCCAATAACAGTTTTTGCGTAAAAGGTTTATTTTCAATGTTAGAGAGCTTTGAAAGTGACTTTCCATTCACATAACATGGAAATGTCCGGACACCTTTTTCAAATAGTGTGTGTATATATGCATACTAGTATGAGCTTGATTATTGATCCTGGACTTGCTGCATTGGTAGGCCTCTGTTGAAGGAGAATCTGCCGCTGTGTTTTCTGTTTGCTTCTGGGTTGCCAGCTCTAAGTGAACAGAGGCATGGGATACCTTATATCAGCTGGTGGATAATCCTAATCAGAGGCCATCGCAGGTACCTGAAGCTTACTTAGCTAGTTGGGCATCGTCAAGCCTAAACTGGAGTAATGTGTCTCAGGCAGGCCATGTGGCTCTTGAAAAAGTCCACTTGAAAAGGTGGTGCCTGAAGTTCCTACCAGCATCGGTGACTTCAGCCTTTAGCAGAGGAGGAACAGGTCTTTGCCCCATGTCTGCGATCAGGGGGCTGTTTGATATTGTTGGCCCTACCAATCTCAATAAACCTAATTTCTTTAAAAATCCTACTAATCATTTTCTCTCTGCAGGAACGTGGAACGCGAGGATATTACATAGAGATTATTTTCTTGATGTCCTCATGCAGGAATTCCAGCGCTATAACCTAGATATTTTAGGCTTGCAAGAGAACAGATGGACAGGTAAAGGTGAGATACTTAAAAATAACTTTAAATTTCTCTTTACAGGGAGGGAGGATGGAAAGCATCACCAAGGCGTGGGTCTGCTGCTCAGCAGACATGCTAGTGATGCTCTTCTAGGATATGAGTGCATTAATGAAAGGTTTCTTACAGCAAAATTTCAGACAAGCATTAAAGACTTGAATGTTATCTGCTGCTATGCCCCCACTGAGGATTCTGATGAGGATGAGAAGGATAGGTTTTACGGATAACTTCAGTATATTTTGAATTCTGTCAAGAAAGGAGATATTACCCTTGTTCTTGGTGACTTCAATGCCAAAGTTGCTACCGACTCTGACCTGTGGGGAGGAGTAATAGGCCCTTTTGGTATTGGTAGCTGCAATGGCAATGGGCAACGTTTCCTACAGGTAAGTAAACTCAATGGTTTCAGAATAACTAACACATATTACAAACACCGCGACATACATAAATACACATGGGTTTCACCTGATGGGCTGCATAGGAATATAATTGATTATATATTAATTAACAGCAAATGGGCTATTTCTGTTAGAAATACCAGGGCATATAGGGGAGCTGAAATTGGATCTGACCATTACCTTGTTAAAAGTGTCTTGCAACTTAAACTTAAAAAGTGTTGTGCTAAGGTTAAAAAATTTACCTTTAATACCGAAGCTCTGAAAGACTCAGTTATAGCTAAAGCTTACCATGATAGGTTACTTATTCATTATGACAGTCATGGTTTGCTTAATACTGAAGTTGAGGAAGAATGGGGCCATTTTAAACAGGCTTTTTTGGAAACTAACAATACTCTTTTAGGGAAAAAGGAGCAGAGGAGACAGAATTATTTAAGTGATAAGGCACTTGAGCTTATTTCAGAAAGAAGGAACTGCAGGAATGTCCTTAATCAGTACCCTACTAGTCCTAATAGAAAGGATTACAGAGAGCTTAATAAACGCGTAAAGGATCAGTTAGCTACTGATAAGAACCTTTGGCTTGATGGCCTGGCTGACAAAGCTGAGGAAGCAGTTAGACAGCACAACAGCAGAGAGCTGTACCAGATAGTTAATGTTTTGTGTGGTAGAAAACGAACAGGTATACAGGGATTGAAGGATAAACAAGGTAAGGTTAAAGAAGGTGAGGATTCTGTTATGGCTAGGTGGGCTGAGCATTTCAGTGATGTTCTAAACAATGTGGTTAATTCTACTCCCATTGTTTGCAATGACGATAGATGCATTGCTGGCTTTAATGTTGGCCCTATAACACAATCTGAAGTTAGTTTGGCTATTTCTAAACTTAAACTTCATAAATCCCCAGGGGTGGATGAAATTAATACAGAAATGCTTAGAGCTGGGAATGTTTCAGTTACCACTTGGATGACTGAAATTTTGAATAACTTTTATGATAAAGACATGGTTCCTAAGGATTTTACCAGAGCTATTATTATCACTATTTTCAAAAAAGGTGATCGCAGTTCTTGTGATAACTGTAGGGGTATCAGCCTACTCTCTGTTCCAGGTAAAGTTCTTTCCATGATTGTGCTTAATATAATTAAGAATCTAGTTGACAATCAATTGCGTGATGAGCAATGTGGATTCAGAAGTGGTAGGGGATGTGTGGATCAGATATTTTCACTTAGGCAGATTCTTGAGAAATGTTTAGAGTTTCAGAAACCTTTGGTTGCTAGCTTTGTTGATTTCAAAAAGGCTTTCGACTCTGTTGATCGTCATAATTTGTGGTTGATTGTGGGATCATATGGTATACCAGACAAGTTAGTTAACATAATGAAAGCTCTCTATCATAACACTGAGTCTTGTATGAGAGTTGGTAAGTCTTGTAGCAATTGGTTTAGCATTACTTCTGGTGTTCGACAAGGGTGCATTTTGTCTCCTTTTCTCTTTAGTTTGGTTGTTGATTATGTTATGCAAAATTCACTTCAAGGGAAAGATTTTGGCCTTAAATGGGCTGGAGATACGAAAATTTCTGATTTAGATTATGCTGATGATTTAGCCCTTTTGGCAAATGATGTTGATGAGATGAACTCTTTCATTCGAGCTGTTGATGAGACTGGTAGTAGAGTAGGTTTGGTTATAAACAGAGAGAAAACTAAAGTGATGAAAATTGGTCAGGCAGGCTGTGATTCATTTAATCTGAGTAGTTGCATTCTTGAGCAGGTGTCACAGTTTAATTATCTTGGGAGCTACGTAACAGATACTGGTGATGTGCGGCATGAGATTAACAGACGAATAGGTATTGCTGCCGGGACTTTTAAGAATCTATGGAGATTGTGGAGAAATAGGCGTATACACCTAAAGACTAAAATTAGACTGTATAATAGTTTGGTTCTTTCTAGGGTTAGTTATGGTAGTGAAACGTGGACGCTGTGTAAACAATATAATAGGAAACTAGATGCTTTTGATTCTAGATGCTTACGCAGTATCTTGGGTATTAGGTGGTTTAACTTTGTAACTAATGATGAGGTTAAGCAAAGGAGTGTTGGTGTACAGTGGCCGGATGTAGCAGATGTAGCTCAGGACAGATATGCTTGGAGAATTAAACTGCGCGGTCTGGTTGGACCTCCGTAGCCCATGGCTGCTTGATGATGATGATGATGATGATGATGATGATGATGATGATGATGATGATGATGATGATGATGATGATGATGATGATGATGATGATACGATTATATATATGTGTGAGAAAATAATCATTGTGTACAACGGCTCTTGACTTCTCCACAGTTTATTTTTGGTAAATATATTTTCCTTCTTTAGTAATATGATATTTTAATTACACTGTTAACTTGAAAGCTCATGTGAAATTGTCAATTACTAATATATCTTTTTCAAATTTGTAATGACTTTTCGCCCGGTTGCTACCCAATTGTTTCAGGCCGTTGTTGCATGTGATAAGAAAAATTATACAAAAACTGACTGCAATTATTGCAGCAGATGGATCTGTAAAAATCCCAGTGACAAATTTGGCAGTCAAAGTTATCAATGCATATTTGAAAATTTGTCAAATTAAAGTGTTTTTTTTTATTTCTAGAAAGATGCTGATGTAGTTTTAACAGTCGTGTTCTCCTCTTTAATTTAATAAAGTATTATAAAATAATTCAAAAATATTAGTCTTTTTTCTCATATCCATGTCTTAATAAGTGAAGTAGCAGAAATATCGTAATGTTAATGAGGTCTATTTTGTACCTTTATTGGTAATCTATACGACTTTTTGTGGTTGGTCTATTAAACACTGGCTATGCTTGAAACTCTGGAGCCCAAATAGTGGTTAGCCTTAACTTTCATAGTCTTTTTAGAAAACCTTCCTCTCAATCAGTTTAAACGCTGCACCATAATAACACAGTTGATTCGATGAATCATTTTCACACAAAACGTAAGCTGTTCAATATTGTATATGATCTTGAATACAGTCATTTGCAGTCGTTCCTGGTAGAGGAAAGCACTAAACTCCAAACTGTTGCGTGTTATATGACATCAAATTCATTGCTTTCAGTGCCATACATCAATAAATATCGGCATTTGAAACTACCTTAGTTTTTTCTGATAATTGTAATATGTACAATTTGCAAATTACGAAAATTAGATAAGCTGAACGATTTTTTAAACCTTTCGTGCAAAGCAGATATCAGTTGTAGGCACGTCTTTCGTTATTATTGCTCTTTAATGAAAAATTAAATTTTTAATACCGTTTTTAATTTTATAGGTACTTAATGTTAGCAGTGCTACCGAATCTACCTTCCTTGCAAATTTGAATCTGATAGAAAACTAAACTAAAACTATTATTTTTATATCAATAGTAAAAACTAATACAAAACTCCAAATCATTAAATACACCAATGATCAAAAACGAAGCAACAAACGCAAAAATTACATGGCCAGTGGAGTGGAGCAAGGGAATCACCCAAAAGTATTGTAATATGCAAAAAGCAAAGGTTTTGTCCAGTTAACTGGAAGGTGGGATGCACAAACACAATAATAACATCCCCAGGCTATAAATCACATAAATGCATATAAAAAGACTCACTCTTGGAAACATGGAAATATGTGCATATTAGTCTTCGAAAGGCAGAAATAAGACTTTTGGCATTCTCAACCGTTAGTGAAGCCGTTTAGACGATTCTTTCGGGTGAAGAGCTATAGGGAGACTGGAAGCAGGGCAATCTCAAGCTGAAGTGGTCAGATAACTAAATATCGATCGTTCTGTTTTTAGAGACCTGTAGATGCAGTTTCAAGAGAAAAAACATTTTTCGGAGACCTGCACATGGATACCTGCATATATGTGTCTTCAGCATGAGATGACCATTATTTGATGTTAACAGCGAGGTGCCACATAGACAGCACTGTGCGTCAATTCGCATCAGCGCTCAGCTTATCCACTGGGAGGACTGTATACTGATACACAGTTTACAGAAGGCTCAATAAGAATCCTCTCTATGAAAGGCGATTTGCTGTTCGTGTTCCCTTAACTCCCTTCCACAGAGTTATTCATATACAATGGTGTCAATTGAACCCATCAAATGTGGGTCAATGTGCTTTTTACTGATGAATCGAGATTCCAAATGATTCTTTGCCGACATTCATATTGAAAGAACGTGGGGCACGATTTCGCGCACCCCACATTCCGTGAAAGGATCAATATGGACGCAGTGGATTCACCTGTTGGGCTGGGATATGTATCAACGATCGTACACCAGGCATTTGAGATCGCGAGGGTAAATCGGTAAGGTCTGACTGCTGTCAAATATCGAGATGAGATCCTGGATACTTATGTTTGTTCTTTGAATGAGGCAGTGGGTTCAGGATTTCTCCTAATGGACGACGGTCCCTGACTTTGTAGAACTTTGCTGGTGGACGAATACATTGAAAGTGAGGATATCACTTGTATGGATTGGTCTTCATCATCACCAGACCTGATCATGAACATAAGGGGATATATGTGGACATGTGATCCATGTATATGTGGGATGATGAAGGGCGACGAATATAACATGTGGACATGTGGAACATGTGGTATGATGTAGGGCGACGAACTGTCTCTCGCTAACCCTCCCAAAACCCTCCAAGAACTGCGATCAGTTCTTTATGAGACATAGGAATCATTTCCCCATATCCTGCTGGACAGCATCATTCATAGTATAACGAATCGCTGTCAGGCCTGCATTGCTATTAGAGGTGACTATACATCATATTGGGGACAGTGGGGAGATGATTTATTCATTTTCGTGCATCCACCTGATGCACATTTCCTTTCCATCCACTTACGCATGTGCTTAATTTATTTCTGTATATTTGAACATTCTGTTTTGTTCCAGGATGATAAATATCACATCACATCCATAACTTTCATTTCATTCGTTTACTGTGTGTTTTTTCCTTAGGTTTTTGAACTTGTTGTTTTAATTTTGACCCCCAGTGTAGTAGAAATTCACTTGACAACTGAATTCAATCTCTCATTTGACACATATGAAAAATTATGTTATCTTAAAAAACGTAACTTCCTATTTAATAATGTAGAATTCAGAAGTACACTGCCCTACAATTTAAATGCAATTTAGTAATTTTTCGAAATTATTCAAAAGTGGTGCATGAATGACAGAATCAGCAGCATACTTTCTAGCAACCTCGAAGATGATACAGTTGACAGTATCATTTTACAGTTTTATGTTGTTCTTTTCTATTTTCTCCTTTGTACAGTACCTTTCCATCGAAGATAGGGGTAACAGAGAGGGATGTAGAAGGATCATGACTTGGATCGCTGAAGGCAGTCATTTATCCAAAGAGTTCTCAACTTTAATGCATCTAAACGGTTTCTGTCGGAAGAATATTTGGCTTTTCTGCCGATTTCAAGCTGAGTACCAAATGAAAATTTCCAAAATGAAATATTAAGCAGTTTGTAATTGCGAACTCTCTAAACTTAGACTGCGATAAAACCAACAGGGTTTACCCATTTAGATAGATTTTTGTTTATATTTATCGAGTTTCTTTTTTCTTATTTTTTTTTTATTCAGAAATTCTGCTTTAAAAAATCTTGTTACCCGAAATTGTTCCATTTTTTTAATAGTCTTCGGGACCTGGATACATTTGACCAGTAGAAAAATGTCCGGTGATAAATTGAAAGATTTGCTTTAAAGTTATAATTATAGTTTGGTAACGGCAAATGGAAAAACGAAAGGCAATAAAATATAAGTGAGTTTTCAAAGTTGTCTGGTCTGTAATTTCCAGAAATTCTCTAAAGCTCCACCAACATTTCTTTCTGTTGTCGTCAAATGCTCATCATGAGTATCAGTCAACATAATTTCCAGATAATTAAAACTGGAAAGCCAGCTCTTAAACACATCAGTTGGAAAAGAGAGAAGCACATAAGCATCACTCATGAGACAATATTTCTTTATTTAAAGCTTTTCTGCATTGATTGCCAAGACTAATCTACTGCAACTTATCAATAGCAGTAATATAAGTTATCTCCTAAACATCATTAGCCAACAGAACCAAAGCTGCGGCATAATTTAATGAGATATTTTTGTATCTTGCACTCTATTTATTTCCTTTCAACCCTTCTCTGACTTCGTTTCTAAGTTTAAAACAATCAGCTCATGATATAGTTTCTTTCTCCAAAGAGTCATATTGTCACCATCAAAGGCTCGTAGAATTTTGATTTGATCTACATTTCACGTGTTATATAAAATATATTTATCTACAAATATTCGCATCAAACAACACTGACCAACATTGCATGCAGATGCATACTTTTTTCAGGAAACATTCTTCCATTAAAAAATTAGTTTCTCTAGCACGCTTTAAATATTTTTATTATTTATTCAAAATTATTTTCTTTAATTTTTAAATAGGTTATGCGGCTTCTATTCAAATTAAATTAACAACAGATATCACATTAACGTCTGTTATTTGCAACTTCCATGTTTGACACTAAATAAGACAAGCCGGTTAACTGTTCGCAGATTAGACTATTCGTTGAAAGTATTTTGACACGCCTATTCATCTACAGTATCATTGATCAACCAAGACAATGCTGCAGAAAATAATATTAGAATTGTATACTAGAGAAATAATTATATACTACAGAAAATAATACTAGAAATAATGCTAGAATACCATTGGTAACTCAATTCAGAGACGGAATTCGTCTGACCATGCGACCGTCTTCTAGTCTTCTGTGGTCCAATGTCGATGACTATGCGCCCACTGCAAGCGTTGACGACGGTGAACGACTGTGAGTATAGGCACATGAATGAGTCTGTGGTTGCGGAGACCCATGTCCAAGAGCTTACGATAAACTGTGTGTTCGGAAACATTGGTCTCTTTACCACAATTGAAATTATGGGTAATGTCAGCCACAGTAGCCTACCTGTTGCTGCAGACAAGACAAGTTAGCCTGCTCTGACCTCTGGCATCAACGAGGCGTGGCCGCCGATGCCTTGTCGAAGGCTCAAAGTGTCACCTGTTTCGGACCACCTTTGATAGGTACTAGTCACTGCATAGCCTGAGCAGTACCAGCGCCACTGTTTCGAAGATGTTCTTACCAAGACGTCTTGCCTTAACGATCTGGCCTTTGTCGAAATCAGATAAATCCTATGATTTTCCCATGTTGAGACGAAAAGAAATACTGCCTGCGAGAGCTCCAACCCAAGTGTTATATATATATATCGTTCGTGACCTTGGCACGTGACACTGATTGGCTGCAAACGCAGAATTGTTTTCTTTGCAAAACGCAGAATTGTTTTCGATGTATTGGCTGATCGGTGTATGTTCTCTTCGAAACTGAATAAGAAACATGGGAGGGATTCTCTATTATTATTTATTTCAGCTTAGTAAGCGCTAAAAAATGGATTATGTGATCATGGAGTTTAAGTATATTTTATCTAAAATAGCTGCTAAATTACTTTCCGTTTTGTGATATCTGCAGTCCAAACATACGAATGTAAATGGGTTTTTATTAATTCTGCTCTTTTACAGATTTCCATTGTATGTCACATAAATAAAAATAAATAAATACCCCCTCAAGCAGCTGCTTGCCACAGCGGTCTGACAGGAGCCTGTCAGTTTATATGCCATAGTAGAAGGTCTGAGATGATGGCAGGACCTCAGCAGAAAAACGACACATACATCCATGCCTTGCCCGGGGCTCGAACCCAGGTCCCTTAGATCAGTAGCCAATTGCGAAATTAGCCAGTCAGGCCCATCCAATTCAAAGACCAGTTCCTGATTTAGAAACAAATAAAGAGGGAGATGTCAAGAAAAACAGCAAAAAAAGGTAAGGGAGTGGGTGTAAATAAAAAACTCAATCAGCCGAAAAAGGTAAGGGGTGGGGGCAAGAAATTGAATTTCCATTACAGCATATTATTTTCCCTACGTTTCAGTAGTATTTTCAAAATTTCTTCAGAAATTTATAAAATATGTACAAGTTAAATTTTTTTCCTCTATAACCCTTTCTACCATTTTCAAATCGAGATAGGGGGGGTGCGACTTGACCACTTTTCCTTAACTAGCTGCCTGCTTTTACTGGTAAAGAGCTACTAGGAATAAATTATATTTTTAAGGAGCCACAGTAATTTTTTTTTACTTAAAAACGAAAACATATTTTCTTATAAGTAATGAATTGGAAAAAACAACAACATATTTTTAAGGAATCAAATCAATGTTTTGATAAAAGCAAAAATATACGTTTTTAATGAGTAGTATGAATTGACAACATCATTCACTTATGCATCTAAAGATGTTTGATCAAGAAATTGCAAGAAATGAGCCAGGTTCTGTATATTGATTATTTTTTTTTGAGTAGCAATTGCTTTTGCAATAAGCCCACACGCGACTCACCAGATGGGTCTGCTCTAAGTATAAAGTAGAATAGATACTACAAAATTGAAATCTAAAGAAAAAAAGCTAAAATCAATTACTAGTACGATTACAATAGAGCAACATATGGCGATAACTCAGTTTCTTCAATCACCTCTGTATTGATGCAACACTGCAGAAAATCGAGCGTCATAACACTGAATGTGATATGCCGTCTTCCCTCCGATTACAGCTGCCATAACTCTCCATCTTTTTATCTCGCAAAATTCGTCTGTGGGGCACATCAGTGCATTGCTGAGTAATGCTTGCAACTCAATAGTTGACACAAAGGCTTTTTAAGAGTTAATGATGAATTTCTCTGATCATCAGAAGACACATTCAAAATGCGTTCTAGAGTCTGTTGCAATGATGCAATCCTCTTTCAATCTATACAACAGTATAATGTTGTTGCGTTTTTAATATAAATTAAAAAAATGTTCAATTTATGATTTAGAACAATGAAAATAACAAATAATAGACATTAGGAGAGTAAAAATATATCTGAAAATAAATACTAAAACTCGCGAATTTTAGTATTTTTTATTATTCATTTTCTAAATAAGGAGAAATTCACCATCTGATGTATTTATTTATTTATTTATTTATCCGCACCCTACAATACCCTATAGTACCCTACAACAGCAATGTTAGGATCATTATCTTCTACAACAGGTTCATTTAAGTACATTATAAATAATAACAAATAATAACAAGCTTGAGAAAATATTGAACACTTATGCGTAAAATAATCTATAAAATATACAGTGGAATATCAAGTTATGTTTAGGAAGGTCAGATAAATGAATACAACTTTTATAATATTTATTTTATAATTTAGAATATTAGTTGAAGTTTTAAAATCATATTAAGCTAAATGCATGTAAAGCTTGGAATCAAGTAAATGCTAAATAAAATATTAATTAAAGCTTGCAGATATAATGTGTACAGTATCAGACTAAGTCATAAATGAGAAAATTTCCGTTAGAAAGCAATTTTGATGAAACATAAGGATTGAAATGAATGTTGGTAACCATAGAAAAAAATGTGCTCCCAAAAACTATAATACTTTTGCTGTGGTCCTGTTGGAAAAATAATAATTACTTTAAGAGAACTCATAAAATTCTGTAAGTACATTAACTACTTGCCTATTGCAAGATCACCAGATTTTTATGAGAAGAGCTATATATATATAAGCATTTTAAATCACTGAGACTGCCACTGAAAACTTATTTGGGCATCGTTTTTTATTGGCTTAATAGTAAAACAAATATTGTATCGAATGCTACCAGTATCCTGTAAGGCAAATTAAATTTTCTGCAGGTCGTATTTTTCGCATCTTTGACTTCTAGTATGCATTAACAAGTTGTTGTACTTAATGAAGTACATAGTTTTATGCCAAAGATCATAGTTCAGCCAATGAAGCTGTTAAATGTGCATAAAATCAGCCGATGTTTGTACTTTCGAGTAAAAAAAATAACTTTAGGTTCTATAATTCACTGTTGATCGTAACTGAAAATATCTGCAGCTTCAAAACTGGAAAGAAGGATATAGATACAAACGTTTCTGTGACGCTTTACACAAGATTCAGGTCAAAGTTCAGTATTTACAATGATTTACTGACAGCCACTTAGTAAACAGCAGTTTATTACGTAGCTTTGTATGGACAGTGCTTAAAGGGATGCAGGCTATTCAGGCAGCGTGTAAAACGCTACAAGGCTCTTCAGACAACGGTTAAAGAAAAGGACTTAAAAAGAAAATGTTATACTTTAGTTTTTAAATAAAAGCGCATGGAATGAAATTCCAATTTTAATATATTCTAACAATAATTTAAACTAAAATTCGTGGAATGATAACCAAAAGAATTCATAGACGTGGATAGAATTCCTGATAGTAAAAATAATAGTAATTTCGTAAAAATACATAAAATACATAATAAACCTAAAACAACTTTGCAAAACAATATATTTTTTAAGAAACAAAGGATTCGCCGTCTATATTTCTTTTATGATAAAAGTTCGCTACTGAATTTGAGCTTTTTTAAATATTTCGATTTTGAAACACCCTTCCTCAAAACTTACAATTTTTGCAAAATCGAAACTGATTAGTTACTAAAAACTGAATTTTGAAAGGAAAAAAATATTTTCCCCTAGGTAATTTTTCTGTCCTTAAACCACAGTGCAAACTGTGATTTAAGTGTTGACGATGTTCCTTGGAGTGTAAACTAATATAAAAACATAATGTAAATAAACACCTTGGTATAGTTTTATGGTTGCTGTTATTGATATAAAGTTTAATTAGAATGTAGTGTAAACTCACACTAATATGTAATATTATGTTTGAGTTTTTTTTTGTGGTGACTTTCACCAAAATGCAATGTTCTTTTAATATTTTCTCCATGAATAGTGATAATCCAACAGGGTGCAAGTTTACATTTTTTGCCGTTTTTTATCTTTAATGTTTTCACTTTGTCGTCTGTCTGTAGACATCCATTTTTTCTTTTGCTTTTAGGGTTGAATAGTTGTGTTTAATTTTTAGTATTGAATGCGTTTGTTTTCAATGTTGATTGTTGTTTTTAGTTGTTTCTTTTTGTATTGAATAGGTATCGATGAACTCTTACGATTCGCGCTTTCCGAATTTCCCAACATCTAGAATTGTACCTTCTAACGGTGGGATTCTCACGGTAGATCAAAATTACAATATTTTATAAAAGATATTGCAAATGATTTATTTATTCTACAAATTAGAAATTTTTTTGTGCATACGAAGGTCATGAAGTTTTTATTTGGTAACAATAAGTTGAAGGGGAGGGGCACAAAACTTTTGTATTTTAAGAAATAACTGTTTGTTTTTGCAGATAAATTAAAGATTATTTTGCAGCTGGATAGGTATTGATGAATTATTACGATTTGGACTCTCCGAATATACAAAAAGCTATAACTGCACTCTCTTACATTGGAAAAAAAAATCGAAAATTCCAAAAAGTTCAATGGCTATTTCAAATGATGAATTTATGCTAGAAATTTAAAATTTTAGTAGGGAATGTGAAGGTTGTGAAGTTTTAATTAGCAACAATGAGGTGACCTCTAACCTGAATGAGGAGTGGGGAAAATGAAGCTGTTTGTTTTAAGAAATAATTGTAAATTATTTTTAGTTGGATTGGCACTATAATGGAATATTATAACTCGAATTTTTAAAATCCTTAGATGATTTTAATTTGCATTGTTAGAAGGCACTAAACGTAGAAAAAGTGAAACTTTTAACGCATATTGTAAGTGATTCATTTATGGTAGAAATATGAAATTACTTTGGTAGATTGTCAACAGATATTCTACCGATAGCAACAATCTGCCTTCTTTCTTCAGAGGAGTGTGATAAAAGCTAATTTTTATATTTAAATAATAAAAGACGAACTATTTTTATATCTAGAAGTAGTAATAAAATACTACTATTTGTATTTTCCCAATCATCCATTTGTTCGAATTGAAAATTTTGGTGATAATGTAATAAACAAATAGAGTGCAAAAGTGAATAAACGAAAAACTTCATTTGAAAACGAGATTCCCATATTCTCCAGAGGCGATGTGCATTCTTCTAGTTAATACAGCATTGCTACGTCAGTTGAAAGTGCAAAAATAAAACCATGATGTGATGTGTCATTAGACGCTCGCGTTGTACCTCAGTGTGATGATTACGTCATTAGCTAATTGCAACAGACAAACTCGAAATATTAACGGTGTTAAAGAAAGAGAATTATTAAAAAACGGTTTCGGTATTACCTGAAAGTGTACATTTGTGTTCTTTTAGTGAGTTAGTATTAGGTTAATCTAAGTGAAGATTATTCAAGAGACTTGGCAATCAAACCGAAGAGTACTAAATAAATAAATATGTTAATATGTATTAGTCGGGCAAGCGGCTGTCTGGCTTTAATTTCTTCATAGGAAGAGTGCATCGTCTGATGCGAGGTGATCTTAATGTATAAGATGAAGCTTATTTCCATTGGTGGAAAGAAGCCAACAGGAAAGGCAAATAGAGTTTAGTTACAACATTGTACAAAAAGAATTGGTAAGGTTAATCTTGGTACCTTTAGTTATTTCAACAAAGAAACTCTCGTTGCTTTTCAAATGTTTAATTAATATTCCATTTGTGCCTTAAGTAGATATTGTAATAATCTTAGTATAAATATTTGAATAATAATAAAGTAATGTAAAACACTTTTTTTATAGTTTAGCTTCATACTGATGAAAACAATGATTTTTTGTTAATTTAATTTGTTTTATACAGTATATGTGATATTATACCTTTGTAATAAATTAGTTCATTTATAACTTTTGTTGCTAAGCATTCTTTTGAACTTACGCTTATTTTTCTATTAAGAATTCATAACAGAATACAATTGCCACTGTAGGATGAGTTTGAACTGGACATTGGAAACTGACCACCATTTGGTTAAAAAAATAAAAACTGATGTAATCCTTGATTGTTGACAATTTATCATAACACTGTAAAATGAAAAGCAACAACAATGAAAATGTTTTGCGATGTTCAGTGCCTATTATCTATTACCAACACCATTATCATTGTTAGCCATCAGACGTAAGAGGTCATCAAACACAGAGACTGGAAACAGATGGCCATTAATTATACTAACTATCCATTTGAGGAAAATAACACTCGGAACGATTTTGTCCCTGTATTTCCCGAAATCAGTAAAAGTATAGATGAACACATTTTCCCATATAAATAAATTAATTAATTAATAAATTGCGGCTTGTTTAAAAGATATTACATGCTAACAAAAGCATAACATATGAGACATATTCAAATTATTCATTTGAGATGAGCAACTGTCTTAGAACACGCAAGCAAAAAAGAGATATAGCTTTCAGCAATGCGGCTTATCAGTTACTTTTAGTAACCTTAACTTCGGCAGTATAATTTAGGCATTATTATTTACCTTTAGTAAATTTTAACTTTTGTAACTTTGTAAAATCAAGAGTACAAATCTATTTTGCTATAAATGAAAACAACGTGAATGTAAATTAAAATGCAATTACAATGGAAATCCTCCACTTGAAAAAATCGGGAATTGAAACTAAACCCCTCTATCTCATCAAGGAAATTTAGAAATGAAAATTAACAATCACGAATTTCTATCATTTGCATCACATTCCTTTAAAACTTTTAACAGAAAACTGTAGCATTTCTTTTCAGTCCTTTTCTTTTCATTTTCCAAAATCGTGTTCATATGGAATTTCTATATTCGAAGATTTATTAAATAATCAGAAAAATTCCCGTCTTTTTTTCTCAGATTTCGGACAGTTCAATAAAATTTGGTTTAACACTTATTTTTTCTTTAAATTGAAGGGATCACACAAATTGTTATCAACTTTCTATATTAAAACGTTTCTCCTTTTAAATTACAATCGTCAGTTCGTATTATGTTTATTTTAATAATGACCTTTTTAAAAAGGTGAAAAATGATTGAAATTTGGAACTTTACGGTTTACCAAAAAATGTGTGGTTGAATTTTAAGGAAGTGTGGAAATCAAATATCTTTGTAACTTTTCTTTCTGGTAGACTTTATTTTTCATTTTAATGTTTTGAAACGTTGCAGTGATTCCTTAATGTGTTCCTTTGAGTGCTTCCTTAGCCTCGATATAAACAAATTCATTGGACTCCAAGGCAATATGACTAAGAACTCATTGCATGATGATATTGTTTCCTTTCTTTAGATATTTCGAGTAGGTTTCCCAGATATCTTGAATAAGTAATGCATTCTGCGAATCTTCACATTTTGTTTAATTGAAAACATTGCAGAATCCAATCAGAAAGATTGTCAATGCTTTTATCTTCAAATTTTAAAGACCAAAGAAGAGCACTAATAAAGTTCTGCAGTTATGGTATTAGTAAAATTAATAAATTAATAAATTTGAAGCTTCTAAAATAAATATCATTCGTAGAGAAGAAGCTCCTGATGATTCATTAGCTGAACGATTAAATGATCCGTCATTTGTGGCATTGAGAATTTGTGGTTTGTGAAATGTTGAACCAACATTTTGACAATTTTTTCATCATAAAGGTTCTTTTAAATTATTCCAGGGATATTACAGTTGACGGTAGGTATCTTGACTGTCCATTTGGCTGTCCTTGATGAAAATATAGCTTAACAGTTGCTCTAAAATGAGCATCAGCTACATATTGAAATAAAGGATGTTTTTTGAGATTATAAATAATAGGCGAAAAAACTTCTTCATGGTTTTATTTATTTCCTAGAGGATGTTCGACATATTTAGTTCTTATCTTTCATTGTTTTTTATTTAACGATCTTCCTTTATTTGCTTAAAAGTCAATATCCCTGTTTCCGCATTTACTCATATATTTGGTATAGGTCTGCTAAGACCCAAACAAAACCAATAAAAATATTTTGAATAGCTTCAATCATTGCTGAACTGCAACTGCAACGTCAATTGTTTTTCTGAACAGTATTCTAACTTTATTTAATGAGACCTTTATATAATAATTGCAAGTGTCTAAGATGACAACCCCAATTAGTAGTGCCCAAGCATTTCATAATATTAAGTATTTTATTGTCAATTTGATATGTGCCTCTTTGATATGTTTGTTCCAACTTCAATTTTGATTACTGTTCGAACCGAGATAGTTATATTGTTTTCCTTTATACCATCTAATTTAATACTGATTTTAGGAATAGTTCTTTTATTACCAGTAATAGGGATAATGACAGGTTTTCATAGGACATTCCAATATGCTATTTATTACAATAATGTTTTATGCCGTCAACACAACTCGTGATTTCCTTGTAGCCAAAAAATACTTGATTGAAATCATTATCTGTATATTAAATGGGCAAATCACACAGTTAATTTTAATTATTAGAGTTTTACAGTTATTATTTGCGAGGACAAGCTGCATAAATACTCGGATGATTGCTATCACAATTAGGGCAATTATATTCTTTTTCTTACATTCTTTGCAAGAATGCATTCCAGCACCTTTTTTACAGGTAATTTTACCTCTGCATGTAATATCGGAGTGACCAAATTTGTTACATTTCAGACATAATACCAGCGATGTGTTATACTCCTTCACCTTTTGAATAATACAGCCAATTTTAATCTTATTAGGTATTTCGATATAATTAAAGTTTAACACCCACCTTTATCTGTAACTGTTTTGACAACTGATTTTATATTAGTATTAAGTGTATATCGACACATATATCTTATTTTAGACACATTGTATTTACTGAGATAATACATCAAATGCTTTTCATCCATATTGCCATCTACACCTGTGATAATACCAAGTTTGTAATCAGAATCAACAATTCCGTAAATTAAACTTTATACTTAAAATTTCCTTTATATATTTTTTTCAATTCTTCAAGAGTATGCGGTCTCAGCAGGAAATGAGCATTCTGGGTATATTTACCATTAACTTCAAAACTTCCTCAAGCATCAAACTTCATCAAGATAATCTGTAATGTTTCTAGTTCTTAATGACTTAGTTTGATTATGTCATTATATAATACAATTGATGGAACTTTAGAAGAATTAATTGTCTCCTTCTCAATAAGCAAAATATCTTAATCAGAATCTAAATCTGTTTAAATGTCAGGTTTATTTGAAGTTAAATTGCAATCAAGCCCAAAGTAGAATTAACATATCCATTGGGAAGAGTCTCATTAACATTATTTAAATCAGGAGTCTTCTGAAGTTTTATTAATATAGTCATAATAAGCCTTATTTTTCTTTTTATTCGAATTGTTAGAATATCAATTTAATTGATTTGATTTTGCAAAAATGATATTTCTGAGAAGTGATTAAAGAATTCTTCTTGTTGGAGTTCTGCGACCCTTCTAGCACATTGTACAAAATCTAATATTCTGAGGAGGGAGATATTTCTTCACTTAAATGCGATTTAGGGAAAAATAAACCCTATAATTTTCTTCACTATTATTCTTCATTAAAGACTTATGTGAGCTATTATTGATTTTGTTGGGATTCCAGATAATCTTAGCTCTCGCTTTTCTTTTAATTTTACTCTTACGTTTTCCCATCTTATAAACCTTTCAGCTACTACAACAAAATATCAGGGAATATTAAATATAGAAAAGCGAAACGATTACATATTTCTAACATTAAAATAAAAGAGTTAAGGCTAAAATTTTAAACTGAAATTAAAAATAAAATCTCATTTACATATATATATATACACTGCGAAAAAATGCGATATTGTCTCTTCGGTTTGATCGTCAATTCTCTTGAACAACTTTCCTAAGATTAAACTTAATACTAATTGACTAACAGAAATATGAATATACACTGTCAGCCACAACCAACAACTTTTCAATTCTCTCTTTTAGACATCGTTAAATATTGAAGTTTTGTCTGTTCCAATCAGCTAGTGACGTAATTCTCCCGCTGAAGTACAAGACGAGCATCAAAATGATACAATGTTAAAACGAACCCCATTGAACTAATTGATACGTGGAATTTTATTTAGATTAACGACTTTTACCTGTTACTTTCTTATCGCGGAGATAAAAAAGCTAAATAACCTTTATTCTTGAATGAGTTACTCCATTTTGAATTACAGGATAAAGCTGCAAATTTCTAATATATTCAACTTACAACTTATCAGCTGTTCTACATTTCTTTATAAATGAATCTGAGCAAAAATTGTTATTTCTTTTTTTTAAATGTTGCATGGACGCAGATTAATTAGGATGTTAAGTCTGTGCAAGTAATCGTGTAGTTTATTATTTCCTGATCTTTATGACAAGTTATGTAAATTAATATATTGTTATGAAATTTTAATACCAAATCTTCAGCGTGAGTTCAAAGAATGTTTAGCAGCAAAAATTTATAAATGAGCAAATTTATTACAAAAGTGTGAAAACTACATTATATAAAATAAATATAGCTAACACAAATTCTTATCTTCATCAGAATAAAACTGAACCATGAACAGAATATTTCACATTATTCACCAATACTTCAAGTAGTCGTATTACAATTCTTACAGTCCTCTATTCAAAACACAAAGAAAAACGTTTACAACATTCAATAAGTGACACAATTATATTTATGACTAAATTTGTAATTTACCAAGATTAACCTTAACAATTCTTTTTACGTATTAAGATCACCACGCCTCAGATTCTTATGAACAAATTGAAATCAGTTAGCCGCTTTCTCGACTAGCATATTTCCTTTTCCGTTTGATCGCCAAGTCACTTGAACAACTTTACTAAGATTAACTTAATACTAACTCACTAAAAGAAATATGAATATACACTGTCAGCCACAACCGACAACTTTTCAATTTTCTCTCTTAGACATCGTTAAATATTGAATTTTTGTGTGTTCCAATCAACTAGTGAGGTAATTTTCGCGCTGAAGCACAAGACGAGTATCAAAAGGATACATCACATCATGATTTCATTGTTGCTCGTTCATAACAATATATATGCAACATATATTTCACAATTCAACCAAAATGAATGAAAATACTGGAAGTTTGTTAAAACGAACCCCCAAAAAATGTTATGAATCTGTAAAAATTGTATCTGATTTTGTTTAACATGTGAATTACAACTGTTTCATTTTAACAAATATATGCTACTGCCGTTGACGATATTTCTAGCTGAGTCCATTTTTTTTAAATTAAATATTTTGATTCCGATAGATTACGAGACATATACATATATATTGCTATATACAGATTATCCCCAGTAGCTTAGACTTTTCATCTTCTCTAAGGTTTTGCAAAATACAAGGAACTACCTGAATTCCGAAAGCTTCTTGCAAGTTCTTTTATCAGTGCACGGAATACTTCTTTTTTTTCTTCATTTCTGTCTGTCGAACATTTCTATGAACTAGCTGAAAATATTCCAAAGAGATGATGAATGGAAAAAAAGAAAGTTTAGGTTTTGAGCGTTAACCCGCAAGGTACAAAATACCCAAATGGCTAGAGAGGATATAAATATATAGATTTCAATGGTGGGTGGCTGGGAAGAAGAAATGCTACTTGAGTATAAAAAGCAGAAATGCAACCATTTGCTTCGAATTTTTTCTTATTTTTGTTTACATTATACATTTGGATATAGCACACAAAACATTATTGGGAAAATCTTTAGTTATCCTAAAGAAAGATTTTTCCAGAGAACTTTTATCACAGCTGCGGTTATCTAAACAAATGGGCATATTTGCAGGCTTCAACATAAAGTGACACTGTAAAGAATTTCGCTTGAAAAAAAATGTTCACATGTATTTTGATAAACATGTACAACTCAGGCAGCTGCTAGTAATTTATATACATTAAGAATAGGCAGCGGAAGGGATTCCAGCTAGCTCAGTCGGTAGCGCTCCAGACTCGTAATCTGCAATTCCCAGGTTCGAATCCCGTGACAGCTTTGAGATTTATATCCTCTAAAACCCCAGTCTGTCCTCTGTCAGAATGGCACACACCAATTGCCTTGAAATGGCCGCCGTCATTCGGATGGAACATAAAGCCGTGGCCGCATACGCAAGAAAGCCACACCCTGCGCATATTGAAGAATACGCTGGATGGCTTTGACTGGAGGATTCCATCTTTCTGCTAACAGATATTCAGTAGGTCTCCTAACTTTCCATGATCCCATGGAGCCCTTGAGGCCTGGCCATTTAGTTCGCTTTGTGAAAAAAGACGTTCACAGGTAAAATAACCCAACCCGTATACTTTACATTTTATAAATTATTTCTACAACGCAATTTCAAATAACGCAGCATCCTTCAGGAAAGCATTTTCATAATCAAGGCATTGCTGTATTCCATTTACTATCGAACGACAAAATCATGATATTCTCCTAACCGATCGAAATTAGAAAGTCAGTCTCTGCTAGTAATAAATAAGAGTAATAACCATATACACTCATCCTTCTTTAAACGAGCACTTTTCTTGTGAGCATTCGTTAAAACGAGAGATAGATAGATACTTATTTTTGTTAGGCG
The DNA here is from genome assembly GCA_038380435.1 of Ryuthela nishihirai. Taxonomy (NCBI): domain Eukaryota; kingdom Metazoa; phylum Arthropoda; class Arachnida; order Araneae; family Heptathelidae; genus Ryuthela; species Ryuthela nishihirai. The sequence goes on along the minus strand of JAWZYU010000018.1, from coordinate 55,155,871 downwards.
AGAGAACTCGCTGGCGAATGCGAGCTCCAAAAGAGTAGCTTGTCTGCGAGCATGTTGAAACACGTTTCTTTCCTGTACCTCTCCAATGATCTTCAGTGCATCATAAGAATTTCAGCTATTTGAAATAACGCAGCATCCTTCAGGAGCAGAAATAATGACGAATTTGCAAATGTTAAAACATTGATAAGTGACAATAGTAATTCTAGTCAAAAACGATCCAAACTTGGAAAAAAGTTTTGCTTTTAGCCCCCCGTTCATGAACATTAACCCTACCCTTGAAAATTCCGACAACAGTAAGAGGATTAGGATTTTTTATGAAATGTTTAAAGATATTTAAAATGGGGGGTGACATTTTTTATAATGGAAATTCCGTCTCTTGCCCCCACCCGCAGTTTTTCTTTTTCCCCAGCTCAATTGAGTTTCTTGCCCACTATGATGACATTTCTCAATCCGTGGTCCACTGAACTTCGTTTTCATTTCTCCTTTATTTAATTATTCCAATTAATTAATCTTCATCAATAATTTTAGGTGAATCCACAGATCTGCTAGTTGTCACATCCGTTCTTCGATATGCGTCAAATATGACCTTCTTCTCTGTCTGAAATGACTATTAATGGCTGTGCTTTAGATGAAAGAAGTAACCTGGTTCACGCAAAACCAAACCCTACTCCTTTAAGGTTTGTTTTGAGAAAAGAGCTACGTCACTTTGACACGCTAAACTAAGGTGATTCCTCCGTTCCTGGGTCACCCTGTCTCCGCCTCGGATATTGAAACATCTCGCGCTCTTCTCTCTGCGAAGGGAGTAGAGCGATGAAGGTGTAATTCAACCATTTGCTGTGTTCGCTTTTTTGAGTGTCTTCTTTTTGAAACTTCACAGCTATGCCACGAATGAAAACTAATGTGAAACATTCCCATTTAATAAAACACTCATGAAAATACACATATCGCAGAGATATATACAAGAACAATAAATAAGATAATAAAGCTAATTAGAAGGTCACGACATTCCCTCGATATTTTTCTAGATCAGGGCCTGGTGTTATTACAATTTCAATATCCTTGGGGGTTGTGCAGTCACATAAAAAACGCAAACGCTAAGGAAGGATTCTAGTATACAGCTAAAGTCATGTTTAGCTTACCAAATAATATTTCGCTCAGTAGTTTTGCCGTGCTTCAAAGTTACAGTAGGTGAATAATTTCCCTGGTGCATTGAAGGTTTTGATATCAAATCAGTGTTTATTCAATTTTAATACGATTCTTTTTCTTTTTTTTTTTTCCGAATCTTTGTTATCCCTATGCTAACTTGATAGACAATAAACTACAAGTAAAGGGATTAGGATGATCTTAGGATTTTGTTATTTTTTTAAGTGTTTCTGCTCTTGATATAAAAGTCATAATGCTTATTTTTCCTGAATTATCCTGAAGTCAGTATTTTGTAAGTTTGTAGAGACGCAAGGGAAAAAAGTTTTACGATTTTCGAAAAACTACAAATAGCGAAGTTTGAACGAATTTCGCAACTTGTTTCTATGACTATCTCTGGTTTAGTCAGAGACTACCGCTATTGCAGCGTAATGTTATAAAATTCCTTTCTGGCATAAGACGGATTCTTTTCAGCCAAATACTCCTATCCTTAACTTCAAAAATATACATCTGTTCTTTTTTAAATAATCGGATTTTTCTGTCAAATGAATTTAGTCACCGTACAAGGTAATCATACTTTGGTCAGATGTAGTTGCAGGTTGTACATTATTTGAACGACGTAAATCTTGATATCTTTGAAAGATGCTTCTCCCTCATAAAAGAATTTTTCTTTGTCTATTCTGTGCTTAAATGAACTAAATATTTCAAGTGCAGAGATAAGAAGTAAACAATTTTAGTCGTAGAAAAATCGTAATACTGAGTCTTAGACATACATAGTTAACCTTAGAAAAACATGTTTTACTCTGCCCTTGTTTGTTATCGAGTTTATTTTGAAATAACTTTTTAACAGTTGTGTGAATCAGTTTGTTTTGTATTACGTAGATTCGTTACATAATCCCCACTACAAAATTAAAATCAAACACGAAATTCAAAAATCATAGAACCATACTATACAGTTCAAAAACGAATGCGACGACAAGAAACGACTGAGTGGCATGGAACGCTAATAAAATCCATTTTCCCTGAATCATGAACCAAAAGAGGTGCTTGAAAAGAGGTTTCAGTATCAAAAGTTTCGCTATTATTATATTTTACGCATTAACATCTTATAACTTACGTGAGATATCAATAGGTATAAAATTTGGTATTTAACTTCACACAGAGTTGGAATATTTATATGGTTTTATTTCATTGAGCGTTACAAAAATAAAATTTTCTCAACAGTCTTGGTCAATTTCTGATAGTATACTAGTTTGTTGACTGGGTGGGATTGTCCTACCTGCAGCATTTTTGCGCACACAATGTGCTAAACGACCAGGTCAAAGATCCCAAGAATTCAGAGCAAGTAAGGGATCCACTGAAGAGCTGTTGAAAATGAGGAAAGCTTCCCGTCAAGGCCATTCAATAAACTCTTTAAAGTGCACAGAACATACAGTTAATGGGGAGAAAATTGGAAATACTAAGGTTTTTGGAGAGCTTTCATATTAAACAGTGGCGTTTGTATGCCGCTGACAAAGGTATTAAACATGCAGACGACATCCCAGCATGCTTAGCGTCATTTCTATAAAGGCAAACCTAGAGTAACTAAGTGTAATTATAATTACACGTAGTTACTCTAGGTGTATCGACGACATGGTACCAATTATTATTGGTACCATGTCGTCGAGACACATTAGTGAGTTCGAAAGTGTCGCGATTGTTTGGAGCTCGTTTGACAGGAGTTTCGGTCACTAAACTGAACTTGCTAATGTTTCACGAGGAACAGCTCCCAAGGTGATGTCTGCATATAAATCTAAAGGGAAGACATCTGCAAAAGGCAACAGTGAGCAGAAGTGCATACTCCAGAATCGGGACGTTCGAGGGTTAGTGTGATGTGCAAAGTAAAACCGGCAATTTGTAGCTGATCAGTTGTGCACACATTTCAACGTAGGATATTACAGACCAATTTTGTCAAAAACTGTACGTCGAGAACTCTAATAGAGCTGAATATCATGGTCGAGTTGCACTTCACATAACACCTGTCAACTCATAACACCTGTCAACACACTCTGTTGTGTCCAGTGATGCAAAGAGTACAAGAAGTGGAACTTGTGACTAACAGTACACATGTTCCACTGTTTGTACCACTGTTACCACTAACTTGTACCACTGCCTTAACTAACAGTTCCACTCTTAGCAGTGGAACTTGTTTACTCTCTTATAACTATTAGTAGTGCTGTACAAGCAGTGGAACAGTGGAAAGTGTGGCCCCAACCAAGGAAACTTACAGCTCTGATTCTTGTTTCCTATAGTTAAGGGTTCTGCCTGTTCTTTAAAGATATTGGAAGCTTTCTTGTAGCATGGTTCCGGTGCACTAATTCCATTAGAATGAAATATTAATGTCAAACGTTATTTGACAGTCCTGAGTGATCATCCTCATCCAGTGATACGACATTTCTTTCATGAATAGAATGCTGTCTTTCAGAATGATAATGTTCCCATCCACAGAACAATGTGGTCACCCAGCGGTTTGAAGAGCATGAGACTGAACTTTTTCCCATACCATGGCCACCGCAGTCACCAGATATTAACCCGCTGGAAAATCTATGGAAACCTCTGGAACGACATCTCAGGCAACTTTTGCCAGCTCCATCGAGCAAGCATTATTTTATCACGTTTCTTGTGAAGGTTTGGTGTCGTATCCCTCCTGCTGACTTTTAGACTCTGGTAGATTTTATGCCACGACGTATACTGTACTGGATCATGTGGCTGTCCAACACCATATTAATAATTTTACGGGGCGTTTATTTTTTTTTTCAGTTATCTGTATACATCCTTCACATGAAGCCACGTTTTAATGTCCCATCCAACGTTTTTTCCACCACCGGAGTCACTTTTATCCCAGAAGGCTAAGTGTCATTTAACTTCTCTAATCCTCACTCTGCGCAGCTCTCTGTCAGCATGAATCATTAGCATGAATCACAGTGAGAGTTGAACCTAAGAGCATCAGATTACGAGCTTGGTATCCTAGCGATTGAGTCAAGCCTAAAAATTAAAGAATTTTCCTATATAAATCAAATTATGCGTGTAATATTGTTTCGAGTCCTACTCTTGTTGATAATTTTGAATGGAAATTGAGATTCATAATGTAACAAATTAAAAATGCCGTATATGAATTATTTTTTTCAAAGAGAAAGTTGTTTGTCATTTGCCGACTTTTGCAGCCTATAACTTTGAAAACAGAACTAATGTATGATTCTGAAAAAGTAAATAGAAATGTTTAATTAGTGTATATTCAACTCAGAAAGAATTATTAATTATCTCTTAAAATGATAAAAGCTGCCTTTTCCCATTACTCTGGGAATCTGAAGGCAAATCGTTGCTGTAAATCAAGATCACCTTATCAATCGGCGATCGTTAAAGTCCCCTATACCACCACACTTTATCACCAAAATTTCAAATTAATGGCAAAAATAAATCGTTTACAAGAGTCGTTCAACGTTTTGACTTTATCCAATGTTTTTCCCCGTTTTAGTTGATTTGTTTCACTTCTGAGCGGCACTTTATTTTGCACACAATGCACTAAATTTCCAGGTCACATGGACCAAAGGGATCAGAGAAGGTTATGGAAAGAGAACCCACTAGACAGCTGTGTATAAGATAGATGAAAAACTACTCTCAATGTAATCCAGCATGTACACGGGTTACGGCTTTACGTTCCGTCCAACGAACGGATGCCTTTCCAAGTCCTTCGGTGTCCCCTTTCTGACCGTGGAGATGGGGATGGATTCATCAGAGACGACAGAGGATGGATGGGATTCAGCAGAGACGAATCTCACCGATGACTCAAGTGAGATTCAAACAGTGAAAACTGCAGATTACGAGTCTTGCCCGCTAACCACGGAGCCAACCTCCACACACACACACACTGTTTGCGAGCACTATTAAAACTATTGAAGAATATGAAAATACGAATCCTACTATTCCGTTTATATCTATAGAACCGAAAATTTTTTAATTTATCTGAAAAAAGAAAAATATGAGTGTCTACCGACGGATACAATACAAACTGAAAAACTGTAGCTCACTTTCTGAAACGAGCTAAAAAATCGAAGTTCAAAATCTACAGGAGATAAAAAGAATTACAGTACGCATCTGACAGTGACAGATAGAAGTCCGTCTTCAAGAAATTCAATGCGTTTTTCAATATCATAAGCATACCCCCATTTTGAATATGTTTCAGCCGGATGATTGATATTCTATTTGGCAATGAATACTTTTCCAAATCTATCGGTGTTCTACCAAAAGATAAAGAGTCAATGTGTGAATAAATATCAACCCAGCCTATGTCTGGAACCGAATTTGAACGAAAGAGATCTGTTATTCTGTAACATCTTTCATCATTCCCATTGGTTTGTAGTTACAAGATTTTCTATGTTACAAGCATGTATGCCTGTGCATTAATGAATCTAAATAACATACAATGAGTGACCACTTTGAAAAAAGCTATGTTATGCCAATATTGTGTCAGATGTAAGGTTCAATGTCTTCTTAAGTTAGTTTTTATGACATAATGTAATGATGAATTAAATATTTCAAACAAATATCTTTAAATCTCATTATTCAGCAATATTCGTTGAATGCAATACTGCAATAATAAATATCTGTTAACGTAGAAGTCAATAAATAGTTATGTGCAAAAAAAATTAGGTTTGTCTATTTGCAGTATTCGGACACACGTATTTCTAGATTCATATCGGAATCGTTCTAACCACTAAAGATTTTTCCACTGATGTTATTTAATAATCTTCCTGAACTTGTGGCCCATGGAACCATTTATTATGGGGAAGGAAACTTCTTTTTGCAATGTTGGTAGCAGTCCCGGATCTAGGGCGGGGTGGGGGCCTCCACCCACTTTCAGAATGCTGGTTTAAAAATTATTAAACTTGCTTATACTTAGATAAATATAGAGGAAAAATTGTCATTACCCGGATAGGATCTGAACCCACGACCTTCTGATAACATAGCAAAGTGCTCTGACCACTGAGCTACCGGCCGCTGAACAATATATTATATTTCATTAATTTTTCAATAACGTTTTTAAAGACTTGTAAAACGGAAGGGGAAATGTTATACTGTATTGGATATCCAATCTCTTGACATCTCCGGTTATATTTTTGGGTGTTCGATTCTGTTTCTTTCCCCACTGCTACCCCCTTCATTTTCTTAGATCCAAGCCGGATTGGTAGATGCCACATTAGTGGATAAATGAAGATCCGGTGTTAGTTTAGCGGTTAGAACACTGTGGCATGAATCTAGAAAGACGCGCGTTCGAGTCCCGCTCATCGCCAAAATTCATTTTTCTCCACAAAACTAATATTCGTTGAATTCAACCCAAAGTTGCGGAAGCTGAACATTTAAAAACAACTTAGCTGCTTCAGCCAAAAAAATTCAGATTTCGCGGAAATATAAAAACTCATTACTCAATTTTTTTTTAAATGCGCTAAGGAATTTTAGAAAAGTTTAACATAACTGTTTTGTTTTAAATTATTTGAATTAATTTTTCAAATAAATTATTTCATTTGGCGTTGCTGCTCTTAACTATCCAGTTGCCATTAACTATTTTTGTATTGAATGGATGTTTCCAAAAACAGAGATTTGTTTAGATTTGATTAAGATCTCTGATATATATTAAATCCCATTTTTCCGTTAAAAGAAGTTCAAGAAATTATTGAATTTTTTAGTTTGACTTCCTTATCCCATGAGTTTGTTCCTAATGTAGCTGACACTGAGTGTATATATCAGTAGCATATTCAAGGCGGTGGTTATAAAATCATAACCCTCCCTCTAAACTCTCCTTTAGGTCTTGAAAAGCGTATATTTTCTAAGGAAGTCTCCGAAAATCAGATTCAAGAATATCAAAACTTCAATTATTAGCTAAAACACGTCATATCCATTCTCACTCTCATTAAGACTTTCTGAGGCGCATTGTAGTATACACCAGGAATAGCAACTCAAATTTACCTAAGGTTCACCCTTTCCGAAATTTACAGACCGGGGGTCAGGTATATATATAAATATTGCAATTTTTTTTATTTAAAAAACGCGAAAGACAGAGATAACTTGTAAGCTTTTGGTTTGTGTTGGTTTCTCATATAAATACAAACATTTACACAAGTATTATGCTCTTTGGCTTAGCAGTCAGATTTTCTAACCCTACACCTATAGCGCTTTAAATTCATATAAAAGCAGATGAGTTATATAATTCATATAAAAGCGGATAAGGTATACAATTCATATAAAATCATATATAACTCATATAAAAATAATTCCCAGACACAAAATAATTTCTTTATTATTAGTATATCTAGTGTTGTTACGCAAACATATAATAGGTATTTTCTAGTGTGTGGTATGGTTATAATATGAGAAGGCAAAACTGTGAGAGACATTCAGAGTTCTTATTTTAACGTTGGCAAAGAGGCGACGGGCAGGAGAAAAAGGCTGGCCAGTTTGCAATCTGTGTTATAGACATATTCTGTTAGCAACTACATAAATGACATATCACACTTTATTTCCTTTTTGAATAAAAATATTTAATATAAACTAGCAAATAAGAAAATATATAGAATGGAAACTACGAACACAATGTGTTTTACAATGACTGAGCCCCGTGTAAGGCATGGTTGTTTGTGGTAGTTTTCTGCTGAGGTCGCGCCTTTTTCACAGACCTTATGCTATGGCATATAAACTTACAGGCTCCTGTCAGACCTCTGTGGCAAGCATCTGCTTTACGGGGTATTTATATTTTATTATTATGTAAGTAATAATAAAGATTTTGCTAAGCACACATAGAATGCACTTTGAAAATCTCCACTTGATTCACAACTGAAACACAAATGCACTCTTAATCCATAGAATATCAAAATGCGCATTTTGAGATTTGCAAGGAAAGGTTTCACGTCACGTCTACTTATTTGTCGTCAAATATGAATTAGTAAATATTAATATAGACTTATATTTCTGCGTTGAAAAGTATTTTCTGGAGTACTGCAGAAATGACTACAGAAAGAAATAATTTTGTATGCACTCTTAATTTCGATATCAATACGATGTGAATGAAATTCTATTGTGATACATCAAGCATCAACGTGATTCTTAAGTGAGCAACAGAACTCTTCTTTCAATTCATTTTATTTATTTCGACTTAGTGATTCGAATTCCAATGAATCTGAAAGGTCAGAAACTCGCCTTCCGTTTTCAAGGTTTCCTTTTTTTACAATTCGAGAGAGTGTTTGAACATCGGAAGGAAATGTAAGAGAACCACTTATTGTGTTGTTACCCAAGAAGATCTCAATAAATTCTGGAAACGTATCTCGAATTACGTGAGGAACATGCAAGAATCGGTCTCTTACAGAAGTTAAAGATGTTCTTGTTCCGCGCCCGCGACGTATGTAGGCTTAAAGTTTCTTTAGCTCCAATAGGGAAAGACCACTGCCGATTTATAAACATTTCTTAAAAGCAGTCTTCTCTGCCGAGTACTCGATCATCAACTTGATAATTTCCGCACATTTGAATTTAAAAGCAATGCTAGATATGTAGATAATTAAACGGCACCTAACATGACACACTGAAAGTTTAATCATCCGATGTCACTTACGGAACATAGTTTCTTTTGAACATATATTTATTACATATTACTAGTTCCTTTAAATTTAAGTATGGCAGCTTTTCTAATAAGATCGACCATACATACATACAAAATCCTCATGCAGCCATGAGCCTACAGAGGTCCTACCAGAGTGTATAATTTTTCTCTCCAGATATGTCTCTCTCTTGAGCTACAGCTGCTACATTTGGCTATTGTAAGGAAATACTACTAAAGTCCTGTTTGACATTGTCTGCCCATCGCATCCTAGTCGCCCCTTTTCCTGAAGCCTTTAAGGCACACTCTTCGTAATCATAATCCTATTTACCAATCTGCAGTATTCATATGGGCAACATGGCCAAACAACACTTCTTTCTCTTTGCTCAATATGCTGCTCAAAGGAAGTTGTTGACTCATCCTTCTAACCCCATCATTATTTACAAAATCAAACCACCTGATGCCCAAGATACTGCACAAGCATCTAGAATCAAAGGCATCAAATTTCTTGTTATTCTGCTTACAAAGGGTCCATGTTTCACTGACATAACTAACTTTAGAAGTAACCAAACTCTTATAAACCTAATTTTAGTCTTTAGTTATATACACAGTCGTATCAGAATAATATGACCACCTACCATACATATACTTATGGTAGGTGGTCATATTATTCTGATACGACTGTGTATATATACCTATTTTTCCACACTCTCCACATGTTCTTAAAAGTTCCAGCAGCAATCCCTGTATCTATATGTCCAACAGCAATCCTCTGTAACTTCCGAGATAATTAAACTGAGACACCTGCTCAAGAGTGAAGCCATTCAAAGCAACTGCAGCACTATCTGCTTGACCAATTTTCATCACTTTAGTTTTCTCTCTATTTATTACCAAACCCACTCTATTACCTGTCTCATCAACAATTCTAACGAAAAAAATTCATCTCATCAGCATCATTAGCCAACAGGGTCAAACCATCTGCATAATTTAAATCAGATATTTTGAAATTATTAGATCATTTAAGGCCAAAAATTTCCCTTGTAATGAATTTCGCATAACATAATCAATAACCAAAAGGAGACAAAATGCACTCTTGTCTAACTCCACTAGTAATGCTAAACCAATCGCTACAAACCTTCTAAACTCTTACACACGATTCAGTGTTATTATAGAGAGCTTTCATTATGCTAACTAACTTGTCAGGTATTCCATGATCTAACGATCAACAAGAAATTATGTCGATTAACAGAGTCAAATGCCATTTTGAAATCTGTAAAGCTAGTAACCACAGGTTTCTGAAACTCTAAACGTTTCTCAACAATATTGACAATATTTGATAGCTACAACCCCTACCACTTCTGAATCTGCACTGTTCATCACGCAGTTGTCCATCAACCAAATTATTAAATCTTATTAAGTATAATCATGCAATGACCTTTACCTGGAATGGAAGGTAAATTAATTCCCCTATAATTATCACAAGAACTACGATCACTATTTTTAAAAACAGAGTGAATAATAGCTCTAGTAAAATCCTTAGGAATAACGCCTGTATCATAAAAAAGATTTATAATTTCAGACAGCCGTGTGACACCAGCTCTAAGCATTTCAGTGCAATGTCGCCAGCTCTAAGCATTTCAGTGGTGATTTCATCTATCCCAGGGGATTTATGCAGTTTTCATTTAGCGACAGCCAAACGACTTCAGAATCTGATATAGGTAGGTGAGGACAGACACTTTTGTTCAGGGACGCAGATATGGCAGGGGGGGGGGGGGTGGCCTGCAAAAGAAAAATCCGGTTTCTTTTTCAAGATTTATATAATTATTCTTTGAAGATATCGTGTGTGAAGCCTAAAATAGATTTTACCCAATTCTGTGAGATTTCTGAAAAATAACACTTATTATTATTAACTCCTGCTCCTAGGAGGTCCCAGAGCCCCGAGACACTAAGAGTCAGGAAAGCAACAACGTTCAGCTCCCCTTATTAGTCTGCGCCTGGATATATGGCAACATTAATGCCGGTATTCTACAAGGGTTTATCAAAATAATGGAAGCATCGATGGCGACTGGAGTATACGCAATGCGCCGTGTGACAACACAAATGCCGCCAGCTCTAAGTATTTCAGTGGTGATTGCATCCATTCCATGGGATTTATGCAGTTTTCATATAGAAGCAAACCTGCACCTTGGAGATGCTTTCCAACCTTCTTCCCTGAAAAGAGAAATTGAGAGTTATTTTTTAAACATCCCAACTTTACTGTGCATCTGGCTTCTTGCCACCCTAGAATACCTAGGTTATAACGCTGGAATTTCTGGGTGAGGACGTCAAGAGAATAATCTCTATGTAACGCCTTCACATTCGATGTATTTGCAGAGAGAAAATGATTAGTAGGATTTTCAAAGAAACTACAGTAGTTTTATTGAGAGAGGCTAACAATATCAAACAGCTCCCTAATTGCAGGCATGGGGCAATCATCATCATCACACGTCCCTCAAAATTGAAAGTTCTAGAACAAAAAGAGATTGTTCTAACACATTCAGATCATAGTAGGAGAGTAAATAAAAAATATGATACTAAAGTAATTGTAATTTTGTAGTATAATCTTCATGTTGTGGTATTATGAAAGTAAAAATGTTGTATAATTTTCATGTTGTATATGAGAAAAAAAAAGAAAAGAAATAAATATTGATTGTCTAGTTTTCATGTTGTTTATGTTGTTAGGAGAAGAAAGAATGAAGTTTGTTAAGGTATGTTAGATGGTATCCAGTAATGAACAGTCTTTGAAAAAATCTGTTATGAATCTATATAAGATGAGTTTTTTTTTTGTTATTATGGTGAAGGATATTTGGGAAAGAGTAGGAAAAAATATTAAATTTATTAAGTTTGTTGTAATAATTTTGTCTTTGTAAGTTATAGAGATTGTAGTTAAAAATAATAAGGGATAAAGTTTGGGGAGTTAAGCAGTTTGGACAATTGGAAAAATCTTTCAGTTTAAATTGAAATAATGTAGTATTAGTTAAAGCTTTATTTGTTTTTAGTTTTGAGATGAAATTAATTTCTTTTTTAGAAAAACCATAATTTTTAAATTGACGTATCTGTGTGTCAATTAAGCATCTATGTGAATTAACAGCATTGGTTTCAAAATAAGTTTGGATTTCATTTAGTAATATTTTTTGTTCTGATTTTTATGAAGAAAAATAAAGAATGGTACAGGGTTTATCAATCAGTGTTTTTTTAGCAAGAGAGTCTACCTTTTCATTTTCAGTGATCCCTACGTGAGAAAGGATCCACTGAATGCATATGTAATTGTTTTGAGAAATGTGTTTAAAAGTTACAGAAAGAGCATCAGTGATGTATATAGGAAAATTTGATTTATATGGATTTTGATATAAAGATTAATAGTAGATTTGCAGTCAGAAAAGATTAAAATTGAGGAATTGGTAAATTTTAATGACCAGTCAACAGCAAAAATAATTGCAGTAATTTCTGCTAAATTTATAGGAGCTGGGTTGTTGAATTTAATTATGAAAGATTTATTTTGTTCTGAACATACAAATGCACCAGATGTGGAAAGTAAATCATCACTGTGGGATCCATCTGTGTATATTTTTATGCAATTCTTATAGTGATTTGATATGTATAAATTGGTAATTATATTAAGAGAACAGGCATCTAATTTTTTTTTTGCTATGGATTCTTGGAATGTCATTATACAAAATGGTTGGACTGCTAAGCCAGATTGGAAATTTAGGGGGAAGATCACCACTTAATTTGTTGAGGATGACCTGCAGTTGATTTGTTTGGTTTATGCTATTAATGATAGTGTATTCAATGCCAGAGAGGATTTTGGATAAGATGGGATGTGATGTGTTTTTAGAGAAAATTCTATAAATTAAGTTAGAAAGTAAATTATTTTCATTTATGAAGATAGGAGGTATTGATGTTTCTGCATAAAGGTCAATATTTTTGCTTCCCCTGGGTAAACCTAGGGAGTATCTGATAATTTTAGTTTGTAGTGATTCTAATGATTTTGCTCTAGAGATAGACAAGTTATTTAGAAATTCAGTTCCATATTGAAATTTAGGAGCAATTATATTTTTATATAAGAGTACAATATTTTGAGTATTGCAGCCCCATTTACCTCCTCCTTAATATTTTAAAAAATTAAATAATTTGTTACCAATATTAATAACATTATTAACACGAAATTTCCATAGTAGTTTGCTGTCAAAGTGTAATCCTAAAAATTTGGCATCTTTAACAATTTTGAGATTACATTTATTTATTTGAAGTTTAAAGTCATTAGGTAGTTTTTTAGATTTGTGAAAATAAAGTATGGATGTTTTTTCAATAGATATAGTTAAATTCCATTTTTGACAAAAATCATGTAGTTGATTAAGGGATAATTGAAGAAAATGTTCTATAACATAAGGATTATCATGTTGTTTCCACAGTATGATGTTATCTGCATATATGCCATAGTTTATGTTATCAGGGTGAGTGTTAGGAAGATCAGAGAGAAATATATTAAATAAATTAGGTGAAAGTATGTCTCCTTGTACAATTCCTGTGGTAAAAGGATATTCTTTAGAAAAGGAGGTATTATTTATTTTGACTTAAAATATTTTTTGGTAATAATATTGAATAAGGTTTTGTATAAGTTACCTGAAATATTTATGTTTTTGATTTTATGAAGTAAAGCTGTATGTATGGTTGACAGAATGAAATGCATTTTAAATATCTATAATAATAGCTACAAATATTGTTTTTTACGAAAAGCAAGTTCAATGTCAGTTACAAAATGTAAAATCAGATCTTTTGTTAATCTGCATGATCTATAGCCATAAAAATGTTCATTTAAGGTGTTAAAATGTTCTATATGCCAGGTGAGTCTGGAATTTACTAGTCTTTCAAAAAGTTTTAAAACATTTGATGATAAACATATAGGTCTGTAAGAATGGAAATCATAAATATTTTTATTTTGTTTATGTATAAAAATTAGGTGATTATCTAATCATTGATCTGGAATTTTACCTGAAGTCCAAATTTGATTGAATATTTGTAGTAATTTTATAAGTGAAGAATGAGGAATGTTTTTTAAGATTTTAGACCTGTTTCCTCACCGCTAAAGCGCTGGTAAGAACTTCAGACATCACCTTTTCAAATGGACCTTTTCAAAAAGCAGATGACCTGTCTGAGACACATTACTCAGATTAGGATTGGCGTTGCCCAACTAGCAAAGTGAGAATTTTGGTACCTGCGATGGCTTGTGATCAGGATTATCCACCAGCTCATATAAGGTATCCTGTGCCTCTATTCACCTACAGCTGGCAACCCACAGGCAAATAGAAAACACAGCGGCAGATTTTCCCTCAACAGAGGTCCACTAGTGCAGCACGTCCGGGATCCATAATCAAACTCAAAGCCATAAACCATTCCAGTCTAGTGGGTATAAATGGAAAGCAAACAACTTGCTGGGCAAAGCACTCGTTATCACAAAAGCATTAAAAAAATTCAAAGAATGTGGAATTGTTGCTATGGTTTTACCAAATGTCTCATGGTATTACTAACAAAAGAAAAACTATAGTATATATAGTACTGGGTGTGTATAATTAAAGTTTACCAACCCCAAACTCTCTCTAGTGAAAATCATTAATCGGTCAGCTTTAAAATTTGGAAATTGTAGAAGTACATAAGGAAGGGAATTACACACGAAAAACGTTAGTTGCGAAACTCACTACTAGGTGGGTTGGTTGGGTTGTTTTACTTCTGGCCTCTATGAGCGGCACTTTTTTGCACAAAATAGACTAAATGACCAGGTCACAAGAACCCCGAAGGCTCAGAGTAGATTGGAGAAGTTTACCCATTGAAACAGCAGTTGGGAGACAGATAGCCTCCCGTCAAGGCCATCTAGCGTGTTCTTTAATATGCACATGGTATGTCTATCCCGCACACGGGACCTTGTCTTAACTTCGCATCCGAACAGACGATGGCCTTTCCAAACCCATAGGTGTTCCCTACTTACTGTATCACTAGGTCAAAAGGGAACTGTATTCTTCAGAATAGACAAAAAACTCTCAAAATTCGGTAGTGTATTATGGAAAGGATATGAAACGGAATTTTCGAAGATTGATCATAGTTTTGATAGTCACGGGCTGTTATGGTTACTCAAACGCTTTTCAAGCAAGCAAACGTTTTATCAGCAATCACGTAAAGCACATATTTAAATGTAATACGTTTGTCGTTTAGGGTGGGCCGAAAGAATTCAAATTTTATTTTTCGAGTCGTAATACCGCGGAAAAGTTGCGAATTGGGGAGACTAAAAAGGGGTAAAAAAAGAAATAAAATCGGTTTATATCTTCCGGTCGCGCATGTGCTCTAAATTTGCCGAAATTTGGAAAAATTCACATTTTTACGATAATTTTTAACATTTTTAAATTAGCCTCTTCCCGAATGTAATAGCTCAAATTCTTATGTATTAGAACCACAGAAAATAATGTTTAAATATTGTTTAAATCCATCAACATCTTAAGGGTCGCGCATTGCCTTCAAAGTTAATGAAATTTTGAAAAAAAATTTACAAATAAAGGTAAATCACAATTCAAGGAAAAAAAACACTAACAACTTACATGTTCTTTATACTTGTTCTTTATTGAATACAAGTGAGTCTAACTCATTCGAAAAGGTTCCGTAGAGTAAAAAAGGAAGAGCATTACTCGCTAATTCAAGAACCTGGTTCAGTCTACATCGGCCATGTTACTCCAACTTCTGGAAGTTCTGAAGATATTGTCACTCCTATTATTTCTTATCTGTCTGGTCGTGGTATTTCTCTTGAAAAATTAGTTGTCATAGGATGTGATGGCACTGCTGTTAATACAGGTTGGAAAAACGGTCTGATTCGCCGAATCGAAATACATTTGGGGAAACCATTACAATGGGCAGTTTGCCTTCTCCATTTCAATGAACTACCATTCCGGCATCTGTTTCAATATCTAGACGGTAAATCAACGTGTCCGAAATCTCTGAGAGTGCCAATCGGTGAAAAGCTAAGTGGCTGCGAAAAACGTCTAATGATTGGTGGCTTCAAGAGTATTGGCTGTCAGATCCCCACAATGGACAGAAGTATACTAAGTAAGGATCAGCAATATCTACTCGATATTTCCATGGCAATAAAGTCGGGAAACTGTAAAGAGGATTTAGCTGTACGAGATCCTGGTCCCTTGTCACACTCGAGGTGGTTGACAACAGCAAATCGAACTCTCAGATTGTACTTAAGTGAAGAAAGTCCCACACCTGAACTTCAAGAAATAGTTATATTTATTTTGAAGTCATACATGCTAATGTGGTTTAGTATTAAAACAAGTAAATACTTTACAGAGGGACCAAAACTTGTGTACCAATCAATACAATCTTCAAGGTACCTGCCTGAAGATTTACTTAATATTGTCGACCCTGTGATCGAACGAAATGGCTTTTTCGCTCATCCAGAACATTTAATGTTAGCCATGACACAAGATAATACAAAACACATAAGAGAGCTCTGACTTCGACGACTTCTAAAGGCGAGACAGTTAGATCAAAAGAGAACAACTATCAGAACATTCATGCCGCCAAAACTCAATTGCAAGGCTTAAGACTACTCGGAAATAATTAACTGGATGGATTGTGATTTATATTCTCCCCCATCATTAAAATCTGAATATGTGATTTAATCTCGTATTCAGATTGAATATGAGATTAAATCACATATTCAAAGTGACTCAGTCCCTGATTGGGATATAACATTCAATACATTCCCAGTTCACACACAGGCAGTTGAACGATGTGTGAAACTCGTGACAGAAGCCTCAGGAAAAGTTTGCGGAGCTGAATCTAGGGATGGTTTTATCAGAACGACTCTGCTGTCAAGGTCAACCATGCCTAACTTCGCCCATAAATCAGATTTCAAAGTACCTTCAGCTAAGAATGAGTGAAAACGGAGATGTTCAATTGTTCAACATGAGTTTCTTGGACTTACGACTCTTCATACAAAAACTTAGTTTTTTCAATAAAAAAATCTGTTTATAAATATTACTAATGGTCTAAAATAATTTGTTTTTAAACATTTAAACTTGTATTCAATAAAGAACAAATATAAAGAACATGTAAGTTGTTAGTGTTTTTTTTCCTTGAACTGATCTAACCTTTATTTGTAAATGTTTTTCAAAATTTCATTAATTTTGAAGGCAATGCGCGACCGGAAGATGTTGATGGATTTAAATAATATTTAAACATTATTTTCTGTGGTTCTAATACATAAGAATTTGAGCTATTACATTCGGGAAGAGGCTAATTTAAAAATGTTAAAAATTATCGTAAAAATGTGAATTTTTCCAAATTTCGGCAAACTTTAGAGCACATGCGCGACGGAAGATATAAACCGATTTTATTTCTTTTTAACCCCTTTTTAGTCTCCCCAATTCGCAACTTTTCCGCGGTATTACGACTTGAAAAAAAATTTTGAATTTTTTCGGCCCACCCTATTGTCGGTATTACCGTAGGGTTAACAGATGCCAGTGTTCTAAAAGGAAGACAAAAACGCTAGAAATGGAGGAAAAAAGAGAACAAAAAGCTAAAAATGGAAGACAAAGGACCATATGCTTTCAATTTATGAAATGAAATAACTGTTCCTTATTAAATTTTATGGTAAGTACCGACTAACAGTTAAGTCAGAAAAAGAAATAATAATTAGATATACTTTAAAATATATGATATACCGAATTCTATTCATACTATATAAGCGATCAATAGTATCAATGCATAATAGTTAGTAACCAACTGGGACGGCAATTATCTGTTTCTATGAACTCCGACTGAGGTAGTGGTTAGCAGTGATTTTGGTCTTGGTAGGACATCTGTTTGTATGAGGAAGTTCCTATAAACTAGGAGTAATGCTTAACTCTTGAGTTGTCTTTTATGTTTCAAAAAAAAAAACTGCTGTAAACTTTCATAGCTCTATTTGTCCGTGGGTGGAAGCAAATTCTTTTCCAGTTTTCTGTAGCTCATACTTTTCAATCGGGCATGTAAATTGCACGTATTGAGTTTACAGAAAACAGTACCTTTGACAACAATTACAGATTAATTTAGAATTCACAATTTGTATTTACGGTAAATATTTTCACGTTTAACAGAAAAACTCTAGAGAAAATAATTTAAGACTTCTAAAGGTTAAATATGTGTTAGAAGAATTTACCTCAGAAATTAATTAAAACTTAACAAATATTGTTTGGAACAATTTAATAAAATATTCATTTTAAAAGTTGCGCAATGATCATTGCATTATTAGACAATCATTAATGATTTTTATTGTTAAACATTCTAGCTTCCGTGCCTCTTTAAATAATGAACTAATATTATTGAAAATCGAGATGTAAATAGATTTGATTATGATCTTTAATTTATAAACAGTCACAATTTTCTATTAAATACATATTTTAGAAACTATAAAGCTTTGAAAATAGATTCTCATTGACATAATGTGATAATTCTCTATTTCGTTACGGCAATTTTGTTTGGTATTTTGAAGACCCATTTTAGTATGTTGAACTATTGCTACGAAAAGACCTAAAACTCGTTGGGTCGGGGATGGCTCAGTCGGTGGTGTGCCAGGCTCATAATCTGCAGTTCACAGTTTCGAATCCCATCAAGCCCAGCGTTGAGATTTATCTTCGCGAAACTTCCAGCTAGGTTTGTAGGGAACATCAGTGGGCTTGAAAAGGACGACGTCCGTCAGATTGGACGTTAAGACGTGGCCCCGTATACAGGAAAGCCCTATTCAGTGCAAGTTAATAAACATGGTGGATAGCCTTGATGAGCGGCTGCTATCTGTGTCCTAACAGCTGTCCAGGGGGTAGCTCATAGGTAAAATAACATAACCCTCTGCTACTAAGGTGAGGCATAAAATATGTAATGTGTAATGAGTTTTAGGGTTGTGTTTTTTTAGCTCTAAGCGGCGCTTTTAACACACAATGAGTTAAATGTCATGGTTACAAAGACCCAGAGAACTCAGAGAAGGTTGGGGAGGAGGGAACCACTGGACAGTTGTTGAGAGACAAATGATAGCCTCCAGTCTAGGTCATCCAGCGTGTTCTTTAACGTGCAGGGGATATGGCTCTGTCGCACATAGCGCCGGGACTTAACGTCCCATTTGACTGATATCGGCCTTTTCAAGCACATCGGTGTTTCCTACTAACCCAACGGGGAGTTTTGAGGAGATAAATCGCAACGCTAGCCTTGCTGGGACTCGAAACTGGAAACTGCAGATTACGAGCCAGCGCGATACCGACAGAGCCACCCCTGCTCTAATGAGTTTTGGGTTTTTCTTGTAACAATAATTAAACATATCAATCAAAATTTTCCTGCCGTAATAGAAATTTACCATATTATGTCAATGGGAATCTAACTTCAAAGCTCTACAACTTTTAAAATATGCATTTAATAGAAAAATGTGACTGATGATCATCATCATCATCATCATCATCATCATCATCATCAAGCAGCCATGGGCTACGGAGGAGAATTTAGTTCTCCAAGCAAGTCTATCCTGAGCTACATCTACTGCATCTGGCCACTGCACACCAATTCTAACAAGGGCCTGTTTGACATTGTCTGCCACCGCATCCTAGGTCTCCCCTTCTTTCTGAGGCCTTTAGGCACACTGTTCAAAACCCTATTCGCCAATCTATAATTATTCATACGGGCAACATGGCCAAACCAACGGAGTCTCTCTCTGCACAATATGCTGCTTAAAGGAGGTTGCAAACTCCTTTGCCTAACCTCATCATTAGTTACAAAGTTGAACCACCTAATGCCCAAGATACTGCGTAAGCATCTGGAATCAAAAGCATCTAGTTTCCTGTTATCTTGTTTACAAAGTGTCCAAATATCACTATCATAACTAACCCTAGAAAGAACCAAACTATTACACAGCCTAATTTTAGTCTTTAGGTGTATACGCCTATTTCTCCACACTCTCCATAGATTCTTAAAAGTCCCCAGCAATCCCTATTCGTCTGTTAATCTCATGCCGTACATCACCATTATCTGTTAAATAGCTCCCAAGATAATTAAACTGTGACACCTGCTCAAGACTGCAGCCATTCAGATTAACTGAATCACAGCCTGCCTGACCAATTTTGATCACTTTAGTTTTCTCTCTGTTTATAACCAAACCTACTCTACTACCAGTCTCATCAACGACTCGAATGAAAGAGTTCATCTCATCAACATCATTTGCCAAAAGGGCTAAATCATCAGCATAATCTAAATCAGAAATTTTCGTATCTCCACCCCATTTAAGGCCAAAATCTTTCCCTTGAAGTGAATTTCGCATAACATAATCAATAACGAAGCTAAAGAGAAAAGGAGACAAAATGCACCCTTGTCGAACACCAGAAGTAATGCTAAATCTATTCCTACAAGCCTTACCAACTCTCACACAGGACTCAGTGTTATTATAGATAGCTTTCATTATGTTAACTAACTTGTCTGGTATACCATATGATCTCACAATCAACCACAAATTATGACGATCAACAGAGTCGAAAGCCTTTTTGAAATCAACAAAGCTAGCAACCAAAGGTTTCTGAAACTCTAAACATTTCTCAAGAATCTGCCTAAGTGAAAATATTTGATCCACACATCCCCTACCACTTCTGAATCCACATTGCTCATCACGCAATTGACTGTCAACAAGATTCTTAATTCTATTAAGCACAATCATGGAAAGAACTTTACCTGGAACAGAGAGTAAGCTGATACCCCTATAGTTATCACAAGAACTGCGATCACCTTTTTTGAAAATAGGGATAAGAATAGCTCTGGTAAAATCCTTAGGAACCATGCCTTTATCATTAAAGATATTCAGAATTTCAGTCATCCAAGTGGTAACCGAAACATTCCCAGCTCTAAGCATTTCGGCAGTAATTTCATCTACCCCTGGGGATTTATGAAGTTTAAGTTTAGAAACAGCCAAAATAACTTCAGATTGTGTTATAGGGCCAACATTAAAGCCACCAATGCATCATCCATCATCACTGCAAACAATGGGACCAACTACATTGTTTAGAACATCACTGAAATGCTCAGCCCACGTAGCCATGACAGAATCCTCCCCTTCTATAACCGTACCTTGTTTATCCTTCAATCCTTGTATGCCTGTCCGTTTTCTACTACATAAAACATTAACTATCTGGTACAGCTCTCTGCTGTTGTGCTGTCTAACTGCTTCCTGGGCTTTATCAGCCAAACCATCAAGCCAAAGATTTTTATCCGCAGCTAACTGATCTTTTACACGTTTATTAAGTTCTCTGTAATGCTTTCTATTAGGACTAGTAGGGTATTGATTAAAGACATTCCTGCAGTTCTTTCTTTCCGAAATAAGCTCAAGCGCCTTATCACTCAGATAATTCTGCCTCCTCTGCCCCCTTTTTCCTAAAAGAATACTGTTTGTGTCCAAAAAAGCCTGTTTAAAATGATCCCATTCTTCCTCAACTTCAGTAGTAAGCAAACCATGACTGTCATAATGACTAAGTAACCTATCATGGTAAGCTTTGGTTATATCTGGATCTTTCAGAGCTTCAGCATTAAAAGTGAATTTTTTAACCCTAGCACAACACTTTTTAAGTTTAAGTTGCAACACACTTTTAACAAGGTAATGGTCAGATCCAATTTCAGCTCCCCTATATGCCCTGGTATTCCTAACAGAACTAGCCCATTTGCTGTTAATTAATATGTAATCAATCATATTCTTATGCAGCCCATCAGGTGAAACCCATGTGTACTTATGTATGTCGCGGTGTTTGTAATAAGTGTTAGTTATTCTGAATCCATTGAATTTACTTACCTGCAGGAGACGTTGCCCATTGCCATTGCAACTACCAATATCAAAAGGGCCTATTACTCCTCCCCAAAGGTCAGAGTCAGTACCAACTTTGGCATTGAAGTCACCAAGAACAAGGGTAATATCTCCTTTCTTGACAGAATTCAAAATATCCTGAAGTTGTTCATAAAACCTATCCTTCTCATCCTCATCGGCATTCTCAGTGGGGGCATAACAGCAGATAACATTCAAGTCTTTAACGCTTGTCTGAAATTTTGCTGTAAGAAACCTTTCATTAATGCACTCATACCCTAGAAGAGCATCGCTAACGTGTCTGCTGAGAAGCAGACCCACGCCTTGGTGATGCTTATTGTCGTCCCTCCCTGAAAAGAGAAATTTAAGATTATTTTTAAGAATCTGACCTTTATCTGTCCATCTGGTCTCTTGCAAGCGAAGAATATCTAAATTATAATGGTGGAATTCTTGTGTGAGGACATCAAAAGAATAAGCTCTGTGCAGAGTCCTCACATTCCAACTACGTATGGAGAGAAAATGGTTAGTGGGATGTTTAAAGAAACTATGTTTATTGAGAGAGGGAATGCCGACAATATCAAACAGCCCCCTAATCGCAGACATGGGGCAAAGACCCGTTCCCCCATTACTAATGGCTGAAGCCATCTGCACTGGAAGATTTCCTCTAACGTAGAATTTGACGATGCCAATAGAAGCAAAGAGTTCAGGTGCGTGCGATGACTTCAGCTCAGGATTATCCACCAGCTGATAAACATATTCTGTGAATCTATTCACTTGGGGCTGTCAACCCACAAACAAACAGAAAACACAGCGGAAGATTTTCCCTCCACAGAAGCCCACCAGTGCAGCAAACTCAGGATCCATAATCAAGCTCAGAGCCATATATCTGTCCAGTGGGTTTATATGGTCAGCACCAGGACCCTGTGTGGTTGACCACTCCTCAGCAGGGTAGAAAAAAAAAGAAAAGTAGCCACAGTTGTCCAGATCAGTAGGCTACACTAATCTGGCAGCCCTCCCCGTCCGTTCACTTCCACAAGAGAGTATCTCTTTTGAAAGGTACTAACGGTCCGCACCACGAGAAGGCGGGGTCGGATATTAGGTGCTAGGCCTGGCCGGTTCTATGCATCATCACGGGGGATTGGTGCATAGCTCTCCTTCCAGTGACTACCTAGCTACCATTTACAGCCCCTGATGATAATATAAAGATCATAATCAAATCTATTTAAATCTCGATTTTCAACAATAATTGTTCAATATTTAAAGAAGCACGGAAGCTAGAAAGATTAACTGAAAAAATCATTAATGATTGCCTAATATTGAAATAATCATTGTACATGCTTCATTGTACATTGTACATTGCTTCTGATACATGGTTAACCTCTTAAAGTCTTAAATTATTTTGTCTAGAGTTCATTTGAGCACATATATGGAAAGTCAATAAAACCGTATGTCTAACACGACGATGAATTGACGTTGCGATGAATTGGTGTCACGATGAATTGACGCTGAGAAGAATTGACGTTGCGGTGAATTGACGTGGAAGGGTTTTGGAGGAAGTATGGTAACCCTGTATTACTGTATAAGAATTTGACTCTGACGCTGTTATCGGTTAAGTCATGCCCCTATATGTGCAATATTCGAGAAATTATTTTAACAGAAATAAAACTCTGCACTAAAGAGTTTGTGGGATATAGGGGGTCCAGAAAAGGCCCACTAAACGCAAATGGATTGCGTAAAATGATTAAGAAATTCGTAGAAACCGTTATGCTAAACCAGAGGTTCCCAAACTTATTTGTCTTACCCCCCCCCCACCTTTTCAGCACAAAAATTACTCAGCGCCCCCTGGAAATCTATCTTCTTTAAGCGAACAAACAGAAAGATGCAATGACAAACTTGCGTTCTTTTTTGTATCTATATTTCTACCTAGGTTCTACAACATAGTAAAGAAATATGTTGTTGGAAATAAGACACCTTGAAGCTTGAAATTATAAAATTATTTATTAAAATCAACCATAGTAACATTCTTCATTACACACAGAAAATTAAGATAACGAAGGATAATTTTATGTGCTTATTTGAAAATATAGTAATCACTACGACTTTAACTCTATGTTACACAACAGATGAGACATGTACGAACGGCGTTTCAAAAATTTCTTATCTTCCCTTCTTTCTTTATACTTCCAGCGGCCTCCAATTGCACCCGAGGCTACTACCGACCCCCTGGATCGTTACAGCGCCCCCCAGGGGGCGGTATCGTCCACTTTGGGAAACATTGTGCTAAACGTTAAGCCTGGACCGGAACTGAACCTTGCATGTCATAAGCAAATGGTGGAGGACTTTGGATTTTTTTTTTTAGACAGGTTGCCACATTGTCCCATTTATTAATAAATTTTAATGATAGTTTAATAAAGATTGATTAAATAAGAAAATTCCAATGTATTTCTCTGCGTGGTTCGAATTTTAATATGTAGTAAATAACACACCTTCCTTTTCACTAATTAGTCAATCAAATCCATAAGACATTTTCCTCTAATTCTTATGTGGGACAGAAAATAGGAGTGATAATTCGGGTTATGCTATAATATTCCTACATAGGTAGCTTTCATTTAATATACATCTCGTTAAGCTGTATAATCTTGTAAGTAATTTTCTCCTTTAGGTTGAAGAGATTTTTCGACGTATTTATTCATATATTAAGGAAGATATCACTCTGAATTAAACGTCGATCAATTTTAGAGGAAAGATTGTCTTTAGCCGGGTGGGATACGAACCCACGACCTCCTGAAATCATGTCAGGTGCTCTGGACCACTGAGCTACCTGCCGCCGATCAAGATTTCCTCTTATTGATGCTATGAACCATCTACCAACAGTGCATAATTCTCCGTGTCTCACAAAAATAGTGTTTCTTGAGGCTGAGAGCAGACATAGAAAGTGATCTCTTTCTATGTGTCTCATGAAGAAATCAGGAAATTATATATATATAAGACAAGACCCACTAGTTCCGCCAAAAAGCACTACTAGTATAGGGAAATGCCATTTTCGCCACTAACTACGGTCGGGGGCAAGACAGTACCATATAGATACAGCTCGTCCCCGACTACCTAATGGCGAGCAGTCCTATAGAAGGAAAGCTCATCCATCGGTCAAAACCATAAATTAATCTGCGCCTCGGTTAGCCACAACAAGGATATGTAGATCCAAGTTGGCTCGGTTCCCGGGGTAAGAACTCTTAGTTGGACCCAGATTTGAAAAAGGGCCCTAGGCTACTAGAGGGACCAAGTCATTCAGCAGGGCCCCGAACTGCTCCACAGAGTGAGCACCTGATGGAGGTCTTAGCACTGTCCAACCGGGTCATAAACCGGTCAGCAGAGCCTTCGACCGCACTGGGCCACAAGCCCCCCCCCCCCCCCCCCCAACCACCACCACCACCAAGGTGGTTCCCTGTCGGGGGGATGAAGAGAATACAGTGAAGTTCTAATGAAGAGAATACAGTGAAGTTCTAATGAAGAGAATACAGTGAAGTTCTAATGAAGAGAATACAGTGAAGTTCTAATGAAGTTTTTCCGTGTTTGTGTATTGTTAGTAGATAGTTCATAATATCAATTAGAGGAGATCTTGATCGGCGGCAGGTAGCTGAGTGGTCCAGAGCACCTGACATGTTTTCAGGAGATAGTGGGTTCGTATCCCACTCGGCTCAAGAAACTTTTTCTTCTAAAATTGATCGACGTTAAATTCAGAGTGATATCTTCCTTAATAAATTATCTCCTGTTTTTCTGAGAAGAAGTTTGGGATGACTATTTAAAACCCGTTAAAATGTCCCTTGATTGTCACCATAATCTATTTTAATTCAAAACCATAAGATGCAGTAACGCTGTCAAGAGCATCTGAAATTAATAAAACAATTATTAAGTATAAAAATCCAATTATTCCTATATCACCATAGAAAGTAGACTACAGAAAAAAATATTACAACACTTGGAAGGGTTAATGCCATTTTATTGAAACGCAGGCAGCTGTTAGCATACACGGAGATGTGCTATTGATTACATTATCAAAAAACAAATGGAAAGTTATCACTTTACCTGCTCGGTAAAATGATATAATTAGTATGATGTTGAACCGTCCCGCACAGCAATGCATTCATAAACATGGCGGGGAAGGCTATCGTACAGCTCTATAATGTCTTTCTGAGGGATAGAACGCCAAATAACGCGAAGTCATTGTTCCATTCCACCGACAGTTGTTGGCGCACCTCTTGTGTGTTGTTGGAGCTGTCGGCCCATGTCTTACACGTGTTCAATAGATGAAAGGTCCGACGAGCGTGCTGGCCATGGTAGTACCTGAACATTTTGCTCATGTAGATACTGCAGACTAATGCGGGCTGTGTGGGGACGGACGTTATCTTGCTGGTAAAAGGTTCCATGCTGATGAACAAATGGGACACCACTGGCTGCAAAAAGGTTGGTAACATATCATTGAGCAGTTAGAAATCCCCTTATGATGATAAGTTCTGACGAGATGTCTGACTAAAGGCAACCCTCACCAGGTTCTGGAGCTGTGTGACGAAGTCGCAGGTACTGGGTGACGTTCCTTTCCCCTGGATGATGGCGAACATATTGTCTACCTTCGTGCTGACCAAGACAAAAACGAGATTCGTCACTAAACACCACGATACTCCACTCTTGTTCGTTCCATTTCTGTCTGAGGCAACACCACTGAAGACGTGCTTGCATGTGGACAGATGTGAGGAGGAAACCACAGTTCCGCTTACAATGAACACTGTAAAGCCTTACAATTAACACTGTAAAAGCCTTGTTGTTTATCGTCCGCCTGGTAGGTATTCGATGTGTTTCCTGTTGCCAGTCCTTTTGCAGTTGCATTGTAGACGCGAATCTGTCACGCAATGCCATGCGTCGCAAATGATGGTCCTGTCGCTCCATCGTCATGGCGGCCATGGTCATACGTCGTCTTCCTGATTATTGTCGGCGTTTGCTGGATCCTTTTTGAACCCACTGGCATCATATGTGTACAATTGTGCTGGGATTGCGGCCAACAAGGTTGGCCACATCTATACTACGAAGCAGCTTTTCTAAGTCCGATGATTTTTCCACGCTCAAAGTCTGTTAACTGTTGGAATGACCGTCGATGTCTGCGTAAGGGCATCTTTAGCGGTTTAGAGCAATTTCTACAACGTTTTATCAACTAGGGAGCTTTGGTTGCCTTTATCTGTGTTTGACTGCTCCGCACCTGTCCAATCGTTTCGATCGTCCGGCAAACGTAATCATTTCGATGCAATTCCATATACTACCGCCTCCCTAAATTTCGTCACATTTGCATAACTTCTTGCAAGTGTTGCATTTTTTTTTTCCAAAAACAACAATGGCAATGCAATCAGTTACTGAATTCTTATTCACTTCAAAGGAATATATGCGTCGGCAATCTTGTTGAGTAGGTAAATCGATGCCCTATCTCCCTTTTATCCCTGAATAAGAATTTAGTGACTGATTGCACCATCAAAAATGTTTTAAGTTTATTTTCTACATTTAGGGCGCATATAAGAAGATAGGTATTTTTAAAATGTTTTAAAATTTATTTATATCTTTTTCCATTGTCACTGAAAACACCTAGCTTCAGAAACGTTCACTTGATATATGCCGCATAAACATCGACCACATTTTCTCTCCCCCTTTTTTATACAGGGTGATTCAAAACTTATCGTTCTAATTTCGTGGGGAGGTAGGGAATACGTCAGGAAACCGATTTCACATAGGAAAGTATGTCCGGAAATGTACGCATGCATATGTAGAGGGCGCTGTGTGTACCCAACCAGTGTACAGCTCGCCCGACCACTCCCGCTGTCATCAGTGTACGAGCTGACTTACTAGTGATAAGATGAATAGTTTTACGCATCAAGAGCTAGCGGATATGCATCTCGCATATGGGGCAGCTGGCGAAAGCGGCCGCCGCGCTAGGCAAGTTTACGAAGACCGATACCCCAACAGAAGAATACCGCAGCATCAAATGTTTGCACGTGTGCATCGCAATCTGCGCAAACGTGGTTCACTGCGCAGCAACAAGCAGGATACGGGGAGAAGACGACTGACGCGGACTGTCAACATCACAGAACAAGTCCTACAGTCCATCGAAGATAATCCGAATACCAGCACACGAGCTATTGCTCAGCAGCTTGGGGTCTCTCAGTCAGCAGTTTGGCGGATACTGCACGAGGAACGTGTGCATCCTTACCATCTGCAAAAGGTGCAGTTACTGCATCCTGACGATTATCCGAAGCGTGTGGAATTTGCACAATGTTTCATGCAGAAAGGTGCCTTGGACCCCAGTTTTCCAGCTTCTGTCCTTTTTACAGATGAAGCTTCATTCACTCGTGAAGGTGTGTTCAATACACACAATTCACATGTGTGGGCTTACGACAACCCGCATGGTACGAGAAGTCACGCCACGCAACATCGTTTTGCCGTAAATGTGTGGGCTGGAATTATTGGTGACTGTTTGTTGGGACCTTACTTGCTACTGCCCCGATTGGACGGCCGGTAATACCTAATATTTTTCGAGACAGTGTTACCGACTTTTCTGGGCGCTGTTCCTGCGCATATCCACAGAGATATGTGGTATCAACATGACGGGGCTCCAGCCCATAGCACAACTGTTGCGTGTGATTACCTGAACCGAACATTCGGAGCTCGATGGATCGGTAGAGGTGGACCGATCGCTTGGCCACCCAGGTCACCTGATTTATCGCCCATGGATTTCTTTTTGTGGGGGCCATGAAATACCATGTGTACGAGACCCCCGTCGACAGTGAAATGGACCTAGTTGCACGAATAGTGGTCGCCGCAGGCATTGTCCGTGATATGCCAGGCGTTTTTGAAAATGTTCGGCGGTCAATGCAACGGCGCTGTGAATCCTGTGTCCGTGTAAATGGTCGCAATTTTGAGCACCTACTGTGAACCTGTACTTTACCTTGTTGGAATAAAAGTCATATTCGTTACCACTTAACTGTACTGTTTCCTTGTGTTCACTTTACTTGTCCATTTTGTTCATGTAGATGACGTTTGCGGATATACTTTCCTATGTGAAATCGGTTTCCTGACGTATTCCCTACCTCCCCACGAAATTTGAACGATAAGTTTTGAATTACCCTGTATATGATTATGTATATTTATATATGATACATATATTTTATATATGATATATAATTATGTATATGAGGTAGCCCATGACACTGGGGACATCACAAGCATTCATTTGAATATAATTCCTTAAGGTCGCCTCCCCCACCCGAAAATTCGCCCCCTTTTACCAGGTGGGTAGAATGGTGGGAGGCAAAATTCGAAATAGTTTACGACATAACTTATTTATTATGTTAGGGACGTGAATTGTTTAACAAAACATGAGGTAGCGTGGGAAAATTTTGAAATCAGATGGCCAGGTATTTTAGAAATTGCGGTTGATCCAAAGAAGTTAGGGCAAAAGAAACTGTAGTTGTTCGACAGCAAATTCAAATTGCTCTTTAGTCCCTTGTGATAATTGTCAATTTCTTCGGCAAGATGCAATGTTGATAAAGTCCCATCCTTGGTCACCATGTAGTTCGCCCGGAAAGACAGTACGGCAGTTAGAATATTGCAGACTAGCAGATTTACGCGGTGATGCCAGGTCCTTTTGTTAGTTAGCCTTTATTTTAATTGAATTATAAACTTATTATTCAAACAAAAATGTAGATCAATAAGCTGTCAAAATATATTATAAAGGTTTATATTTTGTTATTTCCGATTTCTGAAGGGAATTAAAAAAACTGAATAATTTTTACTAATATTTTAATGGTAATTCTATGAAGATTATTCTATCAGGAACCCCAATTATTCTTATCATTCCATATGCTTTAATAACAAAAGTTATTATCAATTTGATTTCCAATAATATTTTTATAGTTTTCAAACCTAAAAAATTGATTTCGTTGTGCCAAAACGGACCACAATTGCAAAGTTTTCCTTTTAATCAGTTTTATGTAAAGGTTTTCGAGAAACACTATTATTCCAGGTTCATCCTGTTTTTCTGGACGATCTTGGCTTAGTTTCTTTTTTTTTTCAATATTCACGCACTAGAAATACTCGTTTCAGAGATTCTCCTCTTTCCTGTTTGATTTTATAAGACGCAATACCGTTCCAGCCAAATCCCGTTTTCCTGCTCCAGCCTCCCGTGAAGCCCATCCAGCGTGTTCTTTAACGTGCACAGGGTATGGCTCTCCCGCACACGGAGCCACGACTGAACGTCACATCCGACGGACGTCGGTCTTTCCAAGCCCATCGGTGTACCCTACTGACTGTGCGCACGGCGGGGAGTTTTGCGGAAATAAGTCTCAACGCTGACCCACCTGGGAATGCAATTTAGCGTAGGAGGAACAGGTCTTTGCCCCATGCCTGCAATCAGGGGCTGTTTGATATTGTTGGCCATATCTATGTCAATAAATCTAATTTCTTTAAAAATACTACTAATCATTTTCTCTCTGCAGGAACATGAGGATATTATATAGATATTATTCTCTTGATGTCCTCACGCAGGAAATCCAGCGCTATAACCTAGATAATCTAGGCTTGCAAGAGACCAGATGGACAGGTAAAGATGAGATACTTGAAAATAACTAAATTTCTCTTTTCAAAGAGGGAGGATGGAAATAATCTCTAAAGTATAGGTTTACTTTTCAGCTAATACGCCAATGATGCTCTTCTAGGATATGACTGCATTAATGAAAGATTTCTTAGAGCAAAATTTAAAAGAAAAATTAAAGACTTGAATGTCATCTTTTTTTATGCTTCCAAAAAGACTGTTGAAAACGAAAAGGATACGTTTTACCGCCAGCTTCAGGATACTTTGAATTCTGTGAAGAAAGGAGATATTTCTCTTCTGGTAAGTGACTTCAATGCTAAAGTTGGTACTGACTCTGACCTTTGGGCAGGGGATTTAGGTCCCTTTGGCATTGGTAGTTCCAATGGCAATGGGGAACGTTTCTTACAGGTAAGTAAACTTAATGGTTTACGAATAACTAAGGCATACTACAAACACCGGGACATTTATAAATATACGTGGGTTTCACCTGATGGATTGCACATGACTATGATAGATTATATTTTAATTAATAGCAAATGGGCCTGTTAGGAATACCAGATCATAGTGGGCAGCCGAAATTGGGTCGTACCATTACTTGGTTGAAAGTGTCTTGCAGCTGAAGCTTAAGAAATATTGTGCTAAAGGTTAAGAAAATTACCTCTAATACTGAAGGTCTGAAAAATCCAGATATAACCAAAGAATACCATAATAGGCTACTTAGTCATTATGAAAATCATGGTTTGCTTACTGCTGAAGTTGAGAAAGAATGAGATCAGTTTAAAAACGCTTTTTTTTTAAACCAACAGTACTCTTTTGGGTAAAAGGAAACAGAGGAAAGAAAAATTATTTGAGTGATAAAGCTGTGGAACTTTTTTCTGAAAGGAGAAATTGCAGGATTAATATGAATCAATACCCTACTAATTCTAACAGAAGGCAATACAACGAGTTTAATAAACATGTAAAGAATCAGTGAACAGCTAATAAGAAACTTTGGCTTGATAGCTAGGCTGACAAAGCAGAGGAAGCGGTTAGACAGCACAACAGCAGAGGGTTGTACCAGATTGTTAATGTTTTATGTGGGAAGAAACAGACAGGTACACAGGGATTGTGGGTTAAATATGCCAAGTTGGTTGAAGGTGAGGATTCTGTGAAGGCTAGATAACTGAACATTTCAGAGATGTTCTAAATAATGCGATTATTTATACTCCCATTGTTTGTAATGAGGATAGATGCATTACTGGCTTTTATGATGGCCCTACATCAATTGACGAAGTCGCATTGTCTATCTCTAAATTAAAACTGCCTAAATCCCAAGGGGTGGACAAAATCACCACTGAAATGCTTGGAGCTGGGAACATTTGTGTTGTCACACGGCTGACTGAAATTTTGAATATTTTTAATGATAGAGCTGTTGTTCCTAAGGATTTTACTACAGCTATCATTGTCCCAATTTTTAAAACAGGTGATCGCAGTTCGTGTGGTAATTACAGGGGAATTAGTTTACTTTCTGTTCCAGATAATGTTCTTTGAATGATTATACTTAACAGAATTAAGAATTTGGTTGATGGTCAACTGCGTGATGAACACTGGATTCAGAAGTAGTAGGGGATGTATTGATCAAATATTTTCACTTAGGCAGATTCTTGAGAAATGTTTAGAATTTCAGAAACCTGTGGTTTCTAGCTTTATAGATTTCAAAACGGCTTTTGACTCTGTTGATCGACATAATTTGTGGTTGATTATTAGATCATATGGATTACCTGATAAGTTGGTTAGTGTAATGAGAGCTCTCTATAATAACACTGACTCGTGTGTGAGAGTTGGTACGTCTTGCAACGATTGCTTTAGCATTGCTAGTGGAATTAGACAAGGGTGCATTTCGTCTCCTTTTCTGTTTCGTTTGGTTATTGATTATGTTATGCGAAATTCTTTGCAAAACAGAT
Source organism: Ryuthela nishihirai (assembly GCA_038380435.1). Taxonomy (NCBI): domain Eukaryota; kingdom Metazoa; phylum Arthropoda; class Arachnida; order Araneae; family Heptathelidae; genus Ryuthela; species Ryuthela nishihirai. The sequence goes on along the minus strand of JAWZYU010000018.1, from coordinate 55,123,643 downwards.
TTTGGACTTATATGGTCTAGAGATTTTAAACTTTCTGATTTAGATTATGCAGATGATTTGGCTCTGTTGGCTACTGATGTTGATGAGATGAATTCGTTCATTAGGGCTGTTGATGAGACTGGTAATAGAGTAAGTTTGGTGATAAACAGAGAAAAACCTAAAGTGATGAAAATTGGTCAGGCAGATGGTGCTTCAGTTGCTTTGAATGGCTGTACTATTGATCAATTTTCTCAGTTTAATTATCTTGGGAGCTATGTAACAGATACTGGTGATGGGTGACATGAGATAATAAAATATTAATAGATAAATAAAAGATTGCCGCTGGAACGTTTAAGAATCTATGGAGAGTATGGAAAAATAGGCGTATACAGCTAAGACTAAAATTAAGCTGTATAATAGTTTGGTTCTTTCTAAAGTTAGTTATGGTAGCTAAGCATGGACCCTTTGTAAGCAGGATAACAAGAAACTTGTTGCCTTTGATTCTAGATGCTTACGCAGTATCTTGGGCATTAGGTGGTTTGACTTTGTAACTAATAAGGTTAGGCAAAGGAGTCTGCAACCTGCCATGGGTTACGGAGGTCCAACCAGACGTGCAATTTAGTTCTCCAAGCAAGTCTATCCTGAGCTACATCTACTGCATTTGGCCACTGCACACCAATCCTAACAAGGTCCTGTTTGACATTGTCTGCCCACCGCATCCTAGATCTCCCTCTCCTTCGGAGGCCTCTAGGCACACTGTTCATAACCCTATTCGCCAATCTATAATTATCCATATACGGGCAACATGGCCAAACCAGCGGAGTCTCTCTCTGCACAATATGCTGCTTAAAGGAGGTTGCAAACTCCTTTGCCTAACCTCATCATTAGATACAAAGTTAAACCACCTAATACCCAAGATACTACGTAAGCATCTAGAATCAAAAGCATCTAGTTTCGTGTTATCTTGTTTACACAGCGTCCAAGTTTCACTACCATAACTAACCCTAGAAAGAACCAAACTATTATACAGTCTAATTTTAGTCTTTAGGTATATACGCCTATTTCTCCACACTCTCCATAGATTCTTAAAAGTCCCGCCAGCAATCCCTATCCGTCTGTTAATCTCATGCCTCACATCACCAGTATCTGTTACATAGCTCCCAAGATAATTAAACTGTGACACCTGTTCAAGATTGCAACCTTTCAGATTAATTGAATCACAGCCTGCCTGACCAATTTTCATCACTTTAGTTTTCTCTCTGTTTATAACCAAACCTACTCTACTACCAATCTCATCAACAGCTCGAATGAAAGAGTTCATCTCACCAAAATCATTTGCCAAAAGGGCTAAATCATCAGCATAATCTAAAGCAGCAATTTTCGTATCTCCAGCCCATTTAAGGCCAAAATCTTTCCCTTGAAGTGAATTTCGCCTAATAAAAACAATAACAAAACTAAAGAGAAAAGGAGACAAAATGCACCCTTGTCGAACACCAGATGTAATGCTAAACCAATTGCTACAAGCCTTACCAACTCTCACACACGACTCAGTGTTATTATAGAGAACTTTCATTATCTTAACTAACTTGTCAGGTATACCATATGATCTCACAATCAACCACAAATTATGACGATCAAGAGTCGAAAGCCTTTTTGAAATCAACAAAGCTAGCCACCAAAGGTTTCTGAAACTCCAAACATTTCTCAAGAATCTGCCTAAGTGAAAATACCTGATCTACACATCCCCTATCACTTCTGAATCCACATTACTCATCACGCAATTGCATGTCAACTAGATTCTTAATTCTATTAAACACAATCATGCAAAGAACTTTACCTGGAACAGAGAGTAGGCTGATACCCCTATAGTTATCACAAGAACTGCGACTACCTTTTTTGAAAATAGGGATAATAATAGCTCTAGTAAAATCCTTAGGAACCATGCCTTTATCATAAAAGATATTTAAAATTTCAGTCATCCAAGTGATAACCGAAACATTCCCAGCTCTAAGCATTTCTGTAGTAATTTCCTCTACCCCTGGGGATTTATAAAGTTTAAGTTTAGAAATAGCCAAACTAACTTCAGATTGTGTTATAGGGCCAACATTAAAGCCAACAATGCATCTATCATCATTGCAAACAATGGGAGTAGAACTAACCACATTGTTTAGAACATCACTGAAATGTTCCGCCCACCTAGCCATGACAGAATCCTCACCTTCTATAACCTTGCCTTGTTTATCCTTCAATCCCTGTATACCTGTTCGTTTTCTACCACACAAAACATTAACTCTCTGGTACAGCTCTCTGCTGTTGTGCTGTCTAACTGCTTCCTCGGCTTTCTCAGCCAAGCCATGAAGCCAAACATTCTTATCAGCAGCTAACTGATCTTTTACACGTTTATTAAGTTCTCTGTAATGCTTTCTATTAGGACTAGTAGGATATTGATAAGGACATTTCTGCAGTTCTTTCTTTCCGAAATAAGCTCAAGGGCCTTATCACTCAGATAATTCTCTCTCTTCTGCTCCTTTTTTCCTAAAAGAGTACTGTTAGTGTCCAAAAAAGCCTGTTTGAAATGATCCCATTCTTCCTCAACTTCAGTAGTAAGCATACCATGACTGTCATAATGACTAAGTAACCTATCATGGTAAGCTTTGGCTATAACTGGGTCTTTCAGAGCATCAGTATTAAAGATAAATTTTTTAACTTTAGCACAACACTTTTTAAGTTTATGCTGCAAGACACTTTTAACAAGGTAATGACCAAATCCAATTTCAGCTCCCCTATATGCCCCTCCCTATATGTTGGTATTCCTAACAGAACTGGCCCATTTGCTGTTAATTAATATATAATCAATCATATTATTATGCAGCCCATCAGGTGAAACCGATGTGTACTTAAATATGTCGCGGTGTTTGTAATAAGTGTTAGTTATTCTGAATCCATTGAGTTTACTTACCTGTAGGAGACGTTGCCCATTGCCTTTGCAGTTACCAATACCAAAAGGGCCTATCACCCCTCCCCAAAGGTCAGAGTCACTACCAACTTCGGCATTGAAGTCACCTAAAACAAGGGTAATATCTCCTTTCCTGACAGAATTCAAAATATCCTGAAGTTGTTCATAAAACCTATCCTTCTCATCCTCGTCAGCATCCTTAGTGGGGGCATAACAGCAGATAACATTCAAGTCTTTAATGCTTGTCTGAAATTTAGCTATGAGAAACCTTTCATTAATGCACTCATATCCTAGAAGAGCATCACTAGCATGTCTGCTGAGAAGCAGACCCACACCTTGGTGATGCTTTCCATCCTCCCTCCTTGTAAAGAGAAATTTAAAGTTATTTTTAAGTATCTCATCTTTACCTGTCCATCTGGTCTCTTGCAAGCCTAGAATATCTAGGTTATAGCGCTGGAATTCCTGCGTGAGGACATCAAGAGAATAATCTCTATGTAATGTCCTCACATTCCACGTTCCTGCAGAGAGAAAATGATTAGTAGGATTTTTAAAGAAATTAGGTTTATTGAGATTGGTAGGGCCAACAATATCAAACAGCCCCCTGATCGCAGGCATGGGGCAAAGACCTCTTCCTCCTCCGCTAAAGGCTGAAGTCACCGATGCTGGTAGGAACTTCAGGCACCACCTTTTCAAGTGGACTTTTTCAAGAGCCATATGGCCTGCCTGAGACACATTACTCCAGTTTATGCTTGACGATGCCCAACTAGCTAAGTGAGGTTCAGGTACCTGCGATGGCCTCTGATTAGGATTATCCACCAGCTGATATAAGGTATTCTATGCCTCTGTTCACTTAGTACTGGCAACCCAGAAGCAAACAGAAAACACAGTGGCAGATTCTCCCTTAACAGAGGCCCACCAGTGCAGCAAGTCCATGATCCATAATCGAGCTCAAATCCATAAACTAGTCCCATTTAGTTGGTATAAATGGTCAGCACCCTGTGAAGTTGACCACTCTTCAGAAGGGTTGAAAAAAAAAAGAAAAAAGTGGCTATAGATGACCAGATCAGTAGGCCATACTGAACTGGCAGCCCTTCCCTTCCGTTCCCTTCCAAACGAGAATATCTCTTTTGAAAGGTACTAACGACTTGCACCACGAGAAGGCGGGGTCGGGCATTAGGTGGTACACTTGGCCGATTATGTGCATCATCACTGGGGATTGGTACACAGCTCTCCTTCCAGTTTATGCCTAGCTACCATTTACAAACCAACGATATAATAGAAGAAAAAAAATATACAATATATAATCAAGATTTTAATTTTTTACGATATAATAGAAGAAAAAAATTAATAACTTGATCATGTATATATTTTTAGATATTTCTCATCTTACATTTTTCATCTTTGAAATAATTTTGTGTAACAATTGAAAAGAAATCGTTGCTATTATTGCTCCAAAGGAAAAAATGGACACTTTATATCCTTTCAATAAGAATAATGGTTCTAACATTTCAAATATATTCCTGCTAAAAAAATTTTACTAAATTTCTTCTGAATATGTTAGCACTCAGAATAAGATGTTTCTTAAATGGATTTTTATTTGTTTTTTTTTAATCGCACTGGATACATATAATCGCTTCCGTGACAGAATAATGAAAATAAAATTTTCATACTACGATTTCGAGATGAATGTTAAAGGGTTCAACATGTCAACAAAGTAAATTATGGCCCATGGGATTATGTTACATTTGTACATTTGCATTTTTTAGATAATACACCAGACACATCTTTTTCGCCCATTGCTAATCTCGACTCTTACACACGTTTGTTTCATTTTGCTAGTAAATGCAAAACCATTAGCATGAGAATAAATATACAAAAATATATTTCTTAAATGTGAAATATAGCTTCCAACATGCGAATGGGGAATATTGTATTATTTAAAAAAATAACAGTTAGAGAAAATTAAAATTTTATGACATAAAAATGAATGAATCATTTATGCAGATAAAGTGGAAATGTCAGAGAAAATTCAAGTGTTTAAACTAAGGGTTGACAACTATACTTCGCCAAAGAGAAAAGCAGAAAAAAAGAACGCGTTACATTATTTCTATTTGTTTTCATTCATTTATTTAGATTTTTTAGGATGAGAGGAAATTAACAAAATTATATTTTTCGACGTCATGCTTAATAAGTATTTATTGCTATGTAAATATTAAACATAGGAACACTCGCTATGTTCATTCTTTGCTAATTTGTAAAGCAATGCATATTAATCCTTTTAATACGCTGCATTTCTCATGTCTTTTATTGTTACAGGAAGCGGACATTTCTTCCAAAAATACTAAAAGTCTGGCATTTGAGAGGACGGATCAAGTGAAGTGTGTGTGTGTGTGGGGGGGGGGGGGGCGTAATTAGGAAACATATACTAAACTTATTTCTATTTTATGCATATTTCACGAAAAACGAACGTAAAGGGAGGTAAAACGGAGGTGGAATTGTAGATACTGCTTTGGAAATCTGGTCTCTTAGCCCCTCCTGTGCACTTTTTCCAGTTCGATTGTGTTTCTTGCTCAACCCCCCCCCCCCCTCGATTTTTTCTAGATCCGTGCGTGATCAAATCAGAAATATCGAAACACGTTAAAAAAAATCCTAACACTAACTCCTCTGAAAATGTAAAAGCAACAATTCGAACATATGATTAAAGTGATTTTTCTTTACTAAATGAACATAAAGTTGAGAATTGAAAAATCTTAGGGTCTCGCATACAAAGAGTTATATATAATCTACCATTCTGCATAGAATGATTGTTCTGATGTTTTTTACATATATTTGGAAAATCTACCCTGAACACAACAGAATAAATGACATTGTAATCATCAACTTCGACTCGAGGTGACCGCTGTAATTATCAGTCTTTTGGGTATAAGCAGAAAACCTGATACAAAAAGGATTCAATAAATCTTTACTCCTACGTAACTGAATGGATCTTAGCATATGAAAGCTACCTACCTTTACGAAACAAACCTTGAATTTTGTTTATATTATTTATTTATGTTTTCTATTAAAATGTTCCCCACGTGTTTGGAATGCGTATTTTGAAATTCTTAACTTTATACGAATCGTAATTAAATCATGTTTCACAAGTTTACCAATGTATTAGAAAGACAGGATAAGATTAGAGAGGATAGCATCAGAGAAATGGAAAGGGAAGAAAGATTGAAAGAGCATCCTAGGTCCCACCCTCCTTCTGAGACCTCTAGGCACACTGTTCATAACCCTATTCGCCAATCTATAATTATCCATACGGGTAACATGGCCAAACCAGCGGAGTCTCTCTCTCTGCACAATAAGCTGTTCCGTTCGCTTTGCAATCTCGCTTTTATTTCTTATTTTTGTAGTTCCCATGCTCTTTCTTTCTCCTTTGCATCGCTCTCTCCTTCAATCTCTTTTTCCCATTCCCATTTTATCTCTTTCAATCTTTCTTCCCTTTCCATTTCTCTGATGCTATCCTCTCTAATCTTATCCTGTCTTTCCAATCTTTTCCTTTATCTCACCCTTTCTATTTCCGTTAGTCTCATTTTATATTTTTGATCCATATCTATCAATATAGATGACTCATTTGTCTTTCCCCTAGAAACTGATTTACTTGTACGAAAATGCATGCATTCTTCTATCATATTCTTCTAACAAATTTTCAAACTGACTCTTATCATCCTTCTGTCCCTCAGACGTTTCGGACCTAATTTCTACCTCATCGCCACCCTAACTTAGACTTCTTTCTCTTAGGTTTACTACTAAGTTCCCTGTCCATCTTGACAACAAATAACAAAAATAAAATAAATTACTGCCCCTATCTTCCTGTGATATCATGCCGTCCTTCACTTTCGAACGATGCCACCGATATTTATCGTTTCCTAGAGTCTGCTTTACAGCTATGCAGTCATACAAACTAAATAACCTTTGGTCACATAGACTACTGAATATGAATTTTATTGGTCACACAGACCTCTGGTACATATAATTTGGTTTGATTATTTTGGGATGTATGGTGCAAGGACAACTAGACCTTATTGTGCCTGATACATATAATCACACTGACCTCTAGTATATGCACCGACCTTTAGTATACGTAGTCACACAGACTATCTCTCAGGTTGTCTGAACCCACACTGAGGTTTTGCCTCAGATCTTGCTCCTCAACCCTACTCACGCGCATGACTCAACACTTTGACGTCCGATAAGAGACTACTTGTACTATCGCTAAACCCTTTCTCCCTACACAGCTACTTGCCGTGGAGATATCCGTTGGCAAAGCGACCTCACCATCCAGTATCACAGGCTCCAAATTTGCACGAGGCAATTGCCCCCATGCTTATTTAGGCACGGGGCAAAGCTATCTTTTCGCCCCATTGTAATTTTATAATTTAAGAAATGCGAATGATATTTTCATCTTTTATCGTGCAAAACAAAATCCAAATCTCACGAATACAATAGTGAACTGTGAAAGACGATAATTTTTACGTCATTAAAGTACGATTTTTAAAGTACGATTCCTATTTTAATTGAGTTTGACAACGCTGAATAGAGGTAGAAGCTTTCGTCTGTCCGTATGTGTTCAGCTAATACAGTGCAAGCGCCAGGTAAAAAGCAAATGCGTTTCTAAACAACAGGGGAAATCTGCTTAATTTATAAATTTGAAAATTATAAGTAACATTTTAAAACTTTTAGAAGGGGCAAATACTGCCACTTAGAGGATATAGCTATATTCGAAGACGTGTATAAACATCATTAATAACTTGACAGATACAGTTTTGAACATGAAAGATTCAGTTCAATAATTTGTCTGATTTTTTGCTCTTCATATTTCTCATCAAAGTGAACCGTCATGCTTCCATCATCTTTCTTTCATCAAATAAGAAAAGATTGCGGTTCTATGTATTTGAGTGAAATATGAAATTGCTTAAATATGAAATTCATATTTAAGCAAATAATCTGTCTAAACCAGTGGTTATCAACCTTTTATGATTCACGTATTCCCTGGAAACGTGTATATAACTGGCGTACCCCTTATATAGATAGATAAAACTATAGTTATAGTATAGCAATGGGAATAAAATAAAACACTGACTTTGTTACTAGATTTAGCGACTTTTGAATTCTCACGGCGTACCCCAAAAAATTGTACCGCGTTTGCAACGTGGTAAAAAAAATTTACCCACGTTACGAATCCCTAGTCTAAATAATTATTACAACAATTATGTTTTTTTTTCACTAAAGTTGTCTTTATTTGACCTTGCCCTCACAAAATTCAGATGCTTACAAAATAAGTTAAAAGAGAATTTCAAGATTTATAACTTTTTTTGGACACTATTATGATGTAGGTCAACTTGGGCATAGAGAAAAAATTGTCTTGAGCAGGGTGTAATCTGAACCCTCGACCTCGTGATGACAGGTACTGTGATTTAAAATGTTACTGAAGTAGTAGAAAGTGAGATGCTAGATTCCATAATTATTATTTGCTTTTAAAAAGAAAAACATTGTCTAATGCTCTGCAAACGATGACAAAGTAATATATTTATTTTATATTTTTTGCGCAAATATTCACCAAATGAAAAAAAATATTTTTACTCTGATAAAAGTAGAACTACATACAGCAACGATCCTCTTCTGATAGTATTGCTGATACTAATCACTAGTAGAAAGCTTGAATCCATTTTGGAAAGACAAATTTGATTGTTTTAATTTGTTCCTCATTCAAACTAGGTTAACACAAACAAGCACGTAATTATTCGAACACTTAATTGTAGCGAAATTAATTCTGAGGTCAGCAAAATTATCCTAACAAATAAACACCAGCATGAGATAAATTTTAAATATAGTTTAAGAAACTCTGCCTAGTTCTAAACGAACGTGACAGTAAATAAGTCATTTAACATTTCACGGATTTTTATTATTTCGTCACTTTCACGTACTGCGGCTGTCTATGAGTTCGTTACTAACAATCTCCCCGTTGTCATGGCAACGTCACGAGCTCCGTTTGAACTTTTTGGAAGCTGCCGAAGTAGACATGTTTTATTCTATCTAGTGCAAAGGGAGACAGGAAGAGGATTTAGATGGCACATGCTTCCACCGATCAAGAGACAATTCTTCAGCACGTAAGGTACAAAAGCTTGTTCTGAAAAGTATCTTATAAAGGAAAGTTTGAAGTTACGTGCGAAACAGAATACAAAAGAGTCATCTCTGTAAATATCGCAAAACGTTATCAGTAAGCTTTTGGAATGCTTTATTACTTTTGAGGTTTGTCACTGAGATTGATTTTTCTCTCCGGAATGAAGGTCGAAAAGTTTGAAATCAATGGTCTTTGAATCAATCCCAAAGCTATAATAAATGTGATTTTGCTGTCAAAATAAAGTTCTTTCAAAATGAAAGTACACGTCATTGATAAGAGATAAGGTGTGTAGCCACTTTATTATAAAACTGGAAGAATAACCATATTGTATCTCTCAAATATGGTATGTTCGTTTTCCAAGAGAATGAAAATTTTTTAGCAATTTCTAACAATGGAAATTGGAATTAATGGATTATTAGAAAAATTGAAGATAGTAATATTTTATTAGAAACAACAAATTATTAGAAAACACAAAAAAATGTTATTTTGTATTTTATAATACAAAATAACCTTTTTTTTGTGTGTTAAAACAAAAACATTGCTTTTTCCCATGGTCCCTAGGAGTTAGAGGGCAAATCATTGTTTCCAATGTGTACCACTTGGTCCATCAAAATTGGAAATTTCTAGCATCAATAGATCGTTTGCAATATCTGTTTAAAATTTTGGTATTTTGCAGCTTTTTCCACAATTAGAGGCACTATTAAAGCTTTCATTTATTTTCATTAATTTATCTTTTAAAAAATAAGTTGAATGTGTGCAGACGTGCATGGACTTCAGCAAGAATTGTTTCAAGGTGGGGGAATGTTTCAAGGAGGAAAAACAAATTCAGTGTTTCAAGATAAAAATATTTACGTCAACCGAAATTAACAACGCTGTCCAACTGACGACCCGCACAAGGATTTTTGTGGCCCGCGAACAAAATCAAGTTCTTACTTGAAATTTTAAATAAATATCTGCAATCCACCTTCTAATTTTTTGCCAACTTATATTACTTTACTTGATATGCAATCTTCAACTTACTCATTCCATTTGCAATTATTATTGCATTATTTCAACTTACTCATTCTATTCTTATTGCCCAACAACTACGGCCACAATGCTCTCATTAAATTTATTAAATATTTGATAAGGTTTAGAAAATTTATATTGGTTTTTTATTACTTATTATTTTTTGCATAAATAAAATAATATTTTGAAGTGACATGAACTGACTTTTCAATTACCTATCCTGTCCTATTCTTTCTTTTGGCCCGCGAAATATTGGCGAAAGAAAAAGTGGCCATCGGTGTTAGAGAAGTTGGACAGCACTGAATACATAATACAATCTTGACCAACAATGATAAAATACAGACCTGCCGAAATGCGAAAAAACGTAGATTTACGCGCAATCGTTTACAATATAAAACTTATCTACATGGTACCCAAACACTGCACAAACAAATATTTCTCTCCAATCCTGCTTAACAAATAAAACGATTGGAAATAACTGGATTCATCTTATAAATGGTTGAAATTCGCCAAAAACACTGCTTTAGAAATTCGAATATATAAGCAAAATTGCTGTTTAAATTTCGAAGGGGAAAGCATTTATGCAAATCTATCCAGACAACATAGTTGATGACTACATATGTGCGGTGTTTATGCACCGTCTTACGGTTGTTGTTTTTTTTGCATAAATATGCGACGGAAAAATGCGAATTAGGCAGGTCTACACTCTATCATTGTTGGTCAAGATACAAATAAGGATGTACGAAAGCAAAACTAAAAAAAAAAGAAACTTATTTTTGAAAATACATATAAAAAAGGTTTTTATGTTAATATGTAAAAATAAATGATATATAACCACAAACAAAAAAAAAAGCGTAAAAATAAATTAAGATTACATTTCGTTAAGTGTAAAACGACGTTAATTTTTGGTATACCTGATATTATTCAACATATATTAAAGGCGGGGTGGCTCATTCGGTAGCGCGCCAGGCTTGTAATCTGTAGTTCCCAGGTTCGAATCCCAGCTGGGTCAGTTTTAAGATTATCTCCGCAAAACTCCTACGTCAGTAGGGTTCCACGTCAGTAGGGGACACCTAAGGGCTTGGAAAGCCTGCCGTCCGTCGGATGGGACGTTAAACCGTGGCCCCGTATGCGGGAGAACCATTCCCTGTGCACGATTAATAGAACACGATGATGGCCTTGACCGGAGGTTACAATCCGTCTCCCAACAGCTGTTTTAGCGGGTCTCCTCCCCCCAACCTTCTCTGAACCTTCGGAGTCCATGTGACCTGGCCATTTAGCCCATGGTGTGCAAAACGTGCCGCTTAGAGGTAAAACATCCCAATCATAAATTATTTTTCTATCGATTATTGCAGTGGTCAATGCAGACAAACAGACAGACAGATAGATAGATCAAAATGAAAACTCGAACAGTTTAATTTTGAAACTGAGCTAAAGATTTCTAATATATACGGAAAATCATTCGATTTCGTGCATTTATCATGCTGAAATGTTATGCAAATTCATGTGTGAATGAATTCGGACATTAATCTCGCGTACCATAGTTTGGGAATCGTTGACCTAGACTGTACACAACCTAAGCAACGTTATTCGCTGTCTGAGAAGTATCGTCTCTATAAAGATGTATAATTTTCCTATTTTTCTGCATTACAAATTGAGAGCCCCTACAATTTGACTTCTCAGAGGTTTTGATGAACTGATAATAAAGATCACAACTCCTTAACGAGTTGTTTAAATGTAATGAATTTGAATTGAAATATCATTATAAAACATCATCAGAACTTTTGCTTTCGGCTTCTCGTTATCGTAGTATGACTGTTCTTTCTTTTTCTGTATGCAGTAGCGGATTTAAAGGTCCAAGTGTCCTAAGCGAAACTACATTTAGGTAAATGGAAGAACATTTAGGGACCTTATGGTGCCCTAAATGTTCTTTCACAAGAATATTTAGGGCCTTCTGGTATGTAGTTCAAATGGTCCCTACAGTTCTGAAAGTTTTTCACAGAAGGATTTGGGGGTCCTTCAGTAGCCAGAGCCTTAAGCTGCTGCTTAGTCCTCTTATCCGTAAATCCGACCCTGTCTCTATGTGATGATTTCAGTGTCATGGTACAATTAGGGTTTTTCGGAAATAAGATCATGAGAGTATTTTATAACAGCATTTTAAAGGAATGGGATTTTGTATCTGGAATAATACAGTTTTCACATTAACTAAGTATCAGGATATTTGTCTCTTTCGTGAACCTACTATACGATTTCAAAAATTCTGATTATATAAAACTACATATAGTGTAATTATAAATACATCTTTCCGATACGAAACTATGTCAATTCATAATACATCTTAGTGTTGTATAAAGAATGAAAGAAAACGCGATAATGGTAATATTAAGCACAAGTTTCGTTGTTACTTTAAAAGTATCATCAAACTAGATGAAATTTGAAAGAATTGTTAAACCAATTTGATTTTTATTTTCATTTTATCTTCAGTTCCAATTCCATAAAAATCTTATTCTCCAAGATATTGAGTTTCTAATTTGAATTTCCAATGCTTAATTCGGAAAATCTCAAAAGATTTTGTAGGGCAATAAACTTAATTAATTAATCAACAATATTAGTGCAATAAACTTCATGATCAACAGAGGAAAACAATTTTTAATTCTGACGTTCCGGTTGCTCAGTGGTTAGAGTGCTTGGCGACTAATCACAAGGACTTGATTTAGAGGATTTTTGTTTTCTTTGTTGTCTTTTTGCTGAGGTCTCCTTTCCTCACAGATCGTCTCTATGACGTGTTATAGTGATAGGTTCCCGTAAGACTTCTGTGGCAAGTAGCTGCATGAGGGTGGGTTATTTTATTTTTAAGGTTCTGCATGGATACTGCTCATGACCTAACAGATCGGCTTCTTTCATATCTGTCATTTTACAACTGTTAGTTAAAAAACTTCAGGCAGTGCTTTACCATCAAACTGATGAAATCTTGGGTAGAGCACATTCAGAATAAATATCTCTATGTCTATCCTATGGTCACACCCAGGCAGTCTTGTGTTCGCAATGAGCATGTTTTACTTGAGCAGATTCTCTGAGGTCAAGGTGTTAACTCTCTTTACTTCTTCGAGTGGATGACCAACTTTTATCTGATTATTGTGATAACATTTTAAATATTCATCACATTTCACTTCATTTTCCCTCTTTTAACGCTAATATCTGTATTCAAATCTCATATTTTATTGTTCGAATTTCCTACACTCGGATATTTTTAATTGAATATTAATTTTTACAACCCGTCTTCCACTTTTTATATTTTACTGGTTATTTTAACAGGATTAAATGTTATCGAATTTTGTCTGTTATTCACGAACACTGTTAATTATTTTCTACAATGCTTCTTTATATACATACATGCATGAATACCTACCTACCTACCTACCTACCTACCTACCTATACGTACAGGGAGGGCCAATAAACACAATCGAGCCGTAAATATGTAAAAGGGAGGGAGCAAGACACTTGATTTCCAATGAACTATAACATTTCCCCCTCCATTTCACAGGTGTTTAAAAATTTCTTGAAAAATGCCTGAAATATAAATAAGTTTAAAAAGGTTTTGTCTCTTTTATCCTCATTCTCATTCTGAAAGGGGGCATGTCTTCCTTCCCCTCTCTAAATCCGGCCTGCATACATAAAGACAGACAGACAGACAGACAGACACTGGTGTCTAGTTTGCAAAACGGATAAAATGAAAAATACGAGACGATAGAATGGCATGTGCGATATAATGCAGATGAAAAATGGAAGGAAGAAACAAATGCGCGAATGCCCTGTAGTTCAGTAGGGTGCCAGTTGGAGAAGTTACGTAGAGAGTCATTCACTCGTGCACGAGTGTTCAGTAGTAAGCTGTCTGATGATCCATTAAAACGAGACAAGTGTCACATTGACGTTGCATGCTGTTGACAAGAGCAGTAAATAAATCCTTCGGCATTAACTCTCACTCCTGTATGAGAGCAGATCAGAGAGCTCCAGGAGAGTTCTGGGAGGAGCTTCACGTGCTGAAATCCGTCTGTGCAACTACGCTCTATTGGGTTCAGGTTCGGCGAATATGTTGGCCATGACATAGGTTTGATGTCTTCATTTTCAAGGAAATCATCTACTAAAGTAGCTCTATGTGGATGTGCGTTATCATTCATAAACAAGAATTACGGACGAATAACAACACCCGAAGAAGCCTCATTTAGGGTTTGAGGTCTGAGGCCTGTAAATTTACTCCAGAAAAGACATGGAACGGCGTGTGGACATGTAACATAATACCACCTTCGACCAGTAAACCACTACTTCTGTAATACTATATTTCTCTGATGTTTTATGGGTGCTAACGGGTTGGGTTCTCTCTAGATGATAACACGATGACTATCACTCTGTGAACTGAATCTAGATTCGTTACAGAACATTGGTCCATTGTTAGTGCCATATAACGGTGATCCTGAGCCATCCATTGAAAGTCGTGGTCAGCCCTTCACATATGGATGACTAATCTTTGATCTCTCTTGGTACCTTCTCCACATCCTTGACACTCCGAATTGGTGCACACCTATTGCCCTGGCAACATACCTCTGTGTTCGGCCTGATACTAACGTCACGATAGCCCGGTCACGTGTAAGGGCATCCCTATGCCGTCTATGTGGCAAATTGTCACAGCAACGAATTAGTTCGAACACAAACATAATACGCTGGCGATGAGAAATGAGGTTTTCTCATACCTATCCCATTTTTTATATTATTACAGGTTTGAAGTTTTTGTCTCATGCAAATTATGCGTGGTCACATGCTGTCGCCTCATTACTACATATTTTCATGTGCCCGCCATTATCTGAACGTATATTGTGTTGCTGTTTTCGCCGATTGTTTGCTAAATATAGCCGGTTTTGTCAACTATACTTAACATTTGGACCCCAGTATACATACATACAAAATCCTCAAGCAGTCATGAACTGTGCAAGTCCAACCAGACTGTGTATTAATTTAGTCATCCAAACACATCTATCCTATACTAGACTTTGGCTACTGCGTCGTTTTACAATTGTTTTATTTTATTCTGTTTACGGCATGTGCATTGTAAGTTTAGTTATGCATCATTATGACTTTAAAATTTTTTGTTTCCTTTTTCTTTAGCTAATTGTAGCCTAATTACTATTGAGACATTAAACCGCACAACCAATTGGTCATTTTTCCTCGAAAATCTGACACTACAGGCTGTACTTTAATATTACATTAAGTATACGTTAAGAGCAGCTTTGGAACCATATTGTACACTGTTTGATTAAAAAATTTTAATTTCACAGCAATTTGTCTTGCAGTTTTTTTTGTCTATCTACATCACATTATTTCTATTAAGATTCAAAGTCACGATAATCACTATCAGAAATTATGAAAATTGATAGCTATTTACATAGGTTGTGCTACTGATAGAGTTCATACCATTTGCAATCATTTTATCACATAGATTTAGATATTAATAGCTAAAGCCATAACGATATTTGTTCTAGAGTAAATCGAAAGAGAAGCCTTTCCCAAACCTTAAAATGCGACAGGGCAAATACTACCGAAGCAAAGAGACACAATCCCCAGCTACGGATAAATGAACTAAAAATATCCTTGGCTCAGAGAGAGATAATAGAAGTGGGCGTGTTGCAACAAGGTACGATTCTTGTAGACATTGTCCACTAGATGTTGTCGATGACGTCAAAAACTAACTTTTTCGGGTGTTCTTTCTTCTTTCGAGATAATTCCGCTATTTGTTTTAGGGTTTTTCTCTTTTTTTGCTTATCTCTTAGATTAGATATTAGATTAAAGTATCGAAGGACCCTAAGCACAGTTGAAGTATTCTGTCGTTATTATAGATGGTTTCTGGTTTGGGTTCGGCCCCATAGCCCGGGCTTGATGTAAACCCATGCGATCCCTGTTCATGCACAGTCATAATTTAAATTTACAGCTTTCCTTATAATTGCGCAAAGAATATTTAAAAATAAATAATGATTTTTCCCCCCATTAATTTGGACACACAGGAATAATGGAAGCTATTCTTAGCCTTAACAGGCCTTCTCGTAGAAGAAATACCCTACTAAGATCGAAGTGACTGCTGACCACTGTCTCAGTTGCAGTTGTCACAATATGTGCCGGCTGAAACAGTAGCAAACTCTGTAATCAGTTTGCTAGTTCAAGATTTTCGTAGTTTGAGTTAAGATTTCAATCTTTTAATTAAAGTTAAATGTTTGAAATGTCATGCTGCAATTTATTAATAGAGGAACCACGTTTAAAACTATATATCTGCGAGAAATGATTGAAATAATCTGATTGATAATATTATTCAGTCTTCTGTATTTTCCACTCTTAGCTGTTGATATTTTCCGACTACGAATAGCTTCAAAATGGAGTTTGAATGATCTGAGGAAAGAAAATTTCAAACTCGAACCAGGATTAAAATACAAGTGGTCCATTTATAATTACTGCTTTCAAATGAGTGGAAATAGTTTTGGTGCTTAATAATTGACTAGAATACTATCGTTTGAAAACAATAACATAAAAATCAAATTTATTAAGGTTTCCTTTTGAAAAATATCATCTACCATAATTCATAGAGCGGAAGAAATTTGACATTATATTAAGGTTTAAAACGGTATTATATGCTTTCATTAAAAAATTCACTCTATCCTTACATTCAGAAATTTACTCGTATTCCCGATTAGCCAAAGTTTGCATTTAGAAAGTTGGTCAATGGGTGAATGATTTTTCTGACTACAAGCAGTGAGCAATTCTCCAAACACAAGTTTTCAAAAATTCGTTCAATGCTTGGTGAACATGCATGCATTAAAATATTCACTCAATTCGGAAAAAAGTACTCAGTGCTTGTATTCAGAAATTAATTGCGTTTAGTGACGATACTTATAACATCAAGAAAGTGGATCTTACCCTGTCAGACGTTCAAGAGCAGTTAAACATTTTGCGAAACAGTACAACGTACCCGTTACGAAGTGTAGATGATTCTGTGGGCACCTTCCTCAAAATTTTCTTACACAGTTTGATTAAATGGAATATAAGATAAGGAAAAATATGGAAAGGCTAAGAAAAAATATATAAAAAGCTAAGGAAAAATATATAAAAAGCTAAGGAAAAATAAATAAAAAGCTATATTATTGTTTTGCTTTTTATTCTAGTGTAAAATTAAAAAAAAGAGTTGAAAATGGTTTAAAAAGTAATATTTCAGTATGAAATATTTAAAAAATAAAAAGATCAATTGCAAAAGCTATAAAATTGCCTCTAGCATTATAATGATTTTCACTCAAAAAAAATAAGAAAAGAAATCTTGCTCTTAAAAACTGATTATTTTCAGCTTCAAAAATAGCATTGATATTTTAACTTTGTCATCAACTGATTATAAATATTTTAAAATTTGCTAGAGCCTTAAAATGAAGAATCAAAAATCACTTAGGCGAATACTTTTTTGTACATTATTTGACAATTGTCTTTTTAGGTATTGATTTTGGTCAAATGGTTGAGCTCGAACTCCTCATTACCCTTAGTTTAATACATAAAACATGATTAATATTTGAAATAGAGCTTCTAGAAATATATCAAAGTCTTGGGCATTTCTAATTCATTATTTATATGTCATTTCTTTTCGTTATATAATATATAATACATAAAGAGAACATCATTTCGTTTTTTATTAAAGATGTAAATGGGACGCAATAACACACCAGAGTGATTACATTTACACTTACACACTTTAAGCTGATTAACATATTTTGGAGAGTAGTTTACAGTGAATAGTCTCTACCTTGTAGCAATTTTGACCTTACTGGAAGGGCCGGATTAAGAGGGCCCACCCTCCGAGCTGCAAATTGAGGCCCTCCTCCACTTTTCCAAGGAAAGGGGCCCTTTTGATATTGATATTTATTATTAATTAAAATAAAATTAACATATTTTTGAACTTGTACAAAATTTTTAACTGATAACAACAATAACCAGTATTATATATATGTGTGTGTGTGCATTGTTGGAGATTTTAAAATATTTGTCTTTGACTATGCTGAGGATAAAGCCTTTTTGACAAGTGTCGTTACGAGATGAATGCTTTCATTAGAGTTCTAATGAGACAGGTAATTGACATGGTTTGTTTATGAACACAGAGAAAATTAAAGTGATGATAATTGGTCAGGTGCAGGTAAAACGTTTTCTTCGTTTCTTTTAACTCGTCATCTGTGCACTCGAAAGAAGCTTGCCAAACTCCTTATCTTAAAGTTAGGGTTGAGTGTTTCACTTGAACCTAAAAGAGGTTCGATTAGAGGCAGAAATCATTTTCTTTACAATCGAGTTAGAAGGATCATTGAGAAATCAACAGATACGAGTGATAAATTAAAGTTTCCATTTTCTACTCTTCAAACGAGCGAATTCTTATGAGATCTGATATCGATATACCTTTTACGTCGGTAATAAAGTTAATGTTCGCAACTGATTAAAATGTTCAAATAAAGTTAATATTTCACTTAATAACATTAAATATTACTTAGTGTGTATTATTTCTTTTCACGTTACATTCACATACTTCTTTCTATTGCTATAAAACTCGTTTTCCCAACATATATCCCCCCCCAATACTTCGCTTAAAAAATATTATTTATGCCGGCGCCCGAGTTAAACATTTCTTGTGGATACTTCAGGTATCTGGTATCATATTTTTGCTGAACGGATTATAGTGATTTGCGTTAAAAATGCTTGTTGGTTTGCCCTAAATATTTAATTAGTAGGTGGAATCCAGGATCAAAAATAATTTACTTGTAGTTGTCACCTTGAATAGCTTGGGAAGTGTTTTGTTATAAATAAATTAGTCTTTCAAAGATATCTCTACAGCAAATAATGGTATTTACTGTGAAGCAACTCCATTTTTTCTCTTTTACATTTCCATTTTTGCCACTTCAATGCTTTTAATAGTCTTGAATTTTGCTTAACTGAAAACCGATCATTTTCTTGCGTAGATCTGTCATTAATTCTTTATCTTCCGACATTCAGCGGTACTTAGATCTTAATTGCTTTTTTGCACATTGATGGTTCCTCTTTTCTTTTGCACGGAAAATGAAAACGCCCAGTATACTGAAATAAACTGAAATGGGAAATTAACTGAATAATTCCTGTCGGATTGCATTAGTGCATTTCAAGAGGATTTCGAAATGCCTTTCTAGGTGTAATTCTTTGAAACATAATCAAACAATTATTATTGGTTTTTCTGAAAGGAGATAATTTCTAAAGTAATTTATACGTGATATTGAAGTTATGTATGAAACATAAGTGTAAGGGGAATGCTTATAAATAAGATTTCTAAATGAGAAATAAAAGGGATTTTCGAACGAAATGGATAAGAGCGATTCTAAATTAGAGAGTGATAAGTAAGATAATTAAACGAAGTAAGAGAGATTTCAATGTGCTAAGCCCGAGATGGATTCTTCAAGCAATACGTATAAGTTGTTCAAGTGTATGTATATATATATTTTTTTCGAGTTTCAGATAATTTTCTAGTAATTGAAATACGACAGAAGAAGGTGATAGAACAAATTAGATTTCTATTTGATATTAATCAGATGTATACTATAATACCAAAAGTGTTTGGATGTATACTGAGTTGGCTTTGCATTAGCAACACCTTAGTGGGGCCACCTTTTACCCGTAATACAGACAGCACACATCACGACATCGTCTCTACAAAGTGTTTCAAGTTGTCTGTGGTAGTGCTATCAATGCGTTCAATAATGTGTCCTATAATGCCTGCATATTTTCAGGTGGAGGGTGGGAGTATTGCCTTTATCAATAGGTCACACACATGTTCAATTGGGTTGAGATCTAATGAGTTGGGCTACCTTGGGAGGACGGACAATTCAACATAAAAATCCCAATGTATTACGAAATATTCGAAAGGAACAAAAGGCTAAAAAAGGAGAACAAGAGGAGTAACATCTGTAGTCAGTAAGTGCCTATAAGCTATGAATAATAAAACTGGTTCATAGCCTACAGAAAAATAGGAAAAAAAGAAGAAAATTTTATATCATAAGAAATTAAATAGAACAAATGGAACCAAGCCAGGAGGCGGATAAAAGACCAACCGAGACTAATAAATGCATGACTACTCCCAGGTTGACGCAGAGGGAAATAAAGTTTTAAATGGTAGCTCTCCATATCAGGGTTCAGAGCCGGATCTTGTAAGGATACCAGAGGCAATTTGTTTTAATCTATGCGTATTTCATGCACTTTCCACCATTTCATCAACTTTCAAAAGATCTCTAAAACGGGGATTACTCCTCAAGCAGGCTAAGTCACAGACGTCTGACAAGAGCTTGTCAATTTAATACGCCATAGAGAAGAATTTGTGAGGAAGACGAGACCTCAGCAGAAAGACAAGACAAACATCCATGCTTACATGGGGCTCAGTGCAATGAAAATTCAGTGTCTTGCCCCACCCCTTTTTACTTTGTTTTTCAGACACGATCGAAGGACACTTACTCCCTTTACATTTTTCTACCGATCTTGTTAGTAGTACACGGGTGCTTTTAGCGTAAAATGTTCTTTAGCCTTTCTGCCGCCACAAAGTGCTCTTATCTTCGTGTTCGTCCACCATCTTGGATTGCACCACGAACCCTAAACAAAGTTCTCCGATTTTCCCTTTCCTTCACTATGTTGGATTCGACCTAATCCTCTGGAAGTAAACATTTCTAAAGGTTTTCAAATTTATCAAGTCCCATGACGGCATTTCGTATTGCATCAACGACCAAACTCTTTGGCAGGAAACAATTCTTAAGGTTCTTAAATTTACAAAGTCGCTCATCCGCCATCTTGGATTGTGCCATCACCCAGATCCATCCTATTTTTGGAAATGAACAACATTTAGGTCAGAAAATATTCTAAGCTCCCACGTTCGATATCTTGAATTCTTTGCCGTCAGATATTTGATGTTCCAAAGTTCCATCTGGTGTTTAAATACATATTATATTTTATTAATTATACTAGTGATACTCGTCTATACCATGGGGATAAAAAAACTTTGAAAACTCGTGTGCTTGACCGCTGGCCTGATGCTTATCAGCGCAAGACGCATTTTTCCATTTCTCTAAAGGTGGCCTTGACCTTAGATTCTTAACGATGCTAAATACCCCTAGAAGTTTTCTTTCCTTTTTGAGTAATAAACTTAACGGTATTTAAAAAAAAATTAATAATAATAATAATGATGAAACTGCTCTTATTATTATACACTATATTAATAAACGGCTCTTAACATTATACACATTTATTTTCCTTCGGAATACTGCTATGCTATAATCACGACCTTGATTCACCCCACTGATTCTTAATATTTATGATAATAACTTACTTTTTATAACTCACAGTATTTGGCAAAAAGACTTATACCGACGTTTCTTTATTTACCAGGCTTTTGAGTTTTTAATTATTTTCAAGGATCAAACCTTATTGAGGATACTGCCAAAGTAATAAATATTGTATCGGCAAACATCATTCAAACTGTGAATCGCACGTCTTGAATTTCAAAATAATAATAAATGTGGTAAACACCGTTATTCTACTAGTAAAATCAACACTATGACAATTCTCCTTGGAGTATTATATTTAAGGAATCATGTTGTACACACACTGAGCCCGGGATAGTTTCTAACCTACTTACTTTACTAACTGCCTCACTCACTGACTAGTACTTACTTAAACACCTGCCCATTTTCTTACTCACAGCTAGAAATCTTCCGTCAAAGCCATCCAGTGAGTTCTATAACGTGCTTAAGGTATGGCTCTGCCGTACATGGCTAAACGTCCCATCTGACGGACGGCGGTATTTCCAGCCAAACGGTGTCCCTACTGACTGAGGGCAAGGGTTTTGTGGAGATAAATCTCAACGCTGGCCCAACGCTGGACTCGAGTCGACAACTTCAGATTACGAATATGGCACCCTACCGACTGTCCACCACTCCCCAAAGTTTTCTCATGGAACAAAAATATGAGATTAATTATATGCATTTAATTTTATTTTTACGTATTTTCCTATTTGTCGGTGTGTGGATTTCTCAAAACAATTGATCCACCATATCGGG
The DNA here is from genome assembly GCA_038380435.1 of Ryuthela nishihirai. NCBI lineage: Eukaryota > Metazoa > Arthropoda > Arachnida > Araneae > Heptathelidae > Ryuthela > Ryuthela nishihirai. Next base: position 55,101,396 of record JAWZYU010000018.1, on the reverse strand, counting down.
CAACTTAATGATTTATGTGTCATATGAAAGCTAATGACACTAGGAGTGCCATAGGCTGCAAAAATTGCTTCAAAGGAAGATATGGCGCCGATTAACTTACTCAACAAAATTGCCGTTTTCTCTATTCATTAAGAAGACAGAAATCTTGTTGAGATTTGTCGGCTTCTTAAAAATAAAAATGTTTATAACAAAACTCTTAATAATAAAAATTTGATCCTCCATGCTTTCTTACCCCCCCCCCCCCCCTAAAAAAAGTGTTAATACGAAACCAATTGTTCCTAAATCTCCAGAACGCGAGTACGGAAAATAACAAGCTATGCGTCAAATGAAAGCGAATAACATGGGGAATATTACAGGTTAAAAAATTCTATACACTGTTTCTCACCCCCCCCCCCCCCACAAAAAAGGGAGAAATGTGAAAATGATTGCCCCACTATATCTTCCGAATGCGAGGGCTTGCTATTACAAGCTAGGTTTCAAATGATAGTTCATATGTGAACTTTCGTAGACTGTTTCAAATATTAACCCCCCCCCCCCAACACACACACACACACACACCATTCCACCCCGCACCAAAAAAGGGACGCATTATGCGAAAGTTGCCAGATTTCAAGCTTTCAATTCCAGATTTCAATTTTCTTTGCTAGATTATTTCTGTACATGAAGTTTTCCTGATTTTCAACTGTATGGAAAGGTTGCTTTCGCATATGCAATAATTTGATTTTTTTTTTTAATTCGCGTAGTTGCTAACTATGAAAGTAATAAGTCACAAATATATATTTAGAAATATTTTTTTCAGCAACGCAAATGAAACAGCTAAAGAAGAATAAATATAAAACTAACGGAAGAACGTTTATTAAATATGGTTTTATAAATTATTATTTATTAAATATTAGGCATAAAGAGTAGGAGGTGTAGTTTTCTGTTCAAATTTCATATATTATTATGCACTTACAATTTCGAGATACGAGATATCTTGGACAGATTAGGAAAGTATCTAAGCTCAGTTAGGGTCTGTGAAGGAAAACAATGAACAACTGCTGAGAGCAGGGGTTTCAACCTGAAATAACAGGGGGGGCCGAATCAATTACTTCTCAATATATTGCGGGGCGAATTTTAGTATATAAACCTCTTCTGACCCTGTGTACATTACAATGTACATTACTTTTTAGATTTTTTAACACATGAACAGATGCCTGTGGTCTTGCAATGTTAACGAAGTGTAAATCAGTCTTTAGTATACAGGAAAGGATCGGCATTTGGTGCCATCTATGAATATAATCGAAACTATATGCAGTAGCAATGAAGATAGCAGTGGCCCGACAGCAATAAGGACGGTTTTGCTACATTTCAAGGGAAGCACAAGGACTGTATTATATTCATTTCACAGGTATCGTTTATTTGATGTGTTTATCATGAAAAAGTGCATATAGGTTATAATTCTTTTCTATTACCTTCCTTTTTAACACTTTCTGAGATTTTAGAATTCTACAGCTTTTGAGACGGTTTTTTCCTTACAATGTACATGCTGAATTTTAGTGAAATGATGTTAAAACTAATTTTTGCATAGTCTTGTTTCTCTAATTATAATGAAAGCCAATTTTAAATGTGAATAATTTTACTGCCATAAACAAAAATTTTCATCCTGAAAGGTTTAAGAAATAATAATAATAAGCAAAATGTAATAAATTATACTGCCATTTAATTATTTAAATGTTGCATACTTTTGATACCAAAATAATAAACTAACATTCCAGTAGTAGCTTCATCTTCGTGTGAGCTGATCGCAATCGGCCATAATTCGCTGCAACGGTTATGATAAGACGAATTAATTGTGGGTCGCACAAAATGACTTCGCGTGTTTAATACTTCTGTACTCGAGTGGTATTAAGAGTCCCCTCACTCCTTATTACCATTCACAATGAGTTCTTAGAATGTAGAAATGCACAATATTGGCTATCTCATTCACGGCTGAATCTAATGGAAGCTATGGCCACCTTACAGGTGGCCCTGCCCTCGACTAGATTCTGTAGTGGATTGGCCCCCTCCCTTTCGGCCGTAGATTCGGCTGTGGATTGCTTCCCCCCCCACTTCCCTTTCAGAATGCTAGTAAAGGTAATAGAGGAAAAAGTTTTTACTTATTTAAATTTATTGCATTTTTCACGAAATTTTTAAAGATCTGTGAAATGGAGAGAAGCCTGTTATACTACATTTGAAATCCAGTCTCTTGCCCCTTTTATATTTTTTCCAGCTCGATTGTGTTTCCCCCCCCCCCACCTTTGATTTTTTCTCTAGATTTCTGACTGATCTTATCTGCTATATCCCATAGGGCTAGAGGATGGGTAGGGGGATGGGGACGTTTCCCCATCATGAATATACTGCTCACAAAAATTAAGGGATATTTCAAAATGAATATGAAGCGATAATATATCCCCTAATTTTTGTGAGCAGAGGATGGGTAGGGGGATGGGGACGTTTCCCCATCATGAATATACTGCTCACAAAAATTAAGGGATATTTCAAAATGAATATGAAGCGATAATATATCCCCTAATTTTTGTGAGCAGTATAGTTTAATAATAACCAGTAGGAGGATGAAAAAAGAATTAAACAGATGTATATATATTACCATCAGACCCAGATCTATAAATTAGTGATGGGGGAAAGGGGGCAAGCGACGCAATCAAGTTGAGAAAAGATAAGGGTGGGTGGGAGAGGTAAGAAACTGATTTTCCATTACAGTGTAATATTTTCCCTTTCGTTTTAGAGGTTTTTAAAACATTTCTTAAAAAATGCGTGAAATATGTAGAAGTTTAATAATTTTTGGTCTACATTACCTTTAATAAAATTCTCAGAAAGATGACCCACTTCTCCTCCCAAGATAGATACGACCCTGTTACATATATTCCATAAAAGAGACCCTAGAAAAGAACGTAAAAGATACATTGAAATATTTGGGGACAATAATTTCAGAGAAAAAAAAGCATAACAGCTATTTGCCCGTTCCAACTCAATCCATGAACTTACTCCTTTCCCTTAACTTTTTGTAGAATCCAGGCCTATTCAAAGGGATCAGGCTTAACGTCTCAACCTACGATGGAATGAATCCTTTTTAAATCCAAATCTATCATTTTGCCATTAAGTGCATGATGATTAATTCATTAAGTGCCATTAAGTGCTCTTTTTTTGCCTGATACTGCGTTACTCTAAACGTTCTCAGGTGCCAGACAGAATTTCTGTGTTATTAATATAACACTTTAAACCAACAACTGGGGTGTTTCGGGTTGCAGACCTCGGAAATGTGACGAAATTTCGGAGAGTCAAATTTAGATACCACTTCTAGAGAGCTAAAAATTGGTTCCTGGGGATAATTTTGGTTGTAGATATCAGATATGTGTTGACATTTGCGATATGTTAGGACCTTTGAGGTGAAAGGTAAAATACAGATCTACCAGTGTTAGAGAGCTAAAATTTTGAGTCACAGATCTCAGGAATTATGCGAAATTTGGAATTTAGGTCCTTCGAGGTCGTAGGTCAAATTTCAATATAACAGTGCTGCAGATTTAAACATTGATGAATAGGGCAATTTCAGGCAGTAGAACTCAGAGGTAAGAAGAATTTTCAGATCTGCCATTGTGTTCAAGTATATAATCTTCGTAGGTATTATAAATGTATCGATTTCACAAAATGAAATGGGCAGCTCTTCTAATCAGGGATTACCAAACTAGGGGATAGTGTGAAGACATTCTAAGAGGACGGGAGGATTGTGAAAATTTTTGTATATATTTCAAATGTTTAATTAGGACGTCAAAATGTTTTTAAAAGGGAGTTGATTGAAAGATTGGTTGATGATAAATGAGAGATGGAGAGGCGTTAAGATTTCTCGAAAATGAAAAGGGCGGAGTGATTGCTGAACGTTTCAGAATCCCCTGGCCTATAGCAATGAAACTGTTTCTGGAGACAGAGCACATAATGCTCTTTCAACATTGAGTTCGGGTGTTTTACCTCTGAGCGGCAATAGTATAATACTTTTGTTTTTTGTCCATAATGGGCTAAATGACCAATTAACAAGGACCCCGAAAGCTCAGATAAGGTTGGGGGAGGGGATCCAGAGACAACTGTTTGGAGACAGATGGTAGCCTCCCATCAAGGCCATCCAGTGTGTTCTTTAACGTGCACAGGGTAGGTTCTCCCGTACGATGGCCATGGTTTAATGTCCCATTCGATGGATGACGGCCTTTCCAAGCCCATCGGCGTCTCCTACTGACCGTGGGCAGGGAGTTTTGCAGAGATAAGTCTCAACACTGACCCAGTTGGGACCTGCAGATTACGAGCCTGGCAACCAATTGAGCCACCCCCGCCCCGGAAACATCAGTGTCAGCCTTATCTTTTGCAAGGGGGGGGGGGGGGGGGGGGGGGGGGTTCGTGCCCAGTTTGGGGAAGTTAAAAGCAAAAATGTTAACATGTAATCTCTAGATCTAAAAAGATGGCAAAGGGGCCGACATCCTATCCCCCTTATTCCCTTTGAGAATGCTAGTAATCTGAATGGAGGTGAAAAAATATTAAACACAAATAAATTATACATATTTTTCAAGAAATTTTTAAAAAACCTTTAGAACAGGAAGAAAAATATTATACCTTAACTGCAATTCAGTCACTTATCTTCCTCTATCCATTTTTTTTTTTACCTTTTCCAGCTCGATCCAGTCACTTGGCCCCAAATTTTACTTTTTATTTTAGATCAGAGCCTACACGTAATATAAATTTCTGTACATATACAGCAGCGGGTTATTGAAATTGAAACAAAAAGAAATCGTTTAATAAATCTGATGAAATTTGAAGAAAAAGGGAAAATAATGTTGTTTTCCTTCTAACTGGTACAAAGCCAATTTAGTAGCTAATACTAATTGCTAAATATACTTAATTAAAACAAAAGCACTAATTTCAATACACCCAGAATGTATATGTACTAAATAAAACTTTTACTGCACCAAATATCTCGAGATAAAAAAAAACGGTGTCAACGATAACAACTTTCCACGCGATTACCTTACTAGGAAAGGTGAAAGAAGGAAACAAAAATCGAGTTAAGTAAAATCTTTTGTTAGTCTGGCTATTCCAGCAGGTCTTAGAGGCGGCCTTAAGGACGGTTATTTATGGTGATCTCACCCTAGGGAGCCATAGCGGGCTGGTCACAAGTGATCGCTCAGCCTCGCTGACAGCGACGTTAATGTGGCGCTGCTGCTGATGAAATCCTCGCCCGTCGGCAGCCAGGGGTCACTAGTCCCTAATATCACACCTGGGACTGCGGCGAGCGATTGGGTGGCCAAGGCTTCGGGACGCAAGACGGATGTCGTGGCCACTTGCTAGGTGTGAATAGGCCAGCCAGACCGAGCGACATCTGTTACCGCCAGCTCGTGGGGGATAATTCCTTGGAGTCGGTTGTCTTACGCTGTGGGGTTCGGTTTTCGAAGTCTTTTTTTATTTCGTAAATCAACACTTTTAGTGTTATTTACCCTCGCCTTCAATGAAACTAGTGTAAGAAAACTGAATGTTTTAAAGCAGGAAGCGTGTTTATTTCTCTGTAAAACAAATAATAAATGCGAGTGGGAAATATGTGCGCTATTTTTTACCTAGGCTGAAAACACCGTAAATGATGCAATTTTAAATTCCTTTTATCTCTTTAACAATTTCATCTTTTTTTTGGTAGATTATTTGTATGTTTGCACTGCGGAGAGGAATTATTTTTGGAAATAATAGAAGCTTGACAGACTTTAAAGCAGCTGTGTAAAATGAAATATTGAACTCGTTAAAAATCCAAATTAAATTATTTAAAATAGTCAGAAAATTCACCTCTTCTTAAAAATACCTACTGCGTAGTTGAAAATGTTTTCTCCTTGTACTTAATTAATTCATTTCCATTAATGCTCAACTGCATTTCCGCCTTTTCTCTTTCTTTTTCTAATTTCCTTCCTTCATTAAAATTTTATTCCAATTCTCACATTACTATTATTTTTTTTTTTGCAGTTTTGTATTAAAGTGGGTTGATTTACTTCTGAATTTGTGAATTCCATCTTGCGCTCTAGACTGTTTTTGGGTTGTTTTACCTCTGAGAGGCACTTTTTGCACACAATGGGCTAAATAGCCAGCTCAAAGGACCCCGAGAAGGTTGGGCGGAAGGAGACCCACTGGGCAGCTATTGGAAGACAGATAGTAGTCTCCCGTCAAGGCCATTCAGCAGATTCTTTAACATGCAGAGTGTATGGCTCTCCCGCATACAGGACCACAGACTTAACGTCTCATCCTAAGGACGGCTTCCTTTCCAAGCCCAACGGTGTCCCCTACTAACCAAGAGCAGGGTGGGAAGTTTGGCGGAGATAAATCTCAATGCTGGACCAAGCGGGATTCGAACCTGGGAGCAGTAGATTACGAGCCTGGAGCACTACTGACTAAGCCACCCCAGCCCCCATTCTAGACTATATAGCCAACACAGAAAAATCTCTGGGGCAGCTACTTGAGGAGGCCGTAGAGAAACTCAAGTGAAATAAGTCCGGAATGTTCTTTAACTAGCACAGGATGTGACTTCCCGGTACATGATGAAATAGCTTAATATTTCATGCAGTGGAGACAGGTTTTACAAATCTCGCGATGTCACCTATCTTGCCGTGAGCAGCGTTGGGAAAGAAATCTCGATGCTGAAAGAGTTTAAAAAACTACAGAGCTTTAAGTTATGATCTTTCTTCTTTGACTTTAGTTCAAATCTTATTTTTATTTATTATCAGAAAAAGAAATATAGCAAAGAATATTTCAGTGTTCACTCTTGAGGATAAAATATGACATCAGAAATATTCTAACAGGGGTGAAATGTCTGATCCATTTTTCAGCCTTAGGTACACTTTAGTAGGTTATAAAGAAAGCAACATTAAAAAAATAAATCAGAAAGTAACACAAAGTAAAAATTTCAAGTGTTTATACAGGGTGTCCCAAAAAATCATACTACCCAAAACGTATCGTGAAAATATAGTTCGGCAAGAAATTTAGTGTCAAAAATGTATTCCACTTCCAGACTTGTATGCATCCATACGTCTTTGCATATTCGTGAAGACAATCATTAACTAAGGCAGAGGGATATTAATGAATATAATTATGAATTCCCCTCATTCTTTATTTTTGCTGACAGTATCTGATCTAGGGCCGTTTTAACGGGATCTAGCGGCCCTTTAAGAATACTAGTAACGCTAATAGAGGCCAAAAATTCTTAAACATCCATATTTTGCGCATTTTTCAATAAATATTTTAAAAAAATCTAAAATGAAGGGGAAAATGTTACATTTGATTGAAAATCCAGTCTCTTCCCTCAACCCCTTCATTTTCTCTTTATTCAGGGCTTGGTTGCGGATATTATCTTTGTGAAGAACTTATTTCCTTTTCCTATAACATAAAAGTCCAAAGGAAACCGGTATGGAGATCTTGAGGAACAAATGTCCATTTTAAGTAAATCTGTCTATAAGGATAAAAAGTCCAAAGATATTTTGCTCATTAAAAATCTAATTTATTTGCATGGTTAATATAAAATTTTCAAAAGGTGTACAGCAACATTTGAGACGACTGATTTTGATAATGACCATCAGAAATGCAAAGGTTATTAACCATTGAAAGGTATGTTTTGCGATAACTATCTATATTTATATTTTGAGGTTTGCCAGAGCCGGCGCGAGGCGGGTTCAGCGCGTTCCCCGGAACCTGGGGAACGCGCTGAACCCGCCTCGCGCATGTGACCTGACCATTTAGCCCATGGTGTGCAAAAAAGTGCCGCGAGGCACTTTTTTGCACACCATGGGCTAAACGGCCAGGTCACATGGACCCCGAAGGCTCAGAGAATGTTGGGGGAGGGGGACCCACTGGAACAGCTGTTGGGAGACAGATGGTAGCCTCCCGTCAAGGCAATCCAGCGTGTTCTTTGACATGCACAGGGTATGGCTCTCCCGCACACGGGGCCACGGCTTAACGTCCCATCCGACGGACGGCGGTCTTTCCAAGCCCATCGGTGTCCCCTACTGACCGTGGGCAAGGCGGGGAATTTTGCGGAGATAAATCTCAACGCTAACCCAGCTGGGACTCGAACCTGGGAACTACAGATTACGAGCCTGGTGCGCTACCGACTGAGTCCCCCCCCCCCCCTTGAACCTGACCCTGCGCTTTAAAAGGCCCCACGGTCCACGAAAAGCTCATCGTAAAAAATGACGCATTTTCGTATCTTTAACACAGCAGCCGACACAATATATCCTCGTTCCTCTAGCTTCACGTCTCATCATCAGAGCCCATGTCAGTTATTTTCCAAGCCCAATACTAAATCCAATCGCTAATCAATGACTAACTATTCTTTAAATAGAAAGCGAAATAGCGAAATCGGTCAATTTTAATGACGTAATTAAGATTTTGCGGCGAAAAAGGCAAGAGACATTACGTAATATTTATAATATACTCGGTGTTCCTATAAGTTGTATGTAGATATATACCGCACTTTTTCCGCGTTAAAAAAATTGTAATATAATTTCAATAGTGAATTATAACCACGTAGTTTGAGTGGGAATAAGATGTCACATTATTTTTAACAATGGGAGGTTAATGAACAGCTGTCCCGTGACCGAGTGGTTAGCATGTTTGGTTACTGATCAAAGGAACCTGAGTTCGAGCCCCAGATTACTGAGTTCGAACCCCACAGGCAGTTTGTATTGTTTGCACCTATTATACTTCTGTGCAATAAGCGGCTTGAGGGTGTTTTATTATCATTTTATAAGATTAATGGACAATAATGTGCATTTAATATATCCAATGTTTGTTTGCATGTCCTTCGTGACTAACTATTTACACATTCTTTGCTTGGATGATTCACCTACATAGCTTCTTTCAACTGATATCAGTTCAATTCGATACGAAAGATATATTTTTATAGGGCGTTCGTTCAACTTCATGTTGAGAGATTCTTCTTCAGGCTTTACCAATAAAAATTGTGGAGGGATAAACTTAAAAAGAAGGAGAAAAGTTTCCTTCATTTTTTAAATTAAATTAAAATTGAAATTTTTTTTAATGTTTATTAGGAGTTTTTAATTTTTAATTTTTTCTTTCTTCTCTTTCTTTATTTTAATATATTATTTATTTTCTATTCCAGAGTTTTGTTTCATGAACTCTTCAAGAGATTTGAAAAATGAGTAACCTTTTAGAAAGAATTGGAAAGTTGAGTAAATTTTCTGTTAAGAAATCTGGAATATTAAAGATTTCGTAGATTTTAAAGATTTTTTGCCTTTCTTTGTGATAATATGGACAATTTAAAAAAAACCCATGATGTACTGATTCTATTGCATTACATTTGATACAATTTGGGGGTGAAATTTTTGGATTTCAAAGAGAAAAGGATTAAATGCTGGAGTTTCAGTTCTTAATCTAAGAATTCTTGTAATTAGTTTTCTCGAAATAGGTAGGACCTCTAATTGAGTAATTTCTTGTGAGTTGAAATCTTAAATTATTATTAATAGAGACATTAATTTTGAAAAGAAAGTTAATTTCATTAAGTTCTGACTTTTTAATAAATTTTTTAATTGAATAAAAAAAGTGTAAGTTTCTGTTATTTGTGTAAGCGTGACTGCTTCATTAGCAAGTCTATCAACTTTTCCATTTTCCTGGATTCCAACGTGATTTGGAATCCATAAATGTGAATGATATTATTATTAAATTTAAAACTGATAGTATTTAAAGTTAAAATTTGAAAAAAAAAAAGATATTGATAAATTCTGAATAATACAATTCTTGTGTCAACACTTGAAGGACTCCTTTTGAGTGTGAAAAAATTGCAATTTTATCATTTTTGATATTGTGAGTAATCCATTTAAAAGATTACAAGATTGAAAAAATTTCTGCTTTAATAATTGTGGTACTTATTGACAATTTAAATTGTTTTGCAATATTAAAATTAGTGACCAAAAAGCTGCTGAAGTGCCTTCAATGTCTAAATGGACAGAGCCATCTGTATAAATTTTTATTTTTTTTTATAAATATGATTGCAGTAGTATTTCGGAATTATTTTAAATGTTTGCTGCGAAAATAACTAGTTTCCTGTTGCACCATTTAGACGGGCGGGTACGTGTGCCCGTTTACCTGGGGAAGTGTTGGCACCAAGATCCACTGTGGGGCAAAACAAACTGGTGGAGGAAGTGTAATGCTTGCGTAATGTTCTGCTGGGAAACCCTGGACCCACTCATTCATGTGCAGGAAACTATGATGTCTACCACCTACCTAAACATCATTGCAGACCAGGTACATCCGGTCATGGCAACGGTATACCCTCTAATAGTGCCTTCTTTCAGTAAGATAATGCGCCATGCAACACTGCCCGGATTGTTCAATAATGGTTCGCGGAACATGAGGAAGACTTCCAGTTATTGCCCTGGCCTCCAAATTCCCTAGACATCAATCCAATCGAGCATCTGTGGTTGCGTTGGAACAGCATATTCGATCTGCGGCAGTTCAACCACGTAACTTACAAGGGTTAAAGGATCTGCTGGTAACGTGTTGGTACCAGGTACCACAAGAACCTTTAGAAATCTTGCAGCGTCCATGCCTACCCGGGTAAGAGCTGTTTTGGTGGCACGTGGAGGACCAACATCATATTAGTCTGGTGGTCATAATGTTTTGGCTCTTCGGTGAATAACTTTTTCAGAAAACGTAGCGATGTAGATCAATGATAGTTCGGCAGAATATTTCTCAGGTATATAAATTTCATGTACTGAGATTCATACATTCCCTGCTTTTAATGCGACCTAATTTGAGTATTCAAAATAAAAAAAAAACAAGAATGAAACTTAGTTTTCAGCCTCAGTGCTTTAATAAAAAGAGCTAAGAATATTTTGCTATCGCATTCGAGCTAATCATTCACCTTCCCTACAGAATAAATACTGTACTCCAATAGTAATATAATTGGGGTTATGCTACTTCTGAGCGACATTTTTTGCCCATAATGGGCTAAATGACCAGGTCACAAGGACCACATTAGATCAGAAAATATTGTGAAAAGGATTTAATGAACAGATGTTAGAAGACAGATCAAAGCGTCCCATTAGCCCGTGGAGCGTGTTTTCAGCGTAGACAGGGCATAACATCTCTGCAGAACCATATTTCTAATGCCACCACCTGATGGGAGGTTATCTCATTCTCATTGAAAGGTAGGACCATGGTTCGGAGGAGGCATAACGGAGCAGGATTAAGTTTCCTTTTTTCTCCCCGGGGGTAGAACGGGTTTTTAGCAGACAAAATTCTCAGCCCACACACTATTGGACTGAACTTGAGATCTGCCTGACGAGCTACCAGATGAGCTAACCTCCCTATAAAAATTGGGTGGTCTTTTCGTAATTATAAAATTCGGAGATCTTCCAGTCGTATTGGGATTCCTAAATATCCACTCTAATAAAACTGGGGATAGTAAAACAATAGAATAAAAGGAGTGAATTTGATACAGAAGGTAAACATTGCATAAAGTGTCTGGTCTTCCATTTTTAAAGATGCGAAAATAGTCATTGGAAATTTAGGATTATTTTTTAAAACTCATCCCACAAAGGTGAGTATATCATTTTGAATATCGGAGATTCAAAACCATTAGTGTGAATACTAACAATTTTCAGAGAAAATGTGAAAAAAATGCGATTTTCAAGTGGGTACTGTGGAGGCTAGAAAATATCCTTGATTGCAGTTTGACGATACTTAGAACGAGAGCTTTTTTTTCCTTCTGTTGTTAAAATTCTAAATTCAAGACGTCGGCAATGTTGAAGGTATTATTCTATATGTCTGGTAATATGTATATATGAAGGTAATATTAAGTGTTTTTCATTCCAATCCAAGATACGCCAGTGATGCTACAGTGAAAGATTTCCATCCCAATGGTGTCACATCTGTAAAATTTGCAAGTTTCATTGCTTGCGTCGTCTTGATATAACAGATCAGAAAAATTTCATTAAAAAGTTGATATGATATCTTAACGGAAAAATCAGTGGGTCGACTTTTACATTGTAATCTATAAACATGCATGTACTTCTGAATGAAATATATCCATCCCTCGATTTACATAGTTTCGGTTATACACGATTAAGAAGATGCAACCAGTTTTGATATACATTGTCAAGAAAATGCAACCAGTTTATTTTTACACTATTATGAACTCGGTTTTACACGATACGGATTTAGATTTCATTCATGTATGCAGATGTAATGCCTATTATGAAATAACAGTGGAAAAACATCAAGGGATACTATTATACTTTAATCCCAAAATAAAAATCAGCTAAAAGCTTTAGTAGATATCATTGATTTCAAGAAAAATTATATAAGAGTAAATTCCTACATTAATAAAATCGTTCTCGGTAGTAAGTTATATCATTTCGTTAAAATTGTATTCTTTCCATTGTAATTCAATGTCTCCCGCAACATATTAATGAAATAAATACAACCTGTTTTGGATCGGTAGCCGGATTTGATTTTTTTTTCACACGAATTCTTTCAGGAAAGTAAAAAATCGTGTTTTATCTGATTATTTAGCAAATTTAGATTTGTAGACTATTATACAGGCTAAAAGCAGCCGATTGGTAAGTATATGTATCATAAAAGTTATATAAATGCTAATTTTACAATCTGAAGAATTAAATGTAGTACCAGTGTTTTACTTCTAATAAGTTCATAAATAACCCTTTTTCATTAAACATACATTAACGATGAATAATTTTAATGACCAAAAGGTAATGTATGAGAAATTTATCAAAGTTATCTGAATTAGTGCAAATAAAGTACAAAAGAATGTTACATTAATATTTGTATTATTCTAGCACATCCTGTATCATGACTGAAAGCTGCTACCCCCCAAAAAAGATATCGTCTTTGCTTTACGTTTCACTTGTTTCATTCCTGCAATAAATCGTAAACATTCGTTTGACCTTCATGGTTGATTCGATAAATCTTACAGAACTTGATTTGAAAATCCCTGCAATTATTATTCAGTCTACCGCAATATGAAACCGGAGCTTCAGTTTTCCTTTTATTTTAGGGCTGAAGGAGCACTACAGAGAAAATGAATAGTCATCCGTTTCTAAATCCCTCATAGTGAAGTGGTTTCCTTTTAATGCATTAAAATAAAATGCCCCAACCTATCGAATATACGCTCCAAGCATTCAGACAATCACACAAACTGACACAGCTGTTTGAAAATAAGGAAACACCAATTTCCGTTCTCCTGCACCAACTAGCATCGAAATGCGAGGATCATGTACTGTTACCGTGTACTGAGCGCAAGAGGAGCATAGACAAGGAGCGTGCACCTGTAAGCAGAGCTGATTCACGTCTCCATTCACTTTCTACTGGCGACTGCATCAGCAGGGGCACGTTCTCTTGGGGACTCAGCGAAAAGACACTTCCATCTATCACTCGATAGGACAGCTAAGGATTTCAGAAATGGGAAAATACGACCTTCTAATTTGACATATCCTTTTGGGATTGTATCCAGAGACGCAACGTCATTGTCAAATGCTAAATTATTATTTGAGTACTGCAGTTGTTTGGCAAGAGCAGAAAATGCTAGACAGGTTACATTAAGATATTAAGATTACCTATTAAACTTTTGTGGTCTCATTTAACTCGATAAGTTCTCTTTTGCGTTTTGATGTACTGAGAACTCTTTCCTGAGTAAAATGCATAATCTCAAGATATCTACTTGTTAAACAAGTAAGATGAATCTAGATAAAGTACATCGTATAAGCAGAAGAAATATGTGGAAGCCATTTACTATATATGGAGTGAAGGTTGGCCCAGTTGGTAGTTCGCCAGACATATAATCTAATGTCCCCTGGTTCCAAGTCTACATGAAGATTTTCTGACTAATTACCACTCTATAACGGTGTGAAAAGGGATACTAACGACAGGAAAAAGTCGCTATAAGTCGGAAGGGGAATTAAACCATGCCTCCATGCATAGGGAAGTTATGTCCTGTGCATATTAAATAACACGCTAAATGATTTTACTAGGTTTTTTTCATTTGTCACCTAGAAGTTGTGCAATGGATCCCCCTTCTCTTATCTAACTCTAAGTTCTTGGGTTCTTAATGACATGGCTGTGTAGACCATTATGCTTGTCGTTAGTAGGGGAATATCAACAAACCACATACTATATAGGAATGCTAGGAGGATTGCATGGCGTTGCTCGGCCCTTCCTAAAATGTCTCAGAATAGCAAGCTTCCGGGCATATTCAGAACGTGAATGGATACTAGTTTACGTCCAGGTGTCATTGGTGGTGGATTTTTTCCACTCCCCGTAATTCCACAGGTACTTGATTAATTGGTCCCAGATTAGGTGTGGTGGTCCCACTTGCATCTTGATGCATAGGGTTTAGAAATTGTGTTCCTAGCTGCTGTGAGTCTGGATTAAATCCATCGCAAGCGTTCAAAATCTATGTGGCGCTGCAATCGCCTACCTAATGAATGAAGAGTTGAAAACTATGCAATTGTATGTTATCAGTCGCAGAAAGTTATCAATGGACAAACATTTCGCAGTCAGTTTAGGGGGAACGCCTAATTTTCTGAGTTACATATACAATTCGTTAAGCTACGGTGAAATGAAACTGACGTATGGTGAACGTAGCTCTGACTGTCTTGAGACAAGAGATTTCGAAACTAATATATTTCCCGTCACAAAAAATCGACAGAAATTTATACCGTTTAAAAGGCAAACTGCAATTTATCTTGAAAATTTGCGTCAGAAAAAACATTTAACGACACCGTTGATAGTCATAAATATTTACCTCAAATAAACATTTAACTGCACCATTGTTAGTCATAAGAATTTTCCTCAGGAATTAATTGAAACATTGTTGGAAATCGAGTTCTATTGTAGTAGGAACTTGAATTTATAACGCAACGAGGGAGGGCATGCAAAAGGGGTGTTATGAGAAATAATGATCTGATTAAAACGTTTACCTGCAGTTGCTTCGATTTGCATAAAGACGCGCTAGTCATAATGTTTTGGATCTTCGGTGTATAATAATCCTTGCATTCATATATTTTTTCGTATTGAGGGAGGAGACTGCAAAATTTGATGCATCATTTCTTAAGTTCCACTTGTTTTCTCCTTTTCTACCTCTTGCCCCTTTTCATTTGACAATTGCCTCTATCATTTTTTTATATAGATATTTCTATAGACAACATTTTTGCCTGCTTCGTGTTGTCTGGGTCATGCTCAACTTTCCGAATTTATTTTTTATGTTTTACTAATTCGTCAGGAAGTTTATGGAATTTATATCGTTTATTATTGTATTCCAGAATATTTTCGTTTTTTATTTCATTTTCAGCACTATTAGAGTATAAAGCTCTTTAGTCTATTAAATATAATAATTCTCTCAAGCAGTGGCTTACCACTGAGGTCTCACAGGAGCAGTTCATTACGCCTTAGTAGAAGGTCTGTGAGGATGGTGGGACCTCAGTAGAAAATAAACAAAAATAGTCATTCCTTACCAGCGGCTCAAGCCCAGGCCTGTTTGATCAGTAGCCAAGAGCGCTAACTAGTTGGCCTTACTAACCGAAAAAATCCTGAAAGGAAAGAGAGATGAATAGAATAATAATCTGGTACTCTTGAAGACATGGCCAGGTCTAAAACAAGGGGGAAATGAGGGTTCGGTTGGGCTGCTTTATCTCTGAGCGGCACGTTCTTGTACATAATGAAGTAAATAGCCAGGTCACAAAGACCCTAGGGTTCAAAGAAGGTTAGTGGGATAGGATCCACCGGAAAGCTGTTAGGATACAGATGAGACTCCCGTCAATGTCATCCAGCTTATTCTTTAACGTGCACAGTGTATAGGTCTCACGCACACAGGGCCACAGGCTTAACGTTCCATCCGATTGACGGCGGTCTTTCCAAGCCCATCAAACGCCCATCGGTGTCCCTTACTGACCGAGGATAGGGCGGGAGTTTGCGACGACAAATCTCAACGCTGACCCACGACCTAGCTGGAGTAGAACCTGGGAACTGCAGATTAAGACTTGGCTCTACCGACTGAGCCACCCCTGTTCCAGGGAAATGAGGGAATTAAGAAAGGATAAAATGCCCAAAACACTGATCTGGAGATATTTAAGAGTAGAAAGATAGAATTAAAATGCGAAACATACTTTATTTTGGCAGGAAACATTCCTAAAGGAGAAAACATCAGAATATTGTGCTGTCGGTTAAGTTCAATCCTGTCATCTCTCTTACACCTTACGTTTTCCGCATCGTAATCTTCCCAAAAACGTCAGCAAAGACAATTGAAACGCAATTATATCGTGGAATATTTCGAAAGAACGTATTTCTGTAATCCTTCAGTTTATTAAATGACTTATAACTTACTTTCGAAAATTGTGGGATTTCGATAACCAATATGTAAGAAAATAAAAACATATCGAAGAAAGTAACATTTTAATTGAAATCGTACCTCAAATAGTTTTGAACATGATAGCAAATTTGCACATGTAAACCTTCGTGACTCTGAATATTTCCAATCGATATTTTATGTTATAGCCAAGTTTATTCCAAGCTGGAAATAAGTATCACATTTATTTAAGTGCATGTGATCAAATCTGCAATCGATAAGGATTTCGTTATCTCTTCCCTTGACGAATTTTCAAATATCATTAAGTATTCAATAATATCTGTCTTTTTCGTCGTCATCGGTATAGGACAGAAAACTTTTAAGTTTTCAATCCCTGTTCAAAATTTACATTCAAGAAATCTTTCATTAATGAAAAACCATACAAAAATTACTTGTATTCCTAATGAGAAGTAAACCAATACTTTGCAGACATATATATCATAAGGCTCACAACTCAGAAAGTTAAGGTTATTTTTCAGTATCTGATTTTAATCTGCGTTCTCTAGAAACCCCAGAATATGTAGGTTATACGGCGGGAATTGCTAAATGAAGATATCTAGAGAAAAACCTCTGTTAAAGGACACGTTACAGATACCTGCAAAAAATTGGCTGATAATGTTTTAAAAAAGCGGGTTTATTGAAAGAGGTAGAGCTAAAAATATCAAACAGCCGCCTAGTAGCAGAGACCCGTTCAATATTGGTATTAGTTAAGGTCATCATGCTGATAGGCTCAAACCATCAATTGGTATCTTTACCATCATAATCCATTGGTTCCTTTCGAGCATCATGAAAATGGGTTCGTTTTTTTTCTTACTCCCTTTACATTTTTCTACCGATCTTGTTAGTAGTACACGGGTGCTTTTAGCGTAAAATGTACTTTAACCTTTCTGCCGCCACAAAGTGCTCTTATCTTCGTGTTCGTCCACCATCTTGGATTGCACCACGAACCCTAAACACAGTTCTCCGATTTTCCCTTTCCTTCACTATGTTGGATTCGACCTAATCTCTGGAAGTAAACATTTCTAAAGGTTTTCAAATTTATCAAGTCCCATGAAGGCATTTCGTATTGCATCAAGGACCAAACTCTTTGGCAGGAAACAATTCTTAAGGTTCTTAAATTTACAAAGTCGCTCATCCGCCATCTTGGATTGTGCCATCACCCAGATCCATCCTGTTTTTGGAAATAAACAACCTTTAGGTCAGAAAATATTCTAAGCTCCCACGTTCGATATCTTGAATTCTTTGCCGTCAGATATTTGATGTTCCAAAGTTCCATCTGGTGTTTAAATACATATTATATTTTATTAATTATACTAGTGATACTCATCTATACCATGGGGATAAAAAACTTTGAAAACTCGTGTGCTTGACCGCTGACCTGATGCTTATCAGCGCAAGACGCATTTTTCCATTTCTCTAAAGGTGGCCTTGACCTTAGATTCTTAACGATGCTATATACCCCTAGAAGTTTTCTTTCCTTTTTGAGTAATAAACTTAAGGGTATTAAAAAAAATTAATAATAATAATAATAATGAAACTGCTCTTATTATTATACACTATATTGATAAACGGCTCTTAACATTATACACATTTATTTTCCTTCGGAATACTGCTATGCTATAATCACGACCTTGATTCACCCCACTGATTCTTAATATTTATGATAATAACTTACTTTTTATAACTCACAGTATTTGGCAAAAAGACTTATACCGACGTTTCTTTATTTACCAGGCTTTTGAGTTTTTAATTATTTTCAAGGATCAAACCTTATTGAGGCTACTGCCAAAGTAATAAATATTATATCGGCAAACATCATTCAAACTGTGAATCGCACGTCTTGAATTTCAAAATAATAATAAATGTGGTAAACACCGTTATTCTACTAGTAAAATCAACACTATGAGAATTCTCCTTGGAGTATTATATTTAAGGAATCGTGTTGTACACACACTGAGCCCGGAATAGTTTCTAACCTACTTACTTTACTAACTGCCTCACTCACTGACTAGTACTTACTTAAACACCTGCCCATTTTCTTACTCACAGCTAGAAATCTTCCGTCAAAGCCATCCAGTGAGTTCTATAACGTGCTTAAGGTATGGCTCTGCCGTACATGGCTAAACGTCCCATCTGACGGACGGGGGTATTTCCAGCCAAACGGTGTCCCTACTGACTGAGGGCAAGGGTTTTGTGGAGATAAATCTCAACGCTGGCCCAACGCTGGACTCGAGTCGACAACTTCAGATTACGAATATGGCACCCTACCGACTGTCTACCACTCCCCAAAGTTTTCTCATGGAACAAAAATATGAGATTAATTATATGCATTCAATTTTTTTTTACGTATTTTCCTATTTGTCGGTTTGTGGATTTCTCAAAACAATTGATCCACCATATAGGGCAACTTAATGATTTATGTGTCATATGAAAGCTAATGACACTAGGAGTGCCATAGGCTGCAAAAATTGCTTCAAAGGAAGATATGGCGCCGATTAACTTACTCAACAAAATTGCCGTTTTCTCTATTCATTAAGAAGCCAGAAATCTTGTTGAGATTTGTCGGCTTCTTAAAAATAAAAATGTTTATAACAAAACTCTTAATAATAAAAATTTGATCCTCCATGCTTTCTTACACCCCCTCCCCCCCCGCTAAAAAAGTGTTAATACGAAAACAATTGTTCCTAAATCTCCAGAACGCGAGTACGGAAAATAACAAGCTATGCGTCAAATGAAAGCGAATAACATGGGGAATATTACAGGTTAAAAAATTCTATACCCTGTTTCTCATCCCCCCCCCCCCCACAAAAAAGGGAGAAATGTGAAAATGATTGCCCCACTATATCTTCCGAATGCGAGGGCTTGCTATTACAAGCTAGGTTTCAAATGATAGTTCATATGTGAACTTTCGTAGACTGTTTCAAATATTAACCCCCCCCCCAACACACACACACACACACTATTCCACCCCGCACCAAAAAAGGGGCGCATTATGCGAAAGTTGCCAGATTTCAAGCTTTCAATTCCAGATTTCAATTTTCTTTGCTAGATTATTTCTGTACATGAAGTTTTCCTGATTTTCAACTGTATGGAAAGGTTACTTTCGCATATGCAATAATTTGATTTTTTTTTTAATTCGCGTAGTTGCTAACCATGAAAGTAATAAGTCACAAATATACATTTAGAAATATTTTTTTTCAGCAACGCAAATGAAACAGCTAAAGAAGAATAAATATAAAACTAACGGAAGAACGTTTATTAAATATGGTTTTATAAATTATTATTTATTAAATATTAGGCATAAAGAGTAGGAGGTGTAGTTTTCTGTTCAAATTTCATATCTTATTATGCACTTACAATTTCGGGATACGAGATATCTTGGACAGAATAGGAAGGTATCTAAGCTCAATTAGGGTCTGTGAAGGAAAACAATGAACAACTGCTGAGAGCAGGGGTTTCAACCTGAAATAACAGGCGGGGCCGAATCAATTACTTCTCAATATATTGCGGGGCGAATTTTAGTATATAAACCTCTTCTGACCCTGTGTACATTACAATGTACATTACTTTTTAGATTTTTTAACACATGAACAGATGCCTGTGGTCTTGCAATGTTAGCGAAGTGTAAATCAGTCTTTAGTATACAGGAAAGGATCGGCATTTGGTGCTATCTATGAATATAATCGAAACTATATGCAGTAGCAATGAAGATAGCAGTGCCCGACAGCAATAAGGACGGTTTTGCTACATTTCAAGGGAAGCACAATAAGGACTGTATTATATTCATTTCACAGGTATCGTTCATTTGATGTGTTTATCATGAAAAAGTATTTATAGGTTATAATTCTTTTCTCTTACCTTCCTTTTTAACACTTTCTGAGATTTTAGAATTCTACAGCTTTTGGGACGGTTTTTTCCTTATAATGTACATGCTGAATTTTAGTGAAATGATGTTAAAAATAATTTTTGCATAGTCTTGTTTCTCTAATTATAATGAAAGCCAATTTTAAATGTAAATAATTTTACTCCTATAAACAAAAATTTCCGTCCTGAAAGGATTAAGCAATAATAATAATAAGCAAAATGTAATAAATTATACTGCCATTTAATTATTTAAATGTTGCATACTTTTGATACCAAAATAATAAACTAACATTCCAGTAGTAGCTTCATCTTCGTGTGAGCTGATCGCAATCGGCCATAGTTCGCTGCAACGGTTATGATAAGACGAATTAATTGTGGGTCGCACAAAATGACTTCGCGTGTTTAATACTTCTGTACTCGAGTGGTATCAAGAGTCCCCTCACTCCTTATTACCATCCACAATGAGTTCTTAAAATGTAGAAATGCACAGTATTGGCTATCTCATTCACGGCTGAATCTAATGGCTGAATCTAATGGAACCTGCCCTCGACTAGATTCTGTAGTGGATTGGCCCCCTCCCTTTCGGCCGTAGATTCGGCTGTGGATTGCTTCCCCCCCCCCCCCACTTCCCTTTCAGAATGCTAGTAAAGGTAATAGAGGAAAAGGTTTTTCTTATTTAAATTTATTGCATTTTTCACGAAATTTTTAAAGATCTGTAAAATGGAGAGAAGCCTGTTATACTACATTTGAAATCCAGTCTCTTGCCCCTTTTATATTTTTTCCATATTGTGTTTCCCCCCACCTTCGATTTTTTCTCTAGATTCCTGACTGATCTTATCTGCTATATCCCATAGGGCTAGGGGATGGGTAGGGGGATGGGGACGTTTCCCCATCATGAATATACTGCTCACAAAAATTAGGGGATATTTCAAAATGAATATGAAGCGATAATATATTCCCTAATTTTTGTGAACGGTATAGTTTAATAATAACCAGTAGGAGGATGAAAAAAGAATTAAACAGATGTATATATATATTACCATCAAACCCAGATCTATAAATTAGTGATGGGGGAAAGGGGGCGAGCGACGCAATCAAGCTGAGAAAAGATAAGGGTGGGTGGGAGAGGTAAGAGACTGATTTTCCATTACAGTGTAATATTTTCCCTTTCGTTTTAAAGGTTTTTAAAACATTTCTTAAAAAATGCGTGAAATATGTACAAGTTTAATAATTTTTGGTCTACATTACCTTTAATAAAATTCTCAGAAAGATGACCCACTTCTCCTCCCAAGATAGATACGACCCTGTTACATATATTCTATAAAAGACCCCAGAAAAGAACGTAAAAGATACATTGAAATATTTGGGGACAATAATTTCAGAGAAAAAAAAGCATAACAGCTATTTGCCCGTTCCAACTCAATCCATGAACTTACTCCTTTTCCTTAACTTTTTGTAGAATCCAGGCCTATTCAAAGGGATCAGGCTTAACGTCTCAACCTACGATGGAATGAATCCTTTTTAAATTCAAATGTATCATTTTGCCATTAAGTGCATGGTGATTAATTCATTAAGTGCCATTAAGTGCTTTTTTTTTTTGCCTGATACTGCGTTACTCTAAACATTCTCAGGTGCCAGACAGAATTTCTGTGTTATGAATATAACAGAAATCACTTTAAACCAGAGGTTCCCAAACGTATTTGTCCTATCGCCCCCTTTTCAGAAAAAAATTACTCAGCGCCCCCCTGGAAATCTACCTTCTTTAAGCTAACAAACAGAAAGATGCAGTGACAAATTTGCGTTCTTTTATGTATCTATATTTCTACCTACGTCCTACAATATAGTAAAGAAAGATGTTGTAAATAAGACACCTTGAAGTTTGAAATTATAAATTATTTATTAAACTCAACCATAGTAACATTCGCATTACACACAGAAAATTAAGATAACGAAGGATAATTTTATGTGTTTATTTGGAAAATAAAGTAATCACTACGACTTTAACTCTATATTACACAACAGATGAAACATGTACGAACGGTTTTTCAAAATTTTCTTATCTTCCCTTCTTTCTTTATGCTTTCACCGCCCCCCCCCCCAATTGCATCCGAGGCTACTACCGACCCCCGGGGTCGTTCCAGCGCCCCCAAGGGGGCGGTATCGCCCACTTTGGGAAACACTGCTTTAAACCAACAACTGGGGTGTTTCGGGTTGCAGACCTCGGAAATGTGACGAAATTTCGGAGAGTGAAATTTAGATCTACCACTTCTAGAGAGCTAAAAATTGGTTCCTGGGGATAATTTGAGTTGTAGATATCATATATGTGTTGACATTTGCGATATGTTAGGACCTTTGAGGTGAAAAGTCAAATACAGATCTACCAGTGTTAGAGAGCTAAACGTTTGAGTCACAGATCTCAGGAATTATGCGAAATTTCGGATATGATAGGTCCTTCGAGGTCGTAGGTCAAATTTCAATATAACAGTGCTGCAGATTTAAACATTGATGAATAGGGCAATTTCAGGCAGTAGAACTCAGAGGTAAGAGGAATTTTCAGATCTGTCATTGTGTTCAAGTATATAATCTTCGTAGGTATTATAAATGTATTGATTTCACAAAATGAAATGGGCAGCTCTTCTAAGAAGGGATTACCAAACTGGGGGATAGTTTAAAGACATTCTCAGAGGACGGGATGATTGTGAAATTTTTTGTGTATGTTTCAAATTTTTAATTAGGACGTCAAATTGTTTTTAAAAAGGAGTGGTTAAATATGGGGGTGGCTACATAATGGGCTAAATGACCAATTATCAAGGACCCCAAAGGCTCAATAAGGTTGGGGAGGGGATCCAAAGACAACTGTTTAGAGACAAGTGGTAGCCTCCCATATGGCCATCCAGTGTGTTCTTTAACGTGCACAGGGTAGGTTTCCCGCACGAGGGCCATGGTTTAATGTCCCATTCGATGGACGACGGCCTTTCCAAGCCCATCGGCCTCTCCTACTGACCGTGGGCAGGGAGTTTTGCAGAGATAAGTCTCAACACTGACCCAGCTGGGACCTGCAGATTACGAGCCTGGCTACCGACTGAGCCACCCCCGCCCCGGAAACATCAGTGTCAGCCTTATCTTTTGCGAGGGGAAGTTGGGGAAGTTAAAAAGCAAAAATGTTAACATTTAATCTCTAGATCTAAAGAGATGGCAAAGGGGCTGACATCCTATTCCCCTTATTCCCTTTGAGAATGCTAGTAATCTGAATGGAGGTGAAAAAATATTAAACACAAATAAATTATACATATTTTTCAAGAAATTTTAAAAAAACCTTTAGAACAGGAAGAAAAATATTATACCTTAACTGCAATTCAATCACTTATCTTCCTCTATCCATTTTTTTTTACCTTTTCCAGCTCGATCCAGTCACTTGGCCCCAAATTTTACTTTTTATTTTAGATCAGAGCCTACACGTAATATAAATTTATGTACATATACAGCAGCGCGTTATTGAAATTGAAACAAAAAGAAATCGTTTAATAAATCTGATGAAATTTGAAGAAAAAGGGAAAAAAATGTTGTTTTCCTTCTAACTGGTACAAAGCCAATTTAGTAGCTAATACTAATTGCTAAATATACTTAATTAAAACAAAAGCACTAATTTCAATACACTCAGAATGTATATGTACTAAATAAAACTTTTACTGCACCAAAGACAATTATATCTCGAGATAAAAAAAAAACGGTGTCAACGATAACAACTTTCCACGCGATTACCTTACTAGGAAAGGTGAAAGAAGGAAACAAAAATCGAGTTAAGTAAAATCTTTTGTTAGTCTGGCTATTCCAGCAGGTCTTAGAGGCGGCCTTAAGGACGGTTATTTATGGTGATCTCACCCTAGGGAGCCATAGCGGGCTGGTCACAAGTGATCGCTCAGCCTCGCTGACAGCGACGTTAATGTGGCGCTGCTGCTGATGAAATCCTCGCCCGTCGGCAGCCAGGGGTCACTAGTCCCTAATATCACACCTGGGACTGCGGCGAGCGATTGGGTGGCCAAGGCTTCGGGACGCAAGACGGATGTCGTGGCCACTTGCTAGGTGTGAATAGGCCAGCCAGACCGAGCGACATCTGTTACCGCCAGCTCGTGGGGGATAATTCCTTGGAGTCGGTTGTCTTACGTTGTGGGGTTCGGTTTTCGAAGTCTTGTTTTTATTTCGTAAATCAACACTTTTAGTGTTATTTACCCTAGCCTTCAATGAAACTAGTGTAAGAAAACTGAATGTTTTAAAGCAGGAAGCGTGTTTATTTCTCTGTAAAACAAATAATAAATGCGAGTGGGAAATATGTGCGCTATTTTTTACCTGGGCTGAAAACGCCGTAAATGATGCAATTTTAAATTCCTTTTATCTCTTTAACAAATTCATTTTTTTTTGGTAGATTATTTGTATGTTTGCACTGCGGAGAGGAATTATTTTTGGAAATAATAGAAGCTTGACAGACTTTAAAGCAGCTGTGTAAAATGAAATATTGAACTCGTTAAAAATCCAAATTAAATTATTTAAAATAGTCAGAAAATTCATCTCTTCTTAAAAATACCTACTGCGTAGTTGAAAATGTTTTCTCCTTGTACTTAATTAATTCATTTCCATTAATGCTCAACTGCATTTCCGTCTTTTCTCTTTCTTTTTCTAATTTCCTTCCTTCATTAAAATTTTATTCCAATTCTCACATTACTATTTTTTTTTTCAGTTTTGTATTAAAGTTTGTTGATTTACTTCTGAATTTGTGAATTCCATCTTGCGCTCTAGACTGTTTTTGGGTTGTTTTACCTCTGAGAGGCACTTTTTGCACACAATGGGCTAAATAGTCAGCTCAAAGAACCCCGAGAAGGTTGGGCGGAAGGATTGGAACTGGGCAGCTATTGGAAGACAGATAGTAGTCTCCCGTCAAGGCCATTCAGCAGATTCTTTAACATGCAGAGGGTATGGCTCTCCCGCATACAGAACCACAGACTTAACGTCTCATCCTACGGACGGTTCCTTTCCAAGCCCAACGGTGTCCCCTACTAACCAAGAGCAGGGTGGGAAGTTTGGCGGAGATAAATCTCAATGCTAGACCAAGCGGGACTCGAACCTGGGAGCAGTAGATTACGAGCCTGGAGCACTACCGACTAAGCCACCCCAGCCGCCATTCTAGACTATGTAGCCAACACAGAAAAATCTCTGGGGCAGCTACTTGAGGAGGCCGTAGAGAAACTCAAGTGAAATAAGTCCGGAATGTTCTTTAACTAGCACAGGATGTGACTTCCCTGTACATGATGAAATAGCTTAATATTTCATGCAGTGGAGACAGGTTTTACAAATCTCGCGATGTCACCTATCTTGCCGTGAGCAGCGTTGGGAAAGAAATCTCGATGCGAAAGAGTTTAAAAAACTGCAGAGCTTTAAGTTATGATCTTTCTTCTTTGACTTTAGTTCAAATCTTATTTTTATTTATTATCAGAAAAAGAAATATGGCAAAGAATACTTTAGTGTTCACTCTTGAGGGTAAAATATGACATCTGAAATATTCTAACAGGGGTGAAAAGTCTGATCCATTTTTCAGCCTTAGATACACTTTAGTAGGTTATAAAGAAAACAATATTAAAAAAATAAATCAGAAAATAACACAAAGTAAAAATTTCAAATGTTTATACAGGGTGTCCCAAAAAATCATACTACCCAAAACGTATCGTGAAAAGTTCGGCAAGAAATTTAGTGTCAAAAATGCATTCCACTTCCAGACTTGTATGCATCCATACGTCTTTGCATATTCATGAAGACAATCATTAACTAAGGCAGAGGGATATTAATGAATATAATTATGAATTCCCCTCATTCTTTATTTTTGCTGACAGTGCCTGATCTAGGGCCTTTTTAACGGGATCTAGCGGCCCTTTAAGAATGCTAGTAACGCTAATAGAGGCCAAAAATTCTTAAACATCCATATTTTGCGCATTTTTCAATAAACATTAAAAAAAATCTAAAATGAAGGGGAAAATGTTACACTTGATTGAAATTCCAGTCTCCTCCCTCACCCCCTTCGTTTTTTCTTTATTCAGGGCTTGGTTGCGGATATTATCTTTGTGAAGAACTTCTTTCGTTTTCCTATAACATAAAAGTCCAAAGGTAACCAATATGGAGATCTTGAAGAACAAATGTCCATTTTAAGTAAATCTCTCTATAAGGATAAAAAGTCCAAAGATGTTTTGCTCATAAAAAATCTAAATTTATTTGCATGGTTAATATAAAATTTTCAAAAGGTGTACAGCAACGTTTGAGACGACTGATTTTGATAATGACAATCAGAAATGCAGAGGTTATTAACCATTGAAAGGTATGTTTTGCGATAACTTTCTATATTTATATTTTAAGGTTTGCCAGAGCCGGCGCGGGTCGCGTTCCCCGGAACCTGACCCTTCGCTTTAAAAGGCCTCGCGGTGCACGAAAAGCTCATCGTAAAAAATACATTTTCGTATCTTTAACACAGCAGCCGACACAATATATCCTCGTTCCTCTAGCTTCACGTCTCATCATCAGAGCGCATGTCAGTTATTTTCCAAGCCCAATACTAAATCCAATCGCTAATCAATGACTAACTATTCTTTAAATAGAAAGCGAAATAGCGAAATCGGTCAATTTTAATGACGTAATTAAGATTTTGCGGCGAAAAAGGCAAGAGACATTACGTAATATTTATAATATACTCGGTGTTCCTATAAGTTGTATGTAGATATATACCGCACTTTTTCCGCGTTAAAAAAATTGTAATATAATTTCAATAGTGAATTATAACCACGTAGTTTGAGTGGGAATAAGATGTCACATTATTTTTAACAATGGGAGGTTAATGAACAGCTGTCCCGTGACCGAGTGGTTAGCATGTTTGGTTACTGATCAAAGGAGCCTGAGTTCGAGCCCCAGATTACTGAGTTCGAACCCCACAGGCAGTTTGTATTGTGTGCACCTATTATACTTCTGTGCAATCAGCGGCTTGAGGGTGTTTTATTATCATTTTATAAGATTAATGGACAATAATGTGCATTTAATATATCCAATGTTTGTTTGCATGTCTTTCGTGACTAACTATTTATACATTCTTTGCTTGGATGATTCACCTACATAGCTTCTTTCAACTGATATAAGTTCAATTCGATACGAAAGATATATTTTTATAGGGCGTTCGTTCAACTTCATGTTGAGAGATTCTTCTTCAGGCTTTACCAATAAAAATTGTGGAGGAATAAACTTAAAAAGAAGGAGAAAAGTTTCCTTCATTTTTTAAATTAAATTAAAATTGAAAATTTTTTTAATGTTTATTAGGAGTTTTTAATTTTTCATTTTTTCTTTCTTCTCTTTCTTTATTTTAATATATTATTTATTTTCTATTCCAGAGTTTTGTTTCATGAACTCTTCAAGAGATTTGAAAATCAGTAACCTTTTAGAAAGAATTGGAAAGTTGAGTAAATTTTCTGTTGAGAAATCTGGAATATTAAAGTTTTCGTAGATTATAAAGATTCTTTTGCCTTTCTTTATGATAATATGGACAATTTAAAAAAACATGATGTACTGATTCTATTGCATTACATTTGATATAATTTGGGGGTGAAATTTTTGGATTTCAAAGAGAAAAGGATTAAATGCTGGAGTTCCAGTTCTTAATTTAAGAATTCTTGTAATTAGTTTTCTCGAAATAGGTAGGTCCTCTAATTGAGTAATTTCTTGTGAGTTGAAATCCTAAATTATTATTAATAGAGACATTAATTTTGAAAAGAAAGTTAATTTCATTAAGTTCTGATTTTTTAATCAATTTTTTAATTGAATAAAAAAACTGTAAGTTTCTGTTATTTGTGTAAGTGAGACTTCTTCATTAGCAAGTCTATCAACCTTTCCATTTTCCTGGATTCCAACGTGATTTGGAATCCATAAATGTGAATGATATTATTATTAAATTTAAAACTGATAGTATTTAAAGTTAAAATTTGAAAAAAAAAAAAGGTATTGATAAATTCTGAATAATGTAATTCTTGTGTCAACACTTGAACGACTCCTTTTGAGTGTGAAAAAATTGCAATTTTATCATTTTTGATTTTGTGAGTAATCCATTTAAAAGATTACAAGATTGAAAAAATTTCTGCTTTAATAATTGTGGTATTTATTGACAATTTAAATTGTTTTGCAATATTAAAATTAGTGACCAAAAAGCTGCTGAAGTGCTTTCAATGTCTAAATGGACAGAGCCATCTGTATAAATTTTCATTTTTTTTTTTTATAAATATGATTGCAGTAGCATTTCGGAATTATTTTAAATGTTTGCTGCGAAAATAACTAGTTTCCTGTTGCACCATTTAGACGGCCGGGTGCGTGTGCCTGTTTACCTGGGGAAGTGTTGGCACCAGGATCCACTGTTGGGCGAAAACAAGCTGGTGGAGGAAGTGTAATGCTTGCGTAATGTTCTGCTGGGAAACCCTGGATCCACTCATTCATGTGCAGGAAACTATGACGTCTACCACCTATCTAACATCATTGCAGACCAGGTACATTCGGTCATGGCAACGGTATACCCTCTAATAGATGCCTTCTTTCAGTAGGATAATGCGCCATGCCACACTGCCCGGATTGTTCAAGAATGGTTCGCGGAACATGAGGAAGACTTCCAGTTATTGTCCTGGCCTCCAAATTCCCTAGACATCAATCCAATCGAGCATCTGTGGTTTGCGTTGGAACAGCATATTCGATCTGCGGCAGTTCAACCACGTAACTTACAAGGGTTAAAGGATCTGCTGGTAACATGTTGGTACCAGGTACCACAAGAACCTTTAGAAATCTTGTAGCGTCCATGCCTATTCGGGTAAGAGCTGTTTTGGTGGCACGTGGAGGACCAATATCATTTTAGTCTGGTGGTCATAATGTTTTGGTTCTTCGGTGAATAACTTTTTCAGAAAACGTAGCGATGTAGATCAATGATAGTTCAGCAGAATATTTCTCAGGTATATGAATTTCATGTACTGAGATGCATACATTCCCTGTTTTTTTAATGCGACCTAATTCGAGTATTCAAAAAAAAAAAGAAGAATGAAACTTAGTTTTCAGCCTCAGTGCTTTAATAAAAAGAGCTAAGAATATTTTGCTATCGCATTCGAGCTGATCATTCACCTTCCCTACAGAATAAATACTGTACTCCAATAGTAATATAATTGGGGTTATGCTACTTCTGAGCGGCATTTTTTTGCCCATAATGGGCTAAATGACCAGGTCACAAGGACCTCATTAGATGAGAAAATATTGTGAAAAGGATTTAATGAACAGATGTTAGAAGACAGATCAAAGCCTCCCATTAGCCCGTGGAGCGTGTTTTCAGCGTAGACAGGGCATAACATCTCTACAGAATCATGTTTCTAATGCCACCACCTGATGGGAAGTTATCTCATTCTCATTGAAAGGTAGAACATGGTTCAGAGGGGGCATAACGGAGCAGGATTAAGTTTCCTTTTTTCTCCCCGGGGGTAGAACGGGTTTTTAGCAGACAAAATTCTCAGCCCACACACTATTGGACTGAACTTGAGATCTGCCTGACGAGCTACCAGATGAGCTAACCTCCCTATAAAAATTCGGTGGTCTTTTCGTAATTATAAAATTCGGAGATCTTCCAGGCGTATTGGGATTCCTAAATAATCCACTCTAATAAAACTGGGGATAGTAAAACAATAGAATAAATGGAGTGAATTTTATACAGAAGGTAAACATTGCTTAAAAGTGTCTGGTCTTCCATTTTTAAAGATGCAAAAATGGTCATTGGAAATTTAGGATTCTTTTTTAAAACTCATCCCACAAAGGTGAGTATATCATTTTGAATATCGGAGATTCAAAACCATTAGTTGTGAATATTAACAATTTTCAGAGAAAATATGAAAAAAACTACGATTTTCAAGTGGGTACTGTGGAGGCTAGAAAATATCCTTGATTGCAGTTTGACGGTACTTAAAACGAGAGCGTATCTATTTTCCTCTTTTCTATTTTCTCATCTATTTTCCTTCTGTTGTTAAAATTCTAAATTCAAGACATCGGCAATGTTGAAGGTATTATTCTATATGTCTGGTAATATGTATATATGAAGGTAATGTTAAGTGTTTTTCATTCCAATCCAAGATACTCCAGTGATGCTACAGTGAAAGATCTCCATCCTCATGGTGTCACATCTGTAAAATTTGCAAGTTTCATTGCTTGCGGCGTCTAGATACAGCAGATCAGAAAAAATTCATTAAAAAGTTGATCTGATATCTTAACGGTAAAATTAGTAGGTCGACTTTTACATTGTAATCTATAAACATGTATGTACTTCTGAATGAAATATATCCATCCCTCGATTTACATGGTTTCGGTTATACAGCATTAAGAAGATGCAACCAGTTTTGGTTTACATAGTCAAGAAAATGCAACCAGTTTATTTTTACACTATTATGAACTCGGTTTTACACGATACGGATTTAGATTTCCTTCATGCATGCAGATGTAATGCCTATTATAAAGTAATAGTGGAATAATGCATCCCAAAGTAAAAATCAACCAAAAGTTTTAGTAGACATCATTGATTTCTAGAAAAATTATATAATAGTAAATTCCTACATTAATAAAATCGTTCTCGGTAGTAAGTTATATCATTTCGTTAAAATTGTATTCTTTCCATTGTAATTCAATGTCTCTCGCAATATATTAATGAAATACAACCTGTTTGGATCGGTAGCCGAATTTGATTTTTTTTCACACGAATTCTTTCAGACAAGTAAAAAATCGTATTTTATCTGATTATTTAGCAAATTTAGATTTGTAGACTATTATATAGGCTAAATGCAGCCGACTGGTAAGTATACGTATCATAAAAGTCATATAAATGCTAATTTTACAATCTGAAGAATTAAATGTAGTACAGTCGCTCAAAAAAGTATCCGAACACTGTGGTTGATTACAGAATTCAGAAAAATATCTGGCAACGATTTTTTTAGAAATTGGTGATCTGACAACCTCCGTGTCATGTGACACGAAGGTTGCCAGATCACCAATTTCTAAAAAAACCGTTGCCAGATATTTTTTCTGAATTCTGTAATCAACCACAGTGTTCGGATACTTTTTTGAACGACTGTACCAGTGTTTTACTTCTAATAAGTTTATAAACAACCTTTTTTCATTAAACATACATTAACGATGAATATTTTTAATGACCAAAAGGTAATGTACGAGAAATTTATCAAAGTTATCTGAATTAGTGCAAATAAAGTACAAAAGAATGTTACATTAATATTTGTATTATTCTAGCACATCCTGTATCATGAATGAAAGCTGCTGCCCCCCAAAAAAGATATCGTCTTTGCTTTACGTTTCACTTGTTTCATTCCTGCAATAAATCGTAAACATTCGTTTGACCTTCATGGTTGATTCGATAAATCTTACAGAACTTGATTTGAAAATCCCTGCAATTATTATTCAGTCTACCGCAATATGAAACCGGAGCATCAGTTTTCCTTTTATTTTAGGGCTGAAGGAGCACTACAGAGAAAATGAATAGTCATCCGTTTCTAAATCCCTCATAGTGAAGTGGTTTCCTTTTAATGCATTAAAATAAAATGCCCCAACCTATCGAATATACGCTCCAAGCATTCAGACAATCACACAAACTGACACAGCTGTTTGAAAATAAGGAAACACCAATTTCCGTTCTCCTGCACCAACTAGCATCGAAATGCGAGGATCATGTACTGTTACCGTGTACTGAGCGCAAGAGGAGCATAGACAAGGAGCGTGCACCTGTAAGCAGAGCTGATTCACGTCTCCATTCACTTTCTACTGGCGACTGCATCAGCAGGGGCACGTTCTCTTGGGGACTCAGCGAAAAGACACTTCCATCTATCACTCGATAGGACAGCTAAGGATTTCAGAAATGGGAAAATACGACCTTCTAATTTGACATATCCTTTTGGGATTGTATCCAGAGACGCAACGTCATTGTCAAATGCTAAATTATTATTTGAGTACTGCAGTTGTTTGGCAAGAGCAGAAAATGCTAGAGAGGTTACATTAAGATATTAAGATTACCTATTAAACTTTTGTGGTCTCATTTAACTCGATAAGTTCTCTTTTGCGTTTTGATGTACTGAGAACTCTTTCCTGAGTAAAATGCATAATCTCAAGATATCTACTTGTTAAACAAGTAAGATGAATCTAGATAAAGTACATCGCATAAGCAGAAGAAATATGTTTAAGCCATTTACTATATATGGAGTGAAGGTTGGCCCAGTTGGTAGTTCGCCAGACATATAATCTAATGTCCACTGGTTCCAAGTCTACATGAAGATTTTCTGACTAATTACCACTCTATAACGGTGTGAAAAGGGATACTAACGACAGGAAAAAGTCGCTATAAGTCGGATGGGGAATTAAACCATGCCTCCATGCATAGGGAAGTTATGTCCTGTGCATATTAAATATCACGCTAAATGATTTTACTGGTTTTTTTTCATTTGTCACCTAGAAGTTGTGCAATGGATCCCCCTTCTCTTATCTAACTCTAAGTTCTTGGGTTCTTAATGACATGGCTGTGTAGACCATTATGCTTGTCGTTAGTAGGGGAATATCAACAAACCACATACTATATAGGAATGCTAGGAGGATTGCATGGCGTTGCTCGGCCCTTCCTAAAATGTCTCAGAATAGCAAGCTTCCGGGCATATTCAGAACGTGAATGGACACCAGTTTATGTCCAGGTGTCATTGGTGGTGGATTTTTTCCACTCCCCGTAATTCCACAGGTACTTGATTAATTGGTCCCAGATTAGGTGTGGTGGTCCCACTTGCATCTTGATGCATAGGATTTAGAAATTGTGTTCCTAGTTGCTGTGAGTCTGGATTAAATCCATCGCAAGCGTTCAAAATCTATGTGGAGCTGCAATCGCCTACCTAATGAATGGAGAGTTGAAAACTATGCAGTTGTATGTTATCAGTCGCAGAAAGTTATCAATGGACAAACATTTCGCAGTCCGTTTAGGGGGAACGCCTAATTTTCTGAGTTACATATACAATTCGCTAAGCTACGGTGAAATGAAACTGACATATGGTGAACGTAGCTCTGACTGTCTTGAGACAAGAGATTTCGAAACTAATATATTTCAAAAAATATACATCAAACTAAAAAACTAATACATCACAAAAAATCAACAGAAATTTGTACCGTTTAAAAGGCAAACTGCAATTTATCTTGAAAATTTGCGTCAGAAAAAACATTTAACGACACCGTTGACAGTCATAAATATTTACCTCAAATAAACATTTAACTGCACCATTGTTAGTCATAAGAATTTTCCTCAGGAATTAATTGAAACATTGTTGGAAATCGAGTTCTATTGTAGTAGGAACTTGAATTTATAACGCAACGAGGGAGGGCATGCAAAAGGGGTGTAATGAGAAATAATTATCTGATTAAAACGTTTACCTGCAGTTGCTTCGATTTGCATAAAGACGCGCTAGTCATAATGTTTTGGATCTTCGGTGTATAATAATCCTTGCATTCATATATTTTTTCGTATTGAGGGAGGAGACTGCAAAATTTGATGCATCATTTCTTAAGTTCCACTTGTTTTCTCCTTTTCTACCTCTTGCCCCTTTTCATTTGACAATTGCCTCTATCATTTTTTTATATAGATATTTCTATAGACAACATTTTTGCCTGCTTCGTGTTGTCTGGGTCATGCTCAACTTTCCGAATTTATTTTTTATGTTTTACTAATTCGTCAGGAAGTTTATGGAATTTATATCGTTTATTATTGTATTCTAGAATATTTTCGTTTTTTATTTCATTTTCAGCACTATTAGAGTGTAAAGCTCTTTAGTCTATTAAATATAATAATTCTCTCAATCAGTGGCTTACCACTGAGGTCTCACAGGAGCAGTTCATTACGCCTTAGTAGAAGGTCTGTGAGGATGGTGGGACCTCAGTAGAAAATAAACAAAAATAGTCATTCCTTACCAGCGGCTCAAGCCCAGGCCTGTTTGATCAGTAGCGAAGAGCGCTAACTAGTTGGCCTTACTAACCGAAAAAATCCTGAAAGGAAAGAGAGATGAATAGAATAATAATCTGGTACTCTTGAAGACATGGCCAGGTCTAAAACAAGGGAGAAATGAGGGTTCGGTTGGGCTGCTTTATCTCTGAGCTGCACGTTCTTGTATATAATGAAGTAAATAGCCAGGTCACAAAGACCCTAGGGTTCAAAGAAGGTTAGAGGGATAGGATCCACCGGAAAGCTGTTAGGATACAGATGAGACTCCCGTCAATGTCATCCAGCTTATTCTTTAACGTGCACAGTGTATAGGTCTCACGCACACAGGGCCACAGGCTTAACGTTCCATCCGATTGACGGCGGTCTTTCCAAGCCCATCAAACGCCCATCGGTGTCCCTTACTGACCGAGGGTAGGGCGGGAGTTTGCGACGACAAATCTCAACGCTGACCCACGGACCTAGCTGGGAGTAGAACCTGGGAACTGCAGATTAAGACTTGGCTCTACCGACTGAGCCACCCCTGTTCCAGGGAAATGAGGGAATTAAGAAAGGATAAAATGCCCAAAACACTGATCTGGAGATATTTAAGAGTAGAAAGATAGAATTAAAATGCGAAACATACTTTATTTTGGCAGGAAACATTCCTAAAGGAGAAAACATCAGAATATTGTGCTGTCGGTTAAGTTCAATCCTATCATCTCTCTTACACCTTACGTTTTCCGCATCGTAATCTTCCCAAAAACGTCAGCAAAGACAATTGAAACGCAATTATATCGTGGAATATTTCGAAAGAACGTATTTCTGTAATCCTTCAGTTTATTAAATGACTTATAACTTACTTTCGAAAATTGTGGGATTTCGATAACCAATATGTAAGAAAATAAAAACATATCGAAGAAAGTAACATTTTAATTGAAATCGTACCTCAAATAGTTTTGAACATGATAGCAAATTTGCACATGTAAACCTTCGTGACTCTGAATATTTCCAATCGATATTTTATTATAGCCAAGTTTATTCCAAGCTGGAAATAAGTATCACATTTATATAAGTGCATGTGATCAAATCTGCAATCGATAAGGATTTCGTTATCTCTTCCCTTGACGAATTTTCAAATATCATTAAGTATTCAATAATATCTGTCTTTTTCGTCGTCATCGGTATAGGACAGAAAACTTTTAAGTTTTCAATCCCTGTTCAAAATTTATATTCAAGAAATCTTTCATTAATGAAAAACCATACAAAAATTACTTGTATTCCTAATGAGAAGCAAACCAATACTTTGCAGACATATATATCATAAGGCTCACAACTCAGAAAGTTAAGGTTATTTTTCAGTATCTGATTTTAATCTGCGTTCTCTAGAAACCCCAGAATATGTAGGTTATACGGCGGGAATTGCTAAATGAAGATATCTAGAGAAAAACCTCTGTTAAAGGACACGTTACAGAAACCTGCAAAAAATTGGCTGATAATGTTTTAAAAAAGCGGGTTTATTGAAAGAGGTAGAGCTAACAATATCAAACAGCCGCCTAGTAGCAGAGACCCGTTCAATATTGGTATTAGTTAAGGCCATCATGCTGATAGGCTCAAACCATCAATTGCTATCTTTACCATCATAATCCATTGGTTCCTTTCGAGCACCATGAAAATGGGTTCGTTTTGATCTCCAAAAAGATGGATACATTAACCCAATTCAGATTGACGATGTTAAAACTAATTTTAAGTATTCGGGCAATGATTTCTGATCAAGATCATTCGCTCGCTGATATCAACATACATTTTTTATTAAAACAATACATTTATAATCCGCATTTTATAACGATGTTTAAATGAAACACCTAATATGTTTTTTTTTAAATATTGCTGTATCCCAGTCGGTAAACACTGAAATAAATAGTTAAACTGTAAAAATTTTAATTATCATTATACTACTTCTATTCGGATGATGGGATCATCGAAAGTATTTGTGCTCTCTAGGTGTTAGTTCTCTTGGTACTAGCAAAGTGCGTCGTCTTTGATGCCTTAGTGACAAGTTGGAAAATATTTTTATACCAGGGATTCCGAAACGTTATATATAGCTGGGGAACCGCTTTATTTTTTTCGCTACTATTTTTCACCGTGGAAAAATATAAACGCATATGAAAAACACTAATACATTTTCATTCTTTATTTAATCTTATAACAACAAGTCATTTATTATGTGTGTGCTTTACAGTTTTCAAATAAAGAAGAAATGAAAACTAAGAAGATAATACGAAATATGCAATGGGAGTCAGTCCTATCTTGCTGCGTTCATGAATGTTGCGCGATAATAATAGGAGCATGCGATTGCTTTTATGTTTTCTAAGGAACTGTATATTTTTGTCGTGCTTCGAACCACATTTTGGGAAAGGATTATCTATACTCTTAGTGCTAATACTGAAAAATAGGAATGGGATAAATTTTGTTTGATATTTCTCATTTTAAGAAAAATTGCAAAGTTTAATTTTATTATGATTGCTTAATTCCACTCTGTGTTGAACTGCTTTTCGTTATGACATACCAGAAATTTCACAATGAGTGAAATGACGAGCTACATTTAGTGCATTGTAAACCCCCGTGTTTGAATGCTTTGTTTTTCATGACTTACAGCTCACACTTGGCAAATCCATTGTGCTTTAACACTTTTGTAATCATTACTGAAAATTAGTTTCATAGATCAAATCTATCTCAGTTATTTTGTCTCTTTTATTTCAGCGATTTGCCCTCATCTGGTTTATTACTTGTATTTATTATTTCATAGGAAAAAATATAATTTATTGTGTTCATTTATCTTGTGACTTTTATTTACAATTTGTATATACAAATGTGAGAACTGAATGTAGCAACTTTCTTCATAAATGTTTGTAGAAAATGTATTTAAACACGGTGGAGAAATTAAAAAAGAGGAGTTTGATTTTTCAAACATGAAAAACACACAAAAAGCAGGGCTGATGATGATAGCCTTTACTAGGGATGATCGTAGAAAAGTTGAAAGACGTCAGGTCAGACAAGGCATGCATCTTGATATCTGCATATCTAAATTCCTATGGAGGTCATCAGGGCTTCCACTTCCCGGCACAACTGCAGCAATATCTCAGCCATTGTGCAGCGCTCGATCCTCGACATCAGCTGCAGATGCTCCTCCACGCAGAGGCTCCAATCTCTCCTGATCCCTCTCTCGCGTTTCCTCATGCGGTTCTTGCCACCGGCTGCTTGCTGGATGAGCGGTTTCGATTTGTATTTCTCCGCCTAGCTGCCGCTGAGGGCTGGCGAAACCCGGAGACAAAATATAGGTGTGAAAATGACTGCTCTGGCAATGCTCTGCGTCTTTCACACGGCTTTTGCCAAATGTACTGAGGAATTTGTCAATGATCGTTGCCTTTATTTGCCACATTATTTAGGCAGTAACGTTTGATATCCTGGCAAAACTAAGAAGGGATTGGAAAGCAAAACCTGTGAGCTAGAGAAAAAGAATAATCTATATGTTGAAATAAAATAGAACTTCTTTAAAATGTGCAATATTTTAAACTAAACTTACTTTAATTTTACTTTCAATGATTTTATTTAAAAAACATTTCCTAGAGTATGTTTTGTGCATGTCCCTTTTAAAGTATGCATGAATTTATATTATATATAATTCATACATATAATTAATATATATTTAACATAATACAAAAAGATGCATATTTATGATTTCCTATTATTTCAACACGCAAGAATTTGCTTTGATCATTAAAATAGTTTAGAGTTTTATATCTATTGTTGGTATTTTGGAAACGATTTCTCTATTATGTTACGATAAAATATGTAACTGAATTCCATTGATACTTATTTCAATATACGATAGATAATTTACGCTATAAGAATTAATATTTTACGGTACGACGTTTGGTCTTGTCCATACCGATAAAACCAAATACTGCAAAATGTAGTACGTCGACATATTAACATTTAAATGCAGTCGTAGATTATGGATCTGGCAATTCAATAAGTTTCATTTAATTTATACGTGACATAGGTAAAAAGATGATCTTATTGATTACAAATAAGAAAACTAAAACCCCGAAATCTCTTAGATTATGTTTATTTTTATTTGAATTGTTTTACCTTCATCCTATTCACTGCTTTTCCGTTATGTTAAAATTATTATTTTTGATGGTAATAGAATGTCAAATACTGTACTCAAAACTTGTATGGAAGTAATAAAAAATTGTAGTGGAAAATAATTTAAAATCTAACTATTCCTGCGATAACACCATTAAATACACTTAACACTTCGACCATTGATGAGATTGTTTTATTAGCTTTTCGCTACTAAAAGAAGAAGAATGTAAGACAAATTAGCTCTTCGTTATATTTTAGATCAGTTTATTAAGATGTTGATATAGTATTTAAAATCGCTTGAAAATATCGGTTTCTTGCAACTCAGCTACAGCAAAGAATTTTGCAGGAGAGACTCAGCTACAGCAAAGAATTTGTGGCATAATACTATCTGGCCAGTGAGTATCTTTTCAATCTTTTCACTGAATCTTGAGCATTATTTTAAACATAAAGTTGGAATCTTTATCCGGTTGCAATCGTAATATTATATTATGTCAATATGAACATTCTCTACGTAACTAGATGAATCACTGAAAATCTGGAGTTTCTGTTGTTTTTTTAACAATACTTTGCAGTACATATCTGTGATTAAAGGAAGCTCGATTAAAATTTCTGATACGTCATAGAATATTTTCTTTCTGATTTATGCTGTTTTTCGACTGAGGTCTTGTTTCCTCACAGATATATACGGCGTATTATATCGTCAGACTCCGTGACATGTGAAGCATATTTTAAAAAAAGAAAAGCAAAAAAAAAAAGATTAGTTCGTTTACGGAAAATTTAAGGTGACAGGGATTTATTACCCTATATCATTTCAAACATACCATATTATAATCACTGACATAATTCCTACCGTGGCCAGATCTCAGGAGAGGGGATAACAGGACATGCCCCCCCCTTTTTAGTATACTGGTAACGGTAATAGAAGCAAAAAATATTAAACTTATTTATATTTTATGCATTTTTCAAGAAAGTTTTAAAGACCTATAAAATGGAGAGGGAAATGTCATACTGCCTTTGAAATTGTCTCTTGCTCCTTTCCCCCCCTCTTTTTTTTCTTTTACATTTTTCCGGCTCGATTGTGCTTCTTGTTTCCCCCCCCCTCCTCTAGATTTTATTCTTGATACGATTCGAATCCTACTGATCTCTCAATGCACTGAACCCCGATACTTATGCACTAGAATATATATATTTTTTTTTAGATTTTTGCCCGGTACACTGTCATAATCAATAATATTTTGTCAGTAATTACAGCAGAGGTAAAATACAGCAAAATTTAACCGTTATTTGATTGACCTTTCAGCTTCTATTATACCAGTAAAACTCTCATTTAAAATATTTTAATGAAAAACAATTTCGGAATTACTTATAATAGTTTACTGATGTTTTCAAGGGTATTTTGGTAAGTTTGAATTGCGGTAAGTATGTGACCTTTCAGAGAGATAAATGCAGATAAGAACTTAATTAAATCATTAGTTGCGGAATTAGAAAATGTTTTATAACGGATTCTTTACCGTGGTAGAATACTGTTTATTTGCTGCACAATGTACTTATCTTTGTTGATCCACACACTATGTGACAATTGTGTGATGTTTGTGAATTCATATAGGTACATGAATATGAAACAGATGCTTCAGTTATCTAGCAGATATAAACATGGCTTCCGATGATAGTTGCACATAGGTATAATTTGAGAATAACCTCAAAAATAAAAAAATGTTGTATACAATTAAAAATATACAATACAATTGATGTGACATGAATCACAATACCAAGGCCAATATAGAAAGGAGGTAAGGGGCATGCCCTATTCCCCTTCATAATGCTTGTAAGGCATGGAGACAAAAATTGCCAAACTTATGCATATTTTACGCATTTTTTAAAATTTTTAAAGACTTCTGAAACAGCAGGTAAAACGTTATAATGTAATGAAAATCCAATCCCGCTCCCTACATTTTTTCCGTGTCAATTCGTAACTCTACCTATTTTTCGCAGCTCGATTGCGTAAATCTGCCTCCTACTTTTTTCCGGGTTGATTGCATAATTCGACTCCCCCTTATGTTTTCCTAGGTCCGGTCCTGTTACTGACTACATAAAATATGTGACTTAATGGTTAATTCATAGTTTCAGTATTTGTTTTTAATTTATTAAAAAATAGAAGAAAATACTCCTCTACCCAAAGGGCGGATATAACCTAGAAGCTATATTGGACTTGTCCTTATTTGCATACTCATAGTATTATCATGTTGAGATTTATTGAAAAAATATTTATAGTGTCTCAGTGTCGAAGCCTTATACTATAGGATGTCGTTATCTCAATTCATAAGCTGAAAGCGAGCTTATGACTCGTAATTACAGTGGATTTTGCAAGTGCGACTCGAGAATAAGTTTTCCAACCCGATTCACATAATAGTATTCCTCATTGGCTGACGCGAATTCTGAATATTTTTTCCAGAAACAGAATCACGGTTTAAATATATTTTTCTAAGTTTCTGTACATTACAGATATATTTCTCTTAACTATTAAACAAGTCGATTTATGTGATTTAAAAAGGATTATAATTTTATCTTTGACAGTTGATGTAATCACATTTCCTGAATCTCGAAAATGTTAAGTTATGACACTGCTCGTCATTCTGAAAGTTATCAGATTAAATTTCGTTAAAGAACGAATTATAGATATTGGCTTATTTTATTTATTTCGAAACTTGCACATATGATACTAAAATATTTACGGTCTTGTTACACTGAATAATAAATAATATGTAATCGATAAACATTCTATTATATAAAAATAAAGATGAATTCATAAAATATATAAATTATGTCGAAGAAAAAGTTAATTTTGCTAAATAAACTTGACTACATACAAGACGTATATATGTATAATATAGGTATGTCATTCCTGGAATTAGCAAGTAATAAATATAAATGTTGTATTCAAATATTAATTTTTGAAGTATTCGGTTTAATTTACCGTCAAAGTAGACGGAAAGAAATTGAGGCAATGACGTTTACATTTTGGTTGGATTGTTTTACAAATGAGCTGCACTTTGTTTGTACGCAATGAGCTAAATGGGCAGGTACAAGGACCCCAATATTCAAATAAGTTCGGGGAAAGAGGCCCACTTGACAGCTGTTAGGAGACAAATGGAAGCCTTCCGTCAAGGACAATTAGCGTGCTATTTAACTTGCACAGGGTAGGGCTCTCTCCTACATACGGGACCACGGCTTTACTTCCCATCTGCTGAAAGGTGACTTTCCAAGGCCATCGGTGGATTCAAAGCTATCCTTTCTTTTAGGCGCTTAGCACAGATGAAGCTCATCTCTGGCACAGGTGGGACTCGAACATTGCGTGCCTGGGGATGTACCGAATAAGCCAACTCCTGTCCCTCATATCCTAGTGAAAAATGTTAAACTTTTAATTATTTCTCCAAAGTTCATAAAATTAAAAACAAAGTATAAAGACAATAAATTCTTAGGTTTGTCGATTAAACAGTGACATCAATATCGTACTAAATTGCAGATGCGAAAAGTAGAAAGAGACATAGGTCATATGTCTTAAGCATTTCTTATATACACCAGTTTTAGTAAATTAAGGAATAAATTTAAGAAAAAAACGCGATATCGTAAAACTCCGCCGATAGAAATGCACGAATTTAAAATACGATATAGGATTGAGGTAAGGTATCCAAATGAATGGCAGTGGCATATACAAATGCGCTGAGCGTTAAAAGCGGGCGTTTCTGAGCTGTTCCCCAGTTCTCCTGCAACCGCGGTGGATACCTATCAGTCGGCTCGAGGCAGCCTAAAATCAAACAGATGTTGCCATATGGCTTAATATGAGTCGTTTAGTTACGTATAGACTGCGACAGATATTCCAACAAGGACAGATTGCATCCAGACGATTCTGTGGTGAACGACAAGGGGCAATAACTCCAATCGTGGATCGCTATTTGTGTTACGCGCCTGGAGGAGCAGGATGTCAACACGTCAACTGCGATCAGACTAGTGGAACGGCGATATCCACTACCACTCTATTGCAAAGTCTTCATGAAGTGTGCCCGTATGCTAGACGGCCAGTGGTGTGCATACTCCTGTCCCGAAGTCACAGGAGGGACCATTAACTGGTAGAGACATGATGCCAACTAGGCACAGGACCAATGACAGTCCGTGCTTTTCACGGATGAATCAAGATTTGCCTTCCACGGCAATTTACGTTGTCAGTTGATATGAAGGGAACTATGAACACGTTATCATGCCACAAATCTCCGTGAATGGTGCATCTATGGTGATGGTGGAACGGACGGTTTATGAGGGATATCTTGGGGTGGATGCATAGATCTGTATGTGATTTCAACAGGTATATCGGAAACAATATAGCTAGCAGAAATGGAAACTTAGACTCCTTATGAGACCATATGTTAATGCAATATGTGATACTTTCCTTCTACAGGACAATAAAGTCCTTCCGCATCATTGTAACTTGTCGATTGCTATCTGAAGAATAACATTATTAACCGTATGGAGTAGCTAGCCAGGTCTCCTCGCCTAAATCCTATAGAACATGCATTGAATGCTCTCAGGATATGGGTTGATCCCCTAAATCCTGCTCCTGCAAGCCTCCTGGAGCTTCGGAGTGCTTTGGAGGAGCAATGGAGATTAATACCCACATCGCTGGTTGACAGTCTTATCAATTACTTAATATCTCACTGCACGTCTTGCATAGTAGTAAGTGATGAACACACTCTACATTAAACCGCTTGGGCTACCTCAGTTGACCTTTAAATTTTTACCATGTCTTTGTATTCGTATATAATTTGGGAAATACAG
The DNA here is from genome assembly GCA_038380435.1 of Ryuthela nishihirai. Taxonomy (NCBI): domain Eukaryota; kingdom Metazoa; phylum Arthropoda; class Arachnida; order Araneae; family Heptathelidae; genus Ryuthela; species Ryuthela nishihirai. The sequence goes on along the minus strand of JAWZYU010000018.1, from coordinate 55,058,071 downwards.
TGTCATTCCATTTTTCAACTGCTATTCTTATGCAGCGTGTTTATATATATATACCTATCGACCAATTCACATGCACCAGATTCAACGGGTTTTCGAGAAAAACTGCGTTTTCAGGTTGTTCCTTAATTTATGGAAACCATTGTAGTGCACTAAATTTCAAATATAAAAAGTGACATATAGACAATATCTTACACATGCAATGAATAGTCTACTAAATTCTACGTGTTAAAAGTGATAAGTTATATATGAATATGCTTTATGCATTTCATCAATGGTGTACTAAATTACATATACAAAAAACACATTTAAAAACGAAAAAAAAAATGTTATTTGATGTATTCACTAAATCCGAATCTTATGTTAAGGTCATATTAAATATAAAATTAAATTACAACGACTGCTAAAGTTCACAATAGTGCAGTCTGATATATTTTGATTGATGAGGGGTAATTTTATGAGCAAATCAGCACAACAGTGAAGCAATCTGGAACATACAACCTAAGACAGATAAAAAACAACTGCGAGAACAACAAAAGTAGAAGAGGCATTAAGTATCATTTTTATTCCCATAAAGGCAAGGCATTCATACGTTCCTCCGTGAGTCAATGGCTGAATCCATCACATATAAGCTGTTATGAACCTTTCATGCACTTCAGCAACTTCACTAAGCCAGGAGCACGAAAGAGGCGAATTGTTCTCATCCTTTCCGAAGATAAAAGCCGTAGCCTCCGCATATGACTTCTGCGTGAAGCACAGGTGGCGTGCACGAGGAGCCATCCGTGGCTGATAAAGGGTGGATTGCATCCGTTTATTTTTTTGTTGTTGTTGGACGAAAATCGTTCAGTTTGGCCGTTTTATCTGCACTTCGTGTCAGCAATTGATTAGAGCGTAAATCTCCAAACACACGTTGCTTTTGGCTTATAAATTGTTTACGTTTATTGATTATATGATTAACTTATCTCATCTACGGGAGATTTATAATAATTCTAGATATATAATCATAAAATGCCGTGCACTAAATGTATATAAATAAAAAATAAAATAAATACCCCCTCAAGCAGCTGCTTGCCACAGAGGTCTGACAGGAGCCTGTCAGTTTATATGCCAGAGTAGAAGATCTGTGAGGATGGCAGGACCTCAGCAGAAAAACAACACAAGCATCCATGCCTTACCCGGGGCTCGAACCCAGGTCCCGTAGATCAGAAACCAAGCGCGCTAACCACTCGGCCACGAGACGGCTTTAGTGTATATATTCGGGATTAAATGAATAAAATGATATAAAATAAAATGAATAACAACTGAATAGAAAAGAACTGATGCCCCACAGTATGAGTACGACTTGAGTGAGGTTTTACCAATTGCTAAAATATTCCACTGAACAAGAAGGGTTAAAATGATATTCTATATGAAATGAGATTTTATGAGGTTTTTCAATGTATTTTTAGTGTCGGATATAAAAATGGAGCTAAAATAAAATTATACAAAAACAACTTTTGTAGGATTTCAGAGTTATGTGACAAGGTTTAAGATTTCGCATAAGACGACAGGATTTTCGGGGGGACTGCCCCCTCTGGGTACATCCTTGACACTACTCAGGAGATGTGGTAGACCATTTCTGTTCCGAGTCACCATTTTAATTTGAAGGCCCAAGTGCGCAACTGACTCTTCATAATAGTAGTCATCATATCCTATCGTATCTCTATAGTATATGACAATGGCATCACAATAATCTTTAAATATCTTTCTTTGAAGTGAATATGAATTCAGTGGCTGATTGCACCACTGAAATGTTTTAGGTTTATTTTCTACTTTTTAGGATGCGTATAGGAACATAAGCATTTATTAAAATTTGCAATTTATTTATACTTTTCTTTTCCTTTGTCACCCAAAACATCTGCCTTTAGAAACTTTCATTTGATATATGACTCATAAACATCGACCACATTTTTACTACCTCTTTTTTTGATCTCCCATTACATTGGAGACGTTAAAACGTTTAATTTCAGATATTAACCCGTTCGTTACCTTCCCCCCTCTTTTGGGAGGAGGAAAGAATGGAGATGGAGGGAGTAATATTTCAAATAGTTACTTCGAATTATATATAACTATTCGAAATATTACACTACTTCGAATTATATATGGTGTACGACGGTCCTCATATGAACTTTTATTTGACACCTACTCATAACTGTAGGCTCTCGCATTCGGAAGATGTAATAAAAGAACGATTTTCATATCTCCCCTCTTTTGGGAGGAACAAAGCAAGTGGGGGTGTATTTTTATTGTCCACAACATTCCGCACGTCACAAGCTTTTATTTCATAAACAGCGTATTACGTTTGGTCTTCGCATTCCGAAGACATAGAGGTACAATCGTTTTCAGATTTCCCCCTTTTAAGGGGGGAAAAAGAAGGTGGGTGGACATTTTTTTAATTATTACATTTGCCATGTCGCAAGCTTTCATTTGATGCTTAGCTTTTTACTTTCGGCACTAGCTTTCTAGAGATATAGCGAAACAATCGTTTTCATATTTCTCCCTTTTTAGGGGGAAGAAAGCATGGAGCCAATTTTTTATAGCTTATGACAGTCCCACGTCACAATTTTTCATTTGAGACATAAATCGTTAAGTTTGACCGTCGCGTTCGAAAGATGTGGTAGGACAACGGTTTTCACAACTCCACAAACCAACAAAGGACGAGCGGAAAGCAATAGGAAAATGGTAAAAATCAGTTTTGTGTAGAAAGGTTTTTACTTAGTGTCATTTACTTATTCGTCACCACGAATTGACACGTGCGTACAAACTGTTAATATAATTGCAAAAAGAAATATTTATACCTCTTCTATTGACATTCCTTTTACAAATATGGTTATAATTATTTTTGTTTTTTGGAAATGATGTGACCCTAAGTTTAGTTCAGCCAGAAATTCCTCTTAAGTCTTCAAATAGAAATAGTATTTCTCATAGCTAAGATTAAGTTTTATTATCCTTTTGCTAAGAAATCCGTCTTATCCGTATTACTTAAGACTTTATTACCAAAAATGTTCGGACATTTCTGAGTTATTTGAATCAAAAGGCCACATTCCGACCTCCCTAACTCCGAAAACAAGCTTTTGCAGAGAAGGGTATATCTTCTATTGTTGATGTTAACCCCTGTCATCGTAGAATCAGCCGCTAGTGGCTATTTTATAACTACAATTGAAGTATCTTTTATTGCAGCCCTTATAAGACATGGGCTATATGAGGGTTATTTAGGAGTCACCCATTTGACTGATCCCACATATTTTTATATTAGTTCTCAGTGTTCATGCACAGTTTTACACGAGTATCTCTAGTACCTATACCTTTATATGCATTATTAGTTATCAGAGTAACATTAATCCCAATATTTCATAAGTACAAAGTTTTCAACGCTATAATGCTGTTAAACGTTCATTTATGTCCATTTTATTTTGCATGGAATACCTACTAATGGTTTTATATTATCTGTATGCATATACAATACGCAATGTGATTTAACATGACCCAAGCAAAAAAACGGGAGAACAACCTATACTATAATGTGATAAACACCAACTACATTATTAATTGTGTTACAGTCTTTTCTACTGATAAGGAGTTTTCGGCAACAGCATAGCGAAATCCATTATTCAAGTGGCAAAATCTTTATGAATGTCTACAGTGTTATGATCACCCCCGTGTATATTTAGGGCGGTACAAACACTTAGGCCGTGATGCGATACTTGCTGTCAAATCCAAGGCAAATTCCCGGACCCACACCAATTAACAGACATTTTCAATAATGAGAACTGAGATAATTTTACAGTTAACAAAAATATAACATTTATTAGCAAAATTTACTATTCGACATTTCACACATAACTGGTTCCCACTTTTGGGACAAATTCAACAGTGCCTCTGGCGCGTCCCTTTTCAATCAAGGGAAACTTTGTGCATGGTGGAGATAAGTTCATTAAAAAAGTCCATGATGAACGAGATACTTGTTCGTGACTGTAATAGTCCATAACAGTTATGAAGGTCCCACTCGGGACAATGTGACGGCAGTTCACAAAAACACATTCAGGTGGAAAAGTGAAACCAGATTCAATAAATGTTCCCCCTACCTTATCAAGTCAGACGTCTCTAGGGAAGATATCGCTGCGCCAAGCTGAAGGCACGGGCTGCATAGCGCTCTCTCTGCACTTTCATTGTTCATACTTCGGGACTCTATTTACTGGAGAGGATCATTGCTGTCTACCACACAGCGCAGACGAGAAGAAGAGACTCACGTTTTAAAATGTTTTTCTTGTTCCTTTTCGCTGGCCCCCTAGTGGAGGTCACCTTGCTGACCCGGCGTGGACGATGCCCATTGGTCGGGCTGGCCGAGGTGTGAAACATGCACCCCAGTTGTTGTTTTGCTGTTTTCCACGCCGGGTAACGTAGCTCCAGTTCTAATACCCAAGGCGACCAACGGATCCATCGCGAATGTTCTATGCCAGTGGCAAAGGCTTTCCTCAGCAAGAGCTGAACGCAGAAAAATGTCACAATATGGGGATCAGTCGAAAATGTCACTATTAAAAGGGAAGGCGATGTTTGCCAACAGTCCTCCCTTCATAAAGTCTTGTCCCCGTGATAAAATTACGTGGGCATGACAACAGCAGCACCATTCAAAACCAGCTAGAAGAGCGAACACATGCAGACACCTAAGAATTAATTTGTCGCCATCAAAAAGGCACGTTAGGTGGTTAAAAGTTGAAGTCGCGGCTAATCCCAGTTTGATAATATAAGCCATCTTATTCTCTTCTTGTCAGCTTAAGTTGCAACCTTTATGGGATATTAATGTTCACAGTCGAAGAAAGCTTTCCTCTTTTTCCTAACACTATCACTTATTTTGTACTAGATAATTTCAAATAAAAGTCAAAAGAACGTCATTTATGCGTTAATAAATATGCACCCAATCCCAGACTAACACGATTTCTGTTTAACATGGTTTTCAAAGTAGGGCTGGCATTAGATTAACACTAATTGTCCTCGGTTTAGTAAGATCTTTCTTCTTCCAAGTGATCGTTTATATTATTATATTTACCATTAAGAAGATACCTTGGTTACTTTCCTTCTCTCACTTATCCTTCTTCTTAATTCCAGCAGTTTAAAAAATATCTCCCATTTTTCTACGCAAATTTAGGGATTTAAAGATCTGCAATTTAAATGTTTTATTGTATACAAATAATTGCGTATGATAGCTAAACTATGACACTATAGGCTATACAAATTCCCCTTGATTAGTTCAAGATTATGTAGGATCTTATACTTTGTTGAACAGAAACACTTATAAGCATACAGTTAATCATCTACATTACTCGAAAGCAATTTTTGCAACAATCAAAATCTGATTTTCATTCATTATTACTCGACAACAATTTTTACAACAATCAGTTCTCATTGTCAATTTTCATTACTCGACAATTATCTATACGTATCGTACCATGTTTTAAAAATTAATCATTTAACAGGTTTTTTTATTCTTTTCTACTTTCATCACTGTTTGTTTCTGTCAAAATGCGTGACATGTATTAAATATAAGTAAACAAATAAAAAACACAAAGCATTAACCAAAGTATAGTCTTAATAGAACAATATGATAAAAATATGTTAGTCAGGTTAGGATTCTGGAACGCATCTCCCTTCCCACAGTATGCATTATTTCTTATGAGAATTTCGTGTCAGATTAGCAAGATTTCACCTTACAAGAAATTTTTGAATAACGCATCTGTCATTTTAGTTAGATACTGGGTGCATTAACTGTGGCATAAATCCCATGTACATGGGCATATAAATAATTTCCAACAAATTATGCATTTTTGCAATCTGTACAACAATACATTGGACGATTTTACAAATAGGCATTTAAATATATATCATGGTCTGAAAAACCATTTCAGAAATAAACCTTTAAACAGTTTAAATAACTGAGACCTCGCAATTTCGAAACATTCATTTTATTGAAAGACACATTTCCGTGGTGGCTGTAAATATATTATCTTGTTAATGCTGTGATAGTCCACCCTCTGGATCATCATGCGCAAACTTCCGTGAAACATGTTAATATATGCAAATTTTCTTGTGGCATAAATATTCTCAATATAATAAATGAATGAGATGACTATTAGCAGCAGTTCAAAACGTATTTCAACGAGAACTATGCCCAGATAATTGCAAAATTTTGAAATTTGAGAACTGTACCATGATACATACGAGGAAGTATTAGGTAGGTGATCATAATAATTTTGCCAGGCAGTGTAGATAATAAGGAATATAATTTTTAATTTCCCTTGAAATTACTTCCCTTGTTTACCAGTTGTTTAAGCAAGCTCTTCATAGAGAGCATTTATTTAGCTGTCATTCCGCTGGAACTTGTGACTTATAACTTAGATTTAATAATTAGTGACAAATGATAAATGATATCGACTGCTGCGACCCTTATGTGTTGAAAACTAATATCGAAATGTCGCTCCGCATTTTGGTACTGGCTTTCTAGTTTATCCATGGAAAGCTCGAATGTAATTTCAATGACGAATGGCTTTTACGGAATCTCACTATATACAAAATAATAACAGGTTACATATCTGCTGTAAAACTAAATTGCGTTCTGACTTAATCTGAAGTTACAAAAATGCAGAAAGCAAAAATAAATTCTATGTTAAAAGAACATCTAAAACTTTGGAGGAAATTAGATTTCATTGAGAATTTGAAATTGAAAGAAATTCATATGTAATTAGGTAAGTCAAAAATTAAGTCTCCTATATCATTTCTGCATAGGACAGGTAATTGCAACGAAGACAATATACAGAAATATCTCCGTATATGTGTATTACTGTTTTATATAGGTTCCAACTCTTCAGATACGTCGTAAAGTCCATTCCCTTATCAAAGTTCTGCCGAAAAAAGGATGCATCCAGCTCCTGCAGCCTCTTTGTGACTACTTCTTTGACCGAGCGTCATCTTTAAAGATGCTTCTTCAGCTTCCCAAACAAGTGAAAAATCGATGACTGGACTGTATGGTGGGGAGTGGGGTTGTCAATCGACAGGTAAGTATATTCTTATCCTACATCTATGGAGATACTAAAACTATAAGTCATACTATAATATTTTAACACACAGCACCATTTCCTCACATGTTGCACTGACAGGACTTTCGAGACGTACAAAACTAAAAGATATCGATGGCTTTTTATAAACTGGGTCACCTGTGTCCACAGAAAAAGAATTGCTGCTCTGCTCTCTAGTTTTGAAGACACGTGAAACATGTCATGTTCTCTCCACCTATGTAACCTCATAGCAAGTGTGTGTAACAGTGCTGACTGCTATTGCTTGGCGACCTATTTGGAGCCAACGTACTGTGGGGAGCATAGCACCAGATGTTTATTTTTTTCGCAGGAAATTAATGGGAACCTTTCTCACAGACTCGTCTGTGAGTAAGGTTAAGTAATACCCTCGTCCCTCTTGAACGAGTAGTTGAAATCATGAAATTTGTGCTTAAACTTAAGAAAGAAACGAAAGGAAAAAGTCAGCTGGTAGTTTGGATGATGTAAAAGTGATTATGGATACTGTTGGCAGAATGTGCAGAAAAGAAGACAAATCTGTTTTAAAGGTTACAGAATGCTAAGAATACATTTTTGGAAACATTATTTTTAGTTGAATGCTTTCGATTAAGGGCGAATGGTACAGATTGGTGAGACCTATTTTCAAATAGAGAATTGGAAGCGCGAATGGGCCGTTATATAAGGACAGTGGGTCAGGACTGACACTAATTTACTCTGAAGCCGCCAGCAGTTTTCCGTCAGACATGTAGCCATCAAACGCACGTCATGGCTTGCAGACCATCTGATCTGCAAATAGGCTATTGCTGACCTTTCCTTAAGTTTTACTAGGATCAGTAGTGCCAGAAGGCCTACAGTGCTGCAGCAGATGATAAGAAGGGCCAGGGATCTAGGGAAAGAGGGGGCAAGGGGGCTTCCCCCTCCTTTGAGAATGCTGCAAAGGAGGCGAAAAAATATATTGATATATATAATATGATAATATATAAACATAAATATTACACATATTTTTCTCGAAATTTACTAAAACCTACCAAAAGGAGGGGAAAAATATTTTCATTTTGGTTAACTCTCCCCCCCCACACACACACTTTCACTCGGGTTACGTTTTATTTATTTTCTTTAAATACGTCCCTGAGGAGGACTATTGACTCCAAGTGGTTGGGTTGGGTTGTTTTGCCTCTGAGCGGCACTTTTTTGCACACCATGGGCTAAATGGCCAGGTGACATGGAGCCCGAAGGCTCAGAGAAGGTTGGGGGAGGGGACCCACTGGAACAGCTGTTGGGAGACAGTTGGTAGCCTCCTGTCAAGGCCATCCAGCGTGTTCTTTGACATGCACAGGGTATGGCTCTCACGCACTCGGAACCACGGCTTAATGTCTCGCTCGACGGTCGGTGTCCTTTCCAATCCCATCGGTGTCCCCTACTGACCGCAGACAGGGCGGGAAATTTTTGCGGAGATAAATCTCAACACTGACCCAGCTGGGACTCGAATCTGGGAACTACAAATTACGAGCCTGGCACGCTACCGACTAAACCACCACCGCCCCACTCCAAGTGGTTATGACCCTTTCAAGATTTTCACATCTCTCATTACCAATTAGTTTTACCCATTATTGCATCTATTTTAATAGTGCCAGGAATATTGTTTATTGTTCTGTTTGGATTTGTGCAAACTTCAGTCTCATAGTCTCCCGAGTTTCTTCTTATAGTTGGTAAACAGAAGAAACAACTCATTAAGATTCGACTTGACATAGACCTCTACATCTAGCATGTGCCTTTCGGCCATTCATCTTCAAAACCATCTGGAATTCATATTCATGTCTCCCAAAAACATGCCAGATATGATAATCATTATACCATCAGCGACTAACCTTTTTCTTCACCAATGTGACATATAAGCATTCCCGCATATTTTGATGATTCTCCAGTGGCACCATCTATGTCGGGAATCAGGCAACCAAACTGCCCCATGTGATGGAATTATTGCTGGAATGCTTACATGTCACATTGCTGAAGAAAATGGTTAGTCGCTGATGGTGCAGTGGTTATCATACCCAGCATGCCTTTGAGAGACGTTGGTTCGAATCACACTTAAGACGAAACCAAATTTTTTCAGCTAATTATTTCAAGTGTTTCATGTCTACAGGACATTTTCCTGTAATACTTTATTGCTAAATTGAAGAGGTGTGCCATACTAAAACATGGTCAGCTAAAAATGTAGCTGTACCATTATATATAACCTTAGATATGGTCTTTCTTACGGGAAAGAAAAAGCTCACTCCAATCCCAGTGAATTCGAAAAAAAAGTATTTTGTTATTATGTTACTCGATATAAAACCTGTGAGCTGAAAATCCCGATTTTTCGACCCCGCTGAAAGAATTTCAGCGACATATTTTGCTGTTAACTACCCTGTTCTACTAGTTAAGATTAAGCTCACACCCCTTCCTGAACTATCTGAGTAAATGATCTGAATTGGTGAAGAGAGAATAGAAGATCTTAATGCTTTTGCAGTGAATATAACCTTGTTTGTTAATTCTCTGATATCCTTTGCATGTTAACTTAATTAATGAAGTAACCACAGTTCCATTTAGCAGTCAGTATACTTTATATAAGAATAATAATATGAATAATAAAAATATAAATAATAAGAAAATATAAATACGAAAAAAATACAGTGATGAAAAAATTAAACCTACAACGTGTGATTTATTGCCGAATATGCGGTGGCACCAGAACTCGTAACGCTGGTCTTGTCATCATGCATTCAACACATGATCCTTAAATGATGTAGACTATTATCATTATTCTCACAGTTACGTTTACCCAATAGTATAGCAACGCAATAATTAATTCACACAGGAGAATTTCGTGCCCAATTTATGCAACATTTCTTGTGTAATTCGCAACTCTTGTAGAGGAACTAAGTGTTATACAGAATTCTCAAACGCGGTGTCTTTGTAATTAGCATATGCAACGCCAAAATTTGTCTGTATAGAAAAAGTCTGCAGCAATTCCTGGCATGGATATAGCATATTAACGTGGTGAATGTAAATATCTGAATCTATTTACAATGTAGTAAGTGACTTGGCAAGAAGTCGGTAATGAATCATTGCATGACACTCAGACCTATCAGCATTCGAACAGCCAATGTCTGCTTCCTCACTCACAGTGCATTAGAATATGTTCTAAACCTAAATGCTTCAGAAAGAATTTGCGGAGGGAAACTAATTCCCACGCGCAAGGAACACCTATGGTACTAGATTTCGTGACTGAGATTTCGACAGCTCTCGCTTGTTAATTCGTGTAGTGCACAATTCCTGCTTTACCACTTCGGGAGACTTTTAAAAATAACATTGTCGTTTCAGTGGCGAGCTCGAATACTCAAAAGGTCTTAGATCCGAATCGAGGATGAGGTACTGGGTTCGGACCTAATAGGTTCTGCTGAGTATATGCATATAGTTATATAGGTTAGTATTTAGGTTCTGATGAGTTCTCTCTTTCCTCAAATATATCTCTGCTGCTGTACTAATAAATTCCTGTCACAACTCAATGATAAGTATGCTGTCAGACCAGCAGCTGTATGTAATAACTTTATGTAAATTCGGTCAATATTAAACCGGTCAATATATGTTATCAGGAGGTCAGGGGTACGTATACCACCTCGTTCAAGACAATTTTTCATCTAATTTTGATCCAACGTTAAACTAAGAGTGATACCTTCCTTGAAAATATTAAACCACTTTTTATTTCCAATCACAATTTAGTGAGTATTTCCCAGGTGTTATACGAATTTCTTTAGTTTATAGCCAACGTGAGCATTAAGCGAGGCTTAGCTTCATTGCTGGTAGGGCCCCTGTTCAGAAAAAAGCGAAAATACAAAGGCAATAGTAAATGACTGTGCTCACTGGTCTCTTCCCGCCTTCATGCAGATAATCTCTCTCCCCTACCTCATGGCCACAAGTACGTGTTCATTCATAAAAAGGACACCGAAGTAGTTAGAAAGATCCCCGTCAATCGGATGGGATGTTTAAACCTTTAACTCAATATGAAAGGAGAGCCATATACTGTGCAGAATAGAAATAAAAAACACTCGATAACCTTGAGAGGAGGCTTCCATCTGCCTCCTAGCTGCTGTCCACTTATTCCCCTTCCCTAATCTTTCCTAAATCCTGGGGACCTTCTGACCTGGCTATTTTAGTCCATTGTGTGCCAAAAGTTGCCGCTGAGAGGTATAATAACCTAATACAATCCATTTCTGTAATGAGAGTAATGTAGTTGGCAACACAAGACTTAGCTAGCTTTTTCTTTTATAGTTTGGAAAGTATTATCCAATAAAGAGCTCAACTGCATATTAAAAGAATCGATCATCATCATCATCATCATCATCATCATCATCATCATCATCATCATCATCATCATCATCATCATCATCATCATCATCATCAAGCAGCCATGGGCTACGGAGGTCCAACCAGACCACGCAGTTTACTTCTCCAAGCATATCTGTCCTGAGCTACATCTGCTGCATCCGGCCACTGCACACCAATTCTAACAAGGTCCTGTTTGACATTGTCTGCCCACCGCATCCTAGGTCTCCCCCTCCTTCTGAAGCCTCTAGGCACACTGTTCATAACCCTATTCGCCAATCTATAATTATCCATACGGGCAACATGGCCAAAGCAGCGGAGTCTCTCTCTGCACAATATGCTGCTTAAAGGAAGTTGCAGACTCCTTTGCCTAACCTCATCATTAGTTACAAAGTTAAACCACCTAATACCCAAGATACTGCGTAAGCATCTAGAATCAAAAGCATCTAGTTTCCTGTTATCTTGTTTACACAGCGTCCAAGTTTCACTACCATAACTAACCCTAGAAAGAACCAAACTATTATACAGTCTAATTTTAGTCTTTAGGTGTATACGCCTATTTCTCCACAATCTCCATAGATTCTTAAAAGTCCCGGCAGCAATACCTATTCGTCTGTTAATCTCATGCCGCACATCACCAGTATCAGTTACATAGCTCCCAAGATAATTAAACTGTGACACCTGCTCAAGACTGCAACCATTCAGATTAACTGAATCACAACCTGCCTGACCAATTTTCATCACTTTAGTTTTCTCTCTGTTTATAACCAAACCTACTGTACTCCCAGTCTCATCAACAGTTCGAATGAAAGAGTTCATCTCATCAACATCATTTGCCAAAAGGGCTAAATCATCAGCATAATCTAAATCAGAAATTTTCGTATCTCCAGCCCATTTAAGGCCAAAAGCTTTCCCTTGAAGTGAATTTCGCATAACATAATCAACAACCAAACTAAAGAGAAAAGGAGACAAAATGCACCCTTGTCGAACACCAGAAGTAATGCTAAACCAATTGCTACAAGACTTACCAACTCTCACACATGACTCAGTGTTATTATAGAGAGCTTTCATTATGTTAACTAACTTGTCTGGTATACCATATGATCTCACAATCAACCACAAATTATGACGATCAACAGAGTCGAAAGCCTTTTTGAAATCAACAAAGCTAGCAACCAAAGGTTTCTGAAACTCTAAACATTTCTCAAGAATCTGCCTAAGTGAAAATATCTGATCTACACATCCCCTACCACTTCTGAATCCACATTGCTCATCACGCAATTGACTGTCAACCAGATTCTTAATTCTATTAAGCACAATCATGGAAAGAACTTTACCAGGAACAGAGAGAGAGTAGGCTGATACCCCTATAGTTATCACAAGAACTGCGATCACCTTTTTTGAAAATAGGGATAATAATAGCTCTGGTAAAATCTTTAGGAACCATGCCTTTATCATAAAAGTGATTCAAAATTTCAGTCATCCAAGTGATACCCAAAACATTCCCAGCTCTGAGCATTTCTGCAGTAATTTCATCTACCCCTGGGGATTTATGAAGTTTCAGTTTAGAGATAGCCAAACTAACTTCAGATTGTGTTATAGGGCCAACATTAAAGCTGCCAATGCATCTATCATCATTACAAACAATGGGAGTAGAACTAACCACATTGTTTAGAACATCACTGAAATGCTCAGCCCACCTAGCCATGAGAGAATCCTCACCTTCTATAACCTTACCTTATTTATCCTTCAATCCCTGTATGCCTGTCCGTTTTCTACCACATAAAACATTAACTATCTGGTACAGCTCTCTGCTGTTGTGCTGCCTAACCGCTTCCTCAGCTTTGTCAGCCAAGCTATCAAGCCAAAGATTTTTATCAGTAGCTAACTGATCCTTTACACGTTTATTAAGCTCTCTGTAACCTTTTCTATTAGGACTAGTAGGGTACTGATTAAGGACATTCCTGCAATTCCTTCTTAAAGAAATAAGCTCAATTGCCTTGTCACTTAAATAATTCTGCCTCCTCTGCTCCTTTTTTCCTAAAAGAGTACTGTTAGTTTCCAAAAGAGCCTGTTTAAAATGGCCCCATTCTTCCTCAACTTCAGTATTAAGCAAACCATGACCGTCATAATGACTAAGTAACCTATCATGGTAAGCTTTAGCTATAACTGGGTCATTCAGAGCTTCAGTATTAAAGGTAAATTTTTTAACTCTAGCACAACACTTTTTAAGTTTAAGTTGCAAGACACTTTTAACAAGGTAATGGTCAGATCCAATTTCAGCTCCCCTATATGCCCTGGTATTTCTAACAGAACTAGCCCATTTGCTGTTAATTAATATATAATCAATCATATTCCTATGCAGCCCATCAGGTGAAACCCATGTGTATTTATGTATGTCGCGGTGTTTGTAATATGTGTTAGTTATTCTGAAACCATTGAGTTTACTTACCTGTAGGAGACGTTGCCCATTGCCATTGCAGCTACCAATACCAAAAGGACCTATTACTCCTCCCCAAAGGTCAGAGTCAGTACCAACTTTGGCATTGAAGTCACCAAGAACAAGAGTAATATCTCCTTTCTTGACAGAATTCAAAATGTCCTGAAGTTGTCCGTAAAACCTATCCTTCTCATCCTCATCAGCATCCTCAGTGGGGGCATAGCAGCAGATAACATTCAAGTTTTTAATGCTTGTCTGAAATTTTGCTGTAAGAAACCTTTCATTAATGCACTCATATCCTAGAAGAGCATCACTAGCATGTCTGCTGAGCAGCAGACCCACGCCTTGGTGATGCTTTCCATCCTCCCTCCCTGTAAAGAGAAATTTAAAGTTATTTTTAAGTATCTCACCTTTACCTGTCCATCTGGTCTCTTGCAAGCCTAGAATATCTAGGTTATAGCGCTGGAATTCCTGCATGAGGACATCAAGAGAATAATCTCTATGTAATGTCCTCACGTTCCGCGTTCCTGCAGAGAGAAAATGATTAGTAGGATTTTTAAAGAAATTAGGTTTATTGAGATTGGTAGGGCCAACAATATCAAACAGCCCCCTGATCGCAGGCATGGGGCAAAGACCCGTTCCTCCTCCGCTAAAGGCTGAAGTCACCGATGCTGGTAGGAACTTCAGGCACCACCTTTTCAAGTGGACTTTTTCAAGAGCCACTAGAATATAATTCATCTATATACATATGTATAGGAGAACATATGGATTGCTTAATATGTTCAATATGCTAAAGAGATAGTCAAAAACAAATAAGTTGAAAAAGGCTGCATTAAGCATTAGTCACTTGAGATTAAATTAACTATTTTCTCTAATATTTCATCATCATCATCATCCTCAAGGAGCCATGCGCTCCGGAGGTCCAACCAGACCGTGCAGTTTAATTCTCCAAGCATATCTGTCCAGAGCTACATCTGCTGCATCCGGCCACTGCACACCAATTTTAACAAGGTCCTGTTTGACATTGTCTGCCCACCGCATCCTAGGTCTCCCCCTCCTTCTGAGGCCTCTAGGCACACTGTTCATAACCTTATTCGCCAATCTATAATTATCCATACGGGCAACATGGCCAAACCAGCGGAGTCTCTCTCTGCACAATATGCTGCTTAAAGGAGGTTGCAGACTCCTTTGCCTAACCTCATCATTAGTTACAAAGTTAAACCACCTAATAACTAAGATACTGCGTAAGCATCTAGAATCAAAAGCATCTAGTTTCCTGTTATCTTGTTTACATAGCGTCCAAGTTTCACTACCATAACTAACCCTAGAAAGAACCAAACTAATTTTAATATTGTGCAGATAGTAATCACATTTAATAATAAAATACGAACCCTGAAATATACAGTCTAATTAGAATTAGACTGTATATTTCAGGGTTCGTATTTTATTATTAAATGTGATTACTATCTGCACAATATTAAAATTGTGAACTTTTATTTTACAATTGTACAATTTTATAAGAACCAAAATCTGCATATTTGTACGACCTGCTGCTTGTGACAGAACTATCTCCCTTACTGTTAATATAAAATCATATTCATATGTTAACCATCAGGTGAAACTATTAGGAGCACACCGCTACTGACGACGTCAGATTTTAATGTGTTACGTATCTGTAACTGAGCTACAAGTTTCAGCAATTTAAAATATATGTGATGCCTGATGAAACCACTAGAGGTCACTACCAAAATAATTAATTTTAAGGATAATCCTCGTAGAGTAAGACTTAAAATGGAAGAGTTATTTGCATGTCTTGTAACAGAGGATATTTATAAACGTTTTCCTGTTTAAAATATGTATTCGTTTCATTCATCTGCACCCATATCCCATATTCATTAGCAACCATTTGTCTATAATAACTTTCAATTTTTTCCCATTTTTTTTCTATAATCATTTTCATTTCCCGCCATCTTTATTTTTTCTGGATCCAGGCCAACCTAATATACTTAATATACAACAAAGTTATAAGACATGAGTTTAATATATTAAATCTCATTCCCAAAATAATTTATCTCAATTTTTAATACGGCTTAGCTTTTCTTTTTTCCTGGTGAAAGAGTAAATAAAGGTGACAAAATAAATATTGATATAATAATATACATGCACGTAACTAGAAAAAAATCGAGAGGAGGGGGGGGGGAGAAACAAAATTTTGGCGAAAAAATACAAGAGGGGCTTCCTTTAACAAATTTCTTTAAAAAATGAATGAAATATAAACAAGTTTCATAATTTTTTGCCTTTATTACCATTATTCGCATTCTGAAAGGGGGGGACCATGGCCCCTTATCTTCCTCATACGGCCCAACATACATATCCATTATTGCGCATGTTAGAAACAGTTATTAACCCCACCACACATTATTACGAAGGAAAGTCATATTCAATTTTCGATTCTTTGAAAATAAGATGTTATATAACCAATGTCAGTGGAGATAAAGATCTGAATCTAAAATATCTACATCTTGGTTTTCAGCACTATTCATTAGATATTTCGATAATAAGCGAAGCTGGAATTAATCATTGGCGTCGATTGCCATAAGAATATATTTCTCAGTTAATTTAGACATGAATGAATCTTTAAATGCTGACATATTTTGCTGAAGTTTATGTAATAATAATAAATACACTTCAAGGAACTGCTTGCCACAGAGGCTGACAGGAGCCTGTCAGTTTATACGCCATACTAGAAGGTCTGAGAGGATGGCGGGACCTCAGCAAAAAATACCACAAGCATTCAGGCCTTATTCTGGGATCGAACCCAGGTCCCTTAGATCAGTAGCCTAGGGTGCCAACCACTCGGTCATGGGACGGTTTGGTTTATGTATAAAGATTTAAAGAGATCAGGCTAGAATTTTTAACTTAGTTCCAGGATAATTTTCCTAAAAAAAAATTCGCAAAGTTATAGTATTGCGAACTTGTATTTTTCATTGATAATTATTATATTGATATATTTTTCATTGATTATATTATGTATCCTATTGAGACTATTGATGATAATAGTCTCAATAGGATATACATTGTGTGATGCGTAGCGTACTTTAATATGTGTTTTGAAGCCAAATAATTTTTAATACGATGAAATAATATTGCAATTATTTTGGTTCAGTTGCATACCCCCAGAAACTCTCGATTAAAGAGAGAGAGGGGGTCGATTCTAATGAGAAGGATTTAACATTTTGAGTTTCTCTTTTACGAGAACTTCTATAAGAAATATATATATTATTCAAGTTCTCGGGGGGGGGGGGGGTGAGGATTATAACCTCCAGTTGGGTACACCATATATTACTTTTGCAATTCACTTGGAATTATTTCTCTTCGCCATATGATTTTTCTGTAAAAGCATAAGAACATATATTAAAAGGGTTATATTCACACTTTACATATCCCTAAGACACCGAATTGATATTTGTAAAATTGGAAACAAAGTAGTTGTGGATTAAAATAATCCGAACGTTTTCTTAGACCATTCCCATCCATGAGTAATGCAACTGATTCTGCCATTTCTCAAGGAGCTTCATTGTTATTTTTTTAATTAGGAGATGGAGGAATAGCAAGTCTGTTGTTTCATATATCTAGTTTAGTATATAGTTTCCAGACTGGGTTAATCCAACTCCATCATCAGTAACTACAATAATTTTAGTAAGTCGAAGCCTCCCTAATAGCGGAAAACACTGACGAAACCTCCCTAAAGCGGACGAAATAAATTGCCCGGTTAGAAGAGGTGTGATCGGTTTGACGAAGTCGAGCAAATAAAAGGCATAAAAATGAAATATGTACAACTAAAATAAATTAATAAAATTAATGCGCAAAATAAATGCAAATATGTATTAATTTTTGTTAAAAAAAAACTGCTCTTTTTCGAACGTTTTTTTCTATGCAGTTTTACGTTTAGTGTGTACAGTTAAGTTACTTATTTTTTTTAGTCCAAATAAATCACTTTTGGTTACATAGAAGTCTTTTTAAGATGTTAGATTATTCAATGCATCAATATGCTTCTTTCTATATTTGGATTCACGTTATATTGCAGTCTTTTCTTTTTCCTTCTGTTCGTCATTAATCAAAATTTCATTTGCAGTGTTTTGTATATCGATGTCAATTTTCTTCTGTCATTAGAACCTGTAGAAATATATTCTCTACCAATTACTGTTGCGTTTTCCAATGTCTGTAGAAAGCCATTAAGTACAGGCGCATCAGATACATCTTGCATTTCGTCACCACTACATTGTCGTAAATTACAGTTAAATTTTGCTTTTGGAAACAGCATTTAATTAAAGAGGGGCTCACTGAATCCGAGACTGCACTAATCCAGGCTATAAAATCGATCTTTTACAAGTTTTTCTATTATTTTTATTATAAATTTTTGAAATTATATATTTAAGGATCATTTTTTCGATATTTTACCTTGAAATGTTGCATAATTTTTGATGCAGAACAGTGCTTCGAAACTGGGGCATTTCAAAATTTATGGAGGCTTTTCCACAAAATACCTATATACAAAACATATTTTTCAACTAGTTTTATATAAGGAAAAACATTTCATTTTCATGAAGAGGGAGTTTCTTGGTAAAAGGGGGCGTCGAGCATAAAGGTTGGGTACCACTGATCTGAATCTGAGAAGTGGATGTGATTTGGGAGACAACACACTATTTCAATACCGCTGAATTTAATCTTTGGATGAGATGATGCATTACTAACAAATAGAACAACATTTCTGTTCTGACGAATTTTTTTCTTTATCTGACTGGGTTAACCATTCCGTCATTATATTACTAGCCATTCATTACTTATTTTTTTCTCTCCTAGTAAAAATAAATTTGCGTTAATAATACCTTTGAAACATCTTGGTTTCACTGATTGTTTTCAATAAAAAAAGGTATTTTACAAGAGCACGTCATGAATGTACACAAAGGTACAATGATGAATGCAACCCCCAGCAAATGTTTCCCTTTTTCTACATATCTGTTTTTCAAGAAATTCCATGAAGAAACAGAACCATTTCATTTCCATTTAGTACGTTTTCTGGAGAGTACGATTCAACTACTAATGGCAAAAATCTCTCCCATTCAGCAACGGTTTCCACATTTGCATCAGCAGATTTCCAGAAACAGCTTTGAAGGAAAAATTGTGACATCCACGACCTAATTAATGACTATCTATTTGAAGCTTTTAGATCAGTTACACAGATTTCTTCAACTAGTTCCGAGGCTTTGTTTGAATCATCGGTCCAGAGATAAGAAGTGTTTAACTATGTACACGATAAAACCACTGAAATGATAGTTTATCGGCTAAAGAACCTTTGCCAATGGAAATGCATGGTATTGGTTTCCATTCCCTTTTCCCGCCACTGTTTTAAAAGAATATCTTGATTTTTAATCTTTAATATGCTGACGTTTTATTCATTTTGGAATGTTCTTCTAACTTAGGAACTCCACACTTATCTTTCCTGGCATATTACTTGTACTTTATCTTTTAAAATAAACAGTTTCCGTGACGCATTGTATCCATAATTGTTTCTAAAGCTATTAAGTTTCTCTAAACATACAAAAATATGCTTTACACTTGAAATCGATGACAACAACTGCACATGTACTGATAAGGAACACGATTAAAGATTATGGAATATAGGCACTCAGACAGGGATTTAGTAAAAATCAAGGTGGTAAGTAATCCGAATGCAAATAGAGGGCCAAGATTCAGCCGGAATCACATTCCAGTATAAATATTTTTCTCTCTGTTTTAGTGCTCTTTAAAGAATTTTTGAAAAAATACATGTCCTATACATCTGTCGCTCGATTTATACAATACTTGATTCACACGGCTTCGGTTTCACACTGTCCAAAAATGCAATAAGTTTAGATAGACTTGGTTTTACACAGTCAAGAAAATGCAAACAGTTTCGATTTACACGATTATCGACTCGGTTTTACACGGTAAGAATGAAGTTCTTTTTTGTGTGTAGATAAAATACATATTATGAAGTAGTGGTATAGCGTGGAGGGAGATTATTAGACTGTCATCCCAAAGTAAATTTTAACTAAATGGTTTTAATTGATATCATTTATTTTCGAGAATAAATAGATAACAGTAAATTCCTACATTAATCAAATCGTCATCTCTAATAAGTTATATTTATATTCTTTTGTTAAAATCATTGTAATACAATTTACCTCGCAATACCTCAATGAAATGAAGCCTACTTTGAATCAGCAGTGAGATTGAGTTTTCTAGACTGAATTTTTCAAAATGGTAAAAACAGTGTTTTGTATCAGTTATAGCAAAAAGTTTAACTTTCTAGACTATTATATAGACTAAATACAACTCATTCGTATGTGCACTGTTTCATAAAATATCTCATAAATACCAATTTTATAAAATAAAACATTAAGTGTTACTATAAATGCTTAATTTACAAGCAGTTCAAAAATATCCTTCTTTCAAATTTAATAATGTGCGTCTACATTAACAATGAGTATTTTTCGTGACTAAAAAGAAATGTGCCAGAAATTAATCTAAGCTTATCTGATTTAGTGCAAGTACAAAATAATGTTACGTTAATGTTTATTATTATTGCTGAACTGATATTTGAGATAAATATGTATAAATAAAACTACCAATATAAGTTTTATTCTTATCAAGCATTTTTTCGGAACCTATCCCCTTTTCTCCATAAGTTGTTGGCTTCCATTTTCACGGTTTCGATTTACACGGTGATTTCCAAAAACTTGTCTACCATGTATACCGAGGGATGGGTGTATATGTTACCGCTAAAGCTCGAAAGCCGTCAATGTGCACATTACCTAGCTAATCTTCAGATTAACTGATTTGCTCCGTTAACGTGCGGAATCAAGAGTTTTCCGCATTTTACCTAGGTAATGTGCACATTAACGGCTTCCGTATCGTTAAAGTTCAAAAGTTTGTTTCTCTCATAGTGGTGAATCTCTTGAATATGAATCTTCGTGTCACGTGATTCACTCGTCCGCATTATAAAAAACGCCCCGGATGAGCGGAGGTCAAGTGAGAACGAATCGGTAAAGTGATTCATTCTTGATAACGAATCACTAAAATGATTCGTTCTCACTTGGCCTGCTCATTTTGGGGGCGTTTTTTACAATTCCGACGACTGATTAATGTTGACAGAGGGATGACCCTGGTTTCAACTCTACTCTCGGACACTAGATAAATAACATTATGTTAATTTAAGCGTACAGAAACGTTCCTGTTGTTCCAGCAAAGATCTTATTTTCACTTTAACGAGTGCCTAGTAGGTAATGTGCAGATTATCCAGATAATTTGCAGATTACCTAGGTAATTTGAGAAATGAAACAATTTTCCGCACGTTGACGAATCACCCTAGTTAATCTGCACAATACCTAGATAATCTGTAGAATAACTGATTTCTGCACTTTAACGGTAACATATATACATATTTAATATAATTTTTCACCTCTGTTCCGGTTACTAGCATTCTCAAAGGTGGAGGGGAATCTTGGCCCC
This sequence comes from Ryuthela nishihirai, assembly GCA_038380435.1. Taxonomy (NCBI): domain Eukaryota; kingdom Metazoa; phylum Arthropoda; class Arachnida; order Araneae; family Heptathelidae; genus Ryuthela; species Ryuthela nishihirai. The sequence goes on along the minus strand of JAWZYU010000018.1, from coordinate 55,036,612 downwards.
TTGGATCCCCCACCCTCATCCGGCACTGCAGATGGTAGTGCCAGGTTAGACGAGACTTTAGTTTAGATGATTCATTACCCTTTGTTCAAGTAATTACTACCAGTCCATTTAAAGGTTACGGTTGACTCGCAGAGTAGGATATTATAATTAAATCCAACATTTTTACCTGGAATGTCGAAGTGTCCATTAGAGAGAGAGAGGTTAAATACCAAAAGGACACTGGATGTGCCCTCAATACTTCTGACAAGGATCCTACCAAAAATATTCATAAACACTCTTAAGAGAGATTTCACTGTATTATGAATGAACATTTAATTTGAACGCCGTTTTCCGAGCGCAACGTATCGAATGTTATCAATATATATTAGAAGAATTTTAGCAGTCTTCGAGAACTGATAGGAATTTTTTCAATGGCCTTGTTAATTTAGTTTTGATGCAGAGTCTTGGCTATTCTTTAGCTTATATACCTACTCTGTTGAGGCGGGGGTCAGTGAGTAGCTTGCTAGGCTTGTAATCTGCAGTTCCCAGGTTCGAGTCCCATCTGGACCAGATTGAAAGTTACCTCCGCAAAACTCTGCACCCTGCCATCACTGAGTAGGGGACAATGATGTGCATGGAAAGGCTGCCGTCCGTCGGATGAGAGGTTAATCAATGGTGCCGTGTGTGGGAGAGTCATACTCTGTACACATTAAAGAACTCGTTGGATGGTCTTGATGGGAATATATAATCAGTCTCCTAACAGCTGTCCAGTGGGTCTCCTCCCCCAGCCTTCTCTTAGCCCTCAGGGTCCTTGTGACCTGGCATTTAACCTACTATGTGCAAAAAAAGTGCCGATCAGATGTAAAACAACCCGACTCTACCTAGTTTGTCATAAGATACTACCTAAAGATAGTTGATGACTCTTTAGTCTCAGGGGATTGGGTAGATTCGGGGGTTAGCGTGCCAAGCTCGTAATCTGCAGTGTCCAGGCCTTGAGTCTCAAATGTGCCAGCGTTGAAATTTAACTTTTCTAAACCCCCATTCTGCCCTCGGTTAGAAAGCGGATACCGAAGTGCTTGGAAAAGCTGTCATCCACCTGATGAGACCAAAAGCTGTCATCCATCTGATGGGACCTAAAGCTGTGGGTCCATGTTCAGGAGAGTCATACCCAGTGAACATTAAAGATCAAGCTGTATGGCCTTGATGGAAGACTTCCATCAGTCTCCTAACAGCTGTGCACTGGCCTCTTCCCTTCACCGACTATGAACCCTTGGGTTCTTTTAACGTGGTCAATTAGCATATCGTTAACCCAAGCACGTCACTCAGAGGTAAAATTATTCAACCCGTCTTCTAACATCATTATCGCTTACATAACTAAACTGCCTAATAATTAAGGTATTGGACAAGCGCTCCAAGCCTATAACTTGATATTTTTCTGGTTTGAGTTCCCTCTGCACCTGCAGTGAGATTTTCTCTGCTAGCTAACATAAACATCAAGTTCTCATGAAATAATATGCTGGGAATTTTTTTTTACACCTATTTTTTCACGAGTTCCATGTCTACAGGACATATCCTGTAATTCTTTACTACATCAAGTTCTTTTCTATTTTGTGAAAATTTCATTAACATAATAGACTTCAGAGAGAGCCAGACAAATATGCACCGAAGAGCCAAAACATTATGACCACTTACCTAATATGATGTTTGTCCTCCACGTGCCGCCAAAACAGTTTTTACCCAGCAAGGTATGGACACTACAAGATTTCTAAACTTGTGAATTCTTGGGTATTTGGTATCAACACGTTACCAGCAGATCCTTTAACTCTTATAAGTTATGTGGTTGAGCCGCCGCAGATCGGATATGCTATTCCAACACAAACAACAGATTCTCGATTGGATTGATATCTGGAGAATTTGGAAGCCAGGGCAATACCTGAAAGTCTTCCTCATGTTCCTCACACCATTCTCGAACAATCTGGGCAGTGTGGCATGGCGCATTATCTTGCTCAAAGATGGTACTACTAGAGGGATGTACAATGACGTGAAAGAATGTACCTGTTCTGCAATGATGTTTAGGTAGGTGGTAGGTGTCATAGTTCCCTGCACATGAATGAGTGGACTCAAGCTTTCCCAGCAGAACATTGCCCAAAGCATACACTTCCTCCACCAGCTTGTTTTCTCCCACAGTGCATCCTGGTGTCAACACTTCCCCAGGTAAACGATGCAGATATACCCCGTCATCCACATGGTGCAACAGGAAACGAGATTCTTTGTATCAGACGACCTTCTTCCAATCATTCAAGGTCCAGTTTCGATCCTCGTGTGTACAATGTAGGAGTTTTCGATGGTGAACCGATGTTAGCATGAGCACTCCGAGAAGCCTGCGGCTATGCAGCCCCATTTTCATCATGGTTTGATATATTGTGTGTTGTGACACATTACTCCCATCACCAGCATTAAAATTGCGGACGAGTTGTGCCACAGTATCCCTTCTGTTGACTCGTAGCATACCAGATAGCCTTCGCTCACCTCTAACATCGATGAGCTGTGTAAGGTCCACACATTGCCGACGGTTCGTGGTTTTTCCCCCCTTGGATCACTTTTTGAAGGTACTAACCACGGCTGACCATGAGCACCCCACAAGCCTTGCCATCTCGGAAATGCTCTGACCCACTCATCTGGCCATTAAAATTTGGGCTTTGTGAAACTCAAGGGAGTTTAACTTAAGTCCGCTACATTTTCCATCTGAAAAACAAGAATAACACTGATTAACAGAGCTCAGTACCAGGTGCATTTATACCATTTCATGACCTTCACACACGAGTAGTGGTATCCCACTTCCGGCCACCACCACACACAGTGCTTTCCGCCCCTATGACATAACTGACCACAACCCATTTTTAATATTCATAACTGACCACGCCCCGTTATTAATATTCATAGCTCACTAATTAATTAAACACTTATCAAAAGTGCTGTCCCCTTCTCATTGAAAACTCCCTACTTCCGCCATTTTGAATTCTGACGTCATCACCTTCATGCCACAAACTTTGTCGTTCGTCCGCCATCTTGTATTCTGACGTCATCACCCATCCAAAGTAAAATCTCGAAATAATTCTAAGTTTCGAGCCTGCCATCTTGATTTCTGACATCATCCCCCATCCGAAGTAAAACCACAAAGTAATTCTAAGTCCCGAGCCATCCATCTCGGTTTCTGACGTCATCACACTCGCCACAATGTTGCGAAATATTCCAAATCCGGCTAACTGTACCATCTAGTGTTTAACACACATACTATATTTAAAAAAAACTGTTTTCCACAGCTCATCTCTATCCTGTGTCCCTCCCATTTGTCAGCACATTTACCCACTACTCCAAGAGTACTATGTGATTGGAACGCTTCAGTAGATGATCCCTGTGAAGAACGAATAACCGATCGCTATAAACCTATGAATTCAATTAAAAATTATTATTATTTTTTATTTCCTATAAATTAGCTTATGAATAAATTATATATTTTGTAAATCACATTTAACTTGGGAATATTTATAAATGAACTTTTTTTATTTCTTATAAATATCCTTACGAATAAATTATATATTTTTTTGTAAATCACATTTAACATGGGGATAAATTATATTTTTATTTCCTGTTTTTTCTTTATTTCTTATAAATTAACTTGCGAATAAATTATATATTTTTTTTTGCAAATCACATTTACCTTGGAAATTAATTATATTTTTATTTTTTGTATTTATTTTTTATTCCTTATAAATTAACCTACGAATAAATTGTATTTTTTGGTAAATCACATTTAACTTTGCAAATAAATTATTTATAAATTATTTTTTTTTCTCCCTTATAATTTAATTTTCAAATAAATTATATTTCTTGTAAATCACATTTAACTTGGGAATTAATTTTTAATTCTTCTAAATTTATTTAGGAAAAACTATTTTTTGGGAATAAACATTTCCATATTATATGAACCAGAAAATTCTGGCATCTGATTAATAGCATCATTTATTCCAATACTCTGTGAGTTTTAAAAAATATGAGTAAAAGGGGTGGTGGGAATCGTGGTCGAAATATATTTGTCAAAAAGTATGGATTTTGATCCATAAAAAACATTATGACATCGCCATTTTCGGACCCATCTCGAAATATCTCTAAGGATGACGGATGACGTCACCCGTTGGTAGTAAACAACCCTTCTGACCAAACCAACATTGTCATTCCCCACTTCAACCTCCTTTGTTTCAGGCCATCACACCAGATAGGGTATGGAAACAATGTTTTAGAAATAATCTTCATCCTCTTATCGAAACTTATTAATCCATCTCCCCCTTTATGACAGATTAGCTATTGTGTAAATAAACAAAGTACCCCATCGGAAGAAGACAATTCATCTTGATATTTCTCTTGGCGACCCCAAAACCTCCAAGTTTTGTGCCTCTCTTACTAAAATTAGTTTCCGTCTGGTTCTAGGATGATACCATCAGATATTTGTGTTCAGATATATTCTGCACACTTTCCACGTCCCTTACCGCGTCAGGATTTGTTTTGGAACGATAAAGTGATTTTATGTTAAATTGTTATTTCTGCCATGTCTCAATTTATTACTGTCCGTATTTTCGTGTTAATACTAAACCATTTCAAAAATTTCACCACACGAATCAGAGGTAAAAAAAATTCCTTCTTCTTATAATTTTCAATCTTCTCCCAATTTATTAAAGTATTTTCCCTTTTCAATGCTAAGCCATTTCAAAGATATCGTGATTGCAACAGCATAAAATAAAATCACACATAAAAAAATAAAACTCATCTTCCTATTTTTTATTTCAATAGTTTATTACTAAACCGGCTGAAAGAAATCGCAATTGCATTAGCAAAAGAATAACCAATGAAACGAACTTGTTTAATTCCCATATATCGGTTACGTGACTTGGTCTCAAGTTTAAAACTTTTTATTCGTAATACTTATTGTCACTATCAGAGGCGTAACCGACCAATGGAATGTGTCCCTCGATGTGAAAACAGATAAACCTTATCATATCTAAATCCCTTACTTATGAGGATTTAGATATGATATGATATTGAAATCGTATAATTATTTCACTTCAACGCTAAAATTGAAGTGAAATAATTATACGATTTCAATCATGATGAAATGCAGCGCTCATACTGACAACTTTTCTACAGAGGGGAATTTTTCAGCTTAACGATGCATCTCAACAGTTTACTGCCTGCAAAAGCTCCAAGCAGTCAGCTAATTTTAAAATGTTGTCTTATACTGTTCATTACAATTAAAAAGAATGTAGCAGTTACCGGGAATATATGGTTTCATCCCATCATAAAAAAGGAAATAAAGTACATTAGAAAGGGGAAATCACTGTTAGAAGGAACCGTGACTGAAAATAATTCGTTTAATATCATAAGAAATGCGTTTATGCTGCATGTTTTACAAAATGGTACTGATGTAACAATTAATTTCAGTGTAAAAATGGAAAAACAAGCAAAGTAAGTATCATTTAATACGAGTTTCATAATAAAAAATAAAATAAATACCCCCTCAAGCAGCTGCTTGCCACAGAGGTCTGACAGGAGCCTGTCACTTTATATGCCATAGTAGGAGATCTGAGAGGATGGCAGGACCTCAGCAGAAAAACGACACACACATCCATGCCTAATATCCGGGGCTCGAACCCAGGTCCCTTAGATCAGTAGCCAAGCGTGCTAACCACTCGGCCACGGGACGGCTAGTTTCATAATAGAATGCGTGAAAGTTACAATTCCGGTGTGGTATGACGTAGAAGTAATGCGAAATGAAATCTGCAACAGCATAAATGTTAATCCACAGGTCATTTGTTAGGTGGTGATAGCGTTAACATGCACCAACATCCACGGATTTTCAAGTGACATTCAGGGTGTATTATTTCCATCACCTAAGTTTCATCTTCTTTTATTTTTTCCAATCAATAACATTCTAACCCCCAATAACTGGTGACTTCGATGCGAAAATGGCGCAGGGGAAGACCATTCGCAGAGTAGCGATATGATCATGCACTTTGCTAAAAAGCAAACCTGGTCAATGAACGATGCATTTCTCACAGACAGGGTGCAATTAAGGATTGAACTAAAAAGTCATGCCAGGGCTGAAACTACGAGTGTGTGGAATAATTTCGTGCATGAACATGTAAAGTATAAACGTGTGCTAAAACGGTAGATTTGCACTAAGGGTATCTGTATTTTCGGACCCATTCTCATACTCTTTTCAGGGCTCCATGTGTATTTCCAGTTATTTTTCCTGCTATGTTTGAACAAGCGGATAAGTATTCTGTGCGTGTATAAGGACAAAGGTAGTTATTTTTCTTTGGAAGCACATGTTTTTCGATAATGATATATATTCCCATACGTGTTTAACTACGTGAATAAATCTAACATGCGCATTTCATATCTAAGTAAGAATCAGTTTAGTTATTTTTCCTGCATGAGAATATATATTTCTATACCAGTGTGGAATTCTTAGAACAAATGTGTAAGTATACTATATATGTATAAGTATGAAAGTAGTTGTTTTTCCTGCAAGGACTCTTTTTTGATAATGATATGGATTCATACATGTGTGTCACTACGCTAGTAAACACACTATCTGACATGCACATTTCATGTTTAAGTAAGAGTGGGTTTAGGTAATTTTTCCCGCACGAGTATGTATATTTCTGTATTTTATAAGTGTAAAAGATGTCATTTTTGCTGCAAGGACACGTTTTTCGACAGTGATATGTAATTCACATATGTACTTCATTACGCGAGTAAATCATTCATGCATATTTCATGTTCAACTAAGAAAGGTGTAGTTATTTTTCCCGAATGAGAATGTGTGTTTCTTTACGTTCTAAACTTTTTGCTCAGTTTATTACAAGTATGTGCACGTGCGAAGAAAAGTAGTAACCATAGTTTAACCGCAAGTATTCATTTTTTAAGAATTAGGGAGTGAATGTCACAATTTCGTTTCCTGCAAAAACGTTCATTTCGAGTGAGATGCAAGTCAGCAATGTTAATTTTCCTTCAAACATTCCCTTTTTGTGTAAGCATGTGAATTTTATATATGACATATCAGTGGTATGTGATTCAAGTATTCACTTTTCAATAATGGAATTCACAATAATGGAACTTTATCCAACGCACGAAATACGAGAGGAACTAGCGACAGCCCGAGAATTTTCAAACCTAGGAAAACCCAAAATCCTGTAGAGGGCACGAAATGCGTTAGGAATGGGGTGGAGGGCGCTAAAAGGTGCGCTATAACCTGACACGGGTGAAATCTAGATGTTTCACATAAAGGGATTGAAGGGATGATAAAACATGTAATAATCGGAAAAGGAAAATCTAGTTGTGTCAGAAAAGAGGACTGAGCGTTCCTTTTGAGCACAAGAATTTTGTCCCTTTTCATGGATGATACGTTTTATCACCCCTTCACCTTTTGTGCGATGCATCAAGGATTTGAAACGTGTCAGGTCATAGCGCATCTTTTAGCGTCCATCCGCCCCGTTCTTAACACATTTCGTGCCCTCTGCAGGATTTTGGGTTTTTCTACGTTTGAAAAATCTCCGACTGTCGCTAGTTTCTATCGTATTTTTTGCGTTGAACAAAGTTCCGTTATCGTTTTTTTTCAGTTCTTAAGCCTAACCGCTCTCATGTCGCTTTCTGTATGAACAAAAACACACACGTTTTGTTCGTTACGAGATATCTGACAGAAAACTTAACGTAAGACGTAACGTACTCAAAAAGATTAAAACTCGTTGAAGAGAACCCTGTGAAGAAAAATCCTTATGTCTAACGCAATATGAATATTCAAGTTCAGATCAGTGGTGAAATATTTTGCAATAACCACCTTTCGAATATAAAAATGCTTCTACTTATTCGAAACTCGTGGAAAAACTAATTTCATACATACAGGTTCGAACACTACGAAAAATATAAGTAGGTCTCGCATGAAAATTATCAAAATTGGCTCAAACTTACAAATAAAATGTTATACTTAATATACACAGTGTGTGGATTCACCCTTGTTCAGAAAAGTGAATACTTGAATCACATACCACTGAAATGTCATATATAAAATTCACATGCTTACACAAAAAGGGAATGTTTGAAGGAAAATTAACATTGCTGACTTGCATCTCACTCGAAATGAACGTTTTTGCAGGAAACGAAATTGTGACATTCACTCCCTAATTCTTAAAAAATGAATACTTGTGGTTAAACTATGGTTACTACTTTTCTTCGCACGTGCACATACTTGTAATAAACTGAGCAAAAAGTTTAGAACGTAAAGAAACACACATTCTCATTCGGGAAAAATAACTACACCTTTCTTAGTTGAACATGAAATATGCATGAATGATTTACTCGCGTAATGAAGTACATATGTGAATTACATATCACTGTCGAAAAACGTGTCCTTGCAGCAAAAATGACATCTTTTACACTTATAAAATACAGAAATATGCATACTCGTGCGGGAAAAATTACCTAAACCCACTCTTACTTAAACATGAAATGTGCATGTCAGATTTACTAGCGTAGTGACACACATGTATGAATCCATCTCATTATCAAAAAAGAGTCCTTGCAGGAAAAACAACTACTTTCATACTTATACATATATAGTATACTTACACATTTGTTCTAAGAATTCCACACTGGTATAGAAATATATATTCTCATGCAGGAAAAATAACTAAACTGATTCTTACTTAGATATGAAATGCGCATGTTAGATTTATTCACGTAGTTAAACATGTATGGGAATATATATCATTATCGAAAAACATGTGCTTCCAAAGAAAAATAACTACCTTTGTCCTTATACACGCACAGATTACTTATCCGCTTGTTCAAACATAGCAGGAAAAATAACTGGAAATACATATGGAGCACTGAAAAGAGTATGAGAATGGGTCCGAAAATACAGATATCCTTAGTGCAAATCTACCGTTTTAGCACACGTTTATACTTTACATGTTCATATATGAAAAAATTCCACACACTTCTAATTTCATCCATGTCAAAGTCATCACCGGAAAAAGACTGCCCGCAGAAACTGTGTGTTATTGGGGGTTAGAATGTTATTGGTTGGAAAAAATAAAAGATGAAACTTATGTGATGGAAATAATACACCCTGATTGTTATTTGAAAATCCGTGGATGTTGGTGCATGTTAACGCTATCATCACCTAACAAATGACCTTGGGATTAACATTTATGCCTGCTGCAGATTTCTTTTCGCATTACTTCTACTTCATACCACACCGGAATTGTAACTTTCACACTTTCTATTATGCTATGAAACTCGTATTAAACGATACTTTCTTTGCTTGTTTTTCCATTTTTACACTGAAATTTTGTGTTACATACCGTTTTGTAAAACATGCAGCATAAACACATTTCTTTTGATATTAAATTAACAATTTTCTGTCAGGGTTCCTTCTAACAGTGATTTCCTCTTTCTAATATACTTTATTTCCTTTTTTATGGTGGGATAAAACCATATATTTTCCTTTAACTGCTACATACTTTTTAATTGTGATGAACAGTATAAGAGGACATTTTAAAATTAGCTGACTGCTTGGAGCTTTTGCAGGCAGTAAACTGTTGAGATGCATCGTTAAGCTCAAAAATACCCCTCCGTAGAAAAGATGTCAGTATACAGGACCTTCTGTTGACCTGTCCAACAAAGCGTTTGAGCGCTGCATTTCATCATGATTGAAATCGTATAATTATTTCACTTCAATTTTAGCGTTGAAGTGAAATAATTATACGATTTCAATATCACATTATATCTAAATCCTCATAAGTAAGGGATTTAGATATGCTAAGATTTATCTGTTTTCACATTTGAGGGACACATTCCATTGGTCGGTACGTAGGTTGCCCGTGACCTTTGAGTAGTGCTTTCATCACTCGACGGTGTTTCATGTTCGAGCATGCGTCTCCTGCCATTTCTTCGGATCAATTGAGAAGAATAGTAAGAGTTTTCAATACTTTTAATAGAAGGAGTGTTAAATTTTAAGAAGTGGGAGAGAATATGGAGGGAATTGTCCGATTTTTTAAAAAGGGTATTTTTGAAATTTGGGATGTTTCTCTCCGAGTGACTCTTAGTATAATTTGTAAAGACATTATTTTTGTTTGTCACTTATATCCAATGTACTCTCTATGTGAGAACAACATCGATTTTTTTGTGACATATCTATAAGTGCAGAGGTTTTTCACTGAGGTCCGATCATAACATATATGTCAGAGCAAACGATTCTGTCCCTCACCAATGTGAGCCATCGAGATGCCACAGAGGTTGTGAAAACGAATTATTGGGGCTACTATGAAAATTAAGCGCAAAATTCATCGGCCTGTGACGTAGTTGGCCCACTGCATGTCCATGCATGTGAATGCAGCAATCCTTTGCTGATCCAAACTTTCGCGATAATAGGAAAAAATTAATCAGACCTCCATTAACATACTGTATATTTAAGTTCATGTTGTGCTTGGATGTAGAATTAAAGATAGATGTTTTACGCAACGAAAGGGTACCCGCAAAGCGTAAATTGTTTTCTACTTTTAGCATTGCTTACTTTCTATAAAACTCGACTGTGTACAAAAACTCTTTAAGGAATTATTTTTTATCCGATGAAAGACAACTAAATACCTGACCTTGTAAACGTGCGTAACGAACACGCATGTACTAACGACAGGTCGCAACACGAAATAAAATTTCATCAGCGTGATGAGTCATTGGTCTTGTGATCACAGATTCGCCAGTAAACGGTGGAAAAAACGATTTTTAAAACTGTAAGAGCGTTTACAATTGCATATTTCTTTTAAATGATATCTTACTTCCAATTAATTTTATTACCTGATTTTCCTTCCGAGGAAGAAATAATATTTTGTTATCGATTGTTACTGAGTAGCGTTACTTCCTAGGAAAGAGTATTATTTTTCATAAGTGAATCATATTTTGAATTGGAAATACAATGACAATAAGGAATAATAAGTTTTAAACTTGAAACCAAGTCGCGTAGCCGATATACGGAAATTAAAAAAGTTAGTTTTATTGGTTATTCTTTTGCTGATGCAATTGCGATTTCTTTGAGTCGGTTTAGTAATAAACTATTGAAAAAAAAATAGGAAGGTGAGTTTTATTTTTTTTTCCGTGATTTTTTTTGTGCTGTTGCAATCACGATATTTTTGAAATGGCTTAGTATTAAAAAGGGAAAATAAGTTAATAAATTGGGAGGAGACTGAAAATTTTAAGGATGAAGGAATTATTTTTTACCTCTGATTCGTGTTGTGAGGTTTTTGAAATGGTTTAGTATTAACATGAAAATACGGAGAGTAGTAAATTGAGACGTCAGAAATAAGAATTTAACGTAAAAATTACTTCATCGTACCAAAACAAGTCCTGACGCGATAAGGGAAGAGGAGAGTGTGGTGCAGAATATATCTGAAGACCAAACAGAAAATATCTGATGGTATCATCCTTCAACCAGATGGAGACTAATTTTAATAAGAGAGACACAACACTTGGAGGTTTTGGGATCGCCAAGGGAAATATCAAGATGAATTGTCTTCTTTCGATGGGGTACTTTGTTTATTTACAAAATAGCTAATCTGTCATAAAGGGAAGATGAGTTAATAAGTTTCGATAAGAGGATGAAGATTATTTCCAAAACATTGCTTCCATTCCCTATCTGCTATGATGGCCTAAAACAAAGGGGGTTGAAGTGGAGGTAGACAATGTTGATTTGGTCAGAAGGGTTGTTTACTGCCAACGGTGACGTCATCCGACGTCTCTGGGCTTACAGATATTTTGAGATGGGTCCGAAAATGGCGATGTCATAATGTTTTTTATGGATCAAAACCCATGCTTTTGAACAAATATATTTCGACCATGATTCCCACCAACCACTTTTACTGATATCTTTTAAAACTCCCAGAGTATTGGAATAAATGATGTTATTCATCATCATCATCATCATCATCATCATCATCATCATCATCATCATCATCATCATCATCATCATCATCATCATCATCATCATCATCATCATCATCATCATCATCAAGCAGCCATGGGCTACGGAGGTCCAACCAGACCGTGCAATTTAGTTCTCCAAGCAAGTCTATCCTGAGCTACATCTACTGCATCTGGCCACTGCACACCAATTCTAACAAGGTCCTGTTTGACATTGTCTGCCCACCGCATCCCAGGTCTTACCCTCTTTCTAAGAATTTTATGCACACTGTTCATAACCCTATTTGCCAATCTATAATTACTCATACGGGCAACATGGCCAAACCAACGGAGTCTCTCTCTGCACAATATGATGTTTAAAGGAGGTTGCAAACTCCTTTGCCTAACCTCATCATTAGTTACAAAGTTGAACCACCTAATGCCCAAGATACTGCGTAAGCATCTGGAATCAAAAGCATCTAGTTTCCTGTTATCTTGTTTACAAAGTGTCCAAGTTTCACTACCATAACTAACCCTAGAAAGAACCAAACTATTATACAGTCTAATTTAGTCTTTAGGTGTATACGCCTATTTCTCCACACTCTCCATAGATTCTTAAAAGTCCCGGCAGCAATCCCTATTCGTCTGTTAATATCATGCCGCACATCACCATTATCTGTTACATAGCTCCCAAGATAATTAAACTGTGACACCTGCTCAAGACTGCAACCATTCAGATTGACTGATTCACAGCCTGCCTGACCAATTTTCATCACTTTAGTTTTCTCTCTGTTTATAACCAAACCTACTCTACTGTCAGTCTCATCAACAGCTCGAATGAAAGAGTTCATCTCATCACCATCATTTGCCAGAAGGGCTAAATCATCAGCATAATCTAAATCAGAAATTTTTGTATCTCCAGCCCATTTAAGGCCAAAATCTTTCCTTTGAAATGAATTTCGCATAACATAATCAATAACCAAACTAAAGAGAAAAGGAGACAAAATGCACCCTTGTCGAACACCAGAAGTAATGCTAAACCAATTGCTACAAGCCATACCAACTCTCACACATGACTCAGTGTTATTATAGAGAGCCTTCATTATGTTAACTAACTTGTCTGGTATACCATATGATTTCACAATCAACCACAAATTATGACGATCAACAGAGTCGAAAGCCTTTTTAAAATCAACAAAGCTAGCAACCAAAGGTTTCTGAAACTCTAAAGATTTCTCAAGAATCTGCCTAAGTGAAAATATCTGATCCACACATCCCCTACCACTTCTGAATCCACATTGCTCATCACGCATTGACTGTCAACCAGATTCTTAATTCTATTAAGCACAATCATGGAAAGAACTTTACCTGGAACAGAGAGAAGGCTTATATATATATAGTTATATATAAGCCTACTCTCTGTATATATAGTATAGTTATACACATATAGTTATCACAAGAACTGCGATCACCTTTTTTGAAAATAGGGATAACAATAGCTCTGGTAAAATCCTTAGGAACCATGCCTTTATCATAAAATATATTCAGAATTTCAGTCATCCAAGTGGTAACCGAAACATTTCCAGCTCTAAGCATTTCGGTAGTAATTTCATCTACCCCTGGGGATTTATGAAGTTTAAGTTTAGAAACAGCCAAAATAACTTCAGATTGTGTTATAGGGACAACATTAAAGCCACCAATGCATCTATCATCATTGCAAACAATGGGAATAGAGAAATAACTGCATTGTTTAGAACATCACTGAAATGCTCAGCCCACATAGCCATGACAGAATCCTCACCTTCTATAACCTTACCTTGTTTATTCTTCAATCCCTGTATACCTGTCCATTTTCTACCACACAAAACATTAACTATCTAGTACAGCTCTCTGCTGTTGTGCTGTCTAACTGCTTCCTCGGCTTTGTCAGCCAAACCATCAAGCCAAAGATTCTTATCAGCAGCTAACTGATCTTTTACACGTTTATTAAATTCTCTGTAATGCTTTCTATTAGGACTAGTAGGGTATTGATTAAGGACATTCCTGCAGTTCTTTCTTTCCGAAATAAGCTCAAGTGCCTTATCACTCAGATAATTCTGTTTCTTCTGCTCCTTTTTCCCTAAAAGAGCACTGTTAGTGTCCAAAAAAGCCTGTTTAAAATGATCCCATTCTTCCTCAACTTCAGTAGTAAGCATACCATGACTGTCATAATGACTAAGTAACCTATCATGGTAAGCTTTGGCTACAACTGGGTCTTTCAGAGCTTCAGTATTAAAAGCAAATTTTTTAACCCTAGCACAACACTTTTTAAGTTTAAGTTGCAAGACACTTTTAACTAGGTAATGGTCAGATCCAATTTCAGTTCCCCTATATGCCCTGGTATTTCTAACAGAACTAGCCCATTTGCTGTTAATTAATATATAATCAATCATATTCCTATGCAGCCCATCAGGTGAAACCCATGTGTACTTATGTATGTCGCGGTGTTTGTAATATGTGTTAGTTATTCTGAAACCATTGAGTTTACTTACCTGTAGGAGACGTTGCCCATTGCCATTGCAGCTACCAATACTAAAAGGGCCAATCACCCCTCCCCAAAGGTCAGAGTCAGTACCAACTTTGGCATTGAAGTCACCAAGAACAAGGGTAATATCTCCTTTCTTGACAGAATTCAAAATATCCTGAAGTTGTTCATAAAACCTGTCCTTCTCATCCTCATCGGCATCCTCAGTGGGGGCATAACAGCAGATAACATTCAGGTCTTTAACGCTTGTCTGAAATTTTCCTGTAAGAAACCTTTCATTAATGGACTCATATCCTAGAAGAGCATCACTAGCGTGTCTGCTGAGAAGCAGTCCCACGCCTTGGTGATGCTTATTGTCGTCCCTCCCTGAAAAGAGAAATTTAAGATTATTTTTAAGAATCTGACCTTTATCTGTCCATCTGGTCTCTTGGAAGCCGAGAATATCTAAATTATAATGGTGGAATTCTTGTGTGAGGACATCAAGAGAAAAAGCTCTGTGCAGAGTCCTCACATTCCAACTACCTATGGAGAGAAAATGGTTAGTAGGATGTTTAAAGAAACTATGTTTATTGAGCGAGGGAATGCCGACAATATCAAACAGCCCCCTAATCGCAAACATGGGGCAAAGACCCGTTCCCCCACCACTAAAGGCTGAAGCCATCTACACTGGAAGACTTCCTCCAATGTAGAATTTGACGATGCCAATAGAAGCAAAGAGTTCAGGTGCCTGCGATGACCTCTGCTCACGATTATCCACCAGCTGATAAACATATCCTGTGAATCTATTCACTTGGGGCTGTCAACCCACAAACAAACAGAAAACACAGCGGAAGATTTTCCCTCCACAGAAGCCCACCAGTGCAGCAAAATCAGGATCCATAATCAAGCTCAGAGCCATATATCTGTCCAGTCCAGTGGGTGTATATGGTCAGCACTAGAACCCTGTGTGGTTGACCACTCCTCAGCAGGGTAGAAAAAAAAAGAAAAGTAGCCATAGTTGTCCAGATCAGTAGGCCACACTAATCTGGCAGCCCTCCCCTTCCGTTCACTTCCACAAGAGAGTATCTCTTTTGAAAGGTACTAACGGTCTGCACCACGAGAAGGCGGGGTCGGACATTAGGTGCTAGGCCTGGCCGGTTCTATGCATCATCACAGGGGATTGGTGCATAGCTCTCCTTCCAGTGACTACCTAGCTACCATTTACAGACCCCCAGATGTCAGAATTTTCTGGTTCATAATATGGAAATGTTTATTCCCAAAAAATAGTTTTTCCTAAATAAATTTAGAAGAATTAAAAATGAATTCCCAAGTTAAAAGTGATTTACAAAAAATATAATTTATTTATAAGTTAATTTATAAGGGAGAAAAAATTAATTTATAAATGTTCCCAAGTTAAATGTGATTTTAAAAATATATCATTTATTCGTAAGTTAATTTACAGGAAGTAAATAAAAATTCTTAAGTTAATTTGTAATGATTGGTTATTTCTTCTTCACAGAGATCACCTACCGTTAAGGGCTGGAATCACATAGCACTCTTGGTGTAGTGGGTAAACACGGTGATAAATGCCCAAGATGGAGGGCTCGGGACTTCGAATTATTTCGAGGTTTTTGTTGTGTATGTGTGATGATGTCAGAAACGAAGACGGCGGACGAACGGCAAAGTTTGTGGCTCGAAGGTGATGGAAGACATAGCAGATTTTTAATGATGGGGGAGGCACGTTTGATTGTTTAATTAATTAGTGAGTTATGAATATTAATTATGAGATATGGATATTAATAAGGGGGAATAGTGGGGGGATATAAGATGGCGTGGTCAGTTATGAATCATGAGTCAGTGAGGTCATCGTGTGCAGTGAGGTTATAAGGAGAAAGCATTTTGCGTGGGGGTCCGTATAATGGGCAGACTCTACTCAGGCACTCTGTCGTTTACCTGCAGTTGCTTTGATTTATATAAAGATGCGCTGGTCATAATGTTTTGGCTCTTTGGTGTATATATTCTTATCACAACCCTTCTATACACCTAGTGCCGGATTTAGATGGTGAGCGGGCCAAGTCCCACCTAGATCCGGGGGAAGCGGATCTTCCCCTTTAATAATTCTAGTAAAGAAAATGGAGGAAAATCATTAAATTTATATATTTTAAAGTATTTTTAATGCGTTTTTAAAGGTATCTAAAACGAATGAGAAAATATTATACTTCTGTACTTTTTCCGTGCTCGATCGCCACAGTACCTAACCGCCCCCCCCCCCCCCCTTCATTTGTTTTCCGGGACTTTCTACACCTATATTTCGATAATATCCACATATATTTATGACATGATTGTCAACGATTTATATACAATGACATGATGACATTAATTTATTTACATTGACATGATGGCAATGATTTAAATATAATGATGTGAAAGCAATGATTTCTATACAATGACGTGATAGTAATGATTTATATACAATGACATGATGGCAATAGTTTATATACAATGACATAATGGCAATGATTTACATGCAATGACATAATGGCAATGATTTACATGCAATGACATAATGGCAATGATTTACATGCAATGACATAATGGCAATGATTTATATACAATGACATGATGGCAATAGTTTATATACAGTGACATAATGGCAATGGTTTATATACCCATAACACATATAATTGACGAATTAGTCGCAGATGTAGACAGAATCTCCCCGAGCAACAATATTTAATGTACTGTTTATTTTATTATTCATTTATTTATTTTCAACTCCTACCAATGGATTTCCCAATTTTTAAACTTGCTCATAAAACAATTTACCAAACAAGGTTATAAATCTAAGGATACTGTCAAACAGGTTAGCAGTGAGAGGGCAGCTCACTGCGAATGTCACACGAAACCTTCAGTATTTAATAAATAATTAGCTGGTTGAGTGGCATAGCTCACAGATTATTTATACGTTTAGTGAGCAACATAACGAACAGTGGTACCTGGAAATCTGATGACTTCAGAAGTGTAATCAGGACAATCTCTTTTATCTTCAATATCATTAGCATCGAAAGATTGGAGAGAACGATATTCGAAGCAATGATCAGCATGCCTGCAAGTGGTCTTACAGTATTGCACTTCGACATCAGTTTTCTCACTGCTGCCATTACGACGTTCTCAGTCCCAGTTTAAAGTCGTGTTCTTTTCTCTCTCACCGGATTTCTCTTTCGCTTTCCGATGTACGATGCATATCTTCAGGCTACAGAACTATATTAAAGCGTGGGCACTTTCCTACCGACAAGTCTCTCATCTCAGACAATATAAGAAGCAGTGACTCGATTTATCACCTGATATCAAGGGGTTCTATTCTTTGAAGTTGTTAAATTCATTCAGCTACCGATACTCTTCCTCTCTTAAACGTTGTGTAGGTATACATAATTATATATATATATATAATAAAATAAAAAAAATAATAAATACCCCCTCAAGCAGCTGCTTGCCACAGAGGTCTGACAGGAGCTTGTCAGTTTATATGCCAGAGTAGGAGATCTGAGAGGATGGCAGGACCTCAGCAGAAAAACGACACACACATCCATGCCTAATCCGGGCTCGAACCAGGTCCCTTAGATCAGTAGCCAAGCGTGCTAACCACTCGGCCACGGGACGGCTAACCTATATATATATTAACTGCTAATCGTTCAGCACTCACCCACTAATATTAGCTAGAGTATGTGTTACCATTAACACTAGCTAGGGTATGTGTTACCATTAACACTAGCTAGTTTCTCATATATGGTTCTTTTGCAAACTTTTCTATAGTTTAATCATTAGCATATATCATTATTACCATGTGTATATGAGTGTTGCTTTACAAATGAATAAATTTACTCCCTTAAAGTGGAACAACATTTATGAAACAAAGTGTATATATTTAAATGGCGAATGATTATGTCTGAAATTCGAATACTGGAAACTGCAGTACAGCTTGTTGACAGTAGCTAATTTGCATGGTAAAAGATTTTAAGATTATTATTTCAATATTAAATTGATTTTTCTTGGAAGTATACATTTAACAGCTATAGACTTAATCCAGCATTAAATCTGAAATTAATAAAGAAATTTTTATCTCCGCTGATCCCAGGGCGCTGTCCAACGGTGAGTAAGGGAATATCGATTGACTTGTAACTGGCCACGTTTGTCGGATGGGGCGTTAAGCTGGATGTCTTCAACAAAGGTTCAGGGATGAATTGAAAATTGTTTGTGCAAATATAGATATTGCAGAAGCTATATAGCGCAGTTTCATAAGTTATATTATCATTCTTTTGTGTATAACTAATAGGAAAAATAATTTTATTTTATATAAAAGTTTTGATATGAGAGGGAGAAAAAATTCGAGCGTTTTACTCAGTGAAATATTTTTTCTTCTTATTATTTATTTTTAATTTGTTTTTAATTATATTTACAATTTCATTCATGAATTGCAAAAACAAATCTATATTTTTGCATGGTTAAAAATATTAAATTATAAGGAATTCAGATATTTGAAAGCCAGTCTCATCAATGGTCGCGCGAATAAGACAATAATATTAGGTATCTTATAGAAATAAGAGAGATTTGTGCAAGGGACAGGAGAGAGTCAAAGCTTTCATTACCTTCAAATTTGTCATTCTTTCATCTCCCTGCTTCTTTCTGTCTTTTACTGGGATCTTTCGAAAACAAAATAAAATATTTTTCTCCTTTAAAGTGAAGCCTTTTTTGAGGGTGTGGCCTCCCTCTATGGCCAGGCTGACCATTATGTAAATACTGCAAAGCAGAGGCATCCCTCTGTCTACTAACAACTGTCCAGTGGGTCTGTTTTGAGCCGTTGGAGTCCTTGTAACCTGGAGATTTAGTCCTTTGTGTTCACCAAAGTGCTGCTCAGAGGTAAAAGCGCTCAACAACATAGAAAGTTGCCCTTGAAAACGAACATCCCATCTTTTTTTAATATATTATCGCTTACACAATAATAATTAACCTTATTACCATAACGCTCATTGGTAATGCTGATTCCCTTTACAAAAAGTGAAAATCCTTACAAATAGATAATTATTTCAGAAACTGAAGGAGAAGAGATAGGATTTTGCTAAGCTTTACTAGAATTAATTGTGGGGGGGGGGGGTGGAATTAAGCAAGACTAAAGTTCTGCTGAAAAAACATTACGTAATTTATGGACAACCCTATTCTTATCTTTGTAAAATGTGAACAATATAAACTAAATAGATTTATTTTAGATTTTCGTTTTCTTCAACATCCGTTTTCTTACTTAATACGTTGTATGGCTTTCTCGAGAGGCTTCCATCTATCTCCTAACAGCTGTCCAGTGGGTACTCTTCTCCCAAACTTCTCTAAGCAGTTGGGGTCAATGTGACCTGGTAATTTAGTCCATTGTGTTCACAAAAGCAATGCTAAGAGGTAAAACAGCCGAAAAATATAGAAAGCTTTAAAACAAAGTATTAATAAAACGTGGATTGTGTTTTCAGTGCCTAGTGCATCACTGCAAAATCCATACTTTAAGATATCGGCCAGTGAACGTGCTACAATTCCGTAGAAAGTAAGGGCAGAATTTAAACCTTCGGTGGCTATCAGAAGAGGGTTAGAAGATTTATATTATTGCCATCGGTGCATCTTGCTTGACTTATTTGAAACTGGGGAATACCTGTTCAATGCTTTGGAAAAAAAAAATATTTCACATTTCTGTAAGGACGAGACACCATTAAAGTCTATACGATTTCTCTATATCTATAAACATCATCTATCAGTAAACCACATTATAATACATTTCACACATAAAAAAATATATATATAGGTATTGCGGAAGGTATGTAGCTCAGTTTCATAAGTTAAATTATTATTCTTTTGTGCATAACTAATACACACAGATAATTTTCTTTCATAGGAAAGTTTTATTTTTACCAGTAAGGGTAAAATTTCAGATCCTAACAGCATATATTACATTACAAGCATTATTTTCGTTACGCATAATCCATTGGTTTTCAGCCTTTTTTGGTTTGCACCACTATTTCTGTTTTCGCTTTTGTTACCTTTACCCTTAAGAATGCAATAAGTTCCCCTCCTGCTATTGAAAGGAAAAATTGCAATAAATGCATCAAAACTACATTTACAGGAACCTCATTCGAATTGCAATATCGAAGGCAAACTGTGAATTAAAATATTTTTCCTGAATTTTGAAAGAAAGATGTTGGGTCATTCACCTTATGAGATGCCCTTTTTTTTGCACGCGATACGCTACATGGCTGGGTCACAAACACAGATTAAGGAGCTAACTCAGATAGACGACTCAGATTGACCCATTCTAGCACAAAATCGATGGTAGCGCTCCTGTTGAGCATCGGCCCAACCAATACAGTTCCAAGTGTTTTCATTTCACCCTTAATGGCGCCACTCTTCCAGCTCTTCGATTTCTTGTACTTACTACCGTTAACGTATTTCTTTTTTCCTGTACAAAAATGTTTCTTCCCCAGATGCGAAATAAAAAATCTTTATTTTGAGCCAATAATTACATGCAAAAGAGTTAAATCTGCGGTAAATTTCTTTGGTGCAAATTATTAAATAATTTCGCATTTTATTAATCCACTATATATTTGAAGGAGCTTGTATTTCACTTACCTTAATACGCAATGCATATACATATTAGCTTAATATTCAACGCATATTTTTTTTTTATTTGCGACATATAGGACAGACAAGAATCCTAGAAGCTACTCCTAGCTTAATACAGGCCTTCTCATACAAGGACATGCCCTACTACAACCTAAGTCACTGCTGACCACTGCCTTAGTTAGAGCTAACACAACACACAAAGTTTGCCTTGCTGGAACAGTCGCTAGCTGCCTAACCACTATGCCAGTTAAGGTTATATATATAAGTTCTAAAATAAAGACTTCTAACACGAATTACATGTGAACGATAAATTTCAGTTGAAAGACATGAGCAGAAGAAAAGTCAACAAGCATTCGTGTATAAGAATTGAAAAATATATTAATAATCGAAAGCAACTGATTCCTTTTCGTGATAGGTTGGACGTCCACACCATTTAAAAGTTGTCGGCAAAATGAGAATTACGGCCGGCTGCTACAGGTCGCGCTACAAACAGTGCTGCTCAGTCGTCTAGTTAATCTGTGGGGTCACAAGAAACCAAAGGGCCCAGTGTTAGATAGGGAACCAACTAGGGGGTCATCTAACGTGTTCTTTAATATGGGTAGGGTGTTTGCTTCCTCCATATGGAGCCATATTTTCCCAGGCTGCGGCTTTTCCAATCCAATCAGTGTCCTCTTTTTGACAAGGAACGGGATGTATAGCGAAGACAAACCTCAAGCTCGCACAATTGGGTCTCGAACTTTAGACCATTGATTAAGAGACCGCAGCGACACCGACAGAGACAGCAAGTGCACACACACCATAGAAAACTTTTTTCTTAGATATTTATTCAATTGCTCAAGTTTTCGCTTCATCGCTAGATAAATTTCGAACTACTCCGCTGAGAATCACATATCTAAGCCATAATCTTATTAAAAAATTTCAACACAACTGATAGAAAAATAATAAAAATCCCCGATTCTGAAAAGCATTTTATAATGTATTGATGAATAGATAATTAATTCCTGCTTTCAAATGAAACATAAAATAAATTGGTGATATCTTTGAAGCTGCAAATATAAATATTTATTATTCGTTTTCGTTTTGTTGTTTAAGGTTCAAAAGCAAAGAGAGAAATAAACTCAACTAAAGATTTTTGTCACCTCGAACCAAATCTTTCCGATGTGTAGATTGTTTTGCATAAATTTTAATTTCCACTTCGTCGTCCTTCCTCTGTGCAAAATGTGCATTAGCTGTATTAATATGAAAATGCATTTCGAATGAAACGTATACCAATTTATTCTTTTTCTTGACGTGAAATGCGGATAAAGGAGAGAAATAAAAGGTAAGGCTTCGGAAGATGAAGCATGATCAATAAACATATTCAAAACTCAACGATTCACTAGATAGCACTTTGTCACGAAGGGGAAGCACTTTTATTACTAACTTCGCATCTGAAATAACGGTAGCATATCAAAACTTTACTGCTTCCTGAAAGATCCAATTTATTACCCACATGAATCTCTCTTTCTTATGGGAACAGATGATTTTTCTTTTCTTACTCCTCGTGTTATCGAGTCTTCCATAAACTATATATATTTTTTTCTTTTTCTGAAGGTGTGTGTGTCACCTTTTTCTCAACAAATTCCCAGTCGGAATTTTATTGCGGTAATCTATCTTATTTCCATCCGTACTATTTCCAAGGAAAAAATGAACACATAAAATGTGAAATATTGGTTTGTTTTATCTGTACCTGAAGATTATGTATGTCAAAGTTTTGCGTATAAAGAAAAGAGGCTTTTTCTCTTTATAAATGTATATATATATATAAGAAGCCCCTATATATCTTGTTTAAGAATACTATAGCATTTTTCGGTACAAGAAGTTATGTTTTACCATAATTGTAAAATGTATTGTAAAGCTTTTAGAAAGCTGTTCTAAATGAAATCTTGTTCTTCATGGTATTTAGCATATTTCGTTTGATCTTATTCTTGCTGGTTCAGGAAATAAAATGGTCTTTTCAAAAATAGAGTTGAGATATGATATTTTATTTATTGAAATGGTTGGGGTTTTAGCACAAACCTTTACGCTATTCCTAGTACGTATTATATATTATTAATAAACTTCCAAGATGACAATACCAAACCAATGCAAGTTGCCAAATAAATGATTATTATACCCAGATAAGGCATGGATGTCTGTGTCGTTTTTCTGCTGAGGTCCTGCCATCCTCTCAGATCTTCTACTATGGCATATAAACTGACAGGCTCCTGTCAGACCTCTGTGGCAAGCAGCTGCTTGAGGGGGTATATAATTTATTCACTAAACATAAAATTTGCGGTTTATAACCACCGTAAACAATATTGATTGCAGATAAAATAAATTGTCTTGAGCCAGGTGGAACACGAACTTCACAATTTTCTACATTTAAGAATATTCATGTTGGTTTCCTGTGATGATTGATTCATAGGGTTGCAAATAACGATCATAAGAATTAAACTGGTAGATTAGCTCAATAAACCTGAAATACTCAATAGACGTTTCACAGAGGCTGATAGCATGTCTCGTAATAAGAGTAGTAATAAAATCGCCGTATGCAAATTATACATATATTGTATCGAAAAGAAAACGTATTAGTTTTAAGAGAGTGTGTTTGATAAATAATGTGACATAATTTTTACTCTGAAAAAAATTGAAGAATAAATGACAATAAAAAGTTATAAAATGCGTAAAACGTTTTCGGCGAATAATAATTTATGATATACTTAATGTCATATTTATAAATTTAAAAATAGAAAGAAGAAACGAAGCTGAAAGAAGCTCCTCAAAACTCTTAAAAGTACCAACTTTTGCACGAATTTTCACTTCAACAAGGGGGAAGAATATAGGCTATATGTGAAAGGTTGTGATTAAACAAAACCGGTGGGAACCGGTTTGATTTTTCTCGAAATCCACATAGACTTAATATTATCGGTTAAAAGCTATTCTAAATAACTGTTGCCACCAGCAAATTTAAAAGAAGTATTAAGGAATGCATTAGTATTTTTTTATTATTATTTCGCGAGATAAAGCCATTGTTAAGTTTGTTGGATGAAGAACATGAGCTTTTCTATGGCGATTGAAGTCGTTCTAATTATACACGAGAGGAACACGAGATTCTTTCTTGGAAGCTTCGAAAACTGAGAATTCATATCGGATGTTAAAGTAATTAACTTAGTTAAAATATATAAAGTTAATAAACATATAATTCATAAGCTATGTTAATTAATAAATTCTATAAATAATACATTAAGTAATAAATAATGCTTTTCTTCTTCATTGTATTTACGTTGTAGTAACAGTTTTTTGTGCAACTTAGGCCCTATTTAATTTTCTTTTGCCTTAAAGTTACATATGCTTGGTAAATTCTATCCAAGCAACTCTGATGGGTATGAAATTGAATTGAATTTATTAAACAATTATTGCTAATGCATCAATCTAAAAAAAAGCATTCATCATAAGTCTAAGAAATATGCGCCCAGCATAAATGATTTGAAATGTTCAATTATCTGGTGATACAATACCGTATTTCGGCTTAGAAACTTCTGATGTGGGAGGATCATGTGTTACCTCGAAATATGTGTATTTACTTCCCCCCATAAAAGTGAGGGTGAAAAATTTAAAAGGGAGGGGGAATCGATCGCAATACGTTTTATGCCAAATGAAAGCTCGGCATGTGCGCAGTGCCATATACCATAAATTTCAGAATTTACGACAGGGGAAACTTCGGTAACTCTACTAGTATAGTATACATAGAGGTTCATAATTTTTCCTGTAAATTATATAAAGTAGAAAATGAAAACTATTAGAGAAAGAGTGTGCTGAATTCACCAGGGTTTTTTAAATGTGGTCTGCTGCCTTTCAGTAATTCGTGAAGCCTTTTAAAAGGGCCGCAGCACAGTAAATTTGAAATCTGCATTTTTGTAGTGTAGGTAAATGAATAAAACTTTACATTTGGAAAAGCAATTGTAATTAACATATTAAAAGAAATTTTAAGTACGATTTAATGAATGATGAATGAGCCAAAAAACCTTTAGGAATTCTTTAATCCACATCACATTAATTTCATAGGCTTATTCAGCCATCATTGTGAATAACTCTTTGAAATTAAATCTAATTATATTAAGTAACAAATATACCAAATGAAATAAATTTTATGAATGATAAATTATTGTTGTCATTCTGGATTTTCAAGGTCTAAGGACCTTAAAATATGCTATTCGTTTTTTTGCCGCCAAGTAAAAGAGTTCAAAGACCTTTCTTTGATCCAAAGAAAGAGAAAAAACACATTTACGTTTTATGTATTAGGACAATAGGTAATAGGTTTCACAAAACGTAATGGGGATTGTACAATTAGAATCGTTCATTCATTTGTCAAGGGAACCATTTAAACAAAATCTATATGAGTTATGTATTTATGAATTTTTCGTTCATTTTGTCACCTTGAAGAATTTACGCTGGTTCAAAGCAGTAAGAGAGACTAGGTTAGGGCTTATATTATCATGGGTCAACATCGAAATGAAAAATATGAAATTTATAATTATAGTATTATCTATTGATAATATATTTAATTTAAATGCTAAATAAACGATAGACTACAAATATTACGTACTAGAAATAAAAATTATGTTTTGAATCACAATTATAATGAATGAATAATTAAATAAGTCAATTCAATGAACGTAACTAAAATTTTTAAGAATGTTAAAATCCATACCATGTTTTTTTCATTATCATATTCATTCATCATTCTGAATGCCTCATTAAAATTAAATTTAAATATGTCAAGTAAGGACTCTGTGATACGGAATTTAATTAGTTCCTACTTTTTATAGGAAGGTAGTCTTATATTTTTTTTCCTCATTTATTTTATTTTCAACTATTGTAAGATTAATTTTAGTTTCAGTGTATCTTAAATATTGAGAAAAAGGAACGTTCGAGTTACACAATCTCTTTTACCTATTTATTTCTTACGAATTAAAACCCCGGCTCAAAAAACTAAAGTACCACAAACAAAAAATAAACTTCTGTATCTGCTCTGATAGTTATGATAGATGATGTTTTTGTCAGGAAACAAGAAACTTCGTTTTCAAACATTCTGTGTGCTTCAAAAGAATCACAAATAATATCTTTCCTATAGTAATTTCTTTTTGAAAAATGATACTTTACATGTGTCTCTCAGACAATCTCAGATTTCAGTTACGTTAAAGCTGAACCATGTACTTCCAACTGTGATCAATGAGTAGCAAAATGCATATTTCATTTAAATTAATTTTAGTAGAGATTCCTTCCTGTGTTTCAGTTTATTAAAAAACTCTAGAGAATCAAATCTCATTAGCCTGGAACGATATTCTAATGATTCGGAATGCTGATTTTCAATTATAGTATAATTTTTTTAATGTATAGTTGTTTTTTTTTTCAGTTTTCATATTTATAAACCATAGAGTTTAAGACAAGGAAACGCAGAATGAAGGCGAAAGAACTAATTCAACGTTTCCTTATAATTAAGGGTGAAAACTGATTTACTGCGTGTTCTGTAGGAAATGATTCTAGTTAGTGAAACTATTAATGCCATGTATTTTTGATATTCACCCGCCGTTTTCTGTAGGCGTCGCATATAAATTGAATGATTTAATTTACTGGAGAATTTTGAATATTCGAATCACTTGCATTCTAAATGTAATATGTTGAATATTAAAATTGGAAGATGCGAAATAATTCGTTAGCATTAAAAAAATCCAACTTTCTACTTAAGATCATTTTTCGAGATGCATAATATTAATGGAAACAGATCCAGTTTGAAGCAAAACGTGAACTGTGTTTTAAATATCAATTGCACGATATTAACAAACGAAACAATTAGAAGTAAGCATTGCATATTGACTTCGAAGAAGTCCCTATTATTTAAACCATGTGAGACAACAAATTGTCGCTTTATGTTAATTTCATTCTGAATATTCTTTAAATAATAAATGAATCTTTATTTTCTCATAATAATGTTATAGAACGATTTACAATTGTTCCACAAACCTGATACAGCACAGATTGTCTGCAGGAAATATAACAGGTAAAATATTTATTTACAATAAATAATTAGAGGGAAGAAAAAAAATAATAAAATAAAAAAAATAAACAAATAAACGTAGAATAAACAAAAGGATGGTAGAATCATCTCGTTACATAGTTCACAAAAAATATTTGGAAATATATGTATTTTTAATTTTTTAAATTTATTTCATAAGTTTAGTTTTTATTTTTGCTTTTATAAGTAAAAATTTTAATCTTTATATTTTAAGTTTTTTACTGTGTATGTAGCTGTGCTTGTACTTTATAAATTATAACTTTTTATTCCGGTGACTTGGGGTTTGGCCCGTACCCTTTCTAAATGAAATATATGTTACAAAATTGTGAATTCATCATTTCACTAAATGAAGAATTTTCAGCAACACATCGACAGCATTAAGCAGGGGTTTCCTGTATTGTTTATAATCTGAAAAAGATGAAAAAAAAATCGTCAATTGCAAAGCAGAGGACTCTGGGTTTAAGACTTTGTATGTATAATCTCCTTCAACATTTTGGGGACACAAATCATTTGCATTCTAAATGTATTATATTAAATGTTGAATTTAAAAAAGAACAGAAGAGAAAAATGCAATTCATTTGTGATAATAATAATTTCCATCATCCCACTTAAAGAGTATTTTTGTCTCTAGAAGAGCAAATTTAAAAGCTACTGGGATTGAATTTTAAGCAAAACGTGAACTGCTTCAAAGATAAATTACATTGAATTAAACTCGAAACGATTAGCAGCGTGATTTGCATATTGTTTTTGAAAAGCAAATCATTCAAACCACATGAGATATAATTAGTCGTGTTTCGCTCATTTCACTCTTTGATGGTATCTTTCACGATTGGAATCTTCACATCAGATCAGAAATTAAATTTATACCACTTCACGCAAATGCACAATCAGAAATGTATAAACATTTATCGTCGTTAATATTTTTCATCCTGAAGTGGCCCGTGATTTTGCATTCTGTTTTTGATGAGAAAGGTCTGTTAATGTAACTTTAAGCACATTTTTCAGTGTACAGTAGAGCATGAAACTTGCTGATGGCCTTGGAAGGAAACATTTATGTCACCCATATATAGCAATATATATCCATCAGTCATTTAGTTATCAGTCATACTTTATTTTCCATATTTATTGTAATGCGAAATCTTTAACAATGGTGGAGCTTGAGTTAAAACTAAAGTGATGAAAATTGGTCAGGCAGGCTGTGCTTCAGTTAATATGAATGGTTGCACTCTTGTCAGGTGTCTCAGTTTAATTTTCTTGGGAGTAGAGCCTGTAGAGATTTCACAATCCAGATGTAAGAAGATAGTTCAAGAAATGATTTATTGCCTCCAGTGAAAAAATCCTATCTAATTGTAAAGGGAATATTACTAATTACTTAAAATACTAGTTAATTTAAAAGATGTTATTGCTAATTATTTTGAATGCAAATTAATTGTAAAGGTTCATTTCATTTACTGCACAAATATTAATAAAATAATGTGATAAAAACATAATAACGAATTGATGTAATTTATGAATTTTATAGTGAAATTCTGTATGCAATCCAAAAAAATTTAACCTTTTCTAACCCATCTTCATTTTCAAGCAGCAATGGACTACCGAGGTCCAACTACATAATTCAATTTAGTTCTCCAAACTCATCTCTCCTGAGCTACATCTGCTGCATCTCGCAACTGTAATCCAATTATAACAAGGTACTGTTTGACATTATCTGCCCACCGCATCCTAGGTCTTACCCTCTTTCTAAGACTTTTATGCACACTGTTCATAACCCTATTCGCCAATCTATAATTATTCATACGGGCAACATGGCCAAACTAACGGAGTCTCTCTCTGCACAATATGCTGCTTAAAGGAGGTTGCAAACTCCTTTGCCTAACCTCATCATTAGTTACAAAGTTGAACCACCTAATGCTCAAGATACTGCGTAAGCATCTGGAATCAAAAGCATCTAGTTTCCTTTTATCTTGTTTACAAAGTGTCCAAGTTTCACTACCATAACTAACCCTAGAAAGAACCAAACTATTATACAGTCTAATTTTAGTCTTTAGGTGTATACGCCTATTTCTCCACACTCTCCATAGATTCTTAAAAGTCCCGGCAGCAATCCCTATTCGTCTGTTAATCTCATGCCGCACATCACCAATATCTGTTACATAACTCCCATGATAATTAAACTGAGACACCTGACAAGAGTGCAACCATTCATATTAACTGAATCACAGCCTGACTGACCAATTTTCATCACTTTAGTTTTCTCTCTGTTTATAACCAAACCTACTCTACTACCAGTCTCATCAACAGTTCTAATGAAAAAGTTCATCTCATCAACATCGTTTACCAAAAGGGCTAAATCATCAGCATAATCAAAAGCAGACATTTTCAGAAATATAGATCATTTAACCCCGAAATATTTCCCTTATAGTGAATATCGCATAACATAATTAGTAACCAAACTAAAAGAGAAAGATGACAAAATGCATCCTTGTCGAATACCAGAAGCAATGCTAAACCAATTGCTACAAGATTTAACAACTCTCACACATGACTCTGTGCTATTATAGAGAGCTTTCATTATGTTAATTAACTTTTCAGGTATGTCATAGGATCTCGCGATCAACGGAATCAAAAGCCTTTTTTTGAAATCTATAAAGCTAGTAACCATGAGTTATTGAAACTCTAAACATTTCTCAAGAATCTGCTTAAGTGGAAGAATCTGATTCACACATTCCCTCCCATTTCTAAATCTACACAGCTCAGCACGCAATTGTCCGTTAACCCGATTCTTAATTCTATTAAGCACAATCATACAAAGAACTTTACCTGGAACAGAAAGTAGGCTGATACCCCTATAGTTATTAGAAGAATGCGATCACCTTTAAAAAAATAGGGATAATAATAGTTCTGGTAAAATCCTTAGGAGCCATGACTTTATCATAAAAGATATCAAAATTTTTGTCATCTATGTGGTAACTTAAACATTCAGAGCTCTAAGCATTTCCATAATAATTCCATCTACCGCTGGGGAATTATGTAGTTTAAGTTTAGAAATAGCCATAATAACTTTGGACTGTTATATAGGGCTAACATTAAAACCAGTAATGCATCTATCCTCAGTACAAATAAAGGTTGTATAACTAACCATGCTGTTTATAACATCTCTGAAATGTTCGTCCCACCTAGACATGACAGAATCCTCACCTTCAATAACTTACCATGCTTATCCTTCAAACCCTGAATAATAAACACATCAAAATACGCTTCCTTTTGAATATAACATTAGCTTGCAATATTGTTATTGCTCAATGAATTTTTAAAACATATCCGGCAAGTGATTACATATTGGAAATCTTGATATTGCACAAAGGAAGCAGGGACAGCAAAATTTATAAAAAAACGTCACCGATGATCGGTATCTAGCTGAAGACCTTTCCAACACAAATCAAAAACAAAACTACCACGCAAAACGTCCTGTACTACATTAATGTTAAATTAATTTATTATCGTTTTAGTATAAACACAAATATCTAATAGTTTTATATGACACTTTCACGTTGCTTTTGTTTCACAATGCAGTAACTGATTACTTAAAAGCATAAAATTTTAAATAAATGATCTGAAAGAGCTTTCTCTTTATCTTTTATCTTACAACGCGATTGACATCGCCACAAAGAATAGCTTTTTGTCTCAGAAAAGCAATGAAAATGTTAGACAAACTGTAGTTTCTAATCGATTATACTGACAAACAGGGCACGATCTAGGGTATGGGGGGGTGGCAAGGGGCCAATGTCTCCTCCCCTCCCTTCTCCTATGGGTATAATTCTACGCAGTAAGGCTAATGGAAGTCAACAATTATTAAACCTGTGCATATTTCATGGGTTTTTCATATTTTTTTAAACCCCTAAAAGTAAAAGGAAAATGTTACACTGCAATGGAAATCCATTCTCTTGGCCTTATTTTACCTTATTCCGGTCGATTGCGTCGCTAGACACCCACTTCCCCTCACACTCCCGAAACACACACTTCCTAATGTTTTTCTAGATCCGTGTCTGCTATCAAAGCATCCTACATCCACTTAAAGGACTTCAGTAAATTTTGTCAACTGGAGCTGTGAGGTAAATAGAAACTTTTATCGATTAATCATAGATTCTATAAGTTTTGAAATAACACTCTAATTTTCTTACATATTGAATCACTTAAAGAGCAGATTTTAGGTCAAGCCCTCGGATTGATATATTTAATCAACAATGGCTTTATCATGGCACATGTGCACTAGAGCCGTGTGCACGGAATAATTTTGAACATATCCCGTGTTAAATTGGCATATAAAGTATAAAGCTATCGGTCACGTGATGCCTCTCGTATAATAAATTGTATTAAATGCCCATGCGCGCTTTCACTTGGAGCTGGGGTCGGCTAAGCCAGTAGCTTAACCAGGCCCGTAATCTGCAGTTCCACCTTCCCCCCCCCCCACAAAAAAAAAAAAACAATCGGAGTCACTGATTGACACGGACAGAGTGCAGGATCTGCGGACATTACATCAAAAGGAACATAAAGGTGGAGTAGTTCTATTTATTCAGAGATTTACCTCAGAAACAAATTGTGTGCTTACTCACAATAACATAAATTTTGAAACTGTAGCTGTCAAAGCAATAATAGCAAATTTTACTTTGTAAGTTCTTTCAATTTATAATACAAATAAAAATATTGAACAAAGACTTATTGAAGATGTCTTAAATCACTGCCTTCAACCAAGAATTATTACTGGGGATTTAAACAACCAGACCCATTAGAGGGTTCTACCTACAAAAATAAATCTGGCGCTACTATTGATAAATATAAATTGCATCAATAGTTAATCTGAAAAATGGTTAATCTGAAAAATGGGTCCCCCACCTTCTGGAATGATCACGAAGAATCAACATTAGACTTAACTCTAATAGATGATGATGTTCCACTAAAACAACGTGGAATATATTGGGTGATGCATATTCTTCTGATCATTATTATTATTAAATTTTAACAGATGGATTTTATTCTAAAAAGAATTATTCTTATGCCATCATTATATACTAGAATAAATATCGGTTCTTTTAGACCAACAATTTTCAAATTTTAAAGAAAGCTATGATTATGATACTATGATCAAAATAGTTAAAAATTCATGAAGTCAAGTTCACTGTCAGTAAAAATTAGATTGAACCTTCATCACAACATACTATATGTTAAGAGACTTATTTCTTTTCGTATCAGAGCAGAACGAAGAGCTAAAAGGACCAGACTTATTAATCATATCGTATATTACTGACAAGTTAAGTATATGTTTAAAAGAAACTTAAAAAACAAATTACAAAAATGAAATGGCAACATTTTGTGATCAAATAGATATGCATATATGTAAATATACGTATACCACAGCCACTGAGGCTTGGATAATTATAAAATCCATAAGTAAAAATGCAATCCTGCACTCCCATGGGTGCCTTTACGTATCGAGAAATATAACTGTAGTAAAATTAGCAGAATAAATTATTTCTTTTTTCCCATAGTTGGTTCAAATATCTATCATATTTCCCAATTAAAGAACAAACTTAATCCTATGTTAAACATCCTTAAGTATATTGGAGGAAAATATCATAGTCTTTCAACTGCTCAGTTATTAACCATTTACAAATTAGTAGTCAGAAATAAAATTGACTACAGCCTTTTTCTGCCCCAAAATATCTTCCTTTCTTCCTTCGTAAAACTTGAAAGTGTTCAAAATAAAACACTGAACTTATATTTAAGAGTACGAAAGGTTTCTAATACACTTCTTTATTAGCAGAGAAAAACTTTTTTTCTTTTTATATAAGAGTAATTATTATTCATGAGGTTCACTAGAATTCAGACTACTCAAGATTTCCACACATTGCTAAATGGAGTTGAAAATTTGAATTTATCTTATTTTGACTAGAATTATCATGTTTTGACGCCAAAGGAGACGGCCTGTGAGGATGGCGGGATCTCAGCAGAAAACCGAAGCTCTATAACTCGTAAAATATGCATTTAACGGAAAAATGTGATAGAGATAATTAAAGATCATAATTAATTTTCTTTAAAGCTCGATTTTATTTATTTTTTATCTATATTCGTTCAGTCTTTAAAGAATTATGGAAGTGGGATATATACCAGTAAACTATCTGGTTTTATAAATATCATTCATAATTACCTAATTTTGAAATAATCATTACGCAAATTTTTAAAATGTATATTTTGTCAAATCATTTGAAACAATACTTGTAATTTAATTTTTAATTAATATCTGAAATAATTTCTTATGACCCATTACTGTGGTGAAATGTTTCAGCTTCCATAACTCCTTAAATACTGGACGAATATTATTGAAAATCGATTTTAAATAGATTTGATAATGATCTACAGTTTATTTTCAGTAATAAGTTTTCTACTAAATGCATGTTTTAGAAGCTAAAATGCTTCGAAGTTAGATTCCCATTCACAAAATGTGGGAATTTTCTAATATTTTGGTAAGGAAGTGTAACTCTGTTCCGAGTTCCGTTATATTGTAAAGATATTCATCGTTTTGAGCTAATGGGAATAACTTTCCCTTACTTACGATTCCTGCGATTCCAAAATATAATTTATTCAAAGGTGAACTCTGAAATTTTTTCCAATTACTCATATCAACGTTACGTTGCCGACATATTGCTTCACCCACGTGTGTCGCAGATAGAGTTTGGAAGGGATTCGATAGAAACTGAGTTTGTTTCGTAACTTTCCCTTCTGCAAAACACTGCACATCACTACACCATCGTTCACACGGTTAGCTAACTAGAAGAACGGATGCATATGGGAATGGTGCATATGGGAATCTCGTTTTCAAAGAGAACGAAGTTTTCCCTTTTTCTACTCTTTCACTCCTTAACAGTTTTAATTTGAGCTACCCGGTGATGGGGAAATACAAATAGTATTTTATTAGTAATTATACAACATGAAAAGCATTCGTCTTTTATTTCTTAAATTTAAAAAGTGTAATTTCACACACCCCTTTAAGAAAAAAATGGAGAGATTATTGCTCTCAGTGGAATATCTCTTGAAAAGCTACTACCGAAATTCCAATATAATAAATCGAATATTTCCACATATAAATCATTTGCAAAAGTCGTTAACAATTTTGCCATTTCCATATTTAGGGATTTGTTTTGGTTAGTAAGCAGAAAATGTCAGTTTGACGGGATATATAATACATTAAAGTTAACCAATAAAATGTTTATATGTAAACTTCTCAGATAGTCAAGAGTTTAGTGAAATTTTAGAATATTACCACCTTCTCTCCTCAGGTAAGCATAAGTTGAAAAATTTCTTCACTGCATATGCGCAAATTGCTTTTGTCGTAATATGCATTTAATTTTATCGATAATCTCAATTTTCTTGCAAAATTGATCAAGAAATGCATTACGGCCGTTTTAGAATAAATATTTAAAATAGTTTTGATTTAATGCAATGCCTGTAAATTATAAAAGTCTGCCAATTAGAGCTAGGTACTGAAGTAAATAGTATTACTTAAAAAAAAAGTTTAAATTGCTTTGAAGAGAAACAACAGCATAATATATTCAAGGATATTTGCGTTATTTCGATAAAAAGAAATAACTAAACTACATAAGTATTTGATAAATTATATTACTATTTACTATATACTATATATTACTACATATGTATTTGATAATTTCATTAGTACCAATCTAACTGTAAAAGTTTTCCAATTATCACTTTTAAAATGGAGTTGCGTTTTTGATCCCTCAGAGTTAAAGGGTCACTTGGTAAACTTCACATTCAACTAGCAAAATTTCAACGCTCTAGCATAAATACATCGTTTGCATATTCGGTTTAAAGTTTAAAAATTTTCAAATTTTTTCAGCATAAGAGGGCGCAGTTACAGTTTTTGGCAAATTTCAAAAGTATGAATAATAATACTTCATCAATTCCTATCTAACCCAAAAATAATTTTTCATTTATCTCTAAAAACACACAATTATCTTCTAAAACTAAATAGAAGTATTTTCCTACCCCTCTGGTCTAAGTGTTGTTGGCAATGAAATCTTGGTAACCTTCCTATTCCACCACCAAAATTTCAAATTTCTACCATAAATACGTCGTTTGCAACATTCGTTTGAAATTTTCAAAATTTTCCAATGTTATAGATGGCGCATTTATAGCTTTAGGTAGATTCGGAAAGTGAATATCGTAGTATTTCATGAATACCTATCCAACACAAAAATAATTTTTAACATATCTCTATAAACAAAAAGTTCGATGTCTACAGACGACAAAGCAAAACTATTTTCTCGTTTTCTTTGAAAATGATAAAAATTTCCAAAATCATTCACTGTGCAGAGAGTTCTTTGCACGACTACGATGCATTGCAAGAATAACGCGTATACATGCAATTTGACTACTGTACTAGGAATTGGTGTAGGTTACACCACAATATGGTGTAAAGTACAGAAAAGGCATAACGTCATGATTTTACACCGGTTTGTGGTGTAAGATAACATCGTAAATTAGGATAACCTTACACTCCATTTTACAGTGTGGAGTAAATAGTTGTAGTATGTTGTCCATGAGTTTAAAACTGTATGTACAATTTGGAATGTATTAAACTTATTAAAATATAATTTCACTATCGTGATACATTTGTTGTTGTAACATGCTGAGTCTATTAATTGAAAAAAGAATAATTTTTTTAAGACAATATCCTGCTTCGAAAATTTTATATTACTTGTGGACTACCTCTGTCTTACATCCTCTAACAGAAATTTACATGCTTCTGTAATTTCAATTACGATGTGATAGAAAAGTATTGATTTCTTTTTTTAAAATCTAGTGTTGAATTAATCATATTGAGCTCTGGTAACACTAATACGTCTGCAATTTTTTATGAACAAATGTAATTCGTAGAAGCTTAAAACATCGACTCTTTTTTTACAGACAAAGACACATGACAGCAGGGGAGATGCATTCCCACCTCATTGTGGCTCGTGGTGAGAGTGAAATGAACCGTGAAAATGGTGCCAAATGGTAGACGGTTTCGTCTGGTAGACGTGATCTTTACGATGACTTTTGAAGTGGTAGGCAGGGACTCAACGCTACAAGAATTGAAAAGATGATTGATCATAAGCAGAGAAGAAGAATGACTTGCATTATTCTTTTAAATCAAACCTTCCCAAAGTCGAAACTTCCTTGAGCTGTTCTATGAAAATAAATAGGATGGTGATGACTTCTTATATTAATAATGTTACAAACAAAATGACCCGATTTGGCGCGACACTCGAATTTCTGGGTCTATATCCCACTTTCCCCGGAGAGGTTTCGGGGATATCAAAATAATAAATCACATGAGAAATTATCCCGCTTTGAAACAATAATATCGTCAAAGAATTATTCTCGTATAAAATAGACAACCAAAATAACTTCAGATTGTGTTATAGGACCAACATTAAAGCTTCCAATGCATCTATCATCATTACAAACAATGGGGGTAGAACTAACCGCATTGTTTCGAATATCACTGAAATGCTCAGCCAACCTAGCCATGACAGAATCCTCACCTTCTATAACCTTACCTTGTTTATCCTTCAATCCCTGTATACCTGTCCGTTTTCTACCACATAAAACATTAATTATCTGCTACAGCTCTCTGCTGTAGTGCTGTCTAACTGCTTCCTCGGCTTTGTCAGCCAAACCATCGCCATCAAGCCAAAGATTCTTATCAGCAGCTAACTGATCTTTTACACGTTTATTAAGTTCTCTGTAATGCTTTCTATTAGGACTAGTAGGGTATTGATTAAGGACATTCCTGCACTTCTTTCTTTCCGAAATAAGCTCAAGTGCCTTATCACTTAAATAATTCTGTCTCCTCTGCTCCTTTTTTCCTAAAAGAGTACTGTTAGTTTCCAAAAAAGCCTCTTTAAAATGGCCCCATCTTCCTCAACTTCAGTATTAAACAAACAATGACTGTCATAATGACTAAGTAACCTATCATGGTAAGCTTTGACTATAACTGGATCTTTCAGTGCTTCAGTATTAAAAGTAAATTTTTTAACCCTTGCACAACATGTTTTAAGTTTAAGTTGCAAGGCACTTTTAACAAGGTAATGGTCAGATCCAATTTCAGCGCCCCTATATGACACGGTATTCCTAACAAAACTAGCCCATTTGCTGTTAATTAATATGTAATCAATCATATTCTTATGCAGCCCATCAGGTGAAACCCATGTGTACTTATGTATGTCGCGGTGTTTGTAATAAGTGTTAGTTATTCTGAATCCATTGAGTTTACTTACCTGTAGGAGACGTTGCCCATTGTCATTGCAGCTACCAATACCAAAAGGGCCTATTACCCCTCCCCAAAGGTCAGAGTCAGTACCAACTTTGGCAATGAGGTCAACAAGAACAAGGGTAATATCTCCTTTCTTGACAGAATTCAAAATATTCTGAAGTTGTTCGTAAAACCTATCCTTCTCATCCTCATCGGCATCCTCAGTGGGGGCATAACAGCAGATAACATTCAAGTCTTTAAAGCTTATCTGAAATTTTGCTGTAAGAAACCTTTCATTAATGCACTCATATCCTAGAAGAGCATCACTAGCGTGTCTGCTGAGAAGCAGACCCACGCCTTGGTGATGCTTATTGTCGTCCCTCCCTGAAAAGAGAAATTTAAGATTATTTTTAAGAATCTGACCTTTATCTGTTCATCTGGTCTCTTGCAAGCCGAGAATATCTAAATTATAATGGTGGAATTCTTGTGTGAGGACATCAAGAGAAAAAGCTCTGTGCAGAGTCCTCACATTCCAACTATCTATGGAGAGAAAATGGTTAGTGGGATGTTTAAAGAAACTATGTTTATTGAGAGAGGGAATGCCAACAATATCAAACAGCCCCCTAATCGCAGACATGGGGCAAAGACCCGTTCACCCACCACTAAAGGCTGGAGCCATCTACACTAGAAGACTTCCTCCAATGTAGAATTTGACGATGCCAATAGAAGCAAAGAGTTCAGGTGCGTGCGATGACCTCTGCTCAGGATTATCCACCAGCTGATAAACATATCCTGTGAATCTATTCACTTGGGGCTGTCAAACCACAAACAAACAGAAAACACAGCGGAAGATTTTCCCTCCACAGAAGGCCACCAGTGCAGCAAAATCAGGATCCATAATCAAGCTCAGAGCCATATATCAGTCCAGTGGGTTTATATGGTCAGCACCAGGATCCTGTGTGGTTGACCACTCCTCGGCAGGGTAGAAAAAAAAGAAAAGTAGCCATAGTTTTCCAGATCATTAGGCCACACTAATCTGGCAGCCCTCCCCTTCCGTTCACTTCCACAAGAGAGTATCTCTTTTGAAAGGTACTAACGGTCTGCACCACGAGAAGGCGGGGTCGGACATTAGATGCTACGCCTGGACGGTTCTATGCATCATCACAGGTGATTGCTGCATAGCTCTCCTTCCAGTGACTACCTAGCTACCATTTACAGACCCAGGGGTAGATGAAATTACTACGGAAATGCTTAGAGCTGGGAATGTTTCGGTTACCACTTGGATGACTGAAATTCTGAATATCTTTTATGATAAAGGCATGGTTTCTAAGGATTTTACCAGAGCTATTGTTATCCCTATTTTCAAAAAAGGTGATCGCAGTTCTTGTGATAACTATAGGGGTATCAGCGTACTCTCTGTTCCAGGTAAAGTTCTTTCCATGATTGTGCTTAATAGAATTAAGAATCTGGTTGACAGTCAATTGCGTGATGAGCAATGTGGATTCAGAAGTGGTAGGGGATGTGTGGATCAGATATTTTCATTTAGGCAGATTCTTGAGAAATGTTTGGAATTTCAGAAACCTTTGGTTGCTAGCTTTGTTGATTTCAAAAATGCTTTCGACTCTGTATATCGTCATAATTTGTGGTTGATTGTGAAATCATATGGTATACCTGAGAAGTTAGTTAACATAATGAAAGCTCTCTATAATATCACTGAGTCGTTTATGAGAGTTGGTAAGGTTTGTAGCAATTGGTTTAGCATTACTTCTGGTGTTCGACAAGGGTGCATTTTGTCACCTTTTCTCTTTAGCTTGTTATTGATTATGTCATGCGAAATTTACTTCAAGGGAAAGATTTTGGCCTGAAATGGACTGGAGATACGAAAAGTTCTGATTTAGATTATGCTGATGATTTAGCCCTTTTGGCAAATAATGGTGATGAGATGAACTCTTTCATTCGAGCTGTTGATGAAACTGGTAGTAGAGTAGGTTTGGTTATAAACAGAGAGAAAACTAAAGTGATGAAAATTGGTCAGGCAGGCTGTGATTCAATCAATCTGAAAGGTTGCAATCTTGAACAGGTGTCACAGTTTAATTATCTTGGGAGCTATGTACCAGATAATGGTGATGTGCGGCATGAGATTAACAGACGAATAGGGATTGCTGCCGGGACTTTTAAGAATCTATGGAGAGTGTGGAGAAATAGGCGTATACACCTAAAGACTAAAATTAGGCTGTATAATAGTTTGGTTCTTTCTAGGGTTAGTTATGGTAGTGAAACATGGACACTTTGTAAACAAGATAACAGGAAACTAGATGCTTTTGATTCCAGATGCTTACGCAGTATCTTGGGCATTAGGTGGTTCAACTTTGTAACTAATTATGAGGTTAGGCAAAGGAGTCGGCAATCTCCTTTAAGCAGCATATTGTGCAGAGAGAGACTCCACTGGTTTGGCCATGTTGCGTGTATGAATAATTACAGATTGGCGAATAGGGTTATGAACAGTGTGCCTAAAGGCCTCAGAAAGAAGGGGAGACCTAGGATGCGGTGGGCAGACAATGTGAAACAGGACCTTGTTAGAATTGGTGTGCAGTGTCCAGATGCAGTAGATGTAGCTCAGGATAGACTTGCCTGGAGAACTAAATTGCACGGTTTGGTTGGACCTCCGTAGTCCATGGCTGCTTGATGATGATGATGATGATGATGATGATGATGATGATGATGATGATGATGATGATGATGATGATGATGATGATGATGATGATGATGATGATGATGATGAGAAATAGACTATTATGATGCAAAATATTATAACACTGTCAGTTCGACTAGAGTTGGAAATAATTGTAACTTTTAAAAAAATTTAATTTAATTACCATTTATAAAGTTCATAGTACGTAAAAATATATATCCTGCTTTTTATTAAATTAAATTACATTTATCATGTGTTTCCTATTATCTGTATCGGTGGGCCCCCTTTTCCCAGCTTTCTCTGAGCCCTTGGGGTCTTTTGACCTGGCCATATAATCCATTGTATGTAACAAAGCGCTGCATAGAAGTAAAGCAAAACTTGTAGCATATAAATATCTCATATTTGGGCCCCATAATGTATATATAACAAAATTAAAATGTTAGGAAAACTGTTAAAACGCAAGCAATCGGTTTTTCATTCAATTCCATATTTTCATTTTTATTATAATTTTACATTCATTTCCTTTCATAAACATTCTTAATAAATTTTATTTTATATATCAGTCAATATATGCATGCATTATAATTTTCAGATATTTTGAAGAACTTTTTCAGTCTTTGGAATCTTGGTTGTTGTCATTTTCAGTGGTTAAAGGTTAATTAAATAATTATTAAATTCACTACTTTACATATTGTCGAGATATGTAGAGGGAAAATATTAAATGATAAGGACGCAAAAAAGTGTTATAAAAACTTTCTGTGCTCACTGCCAAGTTGTTTGCCATATATGAAACGAGATTTTCTGAGTTTCTTGACAATTTTCATTTCTCTAGATTTCGGAAAAATCAGATATCTAAATTCTCCGGAATCATCAAGAATTCGCTAAAATTTTAATTCTATATAAAATAATTGTTTTTCTTAGTTTT
This sequence comes from Ryuthela nishihirai, assembly GCA_038380435.1. Taxonomy (NCBI): domain Eukaryota; kingdom Metazoa; phylum Arthropoda; class Arachnida; order Araneae; family Heptathelidae; genus Ryuthela; species Ryuthela nishihirai. Next base: position 54,995,438 of record JAWZYU010000018.1, on the reverse strand, counting down.
TTTTAAATCTTTTATTACGACAATTAAAGCTGCAATTACAAAAAAAAACTTACTAATTAAAGAAGAAACCTGTAATAATAAAACAAATATTGATGTGTTTGGTCATTTGTTATAAACCAAAACATTTATAGGTTTATGTTATTTATTATTAAACAAATAGTCTCTATTTTATATTTAATTTTCAATAGAACAATTTTAGGTCAACTACTGAAGGAATGTGTTTATAGTGATACTTTAAAAACATAACCTCATAATCTTGTCCTTCATTTTGAAATAAAAATTCCTAAAGTCGAGTCATTTATTTCGTTTTGTGTTGATGTTGGTCTTAAGTTAAAACAGCATCCAAATTAAATTTTATGTTTGGCGTTCATAAAGGTTGAATTCCTTTGTCAATGAAATAAGAGTTACGAGGGATGGAAAAGGTTTCGTCGTAGATATTTCCTTTTTCTAGTTCATTTTTTATATTTAGTTCTGCTTCTGTTTCGTACTAGTGTTTACTATATAATCTCTGCATTCTCTTCTTCAAAAGGATTCCTGGAATCTTTGAAAGTTCTTTCCATAATTGAATTTTTGCCATTTTTATCATTTCAGTTTTACTTCACATACGAAAAAAATCATAATTTTTGTTTCTCGTGTGAGCATTTCGGATTACTCAAAACCTTGATGAGCGAAACTAATAATTTTTTTCTTCGTTTGAATATATATATTTTGATTTCTACAAAGAGTTGATTACTTAAAATAGAGCACATTTTTTTCAAAGCATTGAATAACAGATTAAAAGTTCCTTCACTAGTCAAAAGTTTGCCTTTGGTTTGCTCAGAGACATTGTACTCCGTTCCCTGACAGTACTTGCTGGACAAGAATCTGTAACGTGTTATTTTAAGGGCATATCTAAGTGTTGAACACGTGATATTGTTAAAATATTTTTTTACTATAAAATAATAATTTACTAGCAAATTTCTCGAAGAAAAAAATTTCTCGATAAGCGAACATTTGACAAATCGTCTCTTTCTCGATAAGAAATTCTACTAACTGAAAATCAGCTACATATAGAAAGATTTGACCAGTATACGTTTTCTAGACAGAAAGGTAAATTTATTTTAACCCAGATTATTTACAAAGGTCTGATAGCACAAACGTGATGCTTTTGATATTATTAATGGCAAGAGAGTTTTCAAAATATAAAAATATTAGTATGAACATCTATATATATTCATGAATATGTCAGTAAACATGACATTGGTTAGCTTCATTAATAGACAGGTTGGTGCAGTGCTACTTCTGCAATCATGCTTGTTAGAGTAAGTTTCTCAAGCAAACAATATGAAATACAAGCCCAGAATGCATGAATGATAACGCCTGTGCATTTAGTATCTCATCGTTAATCTGATTTTAATGATTGTACAACAATAATTCCTATGTGTGTATGTATATATGTGCTTGTGTAGGTATGTATTTAGATGTTATATAGCGTATTTAGCAATATTAAATTTAAATGGAATATCGACAGTCGCTTGGTTAAAAGCACCACATTACAAAATTATTGGGATAGTATTTGATGAAAATATTTTCTCCTCGTGAAAAAATATTTGAGAAATATTATGCAACTTGTAATGATAACTTAAATAAGGACTTTTTAAATAATAATAATAAATTCAACATGTTTATATGAAATTTGGCAACCAGTGACTGGTGTTCGTTTTCTGCAGTTTGTTTGTTTATAAATGATAATATCATAAGTTTCTTGATATATTATTTAGTTTACATCATGAGCAATTGTAAAAAAACTTTTCAAACTTTAATCATTCTTCTGTCTATATCTTTGATGTTAATCATGTAACTCTTTAAGTTTCTTTTACAAGGCAACGTTTTATCCAATGTTAATATTGAGGTAAAAAGAGGTGAAACTTATTGAATCAAGGAAAGCAAAATGATCAGGAAGTGTAGATAATTTTGTTCTTTGGTATAATAAACAAAGGACATGCTGTTGTCTTCTTTATTGTAGGTGTGATTCTATAATTCTATATAATCTTGATTTAAAAGAAAAGGCCATTTGGAGGATTCAAAAACAACTACGAATCATCATAGATCGTTAGTACTTATTCAACTCAAAATTAAATTTTCATTTATCTCTCAAAAAAAGTTGCCTTTTGGAAATACCCTGCTGGTGAAGGGACAAATTGTAGCTGCTAACGTACTCCTCTTGAATTCACTAGTTATGTATAGGGAATTATTTAAAGCCTGATTTTCCGGCTTTTCCGTTTCTCTCTAAAATCAGCTATTTTACAGAATTCTAATATGAGTTAAGACACACAAAACTAGAAGAGCAAATATCGCCTCTGGCAAATAGGAGAATCTCATTTTCAAAGAAAAAAAATATTTACTTAATTTTGTGCTCTTTAAAGGTTTTAATTCGAACTAATGAATGATGGGAGAATGCAAATAACACTAATATATTAATACTTAAACAACATAAAAAAATATTTTTCATTTATTTCTTAAAATGAAAAAGTTGTTTTCTCATACTCCTCTGAGAAAAGGAGGCAGATTGTTTCTGTTAGTGGAATGTCTCTTGAGGTTCTTCTATCATCAATATAAAAAATTTCTACAATAAACAGATGAGTTACAATATTCTTTAAAAGTCTCTCATTTTCCATATTTAGTGCCTCTAACGATGTAAATGAAAACTACCCAAGGATTTGTGTAAAAGTGTGAATCTTAATATTAGATAGCGTCAATCCAACTGAAAAAAAATATTTTTACAGTTTCTCTGTTAAAAAGAATGTTTCATTTTCCCTATTAAAAATAGTATGCAAATGTGGATAAACGAGCAATTTAAAATTGTCAATGCAAACCTCGTGACCTTCACATTCCACCACTAAAATTTTTAATTTCAAACATAAATACATGCTTGTAATATTCGTTAAATCCGAATATTTCAAAATGTTTCTCCTTTAGAGGGCGCACTTAAAGCTTTTGGCGATTCAGAAAGTGCAAATAATAATATTTCATCAATATCTATCCAATCCAAAAAGATTATTTATGTGCGAAAACAAACGATTATCTCTTAAAAAAAAAACACGTTGTCTAAGGGTGAAAATCATTGTTGTTAATCCTTCATTAACCTTCATACTTCACATTCCACCACCAGAACTTCAAATTTCTAGCATTAAGTTATCTCATTTTCAAAGAAATTTTTCTGTTCGTTAAAAATTATGCAGTTTTAACTTTTTTTCGCAGTAGAGGACATAATTTGAACTTTTGAATGATTTTATAAGTGAGAATCGCAATATTTCATCATGCCTATCGAACTCAACAATAATTTTTAATTTTATCTCTAAAGACAAAAAAGTTAAATGTTTATAGACTAAAGATGGACAGACAGATGACAAAGCGCAAACATTCTCTCGATTTTCTTGAAAACGAGATAAAAACAATGTCACCCTATCAATTTCTCTTTTAAGTGTCTCGAGAAATGATAATTTTTCACAATACTCGGAAACAAATATAACCAAGTAAAATTGTAAAAATCATAGACATCTTCTTTGAAGCATAAACTAACTTGTTGATCTCGAAAGAACGTCATTTTGAAATGAGCTATGTTTGTAACACAGCTCATTTCAAATGCGCCTCGCTCTGCTCGCCAGAAAAACAACTTACGCAGAACACGACCAACATCTAGTTACCCAGTGGAATTCCAACTTCCCCATGAAATACGTAGAAGAAAACTTGAATAATTAACTTCCCAGATAAGCCAGGAGAAACTCTGAACGAAAATAGAGCACTATTCTCGAAAGTGTATCGAAATAAATAACACGAATATAACAAAAATAATGATGGGAATATCTTATCTTAATGGAGCGATGAACAAAAAGTGGAGTTCGGATGATTCATTACATACATCTAAAAACGCACTCTATTTATTTCTTTTCCCAAAACAGGAATTCTTGAACCTTTTAAGCTGAGAGAAACACCACTTGAATGTTTTAACTTGATGTTTCTGTATCCTCACTGATTACTTTCTTTCGAGAAATGGGTATACTTAAGAGGGATAATGCATGTTCAATCAGCAACTAGACCCCTGTCCTTTCGTCTGAAATAATGTCCTTCTTACTTTATCCGATCAAAATGTCCTTTCCTTTATGAAAAATTGCGGATGAAAGAGAATTTTGGAATTTCTAAAGTCTGGTTCGAATACGAATCAGTGTTGCTCACGTCGACCATGTGTAGTTGTATGGGCGCAAGCTCACTCAAACGTAGCTTTCTGAGCAAGTCTGTTTTACGCGCTTGCCTCATGTGTGAATGAGTTTTAGCTTTGAGTAAAAGTGTCGGTTGGCAACAGAGAGGTTGGCCACAGATGAAGCAGAGTACAGATAAGTAACTTCCATAGACCCCATGGTTATAATGTCACGATCGTGGCGTCTTTCGGTCAAGCACTAAATTTCTAAAGAGCGGCCGATTTTGCTGCTTAGTATAACCACGGTCGCAGTATAACTAAGCTTAACAAATACAGCTTAGGCTCCATTTAACAGGTAGCATTAGCGTGTATTTTTTATAATGCAATGAATTATTGGAAAAGGATGATGATAATACCTCAAACATTTACGCTTCATTGGTTGGGTTGTTTTACCTGTGAGCAGCACTTTTTTTACACACGACTAACTGAATGGTTAGTTCTCAAGGGCTCAGAAATGATTGGGGTAATAGGACTGGGCAGCAGTTAGAAGATGGAAGCCTCCCGTCAAGGCCATCCAGAATTCTCCAGTCAAGACCCTCCAGTGTGTTATTTAACTTACACAGGGTATGGCTCTCTTGCACAAGGGCCCACGACTTTACCTCCCGTCCGACAGATGGCGATCTTTCCAAGCCTATAGATGTTCACTTTTTGACCGAGGCAGAGAATGGGTTTAGCGGAGAAAATTCTCAATGCCGACCCAGGTGAGACTCGAACCTGGGAGCTGCATATTACGAGCCTGATGCGAGACCGACTGGACCACTCCACAGCATTATTTGTAAAAGAAAACAAGAAAATATTTACCTAAATGTCCTTCCTTGACAAAATAAAAAGTTGGCAACCCTAGCTAGAGATTACATATAGTGAAACAACCTTGGATATAAAACAACAATTGGGGAGTGGAGTGAAAAGGAGGAGGCGAGTGACAGGACTGTAGAGCAACTGATTAGATCAATATTGAATAATTTTTCCCATCAAGTTATTTTCGCCAAATAGACGCTTCCCCATTTCTCTCTCGTGGTCTTTAAAAAAATTTCCTGCAAAATATGCATGGTGCTCCAATAATATCGGGGGCGGGGGTGGCTCAGTCGGTAGCGCGCCAGGCGCTGTAGTTCCCAGGTTCGAGTCCCAGCTGGGTCAGCGTTGAGATTTATCTCCGCAAAATTCCCCGCCCTGCCCACGGTCAGTAGGGGACACCGATGGGCTTGGAAAGGCCGCCGTCCGTCGGTTGGGACGCTAAGCCGTCGCTCCGTGTGCGGGAGAGGCATACCCTGTGCACATTAAAGAACACGCTGGATGGCCTTGACGGGAGGCTACCATCTGTCTCCCAACAGCTGTTCCAGTGGGTCCTCTCCCCCAACCTTCTCTGAGCCTTCGGGGTCCATGTGACCTGGCCATTTAGCCCATGGTGTGCAAAAAAAGTGCCGCTCAGAGGTAAAACAACAACAATCCAATAATATCGAATACTAAATACCAAATGTTTTGAGGTAATTTTGCGAGGCTTATGTAGTGAGAGAAAGTGCCGGTAATTGATGGACAGCAGACTGTGGGTAACCATTACCGTGCATGCAGTTCTGGATCTAGAAAAAAGCAAAGGAGGGGGACCCGAAACAAAAAAGGGGGCAAGTTTTTCACCATGAAAATATAAAGGGGAGGGAGCAAGAGACTGGATTTCCAAAAGCAGTATAACATTTCCTCCTCCTCTGTTTTACCGGTCTTTAAAAATTTCTTGAAAAATGCATGAAATCTAAATAAGTAAATAGGTTAAATAATTTTTGCCTTTATTTCCCTTACTCTACTCTGTTTCGCATAAAGAATTGAGCTGCAAGTCTTCCTCAAAGAGATCTGCATTTGTGGCTTATTACGCTTAATCACGAAAGCCAATGAAGAACAAAATTCTACGCCTGAAAATGTATCAATCCTCAACCGTTAAGCGGATTCTGCGGCAAAACGTTTATAATTGTAATAACAAAAAATGTCTATAGTCAGACACGTACCCCTTATTCAGTCGGGGAGTGGGGGTGAGGAGGTCGAGAATTTAGTTTTTTTCGAAGTCTGAGAATTCAGTGTCGAGGAAGCTCCAAGAATTTAACTTCGGTGTTGGGCGGGCTGATTTGAGAATTAGATTTGAGTAAGGTTTCCCAATTATTAAATTATTCCACCTAAGAGGAAATGTTAAAATAATATGGAATGAGATTTTATAGTTTTTTTCTTTTGTCTATTTTTAGTGTCAGACATAAAATTTGGAGCTAAAATAAAATTATGCAAAGACAACTGTTTTGAATTTCAAAGCAGGTAAACAAGCTTGAGATTAAGTATAAGGCGACAGGATTTTCGGGGTGGAGGCGGACCTCCCGGCCTATCCCTCTGGGTCCATACTGTCTATGATTGCCTAAACTCTTCACATCAAGGGACTATTAATCTGGAATTTTGGTGAAAGATTAAGAGTAGCATGAGAATGTACAGTGCAAAATATAAACTGGATAGGTGGTTGGCAATAACCAATATTCATTATAGTCTTTTTGCTTCGTTCTCCATTCGTAGATTCATTCGCAAATTCTAATCGAGAAAGCCACCAACAGTTGCCAAATCCCTCGCATTCCCTAAGGTATTATTATATTAAAGCTTCTCATTGCAGGTAGGAATCAGATTTTTTTCACCCAACATGGGGTCGCAAAGGTGAAACCCGTATGCAAAATTTGGAACCATTCGAGCAAGTATCTCGGAAATTACAGAGGACTAAAATCTGTCGAAACGGAAATAATACTTTTGATAATTTGCGTAGAGGCAAAGCCACGGGCTATGAGAGAGGGCGCTAATGTCATCAATGACTTGAACAACATTGTTCTTACAAGAACTCTTGTAGGTGTGACCTCTTTTCATTGTTTGATTACTTTTTTTATTTCAGCTTCACCGCTCTGTTCTTTAGCTGGAACGGAGTATTATAGCATTTTGAAGCTGGACCTGGCACCATACGCCCCCCCCCCCCAACCCAGATCCTCTGCGTATGTGTATATTGTACAAGAAACGCTTCGGAGCCATTCGACAACAGGTGTTTATATCCCAGAGAAGTATAATAATACTTTTGCAATAACTGTTTTTTTTTTGTGCTTCTCTGGGCAACAAATACCGATTGTTGAATGCCTCGGTAGCCTTTCTTTCCAGTATGCTCATGTAATTTGACATACTTTATAGTATGCTCTGCATATTTTAGAGTACTGTCGTGCAATTGTACATATTTTACAGTATTCTCATACAATTTTATATATTTTACAGTATGCTCATACTGTACAATTTTGCATATTTTACAGTATGTTTATACAATTTTACATATTTTAGAGTATTCTTATACAATTTTACATATACTTCGCAATTTGCTCATGCAATTTTACATATTTTACAGTATGCTCATACAGCACTGATGGGTAGCCATCCTCTTCTGTCCCCCACCTTTCGGCCGGTTTATTCATTACCTAAGCCTAGGACGGAAATTTTTCTCAAAAATATATGGTATGCAGATTTCGACAATCGATGGATTAATGGGAAGATATAAAAATTAAATTACAACTCAAGTAGCAGCGTACCACAGAGCTCTGACAGGATGATATCAGTAAAATACACCACAGAGATGGTCTATGAGGAAGGTAAGACCTCAGCAGAAAGATAATAGAAATAAGCATTCATGCCTTACCCAGGACTCGAATCCAGGTCCCTTTGATCAGTAGTCAAGGTCGATAATCACTTGAGCACGGGAGATTAATAGGGCACCCTCTATACGTAAGTAACAGATTTTTCCACAGTTCCTCAATTTCTTATTTCAAACAGTTTACAGTACATTTTTTAAATGGGAATTTCATCACATTAGAATAGGATATCTTAGTGCCAAATGTTTTTTTCAGAAGGGAGTCTGATTTCGAAATATGATTCAGACTAAGTAAAATTATCTTTTATTAGACTGAAACATATACGAATTCAGATATGTGACGATTCAAAATGCTTTACTTTCTGGTAATTGTAGCAAATTCGACACAAAATTGGTGTTGAATTGGGACTCTGAAATGATATTGAAAACGTTCGAAAGCTAATGAGCAGTGGAGCGATTGGCAAAATGCTTTATTGGATAATAATGCTTTTTCTCAAGAAATTCTGAAACGGTCAAATAGGCTTATTTTCGGAGCCTTCATAGCCTGTATCAAATTGACGAAACCGTTATAAAGATTAATAAATAGTTTTGTTCCCCCGTCCCGTGGCCGAGTGGTTAGCGCTCTTGGCTACTGATTTAAGGGACCTGGGTTCGAGTAACGGATAAGGCATGGATATTTGTGTTGTTCTTCTGCTGATATCCTGCCATCCTCACAGATCTTCTACTATGGCATATAAACTGACAGGCTCCTGTCAGACCTCGGTGTCAAGCAGCTGCTTGAGGGGGTATTTATTTAGCCGTTCCGTGGCCGCTAGGCTATTGACCTAAGGGACCTGGGTTCGAGCCCTGTGTAAGGCATGGATGTTGTGGTGTTTTTCTGCTGAGGTCCTACCATCGTCACAGATCTTCTACTATGGCATATAAACTGACAAACTCCTGTCAGACCTCTGTGGGAAGCAGCTGCTTGAAGGGGGATTTATTTATTTGCCTTTTATTTTGTAGAAAATATGTGTTTGTCGATGCAAGTACTGCTGGAACCCATGTCCTCTCCAAATTCATGCCAGAGTGTTCAAAACACTAAACTCGTACCTGCTCCGTCATTTATCCACTAATAAGACTTATAAATCTTCCTTCTATGGTCTATCTATGATCGAGGACAGCAACTTCTTTTTCTATTGTTCCTCAGGTTTGTCAGTAACAAAGTCACTCACGCTAAAGCGATATTAATGAAATAATCAATCAATAACAAATACACTGAGTCACCTGTTCAACATAAGTATCAATAAAGCAATAAATAGTTTTGTGAGAAAGTCTGTTATTCAGAGCAACATTAAAGAACGAAATTGCCGTCCCCGATCATAGGTAGACCACACGCGACAAATCCGGAAATATTTATTAATCACAAGAGTGGATAAATGACAGATCAGGTTGTAGTTTAGTGGTTAGAACATTCTGGCATGAATCTGGAAAGACTTCGGTTTAGATCGTGCGCATCATCGAGAAAACTCTGTTGTTGTTTTTTTCACAAAACTGTTTATTAAGTTATTGACGTCCATGCCAAACAGGAAATTCTATGTATTTACTATTAGAAAGGGTCCATCAATTCATACTGTTCACGGAAATATTTATGATTGTCTCAATGGGCGATTTCCTGTTGTCAGTGTTTCTTTCAACACCTTACACAGACAAGCCCATCTGGATTGGTGTCAATAGCATTTCGACAAGACCCAGGAGCAATAGACCAAAGTGCTCTTCACATGAGTCGCAGCTGCGTAGTGGTGATTCAATCTTTTTTTTTAATATGCACAGAAACTGAGCATGAAGGAAGAGTCTAACTTTCAGCATGTTAAGGTTTACATATTTTTTTTTCTTTCTACCCGGAGTCATGAAAATAGCTGGTAGAAAAAATCTGAAATTTTTCACATTTGAAATTCAAACCTCGAAATCTTAGTTTATCAACTGAAAGTCCTCACAAATATAAATTCATGAGGATCAGTGTGAGATATTTATTTTTATGACTGCAAAGATCTAAGATCCAATTATAGCAATCACTGTGTATATATATATATACAGTGATGTGCCAATTTATTAGGTACACCACCCCTCGTCACATAAATGGTTCATTCCAACCAGTAATACGTCACATGACCGTGATGTGCGGTGTAAATTGGGCAAACCAGCTGTTCGAGCATTGGTTAGAGGTAGATTGAGCGTCAGAATTAAAACGAGCGACCTCAGCGACTTTGAACATGTCATGATAGTTGTGCTAGGAGTGCCGGTTCTAGTATCTCCCAAACGGTCATCCTCCTGGTCTTTTCATACACAACCATTTCAAAGGTTTGCAGAGAATTTACAGAGAAAGCAAAGAAATACCAGTGACCAGCGATCCTGTTGACAACAGCTTATGGATCATAGGGGTCATAGGGGACTTGCGAGAATCTTGCAAGCGAACAGACGGGCCACTACCAAGCAAATCACAACAGAATGAAACATTGGTATGCAGAAGGTCATCTCCGAATGCACCACGTATCGGACCTTGTCGCGAATGGGCTACAACACACAACGACTAGTGAAGAATCTGAAAGCTCATCTCCAGTGGGTGCAGTGGCATCGACATTGGACCATTGAGGCCTGGAAAAGGTAGCCTGGTCGGACGAATCAAGATTACTTTTGAGTCATGCTGATGGAAGAATCAGAATTTGGCGCAAGCAACACGAGGCAATGGAGCTATCTTGTCTGGTATCAACAGTACAGGCCATCGATGACGGTGTATTGGTGTGGGGAATATTTTCCTAGCACACATACGCCCCCTAATACCCATCGAAGTACATCTGAATGCCATGGCGTATTGGAACACAATTTCTGACCAAGTTCATCCCTTCATGGCTACAGTTTATCATCATTCGGAAGGACACGTTCAGCATGATAATGCACCAGCTCGCGAGGCACGAATCTCACCGAATGGTTCTAGGAACATGCCAATGAGTTTTCCTTGCTTCATTGGCCTGCACAGTGCCCAGATCTAAACCCTATTGAGCATGTATAGGATGAGGTGGTAAGGGCTGTTTGCAGCGAGACTGTGCCGCCGTTCAATTTCCAGTAACTGTGCGACACAATCATTTTCACATAGTACAACATTCATGCACAACAACATTTCAGTATCTTGCAAGTTTCATGCCCCGATGAATGCCTCATTCTGAAGGCCAAAAGAAGCGCAACACGCTACTAGCTAGGTGTACCAAATAAACTGGCATCTCAGTGTATATATAAGCAGTATTTTTGCTCAAAACGTTAATAAATCAAAATTATAATATAATATGTAAAAAAGCGTAGTACAGTCCATAGTAAATATACAGATTACAGGTAAATATAGAATTAAACTATTATTCATCTGAAAAAATTATCGGTGACGCGGCGGGAGTCGAATCCGCAACTTCCCGCTGCGTCAGGGGTAGTACAGTTGTCTCATACGGGACCCTATGCAAAACCATTAAAACTGTCCTTACGCTTTTCAGTTGTTTCTCCTGTTACTGTTTTTATTTATGTATAAATATTTTTATGCATGTATCCCCATTACATTCATGTGAATGTGAGTACAGGCATGCACAATTTACGGCCCGGGAGCCCGTTCGGGCCATTGAACAATTTTATTCTGCCCACATGAAGTTAAAAGTAAAAAAGAACTTTTTAAATCTGTGTCTATTGAAGTGAATGGTGTTTTAATAAGACGAAATACGAAAATTTCAAAAAAATCATAAATCTACATAGCCTGCAACGGAAGCCGCATGTCCAGCAGCTGCTTCGACAAGCCACATCAGTTTTGACGTTAAAATAAACTTTATATTAATATTTAATGTTTTTTTTTTATTATTTCGTACCTATATATACGACAAGTAAACGTAATAAACAATGCTAGCCAGCATTAGCACCTGTGACGGCCAGATAGCTTAAATCCCTGCTCTCGTTTTGTCTTTGAGGTCACCACTATACACTTCTCTGTTTATTCGCCACCCTATAGTGAAACATTCACTACAAAGCTCGTTAAGCATTAAGTACCGGGCTCTTCTTTGCATTCAGTAGTTGAATATTGCTGGCGTTTTTGGTCGAGGTTGTGAAGCGGGAATAGCTCAGTTTGTTACGCGCCAGGATTATTCTAGTTCCATCTGGACTAGCGTGGAGATTTATCTCCGCAAAAAACTCCTGCCCTACCCTCGGTCAGTAGAGGATATCGATACGCTTGGAAAGGCCGTCAGATGGAGCATTAAACCGTGACCCATGTGCTGGAGAGCCATACCCTGTGCACGTTAAAGAGCAAGCTGGATGCCCTTGCTGCGAGGCTACCATCTGTCCTAATAAATGTTCAGTGGGTCTCCTTCTCTGAGCCCTCGGGGTCTTTGTGACTTTAGCGCACCTTGTGCAAAAATGTGCTGCTCAGATATAAACCAACCCAACTCGTCGAGGTTAAAAACTATTGACTTTAATTTTACAAGGGATTGATGTGTTTATACTGGTTTAAAGAAAAAAAGTGGAGGGTGTGCACTTTATACAGAGAGAAATTAATAGTTTCTGAGAAAAGCAACAATTACAACAAACAAACATTATGACTCCCCCCCCCCCCCCTCCAAGAAAAAGAATCGTAACATGAACGTACAATTTCAACCACCTGAATTGCACCAACTTACCAAGCTTTTGAAAGATCTCTTTCCTTTCTGGATGATTTTCCAGAGGAACTCTATGGCTTCTAACGTCTCGTCGAAAAAATCCGCTTTTCACCAGTCTCATTATCATCATTAAAGTTAACCTCATAAAAGATATCTACTTTACATTATTTTTTAATTTATCATTTTTAAAATACTTGTGTTTATTTTTGTATAATGAATAAGCGTATTGTAAAAATATCTGTATTTTTGCATTCATAACTTTTTTCTACTTATCCATACGAGCAAGAGCTGAAATGTCTTTTCCCTTATGTCATTAGTTTTAGTATACCTTACTTTTCCAGGGTCATAAACGCCGCAAACAGAGGAGATCTTCAGTAATTTCACAGTTGATTATTTATAATGGATATTATGCTCTTTAGAAGTATCGTTTTTAAAGCACAATTCATCACTTATAATTTTTCCATAAATTACAATAAGGAAAATTTTAATTACTACACTGTCGAAAAGTGCCTATTTACAGATCTTGTTTTCACAATGTATTAGAAGTTTTTTAAGCAATTGCCACAGTGTGGCTCTTATAGGCAAAAGTTGTTTTACTTTACCTCTTAGCGGCACTTTTATGCACACAACTGGCTAATGTCCAGGTCACAAGGCTTACCTAAGTGCTTAGGGCTGTATAGGGGAAGAAGTTTACTACGCAGATGTTAGGAGATAGAAATCTCATGTAAAGGCAGTCTTTAACATGCAGAGTGTTATTCTCCTGAACTCAGCTCTCCGCGATACTCTCAGTCAGTAAGGGAACACCTATGGGCTTGGGAAGGCCACCGTCCGTCGGATGGGAAGTTACGCAATGTCTCAGTGTACACATGAGTCATACCTTGAGCACATTAAGGAATACATTTGGAGGCTTTCAAGAGAGGCTACCATCTCTCTCCTAATAGATCTCTAGTGTGTCCCCTCCCCTCAACATTCTCTGAGCTCTTGTGGTTCTTGTGACCTGCACATTTAACCCATTGTGTGCTCAAAAAATGTCGCTCAGAGGTTGGGTTACCTCTGAGCGACACTTTTGTGCACATAGTGGTCTAAATGGATACATAGTGCGCACATAGAGATAAATCTCAACGCTGACCCAACTGCAGATTACGAGCCTGGTGCGATACCTACTAAGTCACTCCCACCTCTCGCTCAGAGATAAAAAACGCAACCCAACCTGAACACAGCACATACCTTAATGTTCCCACTTGATGCATAGAAAGTTTTCGAAGCCTTTGAATTCCTCTTTTCTCACCGAGGATAAAGTAAGACAGTGTTTACCAACTTGATTTTAGTCCACGGCACACAAGGGAACGCGTGCTTAGCTTTTATTTAAAAAATGTACATATTTTATTAGTTATAACAACTGCTATTATTTTATCAATTAATTTTTTAAAATATTTTATATTCACTTGACAAGGCTTACCAACTGAAACATATGCAGATAACAGTGATAAAAAATGAAAAAAATTATAATAATTGTGTTTTGTTAAAATTTTAATAATTTTTTTTGTAGACCTGAATCTTGTTCATGGCAAAACTGAAGCTCTTTCGCAGCACACCTGAGGCTATTTCACTGTACGCTCGCGACTTTTTCGCTTGTACAGCTGAGGCTCTTTAGCGGAGCACCACGTGGGAAGCATTGGTTGATTATCGAAAGTAATCTCTATAATTTTGAATCTAAGAACATCGGGCCTCGAACTTGATGCGTTACCGACTGAACCAACTTCCATTCCCAAATGATCATGTATCCCCAGCATGTACAGCATGAAAATACCTTGTGTCAATTTGATAATATGCTACAATATTGTTTCGTTATCTTCCTACATATTCTGGGATTTGACAATAAATGTTAGCTGCTCTGTCAATTTCGTTGGGAGTCCGATTAACATAAATTTCCCCATAACAGTGAACTCAGGCAAATGATTAAAAATGCAAATCAATTTTTGTAGTATTTACTCACCATTTCCCTAATGAGCTACATTCGCACATTCTTACATCAAAGCTTAAACATGCCACAAGTTTTCTATTCTATTTTTTCTTCTTTGTTTTTCGTATTGATTGCAAGTAGGACCTTTGATAAAAGAGTTGATTAATTTCATTAGTGTTTGTTTTCCACAATTGAATAGTGAAAATAAAGAACTGTAGCCTTTCTTTGTTAACGTATCCATTATTAATGTCGCTTTGTTTAAATGTCCGCATTGTTTTCTATTTTTTCTTTCAGCACCTGAAACAATGTAGTCGGACAGAGTTTAAATTTCATTTCCGATTATTTTTCTGATAGGAAGCTTCTTTCACAAATTATTGTTCCGTTTCATTAAGACCCTTTTTTTTTTCATTTTTAAGTTCTCAGTTACAATGAGACAAATAAGACAAGGGTTTTTTTTTCATCTCTGATACGTAAAAAATATGGGCAGATTATTATTAAAACATAATTATGTGTGTATGTATAGGGAGAAAAAGTTCCATTTCGTACTTTTAAATTAAACCAATTCTTTCGGACAGAATACAATACCTTGAAAGCCAGCACATACAATCAAATGCAAAGCGATGTGTCTTTTCTCTGTTGGCAATAGGTTATTTAATAACAAGAAGATGCTTTTCAGAAAGAAGAGCAGCTCAGAATGTGTGACGATACTGGTTAGTTAAGTCGCTTTTAGTTGTAGACAGGACAGGATCTAAGAGGGGGGGAGGGGGCGGGCAAGGGCTCCATGCGTCTCTTCCTCCCCAATTTGGGAATGCTAGTAACCGGAAAAGAAACGAAAAATATATAAAGCTTCTAACACTCATCCTTCGATTTATACAGTACTCGGTTTGCATGGTATCGGTTTAAAACGGTCAAGAAAATGCAATTAATTTTGTTTTACACGATTATAGACTCGGTTTTACGCAGTGCAGTTTTAGATTTAATTTATAATCTAGATACAATACATATTGAGAAGTAGCAGTGATATAGCGTCAAGAGAAACTATTAGATTGTCATCCTAAAGTAAATATCAACTAAACGGTTACAAGTTGACATAATTTTTTTTCCAAAATAGATAAATATTAGTAAATTCCTGCATTAATAAAATCATTATCTGTAACAAGTTATATTCTTGCAAACTGCCATGCGACATC
This sequence comes from Ryuthela nishihirai, assembly GCA_038380435.1. Lineage (NCBI taxonomy): Eukaryota > Metazoa > Arthropoda > Arachnida > Araneae > Heptathelidae > Ryuthela > Ryuthela nishihirai. Next base: position 54,979,747 of record JAWZYU010000018.1, on the reverse strand, counting down.
TTAATGAAATAAAACCTGTTTTCCAACGGGGGCGAGTTCTGACTTTTCTAGACTGAATTTTTCAGACTAGTGAAAATAGTGTCTTATCTTATTTTTAACAACAAATTTAACTTTATATACTAATATGTAGGCTAAATATATCTGATTCGTAAGTACACCTTTTCATAAAATATTTATTTTACTGGCTATTCAGGTCATTGTGAGCAAAAATAGTGCCGATCACCGATAGCAGACAACCCAACTAATTTTATAAAATAAACCTCTAATTGTTGGTACAAATGCTAAGTTTCTAATTTATATTAATTCACAAGTATCCTACTTTTTTAAATTTCGTTTTCAAATTTGATAGTGTACATCTACGTTAAAGATGAATATTTTTCGTGACCAAAAAGAAATGTACGAGAAATTAATCTAAGCTTATCTGAATTAGTGGAAACAATTTACAAAATAATGTTACATTAATGCTTATTATTATTGCTGAAATGAAAATCGAAGTAGATACGCGTAAATAAAACTTTTAATATACATTTTTATTCATAACAAGAGTGACTTTGAGATTAATGAAAACGTTTCCTCTACATTTATCTAATGTATATCACCTGCAGGTTACCTACTTGTGATTGCCTATTATACAAAATAATTATTAAACTTAAATTTATTTAAAGCATTTTTGAAGAACTTTTAAAAACCTCTGAAAAGGAGGATAAATGCTATACTACAATGCAGTACCAATCTCTTATCTTCCTTACCCCCTATGTCCATTTTGCTTTTTTCGGCTTGATTTAGTCACTGTCCTTCCCCTGTATTTTTTCTAGAGCAGACCTTATATATTCACCACAAAAGAGACTATCACTAATCTCCCACACCGAGAAAGATCAAAGGAGCCATTAGGCTGACCTTCACCCGAAGGGTCACGCTACTCAGGAAAGCATAAAATATAATTTTTCAAAAAAAAAAATGAAGCTGATGTCAGTGATTTCAATAATAAGCCCTGCGTCTTTTGTTCATATGAGAAGACATGAAAATGTTACCTAAATTATGTTCTCCTTGGAATATTGATTGCAAGTAGATATTACCGACGAAGTGTGAAAAGCAGGCATTGTATAGAATGCGTGACGTTTTTAGGCAAAGTATGAAATCTCTGTTTTATTTTAATATTTTACATATTTTTCCTAGGGATTGTATAGAATACCTAGGCATTATATAGAATGACAAATACGATTTCGGCAGATATTGAAAAAGGCTTTTATTGAAAAAATGCATGTGAAAATGTAAGAAGTGCAAACAAAATATAAGATGCGGGATTTTTCTAAGATTACACAAAATATTAACATCATAACCTGGAATGAATCTGTCGTCCACATTATAGAAAACGCCCCAAATGAGGTGAAGCCAAGTGAGAACGAATCAGTAAAGTGTTGAATATTCGAAGTTTGCAATTCGAGTTAGGATACTAGTATTTCACTTTACTACTTGTGAAATCTATTTCGGTGGAGTTCCGAGATGCTTGTGATATGTCGTTTTTTGATGATATTTTTGACTGTTGTTTTGACCTTAACTCTCTTTCTATGGAAGCTAGGGTTCTCAAACTGTAGGGTCCCATTGGGGCAACCCTCTTTTACTCTCTTACAACGCTAGGGGGCGATTTTCCGACTGGAACGGTGTCTTTTTGGTGTCCAAAGTGACCAACTACGGCGCTCTTTTTTTTATCGAAACTAGGGACTGGCGGATCGGGGTGGGCCTATAGGGGACCCAGGGGGACATCTACTGGTTACTTCGGATTGGACTGAGTGTTCTGGCTCTCTGTTTGAGGCGAACGTCGAAAGTCACGTGACTCGCCTTGCGACATTAAACGTCACTGCCGGGAGTATTTTATACTTTGCCGATTTGCCTTTTGGCATTCTATAGAATGCCTAAGAAAATCTAAGTGTTTCATACTTTGACGTCCCACTTTCGGCATTGTATAGATTGCCTAGGCATTCTACACAATGCCTCATTTCATACTTTTGCCGGGTAACATATACATAGATTTAGATACGTAATACCATTATTTATGTTAGCAGCATCAGTTCCTTTGGGTGGAGGGGAATCTTGTTTATTTCGTGTTTTTTCGCAAGATACTTTAATTCGAAGCGAGTTGTACTGTTTAAATAACAAGGTGTAACATACTGCAAAGATAAGTACATGTACAATCAACTTCTGGTGTTAAATTCAGTGATGGACGCTAAACACGTGAAGGCGGTAAATATATTCTGACGTGTTTTTATTCCCAAATATTATTTTAAGAGAGACTTTATCTCAGCCTGTGCTAACTTTTCTTTCCAAATCCATGTTTGTAAAGTGAGGCGCTTATTTTTACCAGTGTCTCCTGTAAACAACCTGTTATTGATGCCGACTCGTCAGAGAAAATTGCTGGAAACTCCCTGATGCACTCTTTGAAGACGTTAAATTAACATGATTGCTACATCCAATTAAATGATATTTTTCGCAATATAGGGTTTGCATTAGAAGCGACGTCTCTTTACACTTAGATTACCTGCATTAATCGCATGTTGCATTCCTATTTTATCCGTTTTCTGTCTTAGAATATGCCTTCACAATAAAAATAGTTGCAACGCTTTCTACCGCGTGGAAGGCGAGCACTTCTTTTCGATCCGTAACCTTTGCCTTTATTAAAATTGCAAATACATTTTTTTCTCATCCCATCTGGACTTAATTAGATGCCATCAATGCAATTTAATTTGGAATAACACGATGTGTATTCAACTGGAGGATTATGCTGCTTCACAACACGAAGAAGATGATGTTTGTTTGAAGTTTAATTAATTACGTTTTCAAAATCCGAGAATCTATTTATGGCGGAAGAGTAAACATCCGCATAATCAACCTTTTCTCCTTCACCGTGATCTGGTCGTCGCTAAATATTTAGAAAAATACACGGCGTGAATTAAAAGTTGTGGAATGTAATACACAAACGTCGGCACGATAATGAAGAGCAGTCCTCAAAATAAATAAATAATGTATTTTGTAATATGGACATATTTTCCGCATTTGGTGGATGTTTCAGTCAGATAGCTTTACTGTTGTTGTTGTAATAAATTTGTTGCTATAATTTGCTGCAAAATATTGTATTTTTTCTGCTACTGAATAAGAAATCTATTCGTCTCGCATATTTCCCACTGGTGACCAAGGGAGAAAATAGGGTCATACAAATCACCATTCATGAAATGAACACAATTGGAATATAAATAAAACAGCAATGATTTTAAATACAGTCAGCGATCGGTATACGCGGATTTACTTAAAGCAATTTTGAACAACGCTGTATCTGTACTTATAATATTATTTAACTAATTAATCAATTATTTTTAATAATACTATGTGAACTCAGAAGTTTAGAAGGAAATTAAAGCATCTCAAATATCTTTACTTCTCCGCCTTAAGAAAATAGAAACCCTAGAAACTGAAATTCAACCCTCTATCTCGGCCTAGCAGTTGTCAGTTGGTCGGGAAGCATCTTCACTTTATCAGTCACCTGATCCAGGTAATTCCTGACCATCTAAATCCCCGGTCAATCCCACCATAATCAGCACCAGTCGCAGAAGCAGTCAGTACCATCGCAGACAAGGTTCAGCGTGTGCTAGAAAACATTTTCATCAACAATTATTATTTTCTTATTGTGTATAGGCTGAAATCTTCAGTTTGTGAAGTTATTGTAATGTACTTGAAATGTATGGTAGATAGGAAGTCACTGGAAGGTTTCTCGTGGTGTCGTTAGTACCTTCCAAAAGGGATACTCTATTGTGGAAGTGAACGGAACGGGAGGGTTGCAAGATTAGTGTGGCCTACTAATCTGGACAACTATGGCTATTTTTTCTACACTGCTGAGTAGTGGCCAACCACACAGAGTTCTGGTGCTGACCATATAAATTTACCTGACTGGAATAAGGCTCTAAGCTTGATTATGGATCCTGAATTTGTTGCACGGGTGGGCTTCTGTTTAGGGAAAATCTGCCACTGTGTTTTTTGTTTGTTTTTGGTTTGACAGTCACAAGTAAATAGATTCACAGGATATGTACAGCAGCTGAAAAAGCTGGTGTATAATTCTGAGCAGACGTCATCGCAGGCACCTGAACTCTTGCTTCTACTGGCATCGTCAAATTCTACAATGGAGGAGGTCTTCCCGTGTAGATAGCTTCGATCCTTTAGTGGTGGAAGAACGGGTCTTTGTCCCATTACTGAGATTAGGAGGTTGTTTGATGTTGTCGGCATTTCCTTTCTCAATAAACATAGTTTCTTTAAACATCCCACTAACCATTTTCTCTTCATAGGTAATTGGAATGTGAGCAATCTGCACAGAGATTATTCTCTTGATGTTCTCACACAAGAGTTCCACTGTTATAATTCAGATATTCTCGCTTTGCAAGAGACCAGACGGACAGATAAAGGTCAGATTCTCAAAAATAATCTTAAATTTCTCTTTTCAGAGAGGGAAGATAATAAGCATCACCAAGGAGTAATTCTGCGCCATGGTGACACGCTAGTGATGGTCTTCTAGGATATGAGTGCATTAAAGAAATGTTCTTAGAGCCAAATTTCAAATAAGCATTAAAGACTTGAATGTTATCTTCTCTTATGCCCCCATTGTGGATGATGATGAGGGATGAGAATGATAGGTTTTATGGACAACTTCAGGATATTTTTAATTCTGTCAAGAAACGAGATATTATTCTTGTTCTAGGTGACTTCAATGTCATATTTGGTATTGATTCTGACCTTTAAGGAGGGGTGATAGGCCTTTTTGGTATTGGTAGCTGTAATGTAATGGGCAACGTCTCATACAGGTAAGTAAACTTAATGGTTTGAGAATGACTAACATTATTACAAACACTGCGACATACATAAGTACACATGGGTTTCGCCAGATGGGCTGCATAAGAATGTGATAGATTACATATTAACAGCAAATGGGCTAGTTCTGTTTGGTATACCAGGTCATATAGGTAAGCTGAAATTGGATCTGACCATTACCTTGTTAAAAGTGTCTGGCAACTTAAATAAAAAAAGTGTTGTACTAAGTTTTAAAATTTTACTTTAATTCTGAAGCTCTGAAAGACCCAGTTATAGCTAAAGCTTACCATTTTAGGTTATTTAGTCATTACGACAGTCATGGTTTGCTTACTACTGAAGTTGAGGAAGAATGGGACCGTTTTAAATAGTTTTTTTTTTTGGAAAACAACAGTACTCTTTTAGGAAAAAAAGGAGAACAGCAGGTAGAATTTGAGTAAAAATTCATTCAGCTTATTTTAGAAAGAAAGAACTGCAGTAATTTGATGAATCAATACCCTACTAGTCCTAGTAGAAAGCATTACAGAGAGCTTAATACACTTCTAAAAGATCAGTTAGCTGCTGATAGAATCTTTGGCTTGATGGCTTGGACAAAGCCGAAGAAGCACTTAGATAGCACAACAGCAGAGAGCTGTAGATTCGTTCAAAAAAGTATCCGAACACTGTGGTTGATAATAAAATTCAGAAAAAAGATCTGGCAACGTTTTTTTTAGAAATTGGTGATCTGGCAACCTTCGTGTCACGTGACACGGAGGTTGTCAGATCACCAATTTCTAAAAAAATCGTTGCCAGATATTTTTTCTGAATTCTGTAATCAACCACAGTGTTCGGATACTTTTTTGAACGACTGTACCAGATAGTTAATGTTTTGTGTGGTAGAAAAAGGACAAGTATATAGGTATTGAAGGATAAACAAGGTAAGATTATAGAAGGTGATGATTCTGTCATGTTTAGATGGGTTGAGCGTTTCAGTGATGTTCTAAACAACGTGGTTAGCTCTACTCTCATTGTTTCTAATGATGATAGAGGCATTACTGGCCTTCATGTTGGCCCTATACACAGCCTGAAGTTATTTCAGCTGTTTCTAAACTTAAACTACAGAAATCCCTAGGGATATATGAAGTTATTACAGAAATGCTTAGAGCTGGGAATGTTCCGGTTACCACATGGATGACTGAAATTTTGAACACGTTTTATGATCAAGGCATGGTTACTAAGGATTTTACCAGCGTTATTATTACCCCTATTTGTTTTAAAAAAAAGCCTTTTTACTCGTTTCAGGTAACGTTTTTTGCATGAATGTGTTTAATAGAATTAAGAATCTGGTTGACAGGCAAATGCATGATGAACATTATGCATTCAGAAGTGGTAGGGAATGTATAAATCAGATATATTCACACAGGCAGATTCTTGAGATGTGTTTAGAGATTCAGAAACTTCTGGTTACTAGCATTATATATTTCAAAAAAGGCTTTTGATTCTGTTGATCGAGAGATTGTATGACATACCTGAATAGTTTGTTAACATAATGACAGCTTTCTGTAGTAACACTGAGTCGGGTGTGAGAGTTGATAAGGCTTGTAGCAATTGGTTTAGCATTGGTTCTGTTCGAAAGCGTGCATTTTGTCTCCATTTCTCTTTAGTTTGGTTATTGATTATGTTATGGGAAATTCAGTGCAAGAGAAAGATTACAGCAAGGTCAATTAAATGGTAGGGATATATCAAAATTTCTGATTTAGATCATGCTGATAATTTAGCTCTTTTGGCGTATGATGTTGATGAGATGAACTCTTTCATTCGAGTTGTTGATGAGACTTGTAGTAGAGTAGGTTTGGTAATAAACAAAATGAAAACTAAAGTGATGAAAATTGGTCAGGCAGGCTGTGATTCAATTAATCTGAATAGTTGCAGTCTTGAGCAGGTGTCACAGTTTAATTAACTTGGGAGCTATGTAACAGATACTGGTGATGTGCAGCATGAGATTAACAGACGGAGAGGGATTGCTGCCGGGACTTTTAAAAATCTATAGAGAATGTGGAGAAATATGCATATACACCTAAAGGTCTAAAATTAGACTATATAATAGTTTGATTCTCTCTGTAGTAAATTATGGTAGTGAAGTTTAACCCTTTGTAAACAAGAAAACGGGAAAATTGATGATTTGATTCCAGATGTTTACGCAGTATCTTGGGCATCAGGTGGTACAACTTTGTAAGTAATGATCAGGTAACTAACTTTGTAACTAATGATGAGGTTAGGCAAAGGAGTCTGCAACCTCCTTTCAGCAGCATATTGTGCAGAGAGAGACTCCGTTGGTTTGGCCGTGTTGCCCGTATGGATAATTATAGATTAGCTAATAGGGTTATGAACAGTGTGCCTAAAGGCTTCAGAAAGAGGGGGAGACTTAGGATGCGGTGGGCAGATAATGTCAAACAGGACCTTATGAGAATTGGTGTGCAGTGGAAAGATGCAGCAGATACAGCTCAGGACAGATATGCTTGAAGAACTAAATTGCGCTGACTGGTTGGACCTCTGTAGCCCATGGCTGCTTGAGAATGATTATGATGATGACTTGTAATGTGTTTTTTGCTTACATACGTACTTACGTACATGCATACTCAAAGCCTGACAGAAGGAATCATGAAGCATCCATGGGTTATAGAGGTCCATCCAGAATGTGTAATTTAGTTCACCAAATGTCTCTGTCCTGAGCTACAGCTGTTTCATCTGGCCACTGTAGACCAATTCTAACGATGTCGTGTTAAGCATTGTCTGGTCACCGCATCCTAAGTCTCCCCCTCTTTCTGAAGCCTTTAGGCACACTGTTCATAACCCTATTCGCCAATCTATAATTATCCATACGGGCAACATGGGCAAACCAATGGAGTCTCTCTCTGCACAATATGATGCTTAAAGGAGGTTGCCGACTCCTTTGCCTAACCTCATCATTAGTTACAAAGTTAAACCACCTAATGACCAAGATACTGCATAATCATCTAGAATCCAAAGCATCTAGTTTCCTGTTATCTTGCTTAAAAATTGTCCATGTTTCACTACCATAACTAACCCTAGAAAGAACCAAACTATTATACAGTCTAATTTTAGTTTTCAGTTGTATACGCCTATTTATCCAGACTCGCCATAGATTCTTAAAAGTCCCGGCAGCAATCGCTATTCGTCTGTTAATCTCATGCCGCACATCACCAGTATCTGTTACATAGCTCCCAAGATAATTAAACTGTGACACTTGTTCAAGACTGCAACTATTGAGATTAATTGAATCACAGCCTGCCTGACCAATTTTCATCACTTTAGTTTTCATTTTGTTTATTACCAAACCTACTCTACTACAAGTCTCATCAACAGCTCGAATGAAAGAGTTCATCTCATCAACATCATACGCCAAAAGAGCTGAATTATCAGCATGATCTAAAGATAATTAAGATAATTTTGCTAATAAGCTCCCAAGATAATTAAGCTGTGACACCTGTTCAAGATTGCAACCCTTCAGATTAACTGAATCACAGCCTGCCTGACCAATTTTCATCACTTTAGTTTTTTCTCTGTTTATAACCAAACCTATTCTACTACATTTTTTTTTTCAGTTTCATCAACAGCTCGAATGAAAGAGTTCATCTCATCACCATCATTTGCCAAAAGGGCTAAATCATCAACATAGTTTAAATGAGAATTTTTTGTATCTCCAGACCATTTAAGGCCAAAATCTTTCCCTTGAAGTGAATTTCGCATAACATAATCAATAGCCAAGCTAAAGAGAAAAGGAGACAAAATGCACCCTTGTCGAACACCAGAAGTAATGCAAAACCAATTGCTACAAGCCTTACCAACTCTCACACACGACTCAGTGTTATTATAGAGAGCTTTCATTATGTTAACTAACTTGTCAGGTATACCATATGATCTCACAATCAACCACAAATTGTGACGATCAACAGAGTCGAAAGCCTTTTCGAAATCAACCAAGCTAGCAACCAAAGATTTCTGAAACTCTAAGCATTTCTCAAGAATCTGCCTAAGTGAAAAAATCTGATCGACACATCGCCTATCACTTATAAATCTACACTGCCCATCACGCTGTTATCCGTCAATCCAATTCTTAATCTTATTAAGCAGCACAAAGAACTTTACCTGGAACCGAAAGTACGCTGATACCACTATAATTATCGCAAGAACTGTGATCACTTAAAAAAAAATAAGGATAATAATAATAGCCCTTGTAAAATCTTAAAGAACAATGCCTTTATCAAAAAAGGTATTCAAAATTTTAGCCAACCTTGTGAAAACTGGATCATTCCCAGTTCTAAGCCTTTCAGTAGTGATTTCGTCCGCTCCTGGGGGTTTATATAGTTCAAGTTTAGAAATAACCAAAAAAAACTTGAGACTGTGATATAAGGCCAAAATTAAAGCCACAAAATTGGGGGTAGAATAACCACATCGTCTAAAATATCACTGAAATGCTCAGCCCACCTAATCATGATGGAATCTTCACCTTCAACAAACTTAACCTGCTTATCCCTCAATCACGGTATACAAGTTTTTTTATCTGGTAGAACTCCACGTTGTTGTGCTGTCCAGCTGCTTCCTCTGCTTTGTCAGCCAAACTACTAAGACAAAGAATCTTATCAGCTGTTAAATGACCCTTTACACGTTAATTAAGCTCTTTGTAATGCTGTGCATTAGGACTAGTAGGATGTTGATTCATATTATTCCTGCACTTCCTTCTTTCAGAAATAAGTTTCATAGCATTCTCACTCAAATTGTACAAATAAATAATGTTACGACAGATGAACGGGTAACAATAAAAACCATGATGTGAAGTGTCATGGCTCAGTGTCAAAATTTTGTTACTAATCTGTTGGAACATAAAGAGAGAGACTTTGAATTATAACGAGTTACGAAAACATTGGAATTTTACCGTAGTGTAGATAGTTGACCTGTATTTTAGTGGTGTTTTGTATTAAGTATTATTAGTACGAAGTTAGCATATGAAACCTAATTCAGTAGCAATAATAATTCGAAGAAGGCTACTAGTGGAAAAGTGAAGGAGATTTGCCGTCGATGAGATATTTAAGGTGAAATATAGAATCGAAAAGATAAATCTTGGTAACTTTTAGGTATATTCCCACCATAATTGTGTCGAGTATCGAATGTTTTCATGAAATTCCCTTTTTGCTTTGTGTAGAGTCTGCAAGAATGTAATACAACTATTCGAAATATTGTTAAGAATTGTGAAACATTATTTTGATTTTTAACTTCATACTGATGTCAGACAAATTTGTGTTTAGTTTAAATTATTATTTAAATGTGATGTAGTTGTCTTTATAATTACATTAGTTTATTTATCATTTGGTTTAATCATTTTTTATTTAACTGTTTTCTACTAAAATTCATAACAATTGCTATCAGAAGCGGAATATTATACTGAATGCCTTTCACTAGAAGTATGGATGAGTTGATAAAACTCATAAGTGAGATAAGAAGTGAAATAGCTGCTCAAAGATATGATACAGCTACTCAAAGCAGTAAACTTGGTGATATAGTTAGACAAAATAACGAGTTGAAAGCTGAAATGGTTACACAAAATAACGAGTAGAAAGCTGAAATGATTACACAAAATAACGAGTTGAAAGCTGAAATGACCACACAGAATAAGGAATTGAGAGTTTTAATGGCTTCTCAAATTAGTATGGCTATGGCTTTAAATTATTATTTAAATGTGATGTAGTTGTCTTTATAATTACATTAGTTTATTTATCATTTGGGTCGTAATCATTTTTTATTTAACTGTTTTCTACTAAAATTCATAACAATTGCTATCAGAAGCTGGGGCTTCTTTGTGCTGCTTTTGTCGAAAAGAGTCTTTTCCCAACCTTGTCTAGTGTTACTTTAGTACTAGTATTAGTAGAGTTATAGAGTTATAGGAAAAATGAAAGGCTAGTTGAAGAAAGGTGGGGAAGGAAAGGGATACAATTCGCTTTATAATACTATTTTTCTCACTAGGGAATGTCGTGAAGAAAACAATCCTTTAGCCTGCGTTCGTCATGTTGGCATACTGCAGAAAAGTTTGCTTACTCTACTGCAACACTTAGCTGAAGTGAATTTTAGAATATTTTTATATATTCTGGATTCCTCTGCTCAATTGTGGAGCAATGTTACCATTATTGTGGTTATTTTATTATCCTGTTGCAAAATTGTAGGATATTAATTCGTGAACTGTGATAATTTGCTACTCTTTTATCATACCTTTGGTGAATAACTACTTTAGTAGTGAGGAGTATACAGTATATTGAAGTTTCCTGTCCTCAGACTTTTTCACTTAATTTGTTTATACTTTTGCGCAGCATTTTGGTAGAGTATGTTGGCTGTTTAAGGTGAAATCATACTAATTATCCCTCTATTTTTGGAACATTTATAAATAGACTCTTTTTCATTTTAAATAATTATTTTTATGGATTCTTTATAATGTTCTGCTATTAGGGTGTGATATTTTTTGTTCATTGCATTTATGGCAGGCTGCATGGCCTGTTTAGTATATTTTAGTTTTATACCCCTTTTTCTTGGAGCTCTGAAGGATGGCAGTCTTGTCTATGTAATTTTTATAATTGTAAAGCTTCAAGTTCAAGTTCAAGTTTATTATCATAGAAATTCTACGTTAAAATATATCAAGATATAAACAACCCAAAAGCAGAAGCTTGACTTGATTGTTGTAGTACGTACATATTACATTTGAAAGTACAATAAATTGAAAATTAGTTTTAAGTACGAAAAAATAAGTGATAAAATACAATAATGCTAATTAATTAATAGCTGAAGTAATTAAGTTAAACGACTACAAATATCAGTATAACAGCAACAATCTAATTAACATGAAACATCACAAATATGCAGTGTGCATAAAGTAGCAGAGTAGGTGAAAAAACAAAAACAATATAATTTATTATCAAAAAACTGTAAACATATGTTCAATATCACTTATACGAAGAAAAACCTTTTTAATCCATTTTTATACGAAAGCAATCCACCGTTATAATTTCTTAAATCAAGGGATAAATAATTAAATATTTTAGGAGCTAAATAAGTTGTGTATTTGTGTATTAGTTCCTTTTCAACAAGGGAAATTTCATACTTCGTTCCATTGATCGCAGACAATAATTATCTATCCTTAGATTACAGAAGTTATCATTTACAAAAATATGTATCATTAATATATAGGCATACAAATTTCTGAAAGGTTAATATAAATATCTTCTTTCCATTATTCAGCTTGTCGTATTATCAACTGATCTTAATATATATTATTTTTTCAATGGAAGCTTAATAATCATTTTATGTTTTAATCTTAATTACATTTATGCTTCTGAGTTTGTGAAATTTCAGAAAATATAATATGGCTTTACTGATTTTATTTTTCTCTAGTTTTCAAGGAAGGGAAATTCAATAATGATCCCAGGATCCTTTCTTGGAGTTTATTAAGTTGCACAGTTTAATGTAGTTTAGTAGACTAAATTAATTTAATTAATTTAATTAATTTTTAGTTTAGTAGAACATTAGTTACAGTTTCTTTTTGTTGCAATTTTGACATTTGTGTGTGTGTACTTGTTCCTTTATATGCATTTTATCGTTAAGTCTTTGAGCAATTTATGAATTTAAATATGTTGGGGTCTATTAGTCTTCTGTAATTGTTTTCCAGGTTGGTTCATTAGTACTTATACAACATTCAAAGTATTTATGTTTCATTCTGTAAAATGAAAATTTTTTCCCACCCAGCTGATAAAATGTAGCATAGCGTTGCGACCATTTTAATATTTCTTGGCACTCTACCAACGAAATTTTCAATTTCTACCATAAACAGACCACTTGCAACATTCCTTAAACGTTTTGCCTTTTCCATATTTAGTACGCTCTAACGGAGTTAAATGAAGCTTTCTAAGGATTTGAAAAATGCGAATTATATTTCCTTAAACCTATCCGACTAAAAACATTTTTCCAAATATATCTTAAGACAAAACAGTTGCCTCCCCCCGTTGTAAAACGGGGCGGGGGTGGCTCAGTCGGTAGCGCGCCAGGCTCGTAATCTGTAGTTCCCAGGTTCGAGTCCAAGCTGGGTCAGCTTTGAGATTTATCTCCGCAAAATTCCCCGCCCTGCCCACGGTCAGTAGCGGACACCGATGGACTTGGAAAGGCCGCCGCCCGTCGGATGGGACGTTAAGCCGTGGCTCCGTGTGCGGGAGAGCCATACTCTGTGCACGTTAAAGAACAAGCTGGGTGGCCTTGACGGGAGGCTACCATCTGTCTCCCAACAGCTGTTCCAGTAGGTCCCCTCACCCAACCTTCTCTGAGCCTGCGGGGTCCATGTGACCTGGCCATTTAGCCCATGGTGTGCAAAAAAGTGCCGCTCAGAGGTAAAACAACCCAACCCAACCCGTTGTAAGAGAACTGCTTATTTTTGCTAATGCAAAACTCGCGATCTTCACATTCCACCTTCAAAATGAAAAATTTCTGCTATAACTGTATCGTTTGCAATATTCATCAGTTTTCACTTTTTTCCACCGTCATAGGGCGCAGTTAAAATTTTTGGGATATTCAGAATGTGTGAATGGCAATATTTTATCAACTCCGATACAATCCAAAGAGAATTTTTAACTTCTCTCTAAAAGCAAAGAAGCTGACAACTAGAGACGGACAGACAGATGACAAAGTGGAAACATAATTTTATTTTTCGGAAAACAAAATAAAAACGGGAAATTCTCTTAAGCGCTTACTGTGGAGGTCTGACAGGAATATTTAACTAAGAATGACGTTTGTCATATTCAGTCCGTCGATATTTAATAAGCATATCGATATTTAGCATGCAGTCATCGTGTCTTTGAGTTAAAACATGGTAAAAGTCAGGATGAAGCAGTCAGGTTTCTCAATGTGCAGAATAAAGCAATTCCAATGATAATTCGGAGAAGGAGGAAATATTGCCCGAGAAACGTCGAAATGCATTCCGAATAGCTTCGGTTCAAATTCAACTGGTATTTATCTCTAATTGCATGAAGCAGCAGAACCATGGCAATTTGCCAAACGTTTTTAAACTAAGTAAGCAGCTTGAAGAGTAATCTAAAGTCAGATTACTGCTAAAAGCATAGGCGTCACAGTCCAAATCGTCAAGAAAATGGATACATTTTTGCATAATTTAAATGCCCATTTTGAATATTTCGAAACGTTTTTCATATGTTGGCTTTTCAAAAGCCAAACAGAAACTTAACAAAAAATTCTGGAAGAAAGTATATTTTGCAAATACATTATGAATGAATATACCCTTGAAAATATCTATTTCAAAGTTAACCACGGTGAAAGTTATCTTATTGTTCAGGAAACGTCGGTTTGGAATTCCGTATTGACCGATATTATGTCCGTATATTCAAGACGAAAATTAAAACAAAATACCATTCCCTTTGGTGAGAATGCAGACAGGTTTGCCAATCATTAACTAGTTTTCTAAAAAATGAGCTAATATATTCGCTTTGTCATCTATCAGTCGGTTTATGTCAATGTATTCATTTGTAGACAGTCAAACTTTTTTTGTTTTCAGAAATAAATTAAAACTTTTTTTGAGTTGGATAGATATTGGTGAAAAATTACGATTACCATTTTTCGAATCTTCCAATTGCTTTAAAAACCTCCCCTCTAACGGAAAAAAGTAAATAAATTTAATTGAAAAAAGAAGTAAACAAGAATATGCTTCCAGCATGCACTGAGTCGATGGCCTCGCTTTGGTGGTCACTTCCGCTAACCGACCACCTTTTGCGTCTCATTTTACTATTATGTAAATGAAATAAAAATAAATACCCCTTCAAGCAGCTGCTTGCCATAGAAGACTGTGGAAAGCAGCTGCTTGAATATTAGAATTGAAAGAATATTAGTATTCTTCTGCGTGAGCAGAAATCAACACGAACATCCACGCCTTACCCGGTGCTCGAACCCAGGTCCCTTAGATCAGTAGCCAAGCGCGCTAACCACTCGGCCATGGGACGGCTACTATAATGTAGCAGACTACATAAATAAGAGTACCAAGCTTATAGCTTTTTTACTTCTGTCATCTGAATATTGCACCAAAGGCTTCATATGATTACAAACCAAAATTAGATAAAAGAATAAAATGAATATCAAAATTATCGATACGATTTAGATTTATTTTCTGTTTTTAGGGCCCTATAGGAAGACAGGTATTTTTAAAAATTTTCAATTTATATTTGTCTTAAAATGTTCTTTGCTTCTAAACGAAACAATCGAAAATCAAAGCAACTCGTAAAAAGGAAACTGAAACTACTCATATTAACATTAACATAATTATTTGTTCTTAATAATCCAATCCTGGTTAAAACGGATTTTATATTTATATTTTTCTCCTCCTAAAGGATGCAAACGGAAATTATTATTTGGTATTCATCATTTGTCATATCTAAACGATAACAATCGTTTAGATATGACAAATGACAAAAATCGCGATAACAAACGTAACATCGTTTTTTATTCGTTTTGTAATTATTAATTGCGTGTTACGAAGACAATCACAGCATTTACTTTACGGATCAGGGCTACGTCGGCTGCTTTACTATTGTCAACACGAATTTTATCATATGACTACAGTCCGAAATCTTAGCATTATTATATTACAACGATGACACAAATGCGCATGTTCTGAAAATACAATAGCGCTGAACTGCAGGAGTGTAGTGACTTTGTAGTGATCCTCTCTTTATTTCGGGGTGCGGGGCGGATCCCGAAGTACCCGCCCCCCATGGGGAAAGCACGTATTCCGTCTCACGACACTACACGTGCTTGGCAAGAGAAACCTAGAAGTAGAAGATGAAGTTTGTCTCAGAGGAGACCATTAGGGACTTGGAGTATGGGTGGTGTTAAAGGGGGTGCAGAGTGCAGCCCGGGTTGAAAAAGGAAGATAAGTAGTAGAGCGAAAGCAGCTCCTGGTCTCAAAGAATGGAATCCCGGAGCCGGCAGACAAGCCAGCCTATGTCCCTCAAGTGTGCCCTGACACGGGCACCCTCATTGGACACCGATACCAGCTCGCTTGCTGCCTCATTGACCGCCTGGGAGTCCCTGAGTTCGTTGGCGAACCCTTCCGTAATCAGGCACCTGAGGATATAGTGCCCGACATCTGCATCTGGAACACCACAGCCGCAGTAACTGTGGGTAGTGATCTGAAACCGCTCCAGGTATTTGGGGAAACTCCCATGTCCCGTCAGGACCTGCGTCAAATAGTGGTCAGAGGACATCAGGGATAGACTGACCCTTTTCAAGAATGTCTTTGTTTGAAGACCATTCTCAGTCGTATCCCAGAACCTCTGTCACTCCGTGAGTACTCTTCGACATAGTATAGACTTCAGGGTAATTTTAGAAGTCTTTACCGCTAACACAGGTTGAGTATTATTACCTGCTGAATGGGCCAGTTGGTCTGCCCGCTCATTCCCTTCATGACCTACATGTGCCTTGATCCAGGAGAAGGATACTCTGGGCAGGTTCTGACTGCCCAGGATACACTTGGTTTCATTAACTATTTGATGCCTGTTGGTTGCATCTTCAAGTGCTTGCAGAGCTGCCTGGCTGTCCGTGTACAGCCGGATGTCGCTATTATGACCGCCGTCATTGAGGGCCCAATTGAGGGCCTCTCTGATGGCAAGCAGCTCCGCTTGGAAGGCTGAGCCATTATTTGATACCTTCCTATTATAGTCATACAACTTGGCTCCTTGATTGTAGACAGTGAAGGCTAAGCCGACACCATCCTTGCTCTTGGAACCGTCGGTGTATATCTCAGTTCCTAATCCTTATGTTAACTCCGTGGACCAGGACACACATAGTCTTCTTGTGGGATGGATTATTCATCTCATAATCCTCAGGGTCATACTGAACTCCGAGGAATATTGCTTTCTCCTTAGCCTGCAGGACTCTAAAAATGGTCGCTTCTTTACCGACCGTCAAAAATAGCGGAGGAATCCCTGCTAACACCAGGAAGGCATCCGTAGATGTAGTCCTATAGGCCCTGGTGATTCGCAGTAAAGCTGGTCGTTGCACTACAATCAGCTTTCTACACATAATGGAGTGGTCCGTCGGGCGCCACCTGGCACCCGCCCCATAGGTTAGGATCCGCTCCGTGCCCCTGAGATAGATTTCCTTGAGGACTTCGCTTCTGAGTCCCCACGAGACGCGAGCCATTCGCCCCAGTTTACACATGACATTTGTGAATTTCGCTTTGAGCTCCTGCAAGTGTGGGATCCAGCTCATCCTCTCATCCAGAGTGATCCCCAAGTACTTAATAGTCGTCTTATGGCAGATATTTTGCCTTGTAATTTAAAAATTGGGTACCTCTTTTTGAGGACACCCTCTTTTGCAACCGTCATGGCTGTTGTGTTTGAAAAGCTGAACCTAAGCTTATTGTGCAGACACCATCCTTCTAGTATAGACAATGCTGCATTGCCAGCAGTCTCCATTCTCGCTCTGGACGGTGCTGTTATAACACGCAGCATATCATCAGCATAGGCCTGGAGCCAGATGCCCTCTGGTAGGGACAACTCCAGGGCAGTATCGGCGACCAAGTTCCAGATGAATGGCCCATTGCACGAAAACTGTGGGCAGCCTCTTTCCCAGTTTGCTGAGGCTGTCCTGCTAGCATAGGAGTAGCTGATCATCCTCTCACTGAAGCAATTGGCCACTGGAACAAAAATGTTTCTAGGACACGAACATTCTTTTAGTCTACTGAGAATTACAGGCCACCAGACGTTGTCGAAGGCGCCCATCACGTCCAAGGCTATAAGAGAGGTATGCATCTTGTGCATCTTATTCACCTTAGTTATGTCCATCACTTGTTTGATAGCAGCTGTGGTGGACTGGTCTGTCCTGAACCCAAATTACTTAGCGTTCAGGAATCCGTTCTTAGAACAGTGGAAATACAATCGGTTTGTCAAGAGTTTATCCAGTATTTTTCCCAACACCGGCAGCAGACATATTGATCTGTATGATCTTGTGTCTGCCGGATCTCTGCCTGCCTTGTTAAAAAGGACCAGGTCGGCCTGTTTCCAGGCTTTTGGGAAAATTCCCAGTCTCAAACATATGTTGAAGAGCTGGGTGAACAGATCTTTATGTTCATTAAACACCTGAGATATTATTTCCACAGTCAGACCATCGTACCCCTGGGCTTTACCCTGGGCCATATCTCTGATCACCTCTCCTAATTCCTCTTTCGTAAACGGAACGTCATCTTCTGTATCCGGTGGTATCCTGCTATGTTCTCTTAGGAGTTGATGTTCCGCATCATCAGAGCTCCTTTCATCTTTCGGGAATAGGTTATCTAGTAATACCTGGATTGTTTCACCAAAGGAAGTGGTCTTTGACCCATCTTCTTTGCGAAATATTCAAGTTCCAGGGGTTTGATGTGCTTCTCCATAGCCAGCTTGTACTGCAGAGTAAATGGGTTCTGTGCAGAGACATCACTACAAAATTTCTGCCAGGAGGTCAGCTGCACTCGACGTATAGCAAGCTTATATGCAGCCCGTTCCTTCCTGTATATTTCCTCTCTGGAACTTCTGTCCCCATTGCGGCACCTTTGGTACCTTTTTCTTAGAGCTCTTACCCTTTTTCTCTTGACACTGAGCTCAGGTGTCCACCAGGGCACCGATCTACTGCCTATCCTGGGTTGCCTCTTAAACCCAAAGGTTGTCTCGCATCCAGCGCTTACACAATCCGTCAAATCTCTGAGGATGTTATTTAGAGATACACAATGACCAATGTTAGTGACGCACTGGCTGATCTTCGCCAGTTCCGGTGTATCACAATGCATCAGCTTGCACCAGTCCGGAGTCCTGCCCACCGCAAACCTTTTTGCATGGTGTGGGGGAGGTGTTGTTCCACCCACAAGGAACACGATATAGTTATATTCGCTGTTGGTGACCTTGTCACTAACGCACCAATTCTGAACCATAGGAAACATCCGAGGCGTTACCAGGGTCAAGTCGATCCAGCTCTGACCTCGAGGGCCATGAAAACTTGCTGGTGTATCCCAATCATTTAATAAAAATAGATCAGCAGAGTTGATAAAATCCAGAATCATATCTCTTCTGATGTCTTGTCTATTTGAGCCCCACAGGGAGTATTTTGCATTGAAGTCACCACCGATTACTAAGTTCTAAGAGTTTACTCGAGCCAGGACGTTTTGTAGCTCAGTCAACCCGTCCTCTATCTTGTTATTCGGAGGACAGTAGATGGAGATGGCGTGTAATAATAATCGCCCATAGCCGATCTCTACCACTACTATAGTATCTGTGTGATATGCCAGGATGGCATTCACTTTGGGGTTCAAAACGACAATTCCAGCTTTTGGCTTGGCTCCTTTGATGCAAATAGCCTGCTGGTCAGAGGGAGCCCCCTGATGATGTTCTCTGTGCAATAAGGTTCCTGCACTAGAGCAACATCGACTCCTTCTTCTTTTATCTCCTGGCTGAGTTGGGTCATCGCGGCCATTTCCCTGTTCAAATTTATCTGAATAAATTTCAGACTCGCCCTTCGACCACCTAGAAGCCTACTGTCCATAGTCGGTACGCTTTTGTAACAACTTCAGTTCTCTGCAGTACGACGGACAATTGGTGTCCATCGCATTGTGGCCAATGTCATATTTGGCCCGGCGATCCATGTTTGCAGTTTTGCAAACTATGCATTTTGGCTTCGGTTTCTTGCACTCCTTGAATGAGTGCTTGCCGCGCACTGCGAACACCATTGCGTCTTTTGAACACAGTCTTTTTGCATGTGCCCAAATGCGTAACAGTTATAGCATCTGAGCACACAGATGTATTCCTTAACAAAACAACGTGACCATCCCACGTTTATCTTACCTACTTCAAGCAGTTTTCTATGTGAGGCACTGCTAGCCTCCAAAACCCAGTGGACTGTGTTTTCCACTCTTGCTTTTACCGAGAACAGCGGGGCTAGATCCGCATTTCCCTCTTTAAGCCCATTCTGATTTTGGATGACCTTCTGAAGGTCCTCGCGGCGGATGTCCTTATCCACTCCACATACCATGAGTTTTGGCCTTAGCCTCTTGGCGGACGTGGCCTCTAAAACGTCTTTAAGTGCTTCATGGCTGTCTACTGCCTTCTTTAGACAGTCCATGTCACTTTGAGAGCTGCATTCAATGATGACGCCGTTTACTCTCATCGCCTTAACTGTCATCACTCCGAGATTTAGTTCTGAGGGGTTGATACTGTTCTTTAGGCTATCCCTAACTTCAATTGCTGTCTTCTCTTTATCTTTTGAGTAGGCCAGCAGGGTATGCCTCTGTTTGGGGGGAGTAGGCTTTTTTGCTGCCACTGAGCCTCCTTTCTCTGACGCTCGTCCACCAACAGCTTTGCGTAAGTTGGTGGCTTCTCTTTTGTCACTGCGGAACTTGCAGCTCTCTCAGTGATGCGCCCTCTCATTGTAGCGATCTGTATCTCCTGATCGCAGACTATGGTGTGCATCTTCTTGGCTGCACCCATTACTATGTCTCTAAGTTCGTTGTCTACCCTGTATCTGAACGTCGCCACCGCGAGTTCCTCTAGAAGGCCAGCAGCAGTGGCCAGCCTCCCCGAACCCATCTCGTCTCCGTTGGGTTCCTCTGCTTTTTCCGGGGCCGTCTTACTGTTCGGGCACCCTTCATCGACACCTTTATTACTTGAGTCCTCTGTACCTGTTGTAGGCCCATCTCTTTCTCCATCATTACTTGTGCTGGGAGGGGGAGTCTCTGGGACTTCCTCCACAACCACTTCGAGATCAGCTTCCTCTGTGGGCTTGTTGTCTTTTTTAGCTATCCTTTTTACTTTAGATCCACCTGATTCCGTCGTCGTCTTCATCGGTTTCATCGTTGTTTATGGGGTATTCCACCGAGGTGGTCTCCACCCACAACCGAGCCCTGCAAGGGCAGGCCTCAGAGCTTGAGTATAATGCTCGAGGTCCTCAGAGCTTCACCCAGGTTATACCCAGACTTCCGTTCTCCCTCGGATCAGATCATGATCCGGGATAAAACCCAGACTGATCCGGGTTCTGGTCCGGACTCAACCCCTATCGTCGGAAATCCCTTCCACTCGGTTGGCTCTGCAACCGCTCCTGACCCACCTCGGACATAGGAGTAGGACAGGGGATGCCTCACGAACCAATTGATCTGAGTGAGCCAGCTCAGACCTCCCGTTTTATTGAAGCAGGGGCCAAGGACGGTGTATTGGGCTGCCAGCTTTCCTGACCCTCAACCGCCAGGATCCCCTTTTCCACATTATGGGTCTCTACCTACGGTAAACTGGTGGGCCACTCATAGGCATGGCAACCATGATAAGAACTCCATCAAGCCCATATGGGCCCAACCTGTCCTGCTCAACTGGCCTCCCATTTCCCTATTAGATATGTTGCTCAATTTTTAGCAATCTATGGTCAGTATCCTCACTTTTGTAGTGATCCGTGACACTTGATTGATTGGCTCCACCAGAACAACCAATAGTTGAAGATTTGTTACTTAGTGAAAATCTTTATTTGATTGTGGAAGGCTCAACTATAGAGCTCAACAAGCCTAAACTTTCCTGATAAGATGTGTTTGAATCGGGTTGCCAACATTTTATTCTGCAAATGAATGATACTTATGTATGAAAATTTTAAGAACATTTGGTATAAAAATGTGAAATATGTTGGAAATATGGTTTACAAGAAAATGGCAATATTATGTTTAAATTTCATTTCTCATCAGCAATGCGTAGCTGAATCGATTAAAAGTCTCCTGTCAAGGCCACCCAGCGTGTTTTTTTTAACATCACAGAGCACTTCTGTACACGGGGCCATGGCTTTAGTCCCCATCCGACGGACGGTACCTTTTCCATCGATCGAAATCTACTTTCTTACTGAGGGGTTTAATTAGGAATAAATCTCAATGCTGGCCCAACTGGGACTCGAACCGGGAAACTGAAATTACGAGCCTTGCAGTGTGCCTACTGGATTAACCTCTGCCCCCTAAAGCGAAAATAAAACAGAATACCAATGTTGAAATCAGTTACTCAATGTTGGGTTGAGTTGGGTTGTTTTAACTCTGAGCGGCACATTTTTATGCACTATGGGCTAAATGGCCAGGTCACAAGGACTCCGAAGGCTCAGAGAAGGTTGGGGGGAGGGGACCCACTGGAACAACTGTTGGGAGACAGATGTTAGCCTCCCGTCAAGGCCATCCAGTGTGTTTCAAATGTGCACAGGGTACGGCGCTCCCGCACATGGGCCACAGCTTAACGTCCCATCAGATGGACGGCGGTATTTCCAAGCCCATCGGTATCCTCCATTGACTGAGGATAGGGTGGTGAGTTTTGCAGAGATAAATCTCAACGCTGACCTAGCTGGAACTCGAACTTGGAAAATACAGAATACGAGTCTGGTACACTAACAACTGAGCCACCCCGCCCTCTTCAATGTGTACAAAGCTTATTGAGTATTTCGCTGAATTTCTGGCTTAACATCGTCAGCATCTAAAACCTGACATATTTTCTTACTGCTTACTTATTAGCACTTGAAACTTTTTTCAGTCTGTTTAGTTATTAATTTTTATTTTTTAATAGCATCAGGAATATACCGTGGCTCTCTTAGTGGCATATTTCTTGTAGCTTTTGAAGTCAAAATTCTCTAGGATGGCACATTTCATGTAAAATTTATGTAATTTGGACTAAATATTTTCCCAGAAAGTTATATTTCTCTCAATTCATATTATTTTTCGAATCGGTCTCATACTAAAAGAAAAATAAATCACACCATTTCCTATTTCTGATAGCTGATTGACCCTGAATTCGAATATAATATTAATGCTTTGTGGAGAGGAAACAAGATTCATAATTTTTTAATTTTATACTGATAGTGTGTGTTCATAAACCAATACATTTTTTTTTTTACATTACTGCAGACGGCGGACATAACCTCTACCAAATCATCGTCACCAATCAACACATCAGGACTCATGCAAAGGAAAGGTTTACGTTGTTTGGTTTTGAATAAATGCAAGAATTCGGTGGATAATCACGGACACAAAACTCGTGCGCTCCCACCACTGATTGTTGGAAGCTTTTAATCGAAGCTCCCACTGCAAGCGACCTCGTCAAGAGGCAATGGATACGCATCTCACTAGAGTGTCCAAGTTCGGCCGGCGGAGGAGAAGGAGGGTCGGCTCCGTGGTGATATATTTATTGCTTCGGTGGGGGGAAGAGAAGCCTGAGGTGCTTGATGTCTGCTGAAACGGCTGACTGCCCACTGAAACAAAGCTATGCGACTTTTCGTCCACATATTCGTATATAAAGAAGCATATAATATAGAATCTAAGTAATTAAGTTTACAGAATGGAATATAATACACATTATTGTTTTTAATTTTTTTAAGAAATGTGATTAGAAAATAAATTATTTTCAAAAAGTGTTGTGACTTACAGTAGTGAAATGCTACATAATGAAGAGTAGCGCTATCTAGTGTCTGTATGTCTAGTGTCTGTATGTAAGGGGACATATTTCATGGTTAAATCTGCAAGTGAAAAAAACGTATATTTAAAAATATTTTCTCTTTTTTCTATTTTTGACTCAGCCATAATTTTATTTTCAAGTTTCTGTAATCCCCTACAATTTCTGTAACTCGAACAATCTTTTATTTCTGTGTAGTTGTGACCCAAAATATTTACCATTGCAACTATATGGCTTTCACTTCCCCTTAAATATTGAATATAAAAAAGAAAATAGCTTTGTTTAATAGTATTTTTTTTTATTTTGCGTCATAACAAATACAATATCATACAAAAGTTTCCTTTTATAGCAAATATAATAAAAGCATAAATTTATGCATAGTTTTGCATTATAATAACTATAACAAATATATATATTTATATATAATTTTGTTTTATATTAAATGTAATAAACATACAAAGGCTTTGTTTTATAATAAATATAAGTGTAAAAATATTTTTTTTTACCATTACAATTTTGTTGGTTAGTTAGTAAACTGTTTGTAAGTAATTAAAATTTTCTTGTTTAATTATTAAATTGTTTTTTCTTAGTAATCACAATTTTAGTTATTTTAATAATAGATCTGAGAAAGATCGAATAAAAAACATTTTTATATAGAATTAAAATTTTCAGGAATTACTATTTGCTTTTTTTTTAATTAACAGGCCTGTTTGATACTCTTGTAGATGGTTGGTATTACAAATAAATGAAATTTGAAAATAATTAAGCTATTATTTTGCAAAATTCTGTGCAAAATAACAGCATAATTAATTACTTAATGAATGTATAACGTAAAAAATGTAAAAATCACATTACAAAATTTGCATAGCTGAATAAATTAAATGTATAATATAAAATTATACAAAATGTAATTTGTGTTTGCCAAGATGTATCTAGTTTATACATATTAGTAAGTGATTGATCACTGATTTTACGTTTTATTCATTTTTGCTTTCTTTCCGGGTCACATATAGAAAGTTAGATTTTATTTGGTTTTTATTTATATATTTTAGTTCTTGCTAAAGTGTCAGGAGACACACTAAAACTATCATCTTTTCTCTACTTCAGAGAAAGGAATTGTTATATTCCCTATGTGACTCTGCACGATATAAGCTTTCATTTAATACATGTAAAAGTCTTTATAATCGGCATTCGTTAATTCCGTTTCCCACTTTTTAAGAGACTAAATGACGGTGGAACTTTTGAGGCGGAACTTGACAACTCAAGCGGAAAGTTTTCATTGACACATAAATTATTATGATCTACCTTTGTTTTCGTAAGATAAAATGAAATAATATTTAACACATTTCCTCTATCCTTCTAGGCAAAACGCAATGGATAAAAGTTTCTATCGTCTATGACAGTGGTTCTGAACCTGAGGTTCCCAGCCCCCAAGGGGTCCACAAAGATAGTAATTGGAGTCCGCGAACTACTTTTATTATTTCAGAAATCTCTTGAGGAAATCTTGCATTTTCAGCGATTATATTATTTAAGTTTTCGTTTAAAAGTCGCGTCAAGTTTTATTGCTTTTCGCAGGAATTAAGTGAATTCAATATGGTGACATTTACTATCTATTCCGACCACAACCTGTGACTGGCGGTTTATGACATGGATTTCTGTAGTATCGAATTTCTCTTCTCAAATGTTTTGTTTGAAATTGCAAAATAACCAATAAATGAACAGAAGATAAAGAAATAGATATGTAACCCATTCTTGGGACTTTTATGGAATTCTCATTGAGAGGATCTATATTTTAGTTAAATAAAGTGTAAAGAGCAATAATCGGAAGATAGTCATAGAAAAAGACAAATTTCACAAGAGGGATCTGCAAGAGTACCGTACTTCATAGGGTGTCGGCAGAGAGAATTAGTCTTTATTGGGGTTCAGTAAAAAAGAGTTAGACTTCATTGGATTTAAGTAGAAGGAGTTAGATTTGAATGGGGTTCAACAGAGTCAGACTTCACAGGGATGAAAAGATAGAAAGAGACCACAGGAACAACTGGTCTATGATAATGTCGTGCTCACATTTCTTGAAATGTGAGCCCGACATAACTGTCAGGACCAGATTCCCTCCGCCACATTGTTGTTTACGTCCTTCAGGTCTCAGCCTTCCCTGTTTCTTCCATTTTTTTCTCCAATGCTTGAGCCGCTGGTTCTTCTTCCCAAATGGCACCCTCTGCTGATGTCGATTCCTTTTATTCAGAGCCCCACAAAGCGAATAACAACTTCAGCGATGTGGGGTGCTGCGAGTCGCAGACGACATCAGTGAATCAATCGCCAAGTACCACGCTTAACCAGATGGTTTCGTGGACGCCACAGACTCGCACCACGAGAGCACGTAGAGACGAAAATTGAGACTTTCTGACTGGCTTGAAACATTTGTGGTGGTGTGTATAAGTGTCTCGTGGAGCCCCAACGAAGAACAATGGTGACGGCCCAGGACGGAATGATCAGCCACAAGACTCGACACTCTGATCCGCTAACCGGAAAAACTGAGGACAATTTCGTTCTGAGTCGCAGATTTTTGAGTCCGCTGAGACTGCCCTGATGCAAACGAATTGAGAGTCTCACCGTTTCCTTTACGGCAAAGGAACGAGTTACTGTGGCATTTTTCCTATTCTGGTCTCCCCCTCTTACAGTGTATGACTTTTGAGACGAATCGAGTCTCCGCCACTGCCTAGACCTCTCGAATAGCCACCTAGGAGGTCTCTATACCTATGTTATGCAGAAAAAAATGCTTTTCTGGTGTAAATAAATGTGTTTACCAGGAAAGGTTGGTTATACTGCAATGATTTGGCATTGCCCTCGTTGAATTCAATTAATAGCAATCGCGGCATCAGGCCCACTTTCCAAGGAATGATGAGCCTAATCAAAATAACACAGCGCTTTGATTTACCCCCTTGCCCTCATTTCTGATTAGTTCGCCCCTAACGTCAAGCCACCCCAAGACACTCAGCTGTGGCACGACAATATTCCCAACATGACCACATTACAACATTTGGTGCGTAACTCGATAGGATCGGTCACCGGATTGAAAAGATACGGTGAAACTAATAAGGTTATATATAATAATAAGGTATATATTATCAATCGTTTTAGCAAATATACTATGCAAATTAACCAATTATAATTTTTTAAATGTCTATCTTCCTATATGCGCCATAAAAGGCGAAAGAAAAAGGGTAAAACACTAAAGATGAAATTAATTACTGAATCAGTATTACTTTCAAAGGATACTTGAACACCTGGAATTTTTGTGCAGGTTGCTAAGAGAAACTAATTTTGGCATACTAACAGAATAATGGGAGGAAGAAAAAATTGACAGCCTTATTGGCTGCCTTCTATCGCAAATTTGACACCCTATTTTCCTTTGAAGTTAATATGAATTCAGTAAGTAACCTCATAATTGGTATGTTTTACTTTTATCATTTATATGTTAGGGTGCATATAAAATTTAGACATTTTATTTTTTTTTTACATCTATATATATAATTTTTCTTCACTGGCAATTTCGCAGATATCTTTGTCACTAAAAACACAGTTTTTTCTCTGTTTTGTAGAAGAAAAGCTTTCACTGTCTTAAGCTTTTGTTTGACATAATATAAAAATAAAACTAAATACGTAACACGTATAAAAATGACACTTTGAATCGACTCCCATCAAATTTACCTCCCTCTTTTTAGGGGAGGAAGAAAGAGGAGTATAAATTGAGGTAGCCCACAGCATTTTTGAGCCACGAACTTAAGGTATAACATGTTGAAATTTATAAAATGTCCCTCCCATTTTTTAAATTTTTAATTTTTTTGGGGGGGAAAGAATTATGACTCGAACTTCAGATAGTCTATGACACTTCACAAACCTTATTTGTTTCATAGCTCGTTACTCTAGCTGTCGAGTTAAAGACATATAGTGGAACAATCATTAATACCTTTCCCATACTTATGGGACAAGAAAGCTGGGAGAGGGAGGGGCTATGATAATATTTTACAACCTGTGAAATTTCCCAAGTCAGAAGCTATCATTGGTCACCTAACTTCCTACCATCGGCGCTGCCATTCAGAAAATATACTGGAATACCCGTTCACAATTTCCCTTTTGTAGGAAAAAGAAAGCATGGGGATAATCTTTTTATATTATATTTTATATATCATATGACTCTCCTAAATTCACAAGCTCATTGAGTTCAGAAGATGCGAGAACAATCGATTGCATCATTTTTCCTTTTTCTGGCGGGGAAGAAAGCGCAAGGATTAGTTTTTCTACAGCCTATGAAACTCTCCTTGTCATAAGCTTTCATTTTATACATAACTCGGTGAGATCAATCAGCATGTTGGGAAGATATGGTGAAAGAACCGTTTTGACAAACACACAAGACAGCAAATCGACAAATGACGAATGAAAACAATAAGAAGATTAATAAAAAAAAGGTTTGGTCGTTTGAGTACCCTAGACCACGTTTACCTAGATCTTTTATTAGGTTTTACATTAATGACTCATATTCTTTGTCTTTCTCAATTCATAGTTGTTTTTGAGAAAGAAACTGTATACTGCATTTAGACTGACTTTTTAAAGAAGATAATAAAATTATACATTGCATTGTGCAGGGAAGTAATTTTTCTTTCATTAAAAAAATTAAAAAAAATTAATCATGTTTAGAATGAAACTACACTGGATTTAGACCGATACTTTTATTTATTTTAAAATGAAAGTGTACACTGCATTTAGACTTTGTAGAAAAAAACTATACATTGGATTTAGACTACTTTTTTAGAATAAAAATTACAGAGTAGTATAGTTCAATAATAATAATAATCTTTATTCATATTCATGTTAGTTATACAAAAGTTTAAACAAAACAATCGCAGTTTAAACAAAACCCGCAAAGCAATCGCTTATCTGCAGGAGAGAAGAATAATAACGTTACAGGAAAATACATAAGACATCAAGATATTTTGAGAACGAAACTGTACTTTTTAAATGACATTTTATACTGCATTAAACTACAGAGAGTTGCACCATTGTAATAGCCGAAATATTCCTATGTAAAAGGTTAAAACATTGTTTCGACCTAGTTGATGATTTTGTCATTCAACTCTTACACTTTGGTTTTTGAAAATTCGTAGTAATAAAATCTTTACCTTCACCATCAGTTCTCAGAAAACTGGATGTGTTTAAACAGTCTTTTGTGTGGAAATATCAATGAGAATAACAACCATTCTGATATGAAATTTAGTCGTTTCTCACAAGCGAGCAAATTAATCAAAACTTGACTGATCTTTCGCGATTTAATTAATACAGGAATGCTTCTCTTAATGCAGTGGATTCAAATAGTTTCGTAATTTCAGTGCACATCAAAAATTTACTTTGTTTTTCTTATTAATAGCGTATACTAAACTTTGATCTATGCAATTTTAAACTTTGATCTATTAAATTTGAATAATATACAATGAAAGCACAATTTATCATACACATTGCACCCATTCACAAATATGTCCTTCTCTTTCACAATAACGTGGGGATCCGAAACCCCATATGGGATAATATAGGATAAATATGGATAAATAGGTCAGATACCTAATTCCTGTATAGCGTGCCTGCTGTTGTTATGACACGGCAACCTGAGCGAGTTTGATTGTGGGCAGATAGTCGTTGTAAGGAAGATGGAGTCTCCATATCATTGACTGAAGAACGTCTGGAATTTCTGTGTACTACTGTCTTTCCTAATTCCAGTTGATTGGAGTAAACAGATATCAGGGGCAAGCAATTGAAAAAGGAGGACAGGGGAAAAAATGGTGTTGTGTCATCCACAGGGTCGCACTCAGCATTCTGCTGAGGATGAGACTCCAGCCACAATATATTTTGAACGGAATGTGTATTTGCCATCTACCGATTTTCTAGAGTTGAATCAAACAATGCATTCATGAGAAACATTATGCTACACGAATTTCCATGTCAACACATTTAATGATTCATCATTTATTCAGACACCGCTAAAAATGGACAGTGATAAAGGTTCCAATGGCAAACAGAAACACTCAGTGTGACGTAGGCGAAATTTGACAATAGACTTTCAATCAAGGAGGGGGGGGGGACCAGAACAGGAAAAATATGCAAATAAATCATTCTCCTAAAGCACGAGATGGTGAAGAGGGCAAAGACGACATGCCTTTCATGCTCCTTTCATGCCCCTTTCATTCAGAGGGTTTAATTTGTCTGCTCCTTTCTTCAGGCTTACTTCCACTCCATTAAACAGGCTTAATTCTGTTGGAATGACATTACTAAAACGATGCGTGCTGGTGATCTGACAACATGAGTGTCGATAGACATGCGAGGAGCACACCACAACCAGCAACTGATCATGACAGAGGCAGAAACACAGAAGAGGGGGAAGCGATGGCTCTTGTCTCCCTTGTCAGACTGTACCGAGGGTCAGGGGACGTGCACTAAAAGTTCGTGCCTGCCCCCATTGCCAGCACAAGGTTTCCTCAGCATCTGGTCTCATCGTGCACATTTGGCGAAGTACTGGTTGGAGAAGCATTCCACTGAGTTCATTACCCTCAAATGGCCCTCAAAACCCACCACCGTAAACTCTCAGCGCTTTACGGATGGCTGTCCTGAAATCATGGACTTTATTTTTCCCGTACGTATTCAACATCTGGTAGAGTCCATGCCACGACATGTTGCTGTTATTGTGAGGACGAAAGCTGGAGCCACACGTTATTTGGTAGGTGTGTATAATAAATTGCCCTTTTAGTGTATATACCGTCCCGTGGCTGAGTGGTTAGCGCGCTTGGCTACTGATCTAAGGAACCTAGGTTCGAGCCCCGGAGAAGGCTTGGACGTTTATGTTGTTTTTCTGCTGAGGTCCTACCATCCTCACAGACCTTCTACTATGGCATATAAACTTACAGGATCCTGTCAGACCTCTGTGGCAAGCAGCTGCTTGAGGGGGTATTTATGATTTTTATTTTATTTTTTTACTCTAATACTGTCATAAATAAGTTATTCTTATTCCAGAGTAGTTTGTTCACATTATACGAATCCCCCTTTGCACAGTGCTTTCCCCCATGACGTCACCGACCACGCCCCTATGACGTCACCGACCACGCCCCCTCTCACCCCCTCCCCTATGACGCAACATGACGTAATCATTACATAATCATTATGTAACGGGCTACGCCCCTTTATTAAAAATTCCTTCCCCTTTATTAAACCCCACTTTCCCCCTCAGTGGCGCCACCTGTTGACAGTGAGAAGTACTATTTTCCCAAAAAACCCCTATTTTTATTCTAATTCTTCGATTTTTGATTTCCCCCTTTATAAAAAAAATTCCTCCCCCTTATGGAAAAACCCCTGGCGCCATCTGGTGCCTGTGAGGAACACTAATTCCCAAAAAGCCCCTATTTTTATTCTAATTCTTCGATTTTTCTTTATTTTACCCCAATGGTTGACTGGGACTACCGCAGAGCGTTGTGCAGGCTCTGAGACGTAAACGACAGAGACGTCTGTAGACCCTGCCAGTGTGAAGACATCAAGTGTTTTCATCTCCAGATACTCGAACTAGTACAACTATGCAAAACATCTGTATGGTTCTAGACCTCGACGGTTTCCGTGTAAATGGTCGTTTCCTAGTGCATGAACTTGGATATGCAACTCTGAATGGGAAATGTGGTGTCTATCGTTTCAATCTTCGACAACACCAACCTTTGTCAGCAAAAGACAGAAGGACAGCCAACTACGTGTCTAAATATGTGATAGGTCTACCCTTTCATCCTCTACCTCGAGAAAAGGTGTGGTCGCTAGATCACGTCCCTAACATCGTGAAATATGTTTACAAACTTGCACGTACTGAAGAAGCTACTGTGGTGGGTTACAAAGGAGGTACTGTGGAAAGAATTCTCTTGGAACAATTAAATCTTCCCAGTGTTAATTTCGAACTTTACGGTTGCCCCAAATATTGTGATCTCCCCAAAGTTTCCGAGTTCGAATGCGGATATCACACCGGAGAGGACGTCCACTGCTCTTTAGCAGAAACAGTTGCTTTCTTCGGATGGATCGATCGTCGAGAGTATGTCTCAACAAACACTTGCTTATCAGCTCGTTCCTGATTGGTCGTCTCAGGTGGTGTGGCTCTCTAGTTAAATAGGGAGCGAGTGCTCTGTGCCGCATTGTTCACGATGCAGCCTAGCAATCCAGATGCGTGGTGTCTCGGTGAAGATGTGTACGTCGTGCCCTCACTGTTCAAAAATAAGTTTTCTGTGCACGTACGCTGCTACAAGAAATTTGAAAATGGTGAAATCATCTACCCTACACCAGCAGGAGTTAGCCTCTCCATACCTGAATGGGAGGCTTTGTGTGCCGCGGTACCCCACATAGAGGACAAAGTGAAAATCAGTCCCAATCAACAGACATGGTACGTGATGCACGGTTTACGTGCCTACATGTATAGCACTGCAGGTGGTGAACGCTGTGTCGACTTCATCAAAGAATCAGCAGACCAAAGAACTCTACAGTTCCGTGTGGTGAGACGCTGTATAACATTGAACGCTTCGCAGTTGCTCACGCTGGCTATTCACTTAGACGAGGTGATGCACATTGTGCACAACGTGTGCGGGACCCCCAAAGATCACCAACTCCGTACAGCCATTATGGAACATTCTGAATCCATTCGTCCTTTCCTACTGAGTCCTGTTTTCGACGGTCCCGATTGTGTTTACCCGCTTCTAGTGAATATTTTTCAGCAAGAACTTATGCGTGTGATACCGTTAGATGGACTGCAACCCGAAGAAAAAATACCGACTATCGTAGGGTGGTCTGGTGACTTGGACATTAATGGTCTAGCACAGGTATTTGTGGATACGGCCTGGAAGAGAGGTCTATTGAATTTTGTAGATTCTGGTTTTGTTTGCAATCTAAAATATAATGCTATTGTCGACGAGGCAAAAAATGAAATATATAAATTAAATAAATAATTGTAACCTTATATAATGTGTCTGTCTTTTCATCCTATGTCATTTTAGTTTTGGTATGGATAGGAGAAAGAAGGTGTTAGCTAGTGTGGGTAGTGTAATCGTGACATTGTTAACGATAGCCTTACTTGTATTAGAACTTGTAGCTCCTAGTAAAAATATTCAGTGTGGGGAGTCAAAAGCCTTAGACGGAGAATACAAAATTCGTGTGTGTAACTTAACAGTGGATATCAGACAGTTTATAGGTGACGTTCCTACAGTGAC
Organism: Ryuthela nishihirai; assembly: GCA_038380435.1. Classification (NCBI taxonomy): domain Eukaryota; kingdom Metazoa; phylum Arthropoda; class Arachnida; order Araneae; family Heptathelidae; genus Ryuthela; species Ryuthela nishihirai. The sequence goes on along the minus strand of JAWZYU010000018.1, from coordinate 54,947,109 downwards.
AGGTGTTACACTTTCACTACATCAATGGCAAAACCTGGTGGGGTACGACGTCTGGGTGCAGCAGAAAACAAAACTTTGGAGTCCCATTATTTCGACCCCGAAAGAGGATTCAGTAGTGTAAAAAAGTTGGCACAGAATACGGGACTGCCTCTCAAACTCGTCCGAGAATGGTTAGAAAAGCAGCCTGCCTACACGTTACATAAACCTGTTCGTAGAAAGTTCCCTCGTAACAAAGTTTACGTCACAGGGTTAGACGAACAATGGCAAGCCGATCTCATGGTCGTGAAAAATCTAACTCGCTTCAATGACGGGTATATGCTACATATTAACAGTCATCGATGTGTTCTCGAGATACTGGTGGGCGGTGGCCATGAAGGCTAAAACGGGGAAAGAAATGGTCTCAGCTTTCAAAAAAATCCTTTCCAAGGGTCGATCCCCAATGAATTTAAATACTGATCAGGGTACGGAATTTACCAACCAGAAATTCCTGAAAAAGAAAGGTATTCGGTTCTTTGCTACATACTCCGACAAAAAAGCAGCTTTGGTGGAGAGATGGAATCGTACCCTACGCGAGAGACTGGGGAGATATTATACACGCAACAATACCTACCGCTACCTGGACGTGCTGCAGCGTGTTGTAAGGGGATACAATGCCACCATTCACAGTGCACACGATATGGCCCCCAAGGACGTGACCTTATGCAACGAAGACATAGTGTGGGTTCGACTCTATCACAATCCGAGTGTAGTAAAAGAAAAACCAGCATTTAAAGTAGGTGACACAGTTCGACTAGCCAGTGTAAAAGCGCCCTTCAAGAAGGCAGGTACACATTTGTGGACCGAAGAAATATTTATAGTCGACAAGGTATTACAACGCCAGCCCCCTGTGTATGTCATAAGGGATTCTGAGGGAGAAGTGTTGAAAGGCACATTCTATAAATCGGAGCTTCAAAAAGTGACAGAACCCGAACTTTACATGGTTGAGAAAATAATCGAGAGAAAAGGTCAAAAGGCACTGGTCAAATTTCGCGGATATCCCAAACCGTCCTGGATCCCTAAAAAATGGATAGTTTCTACCTGACTCTCCCCTCCACGGCTAGTCAGAATATTTATCCGAACAATTCCCAGACTGATTTCACAGTCCGTCTGGCACAACCCCTAAGACTGAGCGGAAAATGGAAAGTGGGACTAGCTGAAGTTCACTTACCTGTGAGCTGGTACAATGTGGACGGTTCTAACGACACATATGAATATTACGCCCCTGCCATCCCTGAAGAATACAGGAAAATCAAACTTAAACCGGGTAAAATAACTCGAATGGAGCTGTTGTCTCTCCTCACCACACAGCTCCCCAAAGAAATAATAGTTTCCTATAGCGGTGGTTACTGGGTATTCAAACCGAGTGAGGGGTACGGTTTGATGTTCCCTAAAACGAATTTCGGTAAACTTCTGTGTATCAGAGAGGGAGAAGTTGACAAACCCTTCCATCAACGATTTGCCAGCAAACTTGCAATACACCAACTTTCGACATAGATGACGAGTGTTATTTCTACGTGATCCCCCCAGGTAGTTTCCAAGAACGAAAGGTACCCCATGGACGATACGAAACTGCCGAATCGTTATTCGATTCAATGAACCAGATGCTAGCCTATAGGCTGAGAAAAGCTTACCGTTTCAAGCAACAGGCAGACCATACCGTATTGATGGATACAGACAAGTCGCAGTACATTAAATTTCCTCGATCGAACCCCGGATTAGGTGACATGCTAGGAATTGCTAAATTAGATATACCGCTGAATAAAGTCCTGGGTGACTATCCCATCGATATGAACAGAGGAATGTATGGTATTTATTTGTATTCAGATCTGATTGCTCCTCAGTTGTTAGGTGATACTCACGGTGAACTGTTGCGTGTCGTGAATCCTGCCATCAGAACCAGTAATAATGAAGCCATTGTTGCCGTATATCAACAGCCTGATTACTACCCCCTTGCAAGGAACAGTTTCGAGAGTGTGAGAATCTTCCTTCGTACCGACACTGGAGAACCATTGCATTTTAAATTCGGTAAAGTTTTAGTCAAGTTACATTTCTGTCATGAGGGTTAAATTCGTTCCCCCTTCCGCAGATGCCTACGTGAGCTACTACAAGAGCCAGACGGGGAAGGGTGTGTTCCGTGGTCCTCGTTATCAGAGAGGCGACGGGCTAGGAAGCATCTTTGCTAGGATCGGACGTTTCATCAGCCCTCTCGTACGCCCTCTCGTACGACAGCGCTGTCTACCCTGTGTAAGGGTGGGCTACGGTTCGTTTCAGAGATGTCCCAGGGGCAAAACTTCAAATCTGCAGCCAAAGTGGGGCTCCGTGAAGCGGGTGCCGACCTCTTACAACGTGTCAGTTCAAAGCTGCAGGGAGGGAAAGGAATAAAACGTCGTCGTCAGCATCCCAAGGTTCATAAAGTGAAGAGACACTGTACTGTGCAGGACGTGTTTTCATCATGAGCATTCAGAAAATTCATGCTGATTCTGGCGACTGTGCCAATTCAGAACTGGATCTGTTTCTGGTTCCACCCACTGTCTCACAATTAGAAAGAGGCTGTTATGTCAATTATTTACCTGTGGCTTCCTTGGAAGGTAATACACCACTCGAATTCATCGTGAAGGGGACGGACGATTACATTGATCTATCTCGATGTCACCTACGTCTCGTCTTGAAAATTGTAAAATCCGATGGTACAGCACCGTCGGAAGTGATTGCTCCCTGCAACCATTTCTTCCATGCCCTCTTCACTCAGGTGGATGTCTTCCTCAACGATCATCTCGTGAGTGCTTCTCACACCCTGTACCCCTACAGGGCGTATCTAGAGACTCTATTGAATTACGGGACCGATGCCACACGAAGTCAGCTAGGCACCTCGCTCTGGTACCTCGACACCCCAGGTAAAATGGAAGTGACCAGCAGAGAGAACGAGGGATGGCATCAACGCAAGGGGTACGTCAAGTCAACAGGTATTGAACTCATCTCGTGGATCCACGCCGACCTGTTTAATCAAGATCGTTACCTACTCAATCAAGTCGACCTGAGACTGCGTTTGCTGAGATCCAAACCCGAATTCTGTCTCATGACAGGTGAAGCAGACCCCTCTTACAAAGTACAGATACACGAAGCTGAATTTTTCATGCGTAAAGTCAAGCCCACTTCGGGTGTCATCCTCGCACACGCTCGCCTGCTGGGTTCGGAGAGGGCCAAGTACCCTCTGCGAAGAACGGATTTACGTATGTTTTCCATCGCTTCGGGCCTGACGAGTGTGAACCGTGACAATTTATTTCTCGGTCAGCTCCCCGTACGTCTGGTACTGGGTATGCTGGAAAGTACCAGCCTGAATGGATCGTACAAAAAAAATCCCTTCAACTTCCAACATTTCGACTTAAACTACATCAGTCTTCACATAGACAGTGATCATCAGTCCTACACCCCCGACTTTGCGAATGGGCGCTATCTCCGCTGTTACCAAGGATTATTGGAAGCTGTGGACGCCTGGAAATCCGATAGTGGTATTAATTTATCGCGAAAAGCCTATGGAGAAGGTTTTACATTGTTTGGATTCCAATTGACCCCCGAGCAACGTGAATGCAATCAAGTATTTTCTTTAATAAAGAGTGGGAGTGTGAGAGTCGAATTAAAGTTTGCCAAGTTGCTACCCGCATCGGTCACTGTGATCCTATATGCCGAGTACCAGAATTTGTTGGAAATCCCATTGGACCGTAAAGTCCTGTTTGACTACAGCTCATGAATTCCTATCAGTTAGAATTATCCTTTCGATGTTACCCACAAGTCTCGGAGTGTTCCCCCGTGACAGACTACCTCACAGAATCAATCAGTCAGAAGCCTTGTTTATCTACAATACCGATCCGTCCTCCCTGCCTGGAACCCACTGGATAGCGGTTTACAAGAAAGGAGTGCAAGTGGATCATTTTGACCTCCTTGGTACGAGTCCCGATGCCTCCATGCAAGAATACTATAGTCGACTAGGCATACGTCACGTCTTACACCCCTCGATACCTCTGCAGGACCCCCTGGGAGACACTTGTGGGGCTCACTGTCTGTATTTCCTGTTTAAAAGATCGTGTGGTTCGACTCTTCCCCCAGTACTGCATCGTGATTACACGTGTCGAGTAGACTTTAACGACTGCATGGTGGTGCGATGGCTCTCCGCACTCCTTCAAATATTATAATTGCAGCACCTTCACAGTGTGGGAAGACGACTTTCACTCTGAAACTCATCAAAGAAGCAGCTCAAGTATTCGAACCCCCACCCCAACGTGTCGTTTACTGCTACGGTGAGTGGCAGCCTGCCTTTGAACCCTTCAAGAAAACGGTGGAATTTTATGAAGGACTACCTACGGATCTGGAATTTGATCCTCACAGACCTACACTTCTGGTACTGGATGACTTGATGGAACAGTCTGTAGCCAGTGAGCGCATATCACAATTGTTTATTCGTGGGGGTCATCATAAAAATATCACGATTGTCCTGATCTTACAAAATCTGTTTTTAAAGGGAAGACATTCGAGGACTATATCGCTCAATGCTCACTACATGTTTTTATTTCGCAATTGTCGGGATGCATCACAAATAACCCACCTGGCGAGACAAGTGTACCCCCATCAATCTAAACTCCTGACGGATGCCTATAGACTGGCTACACAGGTAACCTGCGGTTATTTGTGTGTTGACCTTCATCCCAGAACGTTGGACAGTGAAAGGCTCCGTGCAAAGATTCTTCCACCAGAAGAACCCGAAATACTTTACGTTCCAAATGAAAGTTAAATCTCAAGGTCCATTCCTTCAGTGCTTACCAAAGCTAGGGGGAAAGCAGCGTACAGCTCTGATGAAGCACATCTCCGACTCCCAGATGTATGCTCTATGTGAAGTGTGTTCCAATTTCTTAAAAGGAAATATACCTGTTTCCCACAGAGTATTAAAGAATTTACGCCAGCACAAGACAGTCATAAGGAGTCTAGCGTCCAAACGTGCATCTTTACGCCACAAGAAGCATCTGCTGCAGCGTGGTTCAGGGTTCATTATACCCCTGCTGACTGCTGCCCTCCCCCTGTTGGCTTCGCTATTTAAAAAAAAATGATTTCTGTAAAAGCTGTGCAGAGAAAAAACATAAGAAAAAAAGTATGTGATTTGGACTCAGAGATGAAGAAAATATTGGAGTCTGACGATGCTGACGATAAATCCGAAAAGTATCTGACTGCTTTGAAAAATTATTTGTTATTCTCAAAACAGCTTGACACTCCACATGAACTAAAAGTCAACATCCCCAGAAGCACTATAGCTGAAGAGCGCCCGCCAAAAGACATTGCCGTACCCATCCGATGTAAGAAAAGAAAACTATCCGAGTGGTCAGCATATTGAAACCTTCTGTAAAATCCAAGCCCTGTGCGCTTGAAGATTTGTGTTAAAAAACCCGTGTATTTAAAATGTGCATTACAAAATATCCAATAAAAGAAAGTAAAACTGATATTTGCGTCTCTTGCTTCATACATCATGCGTCTCTTGCATCATTCTTCTACTCCATTCCGTTAATTAGTTTTACAAATCCGTGCAGTGTCCCCCCAAACACGGTCTCGCTGGAGTAGTTCTCTAAGCACGGATGCATCCAGGCTTCTCATTGGTCCTTCTTCGGAGCGCTCTAAGCTTAGATGCACCGGTGGTTTTTATTGGTTGGCGTCAGCATGCGCTGCTCTCGCTCGCACTGTGGAGCACAGCATTGATAAAACTTTCCCCCCTATCGTAGTGTGTTTCAGCTAGGTAATAAAGAGGCAGATTTTTTGAAACCTTTTTTATTGAAACAATTCACAGACAATAATTTACATGACATATCCAATTCTGGACAGTAAAACAATGACAGATCCGCTGTAGTTTTAAATACAATAAGTTAAATACAATAAGTTAAATACAGTAATTCAAAAGCTGACGACGCCTCAGTGCTGGGTCATTACGTGTGAAATACTGAGGTTCACTAGGAACATTGAAATAATAAGTTTAAAAAGGTCTGTTACGGATACAAGATCCACTACAGATACTGAAATAATAAGGTTCCTTAGGAACATTGAAATAATAAGTTTAAAAAAAAGGTCTGCTACGGATACAAGATCCACTACAGATACTGAAATAATAAGGTTCCTTAGGAACATTGAAATAATAAGTTTAAAAAAAAGGTCTGCTACGGATACAAGATCCACTACAGATACTGAAATAATAAGGTTCCTTAGGAACATTGAAATAATAAGTTTAAAAAAAAGGTCTGCTACGGATACAAGATCCACTACAGATACTGAAATAATAATAATAATAAGGTCCCCTAGGAACATTGAAATAAATAAAGTGTGCAGTGAAATAATAAGGTCCACTAAGGACATTGAAATAAATAAAGTGTGTAATGATATAATATTTTCACTGGTGAGCAACGAAATAAAGCGTGTAATGAAATAATATTTACACTGGTGAGCAACGAAATAAAGCGTGTAATGAAATAATATTTACACTGGTGAGCAACGAAATAAAGTTGTAATACTATGCACACTGAAATAAATAATAAATGAAGATGCAATAATAAATAAATAATAAATTAGTTTACAATAATACATTAGTGTACAATAATAAATAAATAAAAACTGTGCAATTACTCATCCATGAGTTGGATAAGGGTATCCAGGCCCAGGTCATTGTAACCATAAGGTACAGTGAGAGTCGAACCCGGGCTGAGATACCGCTTATCGAGGTTAGCCTTAAACCTTTTTACCATCGGCCTGTTCGTAAGTGACCCATCCACTTTATTACGAACCACATTAAAGGGCACTACGAAGGTCTCACTGGCTGGGGAATTCCCTAGGACCATGGATTTTAGAAGTTCAAAATTATATTTACACCTGTTTTGCTTCGTGAGAGATATGCCCTTGGCGCGAAGAATTTCATCGCCGTTGCTCAAACGAAGGGCATAACTCTTGGCCCCGGCGCTAATGTAGTCTGTGATGTGTACACCGGGGCCATACTTTGAAGAAATTTCGTCAACGAGACCTCCAAGGAAGGGATTTTGTGGTGGTGTGTAGGTGTCGCGAGGTGACGTTGTATAAATCACCGAATCCGTGTCAGAATACATTGCACGACTATCTAATTTCGATAGAAGCTCGTACAGCTTTAGTCTGGCGTGACTCGTCACCATTGCAGCGAGAATCAGGCTTCCACGGGTGTTCGCTGGAGTGGCACACTCCGCCAGCTTGTGCGTGACAAGCACGGCCTGGTCGCTGATAACAGCGATGTCAGTGATGACTAGCGATGCGTCCGTCAAGAGCTCCATGTACTTGACAGGACAACTCACAATGGTCGCCTGGGTTCGACTCATGTTCTGCGCATGCTTCCCCCATGACGAATTAAGCGAGACCTTGGAAAGAGTTCGCTTAAGGTTGTTTTTCTCAACTTCCGAGGAGAGGATCCGAACCCCCTCTGCCTGGAAGAAGGCCTCACAGAAGGCTTCCTTTTGCTCCTCGGTCTACATGTCAGGGGGAAACCCGGAGTAGCGCTGCTTCAGTCCCAGAAAAGTGTCTATGTACCCAGCATAGACACCTCCCTTTTTTGTTGTAGGGTCATATTGCAGGATGGTATTAAAGTGCCACACATCGTGGAACTGGAGAAGTCTGTAGCCATCACGCATCGCAGTGTAAATTTCGAATGTAGGCCAAGATCCTGTCAATGCGCGCTGGTTCACGGTGTGCCGACAAGGGGGTGCCAGCTGTCCATCCGCACAGATCCTACAAAGGGGAAAAAGCAGCTTCCCATTACACCTATAGGTTAGTACAGGGATGAATAAACCGTCGGGGGGTAACAGTGTGGCGTGTGCAATGCCAAAATAGTGGTCGAGGTCCGTGGCGAAATCGGAGGTGATCCGAACCGGGTGACCTTTACCAAATGGAGCCTTCTTGCAAACATAAGGGTACAGGCTGTTGTAATCAACATAGTTAAGGCTACATCCTAGGTCCGCCGATGCAAAGATGGAAAACACCTCCACGCGCCCTCCGCAGAGGTAATCACGGGCCCCTATATGCCTGATAGGCTCGACGGATTTATAAATTAATGCGACGGACTGTGTTTTGCGCATTAACTGCTCCCACATGATTTTGCATGTGTACCCGTTCATCAGCAGTTTCAAGGCCTCAAGGCGATCCATGGTTCGGGTGTTTAGCAAACCAAATGGCTTTCTCGTACGCTGATCTATTTTTTCAGGGTTGAAACATTTCAAGCAGCAATGATAGTAACAACCTAAAAATTCGTAATAACAACGGGTACTGTGGCACACGCCATCCAATTTGTACTGCCCTATCTTATACTCACCTCCTGGTGATCGCGCAGTTTGAATTTCGATGTTGTCCTTGGAAGCCTCATACTCGAACCATGCGAGAGATTTCAAGGACTGCCGGTCGTTACTCGCCGAATACCCTTGGGTGGGACACACACCGAGGGTATTCTTTTGCAGAAACTTTCCACGGAAAATTCGAAGACAAGCGCCGGCAATAGTCAGGTCACGCGCAAATGGGTCTACGCCTCGCGGAAAGCTTCGGCGCCTTGCCGCAACAACTCTGTATCTGCCTTGCAGTAATACAGAAGCTGTTGTTGAAAATCCAAGGGTTCAAGGCTTACTGCGGCATACCACTCGTTGAATGCTGACAGAGTTTCAGGCTCCATGTCTTCCGGCTGGAAAAAAAGCCGATCAGGGATGGGTCCTGTATATTGTAGATTTTCCTCCTTCACGAATTTAAAGGGGAAAAAGCCTTTCACCGTCTCCAAGTTGAAGGTCTTCGTGAATGATCGAAGAGGAGCCTGAATAAAGGACAACGTGTCGATGAACCTTATTTTAAGCCCAGGTAAAAATATACCTAAAATCTTGGATCCATCGAACACGAGATCCAGTTTTAAAAATTTTCTGTACAGGTAACTAATGATGAACATGCCGTCAAAGCCTTTCAGATTATGTGCGAGGACTGTGGCATCCTTGAATCGTTGAACCCCAGGACGTTCTTCAGCCAGAATCCAATCCATAAAGGCGTCCGTTTCCGGGAATGAAGCATAGACCCACTCGTCGTCCACTTGGTATGTGACCACACATAGTATCGGTTTTAGCAACCCGTCGGCACACTGCACAGTCTCTACGTCAAAGTAGAGGTAGGTCTGACCGACAGGATCAATTTTGCAGGGCTCGACGAATTTTAAGGTGTCAGCCTTACAAACGTGCTTTTTCAGGGGATCATAAATGCTAATGCACTTAACACAGCGACACCGTGTCTGACATGCCTTCAGCAGGTGCGCCTGAAAGCACTCAGCCCCGCGCAAATACACACAGCACACCGTGCAAAGCAACAGCTCCCCTGTATGAAGCACATCGACTGACAGGCACCTGTTGCAGGTTCCCTTGCAAACGTGGCCCTCTGTATTTAACCCCTTTAAGCAAATGTGGCAGAATTGCTTAGCCCCAAAAAACCCTGATGGTTTAGTAATCACGTCGTAATGCCCTGCACTAAGCAATAAATAAATGTTGTCCCCACCTTCGGGACCAATGAAGATGGGAAGGAAGGCGTCGTCAGCAGAATACACAACAATCCTGAATTGTGTCAGGTACACTTGAAAGAGACGGACTTCCGGGAGTCCACAGGGACCCTCGGGAATACCCGCATCCAAGTGAAGTTGACGGGCTTCTTGGCGTTGTAAAGGGTAGCGGTAGTCCCGGATCTGCACATAAGTGTTTGGCAGGCCTTTATTTTTTAAGCAAAGCTCTCGTGCGACGACGAGAGCTCTTGCTAGACAGATGTTGTCGCGATTAATGATGCTTCGGACGCTACCCTTCCTGCGGGCGAAAGACTGGACATCCACGAGGCTGCGTTTTTCGGGTCCTGCACGTCTGCCAATACCTCCACTGCTGCAGACCCTATCCAGGTCAGCACAGACAAAGTCGAACTCCAATTCGCTCCCGGGACCGAGAGACTCATTTGACTGCACTACTTTGTCGAGTGCAGCCATGAATCTCTCCCCCCTCAGGGCATTACGCCGAATAAGAGCCAAGTTGACGGGGTTTTTCAAATCCCGGGAGCGTAAACATAGCCGAACCTGGCTATATTCCCCTGTGGGGACGACGTCAGCCAACATTTTCTCATGCAGGTCGTGCAGGACCGGAATGAAATTATGGGGCTGTACATCCTCCATTCCGCCAAGCCGCACACTCGTTGAGATAAATTGTGTGCGAAACTTGGCGGAGTTGTAGTGGCGTGTGTTCACAACGGTGTAGTAAGGTGCTGCTGCAGCAGGGCTGACTGTGGTGGATGGTCCTGGAGCGTTGAAGGACTCGACAGACCTAGATAGATAATTTATTCTCAGAATGTGCAGTACTTTACGTGTTTTTTTATCTTAGAACTGAAATTATAATGCTGTATTGCTCAGATACATACTTTTAAAGTATTACATTTTCCCCTGATACACACTTTTAAAGTATTACACTTTTAAAGTATTACATTTTTAAAGTATCACATTTTCCCCAGATACACACTTTTAAAGTATTACATTTTTAAAGTATCACATTTTCCCCAGATACACACTTTTAAAGTATTACATTTACTAATATTCTTCTTTATACATAGTTTGTCCAATAAAAAACGTATATATATATATAGAAATTTTTCCTACAGTACAAGTCTGTGAAAAAATGTGTGGAAAATTTAACATGTTGTGGAAAAATTTAACAGTTGTAATAAAGGACAACACACATTGCTAGTATAATTTTACCTACAGTACAAGTCTGTGAAAAAATGTTCCACAGGAGTAAACACTCGAATGTGGAAAAATTTAACAGTTGTAATAAAGGACAACACACATTGCTAGTATAATTTTATCTACAGTACAAGTCTGAGAAAAAATGTTCCACGGGAGTAAACACTCGAATTTAACCGTTGCTAGCTCGAGCAAAAGGTCTAATTAAATATTTAACTAATTTATAAATAGAATAAAGAAAGTAAAATGGCTTTACAGGCTATAAAACTATATATGCTTTAGTAAATGATTGAACCGTTTAAGACCCCGCTCAACATCAAAAATAAATTTCATTACCTGACTGCAGCTGAAGACCCAGCGCCTGTGAAGATTGCAGAGGTGACATCAGCACTGGCGGGGTCATTGAGGGACGTAGCCGGCACTGTCAATGACGAACGGGTCATGGGTGGCTGAGGCTTGGTTAGCACACGAGCGGCTCCGAGTAGCACACTCTCCGTGGGGACCCTACATTGATAGATAATTCAGTCTCAGAATATGCAGCACATTTACATGTTTTTTCACCTTAGAACAGAAAAGACAATATGCAGTACATTTACTAGCATGATCAAAATATTAAGTAACTAAAGTTTGAAAATGACTTTACTAGATAGAAACAAATATAAAACTCTATATTGAGCAGTTATGTTGTGATAAAAGACAGCATGCCTCACAGCTTGAGCAAAATATTTAACTAACGTTTGAGAAATAAATTTAACAGTTGTAATAAAAGACAGCACGCAGTACATTTACTAGCGTGAGCAAAAAATCTAAGTAACTAAAGTTTGAAAATAACTTTACAGGTTAGAAACAAATATAAAACTCTATATTGAACAGTTATGTTGTGATAAAAGACAGCATGCGCCACAGTTTGAGCAAAAGACCTAACTAAATATTTAACCAACGTTTGAGAAAAAAAAATTTTCTTTTTTAACAGTTGTAATAAAAGACAGCACGTGGTACATTTACTAGCGTGAGCAAAAAAATCTAAGTAACTAAAGTTAGCATTTACAATAAAATGACTTTACAGGTTAGAAAACTCGATGTACGTTAATAAATAGCTGAATTTCTTAAGGACAGCGTTAAATAAAATTTCATTTACCTAGTTGCCGTTGAAGGGAGCGCGTCAGTTGAAGGGAGCGCGTCGAACAAACCGACGACGGTGGGAGGTCTCATCTCCGTTGCTCTTTTGCTGCGGCGGCTGCCCTACGTCTATGGGTCAGCGACAGCCTCATAGTTCTCTGCCGTAAATCCTGTCCTGCCTCCAACTGACGACAAGGACGTTTTGCATGTTGGGGATCCTCCATGGGCAGGCTTCTTTTGGAGACATCATCTAGGGTCTTCACTGATTTTAGGAGTTTTTTAAAATTCTCCATATCCGTAGTTTTCCTAGATAGATAATACGGTCTCAGAATATGCAGTACATTTACTAGCGCGATCAATATATCTAAGTAACTAAAGTTTGAAAATTAAGTTTTACAATAAAACTCTATGTTGATCAGTTTGTTACCCTGAGCAAAAGATCTAATTAAATATTTAACTAAAGTTTAAGAAACAATTTAACAGTTTGCTAATCTGTGCAAAAGGTCTAATTAAATATTTAACTAAAGTTTGAGAAACAATTTAACAGTTTGCTAACCTGAGCAAAAGATCTAATTAAATATTTAACTAAAGTTTGAGGAACAATTTAACCGTTTGCTAACCTGAGCAAAAGATCTAATTAAATATTTAACTAAAGTTTGAGAAACAATTTAACAGTTTGCTAACCTGAGCAAAAGATCTAATTAAATATTTAACTAATTTATAAGTAGAATAAAGTAAGTAAAATGACTTTTACTGGATAGAAACAAATATAATATTCTATGTACGTCAGTAAATGATTGTGTCTTAAGGACAACATAGCATTAAATAAAGTTTTATTTACCTGTTAGCTGTTGATGATCCAGCAGGAACTTGCTCAGTAGACATCTTGGGATAGTCAGCAGCGTTGATAACTCAGTAGAGAAGCTAGCAATGGAATGTCCTTGGGCTGACTTGACCCCGTATATATACACCCCCAAATCCCACTATCTAATACGTGTCACAACAAGATCAGAATAACGTGGACTGTCCAGCGAGTGACACGTCACTTACCCTTAGAGAGCAACAATCACAGGACACTCAACCCTAGGGCGATTGCATCATTTGTCACGAGATGTTTCGTTGCTACCTGACACGTATGTGCATGATGAAACCTCCTCCGAGTTTGAAATTTTTCCATTGCAGGTTGGTTCTTGTTCAAGAACAGAGTGAAGCTGTGGTAGCGCGTTCGACTCTCGTTGGCCGGAGAGAAGTTTTTTTTTTTCGATAAAACACCTCTACAGAAAACTGATTCAACCGTACGGTGGTTTTTTTAATAAAGGTAAGGGAATTTTGATGAGTGTTTAATTACTAGGGAGTTTAATAGCAGGGAATTTTAATTATAAAGGAATCGTTTAGTCGTCCTGGCTAAATGAATAGCAAAGAGTTTTAATTACTAAGGAATAAATACAACTCTGTGAGTTGATTTACAATTTGAGATCTGCATTCAAAAGAATTCAGTGCTAGTGTTGGCTTTGATGTAAGAAATACATAGAAAAAGCTAGGTTAATATCTGAAATGTCTGACCCGCATCTAAACCACAGCAAGTACACGGCGTATTCCCGTGCGTCCTGGAATCCACACAGCGAGGGACGATTTTTTTTTTCCGGTGAAACACATCTACAGAAAACTGATTTTTATTTCGACCGTGGAGTGATTTTAAAAAAGGTGAGGAATATTTTGACGAGTGTTTAATTACTAGGGAATTTTAATTATAAGAAAATCGTTTAGCCGTCTTGGTGGGATAAATACAGCTTTGTGAGTTTGATTTACAATTTGAGATCTGCATTCAAAAGAGTTCAGTGGTAGTGTTGGTTTTGATGTAAGAAATACATAGAAAAAGCTAGTTATAAAGAATGCTAGGTTAATATCTGAAATGTCTGGCCCGCATCTAAGCCACAGCAAGTACACGGTATAGTCCGGGAACCCAAGACAGTCGGACGGAATCCACAGAGTGAGGGACGATTTTTTTTTCCCCCGGTGAAACACATCTACAGAAAACTGATTTTTATTTCGACCGTGGAGTGATTTTAATAAAGGTGAGGAATATTTTGACGAGTGTTTAATTACTAGGGAGTTGATTAACGGAGTTTGAAAATTTTTCCACTGCAGACGGGTGTTCTAAAAGCAGATTTAACATGTCATCCCTACGAATAATTTAAACCATTATTAATTTCACCCTATGGTATTTTCTATGGAAACAGTAAGAGTAAAATGAGTTTCAACTGTAGGATGATTTTTAATAGAGGTAAGGGAATTTTGATGAGTGTTTAATTACTAAGGAATTTTGTATCATTCCTTTCTGTACAATTATTCTGAGACCAGTCAATCGTTCCATGCAATTATTCTGAGGCTTGCATCAGCCGAGTGAAGGAGGCGGCCTTAAAATATAGGAAGGGCTTAAAAGGTCAACCAGGGGGTCTACAAGAGGAGGGAGGGCTTAAAATATAGGTAGGTCGACCGTGGGGTCCGAAAACGAGAAATTAGGCTTAAAATAAAGGGTTTTTTTGGGAAAATAGTACTTCTCACTGTCAACAGGTGGCGCCACTGAGGGGAAAAGGGGGTGAGAGGGGGGAATTATTAATAAAGGGGCGTGGCATGTTACGTAATGATTATGTAATGGTTACGTCATGTTGCGTCATAGGGGAGGGGGCGGAAGTGGGCGAGGTCGGTGACGTCATAGGGGGCGTGGTCGGTGACGTCATAGGGGGAAAGCACTGTGCAAAGGGGGATTCGTATAATGTGAACAAACTACTTTCCAGATATTTCTTTATACTTTAAGTAACAAATATCTTAAGAAATTATATATATATATATAATTTTTTATTCATCAGTGCCAGTTTATTCAGCCACTCTAAGAGAGCATTTGCTTCTGGCTCTATTAATAATAAATCTATAAATTTAATCAAACACAGATGTTTTGAAAAGCATATGAAAAGATGTAATGAAGCAAAATAATAAAATCCCAATTATCTTTCAAGCTAATCTTCTCGGTATTCAAAATATAAAGTTCTTAGCTATATTAGCAAACTGAATGGTTTCAATGACTTTCACTATTCAGGAGACATAAGAAGGCTTTGCATTCATGACTCGAGTCAATAAAGCTTTATCATCTTCCCTTATTTAATACGAATCAACGTCCTGTGTGTGATGTACTTAAAATTCATGCATCGCCTCGTCTAATGCTCTGAGAACAGTTGTTCACGTATTTGGCACCAGAATCATATTATGCACATCATAAAAGGATCTTCCACAACGGAACATGGCAGAGTTTTGACTAAGCAAGGAAAGAATGAGATTAATATTTTGATCGAAAAGTTGTTTACTTTGAAACTTCTCAGGAGAATGTTATTGAAAAAGTTAACAAATTTTTTATTCCTCTGCTGCAACACATCTATTGTTTATAATCACTGATTTATAAAATTTTCCATGTTCATCTTGAATTAATTATAATCGAGTTTGATACTTTTATCGCGCAGGAGTTGTATAATAGTTATTAAAGTTGAATTTCGCTTTTTATCTATTACAACTAAAATATTATTTTTTTAATCGAAACTGCTTTAAATAAAAGAGGACCAAAAAATTTCAAAGACTGTTGTTTCGTAAATCCATGGCCAAATGGCGATGTTTCGTGGTCGCATTACTCCTAAATAATAAAATGTCAAAAAAAGTGCTAACCACTGAAGAAAACCAATGCTAAAGAAATTAAAAATACGTAATTTTTGTAGCAATGAAAATATTTTACAGGTTTATTTATTGCGTGTGCTGTCGTAGAAAACAAATCCATCTGTCATTGCTACTCTGTTGTAATATTAGATCTAACTGCGAATCGACTACCATGTGAATATATCATTGGAGATACCGCAGATGCAACAAAGTAAATACTCTAGTAAATTATATTTATAATACTCAGTTCGCAGATTTTTATTAAAAATGTTAGAAATTGCTTCAGGTAATATGATTTTTGAATCATTTGCAACTTTTCAGTTATTCATGCATCTTGCTTACACCACTAACACTTGTATAAGAGCACCATCCCTGTTCACGTTGAAACACTCTTTGGATGAATTTGACCAAATGTTTCCATCCGTTTCCAAGCAACTGTTCAGTGGATCTTAGTACTATACTCAACTCTACGTCTCCGGTGTCCTTGTGGCTTCGCTAATTAGCCTATTGTATTAACAAAGTGCATCGAAGCGGAGAAAAAACCTAACCTACCCTGTTTTGCTTTCAATTGTACAGTACTGTGCAAATTAGTTGGGACAATAGGAAAATGAAGTAACAAAGACAACTAAAATATTTATTTGTGTAATAGTGTAGTTAATAGTGAATGTGACCCCCCTTGACTTTAATTACTTCTTCCACCCTCTCAACCATTGATGCCACTAGCTTTCCACACATCTTCTTCACTTCAGGGTCGTGGTACCACACTTTCATGACACTTTCTATCATTTTGGTTTTCGTCGTGCAATCCATCTTAGATATACGCCCTTTAATAATGGCCTACAAATTTTCAATGGGGTTTAGTTCGGGTGAATTTTCTGACCACTCCAATACCTTCAAATGTTGCTGGGTAAAGAAGCTCTTAGCAAGCTTAGAATTGTGGCATGGAACCAGATACTGTTGAAATACCCCATCGCCGTTAGGAAACAGCTTCTGCAGTGTTGGGACCATATTCGCCTCCAGAACGCCTATGAACTTTTTGCTGTCCATCATTCTTTCAATGGAGTGAAGCGTCTGTGTCCCGGAAGCTGTGAAACATCTCCAAAACATGACCTTGCGTTTGTGTTTGGGGGATTGCTGGATGAGGCCGGATTGAAGGGGTTTTCCAGGCTTCGCTTGTCCCAACTAATTCGCACAGT
This sequence comes from Ryuthela nishihirai, assembly GCA_038380435.1. Lineage (NCBI taxonomy): Eukaryota > Metazoa > Arthropoda > Arachnida > Araneae > Heptathelidae > Ryuthela > Ryuthela nishihirai. The sequence continues at coordinate 54,930,273 of JAWZYU010000018.1, read as the reverse complement.
ACTGTACTTTACTAAATTTAGAATTATATAATGCCTTTAGTGAAGAGAATCAAATCATTTAATACTGAAATGCAGACTGAAGTCATGAATTCTTGTAATGTAGCATATACACAAATTTTCTAAAATGGTAAACTCTTATTACATAGGGGCTGTAGCTGTCTTCTTTGGTAACATGCTAGGCTCTTAATTTGTAGTTCCCAGGTTCGAGTCCCAATTGTGTCGGCGTTCAGATTTTTCTGCGCTAACTTCCACTCTTACCTCTGTCAGAAAGGGAACACCAATGTGCTTGGAAAGGCCGTCGTCCGTCGGATGAGACGTGTAGATATGGAATAGCTCCTTGTGCGATAGAGCCATGTGTTATACATGGTGAAGAAAGACGTTGAATGGCCTTAATGCAAAGCTTTATCAGTCTCCTAACAGCTATCCAGTGGATCTCCTTTCCCGACCATCTCTAAATCTTTGGGATCCTTGTGACCTGGCCATTTAGACCGTTGAGTTTAGAAAAGCGCCACACAGAGGTAAAACAACCCAACTTATGAAATAAAATTTAAGTCTCTGAGTAATCGGTTTAATACGATTTCTTCTGTTAACTAGTTAATTAGACAAGTGTCTACATATGTTGAATTCGGTCAGAGATAAAACTGTAAGCGATATCACAACAAATGCATGTTTACTTTTTCAAACACTCAAATCAATAAAGTGGTATTTTCGTAATTCAAAAATATCTATATTAGTAATAATATTGGAATAAGAATCCTACTGAGAGGAATAGTTTCATGCCCTCAGAAACTGCCTACACCAAATTTAAACACACAAATATCCGCTTCAATGCACTGCATTTAAAGAGAAATTTCACGAACCTTTACCATTTCATGATTCTACATGTGTTCTTTACTATTTTATGTATCAGCCCGCAACTTTTACTCTTCGAGACATGCGGTATGAACTAGAATCTGCCTGAAATAAATTGATTGATCCTGCAGAATTATTAAATTCCAAGGACTACATGTCAGTAATTGTTGGTTCTGATTTCGAAAAATATGTTCTAACAAAAATTCTTAACAAAAAACAATCCACAAGTTAGCAATACGTAGTCCTGTATTTCCTAACTGTAGATGTGATGAGCAGAGGTTTTAAAGTAACTCACCAAAATGCACTTTTTTGGTTAAAAACAGTAAAAAAATTTCATTTATTAAACGTTCTGAGTTAACATAATTCCACCGTAGGCTTACAAGAGGTGGACAATTTACATTATACTAAAATTTTAGTACTCCACTTCCAACATATGTATATAAGCTAAATTCAAGTTAAAGTGACGACAATCAGTTAAGATTCAAGTTAAAAACAACCCTACCCTATATGAAGCGTCTTCCCAGGAATGATGACTGGATTACTGCAGAGTGCACTCGGAAACAAATAAAGAGAATTCCCCACGTTGAATTCGTTGGTCATGTGTTTTCCCTAAAGACAAGAAAATTACAATAAATTTTGCACAGCTACGGTTTAAATAAATGGATAATACCTCTATATTTTAAAGATATCTAACGCAGTTTCACCCCAAATCATGGCTAAAACTAATTCAATAGGTCCTCTACAAAAATTGGACTTAAGCGAAAAAAAAGCAAACGAATATAGGCTGTACAACAAAACCCATGTACGGTATGCTCTACTATGTACGATCACCCCACATCGACTCTATCTGGCCGAACATTGGCTATATCACTTTTGAAAGCCCGGGAATAATCCAACCCAATGGGTCTTTCTCGGGGGAAAAACATGGCGTCCACTGTCATATTTAGAGGATGGAACTGTTCTTATCCGGTTCTGAAATACAAATCTGGTGCACGGAAACCGAACTGTAGCCGAGGGTTGATGACAAAATTGCGCCATTATGGAAGATGAGGAGCCAATCGCCTTCCATATCCAAGTCTCATTGGAGCGAGTTCACCTTGTAACATCAATGGAAACGGATGAAATCTGATACTACGAAACGTTATACAAATGGGGGGAGGAGAACATCATCTACCGGCGATGTCTCTATCAAACACGGGAGTGTACTAAAAAAAAATAAAAATCGATAGGTCTGCGACCTATTTATGATTATAGATGTATTCTTTGCTCCGTTATAATTCTACATGTATCATTTACTATTTTATGATACTACGTGTGCTTTTTGCTATTTTGTGATTCTACATGTGTTCCTTACTTTTATGATTCTACATGTGATCTTTTCTACTTTATAATTTTACATTTGTTTCATATTATTTATAATTCTATAAGTGTTCTTTACTATTTTATGATTCTGCGTGTGTTCTTTTCTATTTAATGATTCTACGTGTGTTCTCAATGTTCAGAGTGTAAGAGTAAAATTGTCAAAACTCGAGATTATTAAAATCGTTTGATGCGATGCTTAAAATATCGTTTTTGGTTTAAATTACATCTTCAGTAATTTATATCAAATTTTTAATATTATTAGATTCCATCAGTTTCTGCTTTTCTTGAAGGTTCAGTTATTAGATACTGAGTATTTGTCTTGTGCATATGAAAAAAAAACAGCACTGTGCTCTCAAATTCATTCCGTCATATAACAGCGATGAAATACCTTGTTCTACTTCCTGACAATTTAAATGTAGCAATGTATTTTTAAGAGAACTCGGTTTTATTTGAAGATTTAGCTTTTTAATTTCCATGACCATTGTACAATTCCATGTGAAACTTTTATTCAACGTGTTTTCAAATTCCGATTGCAGCAACTTCTTTAATGACGTTTTTCAACATCATTTGTCAAGCCCGGTTCAGTTTCGCAATGTACATAAATTCAGTTTGAATCACAGCGAACTCTCCCGACTTCTGATTCCAGCAGGAAGATGAATGAACCACTATTTAACATAAGTGAATTGCGAATGCTTTAATGTCATTACATCTCAAGAATCAGATGCAAATGTTGCACTGGAATCCAAATAAGCACTCCTCCGCTGCTATAGAATCCAAGTATCAGAATGAATTGTATTTGTTCGGGCAACTATACAGTTAAAGGCAATGATTGAATGCTCGGGACAATTTGTTAAATGGCCTCATCTAATTTCAAAGTTAATACAAAGTAATTAAAATATTAATAACATATCTCGCATTATTAATGTGGTTCGTCGCTGTCTCTGATGTTCAGCGGCAGGGGGCTACTCATTTTGGCAATAGCAACATGCTTTATAGCTTTGGAAACTCACAGTGTTGGGACATTATATACAGCTCCGTACTGAAAGTATTAATTAACATCATGACAAATGTGGTACTGCAAAAGTTATCTACATATATTAATTGCAGGAAATCTGCTAGATATCATTCATGCTTGTATGACAGTTGCAATAGCTTTACATTTCTAACTAATTTAAATTTAATCTTGTCTTATGTGAATAATAAAGAACTTAATAGGTAAGCAATAAGGAACGATGTTCAAAAATGCAACACGGCAGAATTTCAATTATTTTAAGAAACGTGGATGATTCTATTGTTAATATGACTTTTGCTAATAATAGAATAATCTAAATTTTTAGCACATGAATTAATATCAATTTACTACAAAATAAGTATAATAATGAAGGACACTAACGCATCTTTGCTGTGAAAAGTAGTTCTAAATGCGCTGCACGTTATTTTACGCATGCAACAAATCTGGATCACTTCTATCATTATAAATGAGGATAGAGCAATTTGGGTTGTTGTGAGCTGTTTTACATCTGAGTGGACTTTTTGTTTTGCACACAAAAGGCTAAATGACACGTCACAAAGATTCCAAAGACTCAGAGAAGATGGGGGAAGGGAACTCACTAGACAGCTGTTAGGAGACAGATGGAATACTTTCGTCAAGGCCACCAGCATGTTCTTTGACGCGCACAGGGTAAGACTCTCTCTCCCGTACATTTTTTGTTGTTTTTTGGCAATATATAGGGCAGTGAAGAATCCTAGAAGCTACTCCTAGCTTTTCAAGGCCTTCAAATACAAGGACATACCCTACTCAGACCGCAGTCTTTGCTGACCACTGTCTCAGTTACAGCTGAAACACTATACAGTTTGCCTTGATGAAACAGATGCTAGCTTCCTAACCACTATGCCAGTTAAGGCCGGAAGACACCACTTTACGCCTCATCCGATGGTCGGCGGCCTTTCCAAACCCACTGGTGCCCCATTCTGACCGGAGGATACGGTGGGGATTTAGCAGAGATAAATCGCAACGGTGACACAGGTGGAACTCGAACCTGGGACTACATATTACCAGCCTGGCGTGCTCCCACTGAGCCAACCCCCACCCCATGCAACGTCTGACATCTCCTCTGTAGCTGTAGTTATGAAATGCTTTCAAGAAAACAGCAGTGCGAAACGATAGCAACTCATCCGCCCATTTGCGTGAAGTAGTATCAGTGTGTCAGCTTCATAATTTTACGTAGCCATGTACTTTTTTATTCTATATAACAATGTTTCTTTTTTTTGAAAAAAGGGAAGAAGGTACTCTCCTGCACAAAGACCGGAGATACTCTAAAGCGCAATCAGGATTGTCCTGGTCTCTCTCATATGACATGGAAACACTGCACAAATAACCAAACCAGCCATCCTGCAGTAACAGTTGCTGTTTCACCACCAGTCAACAACATATCTCTGTACCACAAAAGCAGCATTTTGTTCCAATTTTCATTTAATTTGGCGAAAGTGACCAGAGTTTGGAATCATACTGAAGTGGTTTCATAATGTATAAACAACAATAGCTTTACTATCGATTTCTGTGAAGAACCATAAACAAGATTTATGAAAAATTGATTGCAAATATTTAAGAATTCAGTAACATGACAATGATGCAGTAACATATTATCCATAAACATTGTTTATATTGACAGATTTTTAAAAAAAACATTTCTTAACGAAAGCTATCATATGTCGCATAATATTCTGATACATTTACACCACAGTTCGTGAAGACTAACAAAATTCTAATATACATTTGACCTTGACTGCACAATAAATTGCAGTGCAGACTTTATAAAGCAATTCGGAATAATGTTATCCCGTAAACGAACAGAGCTGTGAATATGAAACAAACGCATGTTATTACTAAATATCTGAAAAGTTTCTTATTACATTTTTTTCTCACAAATGTTCAATGAATAGTTCTCTCGTTACTCAGAGAGTGAATATCCCATATGAAAAGCGTTCTCTTTACAGATGAATGAGCATTTAAGCACTAACCGTGGTTACAACTGCAATTATCCTTGCACGTAGTTCATGAACAGTTTGTGGTGTGTATGAGAAATGATACATTTGACCCCTATCATGTAACCCAAGAGGAAAAAGTGTGATGAGGTCAGATGTCATAGAGAGAATACACTTCCTATGAAATGATCCATTTTACAGTAAAACTGTTTTCAGAGATAGAAGAGAAGGAACAACCAACTATCCGGAAAGAAACTTCTGTTGTCTTCAAAAATGCGTTCCAAATCGCGTCCCATTACAGGTACAGATGTGTTTTTTAACGGAACACGAAGTAGAAAGCGGAGAACTCGCGTACGAAATTTCGAACGATTCGTTCACGTCTTCAAGGAATTACATGACATGATGCATAGAACCGGCCAGGCCTAGCACCTAATGTCCGACCCCGCCTTCTCGTGGTGCAGACCGTTAGTAACTTTAAAAAGAGATACTCTCTTGTGGAAGTGAACGGAAGGGGAGGGCTGCCAGATTAGTGTGACCTACTGATCTGGACAACTATGGCTACTATTCTTTTTTTTTCCTACCCTGCTGAGGAGTGGTCAACAACACAGGGTCCTGGTGCTGACCATATAAACCAACTGGACAGATATATGGCTCTGAGCTTGATTATGGATCCTGGTTTAGCTGCACTGGTGGGCTTCTGTGGAGGGAAAATCTTCCGCTGTGTTTTCTGTTTGTTTGTGGGTTGACAGCCCCAAGTGAATAGATTCACAGGATATGTTTATCAGCTGGTGGATAATCCTGAGCAGAAGTCATCGCAGGCACCTGAACTCTTTGCTTCTATTGGCATCGTCAAATTCTACATTGGAGGAAGTCTTCCATAATAACAGGGTAAGTGTAGATGGCTTCAGCCTTTAGTGGTGGGGGAACGGGTCTTTGCCCCATGTCTGCGATTAGGGGGCTGTTTGATATTGTCGGCATTCCCTCTCTCAATAAACATAGTTTCTTTAAACATCCCACTAACCATTTTCTCTCCATAGGTAGTTGGAATGTGAGGACTCTGCACAGAGCTTTTTCTCTTGATGTCCTCACACAAGAATTCCACCATTATAATTTAGATATTCTCGGCTTGCAAGAGACCAGATGGACAGATAAAGGTCAGATTCTTAAAAATAATCTTAAATTTCTCTTTTCAGGGAGGGACGACAATAAGCATCACCAAGGCGTGGGTCTGCTTCTCAGCAGACACGCTAGTGATGCTCTTCTAGGATATGAGTGCATTAATGAAAGGTTTCTTACAGCAAAATTTCAGACAAGCGTTAAAGACCTGAATGTTATCTGCTGTTATGCCCCCACTGAGGATGCCGATGAGGATGAGAAAGATAGATTTTATGAACAACTTCAGGATATTTTGAATTCTGTCATGAAAGGAGATATTACCCTTGTTCTTGGTGACTTCAATGCCTAAGTTGGTACTGACTCTGATCTTTGGGGAGGAGTAATAGGCCCTTTTGGTATTGGTAGCTGCAATGGCAATGGGCAACGTCTCCTACAGGTAAGTAAACTCAATTGTTTCAGAATAACTAACACATATTACAAACACCGCGACATACATAAATACTAATGGGTTTCACCTGATGGGCTGCATAGGAATATGATTGATTATGTATTAATTAACAGCAAATGGGCTAGTTCTGTTAGAAATACCAGGGCATATAGGGGAGCTGAAATTGGATCTGACCATTACCTTGTTAAAAGTGTCTTACAACTTAAACTTAAAAAGTGTTGTGCCAGGGTTAAAAAATTTGCTTTTAATAACGAAACTCTGAAAGACCCAGTTGTAGCCAAAGCTTACCATGATAGGTTACTTAGTCATTATGACAGTCATGGTATGCTTACTACTGAAGTTGAGGAAGAATGGGGTCATTTTAAACAGGCTTTTTTGGACACTAACAGTACTCTTTTAGGAAGAAAGGAGCAGAAGAGGCAGAATTATCTGAGTGATAAGGCATTTGAGCTTATTTCAGAAAGAAAGAAGTGCAGGAATGTCCTTAATCAATACCCTACTAGTCCTAATAGAAAGCATTACAGAGAACTTAATAAACGTGTAAAAGATCAGTTAGCTGCTGATAAGAATCTTTGGCTTGATGGTTTGGCTGACAAAGCCGAGGAAGCAGTTAGACAGCAGAACAGCAGAGAGCTGTACCAGATAGTTAATGTTTTGTGTGGTAGAAAACGGACAGGTATACAGGGATTGAAGGATAAACAGGGTAAGGTTATAGAAGGTGAGGATTCTGTAATGGCTAGGTGGGCTGAGCATTTCAGTGATATTCTGAACAATGCGGTTAGTTCTATTCCCATTGTTTGCAATGATGATAGATGCATTGGTGGCTTTAATGTTGGCCCTATAACACAATCTGAAGTTATTTTGGCTGTTTCTAAACTTAAACTTCATAAATCCCCAGGGGTAGATGAAATTACTACCGAAATGCTTAGATCTGGAAATGTTTCGGTTACCACTTGGATGACTGAAATTCTGAATATCGTTTATGATAAAGGCATGGTTCCTAAGGATTTTACCAGAGCTATTGTTATTTCTATTTTCAAAAAAGGTGATCGCAGTTCTTGTGATAACTATAGGGGTATTAGCCTACTCTCTGTTCCAGGTAAAGTTTTTTCCATGATTGTGGTTAATAGAATTAAGAATCTGGTTGACAGTCAATTTCGTGATGAGCAATGTGGATTCAGAAGTGGTAGGGGATGTGTGGATCAGATATTTTCACTTAGGCAGATTCTTGAGAAATGTTTAGAGTTTCAGAAACCTTTTGTTGCTAGCTTTGTTGATTTCAAAAAGGCTTTCGACTCTGTTGATCGTCATAATTTGGGTTGATTGTGAAATCATATGGTATACCTGAGAAGTTAGTTACCATAATGAAAGCTCTCTATAATAACACTGAGTCGTGTCTGAGAGTTGGTAAGGCTTGTAGCAATTGGTTTAGCATTACTTCTGGTGTTCGACAAGGGTGCATTTTGTCTCCTTTTCTCTTTAGTTTGGTTATTGATTATGTTATGCGAAATTCACTTCAAGGGAAATATTTTGGCCTTAAATGGGGTGGAGATACGAAAATTTCTGATTTAGATTATGCTGATGATTTAGCACTTTTGGCAAATGATGTTGATGAGATGAACTCTTTCATTCGAGCTGTTGATGAGACTGGTAGTAGAGTAGGTTTGGTTATAAACAGAGAGAAAACTAAAGTGATGAAAATTGGTCAGGCAGGCTGTGATTCAGTTAATCTGAATGGTTGCAGTCTTGAGCAGGTGTCACAGTTTAATTATCTTGGGAGCTATGTAACAGATAATGGTGATGTGCGGCATGAGATTAACAGACGAATAGGGATTGCTGCCGGTACTTTTAAGAATCTATGGAGAGTGTGGAGAAATAGGCGTATACACCTAAAGACTAAAATTAGACTGTATAATAGTTTGGTTCTTTCTAGGGTTAGTTATGTTAGTGAAACTTGGACACTTTGTCAATAACAGGAAACTAGATGCTTTTTATTCCAGATGCTTACCAGGGCATTAGGTGGTTCAACTTTGTAACTAATGATGAGATTAGGCAAATGAGTTTGCAACCTCCTTTAAGCAGCATATTGTGCAGAGAGAGACTCCGTTGGTTTGGCCATGTTGCCCGTATGAATAATTATAGATTGGCGAATAGGGTTATGAACAGTGTGCCTAAAGGCCTCAGAAAGAAGGGGATACCTAGGATGCGGTGGGCAGACAATGTCAAACAGGACCTTGTTAGAATTGGTGTGCAGTGGCCAGATGCAGTAGATATAGCTCAGGATAGACTTGCTTGGAGAACTAAATTGCACCGTCTGGTTGGACCTCCGTAGCCCATGGCTGCTTGAGGATCATGGTGATGATGATGATGATATCACCAAAAATAAGTGGACGCGCGGACGTTGGCATTCTAGTACATGTATACAGTGGTACATATGTTCATATGTATGTATGTACGTATACATACAATGTATATGTATAGGTACAATGGTACATATAATGCACCATAACTTATGACACAATGCCAAGTGACAAAATCACTTGACACTGTTAAAATGTATTATAAATACCTGAGTATTTATAATAAATAAATAAAAAAATAAATACCCCCTCAAGCAGCTGCTTGCCACAGAGGTCTGGCAGGAGCCTGTTAGTTTATATGCCAAAGTAGAAGATCTGACAGGATGGAAGAACCTCAGCAGAAAAACGACACATACATCCATGCCTTACCCGGGGCTCGAACCCAGGTCCCTTAGATCAGTAGCCAAGCTCGCTAACCACTCGGCCATGGAACGGCAAGAATGTTTATAATCCAGAAAAAATTTAATTCACAAATACTTGTAAATATTACAGGTAATTTTAATGGACAATCAGCAACTGACATTTTGCAATAACAATGTACACCGAAGAGCCAAAACTTTATGACCACCTGCTTAATATGATATTGGTCCTCCACGTGCCGCCAAAATAGATCTTACCCGGCGAGGCATGGACGCCACAAGATTTCTATAGGTGTCTTGTGGTATCTAGTACCAACACGTTACCAGCAGATCCTTTAACTCTTGCAAGTTATGCGATTGAGCCGCCGCATATCAGATATGCTGTTCGAACACAAACCACAAATGCTCGATTGGATTGATGTCTGCGTAATTTGAAGACTATACTTGGAGGTCTTTCTCATGTTCCGCAAACCATTCTCGAACAATCAGACAGTGTGGCATGACGCATTATCATGCTGAAAGAAGGCACTACTAGAGGGAAATAGCATTGTCATAAAAGGATGTACCTGGTCTGCAATGATGTTTAGGTAGGTGGTAGACGTCATAGTTTCCTGCACATGAATGACTGGACACAGAGTTTCCCAGCATAACATTGCCCAAAGAATTACATTTCTTCCACGGGCTTGTTTTCGTCCCACGGCGCATCGTGGTGCACACACTTCACCAGGTAAACGATGTACATGTACCCGGCCGCCCAATATGGTGCAACAGGAAATGAGATTCATCGACCAGACGACTTTCTTCCAATCATTCAAGGTCCAGTTTTGATGCTCGTTTGCCTATTGTAGGGACTTTTGATTGTGAACCGAGGTTAGGATGGGCACTCAGAGTGGCCTGCAACTACGCCATTTTCAGCAGGGTTCGATATACTGTGTACACATTACTTCCGTCACCAGCATTCAAATTACGGGCGAGTTGCGCCACAGTATCCTTTCTGTTGGCTGGTACCATACGGGATAGCCTTCATTCACCTTTAGAATCAACGGTCGGCCCACACCTTGCCAGGCGTTCGTTGTTTTTCCCTCCTCGGATCACTTTTTGAAAATACTAACCACGGCTGACCGTGAGAACCCCACAATCCATGCCATCTCGGAAATACTCTGACCCAGTCGTCTGGTCACTACAATTTGGGCTTTGTCAAACTCACTTAAGTCAGCTGCCTTTCCCATCTGAAGAACAAGAATAGCACTGATTAACAGATCTCAGTACCTGGTGTTATTTATGCAGTTTCATGACCATCAAACGCGCCGTCGTTTACTACAGCTGCTTCTATTTGCATAAAGACGCGCTGGTCATAATGTTTGGCTTTTCGGTGTACTCACCAGTCAACACTTGACACTATTTCAACTATGATATACAACAAACGCATGATGTTATCACTGTCAGACTGTACCAGCTAATTATAATACCTTAACTAATTATAAAACAACAGAAGTCTAAAACACTCTGAACATAATTTAACTAAAAGTATCTCCTCTAGGACCATAGTCTCATTCGTTGCTTCTTAACCAACCTAGATCTCTGAACAAATTGAACTAAACATCCTTTAGAAGTTTTATACGAGACTGAAATGCAAAATTAATTTCCGTAAGAACTCCTACACTAGACTACTACGCAAGGACCATACATTAATCAAGAGGAATAATATAAACTTCATAACGTGGCCAATTTTAAAGCTCACTTGTATTCATTAATGATCTCATACAAACATTATTAATTACATTTCAATAAGATGCTTGAAACAGTAATGCGGAAGGAGCTTCAAGTCGAGTAACTGAGAAACCAGTCAAAGGGGTTCGCTAGCATTGTGATTCTTAACGTATGCATCTGTAGAGCGTTGAGTCACTTGACAGGTACTATGTGATATGAATGCCAGTGGCTCCCTGATGAGTGTAAAGTGTAATTATCGTATTTAAATGCCGCTTACTCTCTGTATAATGCATCTCTGCATCGCGCAATGTAACCATCGCGTGAGCCATTCCCTGATGAGCTCCATCGTCTCTCTCCGCATAAAAGTATGGTGGATTAATTCTAATGAGGGTTGGGATTTCTCCTGATGGCAACAATCCACTGTCAATAATTCCTAGGGTTAATAGGTGCTTTAGTGCAACACAACAGTAGAAAGTTAGAAGGGGATTAGAAAGTTCTTGGAAAAGTGTCTGGTTTTCTGAAGTTTACTTGAAAATTATTTTGATTCCTCAATATGCTTCTGGGAAATGATCCTTTGGAGCATTTATAGCGAGCTAACTAATATCTATATATATTCAGTAAGCAAATTAAATATGATTTTTAATGCGAGACTTTCTTAAAGATGAAAATAAAAATTATAATTGAGTCTCCCACTGAATTCTAAAATATTTTAGGAAAAAATTAATGAGTTTCAGTTTTATAAAATGCAATGTCGTATATACATTTGTTTTTAATCCAGTTAAGTAAATATTTTATCAACTGGAGGTACTGGAATTTTAAGGAAGGATTGAGAATGTCTAAGTCTATATAATAAGTTCTATGAGGTCTGCATTAAAAGTACGGCGTTATGATTATAAATAATGGAATTCAAAAAATGAACAATCATAAATTAGCACTTAATTTTAAAAAAAGAAATAGTATGGAATACAATTTCTCTTGCTTGACACAAATGCATCCGTCATAACACCTCAAAAATGCTTCATGCTTAAGTTTGAAGCAATGTGCAAAATTAGCTTGTATACGCACTTACACCGAAGAGTCAAAAAAATTATGACCAGCGCGTCTTTATGCAAATCGAAACAACTGCAGGTAAATGACGGCACGTGTGAAGGTCATGAAACGGTATAAATAATACCTGATACTGAGCTCTGTTAATCAGATGGGAAAGATTTATTTCATCAGATGGGAAATTTTATTTTTGTTATTTTTTGTTCATCAGATGGGAAAGGCAGCGGACTTAAATAAGTTTGACAAAGGAAAAATCGTAATGGCCAGACGACTGGGTCAGAGCGTTTCCGAAATTATGGGGTGCTCACGGTCAGCCATGGTTAGTACCTTCAAAAAGTGGTGTGAGGAGGGAAAAACCACGAACCGCCGGCAAAGTATGGGCCAGCGGTTCGTTCGATTTTCTGTTTCATAATCCATATAAAGCTGGCAATAATAAACCAAACAGTCAAATGTTAAAATAGCGGAATCTCTGTCAGATTTAACCGTAGTTGAGCAGTAAAGTTTTATTTTTTTTATTATTGTCAGAAGGAGTAAAAACAATAGAAATTTACCCTACAATGTGTGCACAACATGGAACATTTGCTTACCATTAAAAGACGTGGTACACGTTGTGCCAACCTTTCCGAAACGGTCTCTCAAGGGTAATGGATAAATATCAACTGGGTAGAAAAGTCGAATCAGCAATACCTTCTACAATACAATGTGTTAGTCACCATATTCAAGAGAACCGACACATCACTTAGGGAGAAATCTGTGCTTAATTGAATCTTAGTCATGGGGCAGTTTATGCCATAATGCATGACAGGTGTATAACCGAATGCCCCCCCCCCCCTTTTTTTTTCTTTGTTCTGATGGAATCAGGAAACTTGTCAGATGTTGAACTAAAAGTATCTAAAGAGGAAGTGATTACATTGTAAAATAGTGTATGTGCATGTTCCTGGAATAAACTGTTTTATGCTGTACTTATATTCACCTTATTTATTCACTTACTCGCGTACGAAAATAAAGTATATGCGCTTTGCAGTTTTAAGATTCGGAATGAGAGCAATTAAGTCATTGAATCGGGACGTTAGTAATTAAGCCATTGAATCGGAAAAATACTAATCAACTCATTGAATAGGATAATTAATTATCAAGCACTGAATCAAAATATTAGAAACTAAAACATTAAATTGGAATATTAGTAACTATAATACCACACTAAGCAAATCACAGCATTAGTAATTAAACCATTGAATTGGTGGAGGACAATAATCAATTATTTCGCGAATAATCAAGACTGCAAACAGCAAACCCGTGATGGTCGAGGGATTAATCAGTTATAATTTATTTATGCATGTTATTTCAGAAAAGTGAAATCGCAACCTTTACTGAACTCTCCTGGTTTCAGAAAGCAGACATCTGGACATTTGCTGAAATATCTCAGGTTTTTCCAATCGAAATCTGGTCACTCTATTTATGTAGAGTAGTGTTGAGCGATCATACAGATGCCTGTTATCCAACGCGAATGAGTCATGCACATCAAAGTCAAATCCACCAACGGAAAACGTTGTTTTTTATATCAGTGGTTCTCAACTTTTTATGATTCACGTACCCCCTGGAACTGTGTATGTAACTGGCGTAACCCTTGTGTAGATAGATAAAACTTAGTTATAGTGTAACAATGGGAATAAAATAAAACATATGAATATACACATTAAATTTTGTATTCGTAAATCACATATACCGATAAAAAAAAATGGCATTTTTGCACAGGAGTGATGCCAACTTAGCGACTTTGTTACTAGATCTAGTAACTTTTGACCTCTCATGGCGTACCCCAAAAATTTTTACAGCGTACCCCACGTTGAAAAACCATATTTTATATGATGGACTCTGTATCATAAACTATGAGGTTTTTAACCCTGACCAAATGATCATTGCAGTCGTCTACTCAACTAACTTTTAAGGAAGAATCAATACTCGAGAAGCACAAAAAATGTCCTACAATGAAATAACACTTGACTAGCTAGGCGAAAAAACAAAATTTCGCTTCAAGCAAGATTCGAACCTACGACCATTGAGCTATCTCAAGCAGGCTCAGTTCCAGTTAACCGAGAGTAAACTTTTCGAATTGGCAGGCGCTCATATTGCCATCTATTAATTTGGAAGGAAAGGCTAGCTGTCCACATAAATGGTGAAATAATAATGGCTAAAGTAAAAAAAAGAGAAACAGCTTTATCTGTGCACGATGAAACTCGAGTGTAACAGGCTTCATGCTACAGAATTCATACTAGAGAAATTAGACAAGCGCCTGTTATCATGAAACATTTGAAATACCTTTCGAGAAATTTCTCCTTAAGCTGTAGAATCTTTAAACGCTTATCTGGAAAAAATTTAGTTTTGCTCTGAAGTATGGGGTTCGGATTCCTTTGAAGCGAAAATCATGTTTTCCAGCTAACTATTCAAACATTCCACAGGTTCAGGAGGAATTTCTCGAAATGCAATTATCATTGGCCAATTTCAAAGGTGTTGTCCTCCTGCAAGACAATGCGTATCCGCACGCAGCAGAAACGACACGAGAAAAAAAAAATCAACATTGTTGGTTGGGAGATTTTGCAGCATCTACCCTATTCCCATGACCCCCACCTGATGACTCCCACTTCCTTTCGCGGGATAGGCAACTGCACTTGAGAAATAGGCATTTGAAAAAAAAACTCGAATAACAAGAAAATATTAAAAAGAACTAAAGTTTTTCTTTGCTTTCAAATACCAAGATTTCTTTCGCACAACGTTTATATCATTTCTCATTTGATAAAAAATAGTTGTTGATATCAATGGCGATTACGTTATCGCATAAAAGGTGCTTAAAATATTTTTTATTAAATTTGAAGAAAAATGACACCTCTTCAGCAAAGCGATGTAGGCTTCCTGAAATATTTGTAAAGCATTGGTGAGGATTCGCTTAGTCAGCATACAACTCGAAATTGTTTCGAAATATTATAAATGTGTTTTGAAATTATAATACGCCGAAACCCTTTATCTCAGTAATCCTTTATCCAAAAAAATTATAATACGTCGAAAATTTTATTTTTTATCTCCATCCTGGGGGGGATTCATATGATTATGCTATTTTTTAAATTAAAACTTTGATAAAGGCTCATTGTTTTATTCGATATTAATAAAAATATACGCATTTTGAAAGAAAATGTTAATTTTTTTTATTCTTTTTCAAATTCCTAGCAAATAAAATTCACCCCAAAAGTGTAATTTTGATTTGAATATAGTAAGTTTTCCGTGCCATTTAAATTATACACTGGGTTTTTAATTTTTTACTCTCTTGTAAATGAGATATTAAAAAGGAGATTTATTTCTCATTTTTACCCCTTAATTTCTCAGTAAGGAAACCCAAAGCACCATTTTTTTTAATGAAATCCATACTTTCAGCGGAAAACTTCGGAATTAATGAATTTCGGTGATTCAGTTCCATTTAGGTAGAATGTCGCTTCAAAGTTGATAATATACATATATTTATAAAAAATAATTTTTAGGTCATTACCTTCAGTAAAGATATCTAATTGGAAATTCTCAAAATTGCTGTTTATTGCAATGCTCTTCTTTAACTAAGACAAACACCGTTTAAATGTTTTGGTCTTTTTTTATGGTTGCAATTATTTTAAATTTAAAAAAGAAATTTAAAAGAAAGCTCCTTTTCAGTTACCAATTTCACCATAATAGTTAAATTTAAGAAAATGGAAATCTTTCTCTTTCTTCATATGGCCAATTTTAATTACAGAAAGAATAAGTTTATTGTTTTGACATGTTTCAGATTATTAAATTTTAAATGAATCCATAAACCCACTTTCTGACCAATTGCAATAAAAGCGGTTTAAAATTTAAAATCTTTAATTTTTCTTTGCTTAATATTTTTGTCAACCTAAAATAAGTGTTCAGTTGTTATTTTAGAATGATTTTTCTGTTACAAAAACGTAAAATTCTAAACAAAAAATGCCAAAAAACAGTGAGAAATAAAAAAAAACATATGTTTTAGAACCTAGTTTCATTAAAAAGATTGAATTATATATATATATCACACTCTCTGCTCAGTCTCCCTGTAGGTATGAGATTGTGATTTGGCTTGTTTCATAGTTGAAAATGTTTGAATTTCAGAAGAAAAAAAAACTGTATTCATTAATTTTTAATGCAGAGAAAAATAAGACAAAGAGGGAGGTTGAACAAAATAGGAGGTTGAACAGAGAAATCTTTTGGTTTTTAAATTTATCGTCTTTTAACGAAATTTGTGTTTGAAAGTGGGAATTTACATTTTTTCAATGTTTCGGAATTTTCTAATTCTAAAACAGGTCTTGATCACAAAATATCAAAATTTGTGGGGGTTCTGAAAAACGTGTTAGATTTTCTTTCTCTTTAGTCAGTATTCTGTTTTTAGTTCTCTTATAGAGTTTATTTTTACGAGGGGAAAAAAATGTTTTTTGCATGCCGCAAATTTTTATCCAGTGAACAGATACATCAAATGTTATTTAATGCAACGAACTCTAAAAATAGAAGAGTTGTTCAGATAGCAGAGACGATGAATACAACAAAAATAAATAATTAATTTCTTTTTGCTTATTTTGCAAATCTAGTACTTTTAAAACATTTGAACTAATCTGAGGTGATGATGTATAGCACCGGCCAGGCCTAGCAGTTGGCCGATCCCGCCCTCTAGTGGAGCAGACTTAGTATATTTAAAAAAAATACACTTTCTTGTGGAAGGGAACCGAAGTGGAAGACTGTCAGATCAATTTGACCTATTGATAAGGGCTACACTTTTTTCTATCCTGATGAGGATTGGTGATGAGGTGCTGACCAAATATTCCAACCTGAATGGAAATTCAGGAAATATTCCAACCTGAATGGCTCTGAGCTTGATTATGGATCCTGAATTTTCTGCACTGGTGGGCTTCTGTTGAAGGAACGTCTTCCACTGTGTTTTTGTTTGTTTGTAGGTTGACAGCCCTAAATGAATAGGTGCACATGATACATTTTATCAGCTGGTGGATAATTCTGATTAGAGGCCATGAATCAGAGTACCTGAAACCTTGTTCAGGTATCTGCGATGGCCTCTGATCAGAATTAGCTTGCTTCTACCGGCATCGTCAAACCTACATTGGTGGAAGTCCTACAATGTAGATGGCTAAGCCTTTCGTAATGGAAGAGACAGATCTTTGCCCCATGTCTGCGATTAGGGTGCTGTTTGATATTGTCGGCACTTCTTCTCCCAATAAACATAGTTTCCTTAAAAAACTCACTTCCAGTTTTCTCTTCACAGGAACTTCGAAGGTGAAGACTTTGCACATTCTCTTGATGTTTTCACATAAGAATTCCACCGTTATACCTAGATATTCTCGGCTTGCAAGAGACCAGATGAGAGGTAAAGGTCTGATACTGAAAAATAATCTTAAATTTCTCTTTTCAGAGAGGGAAGATAAAAAGCATCTCCAATGCGTAGATTTGCTTCTGAGCATATAAGGTAGTGATGCTCTGCTGGGATATTACTGCATTAATGTAAGGTTCTTAGAGCTAAATTGAAAACAAGAATTTAACACTTAGAAGTTATCTGTTATTATGCCCCCATTGAGGATACCGATGAGGAGAAAGAAGATTGGTTTTTATGGACAACTTCAGGATATTTTGAATTCCTTCAAGAAAGGAGATATTTCCCTTGTTCTAGGCGACTTCAATGCTAAAGTTGGTACTGTCGCTCAAAAAAGTATCCGAACACTACGGTTGATTACAAAAATTCAGAAAAAATATCTGGCAACGATTTTTTAGAAATTAGCGATCTGGCAACCTTCGTGTCACGTGACACGAAAGTTGCCAGATCGCTAATTTCTAAAAAATCGTTGCCAGATATTTTTTCTGAATTTTTGTAATCAACCGTAGTGTTCAGATACTTTTTTGAGCGACAGTACTGCCTCTGGCCTTTTGGGAGGAGTGATATGTCCCTTTGTTATTGGTAGTTGCAATGGCAATGAGCAACGTCTTCCCCAGGTGATTAACGCAATGGTTTAGAATGGTTAATTAAATGGTTAGAACTAACACATATTTCGAACAATATGACATATATAATAAATTCACTGGGTTAGCCAGATGAGTTGCATAGGAATATGATTGATTATATATTAATTAACAGCAAATCAGATAGTTCTCTTAGGAACACCAAGTCATATAAAGTAACTGAAATTGGATCTGACCATTACCTTGTTAAAGGTTTCTTGCAATTTAAACTTACATTTGAAGTGTTGTGCTAAGGTTCAAAAAGTTACCTTTACCAATGAAGCTTTGAAAGACCCAGTTATAACCCAGCTTACCATGATACGTACTTAGTAATTATGATTATCGTGGTTTACTTATTAATGAAGTTTAGAAGAATGGGAGAAATTTTCCAATTTTCCCATTTCTGTAATGTTCTAAATAATGCATAATACAAACTACTCTCATTATTTGTAATGATGTTATATGCATTGTTGGCCTTATATCACATTCTGAAGTTGCTGTGGCTATGTCTAAATTAAAACTGCATAGATCCCCAGGGGTAGACGAAATTACCACAAAATTGCTTAGAGCTAAGAATGCTTCTGTTATCAAATGGCTAAATAAAATATTTAATGCATTTTATGATAAAGGCATTGTTCCCTAGGATTTACCAGAAATATTATTCTCCATATTTTTAAAAAGGTGATCGCAGTTCTTATGATAACTACAAGGATATCAACCAACTTTCTATTCCAGGTAAAGTTTTTTTGCATAATTGTGCTTAATAGACTTAAGAATCTGGTTGACGGACAATTGGGTGATGAGTTTGGTTTAGAAATGCTAGAGGATGTGTTGATTAGATTTTTTTACTTGGGCAGGTTCCTGAGATATATTTAGAGTTTCAGAAACCTTTGGTTACTATCTTTGTAGATTTCACAAAATGCTTTTGACTCTGCTGATCTTCATAATTTGTGGTTGATTGTGAAATTGTATGATATACCAGACAAATCAGTTAATGAGAACTATCTATAATAACACTAGATCTTATGTAATAGTTGGTAAGACTTATAGAAATTAGTTTAGCATTATTTCTGATGTTCGACAATGGTGCATATCATCTCCTTTTCTCTTTAGTTGGTTATTGATTATCTTATACAACTAGCTAGCTTATATACCGAAGAACCAAAACATTATGACCACCTACCTAATATGATGTTGGTCCTTCACGTTCCGCCAAAGCAGTTCTTACCCGGCTAGGCATGGACGCTACAAGATTTCTAAAAGTGTCTTGTAGTATCTGGTACCAACATGTTACCCGCAGATTCTCTATCTCTTGTAAGTTACGTGGTTGAGGCACCGAAGATCGGATATGCTGTTCCAACACAAATCACAAATACTCGATTCAATTGATGTCTGGGGAATTTGGAGGCTATGGCAATATCTGAAAATCTTCCTCATGTTCCGGAAACCATTCTCGAAAAATCCGGGCAGAGTAGCATGACGTATTATCCTTCTGAAAGAAGGCACTACTAGAGGGGAATACCGTTACAATGAAAGGATGTATCTGGTCTGCAATGATGTTTAGGTAGATGGTATACGTCATAGTTTCCTGCACATAAATGACTGGATCCAGGGTTTTCAAGCAGGACATTGCCCAAAAAATTATACCTCCTTCACTGGTTTAATTTCGTCCCACGGTGCATCCTGGTGTCACTCTTCCCCAGGTTAACGACGCACACGTACCCGGCCGTCCACATGGTGCAACAGGAAACGAGATTCATCGGACCAGAAGACCTTCTTCTAATCATTCAAGGTACAGTTTTGATGCTCGCATGCTCATTGTAAGCGCTTTTAACGGTGAACCGAGGTTAGCATGGGCACTCGGAGGGGTCTGCAGCTACACAGCCCCATTTTCAGCAGGGCTCGATGTACTGTGTATTGTGACACATTACTCCTGTCACCAGCATTGAAATAATGGGCGAGTTGCGCCACATTACCCCTTCTGTTGGCTCGTACCATATGGGATAGCCTTCTCTCGCCTCTAGCACCGATGAGCAATGATCGGCCCACACCTTGCCGTTGGTTCGTGGTTTTTCCCTCCTCGCAACGCCTTTTTTGAAGTTACTAACTATGACTGACTGTGATCACCCCACAAGCCATGCCATCTCGGAAATGCTCTGACCCAGTCGTCTGGCCATTACAATTTGACTTTTGTCAAACTCACTTAAATCTCCTGTCTTTCCCATCTGAAGAACAAGAATAACACCGAATAACAGAGATCAGTATCAGGTGTATAAGCTAGCTTAACAACAGAGAGCTGTACCAGATTAGTTATCCATATTAGTAGTTAATCCACATTAGCGAAAAACCTCAGTAAGCAGTTAAGGGCTACGATCAAACAATAAAATTATTCCATAGATATATCTGACAGTAATCCGTCAGTGTAATGAGCCATAGAGAATATGTATGAGGAAGACAAGATCTTAGCAGAAAGAAACATCCAAACCTTATCCAAAATTCGAACCAAGGTCCCTTTGCTCGGCAGATAAGTACACTAAAAATTTCACGCATTTCTATATTTATTAATTAACACTCATTATCCACGTGTATTTTATGTGTTTTCCATTTCTTTTTTTGTTTCTCCTTTTTTACCTCGCAAGAATCAGAGTTCAGGAATCATTCAAAACAGGGCAGTAACAGCTGCTCAACGTTCCCTTAATTGGAACAACACAGCTTAACGGATTATTACAGGAAAACTCGTGATTCTAGAGCGGCAAGGAGGAATAACATTGTCTCTGACCACTTACGTCTTATTAGGACATGATTAGTGGTTTGAAGAAATTTCATTTAGGAGAGTCCATTCCGAAACTCGGTCGATCTGAATCTTCGATATTTTACGAGCCTGTGGATGTTAAAGGGTTACTGTTAATGAACATCTCCCCAAGAAAAATTTCCATCCCACCCACAATAGTCCAGAAGACGAAATCGCAGTGAATCTGGGATTTAATTTCTGGTTGTCAACAGAATTGTTTATTTTATCCTCGTCCTATCGTGATTGATATGCTTTTCTACTTCAGTAAAAGGTTTTGGAACATCCCTGCGACGTTCTTTGTTTATTTCTCTCTTTGCCACTCTTTCCTTGAAAGCCAGCTACCAGAAGAGTCACTGTGAGGAGGAAGATTTCCTTGCTTGCTAAAAGTAACTTTTAAATTGTGAATCTGTCAAAATTAGTGCATATTTGATTTCAGTTTCTACGCAAAATACAAAAATTGTGTAATATGCAAACCAGAACTTCTTCATAATCCAGAAAATGTGCCGCCTTTAAAAATGGAATGCTTTTGTCATCTTGCCTCTTCTGCAATTCCTAATTACTTTCCCTGTATAATTAAACAATAGAGATGCAAATATTAATATTTCGTTTTAGAAAAGGGATAGCAATTATATATATCCAGATTAATATAAAATTAATAAAACCCACTTGCGATATTCCAATAACAGCAAGCATGTTTTTTGTTCGAGACTAATGATATGACGTATAGCATTGGAAAGATGCACCTAAATGTTTAGTACTTGTATATTCTTCAATTTTTCCATAAAAATTTATTTCAGAATCAATTGCAAATCTTTCAGTTTTACGAATTTCCGCCCTCAGATTGTGCCACCCTGAAGCGGCTGATTAGCAGCCTCAACCTACGTCATGGCGTCAGTGTTACATACCAAATACCGAAACAAGCAGCTTAAGCCATTTGGTATTTAATAATGTTACGACAGATGAACGTGCTGCAATGAGTTTGTGATGGGCGTGTCATGAACGCTAGTGTATGCTTCTGCGTGAGAATTAATTAACCAACGAATTAGAACATAGAACCGATCTGAAATATAAGAAAGATAGAAGTGTGTTGTTGAAGTTGTGAGATCCAGAAGGAAGCATAATTAAGAATCAGTGAACGACAGTTTTACGAATAAATACTTTTATTTAGTGTGTGCACTGGAGGTTGACTACTTTATTGGTATGAATTGTATTGGTAAACTGGTGTATAAAAAGGAAAAATATTGTCGTCTTGTACATGGTGATCAAAGTATGAAAAGAATTATTTCTGAAAAAAACCAATCGCAGTTTTGTGTATAGTTTGTGTATATAAAACACTTAGTCGCAGTTTTGTGTATAGTTATTTAGTTATTTAGGAATTTAATAGATTCTTCGGAAAGCTTATCTTTGTATTATTACAGAGTTTCGTGCCGGTTTACTTGATTTGTTTATAAATGATTTTTTCCATACTTTTGTAATAAATTACATTGTATTGTAATTATCATTGACCAATTTTTACTTGAACTCACGCTCAGTGCTCATCCATTTGAAATTACAATAATAATATCGTCCCAAATTCACCCCTGAAAATGGTGATGCATTAATCAATGAGGAAATTAACGGATTATCACAGGAAAACTCCTGATCAAGATTTTTTGGAGGGACTGAGAAATTAATTTCTCGAAGATGAAACTCAGATGATCCTTGTTTTAATTTATGGAGAATTCTTCAGTGTCTTGAGAGTCTAGGCTGAAATGCAATTAATGCTGTAGTGCGAACATTAGCGGAATAAAGATATATTTGCCACAGCTGTTCAATATCATAGAAATCATCCAGTTTAAAAATTCACGTTAAAGATAAATATACATAGTTTGATACGAGACTTAGGCTCTTAAACCATATTTAAAAACGTTAAACCATGCTTCAAGAAGCGTTATAGAGATAATTTAATTCATCAGTAATGTAAGGATTACTCTTGATTCCAGCTGATATGGGGTCCCCTATCTCTATCATTGGGCTTAGGGAACATCCTCTCCCCCCTCCCAACGGCTCTCTCCTTCTTAATGCACCATTGAGTGAAAATAATCCTTAGTTCAATGACGAATAAAGTTCCCGTGGAAGGGATCCCGTTTTCATTAACGGATGAGGCTATGATGCCAGAGACCTGGGTTTATGTCTCGCATAAGGCTGTAACGTAGATAGAAATTAAGTAACAGATTGAGGCTTTGTTTTCCATCAGTTTTCTTTTACACCACATATTTCTCCTACAGCAATTAAGTGCATTTCTCTAGGTTCTGTCAAACCTCATTTTGTGTAGCAAAACGTTCAACTCTGAGTCGAAACAATCTAACTTGTGAACATAAAGTAGTTGTTGTCCAATGATCATTTATAGGGATGATTTCGGACTCATTTTTTAAACCCGCGCTCGCCTGAGCACAAAAATTATTGAGCCGAACAATTTTGGCAATTTTTGAGCCCGAGCCCACATGAATTCGGAAAAATTTCTCTCTGATGCATCATACGACATATATGGAGAAAGGCATGGCACTAATCTTTTGTTGTATTCTTACATCAATAATTATAATCATTTCATGACAAAATAAAAATGTTAACGCCATTTGAAACGAAAATTATCAAAAATACTAGAAGAAACCGAAATTTCGTTGGTAAACACCATTATAAACTCAAAGAGTCACTAATTTATTAAAGATGGAGAATACGTAAAAAGCCGCAGAGTACTTTTTTAATTCCTGAAGATTGAATAAAAAGTTGAAATTACACACTGGTGGACAAAAGCTAAGTTAAAAAAAAAAAAGTTGATATATGAACATAACGACTGATAGAATTTAATTAAATTCGATAGAGAAGTATATCAGACCACGAGAAAAAACATGTGCACAGGGACGTAGCCATGGGGGGACTCCCCCCAAAGTAACTCGGAGTTGGCAAAATTCGAAGCGACTTCGTAAAATCGATGTGAGTTGTGACAACTCACCACAATTTTACAGAAAAAAATCCCAATTACATTTTACAGATTTTTTTTTTTAGATTTTATTTTAATTGTGATTTTTTTTGTAAAATTGTGTATTTTTTTTCTTATTTTGGGAAATTAAGAGGAGTTGTCAAAATTGAGGCAACTTGGCAAATCTAAGGCAGTTTGGAAAATGGAGAGACGGCAAAATTTAGAGTAGTTGGCAAAATTCGAAGCCACTTAGTAAAGTACAGGTGAGTTGGCAAAACCGGGACAACTTGGCAAAATCTTAGGGAGTTGACAAAATTCGGAGTGACTTGGCAAAATCGCGGGGAGTTGGCAAAATTCAGGTGAGATGTAAAAATTATGTTTTGTTTCTGTAAAATTATGGCGAGTTGGAAAACGTAGGGAGCTGGCAAAATCTACGGATAGTTGGCAAAATTCGGAGTGACTTGGCAAAATCATGGGGAGTTGGCAAAATTTAGGTGAGATGTGAAAATCTGGATTTTTTTCTATAAAATTATGGCGAGTTAACAAAATCTAGGAGAATTGGCAAAACTTAGGAAGTTAGCAAAATCTAGCGGTAGTTGGAAAAATTAGGGACAGTTAGCGAAATTCGGAGTGACTTGGCAAAATCGTGGAGAGTTGACAAAATTCACGTGAGATATAAAAATTACAATCTTTTTTCCTTAAAATTATGGCATGTTGGCAAAATCGAGGCAACTTCGCAATATCTAGGAGAGTTGGCAAATCTTGGGGAATTGGCAAAATTCAGAGTGACTTTACAAAAATCAGGGGAGATTTAAAAACTGGGATTTTTTTTCTGTAAAATTGTAGCGAGTTGGCAAAATCGAGGAAACTTGGCAAAGTCTAGGGCAGTTGACAAAATTCGAATCCACTTGGTAAAATACGGGCGAGTTGTGAAAATTGGGATTGTTTTTCTGAAATTAAGGAGAGTTGACAAAATCGAGAAAACCTGGCATAACTGGACACCACTTGGTAAAGTACAAGAGAGATGTAAATTTTGGGATTAGTTTCGCGAAATTAAGGAGAGTTGGCCAAATCAAAGGAGAATTCACACTGACTTGCTACAATTCAGACGAAATGTAAATATTGGAATTATCTCTGTGAAATTATGGCTAGTGGCAAAATTGGAAGCTAAATGGAAAATTACGGTTAGTTGGCAAAAGGCAAAATTTCCTACCCCTCCCCCACGGAGCGAAAATCTAAGTGTGCTCAGTTGGCAAATTTGAATTTCGAGTTGGAAAACTTTTGATTACTTCCCCCCCAATCATAGTTCTTTGCTACGCCCCTGCAAGTGCATAAAGGAATGCCACATGAATAGTGCTTGCGTAGGCCCATGCAAAACGCCGCACACAATATAAAAGAGAACGTAGATACGGTGCTCATCGTACCTGGCACGCTCCAAATCTGTTAAATTGCAAGAGATGTTGGAGAACTTGCAGATGAACACCTGGAGTGACTTGGAGGATTCGGAGAGGTGGATAGTCATTGGTAAGATGTTGGCAGGACAGACCCAAGTTTGGTAGCCAGAGAGCATAATGTCTCTCGGATGATCATCTCCAGACTATGGCCACAGTATCAGGAATCTGAGAATGTATTTCGACGACCAGTTCAGGTCCCGCTAAGGGTCACAACATTCCAGGATATCCGATCCCTGGCCTTAACAAAGTGATGGTGTAAGGAGATGACAGCCAGACAATTCGCTGTGGTTCTTGTCTGTGCTTCAGACACAATGGTGGCAAGGAGAACGTTTCCATGACTGCGTGAGAGGGGTCTGTATGTTAGAAGACTGGTGGCTGAACCCCCCTTCAACCCTCTCGAAGAAAGCTTGAAGGACTTGTGCTCTTCACGGATGAGACCTGCTTCATCCTGACCATGGATTCCTGACCTGTGCTCATCTGCAGAGAACGCGGAACGCGCAACCATCCCCACAACAACCAAAATATATATATTTATAATCAAAAACCGAATGATGCTTATTTTTTTTTCGTTTTCCAAAAAAAAAGGAAAACGAGGTAATATTTTTATTTTGTTCTCTGTCTGTCTGTCACTATACACTAAACTTTATTTTTGTTTTTAGAGATAAATAAAAAAATATATTTTTGTGTTCGATAGGTATTGATGAAATGTTACGATTAGTACTTTCCGAATCTGCCGAAAACTATAGTTGCGCCCTCTAACGGTGAAAAATTTGAAAGTTCCAAAATTTCAAATGAATATTACAAAAGTAAGAAACAATGCAGTTATGATTTAAACGTGAAACTTTTATAGTGGAATGTGAAGGTCATGAGGTTTGTATTGGCAGCAAGCAATGAGTTGACCCCTTACCCGTAGGGTTGGGGTGAAAATTCAGTTTTATTATTTTTAAAGAAATAATTTTTTGCTTTAGCGATAAATTATTTTTTTTTGTGTGTTCGTAGGTACTTTTCGAATCTGCTCAAAGCTTAAATTGCGTCCTCTAACATTGGAAAAATGTTTAAAATTTCAAACCGTAACGGAATGTTGCAAGTAATGCATTGATACTAGAAATTTGAACTTTTGATGATGGTAAAATGTGAAGGTCATGAGGTTTGTGCTTGCAACCTAACTGCGTCCCTTTGCAGCCAGGGCGGTTGGGAAACACAAATGTTTTGCTTTAAAAGATAATTGTAAAACTGATTTTAGTTGGTTTGAGACTAATGAATATGTATTATATTATGCATTTTATAGCATACTTAGATAGTTTTAATTTACATTGTTAGATGACAGTACATATAGAAAGGGAGAAACTTTTAACAAATATTGCAAATAATTTATTTATGGTAGAAATTTGAAATTTCAGTGGTAGAGTGTCAATAGATATTCCTTATACGTAACAATCTGTCCACTTTTCTCAGAGGAGCGTGAAAAAAGCAACTTGTTAAATTTAAGGAATAGAAGACAAATACATTTTATGTTATAAAAATTATTAATAAAATGCTACTATTCCGGGAGCATCGAGTTTTTACAGTGGTGGTTGTGTCATGTTCTGGAGGATGTACTTTTGAGAAGGGTTGGGTCCTCCGACAGGTGGAACAATCCACTGGTATTGAGGATTACTTGAAGTTGTGGCAGAGCAAGTACACTTTTCAACGTTAATGTTCCCTAACGGTGATGTCATCTTTGAAGAAGACAAAGCACCTTAGCATCAGGCTCATATTGTACAAAATCAGTTTGCAAAATTTTCGCATGATTTCACACTCTTTACAAGGCCAGCAGTTTCCCAGATCTCGACAGTATAAAATTATGCTGAAAGTTACATAAAATATAATCTAATGAGCTAATACACCAGTGAATTACTGTTACTCAATAGTTTTGTGTAGCGTTAGAAAACGGAGCAGGAATTTTTCCTCAGAGGGGTGGGTCCTTCAGGATCCCACCCCGCACTCGATTTAAGAGAGCTTGCTACTCGATAGTAGCATGTTTTACAGTCAGTTTGGCTGAATATATCTCCGGAAATGCATCATAACCTAGTAATATCCTTTACAATGTCGTCGTGTTCAGGAAACTATTCAAAGCCATGGAATCCCCACACATTAGGTGGGAGGTAAAATTCAAAGTATACTGAGTGTATGCAAAGTATCACAATGAAAGAATGTCCATATTTAAGGTGTTATAGTCAATAATTAAGTAACAAACCCAACTGCATATACAAGATGTTAAGAAACTCTCAAAGTTCATTTTGTGTTCAATAAACTTAAATGTGGGTGCCAATGGATGACGTGATATTCGACATCGGTACCATACTGAGCTCAACAAATCTGGTATGAAAATCACGTTGAATATTGTAAATTGCGAATTTTTTCTTAATAAAAGACTTTTTTTTGTATAGCAAACCTCAAAATATCCTCCCCTCAAAAAAAACATTATTATGTTGAATCGGGACTTCTTGGGCGTCTCAATATCGTCCAACTCTACCAATCCAGCTGTTTGTATATTTGGAATTCAAGACTTCACATGCGACAGTAGTATCACTATGTGATATTAATTCCCCGCTATCATAATACAGAAACTTTGAAATTTTCTTGATATTTTGGGTACAAAATTCTTTTTTTTTCACTTAATCATTTGATTAAAATATAGCACTTTAAAATGTCATCAATAAATAGTATCTACAGAGTTACCTGTTGACTTTGATGTGAATAAATAGTTTTGTGGAAAAAAGCTTGCCAACGTGCGGGATTCGAACCCACGTTTCTCCAGATATAGCCAGAGTGTTCTAACACCGCACTGAACTAACCCCGGATCCGTCTTTTTATCACTAATATGAGTTATCAATCTCCAGTGAGCGCTGCATCTAGATTGGCGCCATCTATAATCGGGAATGACAACTATTTCTTTTTAATAGGGGTAATCTTTTATGATGACCCTGCAGTGTGACAGGAAAGGAATGAAGAGATTAATATTCCAAGAAGTTAAAGATGACATAAGTAGTGTGGTGACCACCCCTGAGTGATTTTAGGGCGGCACACACACTTAGGCCGTGATGCGTTTACTTGCTGCCCAATCTAGACAGTTTCCTGACCCAATATTCGAATGAACTAACATTTAGCAAAATGACAACTGAGCTAATTCTGCAGTTAACAATAAAATACAACATTTATTAACAAAATTACTTTCCGACATTTTACACACATGTAGTTCCCACTTTTGGGACAAATTCGACAGTGCTTCTGGCGCGGCCCCTTTTCAATCAAGGGACACTTCATGCATGTTGGAGATCAGTTCACTAAAAAGTCCATGATGGACAAGCTACTTGCTCGTGACTCTAATAGTCCTTAACAGCTATGAAAGTCCCACTCGGGACAATGTGACAGCATTTCACAGAAACACATTCGTGTGGAAAAGCAAAACCAGATTCAATAAATGTTCCCCCTACCTCGTCAAGTCAGAAGTCCCTCGGAAGACAATCCTGGGCAGACAGCCTCAAGTCACTGGGCACACGGACTGCTTAGCTTTCGCTTCGACATTCATTAAGCACACTTCGAGATTCTGCTCAGCTCACTGGAGAGGATCATTACTGTCGACCACACAGCCCAGACGAAAAGAAGAAACCGAACGTTTTTGAAAATGTTTTTCATGTTCCTTTTCATTGGCCCCCTCGTGGAGGTTACCTTGCTGGCCCGGCGTGGACGATGCCCATTGGTCGGGCTGACCCAGGTGCGACATAAGCACCCTTCTGGTGTTTTGCTGTTTACCACGCCGGATCATGTAGCCTCAGCTCTGAGACCTGAGGGAACCAACGAATCCATCGCGAATGTTCTATGCCAGCAGCGAATGCTTTCCTCAGCAGGAGCTGAAAGCAGAAAAATGTCACAATATGGAGGTCGGTCAAAAATGTCACTATTAAAATGGAAGGCGATGGTGGCTGACAGCCCTCCCTTCATAAAGTCTTGTCCATGTGATAAAATTACGTGGGCATAACAGTAGGACAATAATAACTCCAGAAGTTATTAAAACTCAGTTCACCTTCTGTTTTAACACAGTATAAAAATATTCCTACAAAATACAGCTTATAATCTTACTTTAGGGGTGTGATATGTACCAATCTCAAGTGGGTTGAATTATTGACTAATGCAGTGATTCTCAACATTTTATGATTACGTACCCCTGGAAATGTGTATGTAACTGGCGTACCCCTTATATAGATAGATAAAACTATAATTATATATAATAGTATAATAATTTCAACTTAGCCACTTTGTTACTAGATCTAGGGACTTTTGAGCTCTCACGGCGTACTCCGAAAAATTTTACCGCGTACCCCACGTCGAGAACTCCTGGGCTAATGCAATACAAGAGGTTTTTCGTTATAATCTGGATTAGCACTAAGTGGAATTTTCAGACACTCGTAAAGTGTTGCACTCAATTTCCTCCTCAAACCTTTTTTTTTTCAAAACACTTATTTAATGTTTACGGAATTCTTCATATATTTTAACTCTTTCATTGGGGTTAATAATTAAGTGCAATTCAATTCTTAACAAGCGAACTCACAGGAATGGGATTTTATTTTTTATTTTATTTTTCTTTTTAATACTGATAATTCTTATTTTTCGAAAGTTCAACGGAATTAGAGAACTCTTTTAAGCAATAAGTAGGAGCATCAAAAGAATAGCCATTGAAATCTTAAAAAAAAACAAGAAATTATTTTCATTTCAGCCCGGGTTCTTCTGCTAATTCTGTTAATCCTTCTTCTTTAATATTCTTCAGTGGAGCTTGCGAATGGCGTAGAACAAGATCCAGACTCCAATTACTGATCTCATAGCTGAGGTGTCGAGAGAAAATTGGTGGAGATCGAAAAACTTAAGAGAGATCTTGTTGTTGTTCCGTGGTGACACATTAGAGTGTAGTTTCATTTCACATTTCTGTATTTAATACTTCTTGTACTTGTCCATGTAGTACTTGTCAATAGTAACTCGGTTACGACACACACTGTATAAAAAATGCGATGGAACATTGCTTACCAGGAATAGCACAAGATAATACGTTCTATTATAACT
This sequence comes from Ryuthela nishihirai, assembly GCA_038380435.1. Lineage (NCBI taxonomy): Eukaryota > Metazoa > Arthropoda > Arachnida > Araneae > Heptathelidae > Ryuthela > Ryuthela nishihirai. Next base: position 54,899,697 of record JAWZYU010000018.1, on the reverse strand, counting down.
CGCAGAATACATTTTGCTGATTCCATTCAATGGGTAAATTTTTTTGTTGAGAACATAGATCGTTTATATGGAGTACAAAGCGATTAATATAGAATTAATGAATCGTGGAAAATTATAGAGTTAATATGGAATGCATAATGGTGAAATATAAAGTTAACGCCCACACAACCATAATATCCAGCAGATATCTGATGGATATATGCTGAATATTGTGACCAGTGGATATCCACTGCTCATCTTAGATACCTTCTGATGATTTTCTGGATATTGTGGTTGTGTGGGTGGGGAATATAGAGAGGAGAAATATGGAGTACATAATATAGACATATAGACCTTGACAAAGAGGTGGTGGGCCAAACCAAAAGATCTGGCTAGTCATGCCTATCTATTAGCAATCTATGATATAGACATATTCTGTTCTTAACAACTACATAAATGATATGTCACACTTTTTTTTATCAATTGTTCCTTTTTCAGAATAAAACTATCTAATGTAAACTAGGAAATAAGACAGCATACAGAATGGAAACTATGAACATAATGTTTTTCTAAAATTATTTTTGAAGAAAATTATTTAACATGTATTACGTAAACATCCGTTCCTATACCGAATTCACGGATGAGTGTGTTATTTTTCTGCTGAGGTTTCACTATCCTCATAGTCCTACTACGGCGTGTAAACTGACTGACTCCTCTCAGACTTCGTGGCAAACAGTTGTTTGAGGAGGTACTTATTTTTTTATAAAGTGAAGTACAGTATATAGTGGAGAAATATAGAATTAATGTGGGTTGGGTTGTTTTACCTCTAATCGGCACTTATTTACACACAATGGACTAAATAGCCAAGAAGGCTCAAAGAAGTTTGGGGGAAGGGACCCAATGGAACAGTTGTTGAGAGACAGATGGTAGCGTCCGGTTAAGGCTAGCGTGTTCTTTAACATGCACAGGGTATGACTCTCCCACATACGGAGCTACGTCTTAACATCCCATCCGATGGACGGGGTCTTTCCAAGTCCATTGGTATACCCTACTGACTTAGGCAGGGCGAGGAGTTTTGCGGAGATAAACCTCAACGCTGACCCAGCTAGGACTTGAACCTGGGAACTGAAGATTATTACCCTGGCTTGCTACCAACTGAGTTACCCCAAGCCTCCAATTAATGTGGAATACATAGTGGATAAATGCAGAGTTTGTAGCACAGAGATCTATGAGAAAAAAGCACCAGGACGCCCCTGCTGATAAATATTTATTATATGTATATCCGGTTTAAATTATACTTTATAAGCAGCATTTCCTATCAACAGGCTTTCGTAACAAGTATTTTATTACCGAACAGTCTTCTATAGTAAATTTTGTAAAAGAGAAACAACTTTTGTATAAATCTGCAAAAAAATAAAAACTCAGGTTTTTTCAATATTCAAATGTTCTGTTCGAACAAGCGAATAAAAGAATGATGAATACTGATGGTTTATGCAAATTTATAAACTTACGCCCTTCTGATAACAAATCAAGTTTATTCTTTTCTGAGGGCTATTCACATCATCATCTTCCTTAAGCAGCCATGGGCTACGGTCAAACAAGATCGTGCAATTTAGTTCTCCAAGCATATCTGTCATGAGCTACATCTGCTGCAACTGGCAACTGCACACCAATTCTAACAAGGTCCTGCTTGACATTGTCTGCCCACCGAGTCCAAGGTCTTCCGTTCTTTGTGAGGCCTTAGGCACACTGTTCATAACCATTTTCGCTAATCTACTCTGGTTTCCATAAATTAAGGAAAACTGAGTAAAATCGCGATTATTCGCCACAAAATTGTGCGATCCTCCCAAACTTGTTCATGTATCCAGTAAAGCAATGCCGAGTGAGCATATCGTATGCAAATTAATCTAGGTTGCGTCAATTTGCGTAATCGGATAGCAGCATTAAAATGGGTATTTTGGAGTTGATCGTTATTTTGTGTTGCAAATGTGAGTAAAGAAATTCGAAATAGCCATTTTGTAGGAATGACTTCGAGAATCATTTGCCAAATGAACTAATGTGGAAAGCTGTTGGCCGGCTCGAAGCAGGCCAAAGACAGTCAGAAGTGGCACGATAGCTAAATATGAGTCCTTCTGTGGTCCATAACTGTGGAATCAATTTCTTAGTACGGATTCTGTATCTCGGAGGTTTAGCAGAGGAAGGGCTACAGTTACGACCGCTGTACAAGATCGATATCTGCGATTAACAGTACGAAGGAACAAGACGTCTACTCAGCTACGATCCTCTGTTCCAGCAGTCATTGGGAGAGTTGTATCAGCTTCTACTGTGCGTAGAAGGCTTCATGAGAGAGGTCTGTATGTCATGAGGAAGGCCAGTAATTTGTATACCTCTCACGTCACGTCGCAGGAGAGAGAGAGATTAAACTGGGCATACACGCATGTTAAATGGACTGAAGAACGATGGAGTTCCGTACTTTTCACAGATGAGTCCAGATAATGCTTGCAGAGTGATTCCGGACATTGTTTGATATGGAGAGAACGAGGTACCTGCTATCATCACAGTAACATCCGTCAAAGAGACAGTTACGGTGCAGGCAGCGTGTGTGTTTGGGGGTGGCATTTCCTTAGATGGACACACAGGCCTCTATGTGTTGACGAGTGGGAACCTCAATGCTTAACGGTATAGAGATGACATCCTGGACCCTTATGTATGTCCTTTTGCTGGTGCAACAGGTAAAACTTTAATCTTACAAGACGATAACGCTCATCCACACAACGCTCGACTAGTAGAACAATACCTTCAGTAGGAGACCATTATGCGCATGGAGTGGCCAGCTCGATTACCAGACCTAAATTCGATTGAACTTATGTGGGATGCTCTAGGGAGACGTGTTGCTGTCTCAACCCGCCACCTGAAACAAAGGTGGAGCTTAGTACTACTTTAAATGAACAATGATCGTTACTCCCTACTGAGCTGATTCACAATATCATAAGCAGCATAGAACATCGCTGTCGTACCTGCATTGGGGTGTAAGTAAGGGGTGACAACACTCCTTATTAAAGAACTTTGCCCATTGCATTCTGACACCTCATTTTTGAATAAGATCCGGTAAGTGTTATTTTTTGACGAAAAATATTTTTAGTGTGAAATATTTTATGCCATTCTGAAACCAGCATTGTAATATGTTTCCATCAAATTTCAATAAAATTATTCATATAATATTTGTTTATCAAAATTGTTCTGAAATTTCTTTATTTTATGGAAATCAGTGTATAATTATTCATACGGACAACATGGCTAAATTAACGGAGTCTGTTTCTACACAATATCTGCTTAAAGGAGGTTGCCGACTCCTTTTCCTGATCTCATCATTACTTACAAAGTTGAACCACCTAATGCCCAAGATACTGTGTAAGCATCTAGAATAAAATGCATCAAGTTTCCTTTAATCTCGCTTACAAAATGTCCAAGTTTCACTATCATAACTAACCCTAGAAAAAATCAAACTATTAAAAGTCTAATTTTAGTCTTTTGGTGTATACACAGTTTTCTTCACACTCTCCATAGATTCTTAAAAGTCCTGGCAGCAATCCCTATTCGTCTGTTAAACTCATGCAGCACATCACTAGTATCTGTTACATAACTCCCAAGATCATTAAACTGAAATACCTTCTCAAGTCCAGCCATTCAGATTAACTTAACCACAGCCTGCCTGATCAATTTTCATCACTTTAGCTTTCTCCCTATTTATAATCAAACCTATTCTACTACCAGTCTCATCAACAGCTCGAATAGAGGAGTTCATCTCTTCAACATCACTTGCCAAAAGAGCGAAATCATCAGCATAACATAAATCAGAATTTTTTGTAATTCCAGACTATTTAAGATCAAAATATTTCGCTTCCAGTTAATTTTGCATATCATAATCAATAACCAAACTAAAGAGAAAAGGGAAACACAATGCACCCTTGTCGAACACCATAAGCAATGGTAAACCAATTGCTACAAGCCTTACCAACTCTCACATACGACTATGGGTTATTACATAGAGCGTTCATTATATTAACTAATTTGTCTTGTATGCGATACGGCCTCACTATGAACCACAAATTATGACGATCAACAGAGTCAAAAGCCTTTTTGAAATCAACGAAACTAGTAACTAAAGGAAAACATCACTCTGAATTTAATGTCGATCAAATTGTGTTCATATTTGGTTCGTATCCCACCCGGCTCAAGATACTTTTTCCTCGAAAATTGATCAACGTTAAATTCAGAGTAATATCTCCTTTAATATATGAATAAATACGTCGATTCAGTAAAGCTCTCTCTTCAATCTAGTAACTAAAAGTTTCTGAAACTCTAAACATTTCTCAAGAATCTGCCTAAGTGAAAGTATCTTACCTATACATCCCCTACCACTTCTGAATGCACATTGCTTATCACACAATTGCTTGTGAACCAGATTCTTAATTCTATTAAGCACAAATATACAAAGAACGTTACATGGAACAGAGAGTAAGCTGATACCCCTATAGTTATCACAAGAACTGCGATCACTTTTTTAAAAATTAGGGATAATAATAGTTCTGGTAAAATTCTTAGGAACCATGACTGTATCATAAAAGATATTCAAAATTTTAGCCATCCATGTGGTAATCGAAACATTCACAGCTCTAAGCATTTCCGTAATAATTTCATCTACCGCTGGGGAATTATGTAGTTTAAGTTTAGAAATAGCCAAAATAACTTCAGACTGTGTTATAGGGCCAACGTTAAAACCAGTAATGCATCTATCATCATTACAAAAAATTGGAGTAGAACTACCACATTGTTCAGAACATCACTGAAATGCTGGGCTCACGTGCCATGACAGAAACCTCACCTTCTGCAACATTACCTTGTTTATCCTACAATCACTGTATACCTGTCGTTTACCTGTACCTTGTCTTTAACCAACTGCATGAAATAAATTATTATATTTCTACCACACAAACATTAATTATGTGGTACAGCTCTCTGCTGTTGTTATCCAACTCTTTCCTCGGCTTCCTCCAAGCCACGAAGCCAAAGATTTTTATCAGCAGCTAACTGGTCCTTTACTCATTTATTAAGCGCTCAGTAATGCTTGATATTAGGAGTAGTAGGGTATTTATTAAGGATATTCCTTCAGTTCTTTCTTTCTGAAATAAGTTCAAGCGCCTTGTCACTCAAAAACTTTTACCTCCTCTGCTTCTCTTTTCCTAAAAGTGTATGCTAGTTTCAATAAAAGTCTGTTTAAAACGGCCCCATTCTTCCTCAACTTCAGTAGTAAGCAAAACATGATTGTCATAATGACTAACTAATCTATCATTGTAAGCTTTAGCTATAACTGGGTTTTCAGAGCTTCAGAATTAAAGGTATTTTTTAACCTCAGCACAACACTTTTTAAGTTTAAGTTGCAAGACACTTTTAACAAATATCTTGCAACTTAAACACTTTTAATGGTCAGATCCAATATCGGCTCCCCTACATGACGTGTTTCTCCTAACAGAACTAGCCCATTTGCTGTTAATTAATATATAATCTATCATATTCTTATGCAGCTCATCTAGTGAAACCTACGTGTACTAATCTATATCGCGGTATTTGTAATAAGTGTTAGTTATTCTGAAATCATTAAGTTTATTTACCTGTAGGAGACGTTGCACATTGCCATTGCAGCTGCCAATACCAAAAGGGCCTATCAACCCTCCCAAAGGTCAGAGTTAGTACTAACACTGGCATTTAACTCACCTAGAACAAGGGTACTATCTCCTTTTTCGACAGATTTCAAAATATACTGAAGTTGTCCGTAAAACCTATCCTTCTCACCCTCATCGCCATCTTTAGTGGAGGCATAACAGAGTTAACATTCAAGTCTTTAATGCTTGTCTGAAATTTCACTGTAAAAAACCTTTCATTAATGTACTCATATCCTAGAAGAGCATCACTGGCATGTCTGCTGAAAAGCAGACCCACGCCTTGTTGATGTTTATTGTCTTCCCACCCAGAAAAGAGAAACTTAGATTATTTTTAAGAATCTGACCTTTATCTGTCCATCTTGTCCCTTGCAAGTCGAGAATATCTAAATTATAACGGTGGAATTCTTGTGTGAGGACATCAAGAGAATAAGCTCTGTGCAGAATCCTCACATTCCAATTACCTATGGAGAGAAAAAAACGGTTAGTGTGATGTTTAAATAAACTATGTTTATTGAAAGAGGGAATGCCGATAATATTAAACAGCCCCCTAATCGCAGGCATGGGGCAAAGACCCGTTCCCCCACCACTAAAGGCTGAAACCATCTATACTGGAAGACTTCCTCCAGTGTAGAATTTGACAATGCCATTAGAAGCAAAGATTTCAGGTGCCTGCGATGACCTCTCTCGGATTATCCACCAGCTGATGAAACATATCCTGTTAATCTATTCACCAATCCCAATTATAACTTTATAATGGGATATACTCCCTCTCCATTTACTCCATATTTCATCGCAATGTAGTCCGTACTACATATTTCTACACTCCATGTTAACTCTATATTTCTCCACTATGTACACCACATTAACTTTAAATTTATCCACCACGTACTCCACATTAACTAAAATTTTCCACTATGTACTCCTCATTAACTATGCATATCTCCGGTGTATACTACCCATTAACTCTGTTTCTTCGTCTTTTCTACCAATTATAACAGAACGTATTACACTATTTTGAAAAAAGTGTCCGGAGACTTCCATGTTATGTGAATGGAAAGTCACTTTCAAAGCTCCCTAACATTGAAAATAAACCTTTTAGGCAAAAACTGTTATTGGCGATAAATTGTACATGTCACTCAAATCTCTCTAAATATATTTCCCATAATACCCGTTTGTTATTTAAAGAATGAATGGAAGCTGAAGCATTTATGTTCAACTTTTGGCACTTGTGAAAAAATGCTTCAATAGATAAAACACACATCTTCTAACAATTTGTTCACTAACATAAATTAAATATCTGAAGTTTATATCTGACGATTTTTTAAGATTTCATCCATTTGGAGGCAATGTGACAATGTCGTCTGCTGTTAAATGGTCCCGTTTCAATTACCTATAAATATTGATCGAAGATTGTCGAAAATTGACACTGTCACATTGCCTCCAAATTGATGAAATCTTGAAAAATCGTCATGCAAACTTCAGATATTTAATTTATATTAGTGAATAAATTGTTACAATAGTTGTGTATTATCTATTTAAGTATTTTTTTACAATTGTCAAAAGTTGAAGATAAATGTTTCAGCTTCCAATCATTCTTTTAATATTAAGCGAATAATGTAAGAAATATATTTAGAGAGATTTGAGTGACAACTACAATTTATCGCCAATAACATTTTTTGCGTAAAAGTTTATATTCCGTGTTATCATCATCATGGTCATCTTCCTCAAGCAGCCATGGGCTACGGAGGTCCAACCAGACCGTGCAATTTAGTTCTCCAAGCAAGTCTGTCCTCAGCTACATCTGCTGCATCTGGCCACTGCACACCAATTCTAATAAGGTCCGGTTTGACATTGTCTACCCACCGCATCCTAGGTCTCCCCTTCTTTCTGAGGCCTTTAGGCACACTGTTCATAACCCTATTCGCCAATTTATAATTATCCATAAGGGCAACATGGCCAACCAACGGATTCTCTCTCTGCACAATATCCTGCTTAAACTATTGTACAGTCTAATTTTAGTCTTTATGTGTATACGCCTATTTCTCCACATTCTCCATAGATTCTTAAAAGTCCCGGCAGCAATCCCTATCCTTCTGTTAATCTCATGCCGCACATCACCAATATCTGTTACACCTCTCCCAAGATAATTAAACTGTGATACCTGCTCAAGACTGCAACCATTCCGATTAACTGAATCACAGTCTGCCTGACCAATTTTCATCACTTTAGTTTTCTCTCTCTTTATAACCAAACCTATTCTACTACCAGTCTCATCAACACCTCGAATGAAAGAGTTCATCTCCTCAACATCATTTGCCAAAAGGCTAAATCATCAGCATAGTTTAAATCAGAAATTTTTCTATCTCCAGAATATTTAAGGCCAAATTTTTTACTTGTAGTGAATTTCGCATAACATAATCAATAACCAAACTAAAGAGAAAAGAAGTCAAAATGAACCCTTGTCGAACACCAGAAGTAATGCTAAATCAATTCCTACAAGCCTTACCAATACACGACTCAGTGTTATTACAGAGAGCTTTCATTATGTTAACTAACTTGTCTGGTGTACCACATGATCTCACAATCAACCACAAATTATGACGATCAACAGAGTCGAAAGACTTTTTGAAATCAACAAAGCTAGCAACCAAAGGTTTCTGAAACTCTAAACATTTCGCAAGAATCTGCCTAAGTAAAAATATCTTATCCACACATCCCCTACCACTTCTGATTTCACATTGTTCATCACGCAATTGCATGTCAAACAGATTCTTAATTCTATTAAGCACAATCATGCAAAGAACGTTCCCTGGAACAGAGAGTAGGCTGATACCCCTATAGTTATCACAAGAACTGCGATCACCTTTTTTGAAAATAGGGATAATAATAGCTCTGGTAAAATCCTTGGAACCATGCCTTTATCATAAAAGATATTCAGAATTTCAGTCATCCAAGTGGTAACCGAAACATTCCCAGCTCTAAGTATTTCCGTAGTAATTTCATCTACCGCTGGGGATTTATGTATTTTGAGTTTAGAAACAGCCAAAATAACTTCAGATTGTGTTATAGGGCCAACATTAAAGCCACAAATGCATCTATCATCATTGCAAACAATGGGAATAGAACGAAATGCATTGTTTAGAATATCACTGAAATGCTCAGCCCACCTAGCCATGACAGAATCCTCACCTTCTATAACCTTACCTTGTTTATCCTTCAATCCCTTCATACCTGTCTGTTTTCTACCACACAAAACATTAACTATCTGGTAGAGCTCTCTGCTGTTGTGCTGTCTAACTGCTTCCTCGGCTTTGTCAGCCAAACCATCAAGCCAAAGATTCTTATCAGCAGCTAACTGATCTTTTACACGTTTATTAAGTTCTCTGTAATGCTTTCTATTAGGACAAGTAGGATATTGACAAGGACATTTCTGCAGTTCTTTCTTTCCGAAATAAGCTCAAGTGCCTTATCACTCAGATAATTCTGTCTCGTCTGCTCCTTTTTTCCTAAAAGAGTACTGCTAGTGTCCAAAAAAGCCTATTTAAAATTATCCCATTCTTCCTCAACTTCAGTAGTAAGCATACCATGACTGTCACAATGACTAAGTAACCTATCATGGTAAGCTTTGGCTATAACTGGATCTTTCAGAGCTTCAGTATTAAAAGTAAATTATTTAACCCTAGCACAACACGTTTTAAGTTTAAGTTGCAAGACACTTTTTACAAGGTAATGGTCAGATCCAATTTCAGCTCCCCTTATATGCCCTGGTATTCCTAACAGAACTAGCCCATTTGCTGCTAATTAATATGTAATCAATCATATTCTTATGCAGCCCATCAAGTGAAACCCATGTGTACTTATGTGTGTCGCGGTGTTTGTAATAAGTGTTCGTTATTCTGAATCCATTGAGTTTACTTACCTGTAGGAGACGTTGCCCATCGCCATTGCAGCTACCAATACCAAAAGGGCCTATTACTCCTCCCCAAAAGTCAGAGTGAGTACCAACTTTGGCATTGAAGTCACCAAGAACAAGGGTAATATCTCCTTTCTTGACAGAATTCAAAATATCCTGAAGTTGTCCGTGAAACTTATCCTTCTCATCCTCATCGGCATCCTCAGTGAAGGTATAACAGCAGATAACATTCAAGTCTTTAACGCTTGTCTGAAATTTTGCTGTAAGAAACCTTTCATTAATGCACTCATATCCTAGAAGAGCATCACTAGCGTGTCTGCTGAGAAGCAGACCCACGCCTTGGTGATGCTTATTGTCGTCCCTCCCTGAAAAGAGAAATTTAAGATTATTTTTAAAAATCTGACCTTTATTTGTCCATCTGGTCTCTTGCAAGCCGAGAATAACTAAATTATAATGGTGGAATTCTTGTGTGAGGACATCAAGAGAAAAAGTTCTGTGCAGAGTCCTCACATTCCAACTACCTATGGAGAGAAAATGGTTAGTGGGATGTTTAAAGAAACTATGTTTATTGAGAGAGGAAATGGCGACAATATCAAACAGCCCCCTAATCGCAGACATGGGCAAAGACCCGTTCCCCCACCACTAAAGGCTGAAGCCATCTACACTGGAAGACTTCCTCCAATGTAGAATTTAACGATTCCAGTAGAAGCAAAGAGTTCAGGTGCCTGCGATGACCTCTGTTCAGGATTATCCACCAGCTGATAAAAATATCCTGTGAATCTATTCGCTTGGGGCTGTCAACCCACAAACAAACAGAAAACTTTGAAAGTGGCTCTCGATTCACATAACATGGAAATGTTCGAACTCTTTTTCCAACATAACGTATCTCGCACTATTTCCGGTAAACAAAGTTCCATTGTATTTTTATCTCGTTTAAAAAACAACGATATAATAGTTTCAATTTGTCGTCTGTCTGTCCGTCTCTCTGTTCCGTCTGTAAACATCTAACTTTTACGTTTATAGAGATAAATTAAAAAATTCTTTTTAGGTCGTATGGATATTAATGACAATTATGGTTTGCACTTTTTGAATCTCACAAAAGCTATAATTGCGACCTCTGAAGGTGAAAAAATTTGAAATATACAAAATTTCAAATGAATATTGCAAACTATACTATTATGCTAGAAATTTAAAATTTTGGTGGTGGAATGTTTTCATGACGTTTTTAATGGCAACAATGAGTTGACAAAACGGTTCGTTTTTTAAAGGAAAATAAAAAACAAATGTTGAAATATTACTACTCCCACGTTCTTAATCTCCCAAACGCTTAACTGACCCTTCTAACGGTGAAAAAATTTAAAATCCCATATTTTTAACCAATATAACATATGATACTTGGGTTGGATTGTTTTACCTCTGAGTGGCACTTTTTTGCACACCATGGACTAAATTGCTAGGCCACAAGGACCCCGAAGGCTCAGAGAAGGTTGGAAGAAGGGGACCCACTGGAACAGCTGTTGGGAGACAGATGGTAGCCTCCCGTCAAGGCCATCCAGCGTGTTCTTTAACGTGCACAGGGTATGGCTCTCCCGCACACGGGGCCACGGCTTAACGTCCCATCCGACGGACGGCGGCCTTTCCAAGCCCATCGGTGTCCCTACTGACCGTAAGCAGGGTGGAGAATTTTTGCGGAGATAAATTTCAACGCTGACCCAGCTGGAACTCGAACCTGGGAACTACAGATTACGAGCCTGGCGCGCTACCGACTGAGCCCCCCCCCCGACATATGATACACTTAATTGGGAAATTTAGGTTGTGGAATGCGATATCGCGAAATTTTTTATAAGTAATAACGAGTTGACTCCTTAAACCCACGGTGGGATGGGAAAAGGCAACTTTTTGGTTTTTAGAGATAATTGTTGATAATCTCCTCAAGGTCATCCACGTTTTCTGAGAAAACAGAGAAAATAGGAAAAAGAATGATTAGGAAATCTAAAATTTATATTTAGGTTGGAAAGCTATTGATGAAAGATTACGATTTGAACTTTCCGAATATCCCAAAATCTATAAATACGCCTTCTAACGGTAAAAAAGTTTAAAATTATAAAATTTAAAACGAATATACAAACGATGCATTTATGCTGGAAATTTCATATTTTGGTGGTGGAATGTGGAAATCGCGAAGTTTGAACTGGTAACATTGAGTTAATCCCTTACAATCAGAGTGGTGGGAAAAAGCTACATTTGTATTTTAAGAGATAATTATCTTTTTTTAGAGATATATTATAAGATTTTTGGGTTGGATAAGCATTGATGAATTATTACGATATACACTTTTCCAATATCATAACAGCAACACCGGAGAGCCAAAGCATTATGATTAGCGCGTCTTTATTCAAATCGAAGCAACTGCAGGTAAACGACTGCGCATGCGAAGGTCAGGAAATGGTATAAATAACACCTGATACTAAGTTCTGTTAATCAGTGTTATTCTTGTTCTTCAGATGGGAAATGCAGCCGACCAAAGTGAGTTTGACAAAGGTCAAATTGTAATGGCCAGACGACTGGGTCAGAACATTTCCGAGACGACAAAGCTTCTGGGGTGCTGACGGTCAGCCCAGGTTAGTACCTGCAAAAAGTAGTACGAGGAGGAAAAAACCACGAACCACCGGCAAGATGTGGGCCGACCATGGCTCTTCGATGCTAGAGGTGAGCAAACGCTACCCCGTATGCTACAAGCCAACACAAGGGATACTGTGGCGCAACTCGACCGTAATTTAAATACTGGTGAGGAAATAATGTGCCACAACACAAAGTACATCGAATCCTGCTGAAAATGGGGATGCGTAGGCACAGGCTGCTCCGAGTGCCCATGCTAACGTCGCCTACAATGGGAACGCGAGCATCAAAATTGGACCTTGAATGACTGAAAGAAGGTTGTCTGGTCCTCCATGAGAGGGTGGTCAAATATTCGCATGCTAGCGGAGCAGCCTCAAGAAACTTGGAAAGAGGCTGCCCACAGGGATCGTGCAGTGGACCATTCCTCTGGAACTTGGTTGCTGATACTGCTCTGGAGTTGACCATGCCCGAAGGAGTCTGGCTCCAGGCATACGCGGACGACTTGCTGCTTGCCATATCAGCGTCCTCAAGAGCAAATCTCGAGGTCGCTGGCAATGCAGCAATTAAATTACTAGAGGGCTGGTGTCATCGCAACAAGCTTGGGTTCAGCGTTGCGAAGACTACCTCAATGACGATTGCAAAAGAGGGCGTCCTCAAGAAGAGGTACCCCATCTTTAAATTACAAGGCGAAAACATCCGCCATATGACGACTTTAAAATACTTGGGGATCACTCTGGATGAGAGGATGAGCTGGATCCCACACCTGCAGGACTTGAAAGCTAAATGCACCAACGTTATGTGCAAGCTTGGGCGCATGGCTCGCGTCTCATGGGGACTCAGAAGCGAGGTCCTCAAAGAAATTTATCTCAGGGGAACGGAGAGGATCCTGACATATGGTGCGGGCGCCTGGTGGCGCCCGACGAACCACGCCATAATGTGTAGAAAGCTGCTCGCTGCCCAACGGCCGGCTTTACTGCGGATCACCAGGGCTTATAGGACAACATCTACGGATGCCCTCCTGGTGCTCGCAGGGATCCCCCCGCTATTTTTGACTGTAGGAAAAGAAGCGACCATATTCAGAGTCACGCAGGCTAGGGAGAAAGCAACATTCCTCGGAGTCCAGTATGACCCTGAGGAATATGAGATAAATACCGCAAAGTGGGATATACATCCCACAAGGAGACTATGTGTGCCCTGGTCCACGGAGTTACCATCAGGTACAAATATTGAAATATACACCGATGGTTCCAAGAGCGAGGACGGTGTGGGTTTAGCCTTCACTGTCTTCAATCAAGGAGCCAACGTGTATGATTTTCAGAGGAAGGTCTCAAATAATGGCTCGGCCTTCCAAGCAGAGCTGCTCGCTATCAGAGAGGCCCTCAACTGGGCCCTCAATGACAGCGGTCTGAACAGCGACATTCGGCTGTACACGGACAGCCAGGCAGCTCTGCATGCACTTGCAGATGCAACCAACAGGCATCAAATTGTTAATGAGATCAAGTGCATCCTGGGTGATCAGAGATTGCCCAAGGTATCCTTCTCCTGGATTAAGGCACATGTAGGGCATGATGGAAATGAGCGGGCCGACCAACTGGCCCGTTCCGCAGGTAATAACACTCAACCTGTGATAGCGGTAAAGACTTCTAAAAATACCCTGAAGTCTATAATTGACCAAGGTACCTTTCAGGAGTGGCAGAGGCTCTGGGATACGACTGAGAATGGTCTTCAAACAAAGACATTCTTAAAAAGGGTCAGTCTATCCCTGATGTCCTCCGACCACTATTTGACGCAGGTCCTAACAGGACATGGGAGTTTCCCCAAATACCTGGAGAGGTTTAAAATCTCTACCCACAGTTACTGCGGCTGTGGGGCTCCAGACGCAGATGTCGGGCACTATATCCTCAGGTGCCCGTTCACAGAAGGGTTCGCTAACGAACTCAGGGACTCCCAGGCGATCAATGAGGTAGCAGGCGAACTGGTCTCAGTGTCCATTGAGGGTGCCCGTGTCAGGGCACACTTGAGGGATATAGGCTGGCTTGTCTGCCAGCTCCGGGACTCTCTCCTTTGAGCCCCGTGGCTGCTGTTCCTCTTCTACTTATTTTCCTACCTTCTTCCCGGGCTGCACTCAGCACCCCCTTTAACACCACCCATACTCCATGTCCCTACTGGTCTCCCCTGAGACAAACTTCACCTTCTCTTTTCCAAGCCTCTAGTTGCTATGCACGTGTAGTGTCTTGAGACGGAGCACGTGCTTTCCCCATGGGGAGTGGGTCCTTCGGGACCCACTCCCCACACCGTATTAACCAGAGGTCCGATGAATCTTATTTCATGTTGCAACATGTGGATGGCCGGGTAGGTGTGCGTCATTTACCTGGGGAAGTGTTGGCATCAGGATGCATCATGGGACGTAAACAAGCCGGTGGAGGAAGTGTAATGCTTTTGGGCAGTGTTCTGCTGGGAACCCCTGGGTCCAATCATTCATGTGCAGGAAACTATGACGTTTACCACCTACCTAAACATCATTGCAGACCAGGTACATCCTTTCATAGCAACGGTAATTCCCTCTAGTAATGACTTCTTTCAGCAGGATAATGCGCCATGTCACACTACCGGAATTATTAACCTATGAATGGTTCGCCGAACATGAGGAAGACTTCCAGTTATAGCTCTGGCCTCCAAATTCCGCAGACATCAATCCAATCGAGCATCTGTAGTTTGTGTTGGAACAGCATATCCGATATGAGCGGCTCAACCGCATAACTTACAAGAGTTAAAGGATCTGCTGGTAACGTTTTGGTACTAGATACCACAAGACACCCTTAGAAATCTTGCAGCGTCCATGCCTCGCCGGGTAAGAGCTGTTTTGTCGGCACGTGGAGGACCAACATCACATTACGCAGGTGGTCATAATGTTTTAGTTCTTCGGTGTATAACTGCACCCTCTAACATTATAAAAAAAAATAATTTTTTTAACCAATATTTCAAATGATGTATTTACGCTGGAAATTCGAAATTTTTTCTGGAATGTGAAGATCATGAAGTCTCCATTGGTAGCAATGAGTTGACCCCCTACGCCCATGGTGGGCGGAGAAAGTCATTGTTTTGTTTCAAGAGATACACTGGTTTTCATAAATTAAGGAAAATTCAGAAAAATTATAATCAACAAAAACTACATGAATGATTTTAATGAAATATGATGGAAACGTGAATAACAATGCTAGGTTTCAGAATGGCAAAAAATGTTTTACACTAGAAACATTTTTCGTCAAAAAAAAAAAACACTTACAGCGACTTGTCCAAAAATGAGGTGTCAGAATGCAATGGGCAAAGTTCTTTAATAAGGAGTGTGTCACCCCATAGAGCAATGCAGGCACGATATAGATGTTCCATGCTGTTTATGATGTTGTGAATTAACTCAGTAGGGAGTAACGAACATTGCTCCTTTAAAGCAGTAATAAGCTCCCCCTTTGTTTCAGGTGGCGGGTTGAGGGCAGCAACAGGTCTCCCTAGAGCATCCCACACATGCCCAATCGGATTTTGGTCGTGAGATCGAGCTAACCACTCCATGTGCATGATGGCCTCCTCTTGAAGGTATTGTTCCACTAGTCGAGCGTTGTGTGGATGAGCGTTATCGTCTTGTAAGATTAATGTTTTACCTATTGCAAAAACGTAAGGACGTACATAAGGGTCCAGGATGTCATCTCTATACCTTTGAGCATTGAGGTTCTCACTCGTCAACACATAGAGGTCTGTGCATCCACCTACGGATATTCCACTCCAATCACATACCGTACCTCCACCGTAACTGTCTCTTTGATGGATGTTACCGAGATGATAGCAGGTACCTCGTTCTCCCCATATCAAACAATGTCCGGAATCACTCTGCAAGAAATATCTGGACTCATCTGTGAAGAGTACAGACCTCCATCGTTCTTCTGTTCAGTTAATATGCGTGTGTGCCCAATTCAAAGCTCTCTCCTGTGACGTGACGTGAGGGTTATATAAATTGCTCGCCTTCCTCATGACATACAGACCTCCCTCATGAAGCCTTCTATACATAGTAGAAGCTGATACAACCTTCCCAGTGGCTGCTGCAAGAAAGGATCGTAGCTGAGAGGGAGTAGACGTCCTGCTCCTTCGTACTCTTATTCGCAGATATCGGTTCTTGTACAGCGGTCGTAACTCTAGCCCTTCCTCTGCTAAACCTCTAAGACGCGGAATCCGTGCTATGAAATTGATTTCACAGTCTATGGACATTAGGAGGACTCACATCAACCATCGTGCCAAGTTTCACTGACTTTCGTCTTCTTCGAGTCGGTCAACAGCTCTCCACCGCAGTTCATTAGGCAAATGATGTCTCGAGGTCATTGCTGCAAAATGGCTACTTCGAATTTCTTTACTCACATTTACACACAAAATGACGATCCACTCCGAAACACCCGTTTTTATGCTGCTATCCGTTTACGCAAATTGACGCAACCTTGACTAATTTGCATACTATATGCTCAGTGGTCATTATTTTCCTGGTTATATGAACAAGTTTGGTGATAATCGCACAATGTTTTGGCGAATTGTCGCGATTTTTCTCTTTTTTCCTTAATTTATGGAGATCAGTGTAATTGGAAAACTCTCTTTTATTTCGATTGGTACTAATGAAATATAATTTGCATTTTTCAATTTCTCAGGTAGCTTTAATTTATATTATTATAGGTTACTAAATACGGAAATGGCGAAACAATTAACGAATGTTGCAAATGAATGGTAGAAATTTGAAATTTCTGTGGTAGAATGTCATGAGATATTCCACTGACAGCAATGATCTGCCTCCTTTTCTCAGAGGGGTGTGAGAAATGCAAGTTTTTAAATTCAAGAAATAAAATGTAAATACCTTTAATATTGTGTAATTGCTAATAAAATATTACTATTTGCATTTTTCCCCAATTTACCATCAGTTCAAAACAAAACGTTTAAGGAGGAGAAAAAATATTAGGCAAACGAAAAGCTTCATTCTCTTCGAAAACGAGATTCCCATAATGGTCAGATGCAATATATGTTCTTCTAGTTTATACATTATGTGTCACAGTCTAGTTACCATTGGCAAGTAATCGATAAGCATTAAACATAGAAATGTGAAAAGAAACTTCGCTATAGTGTATCACCAGGGAACAAAAACAGCATTTCCCTAAGTTTCTCCATCTCCTCTCCAGGACACCCGAGCTCTGAAATCTATAATTGGAACTAATAGCGCACTCTAAGCATGAGAATAGTAATCTCAACATAACTGAATAACTATGAGAGTATAAGTGTGTTAACAATCAAACGCAATAGGTAAGGGACTGGAGTTTAGCTCGCTCGGTAGGGCACCAGGGTCGTATCCTTCAGTTTCCAGGTGCAAGTACTAGTTGGACTGACGTTGAGATTTATATTATCTAAGTCTCCTGCCTCCAGTCAGAAAGGGGACACGATGCTCATAAGGAACGCCGTCGTCCATCGAATGTGACGTTACACCCTGACTCCGTGTGCAGAAGAGCCATACTCTAAGCATGCTGGAGAGCCTTCACAGGCGGCTTCCACCTGTCTCTTAACAACTTCCTGGTGGATCCTTTTCCCTGGGAAATAAAAATAATCCAATAGCCTTAAATTTGTTTTCCCCAACTTTCTCTGAGTTCTTGGGGTTTTCAAACGTAACCATTTAGCCCATTGTGTGCAAAGTGATCTCTCTTTTTGCCACAATATAGATAGAACAATCCGACCATCAGATAGATAAACAATCCGATATATCCTAGATAAAATCATCAGATAGATAACAATCCGAATATCTTAGATAAAACAATCCGACCATCAGTGGATCGTATTAATACCTTTATGACTGTCACATTAATACAATATTCACAATATATTTCTCTCGAAATAAAATTCTTAATTTTGGCATAACATTTTATCTGAGTTTGAAAGACTAACTTGGGCTGAAATTCCTAAAGAAATGTTAGCCCCTTCCAACCTTTGCATTATAGTTTTTTACATCTTACAAAGACCTGACAACTTCGAATCAATAGCAGAGCTTGAAAGAGAAATACCGAATCGTTTCAACTACTCTTCTCTGTTCTATTCGCCTATGTATGATGGCTATGCGTGTCCGCCCTGAAGCCATCCCACCGAAACAGGGTCAGGGGCACGCCTACTTGCGCCCGCTTCTCCACTCAGTGGCGCCACCTGATGCTTCACTACCTCGACCACCTGTTGTTGAGAAGGTGGATACGAATTGCCCTTGGCTCTCATCTGCCCGGTCTGAGAGCTCCATCCCTGAGATCCATTCCACAGTTAGTTTTCCCCAGCCTCTTTGCCTGGGTGTACCATTTTCTTTTACGAAGAAGGATTCACTTAATCTCCACGCTGGCATTTCACCAAAAACTAAATTAGTTTAACACTTCGCTGCTAGTCAATCCTTTGCCAAGCCACCAATCTCATCCTGTGTTGATGGCATTCTAAGAGTCAACCCCTGTTACTATGGAGACCTGGGTCCTCATCCCTGCTGAGTTAAGTCTCGCTTTGTTTCCGGGAGAAGCGGAGGAGACGATCGGTGCACTACAAGCAATAGGGATAACAGTGTGTAGTAATCAGCTTATTCTTCGCGGAACCTGCCTATCGTCGCTGCACGGAACTGTTTGTGTGGATAACCTTCAGTTACCGTTGTTTCTGGACAAGGAGGACGTAAGTAGGACATTATCGTATCTAACGCAGAATTGTAAATAGAAAGAATCATCAGTAATAGTTTCGTACCACGTTGAACAAAGTACATAGAGAAAGTAGAGGAAATTTTTCAATATAAATCACGAATGAGAGCAGAAAAGCAACATAAGCACCCGCACTTTATGGCGAGACTCGAACCCAGATTTCTTCCGTCCGAAATAAAGAACTCCGATCATTCAACCTCTTGGAGGTCAAATCAAAAGTACATTGCTGGAAAAAAATTAAATTACTAACTTACGTTAAGTAAATAAGAAGGTATAACTTCTAAAATATTTTTTTCAACGTGACAGCAGATAAAGATTGCTATAAAATATATCAATACCTCGATTTCCAAAAATAGTCGTTCAGCATTTAATGAGTTATGGAAGTTTAAATATTTAACAATAACAATGCCAGTCTTAAGAAATTATACAAAATTGTCGAATATTGAACGATTATTCTCCGCGAACTTCTAAAATATACCCTTATTTTAAATGGGTTAAATCATTTGAAATAATAATAATACTTATTAAGTTTTAGTTCAGAGATAAATTTTTATGACTGGCATTGTTATTGTTAAATATTTAAACTCCAGCAACTCATTGAATACTGAAAGAATATTGTTGAAAATCGAGATATGAATGTATTTGATAGAGTTTTTTTTTAATCTGCTATCAGAGTTTCCAAATATAGTATATATGTTTTTTAGAAGTCACAGAACTTCGATGTTAGTTTTCCATTCACATAGCATTGGGTTGTAATTCAACTTTTGTCCACCAGTGTAAAAAATAGAAATAGAGAGAAAATAACATTTCATTGATAATCAGTTATGAATTGTAACTTGAAACTATGGAAATGTTTCTCTCGAAATAGAAAATATTTAACCCTTAATTTCTGATGCACATCCTAGTCCCTATTTACGCATGTACTATGTTAATGATGCAATTTAGTTTCTAATCGTGCTTTTCCTTCATGCATAAACATGACTTTTTCACAACAACAAATACACTAATGCATGATTTTATTTTTAATTTGACGAAAGTAGTTAGTTACTCGTTGACAGGAAAATAAAAGACTGCCAACAGTGCGATATTAATAGTATTGTAGGCCTCTGGGCAAAGCAATGCACTGGGGCCCCTACCCACCCACCTACGGGAATAAAAATGTAAACGGTCAATAAAAATAAGCCTATAGATTTATTGGTACTTTTAACAAAATCAATGTTTAAACATAAAAAATCATGCTGTAAAGCGAGGAGTAATCAACACAAATTTTTACGAAATTCAGAATCGTGGGGCCTCTGGGCAACTGCCCAGTATGTCCATGCCTTAAGACGGCCCTGACTGCAATTATCTTTTCGTACGGTGTAGGCTTAAGTACATACTCAACTACTAACTTTTCATACCATATCGAAGTGGTTTTGACAAATCATATTCCAATATGTAATGATTGTTCCAGAAAGGTCTGGGTGATATTTTAATGTGCATCCATCTCTTTTTGCTTATAATTATCCGTCGAATTGTTCTACTTAACATATTTTTAAATTTGTAATTCTTCTTGTGATTATATTTGAGCAGTTTCTTTTGTATATCGAAATATCGCAAGTAGATGCAGAATTTAACCAAGTTTCTTTTATTCCAAGTATCTGCGTTTCAGCAGTTTTTTTTTATAGAATTCATTTGGATTCATTAAATAAGTATGATCAGGTCCGGATCTAGAAAAAAAATCGAGAGATTGGGCAAGAAGCACAATCGAGGAAAAAAGTGTAAAAGGGGGGGAATCAAGAGACTGGATTTCTGATGTTGTATAACATTCGCCCTTCGATTTAGAGATATTTTAAAAGTTTTTGAAAAATGCCTGAAATATGAAGAAGTTCAATATTTTTCATTACTGACATTCTGAAAAGGGGAGGAGATATTTATAAGTGGACAGAAATTGTTTATTTCTAATCATTAATTCATTTTAAGTACTTTTCTTGATGAATATTTAGTCTTAATTTGGATAGAGGTGAGAGAGTTGTGTTGACTTAACAGAAGCAGTGATCAGTAGAATTCAATCAAATATGCCTTAGTATCAAAAAGTCTGCCGTAAGCTAAGATTAGCTTCTCTGTAGCTCTAAAATAAAACTTGTTTATATTTGGATATAACCTGTTTTGCTTCTAAAAAAAACAGTATATCGATTTCCATCAAAAAACAATATGTAGACGAAATACAAGTTTACAGTGTGTAACAGAATTTTTACCAAGCCGTTATTTCTCCTGATAAAAAATTCAAACAATCACCCCTCCCCATCTAAACTGTTCTTTAAATATGAATTTGTTGAAATAAGAGGAATATCATTAACTCTTTGTCTTTCCCTTCAGTGTGGATTTTCACAACTAATTTAGGTTCTTCTCTTAGTGAGAAAGCGTATAGTGATGGACATGGAAAGACCACCTACGGTTGGATAAGGTGTCAGGCTATGGCTCTGTGTTCAGGAGAGTTATATAAATGTTTTAATGCTAAAAATGCCATTTGTAGACATTCAGCATCTTAAGGATGATCACACTTATCTCTTCTAGTTAATAAAGAAAAAGAAAGTATTTCTAGTCTTCCTTATTTCTAAAGATTCTTGTTGTATCACTTCGAACTGTGAGTAGTGTAGCTGAGATTTAGCGCATTTGTCAGGCGTAGCACCCTATACTAGTAACCTAATTCAATTTTCTGTCCTCAGTGATAAAGGAAGTCTTGTAAAGGCTATCACTGTATGGGACGTTAAGTCAAGGTTTTTTGGTGCCGAAAGCCATACTCTTGATACTTTAAAGGATAAGGTCGATGGCCTTGACAGGATATCTACCTTTAAATAACTATCCAGTAGAATCTCCTTCGCCTACCCAGCTCTGAGAATTTGGGGATATTGTGCCATTTAGCCCATTATGTGCAAAACAAAAATGCTGCTTAAAGAGGAACAACACAACTTTTCTTCCTTGTGTGTTTATGCACAGAGTTTTTTTAGTTCCATTGGAATGTTGAATAGTGTATTTTAAAACTTAAATTTTTGGAATTTAATATGAATAACATATAATAAATAAATACCCCCTCAAGCAGCTGCTTGCCACAGAGAGGTCTGACAGAAGCCTGTCAGTTTATATGCCATAGCAGAAGGTCTGAGAGGATGGCAGGACTTCAGCAGAAAAACGACACATACATTTATACCTTATCCGGGCTCGAACCCAGGTCCCTCAGATTTATGCCTTATCCGGGGTTCGAACCCAGGTCCCTCAGATCAGTAGCCAAGCGCGCTAACCACTCGGCCACGGTACGGCTGAATAACACATAAAAAATAAATAAATAACAGCTTTTTGTATGATACAAACCGTATCAGAATTACCAGTGATGATTTTTGACAGAGCGCTTTGTATCATCTGGGTAATTCCGAAAATGAAAACTTTTTTTTAATTTTAAATATTTCAATCTGGTACAAATGTCATAACTTATTGAATGTGCCATCAAATATATTCTTGTGAAAATTGGAATGGGCAGAGAACAGGACTTATCTCTCAGTGAATATTATTTCCTCAAGTGAGAAAACCTGGCGAAGATCGGAATATCTTTTTTTTCTTTCTCTCTGTCTTATGCATAGAATAAAAAAAGAATAATGAATAGAACTTAATTCCACATGCTAAAAATATAAGACTGGTGAAAATTTATTATTTTCCTTCAGAATGAAGGATTTGATAAAAATAGAGAAAAAGGGAAAGGGGATTACGAAGAAACTAAAGTACATTATTTTTTGTTATTTTAGTTCGCTGAGATTTCATTAGTTTCCTAGACACACTAAATCATCAAGAAAAATGTTTTGGAGTGGGTTTATTCTGAAATTTATTTTAACTAGCTCAAAAGATCATAAGAACAGCAAGAACTCAGATGTGGAGAGGGTAAAAAAATACCTGACATCTGTTAAAAGACAGACGGAAGCATCCCGTCAAGACAAATTAAGAGTGTTTTAAACGTGCACTTCTAATGATTCTACTGCACACGAGTTCGGTTGTTTATCTCTGAACAGCACTTTTCAGGCACACAATGGGCTAAATGGCCAGGTGAGAAGGGTCCCCAAGCGATCAGAGAAAGTTGGGGAAGGCGACCCACTGATCAGTTGTTAGCAGACAGAGAGTAACCTCCCGTCAAGGCCATCCAGCTGTTCTTTAATTGCACAGGTTATGGCTCTGTTGCACACGGATATGCGGCTAAACGTCCCATCCGATGGACGGCGACCTTTCAAGCACATCGATGTCCCCTTTCTGATCTAATGCAGAGTGCGGATTAGAGAGGATAAATTTCAATGCTGCCACAGTTGGGACTCGATTTGGAAACTGAATATTACTGGCTTGACATGGTACAGACTGAATCACCCTTTTCCCCTACACTGCCGTAGGGGGCTTAATATTCCATCCGACGGACGGTGCCTTTCCAATCATATCGATGTCCCTTTTCTCATCGCAATGTGGAATTCGAAGTTGTTAGGTTGGGTTGCTTTACTTCTGAGCGGCACTTTTTTGCACACCATGGGCTAAATGGCCAGGTCACAAGGACCCCGAAGTCTCAGAGAATGTTGGGGGAGGGAACCCACTGGAACAGCTGTTGGGAGACAGATGGTAGCCTCGAGTCAAGGCCATCCAACGTGTTCTTTAACGTGAACAGGGTATGGCTCTCCAGCACAAGGGGCCACGGCTTAACGTCCCATCCGATGGACGGTGGCTTTCCAAGCCCATCGGTGTCCCCTACTGACCGTGGGCAGGGCGGGGAATTCGAAGCAAAAACCTCAACCATGAAATGTGGATATTTAGTAGATTTTTACTACGATTTTTAATTCATCTCCGGTAACATTGTTTTACAAAAAAACTTATTTTCTGAGATATATAATCCGAATGTAGCTTGCCATTCACATAACATGATAGTGTCCATAGTTTTCTACACATAATGTGTACGCATTAACGCTATATGGAATTTATATGTTAGTCTGTGTTTGTTCAAATGAATCATGCACTTAATAGTAACATTGACAACAATTATAATCTTCTTTGGAGTAATGGTAAAAAAACGCAATAAAAAGGTTTTAAATAAGAAGAACGTTTTTACGAACCATCCATTAAGAGTAAATTTAATTAAGAATTGTTTAAAACCTTCTACAAATCCCAACGGCAAGTTATTTATCTTTTAAACTATTACCCCAATGCAGAGAGGTGGAAGTTGACTCAGTCGGTAGCGCACATCACTCTTAATCTGCAATTCCCAGGTTCGAGTCCCACTTGGGTCAGAATTGAAACAACTCCGCAAAACTCCCACCCTGTCCTCGGTCAGTAAAGAACACCGATGGGCTTGGAAAGGCCGCCGTCCATCGGATGGGACGTAAAGCTTTGGCTTCGTATACGGGAGAGCCATACTCTGTACATATTAAAGAACACGCCTTGACGGGATCCATCTATCTCTTAACACTTGTAATGAGTTCCCTTCCCCCAACTTTCTCTAAAACCTCGGGTCCTTATGACCTGGCCGTTTAGTACAATGTGTGCAAAAACAAGTGCCGCTCAGAGGGAAAATAACACAATCCTAATGTAGACTAGTATACCATTTGTAATGCAGTAATATGCTAGAGTGGTGAAATGCATACGAAATATGTGCTTTCCGAGAAACACGGTTGTTTGCACCTTATTCGCAGGACAAAAGGAGACAGTGACTAATATGCGAAGTCAAGTATAGTTATTTCGAGAGTTATCATTCACTGGTCCTTTGGAACTGCACTATGGATCTCCTCCCTCAGTCAGCATAAGTTTTGCACTCTTAAAAATTGTCACTTAATCCACTAAGTAGCAAAAAAGCACCGATTAGAAATGAAGCAACTCA
Source organism: Ryuthela nishihirai (assembly GCA_038380435.1). Lineage (NCBI taxonomy): Eukaryota > Metazoa > Arthropoda > Arachnida > Araneae > Heptathelidae > Ryuthela > Ryuthela nishihirai. The sequence goes on along the minus strand of JAWZYU010000018.1, from coordinate 54,874,851 downwards.
ATGAAGCATTTAATTTTACTCCGAATATACACTTCCTGAAAATATGCTTCTTGTACTATATTTTTTGATAACGTATTTACAATAAAAAAAACCTGCAAATTTCCCTTCTTCTTAGGGTTAGTTGAGTCCGTAGCTCGCCAGCCTCGTAATCTGCAGTTACCAAGTTTGAGTCCCAACTGTTCCAGCTTTTAAATTTCTCTCCGCTACCCCACTTTGCCCTCAGTGAGATAAGTAACACCAATGAAATTGGAAGTCATCCATCCGTTGAATGGGATGTTAAACAGTGACCACGTGTAGAGGAGAGTCACGTGTAGAGGAGACCACGTGTAGAGGAGAGTCATAGCACATATCTGCACTTAAAGAGCGCGCTATGACGACCTTGAAGGGAGGCTCCCATAAGTCTCCTAACAGCTCTTCAGTTGATTCCTTACCTCAAACTTCTCTGAAACTTGAGGTCCTTGTGACATGACCATTCAGCCAATCGTGTGCAAATAGTGCCGCTCAGGGATAGAACAATCCGACCCTCCTTATATGCAAGCAAATAACGATACTACGCTTTGAAAACTATATTACTATTGGCTCGATTCGTAAAAAGTACTAAATCTGCTGTGAACAAACATATCAGAGAAAGTAATATTTAATATCCATACATCTCATTGTTTCCTTATTCATCATGTGCTAAATCAACTGTAGTAATACTTGTCTTGCTAAGTCGAATTGCAGAAGCTAGCATGCCCTTAATTCCATTGCATTTTATTAAGACACATTTTATTCCATTATAATCCAATTATTTTTTATGCAACAACTGTAGAAGTCACTTTGAGAAAAGCCTAATATAAAACTTATCTTTTCCTTTCTTTTTCTCTAAGCTTAGATTTTATTGTCTCCCTTTTATCTATTGATTGAGTTTCTGTAAATTGCTTTGAATGCTCCCCGGCCCTGATGCATCGTAGAAAGGCAGTTGGACCAATTCCCAGGGGTCCACTATTCTCTCACTCCGTTCGCTCAAGCGGAAGCTAGTTAATCTCATTTCATTATCTCGCTGTCTTCTCAATCAGATCTGCTCCAGAATGAAGATCATCAAACCCAGTAAACTACCTGATAAATTCCAGATCCGTTTAATTGCGGAAAGTTAGCATTTTCCATGCATTATTTTTATTCATCCTCGTGACACAGTGAGAGCGTGCGCATGCATTTAATTGTTTTCCGGCATCTCGCGTTTATTACGAAACAATGCATATGGTTTTTGCTCATAATGAGAAAGTGTAAAGTCTCTCTGCACATATGCTTGAATAACGTAGGCATGTTTTATTTTCCTTCCTGCTTGTTCAGCATGGCTTGGAAATACCAGATGTTATGCAGCAGTTTCTCTGCAAGAGACTCTTGTGCATGCTAAACACACTCTTTTTTTACTTTCTATTCTGTATCTAAAGGCCATCTGGTATTCTCTATTCCTAACAGTTGTCGACTGTTCTCGCCTCTTAACTACTTTCTAATTCCCTTTGTTACTAGCGACTGTCTAGTATTCTCTTCTCCTAAAGACATGTAAATAGAAATTGGAGGTACTATTTACAGAAGGCTGAGACTGCTCGAATTATGCTTCGACTGTTCGTATTGTTCGTTAGTTGATTGGTAGGTGATTGATATATCATTGATTTACGATCTACAGTATGAGAACTGACGAAGGTCAACTGAGTAGTCTCCCCACAGTAACTTCTGTTGTCACTTATTCTACACCAACTGTTTCGAAACTTTCGGTAATGGCGCCCTCTAACTTAGTAAGGTTTTCATCATCCACCCTCAGTATATATACCCTTATATCCCCTCCCAAATATATGCGTAGTGGCAGCAGATGCCAATAATTGAAAACAATTGGCGACAGACAAAGCATCTCAAAATCCATGTGATATTTAATTACGTTTTTGAATTATATTATATTTCCAAACTTCGGGAAAAAAAGCTAATGTTTGTAACATTGTACAGGTGCTACCCTACTTACGAACACGTTAAGTTCCCGAGGTTTTGAGTAAGTCGAAATGTTCGTAGGTCGAAAACTAACCTAAAAAGTACATTTGTACACAGAATAACCACTTATTGTTAGTGTTTGATCCTTCAATACTTACTAGAATGCATTACACTCGTTTACCCGCTCGCTACTGCCCACTAGCAGGTGTTTCAAATGCGGTAAAAATCTGCTGTGGTATATGGAAACATAAAGCCGATATTATAAATAAAACAACTTATACTGTTAATGTATATGTTTGAACATAAATAATATAATACGTATTGTTAATAACAAAAAAGGAAAATTAGACCAAGCTATCGACTTCAACGCCACGAATCCTCGCGAAATTTAAATTTTAGACTTACGGTCAAATTGTTCGTAAGTCTGAAAGTTCATAAGTTGAACGTTCGCAAGTTGGGAAGCACCTGTACTTCGAACCTTTCAAGAGTTGCAATGACTGTAAAAGCTTTCAATTGAGCTTAGCGATCTTTTAATTGCAAGGATTGTTTCCAAATGCAGTGCACAAAATTAAACAATCGATCTTGGTACTTTGAGAATTTTAATGAATTCAATTTTATTGCGAAACTTCCCTAAAAATTTCTAGTTGAATTAAAAATTCACTGTTTATTATCCACTGCTGCTAACTGCTGCCTATGATGAGGAGGTAATCACATACACGGAAAGTCCTGCTGGCAATGACGGACATGGAAAAACAATAATGACTATTTTGATTTTTAAGAGCTAGCTACTATTATTTCTCTTAACTTCTACTTAATAATTTCTTCTTCCGAGAGCTAAGATATAATATGATTAAAATATTTACTATTTTCCTTTATATGATAGCATTTATAGTAATATGAAATCAATAATATTAAACGGCGGTATGGTTTCTGCTACATTTCTCCCCAGAATTGTTGAAAATTGAAAAAAATATTTAAAAATCATTAGAGACTGCAGGTATAAGATATTCTGGGCTGTTGTATTATGGATATTATATAAATAAATACCCCCTCAAGCAGCTGCTTGCCACAGAGGTCTCACAGTTTATATGCCAGAGTAGAAGGTCTGAGAGAATGGCAGGACCTCAGCAGAAAAACGACACATACATCCACGCTTTACCCGGGGCTCGAACCCAGAGTCCCTTAGATCAGTAACCAAGCGCGCTAACCACTCGGCCAAGGGACGGCTATGGATACCTTCGAAAAACAATGCACATATAATATGTTGAGAATGCTCATTGGACCATTATATTTAATCTGGATTGCACAAAAACTATCAAAACACTTACTCTTAAAATTAATTTTTGATTATTAAAAACATTTTGCTATAAAACCTCTTTACATAAATGTAAAACAGGTTCATAATTACAAAGGCATTATTTTGGTTTCTATTCTTAGTAAAGCTAATGCATAATTATACTTAACGAAATAAATATTTGTATGATAAATACTTTAGTCTTGAATAGTATGGGTACGCATTCAAAAGAGAGTGCGCAACCGAACTATTTCTTTCAGTCGAATTGTCGAGAAATGCTTTTGATTCAGAATTTAAAGTTGCTATATCATGAATTAAAAAGAAATTCCTTTTGATGAGTGATATAATTTGTAGAGGATAACGAAATAATGAAAAGTTAATTAAATTAATGATGATTAATAATAGATTTAATGATGATTAAATTTAATGATGATTAATAATCTAATGATCGAATCAATTTTAAAATTGGGCTAACAAGGTATTAGGCCTCGTTTCTAATCTCAGTGATTGCTTATGTTGAACTTATATACATAAATCCCTGAGGTACAAATTAGAACGAAACCTGCTTACGGAATGTATTTCTACAATTTAAAAAAACTTCGTGGGCCACTGTGCACACGGGAGACATTCTACTAACACAGGACTTTGTTTTCGAATGAAATGCAGGAAAATGTCTCATTGGCAGAGTGGTTGGCACCTTTGGTTTGAGGAGAAAATGAGCCTGGGTTCGAGTCGCGAATACGGATGGATGTTGTCTTTCTGATGTAGGTTGTCTTTCTGCTGAGTCTCCCTCAGAGATCTTTCCTCTAGCTCAGTGGTTCTCAACGTTTTATGTTTCACGTACCCACTGGAAATGTGTATGTAACTGGCGTACCCCTTGTATAGATAGATAAAACTATAGTTATAGTATAACAATGGGAATAAAATAAAACATATATATCAGTGGTTCTCAACCTTTTATGCTTCACGTACCCCCTGGAAATGTGTATGTAACTGGCGTACCCCTTGTATAGATAGATAAAATTATAGTTATAGTATAGCAATGCGAATAAAATAATATATATATATCCATATTAAATTTTGTATTCAAAAATTGCATATATCGATAAACACAAAAAATGACATTTTTGAACAGCAGTATTGCTAACTTAGTGGCGCACCCCAAAACATTTTACCGAATTTGAGAACCCCTGTTCTAGCGTATTATACTGAGAGACTACTTTCATACCTCCGTAGAAGATAGTCTTACAAACGAGTAATATAGGGTGGGCTATATGTCATTAAGCTTTTATGTCAATTGGAGAAAGATATTTGTTCATAATGGGTCATATGTCAATTAATTGCGAAGTAATTTGTTCAAGTAATCACATAATGCATTTGCGTTGATAATAAATATAGAAATTTGTAAATTTCCCTGGGGCTTCGCATTTCTCCAGTGAAAATAATTGTGCCTGTTGGAATAATGCGAATTTCCATGAGACAATTCAAGAGAAAATGAATAATATAACTTCAAAAATGAAATTGAACAAAGTAGTTTTCTGTAAAGTGATAAATGACTTACCCTGCATATTTCTGAATTTTTATTACTCTTAAGGTAACTTATTCAGTATATTATTTAAATATAATGCGCGAATTTTGTACATATGCGTTATTGACATATTATTTCAACTATCAGTGTGACATAAAACTGTTTTACGTAACTTTAATCACAAAAAATTGCGCCCTGTTTTAATAATGTTCGCAACTACTGGATTAGGATCATCTTTATTACTATTGAGTAAAATACATGTATAACACATTTTTCACAAAATTATGTTTTCATTTTTCATTAAAAATATATCAACTGATATTTTTCTAATTGTCAATGCTATGTGCGAAGCTATTTTAGATAACTTGCATGATGAAAACTAACGTCATTTTAAACCGTCTTGTAAGGTTCACTAGGATCTGAACTGATCTAGAGAATTATTTCTCAATCATTGTTCTATGAGCACGGTATAGGTTTGGCAAGCTTTCAGGAAAATAATATAAAAATCTATCATTGATAATCTTGGCTTGCACATAATGAGAAATCTCCTATTTGTTGGCAATACTCACTGCATTTTATTTGTGCTAGGCTTTGATGAAACGTACCAGAGGGATAGGTGAAATCTATTAGAACATTCAGACCCAAACCTCCCATTAAGCCTTAGTTGGGTTGCCTTAACTCTGAAAGGCACTTTTATTTTGCACATAATGGAATAAATAGACAGGTGACACCTGTCTAACAAAAAGTTGGGGAACTATTACAATTAGGAGTATTTATTCATAAAATATGCAATATTTCTATGAATATAGTAAAATTTACTAACAGCGATTATATATTCGTATATATCTTTATAATCGCTTGGATAACCAACTGAAAAGAAGTTAAGATATCTAAAGTTAACTTTCTTGATGGTAACTTAATCCTTTATGTGATTATGAACTTTACCTTCTTAGAGTTAAGCTTTGTTGATGAATTAGTTGCATAACTTTCCTGTTATGCTTCTAAGAAGCCAAGCACCAAAACAGGGGGAAAAAACTAAACTTGAAATATTCAATAATTTATTTAGCGAATAACAAACCATTAAGGTAAAATAAGAAAACAAAAAGAGAGAACAATAAGAGAAATAACAAAAGATTCCTTTGTAGCATCCAAAAACGTTTGAAAAAAAAAGCAAAAAAAAGAAACTCTGCAAATTTTCTCGTTACCGAAGATGTCTGATCCTATCATCCACCTTGATTCCTAATGTTTTGTGTCATAAAGAAAGCGGCATTTAGCAAGAAGAAAGTTCCCCTCATTACTAAGACTGCCAGTCCACTCAGACATACCGTATGGAAAGCTCGACTCAATGTATCTAGTGCCACAGGTTCCGCTGGCGCCGCGGATGCTCATTAACACCACAAGCTTGGCTGGCTTTTAATTGAAGCGAGCGTTCCTTAAGGACCAGACGGCAAGCCAATCAATGGAAGAAGTCAATGTTTCTGTGCTCTGTAGCAAATTGTTTTCTAGCCTTGAAGTCTTCTGTAGAAACGAAGAAGTTCACGTCAAATCCCGAGCAACATGGAAACAATAAAACGAACATAATAAAAAAATGAAAAGATAAAGAGTACAGAGAATAATACTAGACTTGTAATGAGAATATGGAGTATGTGTTACAGACTGTCGTAGAAGTATCTATTTCTAATTTACTCTTCAAACAAAGAAAAAGATGTTTCTTTCTTCCCGTGTGTAACAAATAGGGAGGAAAAAAATAATTAAATGTTAAAATAACGCTCAGGATTTATTTGCTGTGAAACCTCCTATGGTGTTCGTTCTGTTTCGCAGTTGCGGAAGGCAAGTCTTTTTAGTTTTCGCAATTGGAAAAGGGTGGAGTTGCTGTGTCATAAAAAAGAGCGCTTAATTAAGACTTTTTTGTCATTAACATTAATATGCCTGGAGGCTTGGTCGCATTACTTAGCGAAAATAACTCGAAGCAAGCACAATTATTATCTTGTTTCAAATTACTAGAATGCCAAATAATGCAACATATTTCATTTTCTACGCACTTATGGTAATAGCTCGCACAATAGCCAAGCACATGCCCAAGGCTTTTTTAAGCAACATAATTTATAAGCAGTAAGGGGAACTTAAATCTTTTCTTAATGGTTTCCCTAGACTACTGAGAAGATAAAGAAACTACTGAAGAAACTAAAGAACAGTGAATGCATATCGCTAGTTTATTGGAACAAGTGATAATTAGGTGCCGTAAAACAAACATATTAAATTTTTACTTTTTGCAACTTGTCGATAAAAAAAAAGAAAAGACTTAAAAACTAATTCTTGATGCAACATGTGTATGAGTGAATTTCCCTATTCTTTCTAGAGGATATCTGGAATAAATATGTCGTGATAATTATGTATAATTGATATTAGGAAGATTTTTATGTATAGATATAAGATTATCTGTTCACTAATATATAATCACAGAGTCGTTAGCATTAAATGAAGTAGTTCAATAAAAGGTTGATGCTTAAATTCACCGTTAAAGTTTTATGGTTACGCTTGGTTTATATGCGAACTACTTGAGTTTTTTTGTTTTAAATGGCACAACTCTAATTATACAGATAATAAAACGTATCTATTTTATTATTGAACCCAATGAAAGGGCATTTTAAACTGATAATAACTCATTTCAATTTAATAATTATTATCTAATTATTTAATTATTATCTTTTTAATCACGGCGTTTAATTCCCATCTGAAATAAAAGGTTTGATGCTTTCGCAGAATCTCTCTTCGAACATTTGGGGATTTGATTGTGTTATAGCGTCATCAAAGTTCGAGAAGAACTGAGCAGTTATCTCTGAAGAAAGTCGTTGTTTTCGCATTAGGTTAGCGAACGTAACTGTTCTTCGATGAGAGAGGAAAAAGAATGAACTAGGAAAGAAGTGAATGAATGATATCGAATGAACAGGAAATGTAAAAGAGAAACAAAACACAAACATACTTCAATTAATGAAAAAGAGGAACTTAATAGAAACAGACTTCAATTAATATAAAAGGAAACTTAACTGAAATAGCCTTCGATTAATATAAAAGAAATACTTAATCGAAACACACTTCAATAAATATTAAAAAGAAACTTAATGGAAACAGCCTTCAATTGATATAAAAGAGAAAACTAATAGCAACAGATTCCTATGTCATAGAAATGCATATTTTGACAAAGATTGATATTTTTGAAAATCACTCATTAATTGAATACAAATAAAAACGATTTTAGTGATTATGTATTCATACAATAGAGATTTCTGAAAGTACAATACATACATGGAAATACACTGCTGACTATTAAAAGTGCAACACCAGGAAAAACAAGAGATATCAAAGCCTTATTTAGTGAATATAGAGCTTATGTTACATGGATCAAGTGATTACAAATACAACTCTTCAGACATGTGGAATACAAAGAAACCAATATTTTGTGTAGCCACCATGAGCGGCAATAACCGCTGCTACATGGTCCGGCATTGAGAGGATGAGACGTCGGATGTGTGTTTGGGGAATATCAGTCCATGCAGTTTCGATACGTAACCAAAGTTCATCTGTTGTAGCAGCTGCTGGTGTTTGGTGTGCTAGTCGTCGTGAGATCATGAACCAGACATGTTCAATAGGGGACAGATTCGGTGAACGTGCAGACCAAGGCAGAAGTGTCACATGGCTAACCAGGAATAGTTGGACGATGCATGCCACATTGGTCGGGTATTGTCCTGTTGGTAAATGGTACCAGAGAGCCCCTGAAGATAAGGTGCGACAACGGGCTCCAACACCTCAGTGATGTAACGCTGTCTATTCAAAGTACCGGTAATGTGTAAGAGGCGCCTGCATGAGTGGCGTCCAATGGCACCCCATAATATAACACCAGAGCTGGACCTGTATGGCAAAGCATTATGCATGTCTCACTGAGCCTGTCGCTGCGGTACTGCCAGATACGGATTCGTCCATCATGGTGCTGCATACTGAAGAGGGATTCGTCTGAAAAGACGATGCGATGCCATTCGCACATCTATGCGCTCCAGCACCATTGCAGTCGCATACGCCTGTGTTTTAGAGTCAATGGTAGCCGAAGCAATGGCCATCTAGCAAAGATGTCCCGATGCTGTAGACGACTTCAAACTATGTGCGGACACTGGTTGATATGCAACACACCTTAACTCTTGAGCTTAGGTGTTTCATGTGGCTGTACCATCATTCAAAGCCATGGGCACGAGATGTCTGTCCTCTCGTTCGTTTGAGTGACAAGGCCGTTGAGATCCCTCACGTCGGTGAGTTCGTTCCTCCTATACCCACTGACGCCATATTCTCTTCACTGTGGCAGCATTCCGTCGAACATGAGCACCGATGTCGCGGTACGATAATCCGCCTTCCGTAATTCCACAATTCTCCCTAGATCAACTTCGAAAACCTAGTTGTATGGATGCCGTGTTCTTCGACGGGACATACTTGATCCTTTAGTGCACAAGAACTGCGAGCAAACACAATTCCAGTGCTTTACACCAGCTCTTTGTAATCTCCTCTTATACCACTTTCAGGGGGTGTTTCTATCACACATGATGTGCCTATGTGCTGCATGTTGAATCATATACATGTTCTCTCAGGGGCTATCCATTTTGCATATTTCGGGACAATATGATGAGTTCTTCCTGGTGTTGACTTTTAATGGCCAACAGTGTACATATCAATAAAAGCAAAACAGGGGACGAAAAGGGAAAAAAAATACTATAAAAAATACTTTCGCACGTCTTTAGTTTTCATGGAGCAAAAATGACCAAAATACCCCTTTAGAAATGATGCTGGAAAAATAGATGTAAATACATACATACATATGTATAAATAAGGCAGGATCTATGGGGGGGGACAAAGGGGTCATGCCGCTCCCACTTTCAAAATATTAGTAAGGATAATAGAGGAAAAATTATTAAGCTTATTTATATTTCATGCATATTTTTTCAATAATATTTTTAAAGTTCTGCAAAACGGAGGGGAAAATGTTATACTACTTTGTAGATACAGCCTCCTGCCTCCCCCCCCACTTTGCATTTTTTAGCTAGATTGGGTTTCCTGCTCCCCAACCGTGATTTTTTACTAGATCTGGGCCTGTGTATAATACAGAGCCGTTCTAGAGACGGGGGAAGGGAACAATGCCTCTCCCCATTTGAAAAGGCTAGTAAATGGGAGGGAGACGAAAATGATATTTAACATAACTATATATATATTTTAATAAATACGCAAAGGACAAAGATAACTTAGAGACTTATTGGGTTTGTCCTGGTTTCTTATATAACATATGGAGGGGGGGGGGTGAGTCAGTCGGTAGCGCGCCAGGCTCGTAATCTGCAGTTATCTTTTTCGAGTCCCATCTTGGCCAGAGTTGAGATTTATATCCGCAAATCCCCCGACCTACCCTCGGTCAATAAGGCACACCAATCGGTTTGCGAAGGCTGCCGTCCGTCGGATGGTGAGTTTAGCCTTGGCCCCGTGGGAGGGAGAGCCATATCCTGTGTACTTTAAAGAACACGGTGGCTGGCCTTGACCGGAGGCTACTATCTGTCTCCTAACAGCTGTCCTGTGGGTCCCCATCCCCTGAACTTTCGCTGGGCTCTCGGAGCCCTTGTGACCTCGCCATTTAGCCCAATGTGTGCAAAAACGTGTGCTCAGATGTAAAACTACTACCTATCATATGCAAGAACATGTCCACTGAATTAGGTATCAGATACTCTAACCACTAGACCAAGTATAGGCTAGTGGGGAAATTAAATATATTTAAAAAAAAATTCCTTAAAAACCGCTAAAACCGAGAGAAAAAATTTATACCGGAATGGATTTCCGGAATTCCTTTTCATTTTGATCACTTGCCTCCGCACTGTCCCCTATATATATATATTTTCTAGAATTGTATCTACATATATTCACATCAACTGTTTTAAGGGAAAAAAATCAGTAACTAAAGTTGAAACATGCTGGATTCTGCCAATCTGATTAAATGACGACTTTTGATCATTTAAACATGTGTATATTTTTTAAATATTCAAAATATACATCCATTGATAACAGCAATTTAAATTGTTTTGCAATATTAAAATCAGATTTATATATTTATATTTGTAAATGTCTCTCAAAAGTTTCTCCAAGATCCACTTATTTTTTTTTTATTCATTTTAAATTCTAAAATTCCCAACCTAGATTATCAGAGAAATTAGTTATCAGGAAAAGATAAACTTTACCAAAAGAAACTTTCCCGAAAAGTTATTATTTTTCTTCTATGCTCTTTCGCATCAAAGAAACTCTTAGTGCTTAATATTAATTGCAGTCAATGAAAAAGGAACTTTTTAACTTGGTTTTTAATTTGATTTTTAAAATATCTATTCAAGATATTTCTCAAATAAAATCAGAGCATATTGAAATTTTTATTAAATTATTAAATAATTAATTATACATTCATAACTTCTTTCCATTTATCTATCACCATATAATTATGGCGTTCTGAATTCACATACCACTGATAACAAACAGAGGTTTGTAATTCATTATCTGGGGAAACACATTATGGATATAAAGGAAGCTAAGCTATTTTGTTATCGTTGAAGGGTAAACGAAAAGTTGGAGGAAGTAAATAAATTCAGAGGCAGATATTTTCTGACAAGGGAAAAATTACTCAGAAAAGAAAAATGTAATAGTTTATTTCAGTAGCAGTCTGGTAGCGTGTGAAGTTTATCTCACGATATTTATAAGTGTTTACCTTCATTAATGAATATAGATGGGATTGCCCTAAAGGATCGTAAATTATTAATGAATTTGTATCAAAACATCATAAAGCATGGTTGCTTTTTGATATTTCCTTACATTATTTTGTAGTCGTTGTTGACTGCCCATGGAACATTCTATGGAGGGATGGAACCAATTTCTATCTAACCTTTGCAATGAATTCCAACAACTGCAGGGTAAAAGTCAATGTCCAACATATAAAACCCGTGCTGCTGACTTGAAGGTTACAGATGGCGCACCGTAAATGTTTTTACTATTACGATGTGTCTTTTTCTTTCGAGGCCATTATTACTAAAGGTTTCGCGAATATGTTCCAATTGTACAACGTGTGAAGCCATGCTCGCTATGTTTATACCTTCCTTGCAACAATGACGGTATCGAAACAGACCGAACTACCTGCATAACTGTGTACTCTAGATAGGAAATTAATGCTTGAGGCTCCACCCGAAATTAAAAGAAGGCATAAAACATAAAAATTCATAAATTATTATATATGAAGTACATAAAAGTTTCAAGCTAATATATAGTGGTTAGCTTCGGAGCTTTTAAGCTTTTTTTTTCTTTTGGGGTGGGGAAAATAGAGAGATTACTTCTATTTTGTCCAAAAGTTGTTTTAGGAAATTTGGGGCTTTTTCCTATTCTTTTTCGGTTCCGCTTTGCGGTCTTTTCAAGGCTACTTTGGGCTATTTTCCTGTTTTTTGATTTAACGTTTCGATTCCAGTTTTGAATTTTTTTGAGTGCTTTGAGGATTTTTCGCCTCTCATTAGTTTTTTTAATTTTATTTTTCTGCTTATTTCCTATATTTGTTTAGTAACATTTGGGGATTTATTATATTTCGCAACACTTTTCACTTGAAATGGACATTTTAGGACCATTTAGGGATTTAATGGAAAAATTTGAGCATTTTTCAATTTGTTTTTAGACAGCTAATTTTTTATCGGCCACTTAAGGGTTCCAGTCCTGGTAGGGGGTGGTGGTGGCTCAGTCGGTAACTCACCAGGATTGCATTTCCTGGACAATTCTTGGGCTAGCTTTGAATTTTTTCTCCGAGAAACCCCGATTTGTCTTAGGTCAGTAGAGGACATCGAAAGGAGTCGGATGGGAGGTAAAGTGTCTCCTTGTGCTGGAGAGCCATACCCGTGGGAAGCCATACCTGGCTGGCCATGACGGAGGTCTACTATTTATTTCTTAAGAGCTGTTCAGTGGGTTCCCTCCTCCAACTTCTCTGAGCCTTCGGGTCTTTGTGACCTGACCATTTAGCCCATTGTGTGCAAAAAAATTGCCACTCAAAGGTTAAAACAACCTAGCCCTAGTATGACTGTTCTTTTCTGTATTGTCCTTCTGCTGCGGCTTCGCTTTCCTCACAGATATTCTCTATGGCGTATGAAACTGACAGTCACCTATTAGATTTCGGTGGCAAGCAGCTGTTCGAGGGATAATTTATTGTTTCCTTTAAACTTGGAATAATATATGGAATATTTTTCCTTTGTAGTTTAATTTATATGTGGTAACAGCCTACCCCAACTTTAGAACTACGTAATAATTTCTCCAGCACTTATTTATATTTCAGTCCATTTCTTAACTTATATTTAATCACATCCACTTGACTAAACCTTTGACTCTCTAAAATCTGCTCTGAGGTTCTTCTAAGATAACCATTTCGTTATTCGTACAGGGAGCAGGCGACACTCATTTTTAAAACCAGCCAACAAAACAACACAGTATTATGCATTTACACATAACACAAAGAAATATAATGATTATATTTCCACTAAATTTATATCCATATACACTATTTGGCGAGATTATTATGAACACTAGGGTTGGTTATTTTATCTTTGAGAGGCATTTTTTGCGCACAATGAGTTAAATGGGCAAAGACATAGATGCCCAAAGAAGGTTAGGGGGGGAGGGCCCATTGGAGAGTGTTAGGAGACAGATGGTAGTCTCCCGTCAAGGCCATCTTAGTGTGTTCTTTAACTTGCACAGTATAAGGCTCTCCTATACACTGAACCATAACCCATCCGATGGACGGCGGCTTTTCCAAGACCATCGGTGCCTTCTACTGACCTAAGGCAGGGCGGGGAGATTTTTGCAGATAAATCTCAACGCTGGTACAGCTGGGACCCGACTCTAGGAACTGCAGGTTACAAGCCTAGCGCACTGCAGACTGAGCCCCCCCCCCCCCCCCCCCCGTCCTCTATGAACACTAGAGATGCCTTCGGGCTCGGGCTCAAAATAACACATACGACTTCAGGTTCTGGCTCAGGATAATTCAAATTTCAAATATTTTTTGCAAGTGTGAAAATAAAGCAAAAAATATATATTTTGATTATAATTTCAACCTTTTAATGTCTTTAGTAATTAAAAATAAGCATCATGCGGTTTTGATTATTTTTACGTATTCTCTATCTTTAAGAAATCGTAGATCGTAGATCGTATAATCATATTCGATGTACCGGGTAATAATTTTACCCCTAACCATCTCCATCCGAAAGATATGCCTATTTGGCATGAGTAAGAATAAAATATATAAGTAAACCACCCTTAGGTGGGACCCTAAGGGCAAACATAAGAAAAGCTAAAAATAGCAGTAAAATTGTAAAAGAAACCTAAAACGGGTAGGTCTCCTCAGAGAACGCTACCATTTTAGGCCTCTTATACTTATTCAAAACAGTATGATCGTAAAGAATCAGAGAAGAAATAATCTCATTGGGATTATTACTTACAACCTCAAAAAAACTTTTTGAGGTGCGTTTTATATGTTATATATATATATGGTCGATGCCCAGGTCTCTATGAAATTGTCTGTTAGTGAAAACCAGGGGGCATCGACCGCAGTTCTCAAAATCTTGTTTTGTAACACCTGAATCTTACGAATATTGGTGGGTGTAGTATTCGCCCATATGGGTGAAGCATATAGAATCACCGGTCTGATGATCATATCATAGAGTAAAAGCTTATGATCAATCATTAAAATGGAATTTCTCCTAAGGAGTGGGCCTAGCTGGCCCCTTAATGAATTGACTTTGGAGATTATACTATTTGTGTGATAGTTCTGTTTTAACCTCTTATGTATAACAACCCCAAGATATTTGACTGAATCACTCTAATCAATGGGGATATTTTGTAAATGGAGGCAAGTGGAATTCATAATACTCTTTCCAGTAAAAAAGACGACAGAACTCTTGTCAGAGTTAATCTTTATCTTCCATTTTTCGAGCCACGTGTCCAGCTCGGTCAAGCTATGCTGCAGCCTCTTCACAGCGATAGCAGGACCGAGGGAGGGAGATAGTAAGGCAAGGTCATCTGCGTAAAGTGCAAGATGAATACGATCAAAGGAAGGTAAATCGTATAAGTATAAAGAGAAGAGTGTAGGACCCAAAAGGGAGCCCTGAGGCACACTGCAGAGATGACTCTTCTTGTAGACATGGCAGAATCTTTAAGAAATGAGTGGCTTTTGTGCATATAATTTCAAAAACTAATTTTCAGTTTCTACTGGTAATTCTAACATTTTACTTTACAAATTGAACTGACATTTTTTTTTATAAAACTGATTATAATTAATAATATAAAAATAGTAGAAATGATTAGCGACATGCATTTTAGTACATATGTCTTGTGATGCATTAGATAATTTTTTTTTGCCAAATCGGGTTCGGCCGGGCCCGCTGCCAAGAATTGCCGAAATGGTTCAGGATCAGGCGGACTCGGACTCAAGCTGGAAGGGGCTCGAGAAACTGAGCCCAAACTCATCTCCAATGAATTCTTACCTAATACCTCGTCATATATATCATAGTACAGTACCAGAATTTCAAATTTTCCAATTCTCTACGAATGATTCTCGTTGAAACGAGTTTTGAAGTAACTCTGCTGTCACTTCTCTCAGCTAATTAACTGTAGCAGCTCTGCTTTGCAGTACAGTCCGTGCCAACGTAACGCCTATCCCTGCCTGTCAGAGTCTTTTTCCTATTGCATTTACCCCGATTGGAGGACGTTTATTACGACCGTTCCTATGTAATATCTCTTAAAGGTAATTGATCACACTCAGAGGAAAATCACGGGGATATTGTGCCCCGTGATTTTCCTCTGATTGTGATCAACTACCATTAAGACGTTTTTACGCAACGCGTTCCAACGATAAGCTCCCTTTCGAAGTCATTCAGATCAACCTTTTTACCCATGTCGGATTTGAGTTTGGTTTCCGTCATGCCTTTAACGGCTTTTGTAGGACTTCATACTGATTTAGAATACTTACGTCAGTAAGAAATTTTGAAAACATTGGCATGCTTCGCTCACGATGCACACTGTTCATAATAATTTGGCCAGGCGGTATGAGTTTCCTTAATCCAATAACCAACTTTCCATGTTAATCGACTTTTTTATATTTATCAGATTTGCCTTTTAGTTATTTTAGGTGACTTTCTTCTAACAAAAGCTTTGAACAGAAAGATCATTACACCTCCACGCAGCAGGCGTTGTAGTCTGCTCTTCAGTGCTCTGTGTCATCCCACACGAGAGCTGCCTTGAAGCAACATTTTCCGTTCTTCAGGCGGTGAAGCCACTTAATTATGACAAGACCTTTGTTACATGGCGGGTACATGTTGGCACAGTGGGGTGCAGTCAAAACCAACGATGGCGGCTGTCTTATGCTGCCGATTATCCGTAGAATGCGAGGTCAAGTAGAAAGTGACAGGTACGGCGTCGGTAGTGACGCACAGACTTGAGGCGTGGTGTTAGGAGTCTCGGTTTGATTGCTGGATCTTGCATGGGGCCAACCTGTGCTTTGGTTGGCCTGGGTTCAAATCTGGGATTTGGAAAAAAAGGTTAACTCCTGTTGTGGAGTGTTCAGCCTGTTGATAGTTTACCTTTTACATTGGCTGCATTCATAGATTGTGGCAATTGTACGCTGTAATTATTTATTAGTATTAAAAAATTAACTGTAATCAGGGCCGGACTTACACATAAGCTAACTAAGTTACAGCTTAGGATCTCACAATTAAGAGGGGCTTCAAAAATAGAGTTTAAATTTTACTGTGTCATTCATTCATATTTAGATCATTCCTGATCAGTAGCATAATTTTAAGATATATTTTGGGGGAGGATTTTATTTCTTAAAAAAGTTTAAAACGAAGATAATCAATACGTAAATATCAAAAAAAACTAATAAGTAAATAAAAACCATTAGTATTATTTTGCATCAATGTTTAATATTCACTAAATGTTTCAAAAGCAAAAAAATGGAAAATATCTTTTTGAAATGTATACATTTTGGGGATTTAATTTTAATTTCACAGTAGAACTCTCTAAACCTTCTCCTTAAATACGTCACTGTTCGGGATATAAAGGAAAGTGTCCGAATTAGCAATTTCTGTTGAAAATCTGACACGCTGTTATTTCCTCACTGTTAAGGTAAACTGAACTACAGAATCTCTTTACATTTGATGATTAAACTTAGAGGAAGAAGTTTGGAATTAGTTTTGGTTTACAAACTTGGCTTTGTATAACCAAAGAGATTATTCGGAAATAAAAATGTTCTACTCAGTTAATCGTATTTGTGTTAACACTTTGCTACTTAACGTAGGTCGTTCATTTTAGTTCAGGATTGTTATTCCAGCTTGTGTCCTTTATCATGTTTTCTGGTAATTAGTAGAATTTCATTTCGGGTTTTACTTATCATGACTACCTAATATTTTGACTACTTAGAGTAGTGCTCTGCAATCGGCGCTCCAAGCACACTAAAGCACGGCTCTTAATGTAGGCCTTCGGCCACTTGACACTTTTTGGTAGAACATTCAATGCGAACAATTTCTTTCTTCAACGAATTTTGTTAAAAATAGATACCGAGGCAGATTCGCAGAAGATAATTTTAAAGTACTTTGAATGTTCTAAATATCCTCTAGATTTGAATATGTTGGCCGAAAAGACCCCGTTTTAAAAGTCGCACTGATGAATAGCAGTTTATTTTACATATTTTTTTCAGTACAGTTTGATTATATATATATATTTACTAGAATATTACAACTTTAAAAGTATATGTTTAGTTGTTTTTTTCTTAATTTAATAAAATATATCTACGACTCTTTTCATGTTACTGTTATGGCTCTTGACCGAATAAAGAGCGATAGTGTGTCAGGCTCATAATCTGCAGTTCCCAAGTTCGAGTCCCACCTGCGCCAGGATTGAGATTTATATCCGCAAAACTCCTCATCCTCTCCTCGGTCAGTAGGAAACACCGATGGGCTTGGAAAGCCCGCCGTCCGACGGTTGGGACGTTAAGCTGTGACACCGTGTGAAAGAGAACCATATCTTGTGCAAATTATACACGCTGGATGTCCAGTGGATCCCCTTCCCTCAACCTCCTCTGAACCCTAGGTTTTGACCTTTCGAAACGAAACACTTTGTGAAATGGTTTCGGATAATATTGGCATATATTCGCTAAAACGTTCTTAATACAATGCTTGACCAGATTGTTATGAACACCTACCTAATACTTCGTCGTATGAATCATAGTACATTTCCCAAATTTTATAAGAATCGCAAATTATGGGAAAATATGATATTTGTGCAAAACGTGCCACTCAGAGGTAAAACAACTCAACATACAAAACCCAATAAAGATTCCTCAAGTTGTTCTATAGCAAGAGGAGTCAGACTTTCAGATTCTTCTACAGAACGAGGATGCGAAAATAAGCAATGATTTGAAAAATCTTTTCAACACCTTATATAGCGAAGCAAAACCAGTCTCGTTACAAATTTTCGAAGCCTAACTTTACGTTTGTATAACTTTTATACAGCTATTGACCTAAATAAATATCTTTTCAAATTTTGATCGATAGCGGAACACATAAGTGCAGGGGTGGATCTAGAATGGTTAGGGGGAGCTTGGTCTTCCCCCTTTTTTAAACTTCTAGTAAATGGAAAGGAGACGAAATAATATTATACATATAGAACTTCTCTGAAGCGTATTAAAATAACAGTCTCCTATGAGACCTCTGTATCAAGCAGCTGCTTGAGGTGAAATGTATTATTATTTATTATAGATGAGCTCGGTTTCGAGCTCAGAATAAATTAAATTTCAAACATTTGTTGTAATTGTGAAAAACTAAACTTAAATATAATTTTATTTAATAATTAAAAATAAACATCGTGTAGCTTTTGATTACTTTTTATGCTCTCAATCATTAATAAATGAATGGCTCCTTGGTTTTATAATGATGGATCACATTTTATATTATAAACAATGATGTTTATAATGATCTTATTCAAGTCGAAACAAACTTAAAATTTCTACTAGAATTTCTAATATTTTTTGCTTCACATAGTATTAACATTTTAATTTTGTCTTAAAATGATTATAATGAATAATATAAGAATGAAATAAATGATTAGACACATGCATTTCTGCATATATATCTTATAAAATGTCATAGGAATTTCTTCCACAAATCGGGCTCCTGCGCTCTCGAGCTAAATAATTTTGGACTGGGGAGGGTGCGGGCTCAAATAATTGAGCCCGGACTCATCGCTAATATTCAAATTCAAATTTATTTCAACCATATAATACAATTATTAATATACTTAAGCAACTGCAACCTCTTACGTAAACTTGTTTGTGGTTGGAAAATTATAAAAAAATAAAAAATATTACTGACATAGCTTATGCAAGTAAATAAGCAGAACTTTCCAACTTCGTAAGCGAGATAAAGATGTGTTTTTAAAACAATATTTCACTATTTAAAGATCTAATATCACTATTTAATTTATTATATAATTTTGGACCAATATACAGAACATTTTGTTTAAACGTTGCTTTACGTAATCTTCGAAATAATAATTTATTTTCAATTTCTCTGATCCAGTAATCAGATGCTTTCATTTGGAAATTTGACAAATTTTTATAAACCTTTCAACGGTAATATTCCTAAATCTTGTAATAAAGGTGCAGAACAAGTCAATTTTGATTTTTTAGCATCACTCTTATATGCATTTCTATAATATTTCCAATCTCCTCAAGTTGCATTTAATTTGTACCTTCCATCTATGAATGGCATAATTTAAGTGACAAGGTACACATGAAAAATAATACATCACTAAAGAGTTCCTATTTAAAACATCTCTTAATATATAAAAACTAGTTATAGCAAATTTTAGCTTCTTCATAATATAATTTATGTGACTTTCACATGTTAGTTGACTGTCAAAAACCACACTAAGATATTTAATTTCAGAAACCTTTTGAATTGATGGACAAATACAATTTGAGTCACCTATTGATCCACAGGAATGGAATTTAATTTAATAGTTTTCAGATAACCTATTACTGAGTGAAAATTTCATATACTTTGTCTAATTTAAATTTAGAAGCAGTTTGTTATTTGATAACCATTTATAAAGTAAGTGCATATCACTATTTATATATTGAGACATCTGTAAATCATTATCAGTAACATATAATAAGACATTATCATCTGCAAATGCGATTATTTCACGACAAAAATTAATATAAAAAATTGGTAAAACAGTTAAATAAAATTGGGCCCAATACTGACCCCTGAGGCACACCAATATAAATGGATAAAATATCATTTAATTCATTATTTAACTTAACGATTTGATAAATCTAACCTGATAGATAAGATGAAATCCATGAATAACAAATACCTCTGATTCCCATATTAAAGTTCATCGAATAAAATCTTGTAATTTTTACCAAATCAAATGCATTTTTTAAATCCAAATAAATGCCTGCATTTAGTGTACGTATTAGTGTAATATATACACATTTTGAGTAGTTTTCAATACTTTTGCTAAAAAAACCCACAGACACAGAAGGGTAAAATTATACCCGAATGGCGTTCCAATTCTTTTCAACTAAAATTTGTCCCCCCCCCCTCTCCCCATCTTTATTTCTTTCTATATTTCGGCTTGGATAAATGAATTAATAATTGCCTCACTCGAAATACCAAAAGGTATCTATTTCTTTAAACAGAACTCCTGGTGAAATGGTTTCGTATAATATTGGCATATATTCGCCAAAACGTTCTTAATGCAATGCCTGGCCAAATTATTATGCACACCTATCTAATCCTTCGTCGTATGAAGAAGTTCCCAAATTTTAGAGTTTTCAAATCTCTGCACATAGTTTAGTTAAAATGGGTTTTGAAGTACCACTAGCTGTCATCTCTCTCAGCTGATTAATTGTTGCAGTTCTGTTTCGTCGCACAGTTCCTGACAACAAACATCTGTCCTATTTCCGTCAGAGCTTCTTCCTCCACATTTGCCACAATTGATGGAAGTTTTCTGAGACCGTTGCCATTCTCCATATGCTTGGGATATTATGTCCGTGATTTTTCGCTGAGTTCCATCACCTCAATTACGAATGCTCTTCTCTATCGCAGTCCAACGGTGAGCCCGCTTTCGAAGTCAGTCAGATAATTTTTTTTACCCACGTGGCACTTGATTTTGCTTCCTATCATACCTTTGCGGCTTTTATAGGACTTCTTAGCGACGAAGAATACTAACGTCAGAAAGAAAATTGTGTATATATTGACATATTTCATGGTACTTCGCGCACGATACAATGCTCTTAATAATTTGGCCAGGCAGTGTATATTTCTATCGAAAAATTTTCAAGAAACCGATTTGAATGTAATTTTACTCGTATACACCATGCGATTATTTCAGAAAAACTGATATATAATAATTATGTGCAAGAAATACAAATTGGTATTATTTAAAATTAATAATAATTTTAGACCTGCATATTCGATCATAGTTAAAATATAATGCTTCATCAAGAAATGTTTTACAGTCGATGTGAATGCAGCCAGTATTTCAAAATCCTGAAACATTTTCTATTCTGCCATTTTACCAAGTTTACCATTGATTAAATTTTTTAATTTTTTTTAAAAGCTTATGAAACACGGTTGATAAACATTGATATAGCCTCGTAAAACAGTTAATGCACACGCAGTTCACAATTCTTACACTATATGTTTTTATGTATAATCAAAAAAGAACTATTCCATTAATTTGTATTTGATTTATAACACTCAGTACATAAGACCACTCCCGGATCTAGAACAAAATCTAGGGGATGGGGGCAAGAAGCACAATCGAGCCGAAAAAATGTAAAAGGGGTCTCGGGGAACAAGAGACTGGATTTCCAATGCAGTATAACATTTTCCCCTTCGTTTTACAGATCTTTAAACATTTTCTTGATAAAAAAATGCACGAAATATGAATAAGTTTCATAATTTTTGACTGTTTTACCTGTTTATTAGTAGTCTGAAGGGGGGGGGGGGGGGGGGCATAGCCACTTGCTCCCACCCATAGATCCTAACCTGCATAACACAGAATATCAGTGAGTTCAAGTCATTGAATTTCAAGTGCAAAATTAATGTGTTTTGAACATGAATCTTAACATAGAAAATACACTGGTGCTCAAAATTAAAGGATAATTGAAGTATATATTTGCCGATATATGTAGAAGAATGCATTGAAAATGGGCGAACATTGAAAATACGCTACGCGGAAAACTATCCCGCATTTATAGTTGCCGTATGTAAGCCGGAACATTTTGCAAATTAGGAATGTGTTAAAAAGACGAGCAAGTCTACTAGCAGCTTGTAGCTGTTCTAGGCTACTCTTGCCTTCACTTCAATGGCACGTTGAGCTGATTATGTCCCGAAGACATCGCATGGCTGATTTTCAGCGATGGAGAGCGATTGGAAGGATGGACTCAGGTCAGTCGCAGACGGAAGTTTCCAGAGCATTGAATGTTCCACAAAATATCCTGTCAAGACTCTAGAGACAGTTTCAACAGACAGGAGATGCTCGTCTTCGACTAGGACAAGGCAGTCCCAGAGCCACAACTGCTACAGACGATCACTACATGAGTTTTACTGCCAGACGGAACGGAGTGATGACCGCTAGCAACTATCTTTGGAGCTTGCAGCAGCTAAGAGGACAAGACTTTCAAGGCAAACTCTTTACAGGAGACTTAGTGAGCAATGCCATTATTCCAGGAGACCTGTTATTTGTTTTCCTCTAACTCCCTCCGCCCGGCGAGCTCGTTTAACATGGAGTTACTTAACGTGAAGTCCAGACCAGTGGGCGCATGTTACGTTCACAGATGAATCGCGATTCGGCTTAAGTACTGATTCGCATCTGAAGAGAACCAGGGATCCGCAACAGTCCCTCGAAAATCAGAGAAAGTGACTACTCTGGTGACTGCGGCGTAGTGGTTGGGGCAGGAATCATGACGAACGAGCGTACAGAATTGCACATCTTTTCGAGTGCCTCTACTACTTCCCCGCAGTACATAGACGAGTTTCTGAACCCATATGTCAGGCAATTCTGGGGAAACGTCGGTCCGGATTTTACTCTTGTGAAAGAGCCCTTATCGACCTCATGTGGTATAAATTTCCATGGCTTCATTCTTTAGACTATAACGTTATCATGAATGTCGTTTAACTAATTATCTACTGCTAATACGCGCTTTTGGTAAAATTTCACTTTATTTTATTAGCAGAATAACAATGCTAGTAATTTTAAATACATATATCATTAATACAAACAAACTGATTTGGTTAATTGTAGCACAATGAGTAATACTTGAGTTGGATTATGTGATAATGATATTACGATCCACAGTACAAAATTGCAAATAAACTATTGTAACTATATTAAGTGGAAACTACACTGGTGCTCAAAATTAAAGGATAATGTATGAATTCTTATATAACTCGAAGTATTTTAAGGGACAGCAATGGAATTTGGTAGAGAGGTTTATTATTACATTACAAATGTAAATCAAACAGAAGAAATTCGTAATCGTATAACGTACATGCGTTAAGATCATAATCGTGCAATTGACATTGCGCTACAATTAACCAAATTAGCTTGTTTACATTAATGATGTATATATTTAAAATTACTAGCATTGTTATTCTTCTAATAAAATAAATTGAATTTTTTCCAAAAGCACATATTACCAGTAGATGATTAGTTAAGCGACATTCATAATAATGATATAATCTAAAGAACGAAACCATGGAAATGTATTCCTCTAATGCTTTAATTGATAAGTTAATAGCGGTAAACCTAATTACCTAGATAGTATCGGAACTTGACAGCTTTTCATTCAATGATGGAAATTTAAAAAAGGCTAATATGTTATGCGATTAAATTTTTATGAAAATTTAATTACAATTTTTTCAGTTTAGAAAGGCAAAGGAAAATAATTTATTAAATATGATTTGTTAATATATTATTTCATAATTTAAAGCTGATTGTTAATGTTTAAAAAATACATATAACTACTTTTTAAATTTTAATAATATAACGTATTTGAAAAAATATTTCACAATATGAGCATAATTATTAGTTAAAATTTGACTAGTAGCAGCGTTAATAAATAGTTTAAAATTACTCAATAATCTATTAGTATACAAATAAAAAAAATATATTACTATAATATTATATTACATTTTTAAACAGAGCTTTTAATTAAATATTGGAAAATTAACTCACTTAAAAATTTTCCATTGTTAAAGTTCCCCTCTTTCGTAGAAAGCTGTTCAAGCCTTGTAGAATATCAGTAACCCTGCCTATATACGCGGTCCATGTTAATAGATAGATGAATGAAATGAATTCATATCAGTTTCACCTTTACACACATCTACTGCAGACAGGCACTACAAGATTTCAAATGAAGAAATGAAAAGTTTAGGGCGGAATTTCTAAAGCACATACTCAGTGGGACATGTGCTACCGATGGTGCTTCGAATACTTTGGAAAAATGGACTGATTATTAAAATGAATAAAGATATTACAAATCTTAATTCCACAGCATTATGTGCAGAAAAATTTAAATTAACATTTTAAATACAGTAAAAGATGTAAAACTACCTGGATTAATTAGATACAGTTCTCAAGAAATGGTGCATGTTTTGCAGGAATTCTCCCAAGAGACTGAAGCAATTAGGCCGTGTAATAAATGTTCTCGAATCAAAGCTTCTGAATTAAAAGGGAGCACTCATCATTTGCATCGTATTCTGGAGACAGCTAGTAAGCTCGGTGCTTTTGTTGCTGTAGGAAAAATTTATAAAATACTTGTAATTCATATAGGCGTTGTTTCAAAGGAGAGGTCTAAACATTGCTGCTTTAGGAAAAGGAGTTAGTAAAAATAAAATATTTCACGTTTGTTTTATTTTTGCATTCCATACTTGAAATGTTGCTTGTGTTTAAAAAGTTTCTTAATTTTTCGAAAGAAATCCTTTAAGCAAAGTTAATTTCATATCAAAGAAGTCCTAAGTAAATCAAGACACTTGGAATTCACTCTGGTTCTTACGAAGATCCATTTGGAACTAGAATCGTGATCAATAAGAAACACAAGGACAGTAAAATTCAATAAGTGATCATGCAAGCTTTGATTCAGATAAGAAATTAATAATTAGTAACGAAATGATATATCTTCAAACAGGATTCCGAGATCTTGAAACGAAGAGGTAAAAGCTTTTTCTGCAGTCGATGTTTTCCTTGGTGTCAAGCTAACATTAAAAAATGAATTTGTTGCTGCTTTACCTCTGAGCGCCACTTTTTTGTGCATATAATATGCTAAATGACCAGGCCACAAGGATCCCAAGGCTAAAAGCTAGTTAAGAGAAAGGGACCCGCTGGTCACCTGTTAGGAGACAGGTGGTAGACTCCCGTCAATACCATGTAGCGTGTTCTTTAACATCCACTGTGTATAGCTCTCTCAAGCCCATCGTTGTCCGAGAGTACAGTTCTATGGAAATAAATCTCAACGTTGGTCCAGGCGGGACTCGAACCTGAGAACTTCAGATTACGAGCCTGATGCAATATCGACTGAGCCAGCCCCCCGCACCCTCAGTAAAGCTGAAGAGATAAGTTGAGGTAAGTGTGGAGCATAATCAGAAGATTATGCTCCACACTTACCTCAACTTATGAAGAAATGAATTGAGGTAACTGAAGTTCAATGAGACAATTGAGTGCTCAGTGAAACTGAAGATAAACATAGGAACCTATCAGGCTTTACATAGGTTCAAATGAAAAGGGGACAAGCCCTATATCTGGGTAATAGATTGAGTGAACGTTGTGCCCTCACACCGAGTAACGAATATACTTAGAAGGAGCTAATCAACATTAGAATCAGTTACAAGCAACAGTTTGAGTTTGATAGATGCTGCGTGGATTCCACACAATCTCCGAATGAAAAAGATCTCAAAGCTGAACAATGTGCGGTATGATGATGTTTTCCTTTGATTTTCTTGGTCTTCTGTTGATTGAAGTTTTGGACTGTGATGACACCATCAACTCGCAACGATATTGCAAAATTTTGAGCCGGTGTAAGGCAGGTAATAAAATCGAAGCTCCCAGGACATTTGAGTAAGAAGGTTGTTTTATTGCATCACAACGCCCACTCCTACTGACTAATTAGCAGTAACAATATTAAATGAATATCTCAGGAGTTACTGGAATTATCTCCCTACAGTCCTGACCACTCTCCATGGTGATTTCCATACGTTTTGCTCTAAAAAAGTCATTAAGAGAGAAAAGTTCGAGTCAGATAAGGAAGTATAGCTCATGGTCACAGAATTCTTAAAATAACAGCCAAAGTCATTCTACAAACAGGGTATCCTGTTGCTAGCTTCACGTTGGAACAAATGTTTCAACAAGAATGCACAATGTCTCTAGATAAAGAAATCCTTTATTATTGAGTTCCAATTTGTCCACTTTGCATTTGAACCCTTGAATATCTGTATTAATTTTCTTTTTTTTAATGGCATGTCTCGTTTGAAGAATTATGCTAATATTAAAATAAACATCGTTCTGACTGGGATTCGAAACCAGGTCTCCCGGATACATGCCGAGCGGGAAACCTGGGTTCGAATCCAGGTCAGGAAAACCATTTTTTTTTTCATTATTTAAAGTATTTCTTGTCTAAGGATATTTTTTCTGTGATAATGTATTAACTACACATCGTACATTTGTTTCCGGTAATCTTATTGTAATTTAATTTCTTTGAACTGAACGATAAAAATATTTTAAACTAATCAGTAGCAAATTCATAATCCCAGTTTCATACATTTAATTAGTTATTTAATATAATACTGTATTTAGTTGTAAAGAAATTTGTAGAGAATTCATGGAGAATAATAATAAAAATAAATACCCCCTCAAGCAGCTGCTTGCCACAGAGGTCCGACAGGAGCCTGTCAGTTTATATGCCAAAGTAGAAGGACTGAGAGGATGGCAGGACCGCAACAGAAAAACGACACATACATCCATGCCTTACCCGGGGTTCGAACCCAGGTCCCGTAGATCAGTAGCCAAGCGCGCTAACCACTCGGCCACGGGACGGCTTTATGGAGAAGGGGAGGATAAAAAAGTGTGTGACAAAGGAAAAGCTATGTCTAAAAAAATTAACTGTTTTTATCTAATCTTCCTATTGTTTTTCGCTTTGAAATTTGTCGCTTTGTCGTATTTGTTGGTTTTTTGGTTGTCAGTTTGTCGGTTTGTGGATTTATCAAAACAGTTGTTCCACCATATCTATCGAACGCGATGAAGAAACTTAGTGGTTTATGTGTCAAATGAAAGCTTGTGACATGAGGAGTGTTAGGCTCATAAACATTGACCCCCATGTTTTCTTCCACCCTAAAAAGTGGGAAATATGAAAACGATTGTTCCCTTATATATGCGAAACTCGAGTGCGGAAAGCAGCAAACTCTGCTTTAAATGAAAACTTCTGACGTTGGGTGGTTCATAGGCTATAAATAGCGACTCCCCCATGTATTCTTCCTAAAAACGGATAGCATGAAAGACGTTCTGCTCTATCAGTTACGTTAGGTGTCAAATAAAAGCTCGTATAATGACCGTCGTAAAATATTTCGAATTTGCCCCAACTATTCTCCCCCTTGGTAAAAAGAGGGTTCGATTTTGGCGGGGTTCGACATTAAGAAGGCATATCGCAAATTAAAGCTTGTGACATATCCGGTATCATGGACTACATCAAACAGGACTCCAAAAGGGAGGAAAAATGTGGTCGATGTTTATGAGTCATATATTAAATGAAGGTTTTTAAAAGTAGGTGTTTTTAGTGACAAAGAAAAGTATATAAAAATTAAAAAAAAAATACATATTTCCTATATGGGCTCTAAAGGGTAGAAAATAAACCTGAAGAATATTGATGGTGTAATCACTCACTGAGCTCGTGTTCACTTCAAAGAAAGACAGGTCAGCGATTTACTTATTTACCAAGATTGTCGACACCTTATCTTCCTTTGAAGTGAATAGGAACTCAGTGGCTGTATTGCACCATCATGTGCTTCAGGTTTATTTTCTACTTTTTAGCCACCATATAGGAAGACAGATATTTTTCAAATTTTTAATTTTTTAATTATCGTTTAACTGGATGAATATTTGCGCAAACTCTTTGCTCTAGATGTTAAATATTTTACCTGTCACAGAGTTCAAAAGATTGCCACATGATATATCTAGCATATTTCAAAATAAATTAAGCGTTCAACGTACTAAATTCACTGTTGTAAAATTATATTTATTAAAATATGTGTCCAAGCTCTACTGAGATCTTCAGTTGCTTCAACTTGTTTCTTCCGCTCTACTAGGCACTTCAGTTACATAAACTTATCTTTTTAGCTCTTCTGAGCTATAATTAAAGTACATAAGTGCACTTTTCATAATCTGTGTTATATCAGCGACCTAAATGACATTCAGTTACGTCAGTGAATTTTTCCATTCTACTGAGCTCCACAGTTACTTCAACTTAACTACTTAACTCTTCAGCTGCACAGAGACTTCAATAACTTTAGTGCATTTCTGGTAATCTGTATCTGGAACGGAAGAAAAGTTAAACTTTTAGTATAAAAGAAATCACTTGTGGTGTAACTGCTATCTCACTGCGTTTTTCACATTGAATACATAAATTCAGTAGGATATACGAGTAGACATGTTACAAATATAAAAAATTTTTCCCCGAATAATTTGGAAAGATTGTTTAATTAGTATTGAATTAGAATTTAGATTACTTTGATATAGGAAAAGAAAATATCAGAGAAATATCAATGCAACTTCTAATATGAACAGGCAATTATTGCTTTACTACGGACGAGATATCAAAAGCTGTCTCAAGACGTTCTTCAGGTTACAAGACGAATAACATAATCTGAAATATAAAATACGCAAAGAAAAACGAACTACGTCTTAATATAAAGTTGATCATGCCCCAAAGTAGTGGGATTAGCAAAAATAGTGTCTTAAATTTAAAAGCAAATATTTTGCATTTTGTTCCTAACAAAAGGTTTTTTCTTGTTTATAGATAAATAATATATTCCCTCAAGCAGCTGCTTGCTACAGAGTCTGACAGTTTAATACGCCATAGAGAAGGTCTGTGAGGTAGGCGAGACCTCAGCAGAAAGACAACACTGGTTGGCTCGAACCCAGATCCTTTTGATTAGTAGCCAGGAGCGCTAACTGCCCGGCCACTGAACTGTGTTTATTATAAACAGAGCAATTTTTTCTTAATATCATATTATTTGTTGAATATCTCTCTCTATATTGTAAGTTTAAACATACATTTTAACTATCGTCAGTCCACATGTTTTAACCAAATCATATCGCTATCCAATAACGCACTAATAACCAATTTCCTCTGAAAATTCTTACAGCCATTGTAAAATGGATATATCCCACGTATTTACATAAGAATCTACAAGTCTTTTAATAACCCATCTTCCCGCGAGCATAATCCTCATTTCCTTCTTCCCTAGTTGATTATGATTATTTTTTCACCTCAGCAGAAGCTTTCTGATTTCTCTCTCACAGTTACTGGATTCGTTTCATATAAAAGAAATATTTTCCACTGACATGAAAGGAACGAAAATATTTTTCTTTTCGTTACGGCTTGAATAAATATTTCTATTTCGGAAGTTCTGCTCACTCGGCATTTATATGAGAGAAAAAGAATGCCTAAATTTCTTTAACTTCCATTTGCTCAATGACGCGTGTGTTACACGGCATCAAATCATTTCGTATTCTTCCTAGAACTCTATGTTGACGATGTGAGCATTGTAATGAAAGGGATGATGGGTTCTTGCTGTACTGGACACCTGCGTACCCCTCAACCACTAACACTAGGGACTGCATCAAGTGAAGGTAGACAGTCATGTATGACTATGCTTCTTGTCGCGGTGGGACTACTAAGTAAGTGCTAGCAGGCCCTCAGGCTCTCAGTCTGTTTATCTAGTTTGTGTGCTCAGCATTGTTAGCTATATGACAGACAGCAGTATACGTCGTAGGTATCTTGCGAGAGACAGAGAATTTGTCAATAATAAATGAAGTGATAAGCTTCAGAAGGAGAAAGTGGTTATATATATTCATCTATCTTTGGTTTCGGATAGGTTTAAGAGTCTGGTGACTGATGCTTGTTTACTGATATTGTATGGAAACTCCGATGCACAGGATGCCTCATTCAGCAAGTGATAACAAACTTGGATTTACGAATTACAATATATCTGATTAGAAGCTATTTGCATCTTGAGTAATATCGTGAAACTATATTTATGTATACAGATAACCCCCCATCCCCCCACCCCCATTTAACGCAGGAGATGCATTCCGGAAAAAATCGCTTTACACGAATTTCCGCGTTAAACGGCAGTGTTATTTTATTTGCTTGCTTTTTGCATACCTTATTCACCTTTTTGAATTTTTTTTCCTTTTTGTTTTAATAAATGGTTTATTTACACAATTATTCACAGTTTTTATTACAAAATTTCATAAGTACATAAATAATTAACATAAATGTGTACATATATAATCGATTAGTTAATTTTACAATATATTTATAAATAAGAAAAGATTCTAGCGTGGTTTGCTTTGTCTCAGTTTTGTGCGTTATATTTTTCTGTAGCATTTTGTCCTAGAAAAAATAAATGATACCAGTAATTAATGTTACTAATCATGTTAGTAATTAATTAAACTATCTAGTTTTTTGTGGTTTTTAGGTCGAGAAAAGTCATTGATCAACGGAATCACACGAAACGAGAAGAGTAGTTAAGGAAACAGCTGCACCGGAAGGGTTATGCATATATGTATTACTATAGCGCCACCTTAACTACTGAGAAGCTTGAAGTGCTGTCTTTTCGACGAGTTACGCAGAATCATGGCTATAACTTCTGTAAATATCGTAAACGAAATATTTCTCTATAAGTTAGAACAATCGGAACAAACAGGACGTTCTTATCTTGCTTAGTTCTCTGTGTCCTCAGCATCTTGGGGAGGCGGTGGCGCGCCAGGCTCGTAATCTGTAGTTCAAAGGTTTGAGTCCCAGCTGGATCAGCGTTGAGATTTATCTCCGCAAAATTCCCCGCCCTGCCACGGTCAATAGGGGACACCGATGGGCTTGGAAAGGTCGCCGTCCGTCGAGTGAGACGTTAAGCCGTGGTCCCGTGTGTGGGAGAATCATTAGTGCTTTCAAGCATAATAGTAATACAATTTTAATTACATTAAGTAGAAGGTAACTTAAAAGCTCAATTAAATTAAAAAGCAATTAAATATATATATATATGTATCACTATAATATATATAAAGAGAGAGGAAAATGGTAAGCACAATCGTTATACATATAAATATAAAAAATAAATACCCCCCTCATGCAGCTGCTTGCCACAGAGGTCTGACAGGAGCCTCTCAGTTTACATGCCATAGTAGAAAGTCTGTGAGGATGGCAGGACCTCAGCAGAAAAAAACGACACAAACATCCATGCCTTACCCGGGGATCGAACCCAGTTCCCTTAGATTAGTAGCCAAGCGCGATAACCACTCGGCCATGGGACGGCACATATAAATAACATGTGCATAATATTTCTGAAATGAACCTAGATCAATTAGATGTGAGCTCCTGAAGCACCGCGACACAAGCTTCTCTGATGTTTATATTAATATGATTTGTCTTCAGCTATCCGTTATATATATTCATCTATCTTTGATCGAACAATCAGCTTCAACTTCAAAATGAAATTGAATTAATAGAAGCATAATAATTATAGAAGCGATGATGTAGGCATAGCAGCTTATGAAGTATTTGCTTTTAAACACTATTTTGTTTTATTCTTCAATGTTTATTCTGCTTATATTTAGCCACTATATATTAATTATATATTAGCCCTTTTAGATCAGATGTTTATAAATAAAAGAGAAATGATATTTTAAATGTTTGCCTCTTAGCGAGATTTCTTCCTAGAGTGTAATTACAAAAAAAATGTTAAAGCAATGTAATGTTAGATATTTCTGTGTTCCGTGAAGTTTGTTTGTGCAATCTGATATAATATTTTTTAAAAAAGGGGAATGCTTTGAACTTAGTTTAAAAGTATTACGTTTACTTTTGATGCCAAATGTTTTAAAATTACGAGTACATTATTGTTTACGAAAAATAAATCATAGATTTCAAAACACAACTAGATTTCTTCACTGTTAGAATTAATTCCGCTGAAATAAGCGAACTAGAGCCGTTAAATCCCCTGGTGTCAAAGTCGAATGAGATTTATCTTCTATATGAGAAATAGAGTCCTGATTCTGAGCTGTTTCGTTTTTCATTCTGTCAGTTTCACGAATCACGAAGATAAACAATCTATCCATGCCAGCCTTCTGTCACAGAGTTTGAAAACGTACAGATAAGGGAGTAAATTAATTAGTAGTTTCAGTTCCGGTGAATACAGCCTGTTTGCTTCCAAGACATGCTATTAAAGCAGAACAGTGTTCGTCGTTAGCAATGTATACAGCCAATTTAACTGCAGCGGTGAAGGGAAGAGTTAGGGTTGCGTTTCGTTGGACACATGATAGGGAACTGTCTTCCGTTGATGAGAGCACAGACTCCAACTGCACTTCGAGATTAGAGATGTCTGCTGTACAGAGAGAAGCAAATATTCGGCTTTAGAGATTGCACAGTTTGTAAACACATAGCAGTTCTCAGTTTCCCTCTTGATAACATCACACAAACACTCCAATAAATGCTTTTGTACCTTAGACGTGTTGTCCCGGTATTTAATCTTACAAAATAAATACTTAACGTGAAACTGATGTTTTTGTTGTTGTTTTTTAAAAAGGAAAACATTCCCTATTGTAGAAAATGATTAAAATATTAGATAAATTGGTAGTGAAATGTTTGTAGAACGATTAATAAAAATATACTAATCGCAGAGATAATAGCAGGACTGACTGCTTATTAGTTTCAAATATACCCGTAAAATGGAAAAATAATTGTACATTTATTGCAGATCTTTTGCGTAGCAATTTAAAATATATTTCAATTTAATGTGAAGAATGAAAATATTATTGAGGTTTTGCTCTAAAAAGTTATGATAATATTACAAGTGGTACTTAAAAAACAACAACGTAACCTGTGAATGGAAGACGAAGTAAACAGCGAAACTTTAGTCGCCAATATGTGATTTATTTCCATTTTACCATATTTTCCATTGAAAAATACAAAGAAGAAACATTCAAAAAAATATGATAGCATCGTGGGCTTAAGTATTGATAATATGCTACACGATAAATTAATTGCAGTCTCTTGATTTCCCTACAGTCACTTTGATCCCTGTTTAACTTTGAATACCACGCCGGATCTGGATTTTTTAATACTTTTCTTTTTGACATCTGCGACCCGAAATGCGATCAAAATTGGTGCCTAGTAGTAACAAGGCACCAATTTTGTCCTTTGTAGCAAATAGAGATAACAATTGACCTCTGACCTCGAGTGAAACGGGAGATCTGAAATTTGTTAACGTTTCTGAGATCCACGAACTGATGTATCCCCGCTCCCACCACTGCAACAATTTTTAAGTTTCTAATTCAGGTAGATCATGATTTGAACGACATTTGACTTTAAAGGAATAATTGGATCTAAAATTTAAATTCTTCCTGAGCTCTACGGCCACAAAATTCCTCCAGGTGCGGTGCGGGCTTCAGTAGGTAGCACGCCAGTCTCGCAATCTGCAGTTCCCAGGTTCGAGTTCTACCTGGACCAACTTTGAGATTTATTTCAACAAACCTCCCTGCTCTCGGTAAATAGGGGACACCAAATGGGCTTGGAAAAGCCGCCGTCCTTCGAATGAGACATTAAGCGTGGGCCCTTGTGCTTGAGAGCCATACCCTTTAAAAGTTAAAGAACACACTGAATGCTCTTGACGGAAAAGTTTCATCTGTCATCTATCAGCTATCTAGGGGGTCCCTTCCCCAATCATCTCTGAGCCCTTGGGGTCCTTGTAACCTGGTCATTTACCTAATTGTGTACAGAAAATGCCGCTCAGAAGTAAAAGAACCCACCAAATACCACCAAGTGCAAATTTTCAGAGATATAACACTTTTACATCATAGCTAGAATTATCATTACCCGTCAGTCACTCCCTCACTCAGTCACAATCAGCTATATACAGGGTGATTAAAAACTCTTGGGCAAAACTTTAAGGGGTGATAGAACACACCTAAACAAGCACTTTTCGTCATACAATGCATGGTCGGAACTCATGCGGTGGACAGCTAGAGGGCGCTTTCCAGTGAACACTTATAAGCGCTGGTCTGGTCAGAAAGCGCTCCATGTAGAGTCTTTGGGCTTCCCTCACATTCTCGTCCTCAGCTCCGTACGTGAAATGCATGTTCGCCTTCTCCTGATTTGTGAAACAATCCATCGGTTCTGTAATTCACGGTAGAAATGACGACGAGTGCGAAAACCAGCGCTTATAAGTGTTCACTGGAAAGCGCCCTCTAGCGCTTCTACTCACAAATTTCCAGTGATAAATGTTTTTATATTTTTTTAGGAAATAGGAGAAACCTTCAGAATATGTTGCACACTCAAATGACCTTTTCCACTCTAATGGTTCAAAAATATATACCTGAATTCACAGATGTTTATTTCCTTTTTTTCCTGAAAATATTTCATTACACTAAATTTATAAGTTTCACTTATCATACATATATATTCCCTCTCTCTTGACTTCCATTTATCTGCCTTCAAATTAATCATGAAAATATCAATTAATCTTCACAATTTAATAATGTTTCCTATAAACTGAAAATCAAATATTCCCTATACAGACATTTCCTATGCATCATAAACCTTTTTCTATTATTGTGATTTGAACAATGCGTCATCATCATCATCCTCAAGCAGCCAAGGGCTACAAAGATCCAACCAGACCGTGCAATTTAGTTCTCCAAGCATGTCTGTCCTGAGCTACATCTGCTGCATCCTGCCACTGCAGACCAATTCTAACAAGGTCCTGTTTGACATTGTCTGCCCACCGCATCCTAGGTCTCCCTCTCTTTCTGAAGCTTTTAGGCACACTGTTCATAACCCTATTCGCCAATCTATAATTATCCACACGGGCAACATGGCCAAACATTGGCCAAAATAAATTTTGTAAACCAAGTTATATAATATTGGGCAGTATAAATTAATGTGATCGTGTAATGCTTCTCAAGTCTCACTATGCACAATATGCTGCTTAAAGGAGGTTGCCGACTTCTTTGCCTAACCTCATCATTAGTTACAAAGTTAACATTCTTAAAACTGCAACTCAAGAAATTAAGAGATTATTCCCGCAAGAACAAATATTTATTTAAGTAATGATATCATACTAAACTTTTTCTAGTTTTCCCTTGACTTCGAGTGAGAAATTAGAAAATAAATCATTTTGTGATGCAGTCAAGTAAATTATTAATAATCTGTAAGGGTCGACCCTAAGCAAAAGGTTTGAGGTAAAAAAATATAATTCTGGTTACAAGTGGAAAGATGAAAGTTAGTGTTGATTTCATAGAAGTCTGTACTATTTGGGATTATAATAAATAAATAAATACCCCCTCAAGCACCTGCTTTCCACAGAAGTCTGACAGGAGCCTGTCAGTTTATATGTCATAGTAGAAGGTCTGAGAGGATGGCAGGACCTCAGGGGAAAAACAACACAAACGTCCATGCCTTACCCGGGACTCGAACCCAGTTCCCTTAGATCAGTATTAGCTACTGATCTAAGGGGGATCTAAGCGCGCTAACCACTCGGCCACGGGACAAGGCATATCAATAAATTTTGTAAACCAAGTTATATAATACTGGGCAGTGTAAATTCATGTGATCGTGTAATGCTTCTCAAAATGGTCTTAGTATTCCCAGTGTATTGTTATTTGTATAATCCACTTGTTACTGTCATTTATCAATTTCTGCAAATAAAGTTGTAAATACGATAATTCGACCTGTGGCAAAGCTTGGATGGAACTCATGGAGACAATGAGATTGAGTAGTTGAAGCTTCAAAGATTCTCATTAGCCATTGGTTGATTAAGTTATCAATCCCTCGTCGATCAACCAATTATCTCGTATAACAACGATCATTCATTAATCGGCAGCTAAAATCAACCAGTCATTTATGGTAATCTTCGATGTGTCAACTACGCAGACTCATTGTCTCCATTGCTCTCATTCATGCTTCACTGCTGCAATGCATATAAAGTGAAGAATTTCCGTAGCATAGATTAGAATAACTACGTTGCTTTATGAACCGGAGTCATGACAACGCACTTGAGCATCGGCACAAATGTTTTCAAGGAGGAGAAGAAAACCATGATAGGTTACTTAGTCATTATGACAGTCATGGTACGCTTACTACTGATTTGAGGAAGAATGGGATGATTCTAAACAGGCTTTTTTGGACACCTTTAGGTGTTTTAGGAAAAAAGGAGCTTTTAGGAAAAAAAGAGCAGAGGAGACAGAATTATCTGAGTGATAAGGCACTTGAGCTTATTTCGGAAATAAAGAACTGCAGTAATGTCCTTAATCAATACCCTACTATCCTAATGGAAAGAATTACAGAGAAATTAATAAACGTGTAAAAGATCAGTTAGCTGCTGATAAGAATCTTTGGCTTGATGGTTTGGCTGACAAAGCCGAGGAAGCAGTTAGACAGCACAACAGCAGAGAGCTGTACCAAAGAGTTAATGTTTTGTGTGGTAGAAAACGAACAGGTATACAGGGATTTAAGGATAAACAAGATAAGGTTATAGAAGGTGAGGATTCTGTCATGGCTAGGTGGGCTGAGCATTTCAGTGACGTTCTAAACAATGTAGTTAGTTCTACTCCCATTGTTTGCAATGATGATAGATACATTGGTGGCTTTAATGTTGGCCCTAAAACACAATCTGAAGTTATTTTGGCTGTTTCTAAATTTAAACTTCATAAATCCCCAGGGGTAGATGAAATTACTACAGAAATGCTTAGAGCTGGGAATGTTTCGGTTACCACTTGGATGACTGAAATTCTGAATATCTTTTATGATAAAGGCATGGTTCCTAAGGATTTTACCAGAGCTATTGTTATCCCTATTTTCAAAAAAGGTGGTCGCAGTTCTTATGATAACTATAGGGGTATCAGCCTACTCTCTGTCCCAGGTAAAGTTCTTTCCATGATTGTGTTTAATAGAATTAAGAATCTGGTTGACAGTCAATTGCGTGATGAGCAATGTGGATTCAGAAGTGGTAGGGGATGTGTGGATCAGATATTTTCACTTAGGCAGATTCTTGAGAAATGTTTACAGTTTCAGAAACCCCTGGTTGCTAGCTTTGTTGATTTCAAAAAGGCTTTCGACTCTGTTGATCGTCATAATTTGTGGTTGATTGTGAGATCATGTGGTACACCAGACAAGTTAGTTAACATAATGAAAGCTCTCTGTAATAACACTGAGTCGTGTATTGGTAAGGCTTGTAGCAATTGATTTAGTATTACTTCTGGTGTTCGGCAAGGGTTCATTTTGTCTTCTTTTCTCTTTAGTTTGGTTATTGATTATGTTATGCGTAATTCACTTCAAGGGAAAGAGTTTGGCCTTAAATGGACTGGAGATAAGAATATTTCTGATTTAGATTATGCTGATGATTTAACCTTTTTTACAAATGATGTTAATGAGATAATCTCTTTCATTCGAGCTGTTGATGAGACTGGTAGTAGAGTAGGTTTGGTTATAAACAGAGAGAAAACTAAAGTGATGAAAATTGGTCAGGCAGGCTGTGATTCAGTTAATCTGAATGGTTGCACCCTTGAGCAGGTGTCACAGTTTAATTATCTTGGGAGCTACGTAACAGATAATGGTGATGTGCTGCATGATATTAACAGACGAATAGGGATTGCTGCCGGGACTTTTAAGAATCTATGGAAAGTGTGGAGAAATAGGCGTGTACACCTAAAGACTAAAATTAGACTGTATAATAGTTTGGTTCTTTCTAGGGTTAGTTATGATAGTGAAACTTGGGCACTTTGTAAACAAGATAACAGGAAACTAGATGCTTTTGATTGTAGATGCTTATGCAGTATCTTGGGCATTAGGTGGTTCAACTTTGTAACTAATGATGAGGTTAGGCAAGGAGTTTGCAACCTCCTTTAAGCAGCATATTGTGCAGAGAAAGACTCCATTGGTTTGGCCATGTTGCCCGTATGAATAATTATAGATTGGCGAATAGGGTTATGAACAGTGTGCCTAAAGGCCTCAGAAAGAGGGGGAGACCTAGGATGCGGTGAGCAGACAATGTCAAACAGGACCTTGTTAGAATTGGTGTGCAGTGGCCAGATGCAGTAGATGTAGCTCAGGATAGACTTGCTTGGAAAACTAAATTGCACGGTCTGGTTGGACCTCCTTAGCCCATGGCTGCTTGAGGATGATGATGATGATTCATTAATTAAATCAGTTGGGAATATAGCAATCATGCATACGTTATACCATAATGGAACCAAGAACGTCCAAAAACAAAACGTAAAAAGAAGAAACTGTTATTGAAAATAATTTCAATTTTTTTCAAATTAGTAAATAAAATTAAATGATATACTTTCAAAAACAAAGGTCAATTGACATCCCGTTGAGGAGAAAACATTGATTTTTGAAATTATTTATGAAAAATTATTTATGAAGAATGTGAAATTTTTATGTGAAATTATTTATGAGAAATTGATTTTTTCATCAATTTCTCCAAGTACAACTTTACTCTTACTTCCCCCCCCCCCCTGCTGAATATCATGGAAACGGATCCTCTTTTATGTTCAACTTTTCTGAAGAAAGTATTCTCATTCTACAGTCTTATCATGCCTTTCCTAAGTCACGCAATAAAGAATTGTTTTTTAGTCTCTTAAAACTGAACGAGTAACTAATTTTCTCTTTTATCCCACATCCTCCAAGTTCAAATTATGAAAGAATAAAAATTAACTGATCGGAATTATACCTCGAAAGGAAGATATTTTTTTTTTCTTTGCGATTTAACAGCTTTGACAAATAGTGGAGAGATTTTGACTTCTATCTCCGTGAACATGAATAGGTCGTGTATAAGTACCACATTAACAACTTTGTCGTAAAAAAGGGTTACGCTTATTCGGAAAAGTAATGTTAACTTGTAATCCCCGCCTTATGTCGTAAGTCCCCCTGCGCCAGCTTTGAAGCTACCAGCCGTAAAGGCGTTTTTATAGTGAAATTGGTGAGCTAACAATCGCGTTCCGTAACGGTTTAATCAGTAAGCACTAAAGGTACCTAGGTCAACGTGTCGTTAACTTTACAGCCAAGCCCCCGCCTCGTAGAGTCAATGTTAACGGGCTCATCAACAGGCAAGCGTTATCCATTGCCTTCATAGCCGCTTTTGACAAGTTTATGACCACCAACCAGTCAGCTGGTGAGCCTATTAATCGGTTGCCATTACAGGGATACCACAGCGCAAAGTGGGGAACACAGATGGCAGAGCAGAATGAATGTTGTTAGGGGAGCCGATGACTTGATATCACGAGGAGAGTATGCTCTTTGAAAGGGCGATTTTCCAAAGAGTCAGTGGGTTTTTTTTATGCATATAAGCTTATTTCACACGACTAATTTTACTTTAGATGCATGGCAAGTTGATGTGCGTATTCGTTGATGATGCATTCACCTGATGTAAAATATATGATTTGAAATTCAAAATATAAAATGTCAGATTCAAGGGGATTAGATGATACAGATAAGCACGGCTCGTTCATTATAAGAGAAAGTAAAAGCTATTTTAGGAAAATGTTAATATGGTAGCAGCTACCATTTTAAAAACAATCTGATTATGTTTTGATTAAAATAAATGAAAGGGATGATATTTTTTTTCTGCTGCAAAATATTGGTTTAAATACATAAAACGAAAGTTCCAAAGTCTGTAATGAACTTGTTACAACGTTATTTATAGCTAATTTTTTTTTCCAATTAATATCTAGATTAAAGTAAGGTTACACAGTTTTATTAACATTGTTTTATGATGGGGGAACTTAAAAGTTTCGATGAACAAGTGATTTCCATCATTTTGCAGAACTTTCCTATTAATGTCGATTGTGAAAGAAACAATTTGCAGTCGTCAGTTATGCACGTACCCAGGATTTAGTTTCGTGTGGGTGGGGGATCTGAGAATAAAACTTGAATAGGGTTGCCAATTACTAAAATACTCCACTGGACAGGAAAGTTTATAATGATATTCTACACGGGATAAAATTTTATTTGATTTCTTTTTTTTAAATCTATTTTTAGTGTTGAGCATATAATACGGGGCTAAACTAAAATTATACAAACAGTCTTGTTTTTGATTTCGAAGCAGGTAGACAAGTTTGAGATTTTGTATAAAACGATGGGATTTCGTGGGGGGGGATGTGATAGAATGGGCCAAATTTGATGGCCACCGGTGATATGTCCACGATTAACTGCACGCCAGTAGAGGACGATGAATTAGTCTGTTGATTACCATCATCCTTATTTCGGTGAAATAACAGATTCGCGGGTGTTACACCCGTCCCGACGTGTGCCTCAGACTTGTTGCGCCTAGTGATGTGTAAAAATATGTCCAACAATTCACGTACGAGAGTTGTATAGGGACGACACAGTTTATTCACACTTATATAAAATCACGTGCTGGGAATGCGCTCGACTCCGTAGGCCTTTGCTGCTACAAACAATTATGTAATGAGGTAGAGAACCGCACTTCGCCGACCTCAAACTCGGCGAAAGGATTCCAACCTTTGCCTACAACGTGGTTCATTAAGAACACACTTCAGTTCCCCAGAACTGCATTTGATTCACCAAGAATCTTGATTCTCACATATAATCGAACCCTCTCTTTACGGGTTTTTCTTTGAGTAAGAGCGGCGTCCCTTGACGCGTGATCAAACGTTCTCTCGCTGCCGTAGTCACCAGCGACCGAAGTCGCGCTTCAGGCTAGTTGTAAATGGCCATGAAAGGGGTTTCGGACTTGTTGTGAGCAGGCAGCCAGCTCAGACCCGAAAACAACATCTATGAGTCACATCCCCACAATTGCACTTCCAAGAACACAATTAATACATAAAAATATTTGCAACAGCAAAAATACAATAAAATGCAACAATAAATAAAAATAAATAAATTAGAGGGGCATGACAGGGGACTCCCTGGATGCGCCGTTGGTCACTGTTCTACCGCATGTGAGAAAATAAAGCATTTATGAAGTATTGAAAATATTTGATATACTTGGGACAAAAGTTTTGTGTTAATTGTATTAACTCTTGCATTATTCTTTTTATGGGCTGATGACGAATTTATGTACGAGTTTTCTGTCACTGTTTTAACTCTGAAACATACACTTATCTCCATAAATTAAGGATCAACCCTACGTTATGTCAATGGGAATCTAACATCGAAGCTTTCTAACTTCTACAGTATTTTTTTTTTGAAAATATGATAGCAGATAAAGTTCTCAATCAAATATATCCAATTTCTCGATTTTTCCACAATATTCGTTCAGTGTTTAATGAGTTATGAAGTCTGAATATTTAACGTTAACAATGCCAGTCACAAAAAAGACTTCAAGATTAAAATGTAGTGATAAGTATTGTATCAATTTTGTTTAATAAATAAATCTATTTATTAGAAGTTTGTGTAAAGAATTCTTCCACTATTCATCAATTTTACATAAATTTCTTAAAATTGACATTGCTAAATATTTTTTTGCTAAATATTCAAACTTCCATAACTCATTAAATAATGACCGAATATTGTTGAAAAATCAAGATATTTATATATTTGATTAAGATTTTTACCTGCTATCGCAGTTTTAAAAAAAAGCGTATTTTAGAAGTTATAGAGTTTCGATGTTACTTCCAACTGACATAACATACGGTTGTTACTTAATTTATGGAACCAATGTATTTTAAAATGCGTCGCATTTAACTGTGAACAATGTCTTCATTTCTTTTAGCTCTCATCATTTAATGTCCCACTTTGCCCTTGCATTGGCAAGTCTTTTAGTTGATCAATGATTTCAACCACTTGTATTTGAATTTATACTTTTTACTGGATATTTTAAAAGTTTAAAATGTTTTACTTTTGTCTTTTGCATTTTACACTTGGTACTTTATGCTTTCTACATGGGTACAGTAAAACATTCTGAACAAGTTTGCGGTCACCACAATTAAAAAACAATGAAAGAGTTTCTTTTTTTCAGGAACGCCGTTCTCGAAGTTGTTTTTATGCACAATACATATGATATCAAGGAGCTTCTAAAAATTTAAATTTATAAATTTAAAACCAAAAATATTCATTCATTGCTAACGTGTAAACGAGGTAATTATCAGTCTAAAGAATATTGATTGTTTCTATACATTTTTTTAATAAATATTCCTGCAAAAATAGAATTTGGGCGTTTCCTCGTTTAAATTAATTTCCTAAATAAGTATATAACACTATTAAAAATTGTTATGTAGATGGGAAAGGTATTGAATGTTGTTTCAGTATAAAAAGGATGAGGGTAGACATGAAGAAGACGAAGTAGTATTATAAATAGGTAGTAACATGAAAACGATATTCCGATAGCAGGGCAGGATCTAGGAGAGTCCCACCCCCCCTGAGAATGCTGGTAAAGGAAATAGAGGCAAATATTCTTAAACGTAAGTAAATTTCCTGCGTTTTTCAAGAACATTTTAGAGATCTCTAAAACGGAGGGGGAAATGTGATATTTTAATGGAAATCCAAACTCCCCCCCCCCCGCTTTTTTTTCTATATTCGAGTTCTATAATAACTCTCCTGTCCGATAATAACTATTTTTTCTTTGACTTTTTTAAATTCAGAGGCTGCTTGAACCACTAGAGTGATCTGATCAGAAAATGTCGAGTTGCAAATTAATATTATTTTATTTTTGTGTGTCAGTGACGATGTATGGAAGTCATATTAAATGTTTATTAGTTAATTTATAAAGATTTCTCTCAGCTGATATTTCCCAAAGCTGAGTATATTTCTTTGGTATACTAAGACCAGGACACGTCACTGTGTATATCTCTGGTTGCCTAGTGCTAAACCAGAGCTTTCTTCACCTTTAACCGGTGGTGTATTAAAATGTTCGCTTAAAGCTGTTGTAGCTCCTTCTTGCATCTCAATAATTGAATATTTGTGGGATCTGCCGTGATGTGCTCTCGTCTGCTGGTTTCTGAACTTGCTAACATAGTTTTTTGCAGCAAATAGGACGGAGTGATCGAGTGGTTAGCGCGCTTGGCTACTAATTAAAGAAACCTGGGTTCAAGCCCCGGATAAGGCATGCATGTTTGTGTTCTCTCCTGAGGTCCCGGCACCCTCACAGACCTTCTACTATGGCGTATAGACTGACAGTATCGACAAACACCCGTGCCCATGAGTAAAGCACGAATGTTTGTATTGTCTTTATTCTGAGGTCTCGCCTTCCTCACAGACCTTCTACATGACGTATTAAACTGACAAACTCCTGTAAGACGTCTGTGGCAAGCAGCTGCATGAGGAGATAATAACTTTTTTAAAGGACCTTTTTTCTCTTCTAAGTATTTATTTTCTAGAAACTACTTACTATGTACAGGCAATCTCATAGAAAGACCTACCCTACTAAGACCAAAGTCATTATTGACAACTTCCTCCGTTAGAGCTCACACAACACACAACGTTTGCCTTGCTGGAACAGTTTCCCCAACCACTATGCCAGTTAAAGCTTTAAGAATCTGTGGTATGTTCTGTCTCACTTTCACTCTCTGCTGAGCCAAGATTCACGAACTAGTTATCTTCTACTTTCAGGTTCAATTTTTATAGTGAAGGTTCAAATTTGTTACGTGAAACCTATACACACATACCCCAGCTAGGAGTACGACTGCATTTGAACACTAGACTTATGCTAAATGATAAATTTCGTAAATATGTTAATATATTCCCGAACAGCGATAATTTGCAAAATTCAGAATAATTAATTGAATGCGTACCTCCCCAAGATGTAAAATCATAAATCAGATATGATTTAATCCATGAATGATATATCATTTTTAAAGATGATAACTCTGGAAAATTTCTCACAAAATGTAAACTTGTAATTTTTGCATTAATATTTTTAACAATGCTCACTCAGTTTTATTTGGAGTCAACACACACATATTTACATATATTGAACAACACTCTGAATTAAAGTACAAACATTTACCGCTGGTATAACTTCCTTCTTGATAATTATCTTTTCTCAATCTATCCTGTTGCTCTCTGTCTAAAAATTTAGCATTTTTTTCAATGACGATTAATAATTTATTATTTAAGAACCAATTTAACCGTAATCATACCTTTGCTTTAGCAATTATTTTTTTTTTTCATCTTGTTCTGCATATATTTAAGGACAGTATGTAGAATATATCAGAATTTGTCATTCCTATAGATGATTAAAAAGTATAATAATTACTAACAATTTCTAACGATAACACAACGACACCGAGACATTGCTAAAATCCTATCAGGTGTAATACGGAACTCCGGCTAATGCAGGTCCTTGTTGAACTCTAAAATTTCTTCCTACTGGTTTCAATTTAATGAATGGGTTCGTTAACCAGTGATTTAATGAGAATGGAAACTTAGTAAACCAGGCCCGGATCTAAAAAATAAAATAAGGAGGGGGAGGG
Source organism: Ryuthela nishihirai (assembly GCA_038380435.1). Taxonomy (NCBI): domain Eukaryota; kingdom Metazoa; phylum Arthropoda; class Arachnida; order Araneae; family Heptathelidae; genus Ryuthela; species Ryuthela nishihirai. The sequence goes on along the minus strand of JAWZYU010000018.1, from coordinate 54,830,263 downwards.
GGGCAGTGGCGACATCTAGAAGGAAAAATGTAAAGGGGGGTGGGCAAGAGACTCGATTTCCACTGAAGTATAAAAATTTCCCCTCCATTTTAGAGGTCTTAAATTTCCTTTTAAAAATCTGTGAAATATGCTTTTTTATTAATTTTATATCTCCATTTCCCTTATTGCTGTTCTCAAACCCCTTTGCCTCCCCTCCCGCTAGATCCAGATGAAACTACGGAGAAACTATGAAAGTGCGCAGTTGTAGCTTCGAGAGTTACTAATCTATCAGGATATGACTGATTTCCAATTGCCTTTCTATCAGTCTGTGATCTATCAGGAAATAAGCTGACTTTCGATTTCATTTCACTCAGTCTATGATCTATCAGAACATGGATGATTTTTCAGTTTTCTTTCAGTCAGGTCTATTTATCTATCAAACATAACATAGGCTGACTTCCGATTGGCTTTTAATCAGTCCCTAATCTATCAGGAAATGGTTGATTTTTCTATTGACTTTTAATTAATCTCTAATCTATTAGGAAATGGCTGATTTTTCTATTGGCTTTTAATCAATCTCTAATCTATCAGGAAACGGCTGATTTTTCGATTGGTCTTTAACCAATCTTTAATCTATGAGGAAATGGCTGATTTTTCTATTGGCTTTTAATCAATCTAATCTATCAGGAACGGCTGATTTTTCGATTGGGCTTTAATCAATCTCTAATCTATTAGGACATGGCTGATTTTCAATTGCCTTTCAATCAGTCTATGATCTATCAGGAAATAAGCTGACTTTTCGATTCACTTTCACTCAGTCTATTATTTATCAGAACATGGCATATTTTTCTGTTGCCTTTCAATCAGGTCTATGATCTATCAATTATAGCATAGGCTGATTTTCGATTGGCTTTTAATCAGTCTGTGATCTATCAGAACATAAGCTGATTTTCGATTATTTTTCATATCAGCCTATGATGTATCAGAACAGGCACTGGTCTAGAAAAAAATCGAGTTTGGGGGTCAAGAAGCAAAATCGAACAGGGAAAATGTTATATGGGGGGACAAGAGACTATTTCCAATGCGGTATAGCATTTCCCACTCCGTTTTACAGGTTTTAAAATGTTCTTGAAAAATGCAGGAAATAAAAATAAATCGAATATTCTGCCTCTATTAATCCTACTAGCATTCTCAAAGGAAGGGGGGGGAGATTGCCCCCTTACGCCCCTTCCTCCTAGATTGCGCCCTCTATCAGAAAATTAACTGATTTTTTATTGCTTTTCAATCAGCCTATGATTTATCAAAACATAGGCTGATCTTTCAATTACCTTTCAATATGCTTATGAGGTATCTGAATATAAAAGCTTATGAGCATAGGCTATACATTGAACGTCAAATGGCTAGTCTCAAAACCTCTAGTAATATTTACTATTCACTCTATCTTGTAATTGCTATGTGATTTATTGATATGGACTCCATGGACTGTGTCATAGCGATTCGCCGATGTAATTTTAGGAAGACCATGTTAATGAAATTACCTAATCACTCAAAATTTTAACCGCAGTTGAAAATTGATGATTTCATTTCTGATACGATTTATTTGATTATCTCTCGTGCTGTTTTGTGTTAAAGGATAACTTTAAGATTCTGAATCCGATCGTTAGAGGAAAGGAGTCCTGTCCCTACCACGTGTGTTTGACACTACGGGTGATAAATAATGGGGGAGTAAGTGTGAAATTAGAGTAGAATTTTCTCACGATAGTTCGTTTTGATCATTTTCTGATGGTAGTAGCATTAGAGAGAAGATTATAGAAGCTTTGATAGAGATGTTCAGGAACTGAAGGTTGAGAGGAATCATTACTCAAATATTATTGTTTGATTTCCTCTAGAGAACGGGTACATTTTAGATATGGGTTAAATTTAAAAAAAGATTTTCGAGAACCATCAATAGATTTACTAAAACTTTTTATTTTTTATTCTTTTCTGTTTCTGCTCTTGTCCCTTACATTGCAAGTTACCTCGTAATGCAAGGAGAAAATTTATTGTACACTGTCATACCATCAAAATATTAGGGTTTGAAATAAGATAATAAGATGTTTGCTACTTTTACCTTTATAAATCTATATGACTACTATTTGTTTGTTCCAGTTTAAATATATGCAATAGGATCCAGAATACATAAAATCTTCTTATAAATAAAATAGCTAAATCTTTTTAGATGTTTCTAATACTGTCGTATTTCCTTTTCTTGTAATACATCTTAAAACATGATTCTGAATCAAATAGAAACGTTAATCCGTAAAAACAAATCCGTGTTATGCCAATGAGGACATAATTTCGAAGCTACCATCCCATAGCCGAGTGGTTAGCGCGCTTGGCTACTGATCTAAGGGACCTGGGTTCGAGCCCCGGATAAGGCATGGTTGTATGTGTTGTTTTTCTGCTGAGGTCCTGCCATCCTCTCAGATCTTCTACTTTGGCATATAAACTGACAGGCTCCTGTCAGACCTCTGTGGCAAGCAGCTGCTTGAGGGGGTACTTATTTTTTATTTTTTATTATAACTTCTAAAATATGTCTTTAATAGAAAAATTTGATTGAAGATAAATTAAAGATCCTAATCAAGTCTATTTAAATCTCCGTTTTCCTCTTCATTTGACACTACGGATAGTACCACATTAGCTTAAGATGAATGAATCCTTTCAATATGTAAGAATTATGGAAGATAAGACACATCTAGAGATGGTGAAATTTAACACATGAATAAAGATATTTACGTCGAAGCGAAAAGCTTTATTTTTTAAAAACTGAATGAAGTATGTCTGTTATATATTTTCTGGTGCAATAGTGTTTGAAAGCCATATTTCTGATTTAGAAATAGTTTATATTATGAAATGTGCTTGCGTTGGTTATAAGAAGTATGAAATCAATCTAGTAAGAATGATGTTATAAAACAATTAAAGGAGCATCCTCTGTTAATAAGTGTTACGTCTTCCACTGTTGTATGCGATAGTTCCACATGTGTATCCAACAGTTGCAGCTTCCTGAGCAAACTATTAATGAACTTATCCAGTGGTTTCTGAGAAATCGATGGCCAGCTCCTTTGAAGGGTGACAAACTACTCATTTCTACGAGTGGGTGACGATGACTAGATCATGACAAGAGGATGCATCATTGCCCAAATGTGTTCGATTGGATTTGAGTAATTTAGCAGAGAGTACTGTAGCTAAAATCCTTTCTTCCACCAATGCATCCAGATCAAACCGACCGTTATGGGATCTGGCATTATCATGCATAAGCTTGAACTCTGGATCAACTACATCAGCAAATAGACACACGACAGGTAGCAGAACATCGTATAGGCGATACAATTCAAAGTTCCCTGGAGTACAAATAGACACACGACAGGTAGCAGAATATTGTATAGGCGGTACAATTCAAAGTTCCCTGGAGTACAACGAGGTTAGCTCAAGAGCCATATCACGACTTACTAATCTCTACATGAGCATACTTCCAGACTATGCTACTGACAGTTGTACTGCGAGAATTCGATTCGGTAGTTTCCCTAAGTAGTCTGAGTGGGAGAGAGTGGAACATCCTACGCTAATGTGGTCACCACTCTCTATTATTTTATTTTTCTAAAAGTATCAAACTTTTGAGATATGTCTCTGATAGCTGTTCACATTAATATCCTGATCCTTGATGAAAATAAATAAGCATTTAACAGCGTATTAGCAATCTCTTTGTTTCGGCAAAATTATGATTATTTTTATAGACATTTAACTAATTGGTCGTGATGATTCTTTTCATCATTAAGTGTTTTGATTACTCACTGAATCAAAATCATGTTCCAAATTATGACTCGTGAGCTGCATTGACAGAATTTCAATTAAATTATAATGAATTTAGATTATTCTATAATGCAGTGGTTCTGGAACTGTGGGTCGCGAGCAGCTTCGAAGGGAGTTGCAAAGCTCTGATAATTTTATATTTTCTAGTATTTGTAATGAATATTTTTGCATATACGTAAGTCCTACATTGCAGGGAAGAGGAAAGAGTCGTATACTTTTTTCTAACGGGTCCTATAAATCAATTAAAATTGCAGGATATCGCAGTATCAAAAAGTTTGAGAATCTTTGCTATAATGGATGAAAAGTTTAAACTATAAAATGTCCTTTCGCATTTTTAAAATTACGCTGAGTTTTGATGTTAACCAAGTCTCATAATCCTTTTGTATCAGGCATACGAATCCTTTGGGAACACGACTCTTGGTAATAGCCTAGTGTATTCTTAAAAAAATCTCTTGTCTTATAATGACAAAAGTGCACATAACGCAGATCCCTTATCCTATTTTTTAACTCATCTTTCTCTGCTTTTAAATCGGTTAATCAAATCTGCACTTGAAAAATAGCTAGTATATACAATGAATTTTTGGCATACTTAAAAACTTGTAGATCAGAAATTCTTAAACAGGGGTGTGAGAAGAAGGTCCAAAAGGTACGACAGAAATATTTGTAAATCGGATTTTTTCGTTTTCAAAAATAAACCAATCACAGAAAACCTGTAAATGAGAGTGCGAAGCTTCCATAAATCACTTCAAAGGGTGCGGATTCCAAACAAAGGTTACGAATCCCTAACCTGTATGGAATCGAAATCGATGTCACTATTTTGACTAAAAGGAAAGAAAACAGATGATAATGTTATGTGGAATAATCTCAAATATAGGAATGCTTAACAATTCTTAGTAACTTGAATGGATATATCACAAATACATCAGAGATTCTCAAGCTTTGTTTTGCTTACGACACATTATTTTTCGAAATGAATACTCGCGGTACACTAAACATTTTAGTTGGCAACAATATGGAAAATCGCGCATGCGCAGTTTTCTTTCAATAATAGCCATTTCTGTGAAGTCATTTGTAAACGCAGAACTATTCTGTTCGCTTTCTAATGTGTATTAAGGTTAGTGTGTACGCCGTACGTGTTATGGGCATGTTTTGTGCTCATTTTTGGTTTTAACATTAAGATTTGATATGGATACGTTTTTCATCAAGCGGAAAGAGTTAAATGAAGAATCAGTGGCAGAAAATGGCAACAAAATATTTTATAAATTTCCTTTTATCTGCAATATCATCCGAAATTTCATGGTACATTCTTTGACAACCACTGCAATACATTAACTGCAATATATGAAAATAGCAATATAAGCGTTTTGATCAAAAATATGTTCTTTCCAGGTGGCAGATGTTAATAGAATGTATTCGAGAGGATGTATAAAGGAAAGAATATGCAGTATGTGAAATCAAAACACAGTCGCGAGCGCCTTTTGGGTTCTCAACCGTCGAACGGAATTATTATTATTATTTGGGTGGGGAGGGGGGGGGGGGGTAGTTCTTTTACAGAGAAAAAGAAAGAAACCTGAAACCAAAAAAAAATTTAATAGCGTGAGCAACGCCACTGAAATCTGATAGCATTTTCATTAAAATATTAAATGTCTCCACTAGAGATTATGTCATTGTTGTGATTAATTTTTGGTAAATATTAACTCTGGAACATTTCTCAGCTTTTAAGGGTTAATATTTATTTCATATAATGTACGAAGAATAAAATATACAGGGAATGAGTTAAATTCACATATTTATTTTCTGGGGGTGGGCGGCTATACGTCGTAAATCCACCTTTTTCCATCCGTATAAAAACAAAATTCAAATATTTACTTTAATACATCAATATATTTCAAATATTTTCTTTAATTAGAAAGTGGGTTAGATACAGATATTTAACATACAGTTGGTGATATTTTTTGCACTGTTTTTGACTGCACTACAATTTCACAGTATCGACACAAAAGCATAAAGTGAAATCGAGATATTGAACCTCTGAATGCGTGACTGAGATTCGGAATGAACTTGTCTGATTGCAATTATGTTAAATTTTCATAATATTAATTTGCACTTTTGTTCTAACTTTCCAGTAAGTATATTAAGATATATATTTAACATTTTTAATACGCTTGAGTCATTTTTCCATTCCCCGGCATCCCCAAATCTCCTAACAAAATTGTTGGAAGACCACAGTACTATTTCCACGTTTTATTCCTGGAAAAGAAGCACTTCAAATACAAAACACTTGGGAACTGATAGATTATTTCACACTGCAGATGAGCTGCTCAATTGTTAAAATTGTCATAATGAGCAAATTTCGATATACAATGTTGATATATAAACCTGTAGTAATCATCTTCAGGTGGTTACCAAGTTACTATGTGAATTCAATCATAAAAGAATACTGAGTTCTCCATAAGTGTACTACTCTCTTAATTTCATCCATAAACATGAAGATGCTATATATATATAAGTACACTGGCGGAAATTGATAAAAGAACACCCAGAAGGAATTCTTTTACGAACGTCATATTATAATACGTTAATAGTTAAGGGCAGCAGAAACCGTGATCCAAGATTGAAAGTCATTGGGTGAAATAATGAAGTCACTGAGGACGGCAACATGCAAATGTACATAGCGCGTATTCAAGGACAAAGGTGTGAAGAAAGAAGTTATTCGTCTTATGTCGTGTTGTTCAGTGTTCTTTGAAGAAGTTTCCATGCCTGGACGACCCAGTTACCGGTTCAGTTAGCGATTGTTCAGTTGTTCAGTCGGTTGTGCAGTTAGCGATTGTTCAGTTGTTCAGTCGGTTGTGCAGTTAGCGAAGTTTCAGCGAGGTCGTATAATGGGTCTTCGGGAAGCAAGTTTGTTTTTCTCGTTAAATTGTACACCGCGTGGGACGAGAAGTATTTCAGTTCGATGGTGGTGTCGATGGTCAGAAGAGAATCTCACAATCGCAGACGTGGTTTCGGGCAACACAGAGTTATGGACACTTGGGATGAACGGCTTATCAGGAGGGCGGCAGTGGCAGAGCTGATTGGTATAGCATCACAAATTCGATCCTCTGTAGTACCAATGGTGTCTACAAGAACGATACGCAATTGTCTTTTGGAAGCAGGACTAGGAGCATGGTTACTACTGTCACCTGGTCACTGTCGAGCACATTTGCAGTGGTGTCAAGGACAAGTTCATTGGTGGGAAGAATGGCAGTCTGCGGTCTTCAGTGATGAAAACCGATTCTGCTTAGAAGCCTCTGATGGTCGATTATGTGTCCGGAGGCGACAAGGTGAGAGGCTTCTTCCATCGTGCATCCGCCAGTGACACACAGGGCCCACGCCAGGCATCATGGGGTGGGGAGCGATTAGCTATCACTCTCGTACGTGCTTGGTGTTTGTACAGGGTGCACTGAATAGCAATACGTACGTCAGCGACATCGTACAGCCAGTCGTCCTGCCGTATTTGAGTGTAATACCAAATGCGATATTCCAGCAGGATAACGCCGCCCACACTCCGCCCGGGCAAACTCACCATGCTCTTCAGGCAGTACACCAACTCTCTTGGTCAGCACGCTGTCCGAACTTGTTTTCAATCTAGCATGTCTGGGACTGGATCGGGCAAAGACTCTTCCGCAAACGCGGCAGGCAACGGCCATCGCTGAATTACGCGTCCAAGTTGAAAGCGCATGGAATGGTATCCCCCAGCGCGATATCCAGCATTTGTACGACCGATTGCATGCCAGATTGGAAGATTGTATTATTGGTACTCAAGGAGATTCAACACCTTATTAAAATGTGCATTCTGTAAAATATAATACTCGTTAAAAGGTAAAATAAACATTGAATCACTTCACACATGTGATTACTGTCCTTTCTCAACAAGTTGTTTCTACTAAATAAATCTCAAAGAATACTTTTCAATTTTTAATGGTATTCTTTTTTCAATTTCCGCCAGTATATATCAAGTGTTCTTATACTAGAAATCAATCGGCGCCTCTTGATATCTAGAATGTTACTTCGACCCCTATCTGACCTTGAACGAGATACTGGTTTTGAAATTTCTTAATAGTTCTGATATCTATGATCCAAAATACATATATCAATCCATTTTTTCTCTCTATCATAGCAATACTAAAATTTGACCTCTGATCTCAAATCACCCATCAGATCCAAATTTTCAGAACTTTTCCGAGCTCTAAGACCCGAAATATTTTTAGTCATGAAATTCTAGCTCTCTAATGCCAGTGGAGAAATTACTTTTGACATCCAAGGACCCGCCCCCTCTCCCTCCGATCCAAAATTTAGTAACATTTCCGAGATTTACAGCCCGCAGCACGCCCGTTTTAAGGATTCTAGAACTCATAGGTCAAGGTTTAACCTCTACGTGACTGCTATTTGACCTTGAAGGGCATGGCGGAGGTCAGATCTTGGGTTTTTCCAGAGATCTTTCTTTTTAATAATTTATTGAGACAAATTTAAATAAATCATTCCTTATTTACAGATGTCCCGCAAAGCTAACAGCTTATCTGAAGGAGAGAATAATACATTAACATAAAACATAATACCTTCTTTCTTCCTTAATCTGCTAACTTTAATATATTTATATCATTTGCATTTACTATGTACTACCTTACTATTTCACTTGAAAATTTTCGACATTAAATAATGTGATCTCTTTACTAAAATTTTTTACCCTTTTTTCGTTTAGAATATTTAAAAATAACATTGGGATTTTTATGTTTACATTCAGCACCACATAATTTGTCAGTAGGTGTCAATATCAATTATCTAATTTTTTAATAAAAATCTGTTTAATTCGTGTTTTATTTCTTTGAAAGAATTTATGGCTAGCAGTTCCCTTGGTAATTGATTGAAAATGTGTGGAATTTTGTAACCGCTTGTGCACTTCCCACAGTTATTTGTAAAATTCGGTAGTTGAAATTTTTTTTTTCTATAAATCTTCTGTTTTCATCATGCTGGACTTTACTTTTATGTGTGTTGTCCAAAAAATTACGTATAACTATGTTATATTTATATAGGCCCTGGCAAGCTAAAATATCCAAGTAAATAAATCTGTCTTAGGCTGTAATTAGATGTGTGCGGTCTTTAATTGGTATAATATTTTTAGCTATTGAGGATTGAATGCGCTCTATTTTTCTAATATTTGTTAAGTTGGTTGTACCATGTATCGTTATGGCCGTAATTTATTTAATTTCAAAACACAAAGCCTTAATGTGCTGCAGATTTTCTCAGTATGGACGTGACATCGGAGGGCACTGTCGAGATGTAATCCTAGATAATTTATTGTATGTACTCTCTCAATCTACGATCCGAATTACTCCTAGATGCATATTACAGTGCTCTACCATTTCTGTATCATAGTTTGTATTAACGTGGTTCCCTGTCATTCAGTCTCTCAATCAATCAGTTACTTACAAGCGTCTATATACAGGGTATTCGAAAAATAATGGTGGGCTTTTCGATAATTAACACATAGGAAAATAACATACATTGCCAAAAAAGTATTATTTAAATTAAAAGTGTACCTCAAATAGTTTTGAACACAATGAATGTTCACACGTGCACGTTCGGCATCAGTTCTTGCCACACGTGCTGTATCATGTTACTTGCACAGTTGTTACGCCTTGTTGCTTAGACAGTTCATCTCTTATTCTGGCTTTCAAATGATTCAGGTGTCGAGTTTTGTCCATGTAAAAATAATTCTTTACACATGCTGATAATAATAAAAAGGATGTTAAACCAGTTCTCCTTGTGGCGATAGATTGGACCACTCCTGCTAATGCAACTGTTAGGAAATGTTGCATTAAGAACTTCCGTAACATCTCTTGAGAAATGTGGCGGTACGTTGTCTTGCTGACGATTGCCCGTGAAACTGTGTGTGTGTGTGAAAATGTACTGGTACAGCATTCAATGTGTTGCCCTTTGTGCATTTGGAGACAGTGCTTCCCAAAGACACCCTATATATTTGATATCATAATTAATATTCCTGAAAAGGACTAGCCAGTTCTAATTATGAAAATGTCACGTTGCAAATATGGAATTCTTTATTAGAATAAATCTGCAAGGTTTAGTAAAAAGTGAGTTATTAATTTTTTTTGCCATCGTGGAGTGGGAAGTTAATGAATATTTAAGTTTCAAAAGCTTTCCCAGTTCAAAATTCAATATATATTTCAAAACTAAGTACAAAGGCAACATACAAAAAGGATTTGAAATGAAAATAGGCAATCTTTACTAATTTCGAGGTGCTGAACACGAAAATGACAATAAAATTTATCGATTGGCTCTTGTGTAGGAGAAACAGAGATGGACATGTATAAACAACTCAGTCGCATTCAGTACATAGGTAACGATTTCGCCAAGCTGTGTTTTAAACTCCAGATTGCAACATATTGCGTTGTATTGCATCAGCCTTCCATACACACAACCCCCGGAGGTATTGCATCATTGTCTGATGCAATGTAGTTGAGTCATGACATCGCAGCTTTACGATCGCGGACAAAAGGCGATGCTATCGTTAGTTGTAAGTAACGTCTCGTGGGATGAGCAAGTCTTTTGAGAGATTCTCATTTACCTCTGAGTCACAAGAACAACACAAGTGATCCTTGCAATTTTAATCCAGCAGTAGTAATGCCTCGTAACTGTGTTAATAGTGAAGATATAATTTGTTACATTTGTGGGGAAGTGACATTTGCAAGCCAGAAAAGGGCCATCACTCCAATAGTGAAAGCGGCATATGAGTTTTATTTTGGATGCAAGATCGGGGAGCAGGACAAAGCCTGAGCTCCACACATATGCTGCAGTACTTGTGCAAGAAATCTTCCGAAGTGGCTAAAAGGAGAAAAAGTGCCTTTCAGCCACTTTGCTTTGCTGTTCCTGTGGTTTGGAGAGAGCCAAGCAATCACGCAAATGACGGCTACTTCTACATGGTTCTACCAGTTTCTGAAGGCATCACAAGGAAAAAGAAGTGGACAATGGCATACCCGAATATACAATCTGCTCTCCGATCAGTTCCGCACGACGAAAGCTTTCCCGTTACCGAACCTTCAAAAGAATTTTTTATTAATTCAGATGGTGAGGAGGGAGGAAAACCGATGTCGGGTTCTCCACAGCCTTCGGTGTCTAATGATGATCCATACGTCTGCCACGGTGCGTCATCTGCGCCACACATTCTCACTAAATGAGAAATGAACGATCTTGTTCGCGATCTGGAACTTGCCAAGGCCAAAGTAGAGTTACTTGGATCAAGACTTAAACAATGGAATCTTCTCAGGGAAAATGTCCGAGTGACTTCGTTCCGAACTCGTCATGAGCAGTTTGCGCCTTACTTCAGAAAGGAAGATGACCTTGTGTTCTGCTCCGATGTAGATATCTTGATGAATATCCTCAGAATCAAACATGACCCTCAAGAATGGCGACTATTCATAGACTCCTTGAAATTGAGTGTCAAGGCAGTGTTGCTGCATAATGGAAATCGACTTCCATCCATTCCGGTAGGACATGCTGTCTACATGAAAGAAACCTACGACAACCTAAAACAGCTGTTCAACTGTCTTCAATACAGCAAGTATTGCTCGAATCTCTGTTGTGACTTGAAGGTAGTGGCTCTGTTGATGGGTCTGCAGCTGGGACATACGAAGTACTGCTGTTTCTTATGTGAATGGGACAGCCGAGCAAAGACTTTGCACTATGTGAAGAAAAACTGACCTCAGAGGAAATCTCTGAAGGTCGGAGAAAAGAATGTGGAACATCCAGTACTGGCAAAAACGCACAAAATTCTGCTGCCTTCCTTACACATCAAACTCGGTGTGATGAAAAACCTCTTAAAAGCCATGGAACGGACTGTATCAGCTTTAAAGTACTTGGCCGACAAATTCCCTCCTCTGAGCGAAGCGAAAAATTTAAAGTAAAAAATTTAAATTAAATTTAAAATTAAAAATTAAATTTAAGAGGGAATTTTTGTGGATCCTCAGATCCGTGAGCTGTTTAGAGACCAGATGTTCGACAACCTGCTTGAGGGTGTCAAGAAAAAAGGCTTGGAATGTGTTTCGTCTGGTGTAAACTAAATTGCTTGGGAATGTCAGGGCAGACAACTATAAGAAACTGGTTAAGGACATGTTGTCCTGTATCACAGACTTGGCTGCAATATGTCCTTAAAGATCCACTTTCTCCATTCCCACTTAGATTTATTCTCCAACAACTCCGACATTGTTAGTTATGAGCACGGTGAACGTTTTCCCCAGGACATTGCAACGATGGGGAAACGATACCAGAGAAACTGGTCCCCTTCAATGTTGACTGACTACTGTTGGACGCTCGCCAGAGATGATCTTGAGCTGCTGTACAAGCGACAGGCAAAGCGACGTCGGAAGCAGAAGTGGAGATTTACCGATACATGTCATATGTACGTGTTATTCTTATATATAAGAAACTATTGCGGATTTCTCAGAAATCGTAGCCAATTTTGCATTTGCATTGTCATATTCGTGTTCAATACCTTGAAATTTTTAAGAAATGGGTTCTTTTAAGAACATTTGTTGCCCAGTATTATTGTTACTTAACAATAAATGAAATAAATGTCATATTTTATACGACAATAGATGTTATCCGTTTTGGTTTATCCGTTTATTTCGTATCTAATGTGTCAATGGGATTTAAATATAAAGTTGGACATTTATTTCAATTTTGATTTCAAATTATAGAAAAAGAGGAAAATAGATGTCGCTGCTATTCTATATTTCACACAAAATTTTACGCTGAAAAATTTTGTTCGCAGATAAATTCTAAGTTGCACAGAAATGTGAAATTTTGAAATTTATTAACTTTCACTTTAAGATACTAATTTAAACATGTCTATAAAGAACTTCAGAACAGAATTATATTTGATATTAAATTTATGAGAGTAAATAGATCATAGTCTGACAACTGTTTGACAATGGAGAAGTTTCAGATATAAGAATGCAATTTCAGAAGTTGTCACCGCCTGTAACATTTTTCAATTTTCTTAACTTTAAAAATAAATAATTTAGGTGTTTCAAATTTTTAAAGATAAAATGTCTGATATCCAGGAATCAGTTTCCTCTAGAGCAAGTTCGTCCAATCCACACTTAGTGAAGAGTCACTGCGAAAAAAACTCGCAGAAGAAAATTGCCTAGTTAAAAACGAAAGCATGCATTTCTAATGAGAAATGAATTGTTTAAAAAGTATAATTTTAAGGATCCAAGAAACTATCTTGATCAAAAGACAAAAATATATGTTTTGAATGAATACTGTGAAATGACAAAATCGTTTAGTTTGCCCTAAACACGCTTTGTTAAAAACGGTGAAATCAGCCAGATTCAGAATATTGCTGAATTGTTTAATGAGTCTCAAATTCTTTTGTAATGACTAGTGTGTTGGACGGGCCTAGGATACTGTGTTTTATAGAGGCGCAGATTTACATCTCTGTCAGTTATCCCATTTTACCTTAATTTACTTATCTGAAATATGAGTCCTAAAAAAATTGGATTATCCACATCATTTGAGTGAGTGAAAATATCAAGTTGATTCTGAAATAATTGGCATTGCATAAATCTGTAATGTTCTCTCAAATAAACAAATGTGTATTAATCTCTGTAAACAAATGTTGTTTAACAGATACTAGTGATGTGTGACATGATATAAATAATAATGGGGACTGCTGCTGATTGGTGAATGTCAAAAACTTTTATTTGAATTCGCATATCACTGATTGTTTGTAGAGATTATTCAAAATATTTATATCCTTGTTAGTTGGGTTCTTTTACCTCTGAGTGACACGCAAAACTCCCCACTCGGTCAGTAGAGAACACCGATGGGCTAAAAAAGCCACTGTACGTCGGATGAGACGTAAATCCGTGGCTCCGTGTACAGAAGATACCTTGCAGGTTAAGAAACACGCTAGATGGCCATGACGGAAGGCTACCATATGTCTCATAGCAACTGTCCAACTGTCTCATACCATATGTCTCATAGCAACTTCCCCCAATCTTCTCTGAGCCATCGGGGTCCATGTGTCCTGACCATTTAGCCTATTGTATGCAAAAAAAGTGTTGCTCAGAGGTAAAACAACCCAACTAAATAAGATCCAGATTTTGGATTATCTCTATGAACCAAGAAATGATTCCTAGTGAATATCAATACTAAAAAATAAAAATAAAATAAATACCCCCTCAAGCAGCTGCTTGCCACAGAGGTCTGACAGGAGCCTGTCAGTTTATATGCCGTAGTAGAAGATCTGTGAGGATGGCAGGACCTCAGCAGAAAAACAACACACACATCCATGCCTTACCCGGGGCTCGAAAGCAAGTCCGCTTAGATCAGGTCCCTCGGCCATGGGACGGCTATCAATATTATTGGAATTCAAATAAGCCTTTTATTTGACCTTCTATTGGATTCAAATAAGCCTTTTATTTGACCTTGAAGGAATGAACCGTATACTGAATATCATTTTTTCCTGCCTCTGCATGTTTCATACCCAGGCAACAGTATTCATACCCAGGCAACAGTATTTTCTGCCACATAGATTATAAATAGATTTGATTCCGTAGCACGTACTGCTGTAGAAGAGTTGTTTATTAAGCAAACCATAAAGACATCCAAATTTTCTAAAAGCACTGTAGAAACATATCTAGGACATTGTCTAAATGAGTACAAACACGAAAGAAGCATGGCGAAACAGGAAAATTGCGTTAATAACGAAAGATAGCAGTACACATGTTCTGTGTAGAGTAGAGAGTAGTTGAGTATTAAAGTGTATAGGGATAGAGAACCTGTACACCAAGCATCAGGTGGGTAACATAATTTGGACTTATCACTGAACAGTCCAGATGATCATTGAACCAGTGCGCATATGACACGCTCTAGAACAAATTGCAATCGATCTGCTCGATTATAAGAGAGTTCGAGTGTAAGGATTCTGTGTGGGTGGCGAGAATCTATGAATTGATAGCGGGAGTATATGGCAGTTTTGACCTTCTTTAAAACATTATGATAGCGCGCATCATTTCACTTCACATTAACTGTCATCCCTCCATTGCCTCACAGCACATTGCTTGATCTCCAGCCATCTCAAGAACTATACACAACAACAAATGGTCTGGTGATGTTGGCTGGAGATATTTCTTATAATTCTCAGTCAGCCATTGCGTCTCTGCGGCTCATGTCTATTATATTGGCTGTGAAAATGTATGTCTAACATCCGTTGGGGATACAATGGTACCTTTGCAACCAAACGGGGTTGCATGTCCTAGTTTTCCTTGCGTGTTTTGTGCATTTTCACTGTATATCCCCTATATACTTTGAGACGTGTATATTTAGAGATTTACCATTGAAAAGACATTTTACGAAAATGTCCTGAATTGTGAAGGGATTAGCAAATCTTATTACGAAGCTAATGGTCATATCCTCATGTAAGTGATTTTACGACATATGAAAATGTCAAAGGTTTTCTGCGTCCCACGTTATAAGAAATATGCTGAAAGGTATTTGCGCCTCCGTATTTTTTTCAAAATATACTTATAGAGAAATAGCAAAGTTTTCCCTTTGAACATTACGAAAGCAAATATCGCATTTGTTGTAATTAATTTGAAATTTAGCCGAATGATTACCTTATCAAGTTGCCTCTTCTTCGTTTGGAAAAAATGGCTATTTAAGTATGGTTTATGTATGTATTTATGTATGGTCGGTTGCTTGGTATTTTTTTACTTCCCGTAAATTAGTACATTCAACTCAAAAATGCAGGATTGCATCACTCATGAAATCATGTAGGAAAACTCTCTCAGCGGCGTCTATTCGAGAAGTTCTTTTGGAACGAGTTGAGCGAGAGCAATAATTTTAATCTTTTCCCGTCCCTTTCTCGTGACGTTTTTCATTTGTTATAGAAGTATTTCATCTAGGTGTGACACATATTGTGAGGCACTACATGATTTACATGACTTAAAGCTCACACTTAACAGTTCAGTTTGTTATTTTCACTACCTCAAAATTGGGAAATCCAAATCTGATGGTCATCCCACTTGTACTAAGTTGCTCGATAACTGAGAATGCTCCTGAGATACTGGAAGGGATTGTCTTTCTTTTAATTATGATGATGAGTCAGAAATCTGAACTCTTTCAGCGAACCTCTGATGCTTAATAAAATGAATGCTGCTCAGCGTTCTTACTGATGGATTTTCAATAGAGTAAACAAAACAATTTGCTTTTGTCGACTCAAAGTCAACCCATACCCTATAGGGGTTTTTCTGTCCTGTCCCTAGGTATGGTAGTGTCGTGAGCACTACCTACGTCCTCAAATCCCGTCGCAGGTACAAGGGTCATCACAGTCCTGTCATACCACCTTCTTTAGACTCTGTAATCTTCCCCAAACGTAATGTCTTTCTCATCAACTCCTTCATTAGACGCAGAATGCAGGGTGAAGCTCATAACAAAAGCATTTCAAAGATTTTCTTCTAGCGATTAGCTACTAGAGAGACTGATTACTATGATAAGAAAAGGGGCTTCTAGGGATTGGCTACTATCATCAGAAAAGGAGTGAGTGTTGTCTCAGTTGGTAGCACATTGGTATTGTATTGTGATATCCAAAGTTCGAGTACCAACTAAGTTGGGGTTGAGAAGTTCTTCTGTTGACGCCCTCTCTGTTCTCAGAGAGAAAGGGAACACCGTCGGGTTTCGTAAGGTCGTATGGAAGAGAACTATCCCTGTGAACGTGAAAGAACAAGCTGGATGGCTTTGACGAAAGACCTCCATTAGTCTCCTAGCAACTGTCCAATGTAGTCCCTTCCACAACTTCTCTGAGCCTTTTGGGTCATTGTAACTTGCCATTTAGGTTATTGTCTGACAAAAATGTTCCGCTCAGAGGTAAAGCAACCGAACCCGAATTATAGGAAAAGGGAGAGTGGCAAACGTCTATCTGGGCTAAGCCCCAATAGTAAAACATCTTAATGAAGGTGATTCAGAGACGAAATTTATGAAAATTTAATAATTTCAAATAACTCTTCTAAGTCACCGTAAATTAAACGGCCAGTACAGCCAATGGATAGCATCTCTTTCAACCATTAAAAAGACACAAAACACTTCACAGTTATTGTACAATAATTCAGATTTGGAAGAAAGGAACAGAAGTCCCAATTAAATATATAGCTACTTAGATAAGTTTTTCCATCATTCTATTAATTAATACCATGTTTAACTAACCGTCAACATATTATTTTAAATTCACATAATTCATACTTAAAATATTCTTAAATATATTCTTTTTTCTCTTGTTTAGTCGTCGATATGCTTCAGATATTAGGATTTTTTTAACCTTTGAGTTTTTAACCTCGAACGTTTTTCAACTCATTGAGAGATGAACTTCAGGCATATACCAGGTTTAGTTTGGGGGGGGGGAGGAGTTAGTTTTGGAGAGGTGGGAGGTATGGGAATAAGACTTGTGTACTAAACCACCCGACATAAAAGGTTGAAATCATATTCTATATATGAACAAAATTTTACAGTTTGTTAAAATTTTAAAGTTTGTTATTTTCACTACCTCAAAATTGGGAAATCCAAATCTGATGGTCATCCCACTTGTACTAAGTTGCTCGATAACTGAGAATGCTCCTGAGATACTGGAAGGGATTGTCTTTCTTTTAATTATGATGATGAGTCAGAAATCTGAACTCTTTCAGCGAACCTCTGATGCTTAATAAAATGAATGCTGCTCAGCGTTCTTACTGATGGATTTTCAATAGAGTAAACAAAACAATTTGTTTTTGTCGACTCAAAGTCAACCCATATCCTATAGGGGTTTTTCTGTCCTGTCCCTAGGTATGGTAGTGTCGTGAGCACTACCTAAGTCCTCCAGTCCCGTCGCAGGTACAAGGGTTATCACAGTCCTGTCATACCACCTTCTTTAGACTCTGTAATCTTCTCCAAACGTAATGTCTTTCTCATCAACTAATATGCCTGTATATATAAATATATATACAGGCATACCTAGTATATATATGTATACTATACAGGCATACCTAGTGTATATATATATACTATACAGGCATACCTAGTGTATATATATATATACTATACTTGTATAGTATTTTTTATTACTCCATGCTTTACACAACAAGATCCTTCTCACTCAAATTTTCATTTAAATCTTGCATTATCTTCAAGTTATCATGCAAGAAATTTTGGATTTATGTATGCTATAATATTAAATTTGTATCGTGTTTAAGTAGTAGGGTAAATTTTTTGCTTTAAATAACATTAACAGATATCAACTATTCTGACAATAAACTTATAAAAAACAAAAACGAAATCAATTACTTTTCCTTAAAATAATCAGCGCTATATAGAAACAGTGTTAATTGAACTAGTTCTAAACGAGGTTTTTCTGTAGAAATAAATTAAATAATACCAAAATACGAAAAAAATAAATGATAGTATTTAAAGAATAATCAAAGAAAAACGAAAAAAATGCACAAAATATGCGCAACATCAAATTATTGAAGCAGAAATTTATTTTTGCTATATAAAAAATAAGTTTTTATTCGGCATTTTTATTTTTGTGTCGGCTACTTCCCTTCAGTAATTGATACCGTATATAGATGGTCTAGCAGAGCGTTTTCAAATTGCGGGTCGCGGTCCATTAATGAGTCTCGACCAGCAGTTTTTTAATGATATAAAGTAGAAAGATTTTTGTTTCGGTTTATATATGTGTTTGTATTAGTTAGTATATATGTGTGTGTGTACTGGGTCCAATGTAAAATGTATTTCTTATTGTGGGTCTCTGTCAAAAAAGCTTGAAAAACACTGATCTAGCGTATTCTATCAATCCGTATGCATTCTAGGGTTAATTATAAGTTTTATGTAATTATAAAAAAAATTCAAATAGCGATTTTCAAACTGTTGACTACCATAATTGGTGACCACATAATTCGGGAGATCGTGAGGCATTGCGGAAAAATTACTTAATAAAATGATTGCTCTAAGAAATAACACTGAGTCGTGTTTAAGAGTTCGTAGAACACGTAGGGTTTGGTTCATGAAAGGATGGCCAAAGCCACATTTTTGTCATTTTTCCCTCTTTGAACTGATTATTGATTACGTTATGAGGAATTAATTACAAGGGAAAGATGGACTTTAGACGATAAAGAGATATCAAACTCATATACACATGTGAGTCAAATTTATCGAAATCGTATAGCCTGCGGGTCAAATTCGTCGAGACTATGGAAAAAAAATCCTAACATTAAAATTAAAAAGCTCATTCAATTCAATTGCAATAAAAAAAATAAAGGAAAACAGAGAAAGAACTTTTGTTGAAACTAGTACATTTGCAATAAAACATACACTGCCCTATCAAAATGTCAGAGAATTTCCATGTTATACCAATGTGAATTTAACTTCTAAAATATACGTTTAATGGAAAAACCCGACAGAAGATGAATTAAAGATGAAAATAAAATGAATATAAATCTCGATTTTCCAATAATCGTTCAGAATAATACGTCATAAGAATTCAACTCAGAAATTGAAACTTAAATAATAAGTATTGTTTCAAACCATTTAATAAAATAAATATATATTTTAGAAGTTTAGGTTATGATTATTTCAGCATTAGATAATTTTGAATCCTTTTTGAGAAACAAAACAGTTTATTGTTAAATAGTCCAAATCCTCAATTACCGAACGATGTAGAAAACAAGATTTAAATGAATTTGATTTTAATCTTTAATTTATCTTCAGTCCCAATTTTCTATTAGACAGATAGTTTAGAAGTTATAGAGTTTTGAAGTTACATTCCCATTGACATAACACGATAATTCTCTAACATTTTGGTAGGTCAGCGTATTTTTTTTTATAAAAAAAGTGTAAGAACATATTTACATACATCTGAATGATTTTTCCAATTTCGGGCTTCAAGTTTAATTTTATATAATGAGAATTTAAATCTTTTAAACAAAGTTTAAGCGAGGTTCGTTTGAAACAAATGCATAACCATGGAAACCACAGGCAGTGTGGAATCAGAAGAATAAAACCGTATGCAACTGCAAAAAAAATGAACTCATTCCAGAAAGAGAAAAAAAACTCGCTTGGGGATGCATGAAAGAAAAAAAATCCTCTCGGATCGAAATAAACGAATCTTGTTTAAAGTGGCAAAAAAGTAAACTCGCCTTAGGGCGGCAAAAATTTAACTCGCTTGGAGAGTCGAAAATGCTTGAACCAATATCGACGACTGATTAAAATCGATTTCTTTTCTAACTTTAGTTATTAAGAATACCTAACAACAGAAGTTTGAAAGAATTCATTAATTAAAGGAATAGGATGAATGTAACCACGCTCTGTTAGTGAGAAATTCTATATTAATAACTCATAGGAGTGTAATGCAGCATAGTTTGGAAACTTCGAAATGTCTCTCACTGAAAGCCTTACAGAGTTATTAATATTTAAACGACTCAGATATTAAGCGCCGTATATATGATTTCTTAAGTTTTGAACTTTGCATCATTATGATCGATCTAAGTACCAGTCCATAAATCCACCCGTGCCTTCATTGTCACGCCTACTCGCTCGCACGGTGCAAATTTCGAGTAAATCCTACTGTGAAGCGATAGACGAATTTATGGACTAGTAATTAGCTCAGTTTCGAGACAGGAAACTCAAAAATTAGTAATGGACTTTAACAAGCTTTGTTACTTTCTACATAGTAGGAGTGGCAGGAAGATGGAAATTCCGAATTAGAAATATGCAAGTTTTCGACAAGACTGAAAATTTAAAAGCTTCTGTTTAACAATTTATTCCTGTGTTCACTTTTCTACATAACTTGTGATTGCCGAAGAGCCCATTGTTTTGTATACTTCTAGTTATTGTCTGCTTTTATTTGATTTTATATGTTCTCCTGAGAACAATTTAGACTTTGCAAAATTATTAACATTCCCACATCGTAACATTCAATATTCATTTATTTCATTGTTTACTTTTTCAATATTCATATTGTAAATCTTTATTCAGTTACGTGTTTTGCGAAATGCTATACGAATGCTATTATTGTTACTCACTATAGTTTTCCCTTTTGTTTTAATATTAAGCAAATGTTTATATTTCTAATAAAAATTTCTAATCTGAAGGACAATAAAGATTGATCTTAATCCACAGGTGTTTAATTCTTTCAGAAAATATTTCATATGGACAATTTTTTATGAAAAATTCCATACCCACTTAATTTATTATAAGAAAATATTTCATAAACATTAAATTTATTTCTTGAAAACATTTTTATAAAAGGTCTTGGTCTATTCTGCTTTGAATATGGACTGTTCCCACATTCCTTTTTAATGATCACAAATTTGTTTCTAGGACAATATACAGTAGTAAATTTATCACCTAGAGCCATTCTGGCCCATCACGTATGATTTAAATATTAAATTCTTTCTGAATTCATCAGTCGTCATATTTACAGGCACTATAAATTATCCATAGTCAGTTACTATCACACGATACTCTGTTTAACTCTATATTATGATCTCTGATTACTGTTCAAAGCATTTCATAATTGTTAAATTAGTTTTTAAAAATTCGATGCACTATGCTACATTATAAATAACACTCTTATGAGTACAGCAACGAAATGGAGACTTACTGTAGTGATGTCTCCATTTACCACACGCAGATTAATCCTTAACGCGTATTAAACTGATAGGCTACTGACAAACGTCTGTAGCAATCAAGCTGCTTGAAGGATAATTTATTTCAATTATTTATTTAACATACTGGTACAAGTTTATTATTATTATTAAGTTCTTATATTACCAATTATTTTGGCGCTATACATTTGGTTTCAAACGTAGAGATACGTAACTGTAGTTTTATATATATTGGCAGAAATTGTTTTATTATCCAAAAGACTGGTGAAATTTTCTTCAAAATTTCCATCGTCACCTCAATGGAACTGTGGTATTATTTCAGTTGACGGTGATATGGCGAAGTCGGAGTTCAAATCCCGGTATATCAAGGCAGTTATGGTATTCGTATTTCAATTTCGGTATGTCAAGCTAACTGCAGGTCCATGTTTGAATTACAGGTTGTCAAGAAAAATACCGGGTATAATATTCATATCCCGGTGTATTATGTCTGTGCTTCGGACCCATGTTGGTATTATAATTTTGTCTCTTGTAACTTGCAGTTAAGCTCCCAACTTTCCGGTACCAATCACTTGATCACTGGTTCTTAAAAAAAAAAGCGGTGAAATATATTACAATATTGTTTAACCCTTTCAGCATAGAATTAATTTTTGTCATTTGTACAACTTTCGGGCCATAATACTATTGTTACTTCACAAAAGAATTATGAAAATGAAAGAAATTAGTAAATGAGGACTAATTTGTAAAACTGAAGGAAAAAAATCCTTTTAATTGTAAATTTGTTTTGTTTTCTCATACGGAAAAGAATTTTCGAAGTAACATATTTGTTTAGCATTTTAGTTTAATTAAATTTAAATTCATAGCTTTGTTACATTGCACACATACCCTTAATTTAAAGTTTTATAATAGTAGAAAACAATAAATATATTATCCACAAATTACATAAATAATTTTTAAAGTGTAAGATGCAAACCTCGACATGAGCCAATGTTCGTTTGTGGAGATATTAGATTTAGAAAATGTGAAATGTTTAATCATTCGAATTAGATAATGGAAAACAGTTGTACACTTAATGTTCCCAAATTGTCACATATTTTGAAAGTGTTAACGAAAATCTTAGTTTGCTTTATTGTATTTCATGTATATTTCTTTACGCATTATTATAATTAGTATGGACATCTTTAGATATATATCCAGCTTCTTAAAACAGACACAATTAAAATAAGTGATTTTTTTCTAAAACAGACACAATTAAAACAAGTTTGTGATCATCTAAAAATCATAATAGTGAAGAGGGAAAGCACGGAAAGTGTTAGCAAGTAGCCAAACCAGGCTGCTAATTTTCCTTTACTTCCGTTATCCTGTTTTATCACGGAAAGTGTCAGCAAGTAGCCAAACCAGGCTGTTAAATTTCCTTTACTTCCGTTATCCTGTTTTATCACGGAAAGTGTCAGCAAGTAGCCAAACCAGGCTGCTAATTTTCCTTTACTTCGGTTATCCTGTTTTATCACGGAAAGTGTCAGCAAGTAGCCAAACCAGGCTGCTAATTTTCCTTTACTTCCGTTATCCTGTTTTATCACGGAAAGTGTCAGCAAGTAGCCAAACCAGGCTGCTAATTTTCCTTTACTTCGGTTATCCTGTTTTATCACGGAAAGTGTCAGCAAGTAGCCAAACCAGGCTGCTAAATTTCCTTTACTTCCGTTATCCTGTTTTATCACGGAAAGTGTCAGCAAGTAGCCAAACCAGGCTGCTAATTTTCCTTTACTTCGGTTATCCTGTTTTATCACGGAAAGTGTCAGCAAGTAGCCAAACCAGGCTGCTAAATTTCCTTTACTTCCGTTATCCTGTTTTATCACGGAAAGTGTCAGCAAGTAGCCAAACCAGGCTGCTAATTTTCCTTTACTTCGGTTATCCTGTTTTATCACGGAAAGTGTCAGCAAGTAGCCAAACCAGGCTGCTAATTTTCCTTTACTTCCGTTATCCTGTTTTATCACGGAAAGTGTCAGCAAGTAGCCAAACCAGGCTGCTAAATTTCCTTTACTTCCGTTATCCTGTTTTATCACGGAAAGTGTCAGCAAGTAGCCAAACCAGGCTGCTAAATTTCCTTTACTTCCGTTATCCTGTTTTATCACGGAAAGTGTCAGCAAGTAGCCAAACCAGGCTGCTAATTTTCCTTTACTTCCGTTATCCTGTTTTATCACGGAAAGTGTCAGCAAGTAGCCAAACCAGGCTGCTAAATTTCCTTTACTTCCGTTATCCTGTTTTATCACGGAAAGTGTCAGCAAGTAGCCAAACCAGGCTGCTAAATTTCCTTTACTTCCGTTATCCTGTTTTATCACGGAAAGTGTCAGCAAGTAGCCAAACCAGGCTGCTAATTTTCCTTTACTTCCGTTATCCTGTTTTATCACGGAAAGTGTCAGCAAGTAGCCAAACCAGGCTGCTAAATTTCCTTTACTTCCGTTATCCTGTTTTATCACGGAAAGTGTCAGCAAGTAACCAAACCAGGCTGCTAATTTTCCTTTACTTCCGTTATCCTATTTTATCACGGAAAGTGTCCTAAAATTGTAAACGAAACCAGAGCAAAGAAAGCACTTTAAGTAATTATGTTGCTTAAAAAAGATAATATTAGCATTTTTAAAATACTAATAACATAAAATGAAATACAAACATTTTCTCTATGTAAGAGCGATGAAGCTTATCTTTCACGAGCTGTGTAAAGTACTAAGTGGTTTAACATTGATAGGCATTGCTTAAAAAACCTCTAAAATAATGATGTAGTCCTACGTTATAGTAACTTTCTTAGCAAACTGTGCAGTATGGTTTAATTTTTGGCTTGTGACTTAAAACTTTTAAAATCAACTTGGTTTACAAAGCGAATAAAATTTCTGCAAAAAATTCTCACGGGAATATTCCATGGAATCCTCCTTGTCATTTTGAATTTATAATTAACATGAAATGCTGACAGGCAGATGAACTGATAGAGAGAAGGTGAACAAGGATAAAAAAAGAAATTTGAGATGTCCTACTAATAGCGGATAATTTTCCTAAATCGATCAGTTATCGAAAACTACATGTGAAATATTTTGAAGCAATTGTGCCCCCGAAGCATAAGTAGCGAGAAAAACGGTCAGAAAAGTATGGGGAGGCAGGCAGTGGGTACTCATTATTAGCGCGCTTGGCTACTGATCTAAGGGACCTGGGTTCGAGCCCCGGGTAAGGCATGGCTGTTTGTGTCGTTTTTCTGCTGAGGGCCTGCCATCCTCTCAGACCTTCTACTATGGCATATAAACTGACAGGCTCCTGTCAGACCTCTGTGGCAAGCAGCTGCTTGAGGGGGTATTTTTTTTTATCTTTTTTTATGCATACTTTTAAAGAATTCCTATAAAGACATTTTGACAAGCGGTATTCGGTGTCCAAAGAAGAACGAGAGCCTTTATTAAAAAAATCGCTCTTTGTATTTTTCTGGACAATGTTTTGTTCAAATACCGATTGTCGAATGACTGTAACGTTTCTTTCACAGCAGGGACGAATCTGAGTGTGTATGTGGGGGGGATTAAAGAGTCCCATACATCCCCTCCCCCTTTTGAGAATGCTAGTAAGGGTAATAGAGGCAAAAATCATTAAACTTCAATGCATTTCGTACATTTTTCAAGAAATTTTAAAACCTCTAAAGCGAAAGGAAAATGTTATATTGAAATGGAAATTCAGTCTCTTGCCCCTGCTCCCCCCCCCCTTGCATTTTTCTAGATCGATTGAGTTTCTTGCCCCCCTCCCCTATTCATTTTTATTCTAGATCCAGGCCTGTATGACAGTCTGTATACACAATAATGAGTACCCAGGAACATAACTTTTGTCTCACTGACTAAGCTTCGGAGACGAAATTACCTTAAAACATTTAAAATGCAGATTTCAACAAAAGATCCATTTATGGGGAGATTAAAAGCCATTAATGATGCATCCTGTCCAGTAGTATAGATATTTTAATCAGATACTCTTTTTCGATAGCTCTTAGCAAACCTATATACAAGAAACCTACCTATCATTCTTATTCAATTAATGATTTTAAATGATATAATCATTGACGTTTGAAAATCAAACTAGTCGTTGTTTTAAGAACTGATATTTCTGTAATTTGATTAACGAAAACTTTCCTATTACCAAAACATTTGACTTACACATTGTTTACTTTGTACCATAGCGCCGAACCGTTTTCTCTTATTTTCTCTAGTTAATTTCTGCGAATGCTGCGTTGAACGTGCGCTTCAATGTGACTTTCGGGTTTGCGTGTTCGAAGAGAAGCGATGAGATTTGAAGGTTACCCTGTCAAATATAGAAACACATCTGTTACAGTTGGGAAGAAATGAAACGCAATTGCAGTATTAAGAGCCTGCAACATGCAGTGAAAACTTATCTATTAATCAAAATTTCAATTACATCGTGCCCTACAAATCTTCAGTTTGCTGATCATGCAGTGCATCGTATACTTTTTGGTAGAACCTTTAGAACAAAATAACATATTATGTTGTAAATATTGAAAAGATAGAAAAAAGTGCAATGATATTTATCCTAATGATAAACCAAGTAATGTACTAAATACTCTAGAAAGTTTTAGACCTGTCTTAGAAGAATGGAATAAGTTTTAGCGGAGCGGGACGAAACGATGAAACGATCGTAATGAGTTTTATGCCAAGTGAAAGCTGGCGACTTGGTGATTGTTAGCTTTTATATACACTGGTTTCCATATATTAAGGAAAATCCCTGTGTTAAGGGAATGGGAAGCTAATGTCAAAGCTCTATAACTTCTAAAATAAGTTTTTTTTTTGTTTTGAAAAATGTGATTGCAGATAAAGATCTCAATCAAATAAATCAATATCTCAATTTTTCAACAATATTCGTTCAGTATTTAATGAGTTATGGAAATTTGAATATTTAACAAAAGCAATGCCAGTCTTAAGAAACTTATACAAAAACTGAAGAATAGTGAAAGAATTCTTTATACAAAGTTCTAAAATGCAAGCTTATTTTATAAAACACCTTGATATAATACTTATTACTTAGTTTTAATTAACTTCTGAAGTCAATTTTTGTGGCTGGCATTGTTATCGCTGAATATTCAAACTTCCATAATTCATTAAATACTGAACGAATATTATTGAAAATCGAGATATTGATTTATTTGATTGAGATCATTATCTGCAATCACATTTCATCAAATTAAGGAATCAGAATGCTTTTGCTATCTGCTTTATCTACAGTACTGTTTAAGCGTCTTCAGTTGTTTATCATATCCGTAATTGTAAAATTAAAAACAAATCAGAAAAAAAATCCAAAAACATACTTTTCTGACCCGTCTTGCTGATGAATTGTTAAATTAAAATATCTTAAAATTCCCTGCCTAACCTTCCTTTGCCCTTACAATTAGTATAGGTTTGTGATTCGGGAATGTTTCACAGTTAGAGAAATCGGAAATAAAAAAATAGTTAAAAAAGGTGATTTTTTTTCTTCTACTTTTCCTTTTAAGCCAAGAACCAAACCGTTATTCCAGTAGGTCCTTAATTTCATTATTCGATGCTTTATTTATTTATTTATTTTTTCAGGAATGTAATGCCCTCGAAACGTGAGGGCTACTCTTCAAAATTATCTAAAAAATAGCAAAACTACAATAGACAAGAGCACAATTTTACAGTTGTAAAGTGTAAGAAATTTTCACAAGTAATCAATAGTAAATACACCGAACTACCTGTTGACACAGAAATCAACAAATCAATAAATAGTTTTGCGGAAAAAATGAGTATTTGCCGATGCACGAAACCACCTCTCTCAAGATTCATGTCAGAATGTTCTAACCACTAAACTAACATCGGTTTCATCATTTATTCACTAATGTAATTTATAAATATACCCGAACTTTGATACTCATACTTACCAATGTTTTGAGCGTCAGGGAAAAAACGTAAAAAAGAAAAGAAACGACAGCGGACAAAACCATTACAGGCGTCCTCTTGTGGCAACTTCATTTTTAGGTTCAAATTGTACTGCAGAAAAGCTGACTTCCAGAGATTTGCATATAATATTAAAGCAATTAAAATTCAATTAAGTCACCAAATATTAAGTGAAAAATTAGTTTTTTAGTAGAATGCCAGTGATTGTCAAATATAAAAATATTATTTTGATGTAATAAGTAGGAAGCTCAAATGTACACTTTATAATGCAATATATACATTATTTTAAAACCAGCACTCATAATATTATTTACGTATCTAGAAAATAATTAAAATGCGTTGTTTTGCGCAAACAATCAACAGCAGTGCTTTCCTATAGAATTTTTATTGTGTACCTAAAGAATGTTCAAATCTTTACTAGTAAAGGATAGGAAAGAAGATATCAAGAGTGTGAAAGTGCCTTCTGTTGGCCATTTTCACTTAAGGGTTCAAATAATAATGCGAAGAAGCAAATGTCCAGGGGCACGATCTTACATTATTTCTATGGAGCTGTCCGCTCTTGATAACTTACACATTCTTTGTTCAGGGACTTTCATATTTTCACCTTATTCAGAGCAACATTGAATAAAGAAGTTGCATAGATGGCACCATGAGTGACAAGTGTTCGGGAGATAAGTCACGTTAATAAATAAATGACGGAAAAAGTGTTAGTTTACTGGTTAGAACACTCTGATATGAGTCTAGAAAAACGCGGGTTCGTGTCCTGCGCATAGGCAAAAGTATTTATTGATTTTTTTTTTACTTCTATTTCAAAAAAGATAACTCTGTGTTTAAACTATTGATGAATTACCTTTACACACCCTGCGCCTTTTTTCTCAGCATAAATTTTTATCTTGTATACAACTCGTTACAATTATCTCATGAACTTTCGAGATGGATGAAATAACAGTTTTAACAAATCCACAAAGACTATATATTGATCGACAAAAATCAATAAGCAAATGGCAGAAGAAAATAAAAAAAAATCTGGGCAAACAAAGGCGTGAATTCTAGAAATGCCCTAATAACAGCCCAAGTAGAGTGTTTGTTGTTCGAGGACTGCTTTTCGCATCCCAAATATATTTCCTCTCAGAATTGAATTATATTAATTTTGGAGGAAATTTAATTATCATTGTCATTGATTTAATTAAAACTCACGTTCTATATCTTGAATTAATTCAGTAATTAAGAACTTTGTGTTACGTCCTGATATCATGCTTCGATTACCCTTTCCTTAAAACGCACGTTCTCACAATAAAGTGAAGTAGAAATGTCACGATTTAATGGAATGCCAAGCAGAACCTTTAGATTAGATTTGCTCCTACAGAAGATATTTATCAGACGGGAAAACAAATCTTTTATCATCCCGAAATACCATTCAGAATATCTCTCCTAAACGTACAGGGACTCTATGAGATGGTTCATTGTAACAACATGCTTTGCACATTGTGTATTCAGACAGATATTCCCCGACACGTTCAGATATGTCTTAGATCTAATTTAGGATCTACTATTCTCAAGCACCAACACATCGAACACTTATGCTAATACGTAAGGCGAGAACGACACTTTCATAATGGCATTTGAGATCAGGGACACTGAAGAAGAGTTGTTGTAGACTATTGTGTTATAACCAAGGAAATTAATATATTCGTAAAGAAAACCTTCACCGTTGGTGTCTCTAAAGTACCGCTTTGGTGACCAACAGTGAACTTGCTGCACGCCCAAGCCAAGGGCTTTATGATTTTACCAGAACAGGAAACGAGGAAGTTGAAGGAAGTGACGTTGCAAAAGGAAATTCTTCTCTCGAATCGTAATTGACAGTGCAATATGAGGATGGTTTAACAAGTGAAAAATGTTGAGAGCGTGACCTCTCATCAAAGGAGAACAGAGTGTTCTTTAACGTGCACAGGGTATGGCTCTTTCCTGTACACGGTGCCACGGCTTAACATCTATCCGACGGACTGCGAGCTTTCCAAACCCATTAATATCCTCAAAGATGGCAGAAAGGGAATTAGCGGAGATAAATCTTAACAATAACACAATTGGGACTCAAAATTGAGAAGTGCAGATTATAAGACAACCTCTGTCTCTATTATTGTTCTGTAAAATCTGTCTATTTGTTTCCCGCATAAATTTATTTTATGAATGAAAGAAATATTATTATCATCCCATTCTCTCATATATTGGAGCCCTATGCGAAACCGATGAAACCAGGCCCGGATCTTGAAAAACATAGGGGCGCAAACGATGCAATCGAACTAGAAAAAGGTAAAGGGTAACATTCCCTCTTTGTTTTAGGGACTTTTAAAATATGTCATTAAAAATGCAAGAAATATGACCAAATTTAATAATTTTTTGCATCTATCACCCTTATTAGAATTCTTAGTGGGGATGACCCCTTGTCATCTTTCAGATCTATCCCTGCTGAAGGGTAATCTGTATTTTTTAGGTTCGAATCCCAGCTAGGTTAGCGTTAAGATTTATCTCCGGAAAATTCCCCGCTCTACACACGGTCAGTAAGGGACACCGATGGGCTTGGAAAGGCCGCTGTCCGTCGGATGGAACATTAGGTCGTAGCTCCTTGTGCGGGAGAGTCATACCCTGTGCATGTCAAAGAACACGCTGGATGGCCTTGACGGGAGGCTACCATCTGTCTCCCAACAGCTGTTCAGTGGGTACCCTTCCCCAACCTTCTCTGAGCTTTCGGGTCCATATGACCTGGCCATTTAGCCCATGGTGTGCAAAAAAGTGCCGCTCAGAGGTAAAACAACCCAACCTAACCCTGCTAAAGATATATATATACTCGGTGATCTCAGTGATTGTCTTATTAGGCATAGTACCATGTTATGCCAACAGTAACTCAGATACAGAATTCAGCAACTTCCTAAATGAGATTTTATGTAGAAGAAGACACGACTAAAAATAATTTAAAGATCTCAATCCAATCTATTTCATTCACGATTTTCAATAATATTCTTTCGGTATTTAGAGAGTTATCGAAACGGCAATATTTAACATTGCCTGTTTAAATAATTGCTCTAAAATGTTAACAAGAACAAATTAAAACGAAAGCCATAACCGTTATTTTAAACTTTACTAAAACGTGTAAGAGCAATTTTAGCACTGAGCGCAATAATTACTTAATTTTCGCCAATACTCATTTTTTTTTCTGTAGCAGGGGCTAACTTATTAAATGTTTTTGCTTTTTTAAGTCTTTAAATATCGAAAGTATATTGTTAGAAATCGAATTTTAAATACATTTGATCGAGATCTTTAAATTACCTTCAATCAGTTTTTTATAAAAAGCTTACTTAAAAAGTTACCAAATTCTGTATTTGAGTTATTATTGATATAAGGCGGAACTCTAATAAAATGGTATATCAGTGTAATTCTTAATGTTTTAAATATCTGCGATTTCAAATTTAATAAAGTTTAATCTAAGATCAGGAAGCTCTATTTTAAATAGTTATCGATATCCCATTTATTTTGTACTCTTGATGATATAGCGATTAATTAGGAGCGGATGGATTCAGTAACTACATTATCTCTATAGTTATAATACCAATGTTCGCTTAGAAATAAGACAAAAGTGAAAGCTTCCACCAAAATTTCTTTTCTATTTCAAACGTAGGGTAATCGTGGTTCACACAAATTGATTTACAGAGTAATATCTGATCAATATTAAGTGTAACACCAAGATGTCAAAATGGATCAATACCATCATATACTGTATGAATGATATTTTCATATTTAAGTTGCTTAATACAAGTCACTACTTTCCTTAGAAATCTAACGTTGTTCTAAGTTTAGGAAGACAAAGAAAATACGAACATTTTCACTTCTGCTGTCGGCGGAGTTTACTGAATACTGTTCAGTTTGCTTTACTGCGGCTAATAAAAGTTCTCGAATTCGCCTTCCTAGAAAGAGTTTTACGACACGTAACGCAATCGCACGCTTCCGGTGCGGATTGATAGCGTAGTGGTGTCATCTGCTTATCCTAGCGTGGCGCGTTCATCGCAACATTCCCTCGCTCTGAAGCACTTTTATGCCATCCGTATTGCCGTCAACTTCCCTTAAATTCTAGCTGAAACAACACGGGAGCAAGGTTAGTATTGCTGTTTAGCTCGGCGCTATCTTCTGTCAGCAACGTATGATCCTTTTCCGTCACGGGGTTTAACTGCCAGTGAAATGAAATGATGGATCGCCTGGGGATACAGTTAGAGTCCTAACACTAATCTGGTGTCTGGAACAGTTTCGTTACAATATTCGCAAGCGTTGTTTCAACTTTAAGTAAAGTACGAGTGAGTAGTTTAATTATTATTTGAGCGAGAGAAAAGTGAAGGAGTGAACAATTAAATTATTTAGAACAAAAAGGAAGCTTTTTGTAAAATGTATAATTAGAATTAAGTTTTTTTTCTCTTTGATACTAGTAAAAAGTTAAAAATCCTTCAAAGTTTGAAATTTGCATCTAATATTTGTATATAAACGATTGTGAGTGATTGACGGCTAACTGACTAACTGACTGGCAGGGGATCACTCTATATTCTGACTATGAGACAGAAATGGTAGAGCTCTGAAAATTTAACCCTAGAGGTAATCCGGGTCGTAGATCTCAGTAAAAATCCGAAATGTGGCCTCCGAAGTCTCTTTCAAGGTCAATAGAGGTCAGGTAGAGGACAAACCTTGTTTACGAGGACTAGAGACATGAAAATTGGTGTCTGGAGGTATTACGGGTTGCACATGTCGGAAATGTTATGAAATTTCGAATACGAAGGGTGCTTCGAGGTCAAAGGCCAAATTTAGATTTATTGGTGATAGAAAGCTGGAAATTAGTTCCTGAGAGTCTCTGGAAAATGTCTTGAAGGGATGTATTCGATGCTCTGCAGTCCTCTGAATTTGTGCATGTGCATCCATCCCGTAACAGTTCTTGCGATGACTCCTTTGAGGTCATAGGTCAGATATAGATCTACCGCTGCTAGAGGGTTAAACATTGATGTCTGTGGGAAATTCGAATCGTAGATCTCAGTAATTTTCCCAAATTTTGGATACAAATCCAAAATTTGGGAAATTTTTTTTTTTTTGCGGCACACCTAAAAAAGAATAAAAGCAAACTCTATATAATCGTCATTATATTTGCGCTTTGTTGAAGTCATCAGCCTGGTTTTACTTGAAGATTTGCTCTCGTTCTTTAAATCATAACTCGGTGTTTGTTTTAAATATTTGTCCATTCTATGTCTTGAAATAATCAAAAATTAATACCAAAATTTGGAAAAAGCTTGATAAATACTTACAAGATCCCAGTTGATAAAATCTGAAAGATTTTTATTAAAGCACGTCGATAGCACGTCGATATTAAAGCACGTCGATAACACAAGTCAAGTCAAAATGAAATCTTTGGAATATCTAGTGTCAATTTGAAAATCTCTCGCGGCACCCTACTGTGCCGCGGCACACAGTTGCGAGACACTGCTCTGGGTATTTTTGAGGTCAAAGGTCAAATTTTAATACATTAAAATTATATTTTAAAAATTTAATATATTTTATATTTGGCGAATTGGGCTATTTCAGGCGGTGGAACTTAGAAATGCGAGGATTTTCCAGATCCGGTGTCTCAATCAAGGTCAAATAAGGGTCGAGTGACGCTCTAGAAATCAAAAGTTCCCGAAGGCACCGATTCAAGTATACATGGTGATTTTGTTTCATTACAATTTTGGGCAATCTGAAGAATGTAATGTCAATAAATTATACCCTGAGCCCAACCAATATAAAGAGTACACTATCCTCTGAATTAGGAGGACTCTTTGACCTCCTATGTATAGGAAGTGGACAAGTGATCGATTCGTTTTCTCTCTGCACCCTATTTGTTGCTTTGGGATTTGACAGAATACGATTTATTGCGATCTCTTATTCACCGACAGCAAAATGTAGCTTATCATTTAATGGTAAATTCGGACGGGCACTCATTGTGCTAATCAATTATAAAAATAAAAGTGTGTGAATTTCAAAGGCATGTATATATTTATTCCCTTGAACAAAATTCACTTCCTCTTTTGATTTCCTCCATATCTGCGCCCCGTGTGAAAGAGAGCCATATAATGTACATGTTAAAAAACACCCTGAATTGCATTAACTGGAGTCTTCCCTCTCTCTTAGCAGCTGTCCAGTGCATTCCCTTCCTCTTCCTTCTCTGAGTCCTTGTGGTTCTTGTGACCTGGCCATTTAGACAATTGTTCACAAAAAACAACACAATCGAATTCGTCTCCTCTGGACAAAATTATGCTTACCCACTAATATGTAGATAAGTGGTGTATATAGGACATGTAGTATGCAGTCTGGATATTTTATAGTGCACTACGAACAGGAGGAATGCCGCTCTGATATCTATTTACGAAAATTCATTCGTAAAATATTTGTATAAAATATAAATGTATTGAATTCGTTACATTATTTTATTGTCAACCACGAACATATTTCACATTTTTATTCAGTTATTACAATTATACGGGGATAATTTCATCCCTTGTACTTCTGATGGCTACACTTTTTTCAGGAGTCTATTTTGATTCAGACGGTACTGCGCCAGGCTATTAATCTGAAGTTAGTAAGTCTGAGTCCTAACCGTGCCTCCGTTGAGATTTATATCCTTTAACCTTCACTTTGAACTCGGTGTTAAAAAGCAACAGATGGACTTGGAAAGCCACTGGAACACCATATGTAGGATGGAACGTTCAGCTGTTGTCCAGTGCACTGGGGAGCTATATCCTTTGCTCGCTATGGGCAAGTTAAAGGACACACTGAAGAGACTTGTTGGTAGGTCCTAAAAGCTACCTTGGATGTTATCTACCCAATTCTGAGACTTTGGGCTCCTTATGACCTATCCATTTAGTCCACTGTATGTAAGCAAGAGACACTCAGAGGTAAAAATCCCAATCCTGTGAGGAAGCTTCGCAACTTCTGTACTGTCATTCATTTATTATTATACAGATTTCATTGTGCCCAGGGAGCACTGAGTGGAGCTATAGATTCTAAGAAATAATCTGTGAATTCATTCATTTATTATAATAAAAGTTTAATTCTACTTGAAAACATGAAGTATAGCTTTGGGATCTGTGAATCTTACGCTTAGCATTTAAAATATATGTAAAATAAAATATACGGTAAAATACCGATATTCACTAACTAATCTTTTTGAAATCAAGCTATCTCTGTAACTAATATCATCGTGTGTTAGAATTGCATGTGACATTAGTCAGTATTTGACATTCCCGTTTGAACCATGGAGCCAGATCCCGTTAGGAGTTCGGTGTCAGTAGTATTTCAGACAAGTATTTTACAGACAAGTAGCAAATTGTCAACCCCGATGAAAGTTATTATCTATCTTTGAAAGTTTGTCTGTCTGTTTAGTCAAGAACTATTGCAAATGGCTAGACGTGATCACACTGTTAAAGACATCCAAAGTCAGCTCTACCAAAGCATTATCATAAGCAACGTAACCCATAACAATTGCCGCTAATATTCATATAGGTTTGTAGTAAAAAGTGATGGATTTGAATCGGCTTCTATTGAAAATAAGGGCTTGTTTTTTGTTAATGCAAAACAGTGCCAAGGAGGAAACCCTTATGCGAAATTTTGGACCAAGAATTCAAGCATTTAGTCTAAAATTATTTTAGAGCTTATAGTTAAATATAAATAGTAGTAGCAGTATCTTCTAAATTGCATCTAATTGTAGCTAAATATGATACATATAATGTATTTTATAGGTGAGGAATCGTTTTGGCTGCTACGACGAGACTATGGAGAATGGTGATCGACTTATACGAAGATGCAATTGGACAAGATTCCTCCGGGTGTCCTCCACATTCAGTACTAATGTCAATGTTCTTGGCTCTCTCGTTAATGGCGAACCAATGTATGAGGTTTTAAGGACCATAGAGCCAGATACTGAACTGCTGGTGTACTTTGAAGACACGGAACGAAACAATCTTCATATCTGTTCAATTGAAGATGCCCCACTTGCGTTTCAAGGAACAAAATTCAGAAGCACTAAAGACATTCTACAAAGTAAGTATAAATTTAATGGCAGTAATCTCCTGTTAGAGCAGATGAGGAACTACATTAAGTAAATGATTGCCGATTATATTGACTAATAAAATAAATGACTGTTTTTAAAATTGATATATTACTTTCCTGATGTTCTCCAACAATTTCGTATTCTCAAAAATGTACATGGACTTTAAACGGTTGGAAAGTACTTCATTAAGCCATGCAAATGAATGAATGGTGAAGATTTTAGATAGGAGAAGAAATGATGTCAAGATGGTGATCGGAACAGAAAGTAACATAATGATTATTTGGTGTTCTCTCAACATAAAATGTATTAACAAAGAATTAATATTCGTATTTGATACTTGATCGTTGGGATATTTCATTTCTGACGTCTCTTGACAGCTGACTAGTGAGTCTCCTTCCCCTCTCCTACTTTGTGTTATTGAGATACTTGTGACCTAACAGTCATTCTGTGAATATCAAAATACAACTTAATCCAGTGTGCTTCAAGAATACAACTTAAAAGTAAAACAACTCAACCGAAGACTCAGTACAGAATTACAGAAGGGAACCCTTTGATGTAAGAAAAATCTTAAGGGTTTTAGATAAAAATAGGAATTTTGAAAATTAGTCATTCTCCATGTTCATTGCAAGTACAAAGAAGTTGTCTTGATCCATACCTATAGAGTTTATAAGAGATGTCATGAGTTTTATCTAACGTTTCAACGTCTAAACCTATGCGCAAAGATGGTCCCAAAGTATAAGGTCTTATTCCATGAGGACAGAATATATAGAATGGGGAATATCACGACTCAGCAGAATGAACTCCAAATTCGTCATTAATGCTTAAGTTACGACTGAGCAACAGTGATACAAATAGTGATTTTAGAATATATGTTGAGGGGGCCGAATATTGACCAATACTCTCTTTTTGCGTCATCACAATTCAAGAGAGCTAAGGGAATCTGTGATAAGTTATCGAAATAAATGTTTTAGTCACTCATTGGGAAATGTTATCAATTATGCCTAACATTTTCTCTAAAGAGAAATATGTTTCGAGACACTGCTTTCGGAAATAAGTAACATTTGCTGCATTCTTTATTAATTACAAAGATAACAACAATTATTATTAAACTACATTTCTCTTTAATTTCCCAGGAGATACGGTATTACTTACTAATACCTTCTTTCGTGATCGGGCAGCGATACCTTTCTACATGGAACGTATACAAGCACATCACAAAGTACTCCGAAATACTCATTTCAAATAAATTGCGTTTTTTACTTGAATAACCAGAAATACTATGAATACATGTAGGTACAATCGGCGAAGCTTAGTGGAAGCAATTGAGGCAATGAAACTGCGCAGTTGACGAAATGATGATTCTCGTAGATCATTGGCTTATTGAGCAATTAGTCATTTTTCAATCAACCAATGATCTGCGATGCAATTGTTGATTATGACACTATTGGCTAATTGACAAGCAACTGATAATTCTGTAAATCAATCATTTTTAAGAATCATTGATGACTGAACTGCGCAGTCTCAAGATCTCAATTGCTTCCATTAACGCTTTGCGCCTTGTATACTCACACTAACCCGACATAGACAAGCATTCGAATGATCTCGCCAGCAGTTTCCCTGATTCGAACTCGAGATCTTCTGGTAAGAAGCCAATTGCTCTACCAGTTAAGCTAGGGCAGTAAAGCTTTCATGCTTTTCCTATGTAAGGTTATACCGGTGCCTACGTAATGGGAATGCCTGCCGATTTCCGTGATTCTCCATGTTAGCAGGCGCGCACATGAGGGCAGCACCGTTCCGCGGTAAGCTAACCTACGTTAATGGTAAGTATATAGCGATCTGGTCGAAGTCATATGATAAAGAATGAGACAGATGGCTAATCAAGTAAAATAAACTAGAATCTTTCTCAGAGATACAAACGGGAATAATGAATCCTTAAATACTAGACGAATGCTGTTGAAAATCGAAATTTAAATAGAAAAAGTTACAATCTTGAAAGTAAGATTCCCATTCACATAACACAAAAATTCTCTAATATTTTGTTATGGCAGTGTAACTCAGTTCCATATATTGTAAAGATTTCTGCTATTCCAAAATATTATTTATTCAAAAGTGAATAAATAATATTTTTTTTTACAATTACTCATGTCATCGTTACGTTGCCGACATATTGATGTAGCCACCTGTCTTGCAGGTCCAGTTTGGAATAGATTCGATAGAAACTGAGTTTCGCTTATGCAAAACATCATACAATACTGCATCATCGTTCAGACTTCTAGTTAAAAACAGCAGAATGTAGACAGAATAGTAAATAATCACATATGAACAAATCCGTATCAGAATCCAATTTTGAAGCAAGCGGTAAACAGCATACTAACCTATACATCTGCGAAGAAAGTAACGAGCAAAACAGCGGATCGCCAGCGCCAAGCGGACGAAAATGTAACTACCGCTGCTGTCGCTTCACGTCTTGAAATCGGCAGGCATTCCCATTACGTAGGCACCGGTTACACATAGTAAGTATACATATACATGATGCATTAAAAATTGACAAATCTCCCGTTTGTTTTAACACCGCATGATAAAGCCCCAACCATATGAATTACTTGGAAAAGAGCAGCCTGACTCCTTTCTTCATAACCTTACTTAGACAATCGTGAAAACCCTTAACTTAACTGATCAAGCAGCCTACTCGTAAATAGGAGGTTCCGATTTCGAGTTCGGGAGCAGAATAATATGGTATTTTTCAAGTTTTCTTCTCGCTTATTAATATCGTAGCTTTACAAGTTTGAGTTTCTTTTCTGCGATATATAGCGAGTTCTCTGTGAGTTTCCTCTCTATTATATTCCTGTTCAAAAGAATGCTTTTAGAGAATTCTGTGCGTTTTATACGCTCAGAGTGTTAAAAAAATGCTTACATCGTGATGTCGAGAATTAACCTGAAAACATCAAAATAATGGATTCCGTTTATTTATCTCTTACGAAAAGTTGTCCCCTCAGTTATTAAAGCACGTGTCAAGGAAAAGAGGAGGCAGAATTGGCACTTAACACTCTTTCCATGCTGTGGCACTTTCCATTAATTTGCATGATGTAGGAGTTAATAACATCGTTTAGTGTTAGCTAATATAGTCGTGAGAAAGTAATAGCTTTTTATATCATATTGAATCATTTTCACAGAAGTTGGAAGTTTGCTTACTAAGAGAAAGTTTTCTGTAATTGCGATCGCGTTGATTATACACGGGGAATTTAAGCAAATGTGAAGATTTATTTCATCACCAGCCTTTCCTGTAATTCAAACTCGAGATTTCCTGGTTTTGTGGCTAGTATCCTAGCCCCTTGAGCTTAGATGTAGAAAATGCTGACAAGTTACAAATGAAGGCTGACATGTTTGATCTGATGAGAGATGGGTTTGACGTGGTTGAGTATAATTTTCCAGGATTGTTATATGTTATCCAAAGGGAAGAAGTGGGGTTATAACCCCCTCCACCAACACCATCACCCATTGTAGGAAACTCATCGACACTGCAGGTCACAAACGCAAGCTCCTTTTTAATTTTTCCCGATGTTAAATTCAGAGTATTGGAAATATACAGAGTATTCCGGGGATTTCCGGAAGCACTCTCCTCAAATATAAAAAACATCACATTGAGTGTTGTACCTGTACATTCCCCCATTCAAGCAGTTTCATCGGAGGCCACCAGACAAGACGGCGCACTGCAGCATTTCCTAAGAGATATTACGGAAGTTCTTAGTGCAACATTTCCTGACACATGCATTAACAGGGGTGGTCCAGTTCTTGGTCATTAAGAAGCCCTGATTTGACAGCCCTTGATTTTTTATTCTGGGACTTTGTAAAGAAATATGTTCACATGGACAACATTTGAGAGCCAGAATAAGAGGAGCAATTGAGCAAGTAGGAAGAGATATGTTGGTCTCTATGTCAAAAAGTGTAATGCAGATTGTACATTTCGCTAATTATGTCCATACACAAAAACTTACTTATTAACTTCGGAAATCAGAAGTAAGTAAAAAACGTATTACTATAATTAAAATTAAGCCACAAAATCAAAAAGTGCAAAAAACTACCAGGGCAAATTAAAACTAGTGTTGCTAAAAAAATATGCTAATATGTTCAACCAAACCTCTAAAATCATTTTAGGTGAACGATCACAAATGGAAACAACCAAAAGCTACTACTTTAATAATCACAAGAGCAAAATTATATCAATTTCAAAATAAGCTCAAAATGACCAAAGAAAAATAAGCATCAGCAGAACATAAACCAGTGATGTAACTTTATTTAAACTTTCTTTTATTTCCTACCGGGGTATAGGTCTCGAAAGACCTGGCATTCCAGCATCGAAGACTTACCCAAATAAAAACAGCTATTATGTTCACAACTATTTGAGGTAAACTTCAATTAAACTATTACTTTCTTGAATATGTATATTATTTTCATATGCATTGGTTCTCTAAACCTCACAATTATTTTTTGAATATTCTGTATATATATATGTGTGTGTGTATATATATGCATAAATTACACGAGTATTTATGGATAAAAAAATTTCAATGTGAATTCCAAATGGAATGTAGCAAAACAACATCCTCATCATAACTTCAACAAAGACAAATTATTGTATTCATTCAATACCTACACCTTAATATTAGACAAAATAAAGCCCAGTCATAAAAGAATCGTCTAAGCGTGGCAACGTTTTCTCGATGTGTCAGCATTCAATGCAAGATGGAAATTCTTTCAATAGATTACCAGCCATCTGCTTCCATAAACAAGTGTCCGTTCGTTCTATTTTCCTTCCACGACTAGCATTACACAAAGCCTGGCAGTTTTCATGTCTCCAAGTTGCAGCAGCATTCCCAAAGTATCAGCTAGTCTGGCCAGGATCGATAATTCTGGTTGGTGTGAGTCCGATACTCGGCAGGTCCGTTAAAGCACATTTCAGAAATCCCACTTTCTCATTTTGACTCCCGCAAAGCGTGGGTAGGAGATGATTGACTGTAGTGAGAGCGTCGACAGGGGCCCTGTTGCGACGCCGAATTGCTCTTAGCAACGTTCTCCGCTTTGCTGCTCTCCGTCGAGAGTCCTGTGAAACTCCAACGACGACTGCGGCCAGCACAAAAATAATTATAACAACAGAATGGTTCTGTGGGTCGACGGCTTATCGTGTCAACAGGTGAGGAAAGAGTTCTGAAGATCTCCCTTTCTCTCCAACTGATGGAAGTTGGTTCTCGTTCAGAAGAATCTGCAACGCTATAAATTGGGGGATTTTCGGATTTAGCGGAGTCTTCCAATAAGCTATTTGTTTTCCTGAGTACTAGATTTCTAGAATGATTCTATAATTGGACGCCGATTTGAAAGGGAATAAAAGTTTGATACATTCTTCTTACGATAAATGTAATCTATTTCATTGTTTCAAGGAATCAAAGTCTTGAAGGTTGCTGAGAAAAGCACAGTCGTGTTACATTGCACTATCAAAATATTAGAGAATTTTTTATTTTATGTCGTTAGGAATAAATTTGCTCATTTCCACCATTTTGCACCAAAAGTGCCGCTCAAAGGTAAAAATCCTAACCCAAATATACATTAAAGGCATTCTAGAAATGTTTTCGCATTCTGCTTGTAATAAGAATTTTGCTTAAAAATGTACACAATACGTTTATATATCTTATTGGAAATGATTTTCTTTCGCACAAATTAGTTTTATTTGTTTTTGAAATTCGAAAATTTTAATATGATAATAATAATATCAAACGGGTAGTGTCGGAAACGGCTGTCAGTGGTACTTTAAATGATTGATTACATGAGACTTTTAAATTGATTACTTTAAAATGATTACGTTTAATTGATTACTTTTAAATGATTGATTACATGAGGCTTGCATGAGCATGAATTGGCAGGTATGCTAACTGTTGTAAGAATGCTGATTCGCTATACCCAACTGAGACCAGCAGGATGGTTTAATGACCTGAGTAGTAGCATAAATGAGAGTTCTGGGTCAGTAAATGGGTCCAAAGAATTCTGTGAGATTCATGGGAAAAGTTATGGGGAGTGAGGTAAAAAGTATGTTTCTTGTGTTTTTTTGTAAAAATATGTGTGGAAATTGGAAAAAACGGGGCAATTTTTAGCATGTGAAAAACTAATTTGTTTTTTTGGGGGGGGAAGATGAGGTTTAAAATTTGTGAATTAGTTTAAATGGATTAGTTTGAAATGAGGTGTGTGTATATGTGATAAGAAATGATGTCGTTTGTTGAGTTATCGTACATTTACTGGATTATTCGTTGTAAAAGCCATGTAAATCGGTGTTCCTTGTGTTTTTTTCTGAAAATATGTGTGAAAATCGAAAAAAAAAACCGGTTGTTTCATGTGAAAAAAGCATTTTAAGTTTTTTGGGCAGACGAGATTTAAACTAATTTGTTTAACTAATTCTCAGAAAAAAATGAGGTGTGTGTGAAAGAGATAAAAACGATGTGGTTTGTTGCGTTATCATACACTTCAATGGATTATTCGGTTGTAAAAAGCCAGGTAAATCGGAGAATTTGACAAATTCAGACAGTGTTGAGAAATTTGTTTGAAACATATGACAAAATCAATAAGTAAAATAACTTTTTCGGGGGGTCTGATGAAAAGATAGACTTTGAATATCTGTGAATGTATGAAGAGAGGGTACTAGATGAAAAAAAATAATTTTCGGAAGTGAAAAGTGATTTAATTTAATTTTGAAACAATTAGAAAGAATTTGAAGTGAAAAATGATGTAGGTTAGAATAATTTTGAGAATGTGTGAAGTTTGTAAAGAGAGAAGAGTTTTATGTTATCGTGTTAAACGGAAATCAGTCTCCTCAAAAGAACAATGGGCTCGAAGTAAAACTCTTATTAAGCTGAACCTCAGAATTAAAGTGAAGCTGAAAAAATACTGGTTCGGGAACATACATATTTTATTTAAACGTGCAAATAGATGTAGAATTCGTAATGATGGTATTTAAAATAGTTTTTTTTATCCAACAACTAAAAGTTTTCCCTCTAATGGTTGTAAAGTTGCTTTTCGTTCTGAGACAATTACGCAATATACGTGGTATAATTCATTTGGTGGTCTATTTAATTTAAACCGTATTTCGATGTCAGCAGTTGCTGATAATTCATGTAGACGTGATTCGTATTTGCTGACATCGAAGTGGAATATCGGATACAGTTTCATAAATCATGGTAACTGACTTGTGTACCCAAATCGATATCCATATTTTTTGCAGCTAAAAAACTGTTGTAAACTCGCGCATAATCTAAACTGTTGGGTTCAAAGTTGCACTCGAATTCTTGTTCCGGAAACTGTTTGCTATTCACTCTGATTTGAATCCGTTCTAGTAAATATAAATAAATAAATACCCCCTCAAGCAGCTGCTTGCCACAGAGGTCTAACAGGAGCCTGTCAGTATATGCCACAGAAGAAGGTCTGAGAGGATGGCAGGACCTCAGCAGAAAAAACACATACATCCAGGGGCTCGAACCCAGGTCACTTAGATCAGTAGCCAAGTGTGCTAACCACTCGGCCATGGGACGGTTCCGTTCTAGTAACATGTGATCAAATACCATATTGTTTCTGGTTTGATTATTTAATCGGTTAGACTTTTGTAAGACGACATAAAGATGGACGGGTTTATTTTGAGTTGTAGTAACCCGCCAACTGACATGAGAGTGAATTCGAGTATCAGATTTGTATAGTTTGCACGATTCCCAAAAGATTTCATGTGGATTGCCGCTTGCTAACTGAGATTCTAGTTTTGCAAGTACTTGTAGTGATGGTTCCGCTTTTGGAATAAACCAAGATACGTGAGATATTTCAAATTTATACAACGTAGCCCCAACTCTCTGAATAATGTCTTTGTCGTCACTTTTTTCTAGTTTTATGGTATGTTTTACACCGTGAAACACTTTATCCACGTCTCGGCAGAATCCAAACAGCCGATTCAGTGGTAAGAATAAACTTACATTTTGACTATTTTTTGTAATTTCATATCTGTCCAAGAATCCTTGATTGAATTCAGGATTTTTCATCAACGCTTGTGCAAAATCCTTTATCTTATTATTCGTATCCAGTTTATCTTCGCCTCCATCGTACAAATACTTATTCATTTTCGAACTGTCTGCAGTATCTTTGAACCACATCATACCTGTGGCAGCACTGTGTGAAAAGTCTTCGGTAAAATTAATTAAATTTTGAATCGTGATCGTCATTCCTGGTAATTCAATATCTTCCAATTCTCTGTTTTCTATATAATATTGAGCTCTCTTAAAAATGTTGTACCCGTTATTGACCATCGTAAATACATCATTGCCGCCGATATCAGATCCATTTAATTTCAGTTGGGTTGGTGGGTTGTTTTACCTCTGAGCGGCACTTTTTTGCACACCATGGGCTAAATGGCCAGGCCACATGGACCACGAAGGCTCAGAGAAGGTTGGGGGAGGGGACCCACTGGAACAGCTGTTGGGAGACAGATGGTAGTCTCCCGTCAAGGCCATCCAGCGTGTTCTTTAAAGTGCACAGGGTATGGCTCTCCCGCACACGGGCCACGGCTTAAGGTCCCATCCGACGGACGGCGGCCTTTCCAAGCCCATCGGTGTCCCCTACTGACCGTGGGCAGGGCTGGGAATTTTGCGGAGATAAATCTCAACGCTGACCCAGCTGGGATTCGAACCTGGGAACTACAGATTACGAGCCTGGCGCGCTACCGACTGAGCCACCCCCGCCCCTCTAATTTCGGTATTTTGCCTCTGATGTGTATATAACTGTTGTGCGAATGTAGGAAAACGTCCATATCTTTGGTAAATATTTCGTATTTTTCGAGATTTTTAACATTAACATTGGTTTCCCGATATTCTAAGTACTCATATTTTGTCGTGGAATTATCGTCTATTGAGTCTTCGAACAAATTCCAGTAAGTAGCTTCAACGTTCATCCTATACTTACTTTATGATTTTTAGGCCATTTCCATATATTAACTGATTAAGAGTATTTCTGCTCTTAGAGGATATTTTTTCGTTTTTTCGAACGATAGGCGACGGATTT
This sequence comes from Ryuthela nishihirai, assembly GCA_038380435.1. Classification (NCBI taxonomy): domain Eukaryota; kingdom Metazoa; phylum Arthropoda; class Arachnida; order Araneae; family Heptathelidae; genus Ryuthela; species Ryuthela nishihirai. The sequence goes on along the minus strand of JAWZYU010000018.1, from coordinate 54,785,606 downwards.
GTATAAAATATTTTAATTCACTTTCTCAGTATCTTCATCTTTATTTGGGTCTGATGTGTAACATATAAGTCACGTTTTCCTTGTTCAAGTCAATAATAAAGTTATTGTTCTGATCGGTTACTTTCATTCTAACATTGTAAATGTAATCAGTTTTATTCAGCGGTAAATATATGGAGAAGAATGGATGTGTGTCGATTAAACTGCCAGGCGGTGTTTGAGGCACGAAACTGAACAACACGTCGCTGTTCTAATTATTGAGATAGGAAGATTCGACAATAGAACAGTGAATTAGAATGCGATCGACCCCTCTCGTTATGTTGGGTGGGAACTTTCCTTCGTTTTTTGCTGCATCGATAATTTTCGATTCGAACCGTAGTATTTCTCGCAACTTTCCATCAGAAAAATCTATTTTATATCCTCTTGCCTAACGAAAAACAAATCTTAATGTGGGGAGGTTGCTTTCTAGTATTATAGTGCTAGGATCCCCAAAGACATTTTCAAAACATCATTAAATTCGTCTATATCGTACATTCCATTCGGGAAAATTATTTTATTCCATTGCCTTCACTTGAAGTATTTCAGAGTGTTATTGTTATATTTATCACTGATGTTGTACCAGGAATACCACATATTGCTACCGATCAGTGCTATCTCATATTCACCATTGAGTGTGATCGGCGTTTCATAATTAATTTCCAAATCTTCGGGGTTGTATGCCGTAATACTAGAGGAATTGATAGTTAAAAGTACCATCTTTATTAGTATAGTGTAGTACTATATAACACTTACATGCTGGTTGTTACCAACAATTCATTCCTATCGTTAGGAGTTTGTTCACACTGATACAGTACATCATATGGGCTTATGTTATTATTCCTTCGTTTAATGTAATAGATGCAATAGTAACCGCATTTTACAGAGTAATTTCCTTGAATTTGCAGAGAGTTATACATGATCGGCTTTGAAGATGTAAGTAAATAATGTTTTATTTCTTCTGGTGGCGATAAACCGAATGGATCAAAGTACTCGATGTAAGGTAACTTCGCATCATTGAAATAAGCTACGCAATGAGTTCCTGAACCATGGGAAACGTCAAAGTTCACTATACCATTTTCATTCTTGAATATTTTTGTTGGCAAAGAATCGATAGAGTATACACCACGAAATCCTATTTCGTTTTCATTATATTTCCGATATCTAAGTTACTTAATGGCTCTTTTTTTTAATCCCTGAGCTAAATTGCAACTTTCTCTGCCAGTAAAGAAGATATCGTCAAGGTCAACGAACTGGATCCCGACATGCAAAATTCAATTGTTTTCGGTGATTTCGTAACGGAAAGAGATCAAAAACTCATCGAAGAATTATTCGTCAGAGGAAGGAAAAAGAACATATCATTGCTTTACCTAACACAGAGTTACTTTTCGACTCCAAAAGACATTCGACTACAGTGTAATTATTTTATATTCTTTAATATGCAGAACAAGAGAGAAATGTTGCAGATACAATTGATCATGCAACAGAAATCAGGAAAGATATTTTTATGCAGTTTTATGCATATGCAGTTTCAAAATCACACGATTTCTTATTAATCGATAAAAAAATCAAGCACATGCCTCTCAAGTACAGAAAAAACTTTGGTAAATAAAGATGAATAACTTAACAAAGTTTGGCGTCATCAGCTCTGAAACCGGCTTCGAAAGAGGACCAGCGGTAATTACAGGTGTCGGTTTTAAATTGACACACGATGGGGACTACGACATGAGTAATAAAAAAATTGAGAAATGTAGCCAATCCCGAAGAGGGTTCGGACTCTGTGACAAAACAATATCTGCAACAAGAGTCTATAACACTGAATCACACGAGAAATTATGACGCAAATACTAAAAGAATATCGAATATAGGCAGACCTGTAGAAAATGGAGATGCCGCTACCATTCAATACGTTAATAATAGTTCGTAAATTTTTCGGAACAATCGCTACGATCAGCGAAATAAATAAATAATCAATGTTACTGAACCAGATGCAGATTCTGGAGTAGTTACAAAACGATATTTGGAAAAAAGAGCACTTTGCAATGACGATGATAATTACGATGCAAGCAATAAACGAATTAAAAATCTTGCAGAACCGATCGATTCATCCAATGCCACTACGAAACACTACGTCGACAACTTGACCACTGTTCAAAATAGTCCAATGAATAGATTGGTGAGAAATAAAGATGGGATTTACGTTCCACGAAGCATTGAATTCGACGGGCATAGTTTCAATGCAGAAAAACAAAGCAAATCCTTGATATTGCCGATCCCGAGTAGGATTCTGCTGCTGTAACTAAGGGATATTTGGAAAAGTCGCATTAACAGGCGAAGATGTCTTTAATGCGAACAATAAGAGAATAGGAAATCTCGTGGAACCGAGGCACAACAGAAATGCGACAACAAAAAGTTACGTTGATGGCTTGACAAAGTTAGATCCTAACCCATCCAATTCTCTATTGAGAAATGAAAATGGACTTTTTGCATCAAGTGGGAGCAGTTTTAATGGCGATGTAAAGGGAAAACGAATTACGAATGTTGGGACCCCAATTGTAAACAATGATACTGCTACAAAACTATACATTGATAAAAATACTGTAATTTGCCTTACCTATGGTGATAAAGAAGTGAAAAAAGACATATTGCAGTCTCATCCAATTATACAGATAAACACAAAATTCGACCTACTAACGCCACATATTTTCAAAGATAATTACCATCTATGCATTTCTAATGGATATATAAGCAAGGTAATCTGCTGCACAACAAATCCCTCTTTTAGTATAAATTATAGTATCAACTTGGACGATCAAAAATTCGTTGAAGTAGTAAGACCACAACTTCAGCAGTTTTTTTCTGTTGCTCCAGTAAACAAGAAATTTGACAGGGGTAGCAAGATTAGTGTTTCACTTGCTAGACACTATCCAGAACCAAAAGAAAGAAGAAAAGTGCTTGGGGGTCTCGTTTCAGACTTTCATCACTGGGTATATGTCTTTATTGTATATGAATAAAGATGAAAGATCTTAAGCAATTACACAGTATTATAGATGAAATCTTGAAATCGCGAGAGGGGGAGGAATGGGTTAAGGAAACGCTCGAAGAATTTCACAAGCCAGTGGTCGAACGGTTAAAAGATCTGGAAACTGTGCGTGAAGAAACCATGAAAAACGTACAAGATGTAGTAAAAACTTTAGAGCCAGAAGAGCCCACTGAGATGCTAGAAAAAACGTTCGTTTATAATCCAGATTCCAACTTGCAAGATGAAATATTAAACCAATATAAACTAAAACTTCCGAGTGATATCTTACAGGCGAGAAACCTCATTCCTGAGCTGAAAGAAATGACTTACCAAACAATCGGGCATCTTCAGAAAATAAGGCTACAGAATCCAAACGCTATGGTAGAACTACTGAGAAATGTCGAATTATCGATAATCACATTGAGGCTCTTAGAAAATATTTAAAGTCGATTAAAATGATGCTCACTGTAATAGAAAGTCAACAGTTTGGTTCCGGACTATACAACAGTTTCGACGACATATGCGAAAAATTATCAATCTTGGTTGCCAGTAAACGAGCTGGAAACACCAGTGCAGAAGTAGTAAATGAAATTGTCGAAATTTTGGATATTTTACTAAAAAATGATATTATTGACAAAAAGGAACATAAGATTATGTTCAATAACATCGGTATTGTTTAGAAATTTATTCTTGGACACACACTACAGTCATGTCTATTTCAAATTCCGATTATGCAAAATATTCGATGGTTTGCATTATCGGACCTTGATTTTTCGACCATGATTTTTAGTTACTGTATATAATAAAGAGGGTATAACTGCTAACTCCAAGATGAGCGCAACTATTCAATGTACCGAATGTGGGGTATTTATTCGCAAATCCAATATGAACCGTCATATGAAAACTGCATGCACTTTTCGCACATTTGAAAAATGCGAATTTTGCAATTCCAGCTTTAACACAAAAGACAATTGCAATCATCATCTGAATCAACACGTTTCGCACATATAAAATGGATAGCATAAATGTCAGAGAAGACAAAAAAAGTTTTCTGGAGAAAAATAACAATAAATGGAAACAAATAATTCGCAAGAAACACAGTCAACCTCTAAAAGTTAGATTCATATTACAAATAAAATTTAAAAAGCAAACGGATCCTGAAGGAAATAAATAAATATGTGCACATTTTTCGACATGTAACGAAATAATCAGTTTGCCTACCTATCTCAATGAATTACTGAAAAATGCTTATGAGAAAATTGATAACGACTTTGAAAATTTTATACAAAAGGGAAGTGGATGGGTGTTTGCCAAAATACTTTCTATGGAAATTCAAATGTCTCAGTATAATGCAGTTGGAGCATCTGCTTTAGGAAATTTACCAGAACATTTGAAATCTATCAAAGGAACAGTGAATGTTAAAAACTACGATAATAAATGTTTCTTGTGGTCAATATTATCAGCTCTACATCCTGCCAAAGACCATCCACAACGCGTGGAAAAATATAAAATATTTGAAAACGCTTTAGACACATCTTCATTGACTTATCCAGTAACCCTCGATCAAATCCCCAAGTTCGAAGTTTTAAATAATATTTCTATAAATGTTTTCAATTCTAAGAAAGATGGTTTGCATACGTTATATATTTCACAGAATCCTGTTAAAGAACCCATACAACTTTTACTTTTAAAAGATGGAATATTCTCACTATTGTTGGATTAAAAATATTACTAGGGTTACAACATACCTTTTAAGACATAATGGTAAATCCTATCCCTGCCCATACTGTCTTCATAATTTCACTCACGACGATTTATTAAAGAATCACGTAAATAATTGCAAATCAAACACTTTACAAATTATCAAGTTTCCCGAAGCGAATAGTACGAAATTCCATACAATTAAAAACCGTTTGAACCACCCATATGTGATTTATACAGAATTCGAATGCTTTTCGAAATGTAGGAGAATTGAGAATAATCCATGTAGGGTGCGAACTAAGTACTTAGTAACGTCAGGATTTGCATATATTATAGTTGGACCGGAAGGTAAACTGATCAAAACCAGAATATACAGAGGGAAAAATGTAACAGAACAATTTTTGAATGAAATGATCGAAGCCGAAGAAATGTTAAGGTGACTGATTTTGATTGGCAAATTTTTACTGCAGCAAAATATTGTAATATTTGTGGGAAAATTCTAGGAACTGATAGAGTAAGGGACCACGATCACTTAACTGGAAAATACAGAGGTGTTGTTCACAACAAATGTAATCTTCAATACAAAATCTCGCTTGAAATACCAGTGTTGTTTCATAATCTCAAAGGATTTGATGGTCACTTTATAGTAAAGGATTTGTGGAAATTTAAAGATAAGAAGAAAGTTTCTTGTATTCCACAAACTACAGAAAAATATATATGCATTAAATTCGGTCAAATTATATTTATTGATTCATTCATGTTCCTCAGCTCCTCACTGGATTCACTGTCGACAAATGTTGAAAATTTCTACATCCTAAGTGAATACTGTAGACAACATAATCTGAATGTCTCACAGAAAGAACTTTTGAAAAACAAAGGAAGTTTTCCATATGAGTACTTGCAACAGAGTGCTCAGTTTTTGGAAACGTCACTTCCATCCAAAGAGAATTTCCAAAACAATGAACAATATGAAAGAGCTCAAATTTTGTGGAAAGCCTGTTCTATTGCTACCTTCGGGGAATATCACGATCTGTACATGATCACTGATGTATTACTGCTAGGAGATATATTTGTAAACTACAGGAATTCGTGTATACTACTAACTCGATCTTTATCATTATTTTAGCTCACCTTGCTTATCCTATGCTGCCTGTTTAAAAATGACAGAAATTGAGCTGGAACTTATAAAAGGTGATATGTATTTTTTCATAGAAAGAGCTCTGCGAGGAATAATATCTTTAGTGTCTAAGAGATTTGCACAGGCCAACAATCCTTTAGTAGATCCATATGAGAGAAGTAAACCACAAAACTATATCATGTACTTTGATGCAAACAATTTATATGGCTGGGCAATGTCTCAACCTCTTCCAACTGGTAATTTCAAATGGGTAAATGATACTGACTTGTTTAATATTCCAGACGACAGCAAAAAGTGTTATTTCTTCTAAGTTGATCTAGAATATCCAGCATATTTACACAATTTACGCAATGATTTCCCCTTGGTTCCTGAAAAATTGAAACTCTCTGATAGTAATGTGTCATTCTTGATTCCAAATCTGTTCGACAAGCAAAGTTATGTCGTTCACTATAGGTTACTTAAACTCTATGTGGAACTGGGATTGAGGGTGAAACAGGTGCATAAAATCTTGGAATTTGATCAAAAACCATGGCTGAAACCTTACATAGATTTTAATACAACAAAAAAAATTAATGCCCTAAATAATCTTGAAAAAGACTTGTTCAAACTGATGAACAATGCTATATATGGCAAATGTTTAGAAAATAAGAGAAAGAGAATAAAATGCCACATTGTGAATACTGAAGAAAAGCTTAAAAAATTAATTGCAAATCCTAGGTACGTTACGTGTGTTAAACTTGCAGAAAATTTCGTAATTCTCCATATGAAAAAGAAAAATATTATATTAGATAAACCATATTACATTGGTGTAACGATTTTGTACACCAATGTTTTTTTTGTACACCACTGTTTTTTTTGTACACCAAATTGATTTGTACACCAAATTGAGTTCAGTAAATTACACATGTATAATTTCTTCTACATTTTTCTGAAACCAAAATTTAATGCTGAATTGTTATTTACCGATACTGATTTCTTCTGTGTCGATATCCAGACAGATGATATATATGAGAAATTTAACTCAGACTACTTTGATTTCTCAAATTACCCCACAAACCATGCATTATACAATGAATTAAATAAAATGATTCCAGGAAAATTTAAAGACGAATTAAAAGGTCTTCTAATCAAAGAGGTTGTTGCGTTACGTCCAAAATTGAATTCTATAGATTCTCCAATTCTTAAAAAGGCGGACAATGGAGTTACAAATGAATTTTGTCACGAAGATTATCGGGAATGTCTATTTGATGGAAAAATAGTATATACGCAACAAACGGAATTTCGATCGGAACAACATGATATACATGTATACCAAATTAAAAAAATTGCTTTATGCCAAGAATACACAAAACGACTTATCAATGGAATTCAAACTTACGCTTTTGGAAATTATAGAATCTCAGATGTGTATGGTAAAGCAGGCAATACCATTTACAAAACTTTGAACTGAAAACAAATACAAAAAAAATTAAGTACTAGTGAAACATTTTGAAAACTGTACCAATTTGAAATTCTTTAGAAATGCTAATAATCAGTGTTTATTATCTCTCTCAATTAGAAGAGGATACATAGGGATTCAAATTTAAGTGGTCTCGCCTCAATTTCTGGGAAATCCCATGGTCTGAAATCCTTTGTAATAAAATTAAGTAATAAACTGTTTAGAACAACTTTTTACAAGCGACAAAGGATTAAATATCCCAGCAGTTTATCTAGCTGAAGTCAAATATATATTTTTTATTCGGTCAACACTAATTACTTTTTGTCATATTAGAGAACTTGATAAATCATAACTATCAATGATAAAACCAAGCTTCTGGCTCGATTAGAACAAAAGTTATTATAACACAAAATCTAAAAGTATCGAACCTGAAAAACCTAAACTAATGGGTCGAGACCGCTCCCAATACATTTAACGTATAGTATTTGTCGAATGGAACACAATGATATTAGTTTGAGTTCTGCAACTCTATTAGAAGCTGAGCTATGAAGCCGCAAAGTTTAGAGGGGTTCGACCCACTTTGTCGGGTAGAAATCGGTTTTAGACAGATTATTCTTTCGTCAGATTATAAAACTAGGTAAACCCCAACTATTAAAATGAAACTAAGATCCTAGCACAATTAGAATGGACGTTATAATTCGACAAAACCTTAAGTTACGAACCCAGAAAACAGAAATTAAGAGGTCGAGACTGCTTCCAATACGTTAAACGTATAGTGTTTCCCGAATGTAATCCAAAGACATTAGTTTGAGATGTGTGGCTCAATAAGAAGCAAAGTTATAAGGATGCAAATTTAAGAGGGTTCGACCCAGTTTCTATGCTAGGAAACGGGACTGACACCGTTTGCAGTTGAATTAACGAAATGAGTTCCATTACTAGAAGAATTCCTTACTTGATGAGAAAACCGAAAACATTTCGAAATCTTAAATGAGAATCACAATGTGTAGTATGCAAAAGGTTTTGAACCCAGAAGTCCTTATGTAACAGGGTCGAGACCAATACCCACATGTTCAAAGTGTAGTACACCCCGAATGAAATCCAATAATATTAGTGAGTATTATGAGTTCGTATTATTAGATCATAAATTAAAAGGTTTTTACCCACTTTCTCGGCTACATAAAGGGTCCGAATTGGGTTCTGTTCAGTTTGGAAAAGAGTGTCTGCTTAGTATTATTGAACACCACCAGAATGAGCTCTGTAGCATAATTAGATAAAAAGTTATTTCAACTTTTGTAAATTGCAAAGAATTAACACTCACTCGTCCTCGCCTCCCTCCTCCCCACCTCTCCCACTCTACTTCGCCTCCCTCCTCTCCCACCTCTCCCATAAAATCAATGTTAATTAAAATACTGATCAATCAGTATTTTAATTAATAATCAGTATCAATAAATCAAAGTAATTTAATCGCACTGGTTTAATTTTTTTGCAGCTAGATATCCAAAACACTGCTACAGTAACTTATTATTTTAGATTTCAGTTAAAGTTCATAATACTATTTTATATTAAATTTTGTTTCTTTAGCCACCACTAGAATATGAGTTGCTGCCAAGTATGGTATATAAGACAATTAGCTTTAAATGTTAGTATTGCTTCCCTTGATATTGATTGTGACTGCTCATCTACGTAAAGCCTTTAGGGTCAGTACATGAGACCTCTTTGGGGGGATCTGAAAGCGTTTTAGACTGAGTACATGAGACCTCTTTGGGGGGATCTGGGGGGGGGGTGTTAGTTGGTTCCCTGTACCAGCTAGCTACATGGTCCCTGCAGTTGATTGCAGTAACTATGGAATCGCTCTCTGTAGTTGATTGCAGTAACTATGGAATCGCTCTCTGCAGTTGATTGCAGTAACTATGGAATCGCTCTCTGCAGTTGATTGCAGTAACTATGGGACGCTCGGGCCCGTGGGGGGTCTAGTAGCGGTCATATACAGAGACCCTGGTTCCAGTTGTGTCCTGTATACAGCTGGAACTGGTTTTGCACTGGATCGAGGCAGAGAGGGGAGGAGGGGATAGAGAGAGGAGCAGAGGGGAGGAGGAGACAGATAGAGAGGAGGAGACAGATAGAGAGGAGAGAGCAGATGGGAGGAGGGGACAGAAAAAGAGAGTAAGAGAGGGGACAGAGAGCGAGGAGGGCCGTCCATCGAACAGATCTTATGGTTCGGGAACAGAACTTCCCGAACCACAAGAGATTTAGTTCAAACCCGTTGTTCTTTTCAGGAGACTGATTTCCGTTTGGCACGATAACATAAAACTCTTCTCTCTTTACAAACTTCACACATTTTCAAAATTATTCTAACCTACATCACTTTTCACTTCAAATTCTTTCTAATTGTTTAAAAAATTAACCTAAATCGCTTTTCACTTCCAATTTTTTTTTTCATCTAGTACCCTCTCTTCATATATTCACAGATATTCAAAGTCTATCTTTTCATCAGAACCCACGAAAACGTTATTTTACCTGTTGCTTTTGTCATATGTTTCAAACAAATTTCTCAAAACTGTCTGACTTTGTCAAATTCTCCGATTTACCTGGCTTTTTACAACCGAATAATCCATTGAAGTGTATGATAACTCAACAAACTACATCGTTTTTTGTCTCTTTCACAAACACCTCATTTTTTTCTGAAAATTTGTTAAACAAATTAGTTTAAATCTCGTCTGCCCAAAAAACTTAAATTAATTTTTTCACATGAAACACCCGTTTTTTTCCGATTTTCACACATATTTTCAGAAAAAAACACAAGAAACACCGATTTACATGGCTTTTACAACCGAATAATCCAATAAGTGTACGATAACTCAACAAACCGCATCATTTTTATCACATGCACACACACCTCATTTCAAACTAATCCATTTAAACTAATTCACAAATTAGTTTAAACCTCATCTTCCCAAAAAAAACTTAAATTAGTTTTTCACATGCTAAAAAACACCACCATTTTTTTCTAATTTTCACACATATTTTCACAAAAAACCACAAGAAACATGCTTTTTACCTCATCCCCCATAACTTTTCCCATGGATTTTCACAGAATTCTTCGGACCCATTTACTGGCTCAGAAATCTCATTTATGCTACTACTGACCTGAAGCAACAATGGAGAATAGCATTTATATATTTAACTCGTTTTCAAAATTGAACTATTATTTTCACTTTGTCGTCCTTCCGTCTGTAGATATTCAACTTTTATTCATTTTAGAGATAACCGAAAAAACATTTTTTTTTTCGGTAGATAAAAACGAAATATTACTATTTACGTTTCCCGAATCATCCATTACTTCGAATTTTCACCGTTGCAGAGTGCAAAGGTAGGAAAACGACAAATGTTAATCTCTTTGAAAATGAGAAGGGTTTGGTTGGGTTGTTTTACCTCTGAGCAGCACTTTTTTGCACACCATGGGCTAAATGGACAGGTCACAAGGACCCCGAAGGCTCAGAGAAGGTTGGGGGAGGGGACCCACTGGAACAACTGTTAGGAGACAGATGGTAGCCTCCCGTCAAGGCCATCCAGCGTGTTCTTTATCGTGCAAAGGGTATGGCTCTCTCACACACGGCACACGGCTTAACGTCCCATCCGACGGACGGCGACCTTTCCAAGCCCATCGGTGTCCCCTACAGACCGTAGGCAGGGCGGGGAGTTTTGCGGAGATAAGTCTCAACGCTGACCCAGCTGGGACTCGAACCTGGAAACTGCAGATTACGAGCCTGGCGCGCTTCCGACTGAGTCACCCCCGCCCCATTGAAAACGAGAAGAGGAAGAACATTCACCAGAGGCTATATCAGAGGCGATATGTTTCTTTTTAATTAATACTTAGCAATTGCTCTATATAAATATTACGGCAAATAACTTTTTTTGTTTCCGATTACAATCAATGATCAGACCCACAAAGCTACTGGTTTATCTGCAAGTTATGATAGAACACTTTGATCAGATCAGGAGCTAGAGACAGGAAGGGGGGGAGGGGCATAGAAGTTGGATTTCTATTGCAGTGTAACAGTCTACCCTTCGTTTTAGAGGGTTCTTAAAACGTTACCGAAAAATTCGTGATATATGCGCAAGTTTAATATATCAATGTAAAAGGTGTCTCAAATTTTCTTGTCTGCAAGTCAATGAGAAACGAAAAGGGAAAAATGTCTAAATGCTCTACTAAATTCCTGGACGATAAATATGGGCTAAGGTTGGATAACGCAGTCTTGAATGTCCAAAAGTTCCAGTTACTCGTTACTACAGCCGTCCTGTACGTGACGTATGGGTGATGCTATGGAATTCAGCCAATCGCTGGGATTCTCCCTGACGCAGAGCTCGCATTCTGACGCTTATGTTATGGCCAAGGGGACTAGATTTAATCAAGTCCAGAGATTGTTTATTCCACACGTCCCCTTGGAGAAAATGGCCGCTCTCATGTTGTTGAGTAGGTACTGGGTAGGGAATATGAACATGGCTGGCTAGCTTTCTCCGAAGCAGAAAACGAGTCCTGAAAAATCGGGTTTCGTTGAACGAAACGGTTGTTTCTGACGAGCACTTTGCATGCTGAAAAATGAACTAACTGATCAGGCCACAAGGATCTTACGGCTGAGATCAAAGTTTGATAAGTGAATCCATGGACATAGATATCGATCGGAATCTACTATAAAGTCATCCAATGTGATCAATAATGTATACAAGATATGTAGCTCTCGTATGTATAAGAGTGGGGATGGGGCAGGGCTCCTCTCCTCTCTCATACTCAATCGGTAGCTTCCTATGCTTGTAACCTGCTGTTTTCAGATTCGAGTCTACCTGACCAGCCTTTTGAATTATCGTAAGTACCGGGTCACAAAAAGGAACCGATGAGCTTGGAAAGTCAGATGTCCAGTCGGATTTAACGTAAAGCCGTGACCTCCTCTGCATAAGAGTCCCCTGTGAATGTTAAAAAACGTGTAAAGGTGTTTGACGTGGCTTCATTCCGGCTTCTAACACCTGCCCAGTGGGTTTTCTTTATCCGCAACCTTCTCTGAGACCTAGAGTTTTGTGACCTTCTCATTTAGCAGATTGTGTACAAAAAAGTGCCGCTCAGAGGTAAAACAACTCAACATTCATATATATTAGGACACAGTAAAAATATCAGTTGTCCTATGGTGACCTTTCTAGAGTGCTTTTCGTGTCCACCAAAGTCAAGATGAGAGTAGGAACATTGATACCAGAAATCATAAACTTGACAATAGGAGTCTGATCATCTGTCCGCTACACCCTTTCGAATATATAACTCCAATAGGTGTCAAATGGTAATATATTCATTAAAAAGGTTTAAAACTGCAATTTTTGTGATCAAATGCAATTGTATGAAATTGGTAATGCTGACTAGAATCATTCTAGAAAAAAAAATAACGTCGGTTTAGTAGATCATTCAAAAATACTTAATGACAATTTAAACATTCAAGATATAGCGAAGTAGATCACGTTAGTAGAAGGAAATAAAATGATCAGATCAATCAGATATGGTATTACGTGAGAATTCTGATTTATTTTCCCTTCTTCACCAGTCTAACAAGTTTTTATTATCTGCCTTTTTCATCCTAAATTATATTAGCAGGGTTTTTAAGGTTGTGTTAAATCTCCATTGATTCTGACAATTCCAAAGAATTCTGTGTATTTAATGGAACAGAATATAGAAATAATTACAGTGATAGCTTATGAGTGTTATGCTAATTCCTATATATTTCTTTCCGAAATATACGTTTGCAGTTATGTTTTGATTTGAGTCTTAAGCAATTTCAAATTTAACTTTTGGTACAGCCATCTCGTTGGGGGTTTAGATTATCTTCAACCGTTTTTCAAATTTATAATATTTATTACTAACTACATCAGTGGTTACTTATTAGTTGAAGTGTATATTTGCTCCATTTAACTCTTATCAATAATAATTAGCGATTTGGAGAGGGAAAAAGAGCATTTATTTATATTAGAAATAAGTATAATTTTAGATATCGCGTCAATTGAAGTTATTGATTTCTCGACAATTTTAAATTCTCGAGAATCGGAATCAGATATGTGAATTCTCAAGAATTTTCGAGAAATCCCAAAAAATATAATTCTATATAAAATAAATATTTTTTCTTACATTTTTCTCAAACCATTTATTAAAATAAACATACTGTCATATAAATAAACATACATTTATTAAAATAAACTGTTTAATTAGTAACAAAACATTTAGTAACTAAACAACAAAATTTTAATTATATAGCAAACATCTCTATGTTTTTTTCTCTTTATTATGAAACAAGTCATTTATATGTTTATTATATTACTGACTTCATATTATATAATAATATATTAATAACTTATATATTATGAAACATATCATTTATATCTTTATTAAATTTATTATAAAACAAAACATTTATATATTTATCATATTTATTATAAGACAAAGTATTTAAATGTTTATTGCATTTGTTATAAAATAACATTATTCTATTTTTATTTTATTATATTAATAAACGTATAAATGTTTTTTATAATTTTATAAAGCGAAACATTTAGATGTTTTATTTACTTTATTGTAAAATAGAAAGAAACAAAATTATTATTATTAAACAAAACTAATATACATTTTATGATTAATTTCAATACAAAAAAAGCTTACGAATTGTATTTAAAATGATACTTAAAGAAACATACGACATCGATCGCTTCTTCTAATAATCTTTCATTTTTTTTGGAACAAAAAATCCTGAAATCGAAAAATTTATTTCGTCTTATAGAGCCCAGGATCTAGAAAAAATTAAGGCCAGGGAAGAGGGGGAAGAATCTCAATTGATCTGGAAAAAAAAGAGGGGGGGGGGCTGAGTAATTCATTGTAATATACACTGAAAACAGAAATATACAAACCACATCCATCCACAAACCTGCTCTCTTTCACCACAATAATACGGTTAGCTGAAATCCCTTTCGGGATATAAATAGGTAATATTCCTACTTGCTCTATAATGTCCCTGCGACTGTTATGTTGGGTAAATATGGCAACCTGAGTGAGTTCGATCTTGGGCAGATAATAGGCATGCAACAGATAGGGTGCCATATCCGCGACTGCAAAACATCTGGGATTTTGGAGTGAGACCATCGCATATGTGTACCAGGACTACTTCAAAACCAGAAAAACTTGGAACCATTAGAAAAAATGTTGCCATAACCAGGTCATTGATGTTTGAGGAGAGTGCCGTTTCTCGTGTATCGTAATGGAGAGTCACAGTGAAGGTGGTAATGTTGGTATTCAGTGATGGGACAGTTATGAAGGTTTGTTCAAAGATCCTTCGACATGCAATGGTACGATTGGGCTATGGCTATGAGGCTGCAGTGGACAAAGGAACAATGGAAGAGTGTAAATAGATAGCTTGGTCAGATGAATAGAGGTTTCAACTATAACACTCAGACGGAAACTTGCATAGACCACATGAGGTCATGGACTCCCAACTGTCGCAGGATGTTATAGCTTGGTAGAGCTGGTGTAATATTCTATTCCCACAGCATCATGCCATCTTTTAGCAAGACAACGCTCCATCTCATTGTTCCCGTTTGGCAAAGAACTGGTCGGAGAAGTATTCTAGTATGTTCATAACCTTCGAATGGCCTTCTCACACTCTAGATTTGAAACCTATTGAGCAATTGCAAAACGAAATGGAATGATGCATTAATGCCCGAAACCCATCACTGACAACCTCGACGTTTTACGGATGGCTGTCCTGGAATTATGGACTGCAATACCACATGAAAGCGTCCAACATCTGGTAGAGTCCATGCTACGATATGTTGCTGCTGTTGTATGATCGAAAGTTAGACCCACATAATATTAGGTGGCTGTGTATAATAAATTGTCCTTTCAGTGTAATATTTCCCCCTCGGTTTAATATATTTTTTAAAAAATTTCTTTCAAAATGCATGAAATGTACTTAAGTTTTCATGATTTTTTTCATCTCCAGTACCGTTTCTAGCATTCTCAAATGGGGGGAGCATGCCTCCCCTTGTTCTCCTTCCTCTAGATCCGTCCCTGGTCTTATAGTTAAGAGTTCAAAAGAAGTTTTATGTTTGATGGTACTTTGCAAGGTATTTCATAGAGGTTGAACTCCTTTGTTAATGAGGTAAATGTTTTCGAGGGATGGAAGTGGCTTTGAGTTTGCTGTAGCTATATTTTCTAGTTTGTTTTTTAAATGTAAGAATAATCAGAATTAGTATATAGTGGATATCAATCCCATCTTCGTATACAAATAATCTTTCTTCTTATTCTACTTGTTCTACAAATGTTATTTATGTTAATATACAAATTTCATATATGTAGATGTTCATTTTAATACTAATGTTCTCTGAGGTAAAAGTAATATCACTAAACGCTTTTAAACGCTCTAGAGATATGTAATGTCTATTAAATAGAATGATTTGCGTCAGGTTTTGGATAACCTTGTGCCATATCCGGGGATGTCATCTTAGGTCTCTTTCGCAGAGAAACGGAGGAAGGAAAATTATTCGGGTTGAAAAGCAAGATGAACGAGTAGAGAGACATTGCATTCCGCTCCCTGAGGTGATTGTTGCCCAGAAAATGCCACATATTAAATTAATAGCATTTACGTGTTGGCACCTGATAATTTAAAACAATTTTAATTATACGGTCAACTCTCGTTAACTCGAATCTCCATATCTCGAATTTCACAACTGAATTTTTTAATTTCCTAGCCGAATCCTTATTCATTTATTGTAGTTTTTCTCTCTTTATCTCGAACTATTTTCCATCGTCACCTCGATACCTCTAAATCTTATGAGGAGTTTTGAAAGAAAAATCGCTTTTTAATAAGTTTTTTTTCCCCAAAGATATTTTGCTTTTCTGGTGATTCACGTAGTTAGTTATTCTCGTATGTTAGTTTTACAATGTGCTTTGTCAAAAATGAGTGTTTTGCTTGAAAAGTACTAATTAAAATTTATCAAATCGTGCATATAATTAATTAAAATTCCTCGAATACCAAAAGTCTAAATTAGTTATATTTATTACTTTCCAATGCTTCTCACGCATGCATAAATTAAATAGCTGCAAGTTTATAACGAACCAGCAGCATTTTCCTACATTGTCAAAATTTAGGTAAAAATCAACGACAAGTACTATATTAAGAATAGTAGCTGCATATTTCAAAATATCAGCACTACGTTATTCAGTCTGAGCGATTGGCGGATGACGTCCTTAGTGTGACAAAAGGTAATTATTATGAATGAGATCCTGTATTATCACCAATGCTCTAGAAGTAAAGGGAACTTACGCTAATGTATCGAAAGTCTTCCAAGTTTCTGCTTTACATATATATGCGTGTGACACGCGAACAGCTAATTAACACTTCATTGTAATACAGGATCTTGTGTTAAAGTTTAGTATATCACTGATGCTCATGACTGTGTCTTTGTTGGTTCAGATATGCAACGGCGGATACAGTGCTAAAAGGGATTTAAAGTGTTCTTCATTAGCTATACATTAGAATTTAGAACAACTGGGGTGATGTTTCGTATCACTGGAACAAAAGGCGTGAACACCTATCTGAGTAGGTAAATGTAAGTTTCAACATGCCACTTGAGAAATTTCCTAACATTAGTAATAATAATAATGAATTCTCCTTTATTCATAAGAATATACAATTCAAAATTCATCGTAGTATCACTGGAAAAATAAAAATAATTAAATAAATAAAGTTGGGGAGAGAAGCCAAATCGAGTCAGAACGCCATTCCGATATAATATTCTTAAAAAATGCATGTAATATATTTTGTTTTACATTTTTGGCTACCTTCTGGTTATTAGCATTCTGAAACGGGGAAGCAAATCCCACTTCCCCCTACATACGGTGTTGCATGGACGAACAAAGCTAGCTAGATTATCTCTAGGTAATTGAATAAAACATTCATCATACGTATACACAGGTCCGAATCTAAAAAAAAATGAGTAGGGGGGGGGGAAAGTTACGCAATCGATCAGGAAGAAAGTTACAGTGAGGGCCAAGAAACTGGATTTCCAACACAGCATTATATTTTCTCCTCCTTTTGAGAAGTCTATTAAAAATTACTTGGAAATTGAGGGAAACATGCACAAATTTAATATTTTTTTCTCCATTACCTATTAGCATTCTTAAAAGGGAGGTTATGGCACCTTTCCTTCCCCCACCCACTAATCCCATTCTGACACATGTCCTCAAAAACATAAGTTTTATGGTAAAAAGAAAGGCTAAGGTGGTCATAGGATGCCAACTTAGAAACAAGTCATTTCAGAACATTTCGGCCTGCTGCATTCAACTGTAAGGGGTGTTATTGTGAGGTGGAAACGCCTAGGAGTAACAACAACGCAATCGCGACCCGATAAGCCACTTAAAAGTGACAGAGTGGAACTGCCGAGTACTGAAGTGTGTGATGCGACAAAATCGCCTTCCTCAGTTGCAACACTCATCACCGAGTGCCAAAATGACTTTGGAAGGAACTCCAGCACCATAACAGTTTACTGCGAGCTACAGGAAATGGGTTAGCGAGCAGCCGCATACAAGCCTAACATCAACAAGATACACGCCGAGAGTCGATTAGAGTGGTGTAAAGCACGGCGCCAGTGGATCTTGAGCAGTACAACCACATTCTCTGGAGTGATGAATCAAGCATCACCACTGGCAGTCAGACGGACGAGTATGGATGTAGAGGATGCCAGGTGAACACTACCTGCCTGAATGTGTTGTGCCAACTAGGAAGTTTCGTGGAGGAGGCATCGTTCTCTGCGGATGTTTTTCATGGTTTAGGCTGGGTCCCCTAGTTTCAGTGAACGGGACTCTGAACGCCGCTGCCTAAAATGACATTATCGACAATTCTGTGCTCCCAACTTTGTGGCAACATTCGGTGAAGATCCTTTCCTGTACCCACATGATGATGCCCCCTTCCACACAGTGAGGACAGTGCAGGGATGCTTTAATGAGATGGGTATGGAAGAATTTGATTGGCCTGCACAGAGCCCTGATCTCAACTCCATGGAACACATTTGTGATCAATTGGTACGCCGACTGTGAGTCCGACCAAACTGCCCGACATCAGTGACCAGTCTCACTATTACTCTTGTGGTAGAATGGCAGGCAATTACCGCAGCAACTTACCAAAATCTAGTGAAAAGCCTTCTTACAGAGTGAAGGCTGTAATAGCAGCAAAGGGTGGACCAACACGATATTAATACCTTTCTATTATCGGAAGATTGTAGATGAGCCAGTGACTGAATGTTTTCGATCATATAGTGCATTTCGAGTTACCGTATTAACATCCCCAGGTCAGAAATTTCTAACCATAAAACGGAATTGCCTCGCTCAGATAACAGTGGACAACAAATTTTCATAAACGTCATGCCTCTGAGATAAATGTATCCGTTTCTTAAAGATTTCAAGGTGCTGAATACGAATATTACAATGAAAATGCAAAATTGGTTACAATTTATCAGAAATCCACAATAGTTTCTTACATAATAGGGTAATACGTACATATGACATGCATCGGTAAACTCCGCTTCTGACGTCGGTTTGCCCGTCGCTTGCTCAGCTGCTCAGGATCATCTCCGGCGAGCGTCCAACAGTAGTCAGCCAACATTGAAGGGGACCAGTTTCTCTGGTATCGTTTCTCCATCGTTGCAATGTCCTGGGGAAAACGTTCACCGTGCTCATAACTAACAATGTCGCAGTTGTTGGAGAAGAAATCTAAGTGGTAATGGAGAAAGTGGATCTTTAAGGACATATTGCAGCCAAGTTTGTGATACAGAGACAACATGTTCTTAACCAGTTTCTTGTGGTTGTCTGCTCTGATATTCACGAAGAATTTAGTTGACATCAGACTAAACACGTCCCAAGCCTTTTTCTCGTCACCCTGAAGCAAGTTGTCGAACATCTGGCCTCTGAACAGCTTGCGAATCTGAGGACCCACAAAGGTTCCCTCTTTAAATTTCGCTTAGCTGAGTCGACGTAATTTGTCATCCAATTTCATAACTCATGCAGTCTGGTCCATGGTTTGTACGAATATCACACCGAGTTTGATGTGTAGGGATGGTAGCAGGATTTTGTGCGTTTCTGCCAGTACTGGGTGTTCCACATTCTTCTCTCCGACCTTCCGACCTTCGAGACGTCGCTTACAACTAGCGATTGCATCATCTTTTGTCCACGATCGTAAAGCCGCGAAGTCATGACTCATCTACCTAGGGGGGGGGGGGGGCGTTGTGTGTGTGTGGCGGACTGATGCAATACAACGCCATTATGTTGCAATCTGGAGATTAAAATACAGCGTTGCGAAATGGTTGCATATGTACTCAATGCGGACTGAGTCGTTTATACATGACCATCTCTGTCTCTCCTAAACAAGAGCCAATCGACAAATTTTATTGTCATTTTCGTGTTCATCACCTCGAAATTAGTAAAGATTAGCTCTTTTCATTTCAAAGCCTTCTTGTCTGTTTCCCAGTGTAATCGAACTTTTTTAAATCATTTCGCCCTCACGAGTCCCTCGGATACAGTTTGTCATGCATATACAACTTTACAGAGAAAAAAAATTAATATGGTCTGAATTGCTCCAAAAATATATATGTACTATGAAAAGATTATTATTATTGCAAAATATTATTTATTACTTAACGTATTAAAACTTTTATTATTTAACATATTACGTTTACTAACTTTTATATATTTTTCAAATTAAGTTAATGATTTTAATTTCTGTTACGAATTCTTTGTTTTTGAAGCT
Source organism: Ryuthela nishihirai (assembly GCA_038380435.1). Lineage (NCBI taxonomy): Eukaryota > Metazoa > Arthropoda > Arachnida > Araneae > Heptathelidae > Ryuthela > Ryuthela nishihirai. The sequence goes on along the minus strand of JAWZYU010000018.1, from coordinate 54,765,450 downwards.
TTCATTTCAATAAAGAAAATCGTGTTCTGCTCGTGCTTAATTAGAACGACTTCAATAGCCACCGACGCTCGTGCTCTTGACCCAAAAACCTGAACAATGATTTTATCACGCGAAATCAGAAAGAAATTAGTTTGATGCATTCCTTCTTTCAAATTTGATGGCAACAGCTATTTTCAATAGCTTTCAATCGTTAATATTGTCTATGGGGATTTTGAAAAGTTCAACCCCCAACACCAATTTTTTTTGACTCCAGCGGATTTGCAAAATAGCCTGCATTCTTCTCCTGGGTGAAAGGAACGTTCGTGCAAAGTTTGGTGCTTCTAGCTCTTCTGGTGGCAGAGTGCATAAGCGGACAAACATACAAACTTTCTACTTTATATATTCCATATACTATAACTATTTATATTTATAATTCTATTTGGAATTAAATTTAAAAATATGTGGTGTTTTGTACTATATCTTCTATAATAGCTTTTAAATTAACTAATTTATACTGATTGCTAGTTTTGTATATTTACTACATTTTCTTTTCTTTTTTTAATGTGTTATGGAAATAATTTGTATTATATATATAATAAATAATATAATTATAATGTGTTCAGTTTTAATGAATTTAAATTAATCAGTTCATTAAAATAAAAAATTTCTAAGGACGAGAATAAAGAGTGTTCCGTATATCATGGATGGGTTGGGTTGTTTTACCTTTGAGTGGCACTTTTTTGCACACATTGGGCAATCACAAGGACTCCGATGCCCTCACAAAGTTGGAAGGAGGAGACTAATTGGACAGTTTTTGGGTTACAGATGGTTCCTCCCGTGTTCTTTACGACATCCAGCGTGTTCTTTAACGTGCACACGGTATTCCTCTCCCGCAGACGGGTCTACGACTTAACGTCCCATCCATTGGACAGCGGCCTTTCGAAGCGAATCAGTGACTACTGACTGAGGGCACTACTGATCAACCCAGATAATACTGACTGAGGGCAGTGTCCTACTGACTGAGGGCAGTGCAGGGATTTTGTGGAGATAAATCTCAACGCTGTCCCAGGCGGGACACGAACCTGGGAAATGTAGATTATGACCCTAGCACGCTACCGACTGAGCCACCCTCACTCCCGTGTATTATGAGTAAGTACTGATGTGTGAATATAAAACCATCGTTTTACATAATCATAATTATCAGACAATAACATTGATATCATCAGTGTTTGTGTTTGATTGTATATTTACTACATTTGATGTGATTACACCACTGTCATTAAGGGAAAACTATAGGCTGGTAATTACAGCTCTCTGACCAAGGGATGACTTCTCAGTCGTTCCTGCTAAATCGTGTCTGTGTATCATGTGATGTTTCGCAATGTTGTTCTCACACTGAATTTAGGTCTATCAGATTCTGCCTAATGGTATGGGTGCCATCCTACAATCATTGTATCCAGTACAGTTCACCTGTTATTGCATTATTCAGAGCAATATGACATGATGATCACCCATCGTCACTGTCGAAAAATTTGAATTCCCTCAAATACGTCGAGATGATGATATTGGGGAGCACATGCCATGCACATCTCCAAGCTGGACGACGAGACATTATTGTCCATTCTTATCTGCGTTGATTTACCAACTAAAAACTATTCACTTGCGTGTATCTGTCACGTTTTATATATCTGGCATTTGTTCTATGCATCACTAATAAGTAACAATTTTACGTGTGTTGTAATGTAGCACGCATATGCTGGGTTTCAGACGTAACCGTTCACTGATTTCAGATGGTGCAGTTTGAATTTGCATAATGTGCTATCTCCACTTAAAAAATCATAATTTTAATTACACAGGCTTCCGATTATGAACTTTTAAAGTTGTTTTTATTCCAAAAAGTGATTTTTTACAATTAACGTGCTGATTTCGAAAAATGTGTCCTGTTTTTTCCTACCACACAAGGAATTTTCACAAATGCGAAAAAAGAAACTGTTGCATAAACCAAATTATTATTTATTTTAACCTAATGTTTTAAATTTAATGGATAAAAACTGAGCATGAGTTAAAAATATGCTTACCAAACAAAAATATGAATGAATTTTATTACAAAAGTATAAAACCATACAAATGAAACAATCTCATCTAAACACAAGTTTTTGTCTTCACTAGTATAAAGTTAAACAGTAAAAAGAATGATCTATTATGTTTAACTAAATTCCTAATGTTTACACTACAGTGTATTCAATAACTACTCCTAGTATAAAATATAACTTATTATTTCATAGCATTTAATAAACAAGCAAATTTATGTCGAAATTCATTTATGATACATGGTTACCTTAATAATTTTTACACTTGATTAATGCAAGGCATCAGACGATGATCTCTCCTAATAGAGGACTTAAACTTTTCCTGGTGACTTCTTATCACAATGGACCTAGACCTCATGTTGAACCAAATATAAGTAGCTTTTTTATTCAGAATCACATAACATCAACACAATACGTCCTTCTTTTTACTTTGAACTAGAGCTTTCATTCTCGTCTTCAATTCTTATTATTCAAAGTATCTCTCTGTTCCATTGAGTTGATGACGTAAATGTCACGCTGAAGCATACGCTAATGATTATTAAGACTGTTTCAAAATTATTTAAAAAAAACGGAAAAAGACTTTTATTGATGTGAAACGAATATATGTTATATCTCATTCGTTTTAATTTTTTTTTGTGTGTGTATGTGAAATCGGCATGTTTTATTTTGAAAAACTACATTTTGTTACCTTTATTTTTAGGAAAAATTATATGATTTTCTAATAACAACAATAATATTTAATAATAATAATATAATTTTAATATATAATAATAATAATAATAATAATAATAATAATAATAATAATAATAATAATAATAATAATAATAATAATAATAATAATAATAATAATAATAATAATAATAATTGTGAATGATCGAGAATATTGTTCCGTCTCAAACGTTCTATAAAAATAAATTTGGTTTTAATCAAACCGATGCCAATAAACTCACTTATGTAACAGTAAATGGGACATTTTGGAAAAAGTTTTGACGCCACGGTGAAAATTTGCTAAAATATTAATAATCAGCATGTAAGAATTACCATAGAAGAAAACAAATAAAACATTTCAGAAAACATCTTGCAGGTCTGTGTTACTGGATAAATGGAACAAACGTTTTTTTTTTTATATCACAACTTCAGCTATGAATATCAGAAAAAGACATTTTCAGTAGTTCAGTGTATTAAATGATATTTTTAAGCCTCATAACAAATGCAGTTTTTACCAGAATTATATATCCTATAAATATTCTTAAGATCTAGATAATCACAACTGCAAAATTTGCACCGAATAGGTTTTGAATGACGCTATTTTGACTCCAGCATGCTTTGTGCTATAAATAGCTTTCTCTCAGAATTGAAACAATGCAACAACCTAAGCCTAAGCATAAAATGCCAACATCAGGTAAAAATTCAAGAAAGGAAATATTTAAAGAAAACTTTTACTTTTCCTACTCTTAAAGTTTGATTCCAAAGTAGAAATGTAGACCTCTATCTGTACGAATAAAATTTATGCGTATTTGAATATCGTACAGTTATTATATATATATCCTTGTTTCGACTGAGAACGCGAATATTTTTTTGAGATTCTGCAAAGACGTGTGTTGTCATATGCAGTAGATCCATTGTACCCTCTTGAATCTTCCTCTTCAACGAAAAATCAAGTTGGAAACTTTCCCTAGACAGTCAAATGTCGCGAATCATCTTTGTCCGAAGCTTTATGGAGGACTGAAGTCCCAGGAAGCCTGGCCAACTCCCTTTTGGAATCACGCCAATGTTTACGCTTTTATCTTTAGAGCAGCTTCCCTGACAAAAAGTAAAAGTATTTCGAAAAAGAAATGCTATTTTTTCTTTCACTCATGGACGATTGAAAGTCTTATACTTTTTTACATTATAGTAGCGATCAAATGCTGGCTACCAGGGCTCTATCTAGGGAGGGGCCAAGAGGAGTCCTTTGAGAATGTATGTAAGGGTAACAGAGGCAAAAATTATTAAACATCAACCTTTTTTCTTGCAGTTTTCAAGAATTTATTTTAATATCACTAAAACGGGGGAGGGGGAATATCATACTATAATGGAAATCTGGTCCCTAGACCCCCCTTTTTACTTTTTGCGGGCTCGATAAAGTTTCTTGTCCTCCCCGCCACCATATTTTTTTTTCTAGATTGGCTTCATGTGCTTGGCTGACATCATAGATTGGTTGATCTGCTACAAAATATACAGAGTATGCCTGATTCCAATCAGCTATAAATTTGTGATTGATTTCCCAGTGCTTTAGCAGACTGATCACAGAGCAAAAGCTATGTATAGTTTTAGTTAAGCAAAACTGGGTTGCTTCTTATAAATTAAAAAAAGTATTTCGAAAGAAAACTAAATATTTAAAATTTTTAGAAAATTATTCTAACAATCGGCTCCGAAGAATATGAAAAGTCTGCTTAAATATATATTTTGCCATTTTTCAACTACAACTCACTACAAGAAATGAAGTGGTGCAAATTAAACGTAACTGAAGATCCATAAAATGTGAATAGTAATATCATATTACAGTGAAACAACTACCTTACGATTTAGGTCACGAGAATAATAAATCCGCGAAGCTAACAGTAACTATCCACAGAAGGTGCAATTTTAAAAAACATCAGATGCTAAATAGTAAGGGGCGAGAGTAGCTCAGTCGGTAGCGCGCCAGGCTCGTAATCTGTAGTTCCCAGGTTCGAGTCCCAGCTGGGTCAGCGTTGAGATATATCTCCGCAAAATCCACCGCTCTGTCCACGGTCAGTAGGGAACACCGATGGGCTTGAGAAAGACCGCCGTCCGTCGGATGGGACGTTAAGCCATGGCCCCGTGTGCGGGAGAGCCATACCCTGTGCACGTTAAAGAACATGCTGGATGGCCTTGACGGGAGACTACTATCTGCCTCCCAACAGCTGTTCCAGTGGGTCCCCTCCCCCAAGGACCCCTTCTCGAGCCTTCGGGGTCCATGTGACCTGACCATGGTGTGCAAAACAGTGCCGCTCAAGGTAAAACTACCCAACTCAAAGCTAAATAGTAAAGATGAGTCAGTTCTAATCAGAGATAAGAATAAAGTGTTTTATAAAGAACATAGATATATGTATAGCATAACATATTAACATTTTGACAATAAGCATAACTTATAATTATGTATTTGCATTTCATAACAACATATGTACATATTCAGTATAGGACGTTAATATTTTGAATTTACATCAATATCAAACAGCCATGATTTCAATTTAATTTTCGAAGCAGGAAACCTTCGAAATCAATATATTCATTCGGAATTTTATTGAAGATATGTAAGATTTCTCAATTTTTACATTCTTTGCCATAGTTATTTATAATTAGAGGGATCAGAAATTTACCAGAATTTTTCGATTACATATTTAAATTATTATCTAGTTCTTCTTTGTATGTATTGTCATAGTAATGGTTAATTATTATTCGATATAAGTCAAATTTATTTAGCTTAAGGGCGTTCATTAATTTCAATCTGTGATTGTTGTTATTTCTGTCAGAAATTGCGTTTTTGCTATATTTGATACAATTCTTAGAAATTGAATTTTTGAACTCTAATATTATTCAAATCAGATGTATAAGCGTTTCTCTATATTGTTAATCCACAATTAATTTCTGACTCCAATATTAAAATGTAAATAATTCTACAAGTACTTAGTGAAAACACAAGTTGTTCAACCAAAATATTAGAGACTTTCTGTGTCATGCTATTTGGAATCTAATTTCGCATAATTTTTCAAATATGCATTCAATAAAAGAATGTGATAGAAGACAAAGATCATAATCAAACCTATTTCAATATCGATTTTCATAATATTCGTTTATTATTTGAAGAGTTATACTGGGATATTTAACAATAAATTATCTCTTTTAGGAAAATCATTCATAAGTGTCTAATATTGAAATAATTATTACTTCCAAAGTGTGCATTATTTTATTAAGTGTTTTGAAATAATATTTAAGTTTCAATTAATTTCTTAGGTAGTCTTATTACGCACTACTGTTGTGAAATATTCCAGCTTCCAAAAATCGTTAAATACTGAACGAATATTGTAAAGAAACAAGATTTTGAAAGATTTGTTTCCATCAAATGCATATTTTTAAAGTTATATTCCAATTAACATAATACGAACATTTTCTAATATTTAGGAGGGCAGTGTATAAAGAATTCTTAAATAATTATGAATCCTCAAAATTTAGAAATGAAATTAAATTTTTATGGGTTTTATGTGTTTTTATGAAGCAGATGCCATCTATTGAGATGACAAAGGTATTATTCAACCTCTACTGTATTTCAGTTTTCTATTTGAAATGTTGGTTGATGAAATATTTTTACAAATGCTCGTATCCATTTCAATATTTTTCGGTCATTAATAGGGTTAGTTTAATGGCAAATAAGTGTTCAAAATAAGTTGTCATAGCACAAGAGAATAGTTTTTACTCTGGAAATTGTGAAATGAATGACAATATATAATATTTATGTCGTTTTTTATCATAATATGAACTTTGTGGAAATATACTTTTTCAAAATATTAAGTGTTGATATAAATTACAACCAAAAACATTACATTTAAATGCAAATGTGATAATCTTGAAATAACATTTAGACAAAGCACAGTTTTACAACAAATTGCCAAAAATTAGGTCCCTTCAATTATGTAAAGAAATTTTATTGTAATGCCAATTCAATTGAAAAGTAAATTCTTAAAAAGAAACTTCCATTACACTCCCAGAGACGACAAATCGTTGCTTTCAATGTAAACTTCTTAATCATCACACCCCATTACTTAAAATTTGATTTTTAACATCAATATACAGCTTTTATTAGTTTAAGATCTTGCCATTTATGTATATATACATATATATACTGCCTGATCAAATTGTTTCGAACACTACCTAATACTTCATTATGTTTATCATGGTACAGTTTACAAATTTCAAAATTTTAAATTCTCTGCTCATAGTTCTCGTTGAATTTTTGTTTTAAATAGTGCTCGCTGTCATCTGTCTCAGCTGATTAACTATAGCAACACTGTTTTGCAGGACAATTCGTGCCAAAAAACGTCTGTCCTGTCTATCAGAGTCTTTTTCCTCCTACATTTGCTACGATTGGCATACATTTTTTGAGACTGTTGCCATTCTTCTTCATACACTTCTAATATTGTGCCCGTGATTTTCAGCTGAGTTCCGCAACCTCCGTTACGTTGAGACCCTTATATCAGTCAGATTAATAGGGTTAGTTTAATGGCAAATAGGTGTTCAAAATAAGTTGTCATAGCACAAGAGAATAGTTTTTACTATGGAAATTGTGAAATGAATGACAATATATAATATTTATGTCATTTTTTGTCATAATATGAACCCATGTCGCACCTGACCTTGCTTTCCACCAAGCATTTACGGCTTTTATAACATTTCGTAGTAACGTAGAATACGTACGTCACTAAGAAAGATTTTGCATACTTTAACATGTTTCATGGCACTTCGCGCTCACCTTCAAAATAATTGGGCCAGGCAGTGTATTTAGCGTTTTTTAACACTGGCGGAAGACTCGAGAAATACGAATCCTGAAATGCTATTTGTTTCCAAGCATCTCAAAATGAATTATTAATTTAACACTTAAAACAGGAAAGTTGAATGTTTGCGCGACGGCAGAGTACAAACAGCTGCTGGTGGATTTTGGAGAGAACAGGGTGAGGCCAATGACTCACCGAGATCAAAACTTGTAGCGAGCTAAGCGAGTCTGTGTAGAGAACACGCCGATGATGAAGCTTAGCTGCTACGTGGCCAAAGGCAAGACTGATAGCATGCAACTCTGCAGTGAAGATGGAACACTGCTGTGGGATCTGGTCTGCAATGATTACATCACAGCAGAGCATGGGTGATCCCACCAATGTACTGGACTTCGAGCCAGCTGTAAAAACAGGCAAGAAGTCCAAGTGCGCAGCACAATGGCTGGCAAAGAGTTGCCGATACACACAGTCAGGTGTAAAGGCCTTCACCATCCTGCAAAGAGAGAAATCACAGGAAGGGGAAACAGTGAGTCAAGGTGGAAGTGGCCTGGCTGTCGACTGTGAGATGATATAGAGACTGTGTGTTAATGTCTCTCAGGTAACCTCGGACATGCAAACCGAAAGGACAAATGACAGTTGGCCAATTCTGGTATAACATTTCCCACTGGGGAATAAAAATGCAGTTCCAAGTGGGATGGCCTGGCAGGGATTGCAATTTTGCTGCTTGTTGCATTGACAACTCTTGACATCAAATAAATAAAGATGCTTTGTCGGACTCAACGTAGAGACTCTGGATTGGTGAAGTGTGAACGGCTCCTGTGCAAACACAGAGAACCTGATGGTGTAGAGGGTCCAGCACCTTCACCACCAAATCCCAGGCAGTCTTACACCTGGGATTGCTACTTTCTACTACTCTGTTTTGATATCTATTTTTCATGGCATTTAATATTCAGTCAAAATTTTAAAGGATTCCAGAACGTTTTTACATCGAACAGAAACAGAATCAAGATTTTAAAGAAATACCTGAGTCGCATTTTCTTTTAGGAATTTTTACCGATTTATAATTAGATAAAAAGTATATCTTCAAGAACTAAATTTTTATCTTACATCTGATAGGCTCCCGAAATATCATATTTCGATACCAAACTGCGAAAGTAACAAATGCCATTCACAGTTAAAAAAAAGATCCCTTTTACAGAATATTACTGCTACGATCACTGATTCAAATGTCGGATTTTAAGGAACAAAAAAAATTCAGATTTCTTTAAAATTATACGAATCACTTTTTTAGTATATAACATGTCTTAATAAGTCTCAGAAATAATTACAACAGTGAGAATCATGTTAGATGTGTAAAAGAATACCAACACAGCCACCTATATAGAGCACGCATACTTACATTTATATCAGCAGGTCGAAAAGAAATAGCACAGATAGTTTTTACGAGCAAATTTTTTAAGACCAAAACTTCATAGGTCAAGGCAGTTTGTTTCATCTAGCTAATGGACTACACATACATATATTCTTATTTCTATATTTTTATAGCAGAAGTTTCTTTCAAACGATACTTTGATTATAGCGTTACATTTTGCTCAAAGCAGGTGATTTAAATTCGGTGTTGGTGCCATGTTATTCTGAAAATGATAGTAATCTTCAAAAGAGGAAAAAACTGAGACGAATGGAATAAAATTTTCTCAAGAAGAGATATTATGGTAATAAATCGACACTGAACGTCATCGAAATAATACTACGTCTACGTTTCGAAGCTGCAAGAAATAGCTATTTATAAAGTTTCTGTTGGCATTACTTTCGGTTCTGCCGTTAAAGATAAAAGTTATTTTTTCTTTTTCTACTAAATATATTTTTATAGACTATTCCGTTAGATTTTCGAGATATCTCAGTCTATTTGTTCTTGAAGCTTTTGATAATTATTTTTTTTTATTATGAATTTAAATAATCCGATACAAGGAGTGTGTGAAGCGGCAAGAGACTCCAAGATTTGCCTTTTTTAAGACGTTTTCTTTATCAGACAAAATTGTGAATGCATAAACTAGTTTGAAATCTAGAGTTTCAACTACTTAGTTGTTTGTGCAATTATGAGATAGTTTATAAATATTTCCATAATAAATATATTTTAAAATTGAAAACAGGTGACAAATTAACGAAAAACCTTTTCTTGAATTCCTAAGCATACATATGTACATACATAAATAAAAAATAAAAATAAATACCCCCTCAAGCAGCTGCTTGCCACAGAGGTCTGACAGGAGCCTGTCAGTTTATATGCCAAAGTAAAGGATTCGAGAGGATGGAAGGACCTCAGCAGAAAAACAACACATACATCCATTCCTTACCCGGGGCTCGAACCCAGGTCCCGTAGATCAAGTAGCCAAGCGTGCTAACCACTCGGCTACGGGACAGCACATACATAAATACATACATACAAAATCCATATGCAGCCATGGGCTACGGACGCCCTAGCAGACTGTAATTTTCCTCTTCAGACGTGTCTGTTCTGAGCTACAGATGCTGCATTTGTCCACTGTAGACCTATTCTAGCAAGAACTTGTTTGACATTATCTGTCCATCGCTTCGTAGGTCTCGCCTTTTCCTGAAACGTTTAGGCACACAGTTCATAATCCTGTTTGTCAATCTGATGCGCAACATGACCAAACCAACGCAGACTCTATTTGCACAAAATGCTACTCAAATGTGGTTGGTGACTCATTCTTCTAACCTCATCATTACTTATTAAGTCAAACAAACCTCTTCATTACTTATTAAGTCATTAATTCTTCTAACCTCATCATTACTTATTAAGTCAAACAACCTAATACCCAATATACTACATAAGCATTTAGAATCAAAAGCATCAAGTTTCCTATTTTCTTGACTAAGCCATAACTCTATTGTAAATCCCGGAAATAAAGCTGGAGCTGGGGTTGTCTGGATAGGACGTTAAACCGTGACCTCGTGTGCGGAAGATTCATAATCTGTGCACGTTAAAGAACACGCTTGGCTACGACACTATTCCCCAAACTTCTCTGTGCCATTGGGGGGTCCTTGTGACCTACCCATTTATCCCATTGTGTACTAGAAAGCGCCAATGGGAGCGGAAAAAACGAAATTTATACCCGAAAAAAGCTTCGGATTGTGTTTTTTCGGTTGGGTTATATTTGAAATGCACTTTTTTGGCACAATGGCCTAAATATGGGCAGGTCACAAAGATCCTAGAGAAGATTAGGGAAGGAATTTAACTGAACAGTTACCAGGATAGATGAAAGCATTTCATCTGTTTCCATCTGTTCATCCATCTTGTTCTTGAACGTGCATAGGGTATGACACTCTCCTGCACAAGTGGCCAAAGCTTAACGTCTCATCTAGGTTGGAATCTGCAAAAAATTAAGGGGGTGGGAGGCAAGCGACGCAATCGAGCGTCAAAAAACAGTAAAAAGGCAAGATGCTGGATTTGCATTGCAGTGTAACATTTTCCTCCTCGTTTCAGAGGTTGATAAAAACGTTATTAAAAATGTGTGACTCATGCACCAATTTAATTACTTTTGGCTTCCATTACCCTTACTGGAATTCTCAAGGTTTGGGGGGAATATTCCCCTTTCCCTCTCTATATCTGGGCCTGGTCCCATCCAGAGAATGACGGCTTTCCCAAGTATAAGATGTCAGCTTTCTCATCGAGGTCAGAGCAGGAGTTAGTCGAGAAATTTCTCAATGCAAGCATACTTGAAATTTGAACCTACGTACAACTGATTACGAGCCGGTGCGTTACCGACTAGTCAAACTCCATCCACTTCGAACTGGATCTCATTATCAATTACATCTATAATTTAGAGAGTTTGTCTTTGGCATGTCTGTTTGTTTGTTCGACAATTTCTCCTAGATGGTGACACCTAGGACCACGAAATTTTGTCTGCAGCTTCATCTCACGGTAACATAGTGCACGGTAAGGGTTTCGAACCCAGCAAATTAAGCGGTCGACCAAAAACTGATCGCAAAACGTTTGTCCATTCATAACTTTGCGCCTTATCCCATTCATAAAGCAGATGACGTTAGCGCCTCCAGAGATTTCAGACACGTGCGGCAGGTTTAATCCTAACTTACCACAGCTAGAAGCTCGATCTTTATACCTTAGCCAAAAGACGCAAGTGAAATCATAACACCAAATTCGGGACCAATTGGTCAAGTGCTTGAGAAACGGGAGCCAAAAAATTTCCGTCATCAGTGAAGTCACTCGGGACATAAATGAATGTCCGCTCAGCCGTTAGGAATAAGCCTGGAAGCTTGCTACCTTGTCATTATATTAAGGACTCCTGGCAAATCTTCAAGTAAATAGTATATATATGTGTAGAAAAGATTTTTCGAAGTTTTTTCCCAGATTGATACATTTTTAATAACTTAATAAGGAGGAAGAAATAAATGAAACGACTGCAAAAGCATATAAACAAAATATGGAAGTCAAGTTGAAGTTTTGTAAATTATATTCGGACCTTTTGAGTGCTTCATGTACCGAAGATAATGAGATAAGATTTATGCACGCTGTTTTCTCCCTCTTCTCCGAAGTAAAAACAGCCGAAATCAAAAATAAACGAATTGTTTGGATAAGAAGTTCTACTCCTTGAGTTTCCTTAAAAATTCCGCCAGCACGTGACACACTTGGTTTTAGGAACATTAACGAGCTACTTCGTAAATGGAGAGCAAAAATTAATTAAAAAATAAAATAAGTAAAAAATCATATCTTCTGATACGTAGTTTAAAAAATAAATAAAGTCTTGTTTCACTTCTTGGGGTCTCATTAATAAATCCAAATTGTGACCGTAATGATTTTTAAACTGGGCAATTTTGCTCAGAAATCTCATTAGCTTTTTCTAGACTAGTTCATATCTTCCAAGTCGTTAATTTTGGATGACTAATATAGAGTATTCGTGCTAACAGGGTTCTGGCTTGTTTTGTTTTTCTAATTATGAAGAAAGCCCTCTTTGAAGAGGAATTTATTACGGAGAATATTGCCTTCGTTCAGTATGTAAAATGAGTATTTTAACCCTTATTTTCTCGTTTAAAAAAATGTTTTCACTTTGTCGTCTGGTTGGCTGTCCATCTGCAGACATCGGCCTATTTTGCTTTTAGTAGGGCATGTCCTTGTATGAGAAGGCCTGTAAAAGTTGGAGTAAATACTTTTATTTCCTATATGTAGTAAATAAAAAAGTTCTTTTTTTATTGCATAAGTACAATAAAATATTACTTTTTGCATGCCCAATCATCCATTAGTTAGGAATAAAACTATTAAAGGGTTCAAACATAGATAAAGGAGAAACTTCTTCTGTTTGAAAACGAAATTCCCATATCCGCCAGAGGCGATAGGCATTTCTACAGTTTAAATAACAGTAATTGCTTTTTCAGCATAATTTCTTTCTTGATAGCAAATAGGGTTTTATTTGCTATCTCATACTTCGGCAAATATCGTTTAGGGATTTTTGTGAGGATCTGCAAGGCAAATTATCGTTTAGGGAATTTTATGAGGATCTGCAAGGCAAAATATCATTTAGGGAATTTCATGAGGACTGGAAAGGCAAAATATTTCTTAATAAATTTCATGAGAATTGGAAGGCAAAATATCATGCAATCAAAATTAGGATTATTAGCAAGGTAAAATATTACTTAACGAATTTCAGGAGAACTGTAAAGCAAAATATCAATTAACGAATTTCAGGAGAACTGGCAAGGCAAAATATCACTTAAATAATTTCAGGAGAACTGGCAAGGCAAAATATCACTTAAATAATTTCTGGAGAACTGGCAAGGCAAAATATCACTTAAATAATTTCTGGAGAACTGGCAAGGCAAAATATCACTTAAATAATTTTTGGAGAACTGGCAAGGCAAAATATCACTTAAATAATTTCTGGAGAACTACCACCATTTAACGACTTTCAAGAGGATTTGCAACCATGAATATAAATTATGCCTGATATTTCCCAATATACTTTGCAATGGAAATTTATACAGGTACACTTAACAACTAGCCACCTCATGCTTCTTCATTTAACGAAGTCTAGGGACTATTTAGGTTCGCGAAAAATTCTTGATAACCTCAAAATGTCTCCGGCTTGCCAATCTTCTTTACGTCATTCAAACGTTCTATTCCCTTGACAGTTCTAGTTCGCTTAACAAAAAATAAAACTATCCGCTAATAGAGAGGTGCTTAAACTTAAAACATGAACGTTAGTCGACAGTGAACCTTCACTTTTAGTGAGTAAATAAAGTGGAACCCCGATCATATCGATATTATTGATTGTATTTTAAACTGTATGATATGATTCAGATGGGAAAAAATGACGAAGTGCATGTATACTGCAGTCAATTATTAGTAAACACGTGAACAGTGTAGTAACAATAGAATTCCTCCTGCTCAAGCTACTTGTAGAAATTGCATGCTTCTATGACTGAATGAAATAGTGTAGTTCAAGGACCCTTATGTCCGTGAACGATAGTATTCACGTGTAGTATACGGATCCAAAGTCAGTGGACTATTATTGAAGAGTCGCTGCGCTAATAGAATAAAGAATATCAACGCTTAATCAGCACTAATGATAAGTTCACAATAGGAACTTTTAATCAGCATTGACTGTGTTTACACAATAATTGCAATTAAAGGGATTTACTGTTAAAAAATTACTTTTATTTTCTCCAAATACCTGAACACATCCAAATGCTCTTCCTGGTAAATTATTCCCCGACTCAATTACTTCAGTGTGATGGACGGCGACTTCGCTCTATAACTGCAGCACGTGACACTATTTGTGGATCTCGGGTGTTCTTATCATAGAAATACATAGCATCCTGTTCAAGAAATTGCTAGCGTTTGATTGGGTGTTTCAGTATGTGGTTCTGGCATGGCTAACTGGATAGCTTACAAGGACTGGAAAGCTGTTAATAGACAGATGGAAACCTCTATGAGGTCTTTGGGTTGTTTGGGTTGTTTTACCTCTGAGCGGCACTTTTTTGCACAACATGGGCTAAATGGCCAGGTCACATGGACCTCGAAGGCTCAGAGAAGGTTGGGGGAGGGAACCCACTGGAACAGCTGTTGGGAGACAGATGGTAGCCTCCCGTCAAGGCCATCCAGCGTGTTCTTTAACGTGCACAGGGTATGGCTCTCCCGCACACGGGGCCACGGCTTAACGTCCCATCCGACGGACGGCGGCCTTTCCAAGCCCATCGGTGTCCCCTACTGACCGCGGACAGGGCGGGGAATTTTGCGGAGATAAATCTCAACGCTGATCCAGCTGGGACTCGAACCTGGGAACTACAGATTACGAGCCTGGCGCGCTACCGACTGAGCCACCCCCGCCCCCTCTATGAGGTCATCCAACGTATTCTTTATAGTGCAAGCTGTATCGATCTCCTGCATACGGATCTGATTGACTTTCCATCCGATGGACAGCAACTTTCCATCCGATGGACAGCAACTTTCCAAACTCATATAACTAAGGACAGAATAGAGGTTAGTGCATAATAGATTTATTCTGACTGAATATATACTCGAAGCTTGGAACGTAGATTTGAATTCCTTGTGCACTTTCGATTGAGCCAACTACGGTTCTGACATTTAAAGACTCCTAATTTTTTGAGCAGAGGAGGATTTGGAAATAGGGAAATCTAGGCATTAGCCTGGGGCGACAAAGAAAACAGGATGTCTATTATTAATATTACATTAATTTTTATGGAATTTGGTTGCGATATTTTATTTGTTTTTGTTATTAGGGTCAACCACTTCAATTGCATTTTTTTTTCTCTTCCTTTCTTTATGGTTAACAAAATAAATCAAATTTAAATGCTTTCATAGAAATTTGAAGCGGGAGTGGCTCAGTCAGTAGCGCGACAGGCTCATAATCTGTAGTTCCCAGATTCGAGTATTAAGATTAACATGGCCAGTGTTAAGATTTATCTCAGCTAAATTCCCACTCTGCCATTGGTCACAAAGGGACACCGATTTGGGTTAAAAAGGCTGTCGCCCATCGGATGGGACGTAAAGCACTGTCCCCGTGTGCAGGAGAGCCATATCTCTTACACGTTAAGAACACTCTTAACGTTAAAGCTGGATAGTCTTGATGGGAGGCTACCATCTCATTATCAGCATTTGTCATTCCTTTGCTATCCTCATATTGCACTGTCAATTACGAATCGAGGGATGAATCCGTTCGTCTCCTAGTAGCTGACAAGTGGATCCCTTTCCTTCAACCTTCTCTGGGCACTTGGGGTCATTGTGACTTGGCCGTTTAGCCCATTATGTACAAAGAAGTACCACTCAGAAGTAAAATAGCATAATTTTATAGAAAACTAAAAAAAACATGACATCGACAAGGAGGAGCTGCTGTTGCGTGAGCCTAGGAGTTCTTGAAATGCATATCTTGCTTACTCAGTGAGTTATTGTTACAAAATTGAGAATAAGCTACACTGTCTTGAAATCGACTATTTTAAGAACAAAACTGCAAGAAATTCAACAACTAATGATGTTAATGGAATCATTCTTCCAGCAATACTCGTACAATTTAAACTTTATCCATAAATCACCGGCAGCTCGTGACTAAACATTTTGATGAGGCACCTTAACTACTACAAGCAGAGCCCGGATGTGGAAAACAATTGGAAGGATGCTTGATTTTCAATGGAACAAAATAGGACTAAAAAGACGTTTTTGAATGTATTTTTTTCAGTCATTTTAAAAACAAATTATTTGACAAAACGTTTCAGAAAGAATGCAAACTCGAAACGGCGTTCTTGCCTTTTCTTCTTCAATTTAGTGTTTTGCCCCTACACTGTAATATGGAGGGCGTTCAAAAAGTTCTTGACACATGTCGGTAGATTTGCACTCTCTCCACCGAAGTTAATTAGCAACGACTTGTTTGTAAGCTGGTCTAAACTTGTTATTTAGTGTTAAAAACAAATGCCGTGTCATCATTTCTGTATTCGCTGCAGCGCGTAAAGTTTGGTCAGGAAATCTGTGCCTTTTGGCTATGGAGCCTACTAGAGATGAGGAAAGATTTTACATTTTAACAAGGATGAAGCTTGGGGACGACGGGAAAAAACATGCCGATTAATCACAAATATATGGAATCATGCCTGCTCATATGGCACTGTTAACAGGATGGATACGAAAATTCAGAGAAGGACGCCAGAGCTTCGAAGACCACCCTCGTACAAGAAGACTGAAGGAGGCTGTGAACGAGAGAACCATCGTGCTGTTCGTGAACTAATTAAGGAAAACCCATATATCACCGTTCAAGTAATACGTTTAGATGTCGGTGTATTGATTGGCAGTGTAGAAAAAATTATTCATCAATATTTAAAGTTCGGAAATATCTGCGCCAAATGAGTACCCAACAAACTGACAGAACAACAAAAAAGGGCTACAGTCGACTCGTGCAAAGGAGGTGCTAGCAATGCTTGAACCTAGTGGCCTCAAACGGTTCAAAGACATTGTCACAGGTGATGAGGCGTGGTTTTATTATTATACAACTCCCAGAAATACCGACAACTATGTATGGGTTGCGGAAGATGTACTCTGTCCCCAAATCCTCCAACAAGTCTTTCGCTGAAGGAAGAGGATGTTAATTTTTTTTTTAATTTCAAGGAGTGATAGCTGTGGACACCTTACCTGAAAAAATGACTATAAATGGCAATACTTCGCCAACATTTTTTTGTCCAAAATGGTGAAGGAGCAGCGTCCACCAACAGGAGTTTTAGGGGTTCTCTTTCTTCATGAATAATGCCAGTGCTCACAAAAACCGGTAAGTTACGACCTATCTGAAGCAGGAAAAAAATTACACAACTACCCCATCTTGCATATTCACCCAATCATGCACGATGCAATATTATTTGTTTCCAAAAATTAGAAAGGAATCTGCTGAAAAGTCTTTTTCAAAGATCAAGAAGACCTTGCAAAATGCGTTCTTTCAGAGTAGTGGAGTATTCCAGAACAGGAGTACTACCAAGTGTTCCAGAATTGGCGTAGACGTCTGCAACTTTGCATAGATGCTGGAGAGGAGTACTTCGAAGGACAGTAAAAGTTTGTTCTGCAGATGGTGTCCAGAACGTTTTGAACGCTCCTCGTAATTACCTATATACAGTACTGTGCAAATTAGTTGGGATAATAGGAAAATGCAGTAACAAAGACACAACTAAAATATTTATTTGTTTAATAGTGTAGTTAATAGTGAATGTGACACCCCTTAGCTTTAATTACTTCTTTCACCCTCTCAACCACTGATGCCAATAGCTTTCCACACATCCCCTTCACTTCAGGGTCGTGGTGTCTTTCATGACACTTTCTATCATTTTGGTTTTCGTCGTACAATCCATCTTAGATATGCGTGCTTTAATAAAGGCCCACAAATTTTCAATGGGGTTTAGATCGGGTGAATTTCCTGGCCACTCCAGTACCTTCAAATGTTGCTGGGTAAAGAAGCTCTTAGCAAGCTTAGAATTGTGTCATGGAGCCAGATCCTGTTGAAATACCCCATCGCCGTTAGGAAAGAGCTTGTGCAGTGTTTTGGGACCATTTTCGCCTCCAGAACGCAAATGTACCTTTTCCATCATTCCTTCAATGGGGTAAAGCATCTGTGGCCCGGAAGCTGTGAAACATCCCCAAAACATGACCTTGGGTGGTTGTTTGGGGGATTGATGGATGTTGCCGGATCGAAGAGGTTCTCCATGCTTCGCTTGTCCCAACTAATTCGCACAGTACTGTATACATGTATTTTTACTCTCTGCTGTAGTGGTATTTTTAGAAACTATTCATGAAAATTATATCTAATAATATAAGTGTACTATTTTTTTACTCCTTTCTGATTATAAATTTATGTTTATTATTTCAAACTGAATTACTCGTCTTTAATTATCACTTAAAAAGTTGTCTATTTTTTATATTTAATTTGCAATATTAATTTTGCATATATATATATTATTTTCACAACGAATTGTAAACAAGTGACATGGTAAAATGAATTATAAAAATGACTGAAAAACACGATAATGACAGCACTGGGCAACGAATTGTAAACAAGTAATATGGTAAAATGAATTACAAAAATGACTGAAAAACTCTAATGACAGCGGCTGTGAACGAAACATTTAAGTTGCAAGTTAAAAAAGTGCAATGCATTTAGACAACCGAGCGATGTATCATTGACATGATCTTCTGTTAAAATATATTATTAGCATTCTCTTACAGACCAAATGTTGAACACACTTTATATTTTCAGATGTTATTCTTAAATTCTTCATACATAAGTATCCTTCCTTGGGAAAATAAAACGTTGGCAACCCAGTTCAAACACATTTTGTCAGGAAAGTTTAGGTTTGTTGAGCCTGTCACAATCAAATAAAAGTTTTTGCTAAGTAACAAAATCTTCAACTATTGGTTGGACTGAAAGAATCAGGTAACACGGGCCACTATAAAATGGTGATCTGGCTCTTGCAATTAGCACTATTGCATTTCAGCGCATGCGCATTTGTGTCATTGCTATAATAGATAATGCTAAGATTCCGGAATGTGGCCCTAATGTTAAAATTCTTATTGACAATACGAAAGCAACCGACATGGCCCTTATTCGCAAAGTAAATGCTGCGATTGCCTACGTAGCACGTCAAATAATAATGACAAAACGAATATAAAAATGACATTATGTTGATTTAGATATGATAAATATTGAATACTAAATTTAAAATTCGTTTATTATTTTTTGTGGTTATTTTTGATTGGACAGTGTACCAGGTGACCTAATGGACAAATCGCTCCAGCCATAAACTACGATTTATTATTTACTAACTTCAATTCATTTGGAATTTTATTTCATAGTGAGTAACAGCATGAGGACTCTGCGTTTAGAATCTGGTAGCAGCAAATGCAGAAAGTTCATTCATCATACGACAGAGATAAGTAGACTCTTGCTGTCGTGTTGTAAACAACTTAAAACCATTTAAAAAGCTTTAAAACCATTTACTTTCAAACCTATTTCAACGAAAACCATGTTCAAAGAACTGAAAACTTTGAAATTTGGAAATTGTACAATGATGCATACAACGAAGTATTAGGTACGTGTTCAAAAAAATTTGGATAGGTAGTGGATGTCTTCAGGGTAAGAGCAAAGGATTTTACTACCCTAAGCAAAGGATTTTTTTTTTTTTGACCGGCTGCTACGTTTTTTGAAACTTATAAAATTTTCCTTATGAAACTAATAATTATAAATTTTTAACTTACTGTACTGTTATGCCATTTTTGATAGTATAAAATTGCAATCTATCGGCAACTGTTTTTAACAATTCCTTAATTAGCTTACTAATCCGTTTGACATACTGAATGATTAATAGGAACTCTTAATGTGCTGGCCTCACATCCTGTAAGCTAACCCTAATCGTGGTAGAAAGTTTTTTTTTCAGGTTTGAGACCTCACTCTCTCATTGTTTAGATTTTCTTCGCTAATGTCATTTCTACCCTCGATCAGAAGTAGGATACTGATAGTCTTAAAAAAGCCATCGTCCGTTGGATAGTGGATTACGCCGTCGCCCTCTGTTAATGAAGGCAAAGTCGTTTGCATTTTCAGTGGCCTTTTCTGTGGGTTACTATGTCCAGTGGGTCCAATTCCCCTCGCTGGCTCTGTACCCTTAGTGTTCTTGGGACTTAACCATTTAACCCATCGTATGCATAGAGGTTAGGTCGTTTTACTCCTAAAATGCACTTCTTTGCATACATTAGACTAAATGGCCGATCGAAAGGACTCCAAAGGGCTCAGAGTAAGCTGGTACAAAGGAACCCACTGGACCGTTGTTAGGAGACGGATGATAGCATCCAGTCAAGGTCATCTAGCGTATTCTTCAACAAATACGGTACTCCCACACATGGGACCACGGCTTTACGTCCCATCCGATGGACGGGGGAGATGACGGGGAGACAATGAAGAGCCTTTCCGAGCACATCATTGTCACCTTACTGACTGAGAGCAGAAGGGGGAGGGGGGAGTTTAGCGGAGATGGTTATGCTTCCATCCTGGCACTGGTAAGACTCGAACTTGAGAACTGCAGATTACAAGACTGGCACCTTGCCGACTGAGCAAACCTTGCCCCTTTCTGCACAAAAGTACACTCATCGGTAAAACAGTTTATCCTACTACACTTTTAGGAAATGAATGTTCGACGATTAGCGAAATATCTCTTTAGAAGAAAGACAAGCGAGCAAATAATGACTGCGGAATTGCGAGTCTGAAAATCAGTGTAGTCAATCATTGAACTTCAGCGAATTTCACTTTTCGCAATTTATTATTTGATATTGAAATTAAGCTATATTTATAATTTTACTTACCTACCTGCCTACCTACCTACCTAAATAATACCTAGATAGAACCATACAGAGGGGCGTAGCGAAGGACTATGGTTGGAGGGGGAGGAGAATTCCAAAATATTCAAACTCGAGCAAAATTTTGGCAAGATTTGCCAACTGAGCAAACTTGCTTATTTTACCGTAATTTGCCTCTCAGAAATACTTCCAATATTCCAATATTTCGTCTGAATTGCAGCAAATCAGTATGAATTTTTGTCTTGATTTGGTCAAATCTCCTAAATTTCACGAAACCGAAACTAATCCCAATTTTCACATCTCTCTTAAATTTGCCAAATCACTTCAAACTTTAAAACTCCCCAAGATTATGTCAAGTTTACTTGATTTTAGTCAACTATCCTGAATTTCACAAACCCAATCCCAATTATCACAACTCGCCCGTATTTTCCAAGTGTATTCGAATTTTGCCAACTGCCCTACATTCTGTTAAGTTTCCTCAATTTATCCAACACTCCTTCATTTCACAAAACAAATCTCAATTTTCACAACTCTCCTATATTTTACCAAGTGCATTCGAATTTTGCCAACTACTCTAGATTTTGCCAACTCGCCTTAATTTTACAGAAAAAATTCCAATTTTTACATCTTCCCTGAATTTACCAAGTCACTTCGAATTTTACGACTCTCCTTAATTGCACAAGAAAGGAACAATTTTCACAACTTTCCTGTATTTTACCAAGTGTATTCGAATTTTGCCAACTGCCCTAGATTTTGCCATCTTGCCACAATTTTACAGAAAAAAATCGCAATTTTAGATCACACCTGATTTTTGTAAAGTCATTCTGAATTTTGCCAAGTCCCCCAAGATTTTCCAACTCTCCTAGATATTGCGAAGCTGCCTCGATTTTGCCAACACGCCATAATTTTACAGAAAAAAGATTGCAATTTTTACATTTCACCTGAATTTTGTCAACTCTCCACGATTTTGCCAAGTCACTCCGAACTTTGCCAACTGCCCCTAGTTTTTGCCAACTTCCCCTAGTTTTTGCCAACTTCCCCTAAATTTTTCCAACTCCCTAAGTTTTGCCAACTTGCCATAATTTTACAGAAAAAAAATCAAAATTTTCACATCTCACCTGAATTTGACCCTAGGATTTTGTCAAGTCACTTCGAATTTTAACAACTGCCCCTAGATTTTGCCAACTCCCTGAGTTTTCCCAATTCTCCTAGATTTTGCTAACTCGCCATAATTTTACTTTTAGTACTACTTTTTATCTCATGACGAGCATAACCAATGTCCTATAAACAACTAACGAGAGCAACTATAAAGAACTGAAGCACTGACTTAAAAAAAAACTAATTTTTTAAGCTTTTTCCTCTATATATCACCAAACCTCGTATGTTATCAATTCCATCATTAGCTTTAATGAAAGAGTATATCTGGTTAAGGTCACCTATCATAAAAGATCTATCATCAGAATAAGCTAAGTCAAATATTTTCAAATCTTTAGATTATCTAAAGTTTGTTTTTCCTTTGCACTTAATTCCTCAAAACACAACCGATGACGAAACTAAATGGAAAGGTCTCGGTAATACAAATCCCAGTAATAATTCTAAACCAATCACTTCAAACTTTACCAACTCTCACAGAACTCGGTGTTAGTATGGAGAGACATAATTGCTATATTAACTTATTTATCAAGTGTTCAAATGATTCTAAGATCAAATAAAAACTATGGCGGTCAACAGAGTCAAAACCCTTTGTGAAATCTGTGCTGCCTGTTTTGAAACCGAAATATTTCTCAACAAACTGTCTAAGTACATTTTTTGACACTAGAAAAATACGGTTACGGTTTCTTGCGTCAGAACCTTTTCAATGACGTGAATGGTGCAATGGAAGCTTAACCAATCATCAGCAACCTACAAATACTATATATAGGCTAAATAGTGTACACAATCTGGCACAGTCCATTAGCAAAAATTGAAATAAGGGATTCCTATAGTAAAATAACAGCAGCATATAATTTGCCTATTAGGTAACAAATGCAATAATTTGAATTACATATAACTAAACTTTGATTGTTCGCCTTTAATGCAGTATAATCATAGAAAGTCTTGCTTTAATATTTGATTGCCATATTGACAGTCAATTGGCAATCGGTCATTTTGAAAAATTGGTAAAAATTGATAAAAATCCGATCAGTTAATGAAACTGTTAAATTCAAGTATTTTATGGCTAAAAGAGTTTGAGGGTGTACTGATTGGTTTGAGCGCAGTTTGTCAAAATTATGATAATATGTTCAATATGTTTTAAATTGAACATATCACACCGTAAGTGTTGCCCGTTTCTCTTTTTAGAAAGCAATTCTCGTGTTTGTTGATTTGTTCGTATTTCTCGTTTTAAATGCATATCAACAGAATGATTCCATAAAACGCCGCCTCAGCTTACTCTATATGTTAATAATATTTGACATCAATTACGTGATTAGTCTTTTAGTTTACTGTTGACAAACTGTACATAGCGCTTAAAAATTAATCCTAAAGTTCGTTATTTCTATATTAACTTCATTTAGACTATTTATTCGTAGAATATACGTTTCTTTTCATAGTTCAACTGTTTTTTTTATCATTAACCAGGTAGTCCACTTGATCTGTCGAGATCACTGATGAAAGAGTACAAAGATCGAACCGCATCAAACCGATGGAACAGAATCCTGATGACTCCTCCTTCAGAAAGTGAAGGACGAACATCTGTATTCTGTGATAATTGCTTCTCTCCCAGTGATGAGGTAAGGATGTCAAATCTTTTCTATACACTGAAAGAACAATTAATTACACACACTGCACCTATACACAAACTTGCCCTACACTGCCACAATATTGCTTCCAAACGAAATCCCTTTTGAGCTATAAATAGGTCACATACCAACCTGTGTATAGCGTACCTGCGAATGTTAAAAACATTCCTCAGCGGATTCAGTGTGGTCCAATAGTCGGTGCGAGGAAGTTGGGATGCCCAATATTTGCGACTACCGAACGTCTGAAATTTCTGCTTGCGACCGCCACTCATGTGTACCAGGATTACATCAAAACCAAGCGAAATCTGCAGTCACTGAGAAATATGTGGCCATTGAGGTTCAAGGTGAGCGCTACCTCTCCCATATCGTAACATTGAAAAAGAGGGCCACAGTGCAATGATAATGTTGGCATTCAATGACAGTGCATATGAAAAGACAATTTGACAATACGATGGTTCGAACGGACTATGGCAGTCGACGTCCATATCGCTAATAGACCACAGAAAGCTGGAAATGGAAAGCTTGGTCAAATGAATCGAGTTCCAACCACAACATGCTGACTGGAGGTTGTGTAGACAACACAAGGCCATGGATCCTAACCGTCAAGTCGGGCTGTTACAGGTTGATGAAGGAGGTGCAATGTTCTGGGGCACATTTACATGAGCCATCTTGGGGCCCCTTCTACCTATTGAGACCATCATCACCACACTATACTAAGTTCACCTACTCGCCGATCATCTACACGCGTTCAGAACTATCCATTTCCTACAGTAGGGTGCTTTCTTTCAACAAGACAATGCCGTGTCTTATCGCTCCCATTTGGAAAACGACTTGGAGTAGCATTCCAGTGAGTTCGCAACCCTCATATGTCCTCTCACTCTCCGGATTTGAGCATCTGTGGGACGAAATGGAGCGATGCATTCAAGCCCAAAACCCACCACCGGCAAATCTCAGTGCTTTATGGACGGCTGTCCTGTAATCATAGACCGCAATACCACCTGAAGCTTTTCAACACCGGATAGGTGTAATCACATCAATACGGCCATGCCACGCCGTATTGCTGTTGATGGTAGGACGAAAGGTGAACCTATAATTATTAGGTAGGTAGGTATAATGAATTGCCATTTCAGTATATATGTGGTTCGCTTGCTACCAAAAACTTGTGGAAAGTATGTTTAGAATAGTGCGTCTCATCCTTTTTTCACATCGTGGCACACCTATTACTGTCTTCACTTCATCGCAGAACTACTAGTACTGGGTTCACTTTGTCGTGGCATATCTAGTATTTGTCACAGCACACCTAGTACCAGGTACATTTTGTTACAGTATACTTAGTACTGGGTTCATTTCGCGGCCGCACAACAAAATTAATACCTTTTAGTAACGAAAAACTCTTATACTGACAGATCGAATCACTTTCATTTTGTAATTCACATTCATTCCCAGAATTCCATTGTGACACATAGTACCAGTTGAAAACCTCTATACTCGTGCTTTTAAAATTCAACAACTATATCAAAATAGTATTGTTCAATAATAATACGTAATCTAGTAATTCGTCCTTTACCCATTACATTATTCGTGTCCATTTCATTTATATTTACGATTCATTAATTATTTTTTTCTTTATTTTTACATATTATATTCTTATTTTTTAGACTTTTACATGTGAATGCTGCGTCACATATCGCACAATATGACAGCACACCTATTGAGAACCACTTATCAAGAAGGATCACCTTGGCTCAGAACGAAAGATGGGTCCAAACGTTACTCAAATTGTCAATAAATAGCATTTTGTAAAAATCGGCGACATTTGGTAACATAGTGTACATATGACCTAAAATTAATTAGTATTTTAATTTTTTTAAACAATCATTTACTGGCTAGCCTTCAAAAACTTTTCAAACTTCGCATATTTTTCTAACCCCTCTTGAAGAATATATACAGTCGTATCAGAATAATATGACCACCTACCATACATATACTATGGTAGGTTGTCATATTATTCTAATACGACTGTGTATATACTGTGATATCGTTGTCGATTGAGAAAGGAGATAATTTACATTTCGATAAACTATCCTCCTTAAAAATAAAGTTTAATTCAGAAAGAGGTAAAATACGAAAAACACTGTATCGTCGTAATTTTAAAATAATAACTATGACACAAATAAGAATCTCAGTCAAAATAATGAAAAATGTGCGTTTTTAATGTTCACAGGATTTCGCTACATGCAATAGTATGGTCAAAGTTTCACTCGACGAAAGGCCTTCACAATCCTTCATTGCACAACCTTCAAACATTTTCAGTGGACAAACCTTTGCAATACTTCAGTGGAAAAACTTCACAATTCTTCAGTGGACAACTTTAACATTTCTTCTCTAGATAATGCTCACAATCTTTCAATGGACAGCTTTCACAAGCCTTCACTGGACAAACTTCACAAGCCTTCAGTGGATCACCTTTGCAATTGTTGAGTGAACAACCTTTGCAGTTCTTGAGTGAACACCATTTGCAATCCTTCACTGGACAAACTTCACAAGCCTTCAGTGGGGGACCTTCACAGTCCTTCAGTGGATCACCTTTGCAATTGTTGAGTGAACAACCTTTGCAGTTCTTGAGTGAACACCATTTGCAATCCTTCACTGGACAAACTTCACAAGCCTTCAGTGGGGGACCTTCACAGTCCTTCAGTGGATCACCTTTGCAATTGTTGAGTGAACAACCTTTGCAGTTCTTGAGTGAACACCATTTGCAATCCTTCACTGGACAAACTTCACAAGCCTTCAGTGGGGGACCTTCACAGTCCTTCAGTGGATCACCTTTGCAATTGTTGAGTGAACAACCTTTGCAGTTCTTGAGTGAACACCATTTGCATCCTTCAGTGGACAACCATCACAATCATTCAAATTAACAACTTTCATAATCCTTTAAAGGACAACCTTTGCAATCCCTCGGTAGAATCCCGGCAATCTTCACAAGCCTTCAATAGACAACGTTTAAAATCTTTCAGTGATAACTTTAACAATTCTTCAAAGACAACCTTAAAAGTCCTCGAATGGAAAACCTTTAAAGTCCTTCAATGGATAACCTTCACAGTGTTCTTCAGTGGACAACCTTCGAAATCCTACAATGGACAACTTTTACACTCTTTCAATGGATAACTTTCACAATTGTTCAGTGGACAACTTTTACAATTCTAAGTGTAATTCCTTTCTCATCGCGTACCGAATGCTGGGAAGAGAACATTTTTAACGATTGATTTCAATATGTGAATTCAGTTATCATATTGCTTGGGAATATTTTGAGATTTTGAAAATCGCTCTGTGAATCTTTTATGTATTCATATATTTCTAAAATAGATGTTATCCGTATACTTATAACCGATAAATAGAAAATGTGTATATCAATCACACAGAATATACACGATTTAGGTATAACAGTTTTTTAAATATTTTTTGGTGTGTTTTTCTTTATTATATATTTTTTATGCGTATGTGAAGCATACGTAAAACAACTTACGACACTTGATTCATGGTCTGTTGAATCCGTGGTGTATCAAAGAGATAATTGCTAAGAAGGTTTAATGAAACTTAAATGAAAAAAGAGTGTCGTTAGAATCGACACTAGCTGAGTTCAAATTCAAAAACAAAAAATACTCTAATTAGGGTTTGTACTCTTCGGTGCATACTTAATTTACATGAACAGTCGATTGTAGTAGTTTTAAAACAAAATGCGCTCTTCGCTGTTTTTTTTTCATTTACTTTACAGAATCCACTTACAGTTCGGATAATTTCCCTATCTGATGCTTGCGCAATTGATTTCTTTGCCATTTGGATGCAAGAGGGTAGTTAAAGTTAAAGGCTGAAAAATCAGGATAAAGAAGAACAAAATAATTCTCCTGATCTCAAAACATATCCTAACCATAATAGATTTCAATTTATTGAAACAATTGTAGTATCACGAGTAAAAGAAATCTTACTCAGCTAGGTTCCTGGGCTACCAACGAGTGAAATGGAGACATCCCTTAATTTAGTATAGAACAAAAATTGTCATCCCTACCCAGGTCCCGATCTATAAAAATAAAGAGAAGAGGGGAGGTAGGCTATACAATCGACCGGAAAAAGGTACGGGGAGTAGCATTCCATCTCAGTGTAACATTTTTCCCTTCGCTTCAGACATTTTCAAAAAAAGTTCAGGAAAAAATTGGTGAAATATACACCCCATTTTTTAATCATTTTTGGCCTCAATTACTCTTACTAGAATCCAAAAAGAGAGGGTGGGTGTGGGAGGCACTGCCCTCTTGACCCCCGCTTATATCCGGCACTGTCCCTACATGCTGAAAATTTTCAGTGTATTAACAAAAACGGATCATCCAACTCCACGTGTGGAATGCATGTAAAATAGGAATCTAATGACCTTTGAAACTTTAGAATAACAATTTTCTTCCTCTTCCAAATTCTGGGAAATCGTAAAACAACATTTCCGCTGCGTAATTTCTATAAAAATAAGGTTTCTGTTTGCTTCCATGCCTAAGTAGGCTATCGTTATTGACGACCACTAATTCTCTTCGGCTCATCGGCTCTATGTTAGAGAATTGAATACTACCCTCTTTCAGTTTTTTAGCCTGGATTGTTTGTTCCGTGATAACCAATGGCTCTTTCAATCTTCGAATGGAACAAAGTTCAAGGTTAAGTTTAAATTTTCGTAAGATTAGACTTCTGTTTTAGCTATTCGCTAAGGCCCTTTTTTTCGTAGGGGGAAAAAAACGTAATGTACTTATTTTTTTAGAAATTTCCAGCGTTCAAAATAAATTAAAGAACAAATCTGAAAGCCGTTTATTGCAAAGTGTGGACGAGTTGGCTCAGTCAGTAGCGCGCCAGCCTCGTAATTCCCAGTTTCTAGTCCCAGTTGTTCCAGTTTTGAGATTTATCTTCGCAAACTCTTACCCTGCCCACGGTGAGAAATGGGTTACTAATGGGCTTGGAAAGGCCGTCGTCCATAGGGACGTTAAACTGTGGCGCCGTCAGCAGGAGAGTCAATATCCACGATAGATAGCCTTAACGAAAGATTATATTCTGTCTCCTAATAACTGTCTAGTGGAACGCCTTTCTCAACTCTCTCTGAGCCCATGGGGTCCTTGTGACATAAGAACCCAAAAAATGGTGTAAAGTGCACATGTTCTGAATGACTAAATTTCTGGAAATGGAAAAGTTTGGAAGATCTATGGAATTCAGACTTCTAAAAAATGGGGTGTTTTGGACAAACTAACGATTATAGTTTACTAAAGAATAGATTACAGCCTCGAGAGGGCTATATTCTGAACATTAGGGATGTCTGTTCTTCTTAGCCTGTGGAGGATGTAACTGGTAAAAGTGTGCCTTCTCGTACACGATAAAGAAGAAATTTTGATTTCATCAACCACAAAATTTCATGCTCACAATTGCTCACATGAACATGAATGTTTATAAAAAAAACTGAAAGAGGTACGATGTAAGCCATTTGACCATTGGGATACCCAATACTTCCCCATTAAATGTGATATGCAGATTTTTCAGCCGTTAATCAGGAAACGGATATAAACGACCTATCATTCCCAATACTTCGCTTCCTTTGCAGGATTGCTCGATTCGGTTTGAGGATTTACCGATAAATTAAACCCAAGATGAGATGAAGGTTGAAGACAAATTCCTTTTGAGACGTGCAAGCTTGTCGCATGCTTAAACGATGCTGTGTATCAGGAAAGTGTCGCAAGGTTTAGAATAGCAGGTCTGGAGGCTTGCAGAGCAAACTTAAAAGGGTGATCGTCAAGGCTTATAAATGGCATAAACTTTGAGGATGTCATCAGAGTCACCACTTGTAGAGGAGGAGAGGATGAAGTAAGGTTTTATTTGTTGTTTTCAATCATTTGTTTATGTATCGTCTTCATACCGCCGAGAGCTTCGGAAGGTCAAGACCACTGTGCAACTTTTCTTTCTTCAAAACATAGCTGACAAACAGCTATGGCCGTATGTATGGGTAGGGTAGTAGTAGTCAAGGGGGCCGTGTTCACCCTTTCACAATGCTACTAACAGGAACGGAAACGAAAACAATATTAAACATGTATTTATTGTTTTTTCCAAAAAGTTTAATAAATATCACTAACACGAAGAGAAAAAATTATATCTGTAAGGTTCATTTTCGTTTCATTTTGACATGGTCTTACACCAACTCCCCCTATTTTAATTCAGATCGCTTCCCCCCACCTCTTTCTTTTTTCTTCTTCTAGATCCTTTTAATGGCGCAATACAACAGCTGTCGCATTACGGCATTGGACATCAATTTTATTAACGGCCAGTTTGACCTAGTGTGCACACCTAATTATCGGTAGACTCCTATTCTTCAACCTTTCAGAACACTCTCTAATTGCATTTGCTAATCTACCGACCATCATGATGCCAACATAGATAAAACCGTCGCAACCTCATCCCATGCAATATGTTGCAGGTGGTTGACTCCTTTGTCAGATCACTAGCATATGAACCCCTGCTCATTAGTGGATCTTTATGAATGGATTATATTGATTTACTTGCGATGTATTCAAAAAATATAATTGAAATAAGCGAAATTAGGGTCAGGTTAACAGTATTCTTTGCTTTTGTCTAAATCTATTTTGATCCCCTCTCTTTCTAACAATCTTGTGAGAATTATACGAACACAAGAATGTTTTTAACCTTCTTCAGTTCGTTGAGCAGGTAAACCTACTGTTATCTTTTCTCACATCTGTTTGTTTGATATTCATTAAAGTTAAGTTTAATGGCTGGGTTAGTTTGTTTTACCTCTGAACGACACTTGTGCACCCACTGGGTTAAATGGGCAGGTCACATGGACCCCAAGGTCTCAGAAAAGGTTAAGGAAGGGAACCCTCGGGACAGTTGTTAAGAGACAGATGGTAGACTCCTGTCAAGGCCATCCAGTGTGTTTTTTAACGTGTACAGGGTATGACTATCTGCACATGGGGCCACGTCGTTACATCCCATCTGAAAGATTGTGACCATTCCAAGCCCATCGGTGTTACTTTTATCACCGAGGAAAAGGTGAAGATTTATTGCAGATAAATTTCACCACTGCCACTCCAACCTAAGAACTGAATATTACGAGCCTGATGCGCTAGAGACTAAGCCAACCATCTCCCCAAGTTTAGTGGTGTTTATTTTTTTGATATTTATTTATGTTTTGTTTATTTTCATTTGATAAGTGGCATAGTTTGAAAAAAGTAAATGTTGTTCTTTTAGAACGAAAAGTAGAATAACAATTTTACATGAACCATAAGCTTTAACCAGAAACAAAATATAATTTAAATTGTGAATAAAATACAATAAAAACCCCCTCCCCTCAAATAGCTGCTTGCCTCAGAGGTCTACTCCATAGTAGAAGGTCTGTGAAGATGGTGGTACCTCAGCAGAAAAACAACACAAACATTCATGCCTTATCTGGGTCTCTAAACCAGTTCCCTTAGATCAGTAGCCAAGCACGTAAGCCATTCAGCCACGGGAATATATTAATTTAGGCTCTGCAACTGAAATTATGAAGCATAGAAAAGTTCAGATTCGATGTCGTCTCGAAGAAAACGTCTGTGCGGACGACCTAGGTAAATAATAGCAAGAAGATTTCAATTCACAAGATTTGTTGCAATTTACATAACGACTTTGCTCATGACGCAACGATACTACCGTGCACAATATCATCGAATACTTTCAGAAGCTGGTCGGAGAGCCAGGGACCAGATCAAGAAGCAATTTGTAACTCAAATAATGATTCAAAAAATCACTCTCTTGGACAAATAAGTAACAACAGCGGACTGAGGAGTATTCAAGGAGAGTACTTCATTTCGTATGCAAGCAATTTTGAAGAGCAAGGCTTGAGAGTTCACAAAGCAAGAAGGGAGGAAGTTAAATCCGTAGTTATGACGCCAGCCTCGTAATCGAAAGTTCCCAGTTCTAGTTTCAATTATGCGTTGAGATTTATCCCCGCTAAACTAATAGAAAGTTTCTCCCCGCACTATCCTCGGTCAATAAGGGACAATGATAGGTTTGGAGAGGCCGCTGTCCGTCGCCGGAATGTTAAATCGTGGTTCCGTGTGCAGGAGAGCCATGTCCTATGCAAGTTAAAGAATACACTGGATGGTTTTGACGAGAGGCTACTATCTGTCTCCTAAAATCTGTTCAGTGGATCTCTTTCCCAAACTTCTCTGAGCCCTTGGGGTCCTTGTAACCTGGCCATTTAACGAACTGTGTGCACAGAACTGCCGCTCAGAGGTAAAACAACCCAACAATCCTGCTGATGGAATAATGTACAGTGTTTAGCATTATTCCTTATCTAGACAAATAATTGGCTTCCGATTTAAAATGAAAAACATGACGCATTTTACCAGCAGAATCTTACTTTTTGACTGAGGGACTGAGGACTGTTCTTTTTAGAGGAAATAAATGTTATAGATTGGATAGGTAAGACAACTCTTCAGATTTTGGCGCACTACCAAATTGAAAATCTCTTGGTCATTTGAAAATATAATCTACGTAAAATTGGCTAGGTTATTTTAACTCTAAACGACATTTTTTTATCACAATGGGTTAAATGATCAAGTCACAAGGACCTGAGTGAGGGCTCAGAGAAGTTTGAGGGAAGTGTACCCACTGGACGGTTGTTAGGAGACTCATCGAAGCCTCCAGTGTTCTTTAATGGGCACAGTATATGGTTATCCTGCACACGACTCCATGGCCATCTGATGAACAGCGGCTTTCCCAAATCCATCGGTGTACGATTTCTCATCAAGGACAATGGGAGGGTTAGGAGGAGAAAATTGCCATATCAGGCACAGTTGGGACTCGAAACTAGAAGCATGAGATTACGAATCTGACACGCTAACGACTGAACCAACCCCGCTACATTTTTACTGGGCTGTGAAAGAGCACAAAGACGGATTTATGGAGATCGGCTATCTTGAAATCGGCTTCTTTATGAAATGTATGGAGTTATGATCCAAAATTTAAAAAAATATACAAATTTATTATTTAATGCCAAAAAAAATGATTGTTATGAAACCTCAAAAGGGTATAGAAAAATAAATTAAGGGTTCTCCTTGCGGTTTTGATAGTTGCAAGATATAGCGCATGATATTACTTATATAACGCGTAATATTTTTTTAAACAAATGTCACTATCACATTAATTTGCACAATACTTCACCTTTTACTCTAAAATAATTTTTATTTGATTAAAAAACACTTAAAGGAAAAATAAATCGCTAGTTCAAAACATTTGTCAATTACATATATAGAAACAAAATTCTGAAGCCCATTCATTTCAGCAGACGTGGGTTACGAAAGTCCAACCAGAATCTAAAAATATAGTCTTTCAAACACGCTAATTCTGAGTCACTGTTGTTGCATTTGGTGAATGCAGGCCAATTATAAAAATTTCTCGTTTGATATTATACATTCTCCTTTAACCTTTTATATGCAGCATTTAGACAAACTCTTCATATTTTTCTTTGCTAATCAGCTGCTCTGTATGCGAGTAACATGGCCAAGCTAACTCAGTCTCTCCCTACATAAGATGCGGGTAACATGACCAAGTTCGGTCTCTCCCTACATAAGATGCGGGTAACATGACCAAATTCGGTCTTTCCCTTCATAAGTTGCGGGTAGCATGACCAAGTTCGGTCTCTCCCCTTTATAAGATGCGGGTAACATGGCTAAGCTAATTCAATCTCTCCCTACCTAAGATGTTGGTAGCATGGTCAAGGTGATCTACTCTCTTTCTACACAAGATGAGGAGAACATTATCAAACTAATTCAGTCTGTCCCTAGATAAGATGTGGGTAACATATCCAAGTTCAGTCTGTCTCCACATAAGGAGCAGGTAAGATTGCCATGTTACTCAATCCCTACATAAAATGATCAAATGTGGTTGACTATTCCTTCGTCTAACCTAATCATCACCTACATAGTAAAACTATATACTATCCACAATGTTACTCAAGCATTCAGAATCCAAAGCACGAGGTCTCCTTTATCTTGGTGGCAAAGTCTTAATTTCGCAAGCCCAATAAATTTCAGAAAGCAGAAAATTATCATATAGGCTAATTATAATATTTAAATGCATGCGCTCTTTCTACAATATTTACATATTTCGTAATCGGATCAAAGTACCAGTACTCAGCGTACCAGTTTCAAATGTAAACCTCTCTGAATGGCGATAAAACTTTTTTGGGTTGTGAGTTGTACAAATGCATCTTTGCTGGATCGGAAATAGCGTGAAGTTGCGTTATTTCCTTCTGCATTGCACTTTTACGCACATAAAGTGTTAAATAGCCAAGTCACAGGGATCAAAAAACGTGAGAGAGGGAGAGAAGAAAGGGATCCACAGGAAAACTATTAGGAGTCAGATAGAAATCTCCAATAAAGGTCATCCAGCGTGTTCTTTGACCTGCACAGTGTGTAGCTATTTTGTACATTATGTCACTTCTTAACATTACATCTGACTGACGAAGAATTTTCAATCTCCTGAACGAGGAGAGCGCGATTAGAAGACAAACCTTCAATGCAAGAACAACGGGTATTAGACCTCGGTAACAACAGACTACGAAATTTGTATGCTAACAACTGAACCAAACTTCTCCACTTTCAATGTGAGGTTGAGTTGAGCTGCACTTTTTTTTCAAACAATGGACTAAATAACCAGGTTATAAGGACCCCAGATGTTCAAATAAAGTTGGGGAAGGGGGATCACTGAACAACTTTAGGAAACAAATGTAAGACTCTCATCAAGATAATCCAGCATATTCTTTAACGTGCACAGGGTATGACTCTTTTGCACACGGGGCCAAAACTGCTGTTTTTCCAAGTCCCTTTCTCCCGAGGATCCTTCGTCTCCCTCTCACCTATTGTCCCCTTCTTCAATGTCCTCTTTCTTACCGAAGGTGGAACGGGTATTAGAGGAGATAAATCTTAATGCAATACATTTGGGGCTCGAACCTGGAAACTACAGAGTGCGAGCTTGACACTTTACCGATGAGTCAACCCCGTGAGTGGGTGACTCAGTCACTAAACCCTACCGAATGAGCCCTGTGAAATTCGGAATCGTTGGTATAATAAACTTGTCATAAGGTCCGGATCTAGAAAAAAAATAAAGGGAAACGAGAAACTCAATCGAGCTGAAAAAAAATAAAAGGGCCCAAAAAAACTATTTCCATTGCAATAAAACATTTCCTTTTCCGTTTTAGTGGACTTTTAAAACTTTCTTCAAAAAAATGCATGAAATATAAATAAGTTTAATATTTTTTTTGCTTCTATTACCTTTACTTGTAATTTCAAAGGGGGGAGAGGCATGCCACTCCCCCAATTTCGGCCAAAAAAATTATAAATACCCCCTCCAGCAGCTGATTGCCACAAAGGTCTGACAGGAGCCTGTCAGTTTAATACGCCATAGTAGAAGGTCTGTGAGGATAGTGCGACCTCAGCAGAAAAACAACACTAACATCCATTCCTTACCCGGGCTCGAACCCAGGTTCCGTTGATCAGCAGCCAATGCTCATCACTATTCCTAACTCAAACCATCTAAATTCCACTATATCAACTGGAATCAATCGTCGATGTCGTGTTTACACAAGAGTTTCACGGTTATAATCAGCTTCATAAGGACCAAACTATTATAAACCTAAATTTAGTCTTCACAGGCGTTTCCTTATTTTTCCGCACTTTCTAAAAATTCTTAAAGGTCCAGCAGCTGTTTTGATTCAACAGCTTAGTTCACGCATCGTTTATATCAGGCACACAACTTCCAAGATAATTAAACTTGAATACTTGCTTAAATCTGTGGTTTTCGAACTGTGGTGCATGATGCTATTTTAGATTGTACACGAAGCAAATTCTGTATTTAAGAACACATATACACCGAAGAGCCAAAACATTATGACCACCTGCCTAATATGATGTTGGTCTTCCATGTGCCGCCAAAACAGCTCTTACCTAACGAGGCATGGAAGCTACAAATTTTCTAAAGTTGTCTTATAGTATCTGGTACAGTCGCTCAAAAAAGTATCCGAACGCTATGGCTGATTACAGAATTCAGAAAAAATATCTGGCAACGACTTTTTTAGAAATTAGTGATCTGGCAACCTTCGTGTCACGTGACACGAAGGTTGCCAGATCACTAATTTCCAAAAAAATCGTTGCCAGATATTTTTCTGAATTTTGTAATCATCCATAGTGTTCGGATACTTTTTTGAGCGACTGTACCAACATGTTACCAGCAGATCCTTTAACTCTTGTAAGTTACGCGATTCAGTCGTCGCAAATCGGATATGCTGTTGCAACACAAACCACAGATGCTCGTTGGATTGATGTATCGGGAATTTGTAGGCTAGGGCAACATCCAGAAGTCTTCCTCATGTTCAGCGAACCATTCTCGAACAATCCGGGCAGTGTGGTATGGCGCATTATCCTGCTGAAAGAAGACACAACTAGAGGAGAATACCTTTGCCATGAAGGGATGCACATGGTCTGCAATGATGTTTAGGTAGGTGATAGACGTCATAGTTTCCTGCACATGAATGAATGGACCCAGAGTTTCCAAGCAGAACATTGCGCAAACATTACACTTCCTCCACCGGCATGTTTTCGCCCCACAGTGGATCCTGGTGCCAACATTTCCCCAGGTAAACGACGCACACGTACCCGCCCGTCCACATGGTGCAACAGG
The DNA here is from genome assembly GCA_038380435.1 of Ryuthela nishihirai. NCBI lineage: Eukaryota > Metazoa > Arthropoda > Arachnida > Araneae > Heptathelidae > Ryuthela > Ryuthela nishihirai. The sequence goes on along the minus strand of JAWZYU010000018.1, from coordinate 54,728,942 downwards.
AAACGAGATTCATCAGACCAGACGACCTTCTTCCAATCATTCAAGGTCCAGTTTTGATGCTCGCGTGCCCATTATATGTACTTTCGAAGGTGACCGGAAGTTAGCATGGGCACTCGGACCGGCCTATGGCTACGCAGTCCTATTTTCAGCAGGGGTCATAATATTGTGTGTTGTAACACATTACTCCTGTCACCAGCATTCAAATTAAGGGTAAGTTGTGCCACAGTATCCCTTCTGTTGGCTCTTACCATACGGGATATCCTTCCCTCACTCTAGCATTGATGAGCAGTTGTCGTACCACACCTTGCAGGCTGTTCGTGGTTTTTCCCTCCTCGGACCACTTTTTGAATGTACTAACCACGGCTGACTGTGAGCACCCCACAAGTCTTGCCGTCTCGGAAATGCTCTGACCCAGTCGTCTGGCCATTACAATTTGGCCTTTGTCGAACTCACTTAAGTCCGCTGCCTCTGAAGAACAAGAAGAACACTGATTAACAGAACTCAGTATCAGGTATTATTTATACCGTTTCACAACCTTCACACGTGCCGTCGTTTACCTGCAGTTGCTTCGATTTGTATAGACGCGGTGGTCATAATGTTTTGATTCTTCGGTGTATTTTGTTAATTTTAATGGAATCTAGGTCTCTGTTAAACACTATGAATAGTTTTAGTAGCAGTTGTCAGACTTTCGATAATATGGTTTATAAAGTTAGTGACTTGTTCAGCATGGTAATATTAAATAATTTTAAAGCTTTTAACAAATTTAGTGTTTTTAAACAGGTCACATTGACCTCACATATATGAAGAAAGGATCAATAACAACAGCAAAGATCTTTTCTCTTTTTCATACAATCAGGTAATAAATTCCTATTGCTATGTAGTATCAATAGTGTAAATAGAGATTTTTTTAATTCTAAATGGGGGAACTATAAGCAACAGTTTTAACTTTCAGATATGCCCCTATTTCGATTTGAATTATGTCAATAATTCATTGATTTCTAATTTTGCCCTTAACAAGTATGAATATGTAAATCAATCAGCTTTTCAAATTAACAGAATTTGCATCATTAATTTGATACACAAAACGGGAATTTTTTGATTAATTGGAACTATATAATAAATCTGAATTCTACAATAGTTAACAAATAACTTGGTCTTTATGCTCTCATATCAATCGTTTAGAAGTTCTGATTTGAGTAGAACATATTTCTTGGGATAAATCAATAAGCCATTTATCCCAGGTATTTATTTTCTTGTGCACATAATAAAAGTTTCAAAAAGTGTCAAAATAAAAAGTAAATATCTTTAATATATTTAACGGATATACCAAAGAAGTACGCAAAGGCGTACCCAGAGGGTGTTGGGGGTTTTAACTCACCCCCTTGAGTTTTTAGTAACATGATTTCTAAGAAAACTCAGCAAATCATATTTTTCCAATTCTTCCATTCATTGTGCAATGGCTTTATGAATTTCATTCCTTTACACAAGGTTTGCAAATTTTACCCTCTACCATATCCCTTACCAGAAGAAATGTACTTATATGTTTACCAAAATGCCTGGGCGGGGGTGCCTCAGTCGGTAGCGCGCGAGGCTCGTAATCTATAGTCCCAGGTTCGAGTCCCAGCTGGGTCAGCGTTTAGATTTATCTCCGCAAAAATTCCCCGCCCTGCCCACGGTCAGTAAGGGACACCGATGGGCTTGGAAAGGCCGCCGTCCGTCGGATGGGACGTTAAGCCGTGGCCCCGTATGCGGGAGAGCCATACCCTGGTGCACGTTAAAGAACACGTTGGATGGCCTTGACGGGAGGCTACCATCTGTCTCCCAACAGCTGTTTCAGTGGGTCCCTTCCCCCAACCTTCTCTGAGCCTTCGGGGTCCATGTGACCTTGCCATTTAGCCCATGGTGTGCAAAAAAGTGCCGCTCAGAGGTAAAACAACCCAACCCAAAATGCCTTCCAGAGTTTGTTTTTACAGTTTTACGTCATAGAAATTCGTGTATTCATATAATGATTTTGAGAGTATTGTATATCTTACAATATCTTAAAAATAATCTTGATTTTTTGCAATTCTCCTTAAATTACCAAAGTGTCGTATTCTCACAATCTATCCCCATTGATTGTTTCTTTTTTATTTATAATATTGTTACGACAGATGAACGCGCTACAGTGACTTCATGACAAAACGTGACATGAACGCTCGCAAATACTTCTGCGTGAAATTTATACAACAAACGAATTTGAATGTAGAACCGACCTGAAAAAGAGAATGATAGAATGTTAATGTTAAAAGGTTGTGCAGATCAAAGAGGAGGTTCAGATAGTCTGAGTCAGTGCACGATAAGTTAAAACAAGAAATATCTTTATGTGGTGTGTGCGCGAGTGGTTGTTTTGTTTTGCTAGTGTGATAAATCTAGTGATCTAACCAAAGATAAAGGAATGTTTACACCTGAAGTGAATGTATTCAAGAGATATGACAAAGAAATGGAGAGGTATTAGTTTAGTAGAACAGACAGAGCTGGTCTTGTATGCGCTGCAGAAAAAGAGTTATTAATTTATGTACGATAACAGTTAGTTTGTTTATAAGTTTTTCATCCATATTTTTGTAATAATTAACATTACATTGTAATTTGTATTGTAAATATACTTATGATAAGCTCATTGTCATCCATTTAAAAATTTGCAACAATACATATAAAACTTAAAGTGAAATAGTCCACCATGATCATGAATGAATTCAGTGTTCATTAATAATAATACACTTCTAATGTTATAAATGAGAATATCTAGATAAACTAAAATATATGCTCTTTTCTGTTTATTATTACGCATGTGGTTTTTCAAAACAAATTAGTGTGTTTAGTAATAGAAGCTGAGGATAATTTCTCGCATAAAGGTGATAATCCCTCATTCTTTTATTGAATCATTTACTGTGGCCTGTATGACATAACCGTCATGTAAATTAGAAATCCTTTCTACTGAATTACTCATGAGTCTTATTATTTTCAAAAATCAGCATCCTTTTTGATATTATAATACATACAAGAATGCTTCAGACACGGGTTTTTCAGCCCAACTGAAATGCTACAGCTACAATTTTCTTAGGAATAATTTAAGAGAGAAATAATTATATACATATATGAAGCAATCTGCTTAGAATTAAATCAAATAAACATTCTTTGCACTACGTCTTAATGAGTTTATCACTGCATTTAATCCATAAATTAAGCGTAAATGTAATTACGTAAACAATGAACAATTAGCAACGACTATTGAATCGACTAATAATGCTGCTAAGTTGAGAGTTCATCGAGAAGCACGTTCCGTTTGAATCATACACGTGAGCCTGATTTATACAAATGTATCGCCAAAGGCATTCACCCGTTTCTCTTTTATCTATTCCCTGTTTATCTATTTTTTTATTGCAAAATCTCGTTTTGCTTTCAGAACGGAATCATACCCAGATGCAGTTCGTTTTCATCATTTTTACACTGTCGTTTGACTTCAGAAATTAACGCCCTAGGGAAAAACATAACAAACATCGAGGAAACAGCAGTAACACGCACAAGTTCAAAGACAGATGTGATGTGAAAAAAATGAATGCAACAACTGATTTTACAAGATGGGAATCTCCCCCCCAACCCTTTCAGCTCTGCATTTTTAGCATCCGCCCTCCTTGTTTCTAGGGTAATTCGTTCCTCCGAATGTGTGTGCTTGCATGAGTGTGAGCTTTGCGCAGCAATCTTCTCTAAGCAAGCAAGGCGAGGAAGACTCGCTAGGTTTGGAAAAGGATTACGTAGCTGAGGAGTGTGTTTAGCTGAAACTGAGCCCAAAGCACTCAGGTGAGAGACGGAAATCTAGTTAAGTTGCTGGATCGCGATAAGATGGCACACTGCGTTTATGCAGTCGTTTGGGTGGAAAATTTACAGTCGTTAATGGCAGCACTTAAATGAGTTTGAAAATTATCCTCAAGGGTTGTTGATGTCGAAATCAGCTCTAAATTGCCTGCAGTTAACTCCCACGTTTGCAGAAGGAGTTGAGTAAATGAAAGTAATAAGGGATTACTGCGTAGTTGTGTTGTTATTTTCTTATTAGGAATCACTAAGTTATTTTACTTGTAAAATTTCACTTTATTCTCATTCACAAATGTAGAATAACATACTACATATTACCATGTATATTATAATATAATAATATTAGATAACTGCATAATCGTAACGCCGTATACGCATAATATAGAGGACAGGGAGTAGCAAATATATATAGACGATTGCAAATCATTGAGATAGTGTGCGATTGTGTGACAGGGGATCACGCTAATTCTAAACTACGATGCAGAAATAGTGAAAATATGATTGAATGATGCCATCCGATGCTCCACTATACAGGAAAGTACTACATCTGATGGATGGCACCACATGTCACATTCGTGTGCTGATTAAGGCCTAATAGAAAACTAACATTAATGCTGCGAAGCAGCGGAGAAGGAACCTGTCGAAATTAATACTGTAACTCTGTAAACAAATCGTGCCGAAAGTCGATCGTTTTTAAAAGGAAATTTTAAGCTTTTTTTTATGAAAAAAGTGTAATTTTCGCTAACTTTGTATCAGATAGTTGGGACTAATGTCGAAGTTCCAAGCTCTCGTGGTTTCATGGATGGTTGGGTGAGGGGACACGCTGTACAGCTGTTGGGAAAAGGATGTCAGTCTACCATCAAGGCCATCCAGCATGTTTTATAACCTGGGTGGGGTGTAATTCTCCCTCACACGGTCCACGGCTTAACGCCCTATCCGACGGACGGTAGCCTTTATAAGTCCAACAGTGGCCCCTATTCACTGTGAGCAAGGTGGGAAGTATATCAGAGAAAATCTCTGCACTTGCCCAGCTGGGATGCAGAAATGGTAGGACTCTGAGCATTTGCACTTAGGGTTTGGGTTAGGTTGCTTTACGTCTGAGCAGCATTTTTATTCCACACAATGGGCTAAATGGCCAGGTTGCAAGGACACCGAAGGCTCGGAGAAGTTTGGAGGAGGGAAAAAAACTGGCATAGTCGTTAGGAAGCTAGCGACTGTTCCAGCAAGGCAAACTTTGTGTGTTGTGTTAGCTCTCTAACTAAGGCAGTGGTCAGCAGTGACTTCGCTCGTAGTAGGGCATGTCCTTGTATGAGAAGGCCTGTAAAAGCTAGGAGTAGCTTCTAGGATTCTTCTCTGTCCTATATGTCGCAAATAAAAAAAACTACTGGACAGCTGTTGAGAGACAAATTGTAGTCTCCCGTCAAGACCATCCAGTCCGTTCTTTAACGTGCACAGGGTATGTCTCTCCCGCTCACGGAGCCACAGCTTAACGTCAAATCCGACCAACGGCGGTCTTATCAAGCCCATCGGTGTCTCCTACTGACCAAAGGCAGGGAGGAAGAGACTTTTACGGAGAAAAATCTCAACTCTGGCCCAACTGGGTCTCGAACCTAGAAACTGCAGATAACGAGCCGGGTGCGCTATCTACTGAACCACTCCCGTGAGAGAGGGTATGCTATATATATATACATCATATGCACGCAGATATACTATAAAGCTGTACCTGGTAAAGCTAGTTCTTCCAGTTGTTTTAAACGATAATCAGTTTTACTTACACAGGCATTTCGAGCCAACGGTGTATTTGTATTTCAGTTAATAATTATAAACAGCTATCATATTTTGAGATTAATTCGGAAACTTTTCCCTCTAAGAACAATAACACTACACTGCTTTTTTGCATCAACCGATACATATTCCCCTTCATCAGATCAGTAGCTGGAAAGTTTATATTTTCTGTGAGAAAACGTTTATTTTCAAAACAGAAATTAAATTCCGTGATTATTCTTTCCCTGCTAAACTCTTCGTAACTTCTTTGTATTAAAAGTAATTACTTTTAAAGGAAAAAAAGACATTCCTACACAAAGGAAGGAGATAAGCAATTTATCATCTTTAATTACAATCCAGTATGAATTTTAGGAAACTAGTTTTGTCGATATCTCCTAAAGGTAAGAGCTAGGAGCACAATATATGCTATCCAGCGTCCTCTTAACTTAAAGAAACATAAGATTTTGGTTAGACCCGGAAAATGAAATCTTGGATTGCGATTGTTGCTCCTAAAACCAGCTAGGAAAAAAATAAACCACGTACGTTAAAAACACCAAATAAATTACAGTTTTACCGTCGACATTTCGAGAAATGTTGAAAAGGACTGAGCCAAGATGTATGATAAATATGTGATAAATCTGGAATAATATTACTTCTCAATATAGGTTTACGAAAAAAAGACAAAATGGCAAAATTTGTAGTAATACTCTGTTGGGTTGTTTTACCTCTGAGCGGCACTTTTTTTGCACATAATGGGATAATGGCCAGGTCATAAGTACCCCCTGGGCTCAGATAAATTTAGGGAGAAGAACCCACTGGACTGTGTCCAGTGTTTTTTTGTTGGGAGACAGATGGAGTCTCTCGTCTAGTCCATCCAGCGTGTTCTTTAACGTGCACAGGGTATACTATCCCACACACGGTGCCACGCTTAATGTCCCATCCGACGGATGATGGCCTTTCTAATTCCATCGGTGTCCCTTACTAATCGTGGGCAGGGCGGGATGTTTTGTGGAGATAACTCTCTACGCTGGTCCAAGTGGACTCGAACTTGGGAATTGCATATTACGAACCTGGTGCGCTACCGACTGAGTACGCCTCCAGAATACGCCACTAGTAATACTCTGTTTTGATACAACTAAATCAATGATTACAGTCTGAAAACTAATGGAAAGTCTTATTAAAAAATCAAACTGACACTAACCGTTTTTTTTAAACAAAGCAACTAGTGAGCGATAAGAATTTATATGGATGAAGCAAAAAAGCACTTCATAGAATTCACATTTAACAAAGGAACTTTAAAATATTTTGTGAAAACGTTTTAAATTCTGTAGAATGCTACAGAATCTTTTACGATATCATAAATATAAAAGATATCAAATTCTGTTACATACTTTAGAGCAGTGTTTTCAAAGCAATGGTCCGCGAGGCACCAGTCGTTGGTTCTCATAGAGCTGTCAGGGGAAAAAAATGTTTTTCAGAAATATAGCATTAACGTCGGAGTGGCACAGTTCGTGCTATCCAACACTCCAGTTGGTGTTATGTCGTGCGGGGTGAAGAAAGTATCATGCACATCATGGACATACCAAGTTCCTTGAGATAACATGTGGGGGCAGAAGATCCAGGCGCATGTATGATCACGGATCTCAGATGCAGTTTCCTGCCGTTCATTTCCCAGGTTCGAGTCCCAGCTGGGTCAGCGTCCAGATTTATCTCCGCAAAGTTCTCCGCCCTGCCCACGATCAGTAGGGGACACCGATGGGCTTGGAAAAGCCGCAGTCCGTCGGATGGGACGTTAAGCCGTGGCCCCGTGTGCGGGAGAGCCATACCCTGTGCACGTTAAAGAACACGCTGGATGGCCTTGACGGGAGGCTACCATCTGTCTCCCAACAGCTGTTCCAGTGGGTCCCCTCCCCCAACCTTCTCTGAACCTTCGGGGTCCATGTGACCTGGTCATTTAGCCCATAGTGTGCAAAAAAGTGCAGCTCAGAGATAAAACAACCCAACCCAACCTGCCGTTCACTGATCCCCCACTTGCTGAAACAGTTGCCCGTTTGCTACTTTCAGAAAGTTTGGGAAGTATTACTTTACAGGGTTTGCAATTATAAATTTTTTCGAATAATAAATTTGTAATTTATTTTCCAAAAATAAAAATTCAGTACTTAATCTAGTTAAAGGCCCGAACATCGCTGGATAAATCTGCTGGTATTAACTAAAGTAAGGAGCTTGCTAGTCATCAAACAAAATGCGTCATTTAGGATGAAACCCTAATTTCTTTCCCTTTCTTTATTACACATGCTGTAGAATCTTTGAAAAAGTATTAGTGCCTGATGATAGAAGAAATGGTATACATTAACATGATTAGGTTTCACTTATAAAAGTCAAAGTACAACGAATCTTTCAAGCAGTTAAGTATTCGAGACGAATATGATTATTAGATAATAATTGTTCTAATGTAACTCCCATAAAAAAGCACACAAAAAAAAAAGCGCAAACACGAAATGACCCGTGGACGAGTGGTTAGTGCGCTTGGCTACTGATTTAAGGGACCTGGATTCAAGCCTCGGGTAGGGCATGGATGTTTGTGTCGTTTTTCTGCTGAGGTCCTACCATCCTCAGAAACTTACTATGATATATAAACTGGCAGGCTCCTGTCAGAACTCTGTGGCAAAATAGCTGCTTGAGGGAGTATTTATTATTATTTTTTATGATAAAAGATGTCTCTCTGTGTGTCTGGGGTCGCCATAACTCCTCATATAAAGGGTCTAGGTATCTGGAATTATACAGAAGAAGAAGAGTAACACGAGAATATGCAGTGCGAAATATTAACTCGATAGATTCAATGGGTGTTTAGAAATCGTTATTTTGGATTAAACGTCTTTATCCTCCGGTCCCCATTCGTAGCTTCTTCATTCGCAATTTATAAGAGAGAAAGCTTTTAACCTTTGCAAAAATACCTCGCATTCCCAAAGACATTATTATATTAAAGTACCCATAGCAGGTAGGGACCTTATTTTTTTCAACCAACATGAGGACACAAAGGAGGAACCCAAGCACGAAGTTTGGATCATTCAGTCTAGATCTCTTGAATCACAGTGGACCAAAATCAATCAAAGCGGAAATGAAACTTTTGATATTTTCGGTTGGGTTGGATTTTTTTACCCTTGAGCGGCACTTTTTTCGCACACAATGGGCTAAATGACCAGGTCGCAAGGACCCTCCGAGGGCTCAGAGAAGGTTCGGGAGGAGACCCACTAGCCAGCTGTTGGGAGACAGATGGTAGTCTCCCCGTCAAGGCCATCAGCGATTTCTTTAACGTGCACAAGGTATGGCTCTCTCGCACACGGCGCCATGGCTTAATATCCCATCCGATGGACGGCGGTCTTTCCAAGCACATCGATGTCAGTAGACCACCCCGCCCTCGGTCAGTAGACCGAGGGCGGGGTGGTAGGTTTTGTGGAGATAAATCTCGAAGCTGGCCCAGCTGGGACTCGAACCCGGAAACTGCAGATCACGAACCTGGGGCGTTACAGATTGAGCCATCCCACCCTTTCGATATTTAAAAAATTCCGATGTAAAGAAATTATGCTTCATTGTGCACTTTACAGTATTCCAAAGTTAAAAACAGTATTTTTATTTTCTTACTTCCATACGCTCTACATAATAATAATGTACATTAGAAAAAATACTTATTTCTCGCATAAGGTAAGGAATTATTTTCTGTGGCGAAATTACATCTGCGAGTTGTTCTTGCTAGAAATAATGTGGGTGTGTCATCTACATTGGTTGTTGCCTTCTTGACCTTCAGATTTTGAGACTCTATTCAATATCTAAAATGAAGCATAGTTTTTTGCCTAGCTTTACATAGAAAAAATAGTTTTATTCTCATGAAGGGAGCGTTAGAAAATAATCATTGGTTAAAGGGTCATTAGAAAGTAATTTATGACAAAAAAAAGGACTTTTGAATTCGGAAAAACTGGAAGCCACTAAACTAGAATAAGAGTCCTATACATCTATATAAAATTCGGTAAGTAATTCATACTTTTGTTTATTTTCTACTTATACGTAAATACAAATCTATATATGTGTGTATGTTTATATAGGTTTAAGCTCATTAAGCAATTAATTTAGTGAATTAGAATGGCAGAAATTGGAAGAGAGAAAGCTTGGTGATCCCAGACAGCACCTTAAGTTTATAGCCAGTAGTTAGAATGTTCATTTCCCTCCTTAATCACTGTTAAAATCTTCCTCACTTGTTCGCGTTCTGACATTAAAGAATAGTGATCAAGGGATCCTTATTCTTTGCAGGATACGGAGGAAATTGCGTGGTTCTAGCAAGATTTTATGCTTTCTTTGCAATTTCTTTAATGCATCATTTCCTTAATTTTATGTTTTTTATGGCCTAGCGGCTTAGCCTATTTGCGGTTAGAGAAGAAAATAGTGTCTCTAACTGACTAAACAGCGAACGAAAAGTTTTTATTTGGGGAAAAAAACAAAACCACGAAAAATTTAAGTCTGCAGCCCTTGAGGTTGCTTTAACTGTCAGGTCCAATAAGAGCTGTTGGTCAACTGACATTACTATTTGTTTTCTAAGGAAACAGCGTCAAAGTTTTCTAAACTTATTTGTAAAAGCTGAAACTTTATTTTTTTGGAATAGTCAGAAGTAGCGTCATTTTTTTATGTATAGGTGTGAAAAAAATTTGGTTTTTTGCAGTTCAGTTTTTGAAGCAAGATGTTTTTTTTTTCTTAACCAGGGCGATTTTTTCAATCTTTTTCTTTCTACTATTTATATTTTAATTAGTCCATCCGTAACAAAAAAAAAATGTGTGGTAATATTTTCTTGCTTGTTTTTGCAGTCCTTAACCGACGACAGCGTCAGACCACCAGGTGGAGGAAGAAGAACTCGAGAACGTTCTCTTCTGCCGTGCGTTGTATGCGGAAAGGCTTTTGACAGACCATCATTACTAAGGAGGCACATGAGGACGCACACTGGTAATTAGCATTAATTTTTTCGTGACTCTTTTTTTTACTATTTCTGTTCGAAGCTGTAACACATAAATGACAGGAAAACAGAGCTAAAAAATCTCTAGAAACTGAGATAAATTCATAGGTTCGGTTTTTTCTTTTTTAATTTAAATTTATTCATGTTTAGAAGTACACTGGCATACGGAAATATTAGATAGCTTCCAAATTATTTCAATGGAAATATAACTTTGAAGCGCTATAACTTCTAAAATATGCAATTAATGGAAAAATATGGTTGAAGATTGATAAATGATCGATATTGAATCTATTTATATCTCGATTTTAAACAATATTCGTTCAGTACTTAAAGAGTTACGGAAGCTGGACTCTTTCTCAACAGTAATGCTCCGTAAGAATTTACCTCAGATATTAACTGAAACTTTAAATAATAAGCATTGTTTCAAACTATTCAATAAAATCATAAACGTAATTCGGGAGTTCGAAGTGGTAAACGAAAGGGCTGACGAATGGCCTGACGAACGGGCGAAGATGTTTTACATCGATGTCAGAAATTGGCCGTTTACTCGTGGTTCCGCCGCTACTTGAGCATTTGGATCCATATTTCGTGGGGTGGCCCCACTTAGTTTTAAGTGGGATTAACTAGATTACCCACTTAGTTCTACTTAGGTAACAGATTGGGTCCCTAGCTGTCGTAGGTCGGGAGTGATCGCTCGAAAAGCGTCCGCAATATCTGGGGGCGCTGCCGTCGCTTACCTTGTGAATGAAAGAAAAACGGGGTTCGGTACGTTGTGAGTTATATCTGCGGAAAGCTGCGAATAAAGTTATCAATGCACATAGGTTTCGAGGATTTAATTCTGACTGGAGTGGTGAAAAGTTGTGATTGAACTTACCGATGGGAAGTGCTATCAATACGTTTGGCGCCAAACTTTTAGTGTCGGTATAACCAGTCATATAATAAGCGTAATTCCGGGTGGATGACACGTGTGACATCATCGCTGGCAGAAATTGTCAGTTCCCACGTGGTTCCGCATCTACATGAACGATCGGTCCCCAATTTGGCGGATTGGTCCCGCTTAGTTCTGAACTTCTTGGGGTCATAGATGGGGCTCTTAGCTGCCGTTGGTCGGGAGTGATCCCTCAAAAAACATCCGAGATTTCTGGGGCGCTGCCGTCGCCTGCCTTGTGAATGGAGCGAAGAGCTGGGAATGAAGTTATCGATCGACGTACATTTGGGGCTTATCGAAGAGTTATCGATCCGATTCGTGGCAATCGTTTGGCGTGGATATAACTAGTAAATATATATTTTAGGGCTTTGTGTAATGATTATTTCAATATTAGACAATTATGAATGTTTTTTTATAAAACAATATAATTTATTTTTAAATATTCCAACCCTTATAATTTTTTTTAAATTTTAATGAATATTGTTGGATATCGAGATTTAAATACACTGAAAGGACAATTTGTTATATACACCCACCAATAACGTGTGGATCCACCTTCTGCCCTCAGACTCCCGAGGCTCTACCAGATGTTGGAAACGTTCAGGTAGTGTTGTGGCCCATGATTCCAGGACAGCCTTCCAGAAAGCGCCGAGAGTTGCCAATAGTGGGTTTCAAGCTAGAATGCATCACTCCATTTTGTCCGCAAATGCTCAATAAGGTTCAAATCCAGAGATTGAGAGGGACATTCGAGGGTTGTGAACTCACTGGAATGCTCTTCCACTCAATCCTTCGCAATCGCAAGCAATGAGATGGGGCGTTATCTTGTTCTTAAAAGGTATCCTACTATGAAAAATGGATAGCTATTGAATGAGTGTAGGCGGTTGGTAAGTTCGTAAACATATGGAATATGGCGATGGCATGAGTATGGTGGTCTCAATAGGTACAAATAGGCCCCAAGGTGACCCATGTAAACACGTCCCAGAACATTACACTGCCTCCACCAGCCTATAACACCCAGATTTGACAGTTGGAGTTCATGACTTCATGTGCTCTACACTACACACACAATCTCCCATCGGCATGTTGAAGTTGGGTCCTTGATTTGTCGGACCAAGCTAACCATTTCCAGTACTTCACGGTCCATTGGTGATGCTCTTTTGCCCACTGCAGCCTCACAGACCAGTGACACGCTGTTAACAAGGGTATTCGATAGCTGCATAACTCAATCATGCCATCGTGCATCGAATGGTCCTCGCACAAACCTTCTCAACTGCTCCATCTTTGAATGCTGACGTTATCATCTGCACTGTGGCTCTTCATTCCTACACTAACATTTACAGGAGAGAGAATGCTCACCTCGGACATCAATTGCTTGGTAGTAGTGATACACACATGAGACAATGACAAGCGCAAATGCCAGACATTCTGCAGTCGCGTATATGATGTCCCTATCTTCTTCACACCTACTATCTTCCCGCGATCGAACTCGATTAGGTCGCCATGTTTCCCCCATCATAACAGTCGCAGGTACGCTACACATCAATTTGGTATCTGACCTATGTATATCCTGCAAGGGGTTTGGCTGCTCGTAGTATTGTGGCGGAGTAGAACAGGCTTATGGATGAGTACAGTGTGTATATTAAATAGTGCTTCCAGTGTAAATATATGATGATCATTAATTTATCTTCAGTCACATTCCTCCATTAAATGTGTTTTAGAAATTATATTTTCAATATTAGATTCTAATTGACATAACATGACAATTCTAATATTATTTTGGTACGACAGTGTACATTTTTACCTGTTTGACTATTTTGTGCTGTTAGATCAATATCCATTGTTGATTTCTTTTCGCTGGAAAATATTTGAAATTAGTAAATGTTTAACACATGGATAGCTATTGCTTAACTGTTACATAAGGAAACGTTTCTTAACTATTTCATGAATAGTTGCAGATTAACTATAACTGTTACTTAGCCATTACATGGAGAGCCGTATGAGTCAAGTATTTTTTTTATTCAACACCGATATGTTTAAGTAGGGGATATTTTTAAACTTTAGAATCTTTCCATCTGGCAGAACAGGTTTTAGTATAATCTATAGTATGAATAACATAATAATATCGTTACATATTTTCAGCAATATTTACATATTTGATAGTACCGGGTCTGAGTTTGAAATAATCAAACAGAAAATAAATTAACTTTTAATAAATAAAGTAATTATTTTACACGAAATAAGTAAAACCTGAATTGTTCACTTTATATACAAATGGGCTAACTGAACTAATTGCTAATTATTATTGACCATCTTTTAATGACAAATGCTAAAAGAATATAACATTCGAAAGTTCAGTTGCAAAGTTTTCTATGTAAAAATCATAGAATCGACTCTTATTGAAAATCTATCTTACTTATTACACAATATGTTTAGTAGGAAGGAAATTCATTCTCTTAAAGAAGCGGAGACGCTCTGATTCTTCCCAACAAAGAAACTAATAAACAAATAACGGCAATCTAAGCTGACACAGCACAAAAAAAGACACACTAAGCCGACTGCACAAAAAAGAAAGTCACTTAAACAACAACTCTTCTCGTCTTCTAAAACTCTTTTCGAATAATACACTTTCTAAACAGTCCCATTACACATATGACGCATTTCCACAATACATGGGGCGGGGGTGGCTCAGTCGGTAGCGCCCCAGACTCGTAATCTACAGTTTCCAGGTTCGAGTCTCAGCTGGGTCAGCGTTGAGATTTATCTCCGCAAAACTCCCCGCCCTGCCCACGGTCAGTAGGGGGATACCGATGGGCTTGGAAAGACCGCCGTCCGTCGGATGGGACATTAAGCCGTGGTTCCGTGTGCGGGAGAGCCATACCTACACATTAAAGAACACACTGGATGTCCTTGACGGGAGTCTACCATCTGTCTACACCTAACAGCTATTCCAGTGGGTCCCGTCCCCCAACCTTCTCTGAGCCTTCGGGGTCCTTGTGCCCTTGCCATTTAATCCATGGTGTGCAAAAAACTGCCGCTCAGAGCAAAAACAACCCAAATTAATACATGATCTATCTATACAGAAATACATGCTATATCTTGTGATATAATAATCACCCTTTTAATTGTTGCACGTGAACATGCCATTTCCATATATAATAATATATAAAATAATAAAATATATGATAATAAGTATAATCTTATAATATGGATAATTTGAGAATTACTTTCTAATTTAACGACAAAGCATTTCCCCCATAGGCATGCAAATGCAGATATGCTTTTTTCCTTTATTTTGCAACGGTTGTTCCGATTTACTCTAGACCACTGGTTCTCAACCTGTAATGCTTCACGTACCCCCTGGAAATATGTATTGTTGCGTACTCCTTGTATTGATAGATGAAACTATAGTTATAGTATAACAATGGGAATAAAATAAAACATTGACTTTGTTACTAGTTCTCACGGCGTACCCCATAAAATTTTACCGCGTACCCCACGTTGAGAACCCCTACTCTAGACGATCGTTGTCCTTTTTCCTCTCTTAATTTGTCGTCTTCCGTTGCAAAATTGACATTGGACAGGGCTTCAGCTACAAAGTATTCAATATAAGGGTGAGAAACAAGTACTGTGCAGTGTTAGCCTCCTAATATTGCTTGCATTACGTATTTTAAATTCTTTCTTAGTTTCAGGTCCGCTCTTTATCAGCATAGATCTTGTATTGGCCATTAAATTTACGACTAACTTTCGAGACTGTTAGCGACTGCTTTCGTAAGAAATACGGTACTGAAGAAGATAATGAGTGAAGCGAAAGAATACCCAGGAGAACATAATAAGGAGTTTTTTTTCTCTGCCGATAATCCGATTTACCACATGCTGAGGCTCATAAAATCGCAGTTTCCTATTGGCTACAAGCAACAGTTCCGCGTCTCTGTCATACAATTAATTTTTATCAGTATAATTAATTTGAATTAACGACCTTGAATTTTTTTACCTTAGTTGAAATGGATATTTTTCTTTCTTTAGGCGAAAAACCGCACGTGTGCAACGTATGTGGGAAAGGATTCAGTACATCTAGCTCTCTTAATACTCATAAAAGAATCCATTCCGGAGAGAAGCCACATCAGTGTCCAATGTGTGGCAAGAGGTTTACAGCCAGCTCTAATCTTTATTACCACAGGATGACGCATAATAAGGTAAGCCACAAACATATCCTGAAGCTACTAATAAAATAATTTTACTATTAGATGTGGGAATTACTGAACGAATATGTTTTGGATTTAACTGTGTGCATGTTTGTTTGCAAGATTGGTAATATAGGGAAACAATGCGCATTTTTTCAGATTCTTTTGCTAGACAACTCGATAATCATCTTAAAATTTCTAAGGTGGTGAAAAGCAAACAAATGTAGTCGGAAAAAAGTTTAATTTCCTATTTGAAATAGAATAACTAAAATTGAGTATTAATCAGCAATTTAATCGCATGTAATGTGATTAGAGATTCGCATATCTAATATACAACATAGACGATTATGAGTGATTGATTGATTGTGAGCAACAGGTGATCTTATTCTATGATGCAGATATGTAGAGTTCTAAAATTCTGCACCTAGAAGTAATGTGAATAGTAGATCTGGGATAAAAACTCGAAATTCGACCTTCGACGTGTCTTTCAAGGTCAAAGTTAGGGGACATAGAGGTCACACCTTGAGCTAGTCGTTCGGTGTCAAGCCGGTGACAGAGAGCTAAAAATTGATGCCTAAAAGTATTTCGGTCAGTAGATCTCAGAAACATAAGAAATTTAATATCCAACGTTGCGGTCAAGGTCAGATGGGGGTTTGAGTGACAGTCAAAAAATCATGAGACGCCACAGGTACTGATTGTATTTCTAGTAATTATATAATAAGCCAGGGGCCGGATCTAGGGGGTATGCCCCCCACACTTCTTGTGAATGCTAGCAACGCTAACAGAGTCAAAATTATAGGTCACTTGCAAATTTTTATGCACGTTTCAAGAACTTTTTTGAAGGAGTCTAAAAGGGAGTGGGAAATGTTACAGTATAATGGAAAACCACAAAAATTTGACATTTTCTGGCTTTACTGAGTTCCCCCCCCCATTTTTTTTGGTAGATCCGGGTCTGATTACAGTTATAATATTTTTTATGAAATTTGTTGTCACGATAGTTGTGTAGCTGCGTGATATGAAGGTATGATGTTGAAAACATTTCCTACGAACTTTTTTTTTTTTGAACTCGTGCATGATAGTGCTTTAAATATATAAAGAGGAGGACGGAATAAATGTATATACTAGATTGCTTTACAAACTTGGAGCTATGCGAAAAATTAAAAGATTAACATATATCCCCTATGCAAATAGGTTAAGCTGACTTTTTTCATTTCACCACCAAAATTTCAAATTTCCATCAGCTTGCAAATATTCATTTAAAGTTTTGTCATCTTCAATCTATAGCTTTTGGGAAATTCGTAAAATGCGAATAATATTTCATCAATACCTATCCAACTGAAAAAGAATTTGTAATTTATCTCTAAAAGCAAAAACGTTGAATGTCTACAAATGACCAGACAAAGTGAAAACAATTTCCCGTTTTTTCTGAAAACAAGAAAAAAATGAAATTTCTGACAAGAAATCAGATTTTTTTTTTATTTGCGACAAAGAAGAATACTCGAAGCTACTCCTAACTTTTACAAGCCTTCTCACACAAAGACATGACTTACTAATAAGACCGAAGTCACTGCTGACCACGGAGCGCGCGGAGCCTGACCTTTAGAGCTAACAGAGCACACAAAGTTCGCTTTGTTGGAATATTCGGTAGCTGCCTAACCACTATGGGCGACCATAGTGGTTAGGCAGCTACCGAATATTCCAACAAAGCGAACGTTAATACATACGATGTTAAAGATATATAATATGGTAAACATAATATAATGCGATAAACATAATGCGATGTTAAAGATATCGCTTCTGTCGTATGCATCTATTCTGTTGACTATGAATATTTTCAGGATTAACGAAAAAGAGGAATTTAACATCTAAATTTCAAAACTACGCTCTGAAAATAATTTTAATAGCAGTTTGTATTTTAATCAACAGAATTATTTCCTTGCACGAATATGCATCGCAGCATATTCGTACCAACCTAAGAGAATCAAAATCTCCATCAGCAGAAATAAGTTTTTTATTTTAGGCAACTTTAGGAATATTTCCGCATTTTAATTAGCAATTTACCATAACTTAGTATAATGCTTCTATAACAGATGCTTCTAACCATTATATTGTTGATATCGATCACGAAACTGATTCTATATTTTTTGGGGAAAATTTGTAATTTCGAATTATTTTTCTTGATTTGAGTAAAACAATGTAAACCTCTTCTACTAATCATGATATACTTTAAAAGTTTGAAGTTTCGAATTCTTAAGATGCATTTAATTATGTCACACAATTGTTTCTGATAGAAATTAAGTTTGATAGGGCGTAATGCGTCAAGCTCGTAAACTGCCGTTCCCAGGTTCGAGTCCCGATTGTGTCTTCATTGCAATTTATCTCCGCTAAATCCCACTCTGCCCTCGGTGAGAAGGGGGCCATCATTGGATTTGGAAAGGTCGCCGTCCGTCAGATCGGACGTTTAGCTATGACTCCGTTTGTAGGGGGGGGGGGGGGGGGGCTATACCCTGTGCACATTAAAAAACACTCCGGATGGCCTTGACAGGAGGCTACCATCTGTCTCCTAACAGCTTTTTAGTGGATCCCTTTTCCCTGCACCTCTTCTGAGTCACTTGGGTCCTTGTGACCTGGCCATTTAGCCCATTGGCTGCAAAAAGTGCTTCTCAGAGATAAAAACAACCCAACTCATAATGTAGGACAATTTTCTTTCTATTCTATGAACCAAATATAATTTTTCCACATTGTTTCGAGAAACCTTTCGGTATAAAAATATATTGTCTGACGTTTTCTAAAAAGAAGAATGCTGTTTATGAAAGAAAGCGATAATCCTTTGGTTGCGAAACACATCATTGCAATTATCGTCTTTAAAAACCACTCACACATAGCTGAAAGACGCGTGCAAGAAATTGCAAAACAACAACGATTACAATACACAAAAATCTTTGAAGTTTATTAAATTTGCGTTAAAACTTCCTTTGTCAGCGTGATAGATTGTTTTACTTCATTATTTGAAATAATTAGATTGTCGTTAAGCGCTAAATTTAATTAACGCTCCTTTTCGCTGTTCCGCAACATACACCATGGCATGTATTGCGTTCAAAAGGTTTTACGCAATAAACAAAAATCATGCATTTTCCAACGAATGTTATTGCGTATTCATTTTTCCTCTTGTTAAAGAAATCTCGGATATCTCGCCCACAATTTTGTCAACAGGATCTTTAAGTATTAAATGATATTTAACGTATTTATTTTTAAATGATGAAATCTCCATATTTTCTTTATGATAGGAATATTTTCCTCGTGATCTTTTAAAAGTAAATATTTTATAATTTTTATAAAATTTTATTTGTTTCAAGTGCAGAACAATATAGTTAATTACTTATTCTGTCACGAATCAGCTATGTACATCCCACCAGCCATGATTTAAGAATGCAAATAATTTCTTGGAAACCACTGAATCAACTGACATGTTATTCATGCATTAATTTAAATAATATAACTGAAGGCAAGGTTTGGGATTAGCGCAGATAAATATCAGAGCTGACAGTGGGGATTCAGGGGAGAATTGGGGGAGGGATGGCTTTCACTTGGTTTAGTCTAATTTTCAGGGACGTCGTTAGAAAATATATTCAATTCAAGGCGGCGGGTATTTATAACCCCATCCCAACTTGAATACCCACTGATATGACAGAACAGTATATGAAAATGGGCTTCATAAACGGATAAATACGTAAAGAGTTTTTAGCAGAACGTGAGAGTTAAATGCATGACAAAGATGGGGATGTTGTCATTTTCTTGCGAACTACGTTCAACATCTTTTTTGCATTGTGAAACATAACCATGTTTTCTGCAGTTCGACATATTTGCTAACATTTCACAAACGGAGATATAAACAACAAGCTGTTGTAAGAGAGCTTGTACCTTGGAATTACCCGGGGAAAAAAAGAGTTAAATGCGAAGGCAATATTACTTTTTCTGCCTTTAGAACATCATAAAATTAAAGCAGTAATTAATAGAAATGTTCACTGCCGGATCTAGAAAAAAATTGAGGGGGGGGGGCGATGTTTCAATGCACTGTAACATTTCCCTCTCAGTTTTAAGGGGTTTTAAAACATTTCTTGAAAAAAAGCATAATATATAAATAAGTTTAATAATTTTTATCTCTTTTACCCTTACTCGCATTCTGAAAGGCCTCCCTAGATCCGTCCCTGGAGATGTTCATATATATATGTATAATTAATTATTAATATTATTATAATTATTCATATTTATATGTATAATTACATATTTCTTTGTATTATTATAATCAGGTCCCGATCTAGGAAACAAATTAATTGGGGAGGCAAGAGACAGGAGTTTTAGTACAAGACTTTTCCTTTCGTTTTAGAGATCTTTAAAAAAATTCTAGAAAGATTCAAAAGTTTAACAATTTTTTATCTCTATTGCCCTTACTAGCATTCCCATGGGGAGAGGAGGAGGGATGGCCCTCTTAACCCACCCCATTACCCGATCATGGGTATATGTTTTCTCTTTTGGAGGAATTTCATCGCCAAACATTATTTGTAAACATCAGCACCCTACTGCACTAAAAGAATTGTTCCCATTTTTCCCTGCAATAAATTGTACTATGATAGCCGTTATCAGAAGGTAGGGAGTAACTTTGGAAGGACGTTGTGACACCTATATCAATATAAAATATTTTCCATTTAATGGTTTCACTAATGCAAGTCATAAATGCCACCGTACATTTCCACAATCTCAATTTCCTTCGTGCAGCACATTTTATTAGCTGTCCTTGGTCTGTACCCTAGATTTTCTTTCTCCACAAACAGAGGAAGAACAAAATTCCTTTTGCTATGGTCCACCAGTTAGCTGCGGAAGCCATTAATTACGGGCGAAGCTATAAAAAGACATAACAGAGAGCTCGGTAAGTGGAACTTTGATGGGGTCCTACTCGTAATCCCGCAAACGTGAGAGATCAACATCTTACGACTTCTTCCCGACACCGATCCTGCAGTGGTGGTGTCATTTCAACGCATCGCAGTGATACGTGGTCGTTTCTAGCAATGCGATGCAGTAAAGCGGCTGTCGCACCTTTATATTTTATTTAAGAGGGGAGCAGGTGGGTCACTCGATGTCTGTTTTCACTCAATATCGTTATTTTTTAGCTTTGTAGGTTTACCAACTCGTACTATTTGAACGCATTTATATACAGTGGCCTACCAAAAATTTCGGCGAATTTTTGTATTATGTCGATGGAAATCTAATTTCAAAGATCTACAATTTCTGAAACTTGCATTTCAAGGAAAAAATATGACGGATGATAAATATTACAATCAAATCTGTTTAAATATCGATTTTCAACAATATTCGTTCAGTGTTTAAAGTCTTATGGAAGTAGAATATTTTACGACTGTATTCTCAAATAATTAAATTTTACAAACCTTTTTTTTTTCTAATAATTTTTTAGGACAGGTTGGTTATTTTACCTCTGAGCAGCGCTTTTTGCACACAATGGGCTAAGTGGACAGGTCACAAGGATCCCGAAGGCTCAGAGAAAAGTGAGAGGAGGAAACACACTGGACAGTTTTTGGGAGACATTATATAGCCTCCCGTCAAGGCCACCCAACATGTTCTTTAACGTGAACAGGGTATGGCTCTCCCGCACACGGGGCCACAACTTAATGCCACATCCGACTGATGGTGCTTTTTCCAAACCCATCGGTGTCCCTGCTGACCGAGGGCAGGGTGGGGAGTTTTACGGATATAAATTTCAACCCTGGTCCAGCTGGCACTCGAACCTGAGAACTGCAGATTACGAGCCTGGCGTACTATCGACTGAGTCACCCCGCCCCCTTTTCCAACAGGCAGAAATATATTGATATTATGAACATAAGGGGATTTTTTTTTTTCGATTTACGAAAAAAAAAGAGTTTCAAATAATCTAGGTACGTTTATATTTTTTTGGGGGAGTCTTAAAAAGAGAATTTGAATTATAGGAAAATTTCTAATTAAAGTTTCGACTCAACCAGGTTTTTCTATATAATTCGAAGTAATATTTTAATAATATAGAAATCTGCCGTCCCGTGGCCGAGTGGTGGACAGACAGAAAATGTTATTCGTAGAAAAGTGCTAGGGGTGGATTAAAGAGTGGCAACAGCGCAGGATGACAGCTATCTTGCAATAACAGCCCGAAGTCAAATGGCAATGTCATCCACACAACTCTCTGGAGCTCTCTGAAATCGTTGTGTGGACAGTTACAAGACAAACTATTTACAGAAAGTTTCACCAGCGGAGACTCTATGTCAGACAACCGACGGTTTGTATTCCCCTCAATCTCTCCTACAGGAGAGTTCGACTAACATGGTGAACACATCATGACCGGGCCAGTGGGCAGATGTGTTCTTCACTTAAGAATCGTGATTCATACTTGAGACTGATTCTAGACTTGTTTGATCTAGTGAGAGCAGGAAACTCGTTACCAACGCTTAAACATCAAAGAGTGATATCCCCATGGTAGTGGCGATGGTTTGAGGTCTGGGGTGGTATTATGTGAAATGGAGGCAAAGCACCACTTTGCCAGTATCATGCTTCATTTTCAGCCTTTTCTAATGATTTTCAAGTCACTGTTGGCCCCTAATTTATTTTGATGGATTATAATGCTTAACCTCATGGACTCGGACAGTCGATGAAATCCTCGAAAGTCAGGATATTCAGTGAATAGAGTGGCCAGTTTACCTTTAGGATCTGAACCATATAGAACATGTGTGGAATCAGCTGGGTGACGCGTTGAAGGTCCTTTTGAAGGAACCCTCCATGAGCTTTCGATCTGCAATCCGGAAATAATAATATGAATTGCATCCGTGGCCGTCCCGTGGCCGAGTGGTTAGCGCACTTGGCTACTGATCTAAGGGACCTGGGTTCGAGCCCCGGATTAGGCATGGATGTGTGTGTCGTTTTTCTGCTGAGGTCCTGCCATCCTCTCAGATCTCCTACTGTGGCATATAAACTGACAGGCTCCTGTCAGACCTCTGTGGCAAGCAGCTGCTTGAGGGGGTATTTATTTTTATTATAGAAATCTATTTCAATGAATCCGGTTTCAGAAATAAAAATTTAGATTCACAGCAAGCAAATGAAAAGAATATCTTATTAATTAATATTGTTCAATCACGGTACTTTTCTGTATTTTGTTGACCTGGTGACAAGAGGCATTATCGTCAGGAAATTTAGTTATCACCAGCAACTACTTGAGTAAGTACGCCTTAAGCAATAAGGTGTCACAAAAGTTGCTAACCGTTGCTGATTTATAAATGAAAATAATTTTATAATAAAAATATTTTAGAAAAAAAATTGTCGAATATAATAAAAAGAGATACATTTCTTCACAAATTTATATCCCAGTAGATTAAACTTGAAAAGTCAGTCACACACATACACCGTGAAGGAAGTGGCGTATAAGCCCGAAATTGACAGGACGGAAGCTGTGAAGGAAACTGTGCTAATGATCAAAAAACGCAACGTGAAAACTCAAGGTGCGTGCGTTTATTGCAGATTCATCAGTACATAGCAGGCCTACCTCGTGCGGTTATACAAGCCTGTAGACGACTCGGCATTCCATCAGTCAGATGGTTAATGGTGTCCTGAGGTATGGCGTTCCAAAGAGAATCCAATTGCGCACGCAACTGTACTTGGTTCGCCATTAGAGGGAGCTGGCGATGGTGGCGACCCATAAGGTCTCACATATGCTCAATAGGCGAAACGTCCGGAGAGTATGGCGGCCATGGGAGAATATCCACACTTTGGAGACTGTCAGAGGATTAACGATTTCCTTGATGTAACGTTTTGCTGTTAGCACACCAGAAACATGGAGCATAGGTGTATATATATTAGAATATGCATTATCACATGCAATTCTGTTTATGTGTCTTATGATGCTTCAGAGAACTTTTTCCCCAAATCTGGCTTGGGCTGAACGATTATCGAAATATTACGTGCTCAGTCGAACTCGGACTCAATAAATTCATGCTCGGGAGGGCGCAAGCTCGAAAAATTGATTCCGAACTCATCTCTATTTTACACTATATAGATATATGAGAAATATCATCAAAGGTATTGATATATTTCTATGTTACCTGAATGAAAACCTTGAAATATGGTATTTTCCTATAACACTTTGCAGAAGATAACTTATAAATCTCAGTAAAATGCTCCAAATTATTTTATTGCTTGCTTGCTTGCTTGCTTACACGTTACACAAAATTGGGAGGTCCTTATTCAGGCTTTCCCAGAACAAGTAAGAAAATTCAAATAACAAAAAAGTGTCTTTCTTGAGGGAATTAAGATAAATATATGTATTTTTTTTTCATATGATTTATTTTTTTCATTTTTTATTATTTTTCATTCTTTTTTTCATTCACTTTTATTATTTTTTTCATTCATTTTTTAATATATATTTTTTTTTTCCATTCATTATTTATTATTTTTTTTCATATGTTTATGAATTTTTTTTTGGTATATTTTTTTTTATAATTGATTCCAGATATTTGTCTCTTGGAGGAAATTCAATAACAATTGATAAATTTCTTGTTGAAGTGAAAAATTAGGGGAATTTAGAATTGTATCTAAAGTAAATTCAGTAATTCCAATATTCTCAAGTTCATGAAAAAATTTATTTCTTTGAAGGTAAAATTTGCTACAATTTAAGATTATATGGGTAGAATTTTCTTTTAAATTACATGATGTACAGTTAGGATTATCAATTAATTTTAAAAGGAATTTTGACTTATTTAATAATATAGTATCTGTTTTTAATCGGAAAAGAGCTCTAATTTCTTGTCTATTAAAAACACTATTTGAGAAATAATTAATTTTGCTTGAGAGTAAATGTCTAAAGTTAGGTTTAAACATAGAGTTAAGTTGAAAGAATTTTTCTGTCAAGGAGAATTCCAAATTTTTTATCTCTTTTTTTGTATTTATATAAAATTTATAAGTTGGAGAGCATATATTAAGGTCATGTGCTGCTTTCGCCATCTTATCTACTTCTTCATTTTCCTTAATTCCAGTATGTCCTGGAGACCAACTTAGGTGGATTTTATTATTATTTTGAATAAAATTTTCTGTGTTTAGTTTAAGTAGTGAAGTAATGTAATATGGATATGTGGAGTATGATTGATCCTGAGTTAATGTGAGAATAGCTCCTTTAGAATCAATAAAAATAACTATAAGTTTGGGGTTTTATGTCACAAGGGCAACTGAGGCTATGCTGCTCCAAACACAAGATAAACAGTAAAAAGGTAAAAGATAAAAGGTAAAAAGGTAAAAGATAAAAGTCATATATCTCCTCAACCAAAAGTCAAAAACAGTACAAGTGTAAAACGATGTAAAAACAAAAGAGAACAAATGTAAATGCAATAAACTAAACAACAAAAATATATACATAAAAATAAAACAGCCTAAGTGTCACAGCCATCCGTCGTATGGGACATTATGCCGTGGTCTAGTGTGCGGGAGAGCAATACCCTTTGCACGATAAAGATCACGCTGGATGGCCTTGACGGGAGGCTACCATCTGTCTCCTAACAGTTGTTCCAGTGGGTCCCCTCCCCCAACCTTCTCTGAGCCTTCGGGGTCCTTGTGACCTGGCCATTTAGCCCATGGTGTGCAAAAAAGTGCTGCTCAGAGGTAAAAGAACCCAATCCTAAGTGTCACAGTTTAGACGAGTGACACTTAGGTAAACAACTTAAGTGTCACAGGTTAAGACACAGGTCAGACTAGATTATATTAGATACCTTTGATTGATCTGCTAACGTATCAAATATTAATTAAATATATTAAAGCTGAAAAGCATGTGCTGCTGTGACGCTCGTCTCAAACACAATTTCAAATTGATGAAAACTGAAAACTTATTACATAGTTTTACAAAATTACATTTCTAAACAACTTATTACGATCTTCGAGGTTAATTTTTTACGACTAACAACACAGCTGTTAAACGTTTTAGTTTATATAAATCTTGAAATAATTAAGAAATATTGCTCAAAATCGAGATATGGTGGAAATTTCTTTTTAAGAATATTAATTTACACCAAGTTGGCTTTGAATTAACAACACCGACCTAATACCTCATGGGGCCAGACCACTTTTCGCTCGTAATATAGCCCGTTGGGCATTTGCTGTACAAAGATGGGATAAACGTCGCTCACTACGGCCGTCGACCACATGCGACTGTCCCACGTGTGACCTTTGGCTGGTCATTCGATTGCTGTTCAGCCAGTCACAGTAGATTCGTGACGGGAGCAGTTCACTATGGCAGCTGACGGCGACACAATTGTTTCTCGAAGTAATGCGAGACCTGATTGTCACGTGTAAGCTCTACAATCGTATTTTAAAAAATTTCATATTTTTGGCCGTTCCCGACTTGAGCCATCATCAGCGCCACAATCCAGTACATTTCTATACAAGGAGGTGTTGCTAATTCAAAGCAACATAGTGTATTTCCTGTGACATTTCCACACAAAACGCTTATTTTATAGGAAACTTTGAATATAGTTTTATGCTCGTACAACATAAAAGTGTTCCAATACTATTGATAATTCAATTTAATTTGTTGATTACCAGAGAAAAAACAGCGTTTGGATTTCAAAATGAAAATTTTTAAATACTACAAATTTTATGCCTCATATTAATTTCTTTACGTTAATTTATTTACCATAGATATGTAGAATTCTTACATCAATTTCGATTGCATTGTTCCTTACATCATTCTTGCGAAAATTTTGCTTCTTTATTACGAAATGAACCATTACTACATAACGGCACACTACCGCTTCGCCTGGGGGAATGATGTTTAAATCCTGCTCTAATTAAATACATATATATATTTTTTTTTTACTTTAAAAATGCAGCGTTTGTTAGAGCAAGTTTCTTTTTCATCAGCATTCATAGTTCAAAATAAAAAAAAATGTTTTATATATATATATGTTTAATCAAAAATACTCTGTGAGAAGAAGTGATATTAAATGGTGAAAACTTTCAAATCATTTCGATTCTTCAAGTAGTAGAACGTTAGGAAGAAAAAAATCTTATTAACATCACTTCTTCATTTTCATCTTTTTAACTTACAGCGGATTGAACCTTTTAAGAACTGCAATTTCCATAGATTTGATGAATTCAAATAAATTTTAATCAAACTTTTTTGGCATCATTTGCATTTATTTTATTGCTTTTTCCAAAAAAAAAGAAGTCACACTTCTGTTTCTCAATATCTGCTTATTTTTTTTCAACACTCATGTCTGAACCACTTATTATGGATTTTTAATATTTATATTAATATTTTAGGAAAAACCTCACAAATGTAGTCTCTGCTCGAAGTCGTTCCCAACACCTGGGGATCTGAAAAGTCACACCTATGTTCATAACGGATTCTGGCCATACAAGTGTCCCATATGCAACAGAGGTTTCAGCAAGCAAACCAATTTGAAAAATCATCTATTTTTACATACTGGTAAGTGAAAATCTTTGATTCACTGATGTTCTTTTCTTCAAATATGTAAATGCATTGGTACATTTGTTCGCATAATTTTCGAAGAGAGAATCCGCAAATATCACTATTTTAATAAAATGTTAAGATATACATATATATAATTTTTTTCGCACACTAGAATGTTGTGTGTGATAAATAAACTGAATTTATTGCATCATCTAACGCTAAAAAACACGCTAATTATACAAGTAAAGTGTGTCAATTACATCCATGATCTGATATTTTCTTCAAATACTTTTATTTGTTTTATTGGGTTGGGTTGTTTTACCTCTGAGCGGCACTTTTTTTGCACACCATGGGCTAAATGGCCAGGTCACATGGACCCCGAAGGCTCCGAGAAGGTTGGGGGAGGGGACCCACTGGAACAGCTGTTGGGAGACAGATGGTAGCCTCCCGTCAAGGCCATCCAGCGTGTTCTTTAACGTTCACAGGGTATGGCTCTCCCGCACACGGGGCCACGGCTTAACGTCCCATCCGACGGACGGCGGCCTTTCCAAGTCCATCGGTGTCCCCTACTGACCGTGGGCAGGGCGGGGAATTTTGCGGAGATAAATCTCAACGCTGACCCAACTGGGACTCGAACCTGGGAACTACAAATTACGAGCCTGGCGCGCTACCGACTGAGCCACCCCTGCCCCCATTTGTTTTATACAGCTTTTAATAACTCAAGTAATTCTAAGCTGATATATATTATAGATGCAAATTTTATTTCTTTACTAAGTTCAATTTATTTTTATTTTTTTAATTTTAATATCTTTATGTAGATTAAAATCAAAATGTCCATGCTAAAGTGAAAATTTATCTGTTATGATAGTCGGTGGCTATAACCAATGGCGAACTTTAAAGATCTCGATTTTCAAAAAAAAAATCTGGAGAAGATAACACACGTTCAAATGTAAACTCCCTTCAACTGCCATGCAGTTCAAGTATTCTATTAGAAATAGTAATCTACTGTTTGAAAGATGAAGATTATTTTATTTATGATGAACATTCATAAATCTTCTTCGTAATCGAATTCTACTTATATATCCGGTGATGATTGTTCTTCTTCCAAAAGCTACGCATACAAGATATAGGGAAGCTGCAAGAAAAATGGGAATGATATGAGTTTCATCAATAAACACAGTATTAGTAAGGGAACCGTAAGATCTTAAAAGAGGGAAAGAAATAATAGAGGGGAAATTACTGCATCGACTAATAAGGTGTTGGAGTTGAAAGGAGAGGGTGAGGTGGAGGAGTTATTTTTTTTTTTTGGGGGGGGGGGCGTCCGGGGTACGTGACACCGAAGGTGCAGGTGGGAGAACGTTAAATTGCTTCATGGTCTTTGGTCTGCCGAATTATTGACTGTCAATACAAGCACTCTCCATCTGATTATGCAAAACGGAACAATCCAGCAGAAATCTGGACGTCTGGCAAATGTGGGCCGATCTCAGCGGTAAGCGACTGATGAGACAAGATGCCAGTCATCACTTGTCACACACAGTTGACAACGAGTTGGAAGCCTCTGCTACTTTTGTACAAAGTTGATGCTTTTATGCAAAAGTTTCCATGATTTCTCCCTTCGCGCTTTAAGGGTTGCTTTCGAACAGTGTAAATTTTTAGACCCCGTAAATCCAGAACATGCCTAATTTAATACATCTCATAAATCCAAATTGCCTTAAATTAAAACCGTTCAGATCAAGAACCATCTAGATTTGTAACTTTTCTGATTGTTGTTGTTCCTGATACAAGAGAGCAGGTTTGCATATTTTCATTTGAACTTATGTACGTAGTACTGCGAAGGAAACATTTTAGTAAAATTCAATGAAATCATTCTCGAACGTCAACATAAAAGTTAGAGAAAACATTATCTTGAACTAAGGGGATAGGGACCTACAACCTCTTCGTAGAATCTCAGATGTTCTGATCACTGAACTACCTGCTACTGATCTAGTTTCCTCTCGTGATGATATGAACTTCCCGCCAGCAATTCATAATCATATGTGTCCCATGAAGGCAGGGACTGGTAATATAGACTTCCGTGACGGAAATTGAAAAAAGAGCACCCAGAAGGAATTCCTTTAGGAACGTCATATTATAATTTGTTAATAGTTAAGGGCAGCAGAAACCGTGATCCAAGATTGAAAGTCATTGGATGAAATAATGACGTCACTGAGGACGACAACATGCAAATATACGCAGCGGGCATTTAAGGACTAGGGCGTGAAGACTGTGTCTTGTTGTTCAGTGCACTTGAAGAAGTTACCATGTCTGGACGGCGCAGGTGCGCAACATTTGATCAGTTAGCGGAGTTTGAGCAAGGTCGTATAGTGGGTCTTCGGGAAGCAGGTTGGTCTTTACGTCAAATTGTACACCGCGTTGGACGAGAGGTATCGGGGTTGGTACAATGGTGGCATCGATGATCAGAAGAGCATTTGCACACTCAAGACGTGCTTCCGGACAACATAGAGTTACGGATGCACGAGAAGATCGGCATATCAAGAGGGCGGCGGAGGGTGTCTACAAGAATGATACGCAATCGTCTTTTGGAAGCAGGACTATGCGCATGCGACGCTGACATGGTTACCACTGTCACCTCGTCACTGTCGAGCACGTTTCCAGTGGTGTCAATAACGAGTTCATTGGAGAGAAGAATGGCAGTCTGTGGTCTTCAGTGAAGGAAGCCGATTCTGCTTAGGAGTGATGATCGTTTATGTGTCAGAAGGCGACAAGGTCAGTGGCTTCTTTCATCGTGCATCCGCCAGTGACACACAGGGCCCATGCCAGGCATCATGGGTGGGGAGCAATTAGCTCTCACTCTCGTACGTGTCTGGTATTTGTACAGGGTACACTAAATAGCAATACGTATGTCAGCGACATCTTACAGACAGTCGTCCTGCAATATTTGAGTATAATCCCTAATGCGATATTCCAGCAGCATAACGCCCGCCCACACTGCGCGGGCAACTCAACATGCTCTTCAGGCAGTGCACCAACTCTCTTGACCAGCACGCTCTCCGGACTTGTCTCCAATCGAGCATGTCTGGACTGGATCAGGCAAAGACTCTTCCGCAGACCGCAGCAGGCAACGACCATTGCTGAATTACGCGTCCAACTTGAAAGTGCATGGGATGGTAATCCCCCAGCATGATATCCAGCACTTATACGCCCGATTGCATGCCAGATTGCAAGCTTGTATTGCTGCTCGAGGAGATACAACACCTTATTAAAATGTGCCTTCTGTAAAATGTAATACTCGTTAAAAGGCAAAATAAACATTGAATCACTTCACACGTGTGATCACTACCCTTTCTCGACAAGTTGTTTATACTAAATAAATCGCATAGCTTACGATTCAATTGTTAATGGTATTCTTTTTTCAATTTCCGCGAGTGTATATAATACGTAATTCCCACGTCCATAGTGTCATGAAGATGATGGTTAAAATCTATTCCAAGTAGAATCTACCTGTTGGGGGGAAGAGGTCATGACTCCCCCCTCTCCTTTCGACAATGCTAGTAAGGATGAATATTTCACGATCTTTCTAAAACCTCTAAAACGAAGGGAGGGGAAAATGTTACGGAATGGAAATCCAGTCTCTTGACTTCCCCTTTTACCGGCCCGATTGCATCCCCCCCAGCATCTTTATTACTTTCTAGATCCGGGCTGATTACGAGTATACTAATAATTAATTAATATACTAATAATTAGAAGTAAATACCTGATGCTAAGAAAGAACACTTGGCGCACTTTTGTCTATGGGTTGTCTCTTCGTATCCCATCATGTTCAAAACAATATTTTCTCTCATTTTGAGTTTGATGTTCAAGAGTAATTCCATGGAATTTCAATTGACTAAATATCAGATGCTTGCTGATATGGGTTGCAGTACTTTAAGATAATTTGTTACAGTACTTTAGTCTTAGGTTGGGTTATTTTATCTCTGAGCGGCACTTGGACTAATGGACAGATCACGAGGACTCCAAGAGCTCATAGAGGGTTGGAGGGGGTGACACGCTGAACAGCTGTTAGGAGATAAATGGAAGTCACCCGTCAAGGCCATACAGAGTATTTTTTAACATGCACAGAATATGGTTCTCCTATACATGGCGTCATGGCTTTATGTTCTATATGACGGGCGGTGGTTTTTCCAAGTGCATCGGTGTCTCCTTCTTACCGAGGGTAGGATGGAGATTTTGCTGACGGGAGACTACCACTTCTCTGCTAACAGCTGTCCAGCGAGTTCCTTTCCCCAGACCTTCTCTGAACTTTGGGATCTTTGTGACTCGTCCATTTACACCAATGTGTGGAAATAAAAAAGTGCCGTTCAGAGGTAAAATAACTCAACACAACTTTTGATTATTCTATAATTACTTAAAGATGAGATCTAAAAGACTCAGTATTTCAAAAATGCGGAAAACTGATTATTTCAAAATACTGCTTGAATGGAGTGCTGGGTTGGCTCAGTTGGTGTCGCGCCAGGCTCGTGATCTACAGTTCTCAGGTTCGAGTCCGACCTCGACCAGCATTGAGATTTATCTCCGCGAAACTTCTCGCCCTGCACTCGGTCAGCAGGGGACACCAATGGGTTTGGAAAGGGCGCCATCTGTCGGATGGGACGTTAAACTGTGGCCCATGTGCAGGGGAGCTGTACTCTGAGTTGTGGAAGAAACAGCTGGACGGCTTTGACGGGAAGTTACCATCTGTCTTCCAACAGCTGTCCAGTGGGTCCCTCTCCCCAAAATTATCTGAGCCCTCGGGGTTCTTGTGACCTGACCATTTAGCCTATTGCATGTAAAAAAAGTGCTGCTCAGAGGTAAATGCAACTCAACCATTCTGCGATTATAAATGGCACCTCATTTCCCCCATAAAAATATTCCACGTAATTTAAATCACAATTTGTATATCGGAATTGGAAAACTAAGGTGTAAAGGGGTGGGAGTGAGGGTTAAAATATAGGTTGCACCTTAACAGGACATATCATCTTTCACTTTAATATCTGTAAATCAACATTGCAATTATTTAGTCATTCACATATTAACTCAGAATAAGAATAAATAACATATGCACACCTTAATCAAAGATTAATTCATTTTATGATTAATTATGATTAAGTTATTGTTTGATTGTATTAAGAATAAGTGATTGCAAAACTACAAGCACAGAAAGAGAACGCCATTTGGCATCTGTTGTCAACATGGCGCCAGTATCCACGAGATGACACTGGCCAATTGAGAGTGGATAATGAGTTCACCAGACTCCCAATACCATGGCTCTAGTAACATAGATGCTATCGCTGCACGTGTACAAACGAGAGTTAAGCAAAGGAGACGTAGGCGTTGTTACTTACCTACACCCAGACTCACAGCAGGTGTTCTTGTCTGGCTGGGTAGTGCACATACGCATGCTTAACGCTCTCTGCAGGCAACATAACGCCGTTGGGAACAAGTACTGAAGGTGTGGAACGTATTTCATTATGCGACATCCTATACTATTGTCGATCATGCTCTCCTGTGTAACCCCTCTGACGGAACATTAGCTATTGAAATCCATAACAGAATTTTTGTATTCACGGTATTTATGCTAGATTTAGATTAAAAAAAAGTGCCAGGTATTCAGTTTCGCAGAATATGTATATATGAGTTATATGGCAAGGAAGATAGTTGATTTTTTTTCTATAGTTTTGAATGAACAATAACGGATTGTGAACAATCAGGGAATTAAGATGGATCGTGAACAATCAAAGAAATTAAGAAAGATCGTGAACAATCATAAACTAAGACGGATCGTGAACAATCAGCGAACTAAGACGGATCGTGAACAATCAGCGAACTAAGACGGATCGTGAACAATCAGTGAACTAAGACGGATCGTGAACAATCAGCGAACTAAGACGAATCGTGAACAATCAGTGAACTAAGACGGATCGTGAACAATCAGCGAAATAAGACGGATCGTGAACAATCAGCGAACTAAGACGCATCGTGAACATTCAGCGAACTGAGACGAATCGTAAACAATCAGCGAACTAAGACGGATCGTGAACAATCAGCGAACTGAGACGAATCGTAAACAATCAGCGAACTAAGACGAATCGTAAACAATCAGTGTCGCTTTCCCTACTAGAAATTTCTCTCCTCGCTGCCTGTGTGACAGAACTCATTGTCTCAAAACTGATTCCAATATATTGCCGCCCCTCTCCTTTATTTCTTTATAAAACAAGGCCTGGTTGATAGAGTGTGGTGATGAATGGGTTTATAGTTAGCAGGGATTTCCATCATTATCCACGAAAGGTGGGGGGGGGGTAGAAAAACCCAATTTTTTAAGAGTTAAATGGATTTTTTGTGAGATCGAGCGATACTAACAGAGGGAACATTATTCTTTGAATTTTTCGAAAGATCCATTAGTTCTAATTTCCACATTTAGAGAGTGCAAAAATCTTACATTGACAAAGTTCATTCTCTTTGAAAACGAGACTTCCCTATTCCACTAAAGTCGATATGCTATTCTTCTAGTTTGCTTTAATTTTCTACACCAGTGGAAATATCAAATATTGATAATAACAAAATAATAATAATAACTATCCTTAAGCAGCTACATGTCACAGAGTTCTGTCATAAGCCTGTCAGTTAATACATCATGGAGAAGATATGAGAGGAAGGCGAGACGTAAGCAGAAAGAAAATGCAAATAAAGAAACATCCATGCCTTACCTGGGGCTCGAATACAGGTGATTTTGATTTTCAGCACGTTAACCACGTGGCTACCGCAAATATTCTAAATTTAGAGTTTTATTTTTAGCACAGTATAAAGCTACCTTTATATCAGAACAGAGAAGAAAGTGCAAATAGGATATATGTATATCTTGCTCTCCGCAGTTCTAAACGTATAGCTGCAATATTTTTACTATTATCATGGGCGTACTGTAATCTCATTCTTTGCTCCTTCAATTACTTTTCAAGCGTCACTTGCATTTGTCACACGTGCGAAATTTTGAAACATATTTTCTCCGAACTGAGCGATATTATCGACTTCTCTATCAGAAAACCCGAGATCCAAGCCAACAGTCTTCTGATGTCAGCACTATCGAGATAACTTCTCAGAAATCGAGATATGTTTCGCGACACTAATTTATGAGCAACATTTTTCCGTCTCCGTGTGTGTCTCGCCTGGGAGTCAGCAGAAATGATGTCCTACATCTGGCCTTGGCGAAGGAAGCACCATCTTCGTATTTTACTACTGTTGTGATCGATTTTTTTTCCTTCCGTTTCTTTCTCAGCATTTTCCTCTCTTTGCATCCCATTTTTTTTTTGTTCACCCCACTTTTGGTTTGCATGAATTCAGTTTTTCTTTAATCCGAGAACAAGCATAATCTGAAAATGGATACGCTTTGCAAACAAAAATGTAATGCAATATCCTGCCTCAGGCCTATCTTGTAAATACAAATAAGAAACATAATCGTGACACGATGTCCATTAGGTTTCTGGAGCAGAAGATATGATAAGAATGCTCTCTGAAAGGTGCGCCTTCAAAGACGCTACTATTTCCTTTTTTTTCTTCTTCTCGTTTTCTTTGGGTTTTGAATTATGAAAACCTTGCGTAAGTTGCTCACAATCACAAGCATGGGCAAGATAAAGAATGACACACTGGACTCGCTTTTTAAAAACTTGCTTCAGATAAAGAAGGATGTTTTTAGTTTTTAGGTTTTTTTATACTTTCCTTTCAAGAAGATTTTTCTTTTTGCCCATAACATCATTCGCGTTCGAAGAGAGAAAATGAAAAAAAAAGAGGAGAGAGGAAGTGCTATGTTAAATTTGCCATTTCACGTTTTGCATTAAGCAAGAAAAGTGGCTACTAACTCTATTAACGTCTCAGTGAGAAATGTTGCTGGTCGATTGGATTTCTCTCGAGAAATATACGTTGAGATTTATTCCCCCTAAATAATTTATCGATTTTCAAAATCTGTCCGGTCATTAGAGATAGTTTAAAGCCTTAAATATGAATTTGATGTTGTGTTTTTCTTTTTTTTAAGCTGATTCTTTTTTCTCCAGTTGTATTTGGGGAGTTCTTGAAATTTTGAAGCCTTTTCAATTTTTAAAAATCTTTTTCAATTTGATTGATGACACTTATAGCCAATGTTCGTTTTATGTCCCAATGTGAGATCATCAATTTTTATGACAAATTTAGAAGTGAAAATTCTTTACTGATGGACATTTACAACATATGTGACATAACAAAGGACTTGGAGCTCGGGTCCCGGGTATAAACCCGGAACCCGAACCCCTGCAGTCACAATGTCACCACAAGCCAACACGAACCACCGAGTCACCGATGCAGCTTTTTACAATATATTGAAATGTCATTTTGGTGTAAATTTCTCTCAGAAAATAAACAGTCTACATTTCAAGAATTACACTAAACCTATTCAGTAATAAAGTATCATAGGAAAACGTCCTGTATACAAGAAACACTTAAAAAAATTGGTTGCCCTGAGTGGAATTCGAACCCACGTCTCCCAGAAGCATGCCGGACTAGGGGTAAGTATCAAGTAACCCTTACGGTTAATATATTATTATGACTAAATTAGCTAATGATTGGCTGAATAGCAAGTTGGCGCTAACAAGTTGATAACATTTTAGAGCCAGCTTGTTAATAACGTAAGAATTTATCAATTTTCACTTAAAATGAAAAAGATGCGTTTTCCTACCCTCTTGTGTGGAAAAGAGCCGATCCTTAAAATCTCAAATTCCTAGCAAAGTCGCTGCAATCGTTTTATCGTCTGTTACATCGTTTTGCAATATTCACTTAAATTTCAATTTTCAACTTTTTACACCGTTGGAAGGCGCAATTGAAACTTTTGGGAGATTCGGAAAATGCGAATCCTAATATTTCACCCCAAATCTCTATCGAACCCAAAAAAAATCTTTGACCAATGTCAAATCCAAAAAAAAAATTTAAATGTATATTGACGACAGACAACAAAGAGAAAGCATTCCTTCATTTTTTTTAATAAAACTAGCTACAAATAACCTAATATATATCCAATACGTTTTATCTGCATATTTGAGATCTTTGATTGTGCAACGCTGTATTTAAATCTCAGGACGTTAATTGGCTCAATATTAAAATTTATTCACTTATTCTGATTGTCCATGCCTTAATACGAATAGTTATCAATAAGGTCCTTCGAAATTTTTAAATGGCGCTTTATAATTATTTTTGAATTATGAAATTGGATAGAACATTCTATGTATTTGAGCACGACTTTTAATTATTTGCCATCACTAAAAATTTTAACTAACATGATCTTTTAATACCAGTATGAACAATAAACATTTTTAAGAACATGCCATGAATATTCGCATTAATATTTCGGACGAATTTATTCAGTGCCTGTTAAAGGAAAAAAAAAAATCTGCAATACGAAATAAATTTGCATCTCTTCAAGACTGCGAAATTTCTTGGCAATGATGTAAATTTCGTATTTATAGACTTTCCAGATACATTTTCTCTCTTACCATCATAGACAGACGTTCTTGCCTCATGCTTCATTGTAATTTTCACGATCTTGGGCCTCAAAAAGTAATTTTCAACCGCCAGTGGATGATTGAATGACACATTATAAGACGGGGCACATTGCATGAATTTAGTAGTTTTATGCTAAAGATCCTCGTACAAACGATGAAGTTTAAAAACTACCGTTCAGTCTTTCACTAAGAAGGAAGAAAAAAATATTACGTTCCATGAAAAATAAAACAACTACGAAAAGAATTAAAAAAATGTAATGTATCTATTTAAGGTCTGATAATGTAAATTATTTTTTCCTATTTTCTTAACTAAATGTTGCTGAATAGTACGAAAATTAAACACTGAAACAGTATATAGTGCGGGAAAGAGCTGGAACCCAGCAGTACTAATACACGAGGCCAATACTTTGGCTATCAATATCTTAACCAATCAAATGATGTATGAAAAATTCAGAATAGTTTCCAATTGATCAATGTAAAAGGGTGTATAAAAGTTACGCCTAACTCACAAACTGTAAAAGTATCTCGGAAACGACTGAAAGTTTTAACACTGCATTTTGTGTATTAATGGAATAGAAATATACTCAAGGTCGTACACCTCCCAAAAATCACCTGACCGGATAATTTTGCATGCCTGACTCGAAAAGCAAATCCAGTCTGTGCCACTCATTTCCTGTTCCGTAAGCGTTTTGTTTATGTTGTTATGTGTTTCGTAAGAGCAGTATGGCAGAAAAACATTGTAGATGCTTTATACCTGTTAGAGCAATCTGTATATTAGAGTCTGGTTGATCCCATATCGATGTAGCTAGGACTATAAATATCCCATAATCAATGCTTTCAAGACTTTGGGACACGGTTCTAACAGACAGAAAATGTTATTCGTAGAAAAGTGCTAGGGGGGGGGGGGGGTTCAAGAGTGGCAACAGCGCAGGATGACAGCTATCTTGCAATAACAGCCCGAAGTCAAAAGGCAATGTCATCCACACAACTCTCTAGAGCTCTCTGAAATCGTTGTGTGAACAGTTACGAGACAAACTATTTACAGAAAGTTTCACCAGACTCTATGTCAGACAACCGACGGTTTGTATTCCCCTCAATCTCTCCTACAGGAGAGTTCGACTAACCTGGGGAACACACGATGACCGGGCCAGTGGGCAGATGTGTTCTTCGCTTAAGAATCGTGATTCACACTTGAGACTGATTCTAGACTTGTTTGATCTAGAGAGAGCAAGAAACTCGTTACCAACGCTTAAACATCAAAGAATGATATCCCCATGGTAGTGGCGATGGTTTGAGGTCTGCGGTGGTATTATGTGAAATGGAGGCAAAGCACCACTTTGCCAGTATCATGCTTCACTTTCAGCCTTTTCTAAGGATTTTCAAGTCACTGTTGACCCCTAATTTCTTTTGATGGATTATAATGCTTAACCTCATGGACTCGAACAGTCGATGAAATCCTCGAAAGTCAGGATATTCAGTGAATAGAATGGCCAGTTTACCTTTCGGATCTGAACCATATAGAACATGTGTGGAGTCAGCTGGGTGACGCGTTGAAGGTCCTTTTGAAGGCACTCTCCATGAGCTTTGGATCTGCAATCGGGAAATAATAATATGTATTGCCACCACACCTCAGACCCATCTAGTAAAACCCTTAGACCCATCTAGAAATCTTTGCGATGCTTCCGTAGCTGTTCGGGGTTATTATACTTGTATTAATCTCTGTGTTCCTCTGAAACTGGAACATTCCACATCAGAGCCCATTGTCCCACTCTTTCTAAACATTTTCCTCCCAAAGTGATGAAAACTGAAGAAATCGTTGCACAAACTTCAAAAATTACATTGATATTAGTGAACGATTTATTATAAGAGTTTCTTTTTTTATCTCCTGACGTAAGATTCATGAGTATCAAAAGTTGCAATTACATGTTTCAGCGTCTGTAATTCTTTAAATATTAACTTATTAAATATTATATTTAATATATCTTATTAATATATCTGCCCCTCACCGACGTCAGTCTCTGTGTACAGTGCC
The DNA here is from genome assembly GCA_038380435.1 of Ryuthela nishihirai. NCBI lineage: Eukaryota > Metazoa > Arthropoda > Arachnida > Araneae > Heptathelidae > Ryuthela > Ryuthela nishihirai. The sequence continues at coordinate 54,690,144 of JAWZYU010000018.1, read as the reverse complement.
TTCTGTGCTGTGTGCTGCAAAAGATCAACGAGACCGAACTTTTGGACTAATTGTTGCAATCTTCCTGTTGTCGCGGGTGGCTCTCGTTGTTTCTGCCAGAGGCATATCGCTTCCGCTCACAACAATGACCTCAATTTGCAACAGATGTGACGAAGCAGTACCACCCAACTCGGAATGCATAGTTTGCAGTGGATGCAAAGGCAAACTGCATTTTGTCTGTTCGAATACAACAGAAAAAAATTACAAAAAGCTGTCCCTAGAAAAGAAAAATGGGTGGTTATGTTTCGAATGCAAGTCGAACAAAATAAACCCAAAAGCGACCGCAGACATGGGAAACAGAGACAATTCGACACGTGACATAAATCTATTGATAGTAGAGATCTGTGATTTAAAGACAGAAGTGAGAGAATTAAAACGAAGTGTAGAATTTTTTTCTAGCAAGTATGACGAACTGATGCAACAAGTAATAAATTACGAAAAAAATCAAAAGGATTTAACTACAAAAATCTATGTAACAGAAAATTTAAATAAAGAAATGAGAGAAGAGATTAAGGAGCTGAAACAAAATCTTAATGACGTGGAACAATATGGACGCAATAAAAATATAGAAATTCATGGTGTTCCCATAATTGAAGGGGAGGATGAAACAGAGCTTAAAATAAAGTTGTATAAAATTTCCCAGTCATTAAACATAGTCAACTACATAGACAATATGATTGAAAAAGTTCACAGACTTCCAGAAAGAAAAGCAAAACCCAAAGATAATTGTCCAATTCGTTACACGGAAAGATAGAGAGACATTTGGATACAAAACAGGAAAAATAAATTACAACCACCATTGCAGACCTTAATGATAAAGGAACACCAATATATATTAATGAAAACATGACTATGATTAATAGAGAACTTTTCTGGAGAGCTAGGATGTGTGCAAAAGAAAAAAATTATAAGTATGTTTGGTTCAAAAATTTAAAAGTTCTAATGAGGAAATCAAATGGTGAAAGAATTATCAATGTTGATATGTTCACCAACTTTGATGATTTTTGAACTTTTAGATATGTTCGATAAAAATTTTTTTGATTTCTTTTTCTTTTTTTTTTGGCTCTTTACTTTTGCTTTTTTTTTATGGATATTCTTGTTAGCTTTGTCTGATTTGAATTTTGAAGGTCTTAATAGTAACGATGATGTTGCTTATGTAACTACAGGTTTAGAAGTGGAGGCTTGGTTCATAAATATAGTAAATTTATTCACAAAAATAAATTAGGAATTGCTCATGCTAATATAAGAAGTCAAAGAAAACATTGGGATCCATTAAAATTAAGTATTAACAATTACATGGAACACATTGATTTCCTTGTTTTAACTGAAATAAATGTAAATAAATATGAAAATTATTTATATAATATTGATAAATTTAATAAAATCACAAATGATAATATAAATAAAAATATTAGGGGGATTTCAGTATACTATAAAGGAAATCTAGATATTAAAATTATTTCACAACAAACACTTCCAGCGGAAACTATATATATAAAAGTAAAAAAAATAATACACTATATCATGATTTAGCACTATACAGATCGCCTAGTACAGATGTGAACTCTTTTCTGTTGAATTTCCGAAATTGGATGGAAAATACAGAAAAAGATGAAAATCAGATTTTAATAGGTGATTTTAATATCGATACAATGAATACTAAAAAACATGGCACAGAAAAATATATCACACTATTGGCTGAAATGAATTTTGAAAGATTAATAAGGGAAGCTACAAGAGAAGAAATAGTAAAAAATAAAATTACCAAAACCTGTATAGACCATATTAATATTAAACTGATTAAAAATATGTCAGCAAATTCAATAATTCAAACAAGCAAAATAGCAGATCACTATATGATTTTAAACTGATTTAGCAACACCAATAACAATTTGAATAATACTAATTATATTGAAACAGACCAGGAAAATAAGAATTGGTCATTTGACCATAACAATATAAAGAAAGCTATTTCTGAAATGAATTGGACTTTAGAAAATTATGGAGATAACCCAATGGATGAATTAAACCTATATAAAGTATTTAAAGACATTTATGATGGAATTTGAGGAAAAAATAGAATATATATGAGGAGAGTTGGAAAGGTAAAAATAAATCATAGCAAAAATTGGATAACACCGAACTTGATAGAATTAATTGAAGAAAGAGATAAAGCTTGGATTAAATTTAAAAACAATGATAAAAGTGATGCTTATAAAAATAACTATAAAAAATTAAGGAATAGGGTTAATATTCAGATTAGAAATCAGAAATAACTTTATTATATAAATAAACTTATAATGAAAAAAAATGATATGAAGGCTACATGGCAATTACTATATGAAATATTAGAAGGAAAACAGAAAAAATCATCGGACGATGTAATAATTGACAATATGGCCAAAAAGAAATTATCTGTGGAAGAAATAGCAAATAATTACAATGACATTTATAATACACTAATTTTACAGATAAGAAATACAAATCACCAAGACGATATAAATTATGTTCCAACCATGATACAAAGAGTTTTGAAATCTATCTATATACATAACATCACTGAAAAACAAACTGATGAAATAATTACTTCATTAGACACCAATAAATCACCTGGTTACGATAATGTTTGCATTAAACATATAAAATTTAATAAAGAGACACTACTTATTATTATATCAAAAACTATAAATCAGATTATATTTACTGGGAACATACCTACTGAACTCAAAACAGGTATTTTAAGACCTATTTTTAAAGGTGGATTTTTCTAACTATCGACCAATAACAATTCTGCCTATTTTTTCGAAAATAATGGAAAAATATATTTATAATACTGTTTTTAACTTTTTACTTAAACACAACATAATTAATGAAAATCAATTTGGCTTTCAAAAAGGAAAAACACAATTCAACTAATTTCCAAAAATGCAAATAATATTAAAAAATCATTGAATAATAGGGAAAAAATGTAACTATGTTCTTAGATTTAAAGAAAGCCTTCGATACAATAGATCATAGCATTTTACTAAATAAATTGGAAAATTACGGTATTCGCGGTATATTGTTAGATTGGTTTAGAAATTATTTATCAGACAGATACACAATTACTAACATAAAAAACTGCTACAGCAGAAAAGTTATTACACGATATGGAATTCCCCAAGGCTCAATTTTAGGTCCTTTACTGTTCTTAGTATACATAAATGATTTGTTCAATTCAAAATTAAATAGTGCTATTTATCTATATGCTGACGACATTGTTTTAATAAACAGTCAGAAATATTTAAATAATAGCATTTCAGAGATTCAAACAGATTACAATAATATTATTAGATGGTTAAATCAAAATAAAATCTATTTGAATGAGAAAAAAACAAAACTGATGAATATTCATTCACCAGGATTTCATATTCATCAAAATCTCTTTATCAATACTATAAAATAAATGGCAGAAAAAAGGATGCTTCAAATTATGAATCATTATGTAGTTGCCCACTTGTTGAGCAAGTAAATAAAATAAATTACTTAGGAATAATTTTTGATGAATATTTTAGGTGGAATGCCCATATATCCCACATATGTGAAAGCTTGAGAATATCGGTGATAAAAATACAAAAATTGAAATACGTATTAAATATGGAAACCTCAGTAATATTATGTAAAGCAATATGCGAAACTATTTTAAATTATGGAATAATTGTGCATGGAACAACTAACTTAACTAACATAAATAAAATAGAAAAACTGCAGTCTATAATAGCTAAAAATAATATTCCGTTTCATTTGCAAAAAATTTATAAAACTTCCACCGATAGATTAAAATTTTTAAATCTTTTATCCTACAGCAATTTATATAAATATAACATAATAATTAAAAAAGTTTTGACGAAACTTACAAACTAAAAATTCAACATAACAAAAATACAAGACTTCAAAACCAAGGTTATTACAAATTGCCAAATTTTCGAAATAATTACGGGAAACATACCTCCGAATATCAAGTATCATTTATATTTAATGCTATTCCAAAAGAATTACTAAACATAGATTCTTTCAGAAGACTTAAAATGGAATTCAAAAATTATTTCGTATTTTCTAGTTAGCTGATTTTTATGTGTTGTGTTTTGTGGATTTATTTGATATACACCATTTTTGTGGCTGAATGACCTTGTTTAATATAATTTATTCATTTTCCTGCAAATAAGCTATTTAGCTTTGCTGGTCAAATTGTAAATGTATTTGTATTCTTTACTCTTATGAATAAAAATTATAATCTTTACAAAAAAAAAACGAATATTGAAGAAAATAGATATTTAGAAAGATTTATGTGAGATCTGCAATTTATCTCAAGATATCAAGAGACGTTTTTGCGTAAAAAACGTCTCTTGATATCTTGAAACGTCAATAATCATTTCGTAAAACGTCATATAACGTCAAAACACACAAAACCTCGTTATAACGTCAATAATAAATTTCGTAAAAAGAAGTCTCTGAATATCTTGAAAACGTCGAGACGTTTTTTCGTAAAAAGATTATTTTTCAAAGTTATGAAGTTTTAAAATGTTGCTTTCCATTCACATAACATGGAAGTGTCGGAATACTCTTTAGATTGTATCTGTACAATTAATAAAAAATATTTTATATAAATAATATTATATATAAATAAAAGATTTTATTCATTTTGCATTTTACTTTTGAGGATCAGTTTTTCGTTTACATTGATTTTAATTTTTATCGCAAAAGCAGATGTTTATTTACGCCAAATAAGAACAAAGTAGGATTCTAAAAATTGTTTATATAATCAAAATAATTCGGAATTGGAAGGGTTAACGCAAGATATATATTTCTCCTCCCTGCTGGATTTTATACATTTCGGAAAACTAACAAATATTTTGTTTATGAATCTAATCTTGCATCCTTTCCCGTTGCAAATGTTTTTTAAACGAATCGAATTATGGATATTCAAATAGATCACAACTGCGAACTCTAAGGTAAAGTGGGAAGACGTTGACTAGTTAAAACAAACTTGGCAGTATCAGTAAAAAAAACTTGTGTCTTCAAAATCAGTGCCGCAATTTCGCTTTCGACTTTCAAAGAGTCAGTTCCCAAACACCTTATTATTGACGGGTGAACATCTAGTGAGTTCGAGCATTGATCTTGACGTATCCAACGGCGGTCTCTCACGCACCCTAGAAGACCGTTCCTTATCACTTTATGAAGCTTTCAAGAGCAGCATACCACACTCCCGAGAGCTGTCTGTAAGATGCGAGCGAGCCATCAGTATCACGCGTTTCTTCCCTGACTGCCGCATGCAGCGACGGCATAAGTGAAGATAAGATCCTACGGGTGGAACCGCAGTAAGTCTACTTACCCGTGTTAATGGAACGCCTCGAGAGCGACCAGCGTGTTTGGTAATCAGAAGGGCATAATCCCACGGGCGAGAACTTGTGTTTGTAGACTCCGTGGATAAAGAGCTTTCACATTGCCCTCCTCCTACCAGAAATAAGGTCTTCTTGTTCTATTTTTCTGCTTTCGTGAATACTCGAATGGATAACTACAAAAGAATGGGAGTAACTCAAGCAACAGGAGAGTTAGTAAACATGAAACAAGCTGGTTAAGTTTAAAACATGTATTGCAGCACAGTGTTTCTCCACTTAAATCCTCACGAGTCTGAAACTGATCTTCTCATGCGGCATTATTTTTCTCTGAAGCGTTTTGTATACGCTTCCTTTGGCTTTACTGCATCAGCAAAGGAGGAATCTATGTAGAAAGTTTACAATACTACGTTAAAGCCAAGGAAAGCATTTTTAATATTTTCGTGTTTCTATTTCGCACTCTGATCTAACAAACGGTAAAAATAATAATCCAGCTATGAAGAATTATATTTCATTTTGTTCGTATTATTTGCTTCTCAGGTGAAATGCGAATTATATGTAGAATCCCAAATTTCTGATAGTTTTCGAAGCAAAAACACTGCTATGTATCGAATAGAAGCCCACGTATTCGATAGAAATAGTCAACTCTCGTACAACACGGAAATTGAAAAAAGAACACCATTAACAATTGAAGCGTAACCTATGAGATTTATTTAGTAGAAACAACTTCTTGAGAAAGGACAGTGATCACACGTGTGAAGTGATTCAATGTTTATTTTACCTTTTAATGAGTATTACATTTTACAGAAGGCACATATTAATAAGGTTTTGACTCTCCTCGAGCAGCAATACCAATATATTTCCAATCTGGCATACATTCCATGTACTTTCAACTTGAATGCGTAATTCAGCGATGGTCGTTTCCTTCTGCGGTCCGCGGAAGAGTCTTTGTCTGCTCACATCATGGACTACTTTCAAAGATAAGATACCTAATAATAAACGGAAAGATACCTAATAATACACTGTAGTATTGTAACAACCTTCACACCATAGAACACATAATGTTTAATTGCAAAAATTATACTGAGGAACGAAAAAAAATATTTCGATGATCTAAGTAAATATAATGTAACAGTTTATAAAAAAATATACTTTAAAAACGTACTTGAGCCTACAAAAAAAACATTAAAACCAATCTTCTATAAACCATTAATCAACTACTTCAAAAATATTAACATTTTAAATTCTCTTTAAAATAAAAACAAGGAATTAAATAAAAGAAAAAAAAAAGCATATTAATTAATAATAAAAATATTAATAATAATAAAAAATGAAAACTTAAAAAATATAATAAAGGCAAAAGAAAAAAAAGAATAAAAATTTAAAATAACAAAAAAAGGTGAAAAAATATAATTAAATATATATATACAAAAAAAATCATAAAAAGAAATAAAAAATTCTGCCTGAATGAGTCTGCATAGAGCCATTGGCGAACTATGCAGGAAATATTCATTGGTTGAGTTGCATGTATGTATGTTCCAGTCCCAGACATGCTCGATTGGAGACAAGTCCAGAGAGCGTGCTAGCCAACAGAGTTGATGCACTGCCTGAATGAGTCTGCATAGAGCCATTGGCGAACTATGCAGGAAATATTCCTTGGTTGAGTTGTATGTATGTATGTATGTATGTATGTATGTATGTTCCAGTCCCAGACATGCTCGATTGGAGACAAGTCCAGAGAGCGTGCTAGCCAACAGAGTTGATGCACTGCCTTAAGAGCATGTTGAGAGCCCGGGCGCTATCCTACTGGAATATCGCATTTGGGATTACACTCAAATATGGCAGGACCACCGGCTGTACGATGTCGCTGACGTACGTATTGCTATTCAGTGTACCCTGTACAAATACCAGACAGGTTAGAGAGTGATAGCTAATCGCTCCCCAACCATGGATGTCCAGCGTGGGCCCTGTGTGTCACTGATGGATGCACGATGGAAGAAGCCGCTCACCTTGTCGCCTTCGGACGCGTAAACGACCATTAAACGCTCTTAAGCAGAATCAGCTTTCATCACTGAAGACCACAGACTGCCATTCTTCCCTCCAATGAACTCGTTCTTGACACCACTGCAAACGTGCTCGACAGTGACGAGGTGACAGTGGTAACCATGCCAGCGGCACGAGTGCCCATAGTCCTGCTTCCAAAAGACGATTGCGTATCATTTTTGTAGACACCTTTGGTACGACAAAGAATCGCATTTGTGACGCCCCCGTAGCTGTCCACTCTGTAACTGCTGCCCTCATTATACGCCAATCCTCTCGTGCATCTGTAACTCTGTGTTACCCAGAACCACGTCTGCGAGTGTGCGAATGCTCTTCTAACCATCGACGCAACCATCATACCGCTGCCAATACCTCTCTTCCAATTTGACGAAAAGACCTACCCTGCTTCCCGGAGACCCACTATACGACTTCTCTCAAACTCTGCTAACTGAACAAATGTTGCGCACCTGCATCGTCCAGGCATCGTAGCTTCTTCAAAGAACACTGAACAACACGACACCAGACGAATAACTTCTTTCTTCACGCCCTAGTCCTTAAATACTCGCTGCGTTCATCTGCATGTTGTCGTCCTCAGTGACGTCATTAATTAATCCAATGACTTTCAATCTTGGATTACGGTTTCTGCTACCCTTAACAATTAACATATTATAATATGACATTCCTAAAGGAATTTCTTCTGGGTGTTCTTTTTTCAATTTCCGCCAGTGTTAATCTATCGCTAATCGCCAGTAAAATCCTGATGTTACTATTTGAATTTTTAATAAATGAATCCAAATATTTTTTCTTGCTTTCTAATATTATTGCATTCTGAGCGACACTTTTTTTGCATACATGGGTTAAATGACCAGTTCACAAGAATCTCAAGCGCTCAGAAACGGTTAGAATAATGGAATCCATTAAACAGTTGTTATGAGACATAGTAGCCAACCGCCAAGGCCATCCAGCGTGTTCTTTAGCGTGTATATTGTATGGCTCGCCTGTACACCAGACGATGGTTATACGTGTCATCCGATGGCCTTACATCGACGACCTTTACAAGCCCATCGATGTCACTTTTCGGACCAAAGGCAGGTATTTAATGAAAATAACTCTCAACGCTGGCACAGATTAGACGAGTACCTGAGAAACGCAGATTACGAACCTGGCATACTACCGACTGAGCCAACCTCCGTCTCTATTAATTTAGTATTTAAAGAATTTGAGTTATAGCAACTGACATTTTCCCCCTTAGTTCTCTCTTTTTTTTTTGCACTTTTCTATCCCAGCTTTAGGAGAGTTGGGTTCTTTTGCCTCTGAGCGGCACTTTTTTGCACACTATGGACTAAATGGCCATGTTACAAGGACCCCGAGAGCTAGAGAAGGTCAAGAGGAGGGGATCCACCGAACAGCGGTTAGAAGACAAATGGTATCCTCTCGTCTGGGCCATCCAGCGTGTTATTTAACGTACGTAGGATGAGCCTCTCCTGCACACGGAGCCACGGGTTACCGTTCCATCCGACGGACGGCAATCTTTTCAAGCTCATAGGTGTCCCCTACTGACCGAGGGATAGGTGGGGAGTTTTGTGGAGATAAATCTCAACGCTGGCCCAGGTGGGACTCGAACCTGAAAACTGCAGATTATGAGTCTGGCGAACTACCGACCTGAGGCGTTAGGAGGTATGTTAAGTTAGCAAGACATTAAGAGCGTCAGCAAGAATTTTTAAGGGTGGGGGAGGAAGAAATTAATATTTCAAGATAGAAATATCTAGGTTTTAGCAATTCATTAATGAACAAAGTTGTTAATACTATAATACAAATTAAGTCAAGAAAACCTCAGATTAAAAAAACGAAAAAAAAAACCCGTAACTTATTATTGAAAATACAGTTAAAAATGTTTTTCAAAATATATTTCAAAAATGTATGACATGCTTACGAAAATAAAAGAAAATGTTAAAATTCAAGATTGTATTTCGTGGGCGAAAAACGATATTTAATTTTTGGTACTCTTGTATTGTTTCAGCATATAAATATAGACAATTATGAGTGATTGAGTAACTGACCGACTTACTAATAGGGATCACGTAAATTCTAACTGACCGACTTACTAATAGGGATCACGTAAATTCTAACTGACCGACTTACTAATAGGGATCACGTAAATTCTAACTGACCGACTTACTAATAGGGATCACGTAAATTCTAACTAACCGACTTATTAATAGGGATCACGTAAATTCTAACTGAGATGCAGAAATGGAATAACTCTGACAATTTGCACCTAGAAAATCGTTTATCAGGTCGTTGATCCCGGTAAAAATCCCAAAATTTGACCTTCGACGTGTCCTTCAAGAAGGGCAAACCTTCATAAAGGGCAAACCTTGATTAAAAAGTGCTAGAAACTTGAATATTATTATCTGGAGGTATCTGAGGTTGTAGATCTCAGAAACTTCACGAAATTTCAGATCTAGAAGGTCAAAGATGAAATTTTGGATGCAATGGGTTATTTGAGGTCAAATCTCTACATAACTTTGCTAGAGATCTAAAATTGATGAAAGGACTATTTCATTCAGAAGAACGCAAAAATATTAAGCCTTTTTTGAACAGGTATGGATTCAAGGTAAAATAAGTGTCGGAGTGATAGTTTAGTAATCAAAACGTTCCGACGGCGCTGATTGATTTCTAATAAGTAAATATTCCCCACTTAAGTAGCCTTCATTTCAGATATAGCTGGTTATACTCTGTAATTGTTTAAGTAATTCTCTCTTTTTCGGAGTGTAGGCAGTTTACAGGTTTCTTCGAAACCCGTTAAAGGGTCTTTTAAGTACTGCTATAATCAAGTTTCTGTTTAAAAACCATAAAACACAGTAACACTCTCAAAATTATCTAAAGTCAACTCAACCCATGCATTATCATAAAGAATGCAAACGGTTAATATTTATATTGATTTATAGCATAAAGAGGCATTATGTACGAAAGCTGCTTCTTAATTTAAAAAAAATATATTTATGTAATTAAGGTAGAAGGCTTTACGTGAAATTTGGAGCCAAGCATACAAGTATTTGGATAGTTGTAAAGAGTCCAAAAGTATTACCTTAAGATTAGAAACGCACATTTCTTTTGTTTTACCTCCATTGCCCTTACTGGCATTCTCAAATAGGGGACATGAACCTCTTTCCCCCCTCCCTACATCCCACATCCTGCCCTATTGGTGGATGCAATAAAATGGTGTTCAGAGAAGGGAAGTATTGTTGTTATGATTATTTTGATTATTTTAATATTATATAGCACGTTCAAATGAGAAATAAAAACGTCTTGGACTATTTCTTGGATTATCATCCAATGATCAGAAATATCCAATAATCCCACATCACTCAGGTCCCAATAATGTCGGATTATCAGAATTTCACTGTGCATTTTTTGTTGCCTTGTAGTCAAAATATAGCTGCAAACATTAATTACGATCATGTAAAACCACAAAAATTAGATACAATATGCAAATTCTGCTTCAGAAATAAGTTTAGAATCGAGGTTCGAATTGAGCAGACAATGTCAAACAGGACCTTGTTAGAATTGGTGTGCAGTGGCCAGATGCAGTAGATGTAGCTCAGGATAGACTTGCTTGGAGAACTAAATTGCACGGTCTGGTTGGACCTCCGTAGCCCATGGCTGCTTGAGGATGATGATGATGAGTATGGTATCAACGAGATTTCCCTTTTTCATTAGGAAGAGGATTGACTCAGTTGATAATGTTCCAAGTTCGTGATCTGCAATTCTCAGGTTCGTATCTGAACTGTTACAACGCTGAGATAAATCTCTGATAAACTTCCTCTCCGTCCTCGATGATAAAGTGGACACCGATGGGCTTGGAAAAGCCATCGTCCATCGTATATAGATCTGGCCTCTTGTGCAGAGAGCCACACCCTGTGCGTCCTAAAGAACACACTGGATGGCCTTGACGGGAAGTTACTGTATGTCTCCAAACAGCTGTGCAGCGGTATCCTTCCCTAACCTTCTTTGAGCCCTTGTAGTCCTTGTGACCTGGCCAGTTAGCCCATTGTGAGCAAAATAAAGTGCCTCTCAGAGGTAAAACAACCCAATCCTCTTTCTTTAGAAATAGTCGTGCAAATGATAATAAAACTTTAAACTGGATAAAATGTCAATTTCATCATATATATGAGGTGGGTTTGGCACAGTCCGTAGCACTCCAGGCTCATAATCTGCAGTTCCCAGGTTTGAGTCCAACCTGGTACAGCTTTAAGATTTATCTCCTGAAAACTAGCCCCATGCCCTAGGTCAGTAGGGGACACCGATGGACTTGTAAATACCGCCATCCGTCGGATGGGCGTAAAGCCATGGCCTGTTAATGGGAGAGCCCTACCCTGAGCACGTTAAAGAAGATGCTGAATAGCGTTAACAGGGGGCTACCATATGTCTCCTAACAGCTGTTCAGTATATCCCTTCCCCAACCTTCTCTGAGCCCTCGGTTGTAAGGGTTACTAGACCTCTGGGTTCTTGTGACCTAGTCATTTAGCCCATTGTGTGCAAAAAAGGGTCACTCAGAGATAAAATACCCCAACAACATCGAATATAGTACACACACATTTCCCTGGAAATCAAAACGCTTGACACAGGAAATCTCAAATTGAAGCAGAGGCTTGAGTCTTTAGAGTTATGAACACAAACGGAAAGTTTATCCCGAATCCAATTGTTTGGCTGCGTAAATAGGAAATAATTGAATTATTCAGCAAAGTAACGGAGGATCACACACGCACACTGCTGTTCAAAGCCAGACTAAAGACAGTTCACATTTTACACGTGATGTCGTTTATCCTTTCAACATATTGTGCTTTGAGCTATGTTCATAGTGGGCTCAATTCGCTCACTCGTCATCCATCAGAGAACTTGATTTATCCAACAGGGAGCATTACAACTGATGTAATTAATCAAACAGGAACACGAGCAACAAGTGATAAAGCAATCCATAACATCAAACTATTAAGCCATAGAAGTATTCAGGCTCTTCCCGTTAACATGTGTTAGTTGTCGTCACCATCGGAGAACATGGGATATAATTCCGATATGATGCAGCTCAATGGCTCATACCGTGCACAATAAAGGTATTCATTATAGAGTTACAACGCAGTGTTTATTATTTCTGTTTTGCAAGTTGATATTCTGTTTGCACAGACATAAGTAAACACGTCTTGCAAGCCCGACGGAACAGAATGGTGAAGTGTCGTAATGACGAGATCGGATGTGTGGACATTAAAAAACGTTGGAAACGTGTATTTTGGTGTATCTAGGTTGAGAGAGAAAATAATTCGTACTTCAGTCTGATAATGCTAACTATTCATTTAAAAAACTTATACATATATACGGGCCCGATCTAGGAAAAAAAATCGAGGTGGGGGGGGAGAAACACAATTGAGCCGGAACTGGGGAGCTAAGAAACTGGATTTCTAATAGAGTATAATGATTCTCCCGTTCGTTTTACAGACATTTAAAAATATTCTTCAAAAATGCATCAGATATAGATATGTTTAATAGCGTTTGTCTCTATTACCCTTACAAGCCTTCTGAAAGGTAGGGGGGCATGACTCCCATTCCTAGATCCGGCGATGCAGATGTACAAGCACGTATAGAGCATTTTGTTTAAAAGGGTGGTGAAACAAAGATTTATTTTCCAATCATCTTGACTCGCGCCACATAGAGACGCATGGTAAAAAAAATTGTGTTGGTAGAAGGGAGGGCAGGCATGTTGTTACTTAATATTATTAGATTTGTTTTCAACAGTACTCACAACGATTAATGAATAAGCCCAGATAGCAGAAATGACAGTGATTTCAATATTGGTAGAGAAAATTTTGGTTCATTTCAAATTTCAATAAATTGAGTTGGAATTCTAATAAACCTTTAAAGAACGAAAATTAGATAAAGGTTAGTGTTGAGATTATAGTAGACCAGGTTATAAATTGAAAAATATCAATTTTTGTGACATTTATGTGACAAATGAATTTGTTTCGTTTCTGTTAGTTCTTTTTAATTAAGTTATATACATCTATCCTTCGATTTACACGGTACTCAGTTTACACGGTCAAAAAAAAGGTAACCAGCTTCGGTTAGACTCGATTTTATATGGTCAAGAAAATGTAACCAGTTTCTTTTTGCACGATTATAAACTCGGTTCTACACGGTGCGGATTAAGAATTTTTTTTACGTATGTAGATATAATACATTTTCTGAAGTAGCAGTGGTACGTAGTCAAGAGAGATTACATTGTTATGCCAAAATAAAAATCAACTATATGGTTTTAATTGATTTTTATTTTCAAGAATAAACAGGTACAGTCGCTCAAAAAAGTATCCGAACACTATGTTAGATTGCAGAATTCAGAAAAAATATCTGGCAACGATTTTTTTAGAAATTAGTGATCTGGCAACCTTCGTGTCACGTGACACGAAGGTTGCCAGATCACTAATTTCTAAAAAAATCGTTGCCAGATATTTTTTTCTGAATTCTGCAATCTAACATAGTGTTCGGATACTTTTTTGAGCGACTGTACTAGTAGATTCCTGTATTAATAAAATCGTCATCGGTAACTATTTATATTCTTTGGCTAAAATTCTTGCTTTTGTAACGCACTCTGTCTCGCAACATCTTAATGAAATGAAGCTTGTCTTTAATCTGCAGCGAGGTTTGACTTTTCTATGAATTTTTCAGACTAGTAAAAATTCTGTTTTATCTCATTGTTAATAAGTTTAACTCTGTAGACTATTATATAGGCTTAACACAGTTGATTCGTAAGTACAATGTTTCATTAAATTTCATATAAGCACTAATTTTACAAAATAACGATTAAGAGTTGGTACAAAAGTTTAATTTCAAATTTATATTCAGTTCGTAAATATTCTTCTTTCAGATTTGATCTTCAAATTTGATAATGTACGTCTACATTAACGATGAGCATTTTTCTTGACCAAAAAGAAATGTGTGAGAAATTCATCTAAGCATAACTGAATTAGTGTAAACAAAATACAAAATAATGTTGCATTTAATGCTTATTATTACTTTTGAACTGAAATTTTAGTTAAATATATATAAATAATATTTCCAAGTACGTTTTATTCATAATAAATATTTTTTTCGGAGCCAATACCCCTTTTTTATCTCGTTTACAATGAAAACGAGGTAATAGTTTCGCTTTGTCGTCTGTCTGTCTGTCTGTCTGTCCGTGTGTAGATATCGATTTTTTGATTACAGAGATAAAATGTATAATCAAATACTGCAAACGCTGTATTTATGCTAGAAATTTGAAATTTTGACGTTGGAATGTGAAGGTCACGAAGTTTCAATTGCCAACAATGAATTGACCCTTTAGACCCAGATGAGGTGGGAAAACACACATTTTTAGTTTTAGCAGATAATTGTTTGCTTTTAGAGATAAATAAAAAAATATTTTTGGGTTAGATAGAAATTAAAAAAATATTATGATTAACACTATTTAAATCTTTTGAAAACTATAATTGCGCTCTCTAACGGTGGAAAAATTTGCAAATTCCAAAATTTCAAACAAATATTGCAAACGACCTATTTAAACTGCAAATTTTAACTTAATGGTGGTGCAATGTGAACGCCATGATGCTTCCATTGGCAACAATGAATTAACCTCTTAGACTCAGGGGGAGGGGAACACAATTTTTTTTGTTTTAGGAGATAATTGATTGTATTTAGAGATAAATAAAATCTTTTTAGGGTTAGAGAGGAATTCATAAAATATTATGATTCGCACTTTCGGAATCTTTAGAACACTATAAATGTGGTCTCTAACGGTGAAAAGGTTTGAAAATTCTAAACTATCAAACGAATATTGCAAGGATATATTAATGATAGAAATATGAAATTTTGATGGTGGAACATGAAAGTCATGAAGTTTCCATTGGAAACAATGAAAACGAAAATTAGAAAATTATTTTTAATTTGATTGGTACTAATGAAATATTATAATTCGTATTTTTAAAATACTTAGTAGTTTCAATATAAATATACACACTGAAGTGCCATTGAACTAGGATAGGAGACGTTATCCAAATTCAGTACCGCAGGTCCCGCATTTGCGCGCATGCGTGGTTGAATCTCTGATCATACGTAGCTGTCAGCTTTGACTTTCCTAAGCATTCGTCGTAAAAAGCGTAATGGGAAAGGAGCGGGATATAGATGCATTTGACAGAGGGCAGATCGTAAGTGCCCGACGGATGGGACACTCGATATCCGAAATTGTCAATGAACTTGGATATTCTCGTATGACAGTTTCAAGAGTGTTCCGGGAATATGAAAATTCCGGCAAAAAACAAGAACCCGGACAAACTGCAAAAGACAACCAGCCTTGAATGATCGTGGGCTTCGCCGTCCAACATGCATCTTACAGACAGATAAGGGCCAGACATTATCTGAAATCACCTCCCATCTGAACGCAAGTTCCAGCTGGAAAGTCACTGCATGGAATGTGCAACGTTCACTTCATCATCTCAGCTTCGGAAGCAGCCAACCTATGAGAGTCCCACTTCTAATGGCACGACACCATGCTTGGGCTAAAGGACATCGAAGTGGACCATCGAAAATTGACATCAAATCGAAAATTGAATCCCGATTTAAAGTTCATCACGCCGATGGGAGACTGAGGGTAAGGGCCAACCTCATGAAGTCATGGATCCTGCATATCAGGTCTGATCATTACAAGCTGGTGGTGGCTCAGTGATGGCCTGGGGTGTCTTCAATTGGACGTCTGTCGAACCTTTGGTACATGTCCCAACGACTCGCAATGCATCCCGGTAGGTAGAACTCATGGCTGACCATTTACATCCATTTATGATCATCAAGCATCCAAATGGAGATGGCGTCTACCAGCAAGACAACTGTTTATGCCACAGGTCCAGGTTGGCTACTGCATGGTTGAAGGAGCATTCTGTTGACTTTCAAATAATAAATTGGCCACCTAGAAGCCCAGATTTAAATCCCATCGAAAATCATTGGGATACCGTCGAGCAGAGTGTTCGGGCCCATGTCCCATCAGCGACAACCTTCAGAGAATTGTGGACAGCTCTGGAGGATGGATGTGTCGCCATACCTGTGGAACATTTACGCAAACTTGTGGAGTCCTTGTCTCGTCATATGACAGCCGTTTTCACGGCTAGATGGGGTCCAACACGTCACTAGGTTGCTATCCATAATTCAATGGAATGAACGGCAATTCAATGATGAAACGGCAGAGCTGTTATCGAGTTTTACAAATAATATGAACAGAATAGCAATTTGACAGCAATAATCTACCCACTTTTCTGAGAGAGGTGTGGGAAGTGCAACTTTTTATATATAAGAATTAAAAGACGAATACTTTTATGTTGTATAATTACTAATGAAACACTACTTTCATTTTTCCCATATCATCCGCCAGCTCAAATTAAAGCTTTTAAGGAATGAAACAGTAGGTAAAGAAAAAACTTCTTTCTCTTTGAAAACGAGATTCCCATATGCCCCATAGGTAATAATGCGTTCTTCTAGTTTCAATTTGTTTTCGATTTACACGATGATTTCCCGGAACCTATCTACCATATAAATCGAGGGATGTGTGTATATTTATAATATTGTAAAAAGCGTCACAAATTAGAAATTTACTTATTTACAATTAAAAATAGCGAATTTAAAAAAAATTGCTTCTGCGGCCTTTGTGACACGAAAGCATTTCAAACATAATTTTTTATTCTTTTATTTATAGCACAAAAATATTTTTTTAAAGCTAAAATTTAATGTGTCGCGGTTCAAAATTCGAAAGCGTCTGATCTACAACAATGGTTCTCAACGTTACTCATCTCACGACACAACAATTTTTCCGCATATATTCCCGCTCAAATAATAACTCAAAAATTTAAATGTCTCTCCCTCAGGATATTCTAATAATCAATCCATTACTTTACTAATTATTTAACACTTGTATATCTTAAAATATAATATATTACATAGAGAATACATTGCAAATAGAATAATATACAATCAATATTATTAGAAAAATATTTCTAAACTGTTAATATCCTGTAAATTTTAAACATAACACATATTTTCGGAGTTCGGATATATTTTTTTAAATGGAATCAAGGTCTGGTTACCGAGGAAATGCTGATCTAGATCCCAGAAGGATTTTAAATTACTAATAGAATCAAACACTAATAGAATCAAACCAAGTTCACCTAAAAGAGGCCTATTAAGAGCAGAAAGTAATCTCTTATCACTAAAGCACACTTTCTATTGTCATCCTCGTATCTATGGTCTTTATTTCAATGGCGTGTGTTTGTTAGTCTGTCTTTCGTTTTGTTAGTCTGTTCATTCGTTCTGTCAATTCAAACTTTAGACATATTCCGTTATTGTTTCTCTCAACGCCCTATTTTCTCGACTTGTGCGAGACCTCGTTCTCTGTGTATGGCAGTGTAATGGGCTGCTTGTTCTTCGCTATTCCAGAAGCCACGTCCGGACCATTAGGCGAACAAACACGTGAAGCAAACACAGGTGCGCGAAACGACAAGCTCCTGGGAGCTCGACGTAGCGAACGCGAAGGTCACGGGCCTCTGAGTCTTGTTACGAAGGTGGAGTGAGAGGAACGTGAGTTATGAAATTATCAGCGTCCTTGAAACCATAGATGAAAGAGACATTAACATAACAAGCACAGATGATTGAAAGAGCATCTCCTTAAGCAAACAAACCATGACGCAGCAGCGGTGAAGTGACGCCTTTGCTTCGATTCAGTTTCCACCGCCTCTTAAGAGCATCTGTGCTCTTTTCTGAAGATGATTTAAAACACTAATCGAAAAAGATGTTTTCCCCCCTCCATATGAAGTAGAGAGAAAGGAATGAGATGGTGAAAAAAAATGTGATTACTTCAAACTTTCGTTTTTGATAAAGGTTCGAGAAATGTAATTCTGAACTCCAAGAAGTGGTTTTCATAATGTATCTCTCTCTTCCCGCTCAAGCCTCTTATGCCTCACCGGGTTCGATCGATATATTTTCAACAGAATATATCATCTTCTGTGAAGTGCAATATTACGAAAAAGAGAAACTTTATATTAATGGTGATATATGCTATTTTTCGAAACGAACTTTATACCAGAGGTTGCCAATTTTTTGGAGATGAGGCCATCAAGGCTTTCAGAATAAGATAACGAGAATCAAAGGGAAGACTTGGCAAGTTTAGGAATTCAAGGACAAACTTCGATAACTCTTACAAAATCAAGAACAGACTTAGAAGGCACCTAGGAATCCAAGACAGACTTGGCGAGTCCTAGAAATTCCGAAACAGACTTGATGAGCCATTAAGAAATCAATGACAAACTTGGCGAATACCTATAAATTCAAGGACAGCCTTGGGAAATACCTAGGAATACAAAGACAGACTTGGTGACCCCCTAGGCATTAATGGACAGGCTTGGTGAGTCCCTAAGTAATCAAGGGCAGACTTGGCGAATGCCTAGAAATTCAAGGACAGATTTAATGAGCACCTAAGAAATACAAGACAGACTTGGCAAGTACCTTGATATTAAAAGACAGACTTAGGAACACCTAAGAATTATGGACAGATTGGAGAGAACCAAATATTTCTGATGACTCCCTGATGCAAATAATAGTAGCATAACAGTAATACAGTTACTTTGCTTGCAATTTAACGCTTTATTCCAGTTGTTCTCTACTGGGATGCTGAAATATTTTAATTATGAATTTATTTTTATTTTTAAACATCGCCACATCCTTGTGGCCGAGTGGTTAGTTTTGTTTTGCTAGAATTCGAACGGAAATGGATTCGAACCAGGATAAGGCAATGATGTTTCTTTTCTTGTGTCGTCTTCCTGTTGAGGTCTAACCTTTCTCACGTAACTTCTCTATGTCATATTTATTACACTGACAATCTATTATCAAAACTGCCAAATATTCAGCTGTTTGGGAGATAATTATTTTCATATTTATGGAACTGTGAAATATAAACTATGATGTTTTTGCGCGTAATATTAAATAAATAATATAAAATATCGGTTGCTTTCAGTACTGATTGTAAGAAATATTTGAGCGTTTTTAGTATCAAATACACCATTATCATAAGAGTAGAAGGAATTATGAGTATGATCATGGTTGTGAACATTAATAAAGAATTCACCGACAAGGACTTTCAACAGATTTGCCAGTATTGCGATGCAAGGTATGATTGCTCAATACAGTTCTCTTTGAGGATTGTAAATCCTATAAATTAAGCAAAATTTCCCCTGAAATAATAAGCTTTCTGTAACTTATCACTATAATATCAAGTGTTAAGGAAAGTACTTTATTTTTAAGCTTTTAATGCATCTATTCCATATTAGTTAAAAATCAAAAATTGCCTTAGGTTTGTAAAAATATTGTTGTTACAATAAATTATGTAATAATGTGAAAAGTTTTATACCAATAATATTTTTAAAAAATACAAATCATGCTTAGAAATCTGAGACATTAACATTTTGTGAAAAAATAGACTAATTTAAAAAAAAAAAACGTTATCTTAACAAGTATTCAATCTTTAATGATAAGATAAAATAAAGTGTTCTTTGAAATATTCAAAACGTTTAAAACCTTTCAATATCGGACTCCTTCGCTTTAGAAATAATGTTATAAATACCACCTAGAGTTTTCTCTGTCGAAACACATCGGAGATTTGATACCAACAAATTACACAGTGACATACGATCAACAAAATTGGCTTTTCGAAATGCATCAATCAATGATCAGGACGGAAGCTGATTGGTTCTCCATTGCGCACCGTGCGGTATAATGTGTAGCATATGCCTTCAAACTATCATGCGACAAGTAATGATGTACACAGTCGTATCAGAATAATATGACCACCTACCATACATATACTATGGTGGGTGGTCATATTATTCTGATACGATTGTGTATCTCGCTGTGAGTTTGCGGAGCGACAATACGTTGTATGTGGGTGCCCTAACTTCTGTTATTTAGGGCATCGCGCCCTTTCGACCGAATTGCTGGCTTCACAGTGCAACATATAAGTTCATTCTATTTTAATATTGTTTCATCATCATCATCAAGCAGCCATGGGCTACGGAGGTCCAACCAGACCGTGCAATTTAGTTCTCCAAGCAAGTCTGTCCTGAGCTACTACTGCATCTGGCCACTGAACACCAATTCTAATCAGGTCCTGTTTGACATTGTCTGCCCACCTCATTATATGTCTCCTCCTCTTTCTGAGGCCTTAGGCACACTGTTCATAATCTTATTCACCAATCTATAATTATTCATACGGGCAACATTCATATGGCCAAACCAACGGAGTCTCTCTCTGCATAATATGCTGCTTAAAGGAGGTTGCAAACTCCTTTGCCTAACCTCATCATTAGTTACAAAGTTGAACCACCTAATGCCCAAGATACTGCGTAAGCATCTGGAATCAAAAGCATCTAGTTTCCTGTTATCTTGTTTACAAAGTGTCCATGTTTCACTACCATAACTAACCCTAGAGAGAACCAAACTATTATACAGTCTAATTTTAGTCTTTAGGTGTATACGCCTATTTCTCCACACTCTCCATAGATTTTTAAAAGTCCCAACAGCAATCCCTATTCGTCTGTTAATCTCATGCCGCACATCAGCTGCTACATAGCTCCCAAGATCATTAAACTGTGACACCTGCTCAAGACTGCAACCATTCAGATGAACTGACTCACAGCCTGCTTGACCAATTTTCATCACTTTAGTTTTCTCTCTGTTTATAGCCAAACCTACTGTACTACCAGTCTCATCAACAGCTCGAATGAAAGAGTTCATCTCATCAACATCATTTGCCAAAAGGGCTAAATCATCAGCATAATCTAAATCAGAAATCTCCAGTCCATTTAAGGTCAAAATCTTTCCCTTGAAGCGAATTTCGCATAACATAATCAATAACCAAGCTAAAGAGAAAAGGAGACAAAATGCACCCTTGTCGAACACCAAAAGTAATGCTAAACCAATTGCTACAAGCCTTACCAACTCTCACACACGACTCAGTGTTATTATAGAGAGCTTTCATTATGTTAACTAACTTGTCTGGTATACCATATGATCTCAAAATCAACCACAAATTATGACGATCAACAGAGTCGACAGCCTTTTTGAAATCAACAAAACTAGCAACCAAAGGTTTCTGAAACTCTAAACATTTCTCAAGAATCTACCTAAGTGAAAATATCTGATCCACACACCCCCTACCACTTCTGAATCCACATTGCTCATCTCGCAGTTGCCTGTCAACCAGATTCTTAATTCTATTAAGCACAATCATGGAAAGAACTTTCCCTGTAACAGAGAGTAAACTGATACCCCTATAATTATCACAAGAACTGCGATCATATTTTTTGAAAATAGGGATAATAATAGCTCTGGTAAAATCCTTAGGAACCATGCCTTTTTTCATAAAAGATATTCAAAATTTCAGTCATTAAGTGGCAACCAAAACATTATCAGCTCTAAGCATTTCCGTAGTAATTTCATCTACCCCTGGGGATTAATGAAATTTAAGTTTAGAAACAGCCAAAATAACTTTAGACTGTGTTATAAGGCCAACATTAAAGCCACCAATGCATCTATCATCATTGCAAACAATGGGAGTAGAACTATTCACATTGTTTAGAACATCACTGAAATGCTCATCCCACCTAGCCATGACAGAATCTTCACCTTCTATAACCTTACCTTGTTTATCCTTCAATCCCTGTATACCTGTTCGTTTTCTACCAAACAAAAAATAACTATCTGGTACAGCTCTCTGCTGTTGTACTGTCTAACTGCTTCCTCGGCTTTGTTAGCCAAGCCATCTATATATATCAGGACTTCTTATGCTTGAACGTCAATATGTAACCGTTGTAAAGCAACTATTTGTAACTGCATATATTTAACGTTTCCTGCGAATAAGCTACATCAAGCTTCGCGGGGATTTTATTAATCTTGTTACTCTATTTATGTGTTTCTTCTATTTTCTCTATAAACTGTATGTGCTATTTGTAAGGAGTATGTTTGTATAATTTAGCATTTGTATTTAAGTCAAGCTCTTAGAGCTTCTATGGTCAACTCTTTATATGTAAATGCAAAGGAAATACTTGTCACTGTAAGCTTCGTGAAAATACGCTATTGTTTACAATATTGGAATATTGTGCACATATTCTACGGCATATTTCGCTTGTTTAAGACTTTCCGATAGCAAAAATGGATTGACACTTCACTGTTCAACTACAGTGCAATTTGAAAGTTGTGGGGTCATCATTTCGGAAGCTGTCACTGACAATATTGTAAGTTTTATACGGAAACTTCGAGTACTACACCGTATATGATTTACTAAACGTTGGGACCTAAATAATAGCCTATGCTTGAATTGCAGGGTAAGTATAATGGCAAGGTATCAGACAGGGATGCCAGACGTTTCTTTGGATATGAGGATTCCATTTCATGAAAGCGGGTTAGGTTGTTTTATCTCAGAGCGACACTTTTTTTTGCGCACAATAGGCTAAATGGCCAGGACACAAGGACCCTGAGGGTTCAGAAAAGGTTAGGGAAAGGAAACCCACTGGCAGCTATTAGAGACAGATGGCAGCCTCTCCTCAAGGACATCCTGCTTGGACTTTAACCTGCAGAGGGTATGTCTCTCCCATACAAGGAGCCACGGCTTAACGTCTTATCCGATAGACGGCGGCTTTTCCAAGCCCATTAATGTTCCCTATTGACCTAGAGCAAGGCGGGGAGTTTTGCGGAGATAAATCTCAGTGCTGGTATTGGTGTGACTCGAACTAGAGAACTGTAGATTAGAGCCTGGTGCGCTACCCACTGGCCACCCGTGCCCTCGTGAAAGCCAAATTGTAAGTATTTTACGGGAATTCGATTTCCCATCGAAAGATGGCTAAAAAGTTATATAAAAAATCGGTACAGTTTTATTTACATTTTGTTAATGTTAATAATAGCATAAATTAATTGAAAACACTTCGCGCAAAATTGTGTGACTCTTAACAAATTTTAGTTTCATTTGTAGGCTGGGTTTTTATAGTAGCATGGGCTCGTATTGTAGCCGGATACAAAGAAGAAACTAAATTTTTAAATTGTAGCCCACGCTACTATTCGAACATTTATGTTAAAAATGTGAATGAATCCTATTTAATGACTCGGACCCGTACTTAATTCAGGTCCCACAAGGCTCTCTGTTTTATGTCTTAAAAAATTAAATTCATATAATCTACATCGTACACAGATTTCAGTGCACATTATATGCTGTGATCAGTGCTTGATTTTTTTAAGTAGTAACATTGTTATGCTAAACAGAAAACTGGATAAAAAACGAGATATGATGGTATTGCACAACTTTTACATTATCCCCTTCAAGTTAGATTACGCTTTAAATATACTGCTTGTCATTGAAATTGCACCACCTAGAAATAATGGACAGATTAACTTGACGATTTGCATGTAGCGTTGTGACGTACAGGCACGTACCCAGGATTTGGTTTCGAGGGCGGGAGGGAGGAGGGTTCGAGAATTTTGTTTTTGGTAATCCGAGAATTGACTTTCGGGGTTCCCTTCTTCCCTCTCCTTCCCTTTCAAGTGATACCCTCCTCCCTCTTCTGGGTATGTCTCTGGTGACGTATATGTACATAAACGACTTGCATATTAAGCTGATCGGCACAGCAGAACGTTCAGTAACATGTAACAGCACAGTAGAATGTTCAGAATCTGAAGGGACTATGAAACCTGTGATACGCATTAGCGGGAAAGCAAAATGATGAGCGATTGAATTACAAAGAGTGTGTAATACTTTTAACATTTGTAATTCGACTCATGCATAGCTGACGGAATTTGAAAGGGGTGGGATCATAGGTTGATAGAAGCTGGATAAGCTGGATGGTCAACATGCCAAATCGCCGTTCATGTGGGTAGTGATGCTTTAACGATTGGATGCTGTTGGCAGCAATGGATACATGAAGGTAGCTGGACATGTCACCATGGTTCGGATGGCATCGGAAGAACATTTGTTTGGATGTGCGGATATTCTTTTCGAGAAACGGATTTGTACAGTTATTTTATGTAAATGTTTGATTTGACATGGCCAGATTTCTAAAAATGGGGGATCGACAGATCAGCTGACTAGCAACAGGAGACAGATATATCACAAACTGATGGATTCCAACGTCGTAATGACATTACTGTTTCCATCTTTGTCAAAGTGCACGATTAGAAGTCGACTGCAAGAATCGGGATTATATTAGTGCCGTCCATTGGCTCATCTACCTCAGACACCATTCCGTCATCATCTGCATAAGCAGTGGTCCAGAGAGAGAGGAACTTGGGGACAAGACTGGTCCAGTATCGTCTTTAATGATGAATTACGTTTCTGTTTGGGACTGATTGGCGGCAGTATGTTTGTCTGGAAACACGCCAGCGACAGAAATATTCCATTCTGCGTAATTCCTTTGTTTTTTTAGTTGCAACAATAAGGACAAAGGACAAAGAAGTATCCTAGAAGCTACTCATAGCTTTTACAGGCTTCTCATACAAAAAAAATGCCCTTCCAAGACCGAAATCACTGATGATCACTACCTCAGTTAGAGCTAACACAACTGAAAGTTTGGCCTGCTGAAATAGTAGTTAACTCGCTAACCACTATGCCAATGAAGACTTAAAGACATCAGGGAGAGCAATTAATCAGTTACATCAAAGAGCCATATTAGACTAAACCCGGAATCGTGATATGGAAAGCCATGTTAATATGATTAACGATAGTCACTGTATGTGTTATGATGTTGGTACTGATATCGTTAGGTCTATCGCTATTTTCTCTTTACTTTTGGTCGTTACTGATGGGATGTCAAGACATTATGTTGAACTCATTCTAGGAGCAGTGTTTCTACCCTTTCTTCACTCCATCGCAAATGCTATTTTTCAGAAGGACAATACCCGCTCACACACAACTCTCATATTCTAACAATGTGTACATGATATGGCTAGGCTTCGTTGGCCCGCACGTTCCCTAATCTGTCACCCATCGAACACTCTTGGGATGTGACGGGGTATTCACTGATCACTGCCTCTCAGCCCCCTATCACTGCCTCTCAGCCCCCTATCACTGTTACCCAGCTCACAGAACAGATGTATGAAGTTTGATTGATGATCAGTGTTCGCAAGGACGACATTCGCCACCTTTTGATTCGGTACTTTGACGTTTAGCCACTTGTATCTGTTCGTGAAGACCATAATTTTTATTGATACACACAACATTTTCTTAAGTAAATTCTGGTGATTTAACATAGAAATATATATTTTACATTTATTACTTTTTACCCACAGCACTACACTGATTACAAAGTTTTAAACCACTATTACGCTGTATAAGTATAATGTTGGCATAGGGTATAGAGCAAAAATTGTTTTGAAACGTGTGGGATTCGAACACAACGTCCTCCTCATACAGTGTAATAGCGGTTAATTTTTTTTAATTAACATACATTTCTATCTATCGTTTAACTAGTTTTGAGCTCAAAGACTCCTTGTAACTGAAGCCAGGTGCATAGTTATAAGGGGATAGGGGACGGCCCCAAAAATTAAATCGGAGTTGGCAAAATTCGAAGTGACTTGGTAAAATTCAGGTGAGATGTGTAAGAATTGAGATTTTTTTTGCAAAATCTAGAGAAGTTGTCAAAATTCGGAGCCATTTCGTAAAATTCAGGAAAAATATAGAAAGTGGGATTTTTTGGTAAAATTATGGTGAGTTTACATAATCGAGAGAACTTGGCAAAATCTAGAGGAGTTGATAAAATTCGAAGCAACTTGATAAAATACAGTTGAGTTGTCAAAATTGGGACTGCTTTTGCGAAATTATGGGGAGTTAGGAAAATTCGAAGCCACTTGGAAAAATACAGGTGAGTTGTGAAAGTAAGGATAGTGTCAAAATCTAAGGCTGTTGGGAAAATTCGAAATCACTTGGTAAAATACAAGTGAGTTGTGAAAATTGGGGACTGTTTTTGTGAAATTAAAGAGAGCTGGCAAAATCGAGATAGCTTAACAAAATCTTGGGAACTTTGCAAAATTCGAAGTGACTTGGTAACATTCAGGCGAGATGTATAAATGGGGATCTTTTTTCTGTAAATTTTTTGGCGATTTGCCAAAATTTTGGGAGCTGCTTCCCCCCCCCTCTCCCGCACGGAAGTAAAACATGGGTACGTCCGTGATAGATAATATAAATTTCTGTGATGAACTTATTTTGGCAGTTGGCAAAATATGATTTCCGAGTTGGAAATTATTCGCCCTCTACCCCCCCCCCCCCCAACTAGAGTCCCTTCGTTACACCCCTGGCTTGGGAAATTTCACTGATGGATATAAAATATCAAGGACAGGTGCAATCACAGTTTCAATTCCAGTGTAAATACTTATTTTAATCACCAGTGTGATTTATTATTTCAATAACCAATGTGATTTATTATTTCAATGGCCAGTGTTATTCCTTATTTCAATGGCCAGTGTTATTCCTTATTCCAATGACCAGTGTTATTCCTTATTCCAATGACCAGTGTGATTCCTTATTCCAATGACCAGTGTGATTCCTTATTTCAATGACCAGTGTGATTCCTTATTTCAATGACCAATGCAATTCCTTATTTCAATGTCCAATGCAATTCCTTATTCAATGACCAATGCAATTCCTTATTTCAATGACCAATGCAATTCCTTATTTCAATGACCAATGCAATTCCTTATTTCAATGACCACTGCAATTCCTTATTTCAATGACCAATGCAATTCCTTATTTCAATGAACAATGTAATTCCTTGTTTCAATGGCCAGTATGATTCTTTATTTCAATGACCATTGCAATTGATTATTTCAATGACTACTGTGTTTCCCTATTTCAATGACCAGTGTTCTTGACCCGTTCCTTGGGATTTTACAATGATTCAGTATTTCAATGACCAGTGGGATTCCTTATTTAAATGACCAACGAAATTCATTATAATTCATTTATTTTATTTGCAAACGTTCAACCCTAGTTAGATATAACCTAAGATTTAGAAAATACGAATTCAAGTCGAAAGATAAAATAACTTGAATCAGTATATTTTTACATGCGTGTGTATTTTATTTAATTTACTTTTAACGGAAGAAAATACCCAATAAATAACTCTGCTGGTAATGTTTACATCTGTTACTGAGAAGAATAAATTATTAAAACCTTATCATTAATAATGCAATGTCAGCAGCTTGATTTTTAAAATCCGCACTTTCCTACCAGCACAAAAACTGCTTGTCCGCACTTAGACGTCGGCGATAAAGTAAAACAGCGAAATGCTTGGAAAGGACGAATGAACTTCACTACATTGGTAATCATTGGTAGTATTTTACGCAAATGTGGAAAAATCTACACTGACCTACAGTGAAGAGGTTAATTCCACCCAAAGCTTTCATGCTGTCCATCTGAATGACCCAAAGTATATTAATTGATATGTGGTTATAAAAGCTTGGTTTTCATCAGTATAAATAGCACATGAGATATTATAACACGAGCATGATTGCATTATGAAAGTATTGTAAACTATTACAATCATAATGCAATCACAGGTTTCAGAATCGTGTCTCAAAACAAAAGCGGAAATAAAGCAATAAATGTTTATATGTTGTATGTGAAACAGAATAAGCCTAACATCTGTGTTATCTCTTTTCATTGTGTTGAGGGGCATGTTTCCTGAAAAAAGAATTTAAATTGAGGTATAAAATGACTAATGGCAGAAAAAAACTAGTGGAATGCCAAATCAAATGTATATTTTTTCCTACATAAGAAAAATAACATTAACATTTGTCTCAAATTTAAAAAAATTGGACAGACAGACAGATGACAAAGTGAAAATATCCGTTTTCCAGCGTTGAAGTTTAGCTCCGCAAAACCCACCGCCTTGCCCTCTGTCCGTAGGATATACCGATGGGCTTTGGAAACGCCGACGTCTGCCAGATAGGACACAAACCGTGTCCCCCGTCTGAGAGTTGGGTTGGATTGTTTTACCTCTGAGCGGCCCTCTTTTACACACCACAGGCTAAAGGGCCAGGTCACACGGACCCCGAGGGCTCAGAGAAGGTTGGGAGAGGGGACCCACTGGAACAGCTGTTGGGAGACAGATGGTAGCCTCCCGTCAAGCACATCCAGCGTGTTCTTTAACGTGCACAGGGTATTGGTCTCCCGCACACGGGGCCACGGCTTAACGACCCATCCCACGGACGGTGGCCTTTCCAAGCCCATCGATGCCCCCCCCACCCCTACTGACCTTGGGCAGGGCGGGAGTTTTGCGGAGATAAATCTTACCGCTGACCCAGCTGAGACTCGAACCTAGGAACTACAGATTACGGGGGGGGGGGGTGGGGGCTCAGTCGAGTAGCCTAGTGCGCTACCGATTGAGCCACCCCCGCCCCTTTCGTCTGAGAGAGAGCCATACCCTGTGCACGTTAAAGAACACGCCGGTTAGCGTGACGTGAGTCTACAATGTCTCCTAACAGTTGTCCAGTCAATCGCCTCCCCCAACCTTCTCTGAGCCCTCGGCTCCTTGTGATCTGACCATTTAGCCCACTGTGTACGAAAAAAGTGCTGCTCAGAGGTAAAAACAACCCAACCCAAATTAAAAAAGAAAGTTTTGACGTGTAATTCGTGCATTTATGCTATCGTTAATAAAAAATTTCATGTATTCTTTTTCACCTCATCAATTGCGGTTACAGTTAAATTGAGCAATTGCAGTGAGCTTCCGTTTCATAATGCAAATTCTGATACTTTTTTTTTTATGTTCTCTGTGGAATGAGATTAACACTCACGACTTTGGCAACGCCATTAATGCTATAAATGAGATTATTGGAGGTGATTTCAATGAACAGAAACCAGGTAAATATCCAATTCATTTCAATTGAAAGCTAAATTCGTCTCGGGGATTTAAATAAGCCGCTTTACTTGATTGCTTCTCTTACAATATTCTATGTGATCCATCAGTAATTGCTGATGCTCCATTTTTTATTCCGAATAACTGAAGACAATGCCTACATGCAGAAAAAGCTTCTAGAAAGAAAGTTTTTTTTCAAACTGAAAAGGAAGAAAGGGTTAAATAATTAAATGTACTTTTGCAATAATATTTCCACTTAATAAGTTAAAACCAAAAGCTCGAAATTTTTCAAAATATATGCATTTTCTAAAAATAAATATATATACCAGGCATCTTTTCGTAACACTAACTATAGAAATTTGAAATAGGTCGGTAGTAAATAACACAACCATTTTTATCGGGGGGCGGGAGTGACTCAGTCGGTAGCTCGCCAGGCTCGTAATCTGCAGTTCCCTGGTTCGAGTCCCAGCTGGGTCAGCGTTGAGATTTATCTCCGCAAAACTCCCCGCCCTGCCCACGGTCAGTAGGGGACACCGATGGGCTTGGAAAGACCTCCGTCCGTCAGATGGGATTTTAAGCCGTGCATCCCTGTGCGGGAGAGCCATACTCTGCGCACGTTAAAGAACACACTGGATGTCCTTGACTGGAAGCTACCATCTGCTCCCAACATATGTTCTAGTGGGCCCCATCTCCCAAACTTCTCTGAGCCTTCGGGGTCCTTGTGGCCTGGCCATTTAGCCCATTGTGTGCAAAAAAGTGTCACTCAGAGGTAAAACAACCCAACCATTTTTATCTCGTTTTCAAACAAAAAAGCAAGATAATATGTTTACTTGTCCATCTATAGACAGCAAAAATTTTTGCTTTTAGGGAAAAAACAAAATTTCTTTTCCAATGGATAGGTATTGATGGAATACTACGATTCGAAATTTGCAAATCTACCAAAAGCTATAATTGCGCCCTCTAACTTTTGAAACTGTTAAAATTGAAAATTTCAATATTTTAAACGAATATTGAAAACAATGCATTTTACCTAAAAACTTTAAAATTTACTGGTGGAATGTGAAAGTTATGAAGTTTTCATTGTCAACAGTGATAAAATGGTACTAATGAAATATTAGGTAGTTTATAAATATAGTAGTAGATCTTTTTAATTTATATCTCTAGAGATTATCAAATGAACGGTGAACATTTACGAAACGGTGAAACATTTTACGAATGTTACGGTGAAACATTTTACGGAACGGTGAAACATTTTACGAATGTTACAAGTGATATGTTACGGTAGAAATTTGAAATTTCGATGGTAGAGTGTCAAGATATATTCCACTGACAGCAACAATTAGTTCCCTTTTCTCAGAGGAGCTTGGGAGAAGCAACTTTTTAAATTTAAGCAAAGGCTTTCAATGATCTGTAATTATTAATATAATGCTACTATTTTCATTCCCCCAATTTAAAGTAGGTGAAAGAAACACTCTTTTCCCTTTGAAAACGAGATTCTCATGTATGCCACAGGCGATATGCGTTATTCTAGTTTAGTTTGTTAAAGCAATTATCAGTATTGCATTTTTGACATTTCATAAGAATCCAATAATCGAAAATGGAATTAGAGTGAATATAGATCACAAATTTAGGCAATATATAATGTAATAATAATACAATGTAGTACATAATCCTAAACAGCCATGCGCTACGGAGGTCCAATCAGGCTGTGCAGTTGCCCGTAGAGGGCTATCCTGAGCTACAGCTGCTACATTTGGCCACTGCAAGCCAATTTTGAAAAGATCCTGTTTGATATTGTCCATCCTCATATTTTATGTCTCTCTCTTTTTTCGAGGATCTTTAGGTACACTGTTCATAACTCTATTCATTAATCTGTAGTTCTGCATGCTGGTAACATGGCCAAACCAAAGTAGTCTCACCTTACATAAGATGCTACTCAAAGGTGGTTCCTTATTCCTTCGTCTAACCTCATCATTGCTTCATAACTTACATAGTCAAAACATCTAATACCCAAAATACTGCCTGGGTCGAAAATCTCGTTCTGCCTTCGGTGAGAAAATGTGCACCGTTTGGTTTGGAAAGGCCGCCGTCCGTCGGATGGGATGTTAAGCCATAGATTTGTGTGCAAGAGAGCCATAGCCTCTGCACATTAAAGAATGCGCTGAATATCGGTGGAGGAAGGCGTCTATTGCATCGTATCAGCTATCCAGCAAAATCCCTTCCCCAATCTTTTCCTAGCCTTTGCGATTCTTCTCACCTGATCATTTACTCCAGTGTTTATACAAAAGTGCCAAATATCAACATTAATGAGGTAAAACAACCTAAATCAATCCTAAATACCAAAACAATGACATATTTCGAAAAACTATGTCCCAATCTAAACATAAGATTTGGTTCAATGTGCATGAAACGCTCTGTTTTATGAATCAGAAATGCCTTTTGATCACTCAGGATTATGCGAGAGAGATTTGGAATTGGCGACTTGAACACGCAGGCGTTGGGTACCATTTGAGACTGTTTCGACTGGCGCATGCAATGCTTAACAGATTCAGACAATATGTAATGCAATATAAACAATACAGTGTGGATTAATCTAAAACATAAGACGGCAACAATAACAATAAAAACAAAATGAGTTGACACGAGACATGAAAAGGCTGCTGATCCCTCAGTAAGAGTCATAATTTATGAACTTTTGGGAGTGATAAATTGGAGATAAAATTGTTTTTATATAATTTTGTCATTGATTGGTTTAACGTGGAGATGAAAAAGAAGAGAATTTTAATTGTGGGGCTATAAAGTAAAGACAAGGTCTAAATGGATGATTTTGGCAAGAATTGTGCTTGTGTAATTTAGCTTAAAATATGTAATTTAGCTTAAAATTGTTTGTTGCAATTTTTCTTATTATTTTCTCCTCGTTTTGAAACAACTGGAAGAATTATCGTGAATCTGTATAGGTAAATCTTAGAAGTTTGTCTTAGAAGTTTATTATGATGCATCATTTGAGATTGCAATATTTCCCGTTGAATTAAATCTCAATTAAATTAATATTAAATTATAATCCAAGCCTAGTAGCACCCTGAGATCACTGTGTGGAAAGTGAAAAAATCCCTCAGGAAGTTTTCCAACATCTAGTACGTAAATAAACCTTATAACAACTGTAGAGTCAAACATGAGTAAAAATAAAACCGACTTTGTCCATAAAAAACAATGCTTAAAAAAGTTCCTTACGTCACTTAAAGTACTTTTATTTTTTGGTAGAAAATATTTCATACAACTATATTTTGCAATCCATTTTTTGAAGTCTTTAAACCCTCTGCATTATAAAGCTAATCTCAATGAAAGTAACGAAGCGTTAAAATCGTTCCAAAGCTAAAAAAAAATCAGAAGAAGAAAGAAAGTACGTTCTCGAGAAATAGAGGATCAGAAAATTACAGAACAGCATGTGAACGTTTCCTTCGGTAAAAGATAGCTACGGATACGACAGAGAGATAATCTCTCTGCTCTCTAGATGATTTCAGTACGCATCGGTCTATTCTTTCTTTGGCGGTGATTTCTGGAGTCTTTGGGTCTTTTTTTTTTCTTTCAGAGTCCCGCTATATACCCGAAAAGTCTTCTCTTTTTCTATCGGGAGTGACGATAAAAGAACAAATCGAAGCCCAAGAACGAACATGTGTGAAAAAGAATGTTATAAAAAATACAGTGATATATTTCTTACTTTTTTCATCTCCCCTGTTCAGTATCTGTCCTCTGAAGCGCGTGTCTGTATTGGCTTTTTTAATTCATTCTCTTTCAAAGGGAGAAAGAATTGAATAAATGAAAAACACAGCGTTAATCTTTTTGGCTTGGCAGACACAATGGAGAAATTCTTTCCTTTCCTGATGCTAAACAGAATGAAAAGGAGAGTTTTCTTAAATAAAATGCAAATACTGTAGGAGTTTTACTGCAGTCAGATTCTGCTCTTTTTCGTTATAGTTTTACACAAACAAAAACTTAAAAGATGAAATAGAATTGAAAATGAACATTTGATAAAGAAAGATTCGTGGTTTGTAAAAGTCTACCAATGCCATCCGCTAAACCGTTCTCGGCAGTTACCTGACTTGAGATCTGTAAATCTGATTCTTGACTCTGCTTAAAGTGACCATCCTACTTTCTTTGAGAACAGAGATTACAATTTCTACCAAAGTCATTCCATCAATAAAGTAAGTGTTGTTTTTATTTGGATGAAAGCCACACTCGGTTCAGTTAAAAGAGTACCTTGAAGACCTGAAGAGGTAAATTGCAATATGCTTCAAAACTTTGGAAGGATTCTTATTTAATATTTAATAAACCTGAGTGTGAATGTCACCTGACCGTTTTGCCCATTTCGTAGCACACAAAGGTGTCTGAAGTTGCTCTGCGAGTTAACCAATTAGAACCGCATAAATACATCTCATGCCATTTGTCGTTATTTGCACAGGGCAAATTGCATAAGAACAGCAATTTTTTTTATGTGGCAGAAGTTTCCCTGTAACGTACTTGATTGAACCTTTTGTAGGGTAATCTCTCTTCAGAAGCAATGGGAGAGAAAAATGATTCTTATTGGAATAAAGGAATAAGCTATTGTTCCAATAGTATTGTATGGGTTGGGTTGGGTTGTTTTACCTCTGAGCGGCACTTTTTTGCACACCATGGGCTAAATGGCCAGGTCACAAGGACCCCGAAGGCTCAGAGAAGGTTGGGGGAGGGGACTCACTGGAACAGCTGTTGGGAGACAGATGGTAGCCTCCCGTCAAGGCCATCCAGCGTGTTCTTTAACGTGCACAGGGTATGGCTCTCCCGCACACGGGGCCACAGCTTAATAATAGTATTGTATTTCATAGTAATAAATTTTAAGCTACTCGTACAATAGAGAAAAATATTTCAAATTAATAATTCTTAATCAGTTTCACAAAACGTATTGCCTTTAAAGAACAGTAAGGTTCATATGATAGGCAGACTATTAATACAATCTATCCTGTAGGCTTTTAAAATAAGGCGAAATGTATCTGAGGATCCTGATTAAAAATACGGTTTCATTTGTATCAGGCTGATGAGGTAATTGATTACGATTGCTTACTCGTTGATTCGTAAATGTGAAGTTACTCTAAACATACTCAGACTAAATGTATCGTTTGTACAGTGAATTTGGTGAATTTTAAAGTTCAAATCGTTCAACCGTTCAAGTCTTAAGTTTTGTAGACAATGAGAAGAGAATGTTTGGTTAACAAAGCTAGTAGGTGGTATATACACAGTTGTATCAAAATAACATGACCACCTACCATAGTATTTGCATGATAGGTGGTCATATAATTCTGATACGACTGTGTATACTTAGGGATAGACTTCTATGGACAATCGTTATATTCCATTTACTTTTCAAAAAACCTTGCAAAAATCAGAGGAGTGTATTGCAAACTTCCGTGTTCAACTTGGAGTGTCTAATCTTAAATATTTCCAATACCAGAAATTATGATTGTGCAAAATAGTGCAGATATTTCTCCCCCAAATTCAACCTTATACATTTAATGGTCGTTAAATCATGACAATCCCACCGTATACTGAGGTACATGAAAGGCATGAATTCAAACTGCTGCAAAATAATGGGCAAACGCAATAATTTATCAGAATTTGAAAGAAGCATGACTGTAGGCGTCAGATGTGTGAATGCCTGTATCTCAGAAAAAAACATACAGTTATTTCAGAGCAGCTGTTGCTAAAATGTAGGGGGAATTGGAACACTGAACGAAAAGCCACCAATAAGAACAAGAACTTGTGGTGTGAGACACAAGGCAATTGTACGATGCAATATATAGGTCCAACGCTTTCTGCATGGCATCGCAACGCATAGGCAATAATTGTGACACACCAGCGAATTACGAGACAGACATAGCGCGCCAGGCTCGTAATCTGCAGTTCCCAGGTTCGAGTCCCAGCTGGGTCAGCGTTGAGAATTATCTCCGCAAAACTCCCCGCCCTGCCCACGGTCAGTAGGGGACACCGATGGGCTTGGAAAGACCGCCGTCCATCGGATGGGATGTTAAGCCGTGGCCCCGTGTACGGGAGAGCCATACCATGTGCACGTTAAAGAACACGCTGGATGGCATTGATGGGAGGCTACCATCTGTCTCCCAACAGCTGTTACAGTGGGTCCCTTCCCCTAACGTTCTATGAGCCTTCGGGGTCCTTGTGACCTGGACATTTAGCCCATTGTGTGCAAAAAAGTGCGGCTCAGAGTTAAAACAACCAACCAACCAATACGAGACAGTCACAACACTTTGCTAGTAAGACATTGCGTAGAATTCTCAATCGTTTGTAATATCTAAGTATCATAAGAGTAGCAATACTGAACCTGGATAATTGGAAAAGGCTGATCCAATGAACACGTTTCATTCTGTGCATGCAGATAAGGCTATGCGTATAGTGATAACATCATGTGGCAATGAATTCCAAATTTATTGTACAAACAACACAGGCCTGTAGCAATGGTATTATGGACTTTAAGATGCTCTGTTGAGATGCATTAGGTGCTTTTATACTGGTGCGCATCTTACAAAGGATGTGGAGTATTTGAACATTATTGCAGATCAAAGTACACCTTTCAACGTTAATAATATTCTCAGACGTTGCTAGTACCTTTGAACAAAACAATGCACCATGTCACCCAGCCCGTATTATAGAGGAATGGTTTGTAGAAAACTTGGACGACTTTCGTTTGGTTAACCAACTCCCTAGATCTCAGCCCCATCGAATATTTGTGTGATAGGGCAGGATTCAAGTGAGGCAGTTAAAGAGATATTCCACCCTCCCCGGGTCTGGTGTGGAATGTTGTGGAAAGAGCAAGCCGATGCGCTGATAAACCAATGGCAACTAATACTCAACTGTGGGCTGTTTTACAGTTACCTTGGTTGTATAGTTTTCTCGTTATACCAGAGAGAAGAATACCGAATTCGTGTAAAACAGGATAATTTTAACATCAACAAATAGAAGTTACTTCCTGGAACGTGCAAGAATTCCGCGTATCGAGATTGATTTTATTTTTTAATAATAATAATTCTTTATTTCCTTCGCATTTATACGTGCAGAGTTGATCATAGCAAGCTCTGAAAGCTTCAATGTAAGAACAATGGTACCTACTCCTTACAAGTAGCACGTAGAGTTTACGTTTTACATATTTTAGCATTCAAAAGCAATTGATTATTACCTAAACAACATACAAAAAAATAGAAGCATTAAAATAATATATATATATTCAAAATTAATCAACCTTATGTTTTTTCACACGTCTTTCATTCAATGTGAAGTCCAGACATCACGAATGAATTATATCAGTAGCCATCGATGTTAAATTGGCGCCAGAATGCCCTGATCTGAGTTTATCATCTGCATCATATTCTCTGAGAAATATGAAGAAAGTTCTACTGCATTTTTAAATTAAAAGTTACTATAACATTTTGTTTCATGGGCTGAAGGGGTAACGTAGTGTTGGATGGGAAAACAACACTTTAATATTTTCACTGAGACAGCAACAGTTGTTTAGTAACCACAAGCATACCACAAAATAACGAGAATTTTGAAGGACAAGTTTCCTTTCACCAATGCCTTTTTAAAGCAGCTCTCTAGATAATTATTCATGGAAAATCGTAAAAGTTATCCAATTCTTATTATAATGGGATGCCAAAATAAAACGGCTGATATACGAAAACGCTGATAACGAAAGCGTTTATAACAAGGGTCTATTCTAAATATCTCCAGAGATATGTCATAACCTAAGTAGCATCCATGGCACGTCATGTTCAGGAAGTTATTTAATCATGAAGTGATCACATAATACAGGATGTCCAAAAAATAAATTGTGGTGTTCGAGAACCAATATGTATGAAACTAATATGCATGTTGCAGAAAGTAATATCTTAATTGAAAGTGTACCTCAAATAGTTTTGACATAATTAGTGAATTTCCACCGTTTCGTGACCTTGAATATGTTCAATCAATATTTCATACAAGCTGCAGCATATCTCTTGTTACTTACTTACTCAGTTGCTTCTCTTATTCTGGCTTTCAAATGATTCATGTCTCGGATTTTGTCCATGTAAATATAATTCTTTACAATCCCCACAAGCAAATATCAAGGAGATCAAATCAGGGCTCCTTGGTGGACGTAAAATTGATCCACCCCTACCCAGGATTTAGTTTCGAGGGGTCAGAGGATTTAGTTTCGAGGGGTCAGAGGATTTAGTTTGTTTCAGGGGATGTCCGTTGAATTTAGTTTCGGGAAGGGTCTGAGAATAAGACTTGAGTAATGTTTCCCAGTTACTAAAATATTACACAGGACAGGAAAGGTTAATAATATTCTATTTACAATAAAATTTTAGTTGTTTATTTTTAAAACTATTCTAAGTGTCGCAGTAATCTATTTTAAGTGTCGCAGTATGGGGAGTAAAATAATATACAAAGACAACTGTTTTGAATTTCAAAGCAGGTAGACAAGTTTGAGATTTTGTGTAAGACGACAGGTTTTTGATGGTCCGGCCCTCTCTGTAGTCACTGCCCCTACCAATCCATCTGTCAGGAATGCTGCAATAAGAATTATTAGAATGTAATGTTAGTACTCTGTTGGGCTCCGTGAAACTGCTTCAGTGGTGGAATGTACTATATACAATATCCAATATGACGCCGTTTGTGTATTTTGGGTCAGTTCTTTCGGAAACCCCGCCATTTTTTGCCGCCTATCCACATTAGGTTTTCCTTTGGCTTGGGTTATTTTACCTGTGAGCGACACTTTTTTCCATGGGCTAAATGACCAGGTCACATGGATCCCGAAGGCTCAGAGAAGGTTGGGTGAGGGGACCAACTGGAACAGCTGTTGGGAGACAGATGGTAGCCTCACGTCAAGGCCATCCAGCGTATTCTTTAACGTGTACAGGGTATGGCTCTCCCGTACACGGGGCCACTGCTTAAAGTCCCATCAGACAGACGGCGGCCTTTCCAAGCCCATTCCTTAGGTTTTGCAAGCACATGTAGTAGAATCACATACGTTAAGGTATTCTGTCGGATTCTACAGTGCATTAATATTACTTTGCAAACAATATTTGAATAACGTGTCGTTTCAATTCTTTGCCATCACAGCAGAATAATATCGCTTGTAAATATTCTTATCTGACATGTAGAATATTTTGTGAAAACGGAATAAACTTAAAAAAAGAAACTTAACTAAAATATGAACAAGAAGACATCTATCACTTTCCCAAAATACACAAAAAAACACTACTCTTATATGACTATAAAACAGAAAATGGTATTAAATTGAAATTCCTTTTAGTAAAGGATCCGAGATATCTGGATACCACTGGAGTTAGGAGCTAGCTGAGAGATGCTGAATCTAAACAT
Organism: Ryuthela nishihirai; assembly: GCA_038380435.1. NCBI lineage: Eukaryota > Metazoa > Arthropoda > Arachnida > Araneae > Heptathelidae > Ryuthela > Ryuthela nishihirai. The sequence goes on along the minus strand of JAWZYU010000018.1, from coordinate 54,651,323 downwards.
GTTCAAACAAACCTTGCCCTCATTCCTATGCAGCGCTGATTCCATTGGGTAATGTTTCTTTCGTGTCATGTCGTCAGAGAATTTACTTCGTATATGGAATGCAGCCAAGCTGGCTGGCTGCGCCTTCATTAACCACGGCAGCCAGCAGCAGTCTGACCCTGGCGGACAGGTGGACCCCACGCTGTCACAAGCTGTAGTGATAAATCACGGCCCAGAGGAGCACGCGCGGCACCTCGCCACTTCTCTCTGCCCACGCTCTTCCCGCATCTTTCTCTCTGCTACAATTTTTGTTTCCTCTTTCTTTCTCTTTTTTTCATTTTCTTTCTCTTCATTCGCTCGCTCCCGTTATTAGAAGAAGTAGTCTTTCGACTCCTACTGTCGGCGGAAGGAGTGGTCAGTATCAGGAAAACAATTACGGTCTGTCTGTCATTTGAACAGATGCTCTGTAGGAAGTGAAAGATAAAAGGAAAGGAAGCCTCGAGGTCTGCATCTCACATACGTATGACTTAATGGAGGGGAAAAGAGAAATCCAACGTCATTAATAAAAAAAGGCATATCCAAAACAATTATGACACCGATCCAAGTAGGATGATTAGTATCAGAAACGTTGGCAAAGGTAGTTAGTTATATCACGTCGTTAAAAATTCGAAATCGGTTCTGACATCAGCTATTTCTCTTTGTTTAGCATTATGCGAATTATATCTGAATTAAATCTTGATGTTTATCTTTCTAAAGTTTTATATATTTCCTGTATCACTGGAAGTATGGGCCGGAGGTTGACTCAGTCTGTGGTAGCCACAGGCTCGCAAGTTTCAGTTTTCAGGTTCGAGCTTTAACTGTGTCAATGTTCAGATTTGTTCCTGCTAACCCCGACCCGGAGCTCGGTGAGAAAAGGGACTTGGTTGTTTGATCGTTTGGAGAAATAGGACACTGAATGAACTGGGAATGACAGCCGTCCATCAGATGGGGACATTAAGCGTGGATCGTGTGCAGGAGAGAAATACCCTGTGGGTGCTAAAGAACACTCTGGATGGCTTTGACAAAAGTCTATCACCCGTCTTCTAAAAGATATCCAGTGAATTTCCTTCCCCAGCCTTCTCTGAGCTCATTTATTGGGTTAGATTATTTTACCTCTTAGTGTCCCAATTTTACAAAAAATGGGCTAAACGGACAGGTCACAGGGGCCCCAAGGACTCAGAGAAGGTTGGGGGAGAGGACTGTCATGACCCTCTAATTTATTTATTTTTATTTATTGTTGCATTTTATTGTATTATTGTTATTGTAAATATTTTTATGTATTAAGCGTGTTCTTGGAAGTGCTATTGTGGGGATGTGACTCATAAGATGTTGTTTTCGGGTCTGAGCTGGCTGCTTGCGATGGTTGACGTGGCCGAGAAGCCTTTTATGTCCTTTTACAACTAGCCTGGGGCGCGAGTGTCAGCGCAGAGAGGAGATGAGCATAAGGAACGAACAGTCTTGAGCATAGCTGTCAAACAGGAAGCACGTTTGAACACGCGTCAAAGGGACGCCGCTCTTACTCGAATAAAACCCTTAAGGAGACGGCTCGATTCTAAGTGAGAATCGAGATTATTGGTGAATCTAATACAGTTCTGTGCATTCTGTGTGAAGCACGTTGTAGGCAAAGGTTAATTGTCCTTTCGCCGAGTTTGAGGTCGGTAAAGCGAGAATCTGCAAAGTGTGTGATTCTCCACCTCATTTCGTAATTGTTTGCTGCAACAAAATAGCAAAGGCCTACAGAGTTGAGAAAATCCCCAGTACGTGAATATATATTATAAGTGTAAATAAACTGTGTCATCCCTACACAACTCTCGTGCGTGAATTGTTGGAAATATTTTTATACATCACTTGACGCAGCAAGTGTGAGGCATACGTCGGAACGGGTGTAATAACCTGCGACCCCGTCATTTCACCGAAGTAAGGGTGAAGGTAATTAAGGGACAAATTCATCGTCCTCCGGCGGCCACGACATTTGGCCCAGCCCATCACATTCCGGAGGAGTTCATCACATTTCTGCGCAGTCCAATAGGATCGGAGAAAGATCACCATATTCGGAGCGAGTTCATCACAAGGACTCAATCGACAGCTGTTAGGATACAGATGGTAGCCTCCCATCAAGGTCATCCAGTATATTTTTTAAAGTGCACAGAGTATGGCTCTCTTGCACACGGAGCCATGACTTTGCATCCTATCCAACGAACGGCTGTCTTTCCAAGCTCATCGGCCCCTATTGACCAAGGGCAAGGTTTTACGAAGATATATCTTAACCCTGGCGCAAGTGAACCCTTGGGGTCCTTTTTACTTGGCCATTTAGTCCATTGCAAGCAAAAAGTGCCTCTCAGAGAGAAAACAGCCCAACAGCAACTGAAAGCATTTAGTTGTCCTTTCTACAGACCTTTGCTATCGCGAATGGAGTAAATGAATTCCGATAAGGCAATAGCTCTCACGTCAATTAACAAGAGCTAAGATTTTCAAGCAAGTTATGTTTTTGCATATAAATGTTTGCATATATTCTGTAAATTATTCGTCTCTCTATAGGAATTTGCTGCCGTTTTATGCAATGTTTTACAATTTTGCTATATTAAATAGATGATAATGGAATTATTTTTTCCGGCAATATTTTCGTTGTATTTGGTTTAAGTTTATTTATCACGACCTAGTTGGCAGGAATTATTTATTGATTCATTTTAACCATTTCCTTACTTAGTTTACCTAATTGAAATTCTACTTTATTGCATATTTCAGATATACTGATGTACAGTCGCTCAAAAAAGTATCCGAACGCTATGGGTGATTACAGAATTCAGAAAAACTATCTGGCAAAGATTTTTTTAGAAAATAGTGATCTAGCAACCTTGGTGTACTGTACACGAAGGTTGCCAGATCATTAATTTCTAAAAAATCGTTGCCAGATATTTTTTCTGAATTCTGTAATTAACCGTAGTGTTCGGATACTTTTTTGAGCGACTGTACAAAAGTTAAACATAAAATGTAAATTCTGAAAGAGCTCAAAAACGAGACAGTGCAGTGCTATGAAATCTGGAGTTGCAATGCATCATTATAGGACGCAATAAACAGTGAGACATAGAGCAAACCAATCGCATGATTTCATGGGTTAGGAAATGAATTCAAGAGTGTCCATAGCTAAGAGACCTGTTTCACCAGAACGGAGAGGTTAATACGGAGTATGATGACTTCAAACAGCAACACGAGTATAACAGAAACTTCTCATATTGTTTAGGGGTTGACAAACTATAATGTGTCTCCCCAGCACATCCCACACATGTTATATATGGGTTCAGGTCCTGTGAATAGGATAGTCGCTCCATTCGTTGAATATCTTCATACCGAAGAATTCATCGACTGTCTGAACCCAATGAAGGCCGGCATTATCGTCCATAAATATAAACTTGGGTCTAACAGCGCCCCTGAGAAGCCACACATGGGACTGAAGGATATTGTTCCTATATCTCCGACAAATCAGAGTGCCTGCGGCAAAGAGTGAGTGACTCAATTTTAGATAATGGCGACCTAGGTCAGTAAATCACTAATACCACAATGATATAGTTTTCTGATATTAGAGGGTTGGTAAAGCGTTATTGCTCTCTCAGATCAACACATATCGAGAATCAGTCTAAAGACTAAATCGCTATTCGTCGGTGAACAGCGCATGACTTCATTTGTCTGGGGTCCAATCGCGATATTGTCTGCACCATATTAATCGGGCTTTCTTGTGGAATACACATTGTAGGAAATACAAACTATCTTTCATCGGGCATAATCTCTGAAAAACCTCTCTGGAGAATCGTTGGATAAACAGTTTACCTCGAAACTGGCGTCCTAAAGTCTGAAGAAAGCACCAGAGAGAGAGAGTTACCTGGCTAACAAGCCCAGTAATAGTACAGCGCAGTAAGACAGGGGCCATTCTGCACTGTTGTCACTCTTGTGCAACCTTGCATTCGTGTACATCTTGAAAAACACTGATTGGGTTATATTTGCAGTCCTAGTCACACCGGTTTGAAATAGACTGGATTCTATTATACCAATTACTCTACCATTTTATAAAACATCGATACGTCTATGTGCCATACTGTTGTTATGAAACATTCTACCAAAATGATCACAAAGCTTGCTCAACAGGAAAGAGTACACAGAATCAGGACCTACTTTTATAGCACCTCATTAATGTTTTTCGAGACATGCATGTTCGTGTTAGTTTTGGGATGATTCGACCTTGCGCATTCTTTGACATTCAAAATACAACGTTAATTATATCAGTCGTTTGTGAAAAATTTAACAGTTGGTTTATTAGGTTTAACGTATAGGCACCAGTGTATATATTAGTTTCGAAAGAGAGTTATTTATATTTTTTATCGAACGTTTGCATTTAAATATGTAATTCAACTGCAGTAATTTATTCGAATACTACAAGACTGTCACAAACAAATTGAATAATCATCCTTCATTAACAATTCCTTTAATAAAATAATGAACCTATTTGAATTAAATATAAGAAATAAATAGTCATATCGAACGCTTGTTTTTATTGTAATATGTGTTGGAAAAATATGTTATCATTATTTTCGTCCCAAAGATCACATATTCATCAAGCTAATCTTCATTTTTACCATTGAAAACATTTCATAAACCTTGCAGCAGAATTATAATAGTTTATTAAGTAACTAACTAAGCATATATATAATTATGAGAATTTCAATACACTATGGAGTTCCATTTGTTAAATAGTGTTCCATAATAGGTTCTTATGAGTGTCTGAATTGCACTATACCACTGCGGTAAAACAGAAGTAGAGATCATGCTTCAGTGGCTGACGTAACAGTTGACAGGTTCAGAAGCAAGGCGAAAAGTTCACGTTAAATGAAAGGAAACTTTTTACTCTTAGAATGGTGCATTATTGTGTGAGTTCAATTTGTTTACTTCTTGGTGTCTTATGGTGTGAGTACGTACACAACTCACTCCTACAAATAGCTCCTACAACAATACAGTGGATATCTTAATGTGCGGTTACGCTCAGACACTCTTTTCACCTATGGCTGGACACTTTCGCTGTTAATGACGCGGTGACCAAGTTAGGTGGACATTTCTGTGGAATTCAGTTGTTGATGCTCCTTACGAAACTGTAAGATTATTTTTCTCTTTCCTTTTAAATCATGAAGATTGTTCATTTCAAATATGACCCTCGCTTTCTCTACCTTCTATCATATAATTCATGGCAAATACTTATTCCGTTCTTCCAACGCCGAATGTAGGGAGGAGTAACGGGCCATTGCACCTTACCCCCCCCCCCCCCCCCCCCGAGAATCCCAGTACGGGTAATGGAGACCAAAAATTATCTAACTTCTGCATATTTCGCGCTTTTACTAGAATTAAAAAAAGAAACCTCTAAGACGAATGGGAAAAAATTACACTGGAACGGAATTCCGGTCTATTGCCCTCCCCCCTACCCCTTTCCTACACGATTGCTTCACTTTCCCCCCTCCTTACCCTTTTCCGATCCGATTGCGCCGATTGCCCACTTCTCGCTTACAATGACTCGATTGCGTCGCTTGCCCCCCCTACTACTTTTCTAAACCAATTGCGTGGCTTACCCTCCACTACTTTTCAGAACCAATTGCGTCGCTTGCCCCCCCCCCCACTACTACTTTCCGACCCAGTTGCGTCGCTTGTCCCCCATCCGCCCACCCATCCACCCACACACACATACACACCATTTTCCGTTTCGATTGCATCGCTTCCCCCCCCCCTATTTTGGTTTTCTTCTCTATATCCAGGCCTGCTTTCGTTTGACATGTAATATTCTTTACAAGTCAGTTCTACTATAACGAGAGTTTCTGTAATGCGATTTGGACAGATTGCCATCGAGAAATTAGTTAACGTATTTCCATAACACTGGGGCTAGAAGATTATGATGCGATCAGGTAAGGTGCGCGGTAACCTTGGCCCGAAAATTGTTCAAGGTTGAATGTTGCTTGACGCTTCTATTATACTCTATTTCACATAACGTTTGGAGCCGTGAGTCTCTCTCCGAGAACTTCATCTCCAATTGTCGCTTATTACTCTTAAACACGAAAGCGAATAAAGAGCAATTTGTGACGTTTGAAGATTGTATTAATGTTAGAATTTTTCTACAGCAAGACTTTTATAAAGCGAATGTACCGGTGGAAAAGAAATTATATATATATATATATTTCGCCAGTATAGTGTGTTAAAACCACTTTTCTACATTTATTTACAATTTATAAAATAGTTTATGGTTAAAAATGGGTTGATTAAATGCGTATAATTAAAACGTGTTAAATCAATCAACCTTCATCGATTTCCATCTAACCTTCTACACGGCTATGGTTTCTATCACTTAGCAACAAATGTCATATTTTTTTCACTCATTTTCATTCCTTTTATTTCAATATTTCATAATATTTTTATAATGAAACACAATACATGAAATATAAAATAAATAGCAACCCTAATCCAGCACAATATCAGGGTAAAATAAGTTTTCCTGAAACCAAATACCCCCTATGCTAAACTTCCATTGAATCAATGCATATTTTCGTCAGACAGCGGCGTTCTTCAGGAAAGCAACTATCTCATTATAGCAGTACCGATTGTAGTTATGAATTTGTGAACTGTTTCGCCAGCCACTGTACAGCAATTCTGCTTTAAGTTTGACACAGTATTATACTGAAATACAGTTGGGAACATTGTCTTATGCAGCAGTGTTTGTAGTAAAAAAAATTGCAGTCCCATAAATGTATTGCAATATGCAAAAAGTATATTTTTCAGCTTTTGTTGCATAAGTCATTAGATTTTTTTCATTTTTGAAACCTCTTCCTGCTTCACATCAATATACCCTTTGTAAACCAAATACGAAGAGCAAATTTAAATAACCGAAGCGTAATTACATAACTCAATAACAAACTCAGAGGTAAATTATTTGTTCATATTCCAATGCTTCTATATCTTATCCAAGTTATCACCGGTTTTTACTATCATTATCTTCATGCTTATATTTTCTATCAAATTTCTAATGTAATATATGTTACACACAGACATAATAATAATCTCAAGCTTCTATATTGCAATTCATCAGACCAGATGACACATTGCCAGTCTTTAGAATCTCAGTTTTTAGTGCTTTGCACCACCTTACACGTTATTGTTGCATTGATGTTGGTAATCAGAGGTTTGTGAATTGCAGTACGACCATAAGTACCAGCACAATGAAGTTCCCGAGGAACTGTTACGACAGAAACGGTATCATTCCGACTGGTATTCAACTCTGCTGCTATTTGGGTACCATGGTCTTATGCTCCATTGTACAATCCGTGCTAAAGTGCGCCTATCCCTATCTGACAACTTCGTATGACGTCCACAATTTGCAAGTTTAGAGGTAACGCCCTATTCTTTTTGATAGGTAGTCATAATCTTTAATACAGTTCCTCGTGTTACACCTACTATTTTCACCGTTCTGGTTACTGAAGCTCCTGCAAGATGCGCACCATGATCTTGCCTTTTTGGAGATCATTGAGATCTGACATTGTCAACAATTACACCACTACAGCTGTTTCACCTGAGCCTGTGGCACTACTACGAGATCCACCTGTGACCTTACATAGATTATGTAAAGGCTAAGATAGCCAACTCAGAAAGATATAAAAAAATGGTTCTCAATTCATTGAGACCAATTTTTTTACTTTCCTACAAACAGGTAGGTTTGGTGATAAACAGAAAGAAACCTAAATCCTGAAATCTGAATGCATTATAATATTAACAGAGTTTAATCTATTTTAATATAATACAATTGCATTTAAAATGTAATTCTGATGTAGTGTTTTAAATCATTCATATTTTAACCTAAATAACTAAACTAGGAAGTCCAGTCGCCTGTGACGAATATGGGAAGGGAGTTCCTTTTCAAAAAAAAAGCAGGGAAGGGAGTTCCTTTTCAAAGACAAAAAGTTTTTCATTTTCCAACTTATCTCTATTTAGGATGAAGATTCAAGTTATTGACGGAATCGTGAATTGCGAATAGTAATGTTTTATTAGTTTCTAAGCCAGTGTCTCGCAAACTGTATGCCGCGGCACAGTAAGTGTGCCGCGAGAGATTTTCAAATTGACACTAGATATTCCAAAGATTTCATTTTGACTTGACTTGTGATATCGACGTGCTTTAATATCGAAGTGCTATCGACGTGCTTTAATAAAAATCTTTCAGATTTTATTAATTGGGATCTTGTAAGTATTTATCAAGCTTTTTCCAATTTTTGGTATTAATTTTTGATTATTTCAAGCCATAAAATGGACAAATATTTAAAACAAACACCGAGTTATGATTAATTATATTTATTATTATATTTATTTTAAATAAAATGCATTTAACGAAACTTCAATTTTCCTCTTTTTACGTAACCATCAAAAATTCTTTTTTAGGTGTGCCGCGGAAAAAAATTAGATTCAGTGTGCCGCGGAAAAAAATTAGATTCAGTGTGCCGCGGAAAAAAATTAGATTCAGTGTGCCGCAGAGTAAAAACGTTTGCGAGACACTGTTTTAAACGTAGAATTTTTCTATACAATGTGGTTAATTTTACTCACATTATTTTAATGAGACATTACTGGCTTTGAAACTTTTAGCCCTATATCACATTCTGAAGTTACTTTAGATATTTTATAAATTAAAACTGCATAAATCCCGAGGATCATATGAAATCACCACTGAAATGCTTAGAGCTTGGAATGTTTCTTTAATCACGTGCCTGACTGACATTTTGAATATCTTTTAGGATAAAGCTGTTGTAGCTAAGATTTTAGCAGAGTTATTATTATCCCTATTTTTATATTTTTTTTTTGTATTCTTTTAAAAATCATCTTGTATTTTTAAAATTATTCATATTTTAACATAAATAATTAAACGAGAAATGTTTTTGTCTATAATTATCACAAGAACTACTAATGATCGTAGTTCTTGTGATAATTAAAGGGATATCAGCTTACTTTCTCTTCCAGGTAAAGTTCCATGCATGATTGTGCTCAATAGAATAAAACATTTGGTTGATGGACAACTGCGTGATGAGCAGTGTGTATTCAGAAGTAGTAGGAAATGTATAGATTAATTTTTTTCACTTAGGAACATTGTTGAGAAATGTTTAGACTTTCAAAAACCTATAGTTATTATACGTATATATTTTAAAACGACTTGACTCTGTTGATCGTTAGATCATATGGAATACTGGTCAAATTGGTTAGCATAATGAAAGCTCTCCATAATACTGAGTAGTGTGTGAGAGTTGGTAAAGCTCTTAGCGATTGGTTTAGCATTGCTAAGTGATGTTAGACAAAGGTGTATTTTGTTACTTTTTCTTTTTAGTTGTTTATTGATTATGTTATTCGGAATTCTTTGTTAAGAATTCCGAATATATCAATGTATCAATATCTTCCCTACATAAGGGAAGATTTTGGCTTCAAATTGCCTAGAGTTTTAAATTATTCTGATTTAAATTATGCATATGATTTGGCTCTGTTTTCTGCTGATTCTGATGAGATTAATTCTTTCATTAAGCTGTTGATAAGACTGGTAATAGAGTAGGTTTGGTGATAAACAGAGAGAAACCTAAAGTGATGAAAATTGACCAAGCAGATAGTGCTTCAGTTGCTTTGAACTGCTGCACTCTTGAGCAAGTATCTCAGTTTTAATATCTCGGGTGCTATGTAACAGATACTTGCGATATGCGGCATGAGATAAACAGAAGAATACGAATTCCTGATAGAAATTTTAAGAATCTGTGAAGAGTGTGGAGAAATAGGCGTATACACTTAAAGAAAAAATTAGGCTATCTATATAATAGTTTGTTTCCTTCTAAAGTCAGTTATGATAGTAAAACATGATCCTTTGTAAATAGGATAACAAGAAACCTATGCCTTTGATTCTAGATGCTTACACAGTATCTTTAGCATTAGGTGGTTTGACTTCGTGAGTAATGATGAAGCTAGAACAAGGATTCAGCAACCACCTTTAAACAGCATATATTGCAAAGGGAGAATGAATTGGTTTGCTATGCTGCCCGTATTAATAGCTTCAGAGTGACGAATAGGGTTATGAACAAGTTACCCAAAGGTCTCAAGAAAAGGCGGGGGAGACCTAGTATACGATGGAAAGAAAACTGGATTATTTCACCTCTGAGCTGCACTTTTTAGCACATACTGGCTTAAATGGTCAGGTCACAAGGACCCCGAGTTCTCAGAGAAGGTTGGGGGAGGGGAAGGTTCCCAATGGACAGCTGTTATTAGACAGATGGTAGCCACCATAAAGGCCATCTGGCGTTTTCTTTAACTTACACATGGTATGTTATCACCCAATCGGAGCCACGGTTTTACGTCTCATTCGAGAGATGGCTGCCTTTCCAAGCACATCCGTGTCCCCTACTGACTGAAAGCAGGGAAGGGAGTTTTTCGGAGATAAACATTAATGCCGGCCCAGCTGGGACTCGAACCAAGGAACTACAGATTACGAGTCTGACACGCTGCTGACTGATCCACCGTCACCCGAATGGGCATACAATGTCAAACAGGACTTGGCTAGAATTGTCTTATAGAAAACAAATGCAGCAGTTGTATCTCGACAGATATATCTGAAGAACAAAATTGCAGTCTGGTAAGACCTCCGTAACCCATGGTTACATGAGGATTTTGAATTTATGTATATATCCAGCCCAAACAGAATTCTTAATTACTGTCTTTAAAAGAAAGTTCAGCTTACCCCTGGCATAACAAGGAGATTCCGAGTTCGAGTCCGGGAGCCAAACAGGTGGTTTTTGTTCACACTTACCTTTGCTGCTATGAAAAAGACTGCTTTACAATATTCATTTGAAATTGGACGTTTTACAATTTTTAGTGACTAAAATTCAACTAATGGAAGATTCATAAAATTTCATTTTAATTTATTTTTACTTATCTAACCCAAAAGGATATTTTCCATCCATCTCTTTAAACAAACGAACAAAAGTGAAAGAACTGAACAAGCGAACAGACGACAAAGTAAAAACAAAATTTGAAGAAACGTGCTAAACGCATCAGCAGAACAAATCCTTGTAAATCAATGATGCTTACAAAAATATATCACATTTTTAATCACAGCCCGGCAGTTAACTATAAATAAATTTAAAATCACGCCGCATTTCTCAGGGATATATATATATGCAATGGGGTTCACTGGTCGTAAGTAGACAACGACACTATGTTCGATTCATCACTTGACCTAAGCGTTCAAATATAACAAAATAGTACTATGTATTAAAAATCTGGATTTTGTTCCAAATTGTTACAGAAATTGGAAAAAACGGCTTTTTAGTGCTGGTTTAATGATCGAAACGGACCCTAAGGTAAAAAAAAAAACACATTAAGACAGGTCTATTACCTTCTGACCGGCAACCCTAGTTATGGCTAATGTACGTAATCCGCATAAGGTCAATAGTGGAAGAAATGTTTGTTATACATCGTCATTTTTTTTAAATCACATGAAACAAAAAAAAATCACTAAAATGTCTACAAATCTTTTAATACTGGTAGAGACAGAATCTATAATTTTATTGTCTTGTGTTATTTGTCTTCAGTTAATTGTTTTTGCATCGTATAGGTTTCTGGTTCATTATTTATGTATTTTTTATTCATTTTTAAAGAACTGAAGATAATTAGAGGGTTTGTTTAGTGTATTCCTCTTATTGTATATAAACTTAACAAATCCTAACCTGCGTCTATTTTTTGCAGAAAACTATTCTTAGGAGATCATATGGATCGATTATTATCTAGAGCTTCTCAGCTAATTTTCAATTCATGAAGCATTTATCGCCATAAAATACTCATGCATTTTATATTTTAAAGATGTCCAAAGAGGCCCTATTTTCTCCTAATAGCTACCGACGTAATTTCATCAAGTACAAGACTAGAGATTTTAATGGCGTTAGCCTCTTACTGGTTATGCAGATAAATAATTGGAGCTTACAGATGAAACACTTGGTGTTTCGATCGGATCTTATTAATAATGCTTATAAACTAGAAAATGTTGTCACGTTTATTCTTTTAAACTCTTGGAGATTGTAACAATTTGATCTCCTCGGTTAACAGAAGTGTTTTAGTTCCGCTCGAACGAACTAATTAAACGCATTCTCATTATATTCTGTTTTCTCTGACGCAACATAAAGGACTGTCACCATAAATGCTGAACAGATCCTTTTAGTTGAAACTAATCTAAGTTGGCCAGCGTACGAGAAAGATACTGCATAGCAGTTATACTAATTAATCTAAAGGTTAATATTCTGTATAACAGAATAAATTGACCAAGGGATAAATTAGAAACTAGCAATATATTATTCATTCTGGTACAGTCGCTCAAAAAAGTATCCGAACACTACGGTTGATTACAGAATTCAGAAAAAATATCTGGCAACGATTTTTTTTTTAGAAATTTTTTTAGCAACCTTCGTGTTCGGATACTTTTTTTAGCGACTGTACTAATAAGATATGTTAGGATACTTCACACGTGGGTAAGTATTTCATTTAAGAAATTTAAACGTAACCTAGTCACAGTTTAGAAAAAATTGGTCAAATGAAAAACAAACTTAAAAAAAAATGATTTCTTCACATTTGGCGAAATGCATTGTATTTGAGTCTGGGTCTTAAGAAGGCTTTCAAGCAAACTTAGAATCCATCATAAGCTAACAAACGAATATTCGTTATTTTGATTCTAGATATCGTTCACTTTTATAGTTTGTAATTTTTACGATATATTAACCATCGATTTAGCACTAAAGAATTTTTCAAATTATTTTCAGTCTTTTTTTAACCGAAATTTGACAAATTATTTTTAATCTTTTTTTAATCAAAATTTTTAAAATTATTTTTATTTTTTTCTCCCTTTAACTGAAATTTGTTAAATCATTTTCAATATTTTTTCTTTTTTTTTAATCAAAGTTTTCAAATTATTTTCACTCAATCGAATCTTCGATATGATTCATATAAGAATAAATCGCATATATTTCCTTTCTGTTATTATTTAATCATAACTAATTAACACTTGCTTCATATTGAAGTTTAAGGAAGTATTTTTACTTTTATATGGATCACATATATGATATTTTATTGGGGATAGAACTTTTATTACAGATTCACGGTATTTATTACAATCTATTTTCCATTTCTGCTTCTGATAAATTAATCTACATAACTATTCTTCAAAAATTAATATCTGGATTTTTAGTACACAAAAAGCAATTGTATTAATCATAAACATCATTGATAATAAGAAATACAATTGAAATAAATATAAAATAACAAATAAAAGATTAAAAAATTTGAAAAATAAGTCCTAAAACATGAAACAACAAATGATCTTCCAAGTTTTTATTTTAAATTGAAAACCATTTATAAGTTTTAATGTGTAAAAATTGCATTATATAAATTACATTCATATATTCCATCAACCACGTATACTATATTATACTGCAAAATAAATCCAACCATAATTAGGTTCAACAAAAAAAAATAGCCGAAGTTGTTGAACTAATGCTCAATTGATAATAACATCTTACTGGTAGTATGCATTTCAATCGAAATTTATTTGATATTTTTTTTAAACCATAAAACATTTTCATTATTTTCTACATCAAACACATAGTGCCTTGTTTTCATTTTAAAACATGCTAGTTTTTTTTATTCCAGTTCTAATATTAATATTCCCTTTGTTGTGTAGGTTTTGTAATGTTGTAAAGGAATGTCTCTTCAATATATTTCTATGCGGTAAAAGGGCGCGAGTAAAAAAAATCGTCTTGAATAATAACGTACTACAAGATATGCTAAATAATGCGATTTGCAAATAACAAAAAAGAATGTTATTTAAATAATTTAACTGAAAGGAATGCCCAGTATCACTACAGTACAAGCCCAAATCTAAATAGAAATAAAGGAGGGAAAGGGGGTAAGCTAGGCAATCAAGGTGGAAAAGGTTGGGGGCGGAATTGAATTTCCATTGAAGTGTAGCATCTTCACCTTGGTTTCAGAAATTTTTAAAACATGTTGTGTAAAATGATTGAAATTTAATGGTTTAATAATTTTTGGTTCCATTACCCTTAGTAGCATTCTCGAAGTAGGCATTTTATGGATCTAGAAGGTGTGAAAAGTAGAGCTGACCTTTCCAAGTGAATAGGATTATTTAAAATTGTTTCTAATTTCCTTACTGAGTTTTGAGTTTTATTATTATCTCATTTCCATCCATTCATAACGTTTAAAATTTTACACTCTCTTTTATGGGTAAAGAATCTGTATTCATATTAAATGGTTTGATCACTGGGAGGAAACTGAGACCTAAATCAACACCAAAATTATTATGAATAGCTTTCTATATACATGTATAAATTTTATCATTGACATTCAAATATTGTTCAATAATTTTCGTCTATTAATGTCAATACTTTTTAATGTCTATTCAATGTTTTTCTCTAGTACGCTATTTGTTCCACACGAATCAGTTTAGGGCACCATTTCACAGATCCTGATTTTAATGCTGTCTTAGCAAGAAATGGTTCAATTTTATAACTGAAAAAAAAACTTTTTTTCTATGAACACCATTTTTTGCAATTCTCACCAGGTCATCCTTTACTTCATGTTCACCGGGTATTTAACTTTAACAAAGGAAAATCTTTAACATACCTCAATTTTTTACATGCATATCCTTTCTCTTAATTGCAAAAGTAATCTTTTCCTTCTTTGGTAGCTTTACATTTGAATGATAATTTTTTTGCTTCTAATTTGACTAAATTATTAGTTTAAAAGATTTACCATTAGCCTTTATAAGGTAGAATAATATAGCCTTTATAAGGTATAAATAATAATTCCGAATATTGCGATGTCGATGCCCGAATTTGGAAATTTAATAATTTTATATTAGAAGCTTGGGCCGTTATTCACTGCATTCTCTTACCACCCAATATTACGAATCGTATTACGCGAAGGGTTCTCATTAAAACTGGAACATAATATTCGTTTGTCAGAAAAATGAATCCACAGCTCATCATTGATTAGTGATTAAATACTAGGTAGATCATAATAATTGTTATTTAAATGTAACATATTTATATGTCGTTTTATTGTATGTGTACGATTTCATTATCTATTTTAAAATAATATATTGTATAAAATTTCATTATCATAAGAAATATATCACAATTTAGGGTACCTAAAATATTAGTACAATTGATGTTTCAGAAACCTAATGATCATCATCAAAACTGATTTCTTATTTATGAAACATATTGGGCAAATAACAAATAAAATAGAAGCATCCAAAAAATTTAATAGAATTATATTGGACATAGAAAAGTTTCATATCATATTTCCTCCCCCCCCCATG
The DNA here is from genome assembly GCA_038380435.1 of Ryuthela nishihirai. Classification (NCBI taxonomy): domain Eukaryota; kingdom Metazoa; phylum Arthropoda; class Arachnida; order Araneae; family Heptathelidae; genus Ryuthela; species Ryuthela nishihirai. The sequence continues at coordinate 54,635,884 of JAWZYU010000018.1, read as the reverse complement.
ATGTTTCTCCTAACGGCCATAGCTAGGTCTGGATCCATAAAAAAAAAGGGTGCAATGTGATTGGAGAGCCATTCATTTACAAACTTTTCCCCTTCTGCTCTTGTTCTTGTTGAGTTGTTTTACTTCTGAGTAGCCCTTTTTCATACACAATGGGCTAAATAGTCACGCCATAAGGAACCCAAGGATTCAGATAATGTTGGGGACAAGGAGATGCATCGGAGAGCTTTTAGGAGACAGGTGGAAGCCTGCCGTCAAGACTGCCCAGCGTGCTTTTCAACGTGCACAGGATATGCTTTCCTGAACAAGGCGCCTTCGACGAACAGCAGCTTTTCCAAGCCCATCATGTCTCTTTTTTCACCAAGGAAAGGTGGGCATTAGCGAAGATAAATATTTTCGCAAGCATGGTTGGAATTCAAACCTGGGACGACAGACTACGAGCCTTGCTAGCTAGCCTCTAAGCCAACCCCACCCAGATATGTTTTAGTGATCTTCAATAAATTTACTCAAAAATGGATGTGTAATATATATGCGTTTAATAATTTTGCACCTTCGTTCCGATTACTAACATTCTCTAAAACGGTGGTAGTGTATGTGGAGAAGACATGACTCCTTGCTTCCCCCCTCAATCCGTCCTGGTCATAACTATAAAATTTATACATGACTTTTTATTCGTTTTACTTTTTTTTACACGAAAACAAAGTATAAAATTTATTCATAACTTTTTTACCCATTTAAATTTTTTGACATCAAAACAAACTATAAAATTTATACATAACTTTTATTCATTTAATACTTTTTACACGAAAATAAACTGTAAAATTTATACATAACTCTTTTATTCATTTAACTTATTTTACCCGAAAAAAAAAATCCTCGAAAGAGATCAGAAATCTTACCACCGATAAGCGAAATATATAAAATAAAAAAATCAAAACATATCACTGACGTGTTTTCTATTTCTTTAGCCCTTCAGCCATTTTTTCCTAACGGCTTCAAAGTTCACTTTTTTATTTTGCGGGAAGCAGCTATTTGAGCAACTGGACTCAACGCTCTTCTCCGTCTTCAGCCCGTCATTGTTACATCATTCCACGAGACATGACCGCCACGGGCTCAGAAGGGTATGACTTATTGACACCACGTCACTCACCAGAGCACGTAGCGCACGTTCACACAGCAATCGTAGCAGATGGAGGACTTGTAAAAACTGCAGCTGGGGAAGACCATGTCAACTTCTTGCCCTTTCTCCGCATCTTCTTTCTCTAAAGATTGTTTCTTTGTAAACTTATTGTATTTTATTGAACGAAAGCAATTTATACCGATGCTCACGCAAACTGTAAATCGTATTTCCGCATTTTCCATTTCGCAAATGTGTTTTGGTTTCTTACTGATATATTACATACACCAAGAAAGAAAAAAACTTTCTGAAAGCGTCGTGTATTACTACAAAGTTGATTAAACCCGTTCATATTATTCAATGGGTTGCGTTTTGATATTGCTGCTTGCGAGAAAATGGTTTTGCTGATAAAACGTACATGGTGATGAATGTATATTAAGCTGGAATTGTAGTTCGGTTTACTTCTTCTAGTTCTTCGTTACGTCTTTACGCAGAAATTGAAAGGAAAAAAATCACTTAACTCTCTGGCGCCAAGGACAGTGAGTAGATCCATTTGTATTAAAGTAGATCCATTTGTTATTTAAGAAGATCCATTTGTATTAAAGTAGATCCATTTGTTATTTAAGAAGATCCATTTGTATTAAAGTAGATCCATTTGTTATTTAAGAAGATCCATTTGCTATTAGTGTAGATCAATTGGTATATTTGTATCCATTACTGGTAGAAACCAAAAAGAAAAGTATCCTTCCATACACTGAGATGCCAGTTTATTAGGTACACCACCCCTAGTCACATAAATGGTTCATTCCAACAGGTAATGTGTCACGTGACCGAAGTATGCGGTATAAATCAGACATAGCAACTTTTCGAGCATCAGTTAAAGTTGGATTGAGCGTAAGAATGGGCCAAACGAATGACCTGGAATATGTCATGATAGTTAGTGCAGGCGTGTAGGTCCTAGCATCTCCCAAACGGCCGTCCTATTAGGCTTTTCAAGCACAACAGTTTCAAGGACTTACCGAGAATGGTACAAAAAGCAAAATACTACCAATGATTGGCGACATTTTTTAAATGAAACCAGCTTGTAGATCAGCAGGGTCAAAGGGGACTGGCGAGAATCGTGTAAGTGAATAGACGGATCACAATCAAGCAAATCACAGTAGAATTAATCATTGGGTAAGAAGGTCATCTCCGAACGCACCACGTATTAGACCTTGTTGCGAATGACTACAACAGCAGCCGACCATGTCGAGTGCCGATGTTGTCAGTGAAGAACACGAAAGCACATCTGCAGTGGGCACAGGATCATTGACACTGGACACTGGACCGTCGAGGACTGGAAATGAGGTAGCCTAGTCAGACATATCAAGGTTTCTTTTACATCATGCTGAGGGAAGGAGTAGAATTCAGCACTAGCAACATGAGGAGACGGAGCCATCTTGTCTGACGTCTACGGAATAGGCTGGAGGTGGTGGTGTGATAATGTGGGTAATGTTTCTTGTCACACATTAGGCCCCTTGATACCCATAAGGATATCGTGTACAGTCGCTCAAAAAATATCCCAACACTATGATTGATTACAGAATTCAGAAAAATATCTGACAACTTTTTTTTTATAAATTAGTGATCTGGCAACCTTCGTGTACAGTACACAACATGTACAGTACACGAAAGTTGTTTTGTCACCCGCAACTTTTTCCTCTTCGAGACATGCGATATGAACTTAAAATGTTCCGCGTTTACTAAAATAATTGTCTTATCTAGAACTGCATGTCAATAGCTTGATGATCTGACTTCGAAATTTAATGCGTCCAAACAAATATTTTTGAAAGAGTGGCTTAAAGAAGATTTTAAATTCGAACCAGGAACAATCTACAGGCTAGCAATACGCAGTCCCGTATTCTCTAACTGCAGTTGCGACGAGTAGAGATTTCACATGATTTTCACATGATTGACCAAGACACAATTTTTGTTTGAACAATAACAAAAATTTTAAATTTATTTAAATTTCACAATTAACAAAGTTCCACCACTGGCTTATCAAGGTGGATTATTTTTACATTACAATTAATTGATTAATTACTCACTCCACTTAAGTAAGCTTAATTTCGAACAACATTCAAAATTAAAAAATGATAGTAAAAATTTAAAGTGAAAGTGACAACAAGCAGAATAAGTTAAATTAAAATAACTATACCATGTTTGAAGTTTCTCCGCAACGAGAACTGTATTCTGCTAGACTACTGTAATGTGCACTCGGAGTAAATTTTCATGGTTTTCAATCGTGGTTTTTCCGAAGCAAAGCAAATTTCTTTAAATTTCGTCTGTCTTATTTAAGTAAAAGTTTACCATCTCACTAATTAAGAGATGTCTAATTTAACAATTTCCCTCCCTGAAACATGGCCTGAAAATCAGTCCAGTGAATTTCACTGAAGTCGGACTTAGCGAAGAGAGCCAAAGAAAGATAGATAAAAAGACCGAACTCTGGTCTGTTAGCCTGATCAACCCACACCGAACTGTTTCTCCGGGTCAAGCGTGACAATATCTTTCTGGCAACCCCGGGAACTCTCGACCAAAAGGGACGATCAGAAGCAAGTCCCGGGCAAAAACCCAGCTCTACTTCCATATTTCACAAGTGGAACGGAGTTTTGTTGCCAGCCATCACTCTGCATTCCTCCCGAAGGTCAATATCTGCTTTTGGGCAAGTTGAAATTGTTTCACGCGATACTTCCTGTCATTTCATATGAGCGAAGTTCTTTCTCGACGTTCATCAACGTAAACAGATGAAACGGAACCCTGAAAGATATTCGCCAACGAGATCATGCACCCATTAGCTTCCGAAGACATCTCCGTCAGACACTAAGTAAAAAAATTCAAAAAAATTAAAATTATTAAAATCAATAGGTCTGCGACCTATCAGTTGCCAGATCACTAATTTATAAAAAAAGTTGCCAGATATTTTTTTCAGAATTCTGTAATCAACCATAGTGTCCGGATATTTTTTTGAGCGACTGTACACTGTGGCATATATAAACATAGTTGCTGACCAAGTTTATCCCTTCATGACTTCAGGTTATCCTCAGTCGAATGGACACTTTCAGCATGATAATTCACCTGCTCATAAGGCACGTACGTCACCAGGAACGTGCAGACGAGTTTTCCTTGCTTCATTGGTCTGCACAGTCCCCAGGTCTTAAACCCTATCGAGCATCTTTGGGAGGAGGTGATGAAGGCTGTTTGCGGTGAGACTGTGCCGCCGTCCAATTTGCAGAAACTGCGGGACACAATCATTTCCGTATGTTACAACGTTCCTGCACAATGCATCTTCTAAGTACCATGCTCCGATGAATTAGGGCTGTTCTGAAGGCCAAAGTTCTACCTAAGAAACTGGCATCTCAATGTATGTGTAGTATTAACCAGGCATGTTTTGAAAGAATATATTTTAAGGAAAGTAAATTGTTTCTTAGTTCCTGTTATAGCAATGAATGGGATTTGTACATGCCTTGTGGTACGGGGCTTTCAGTTTTTTGATATTCTTGCTCAATCATATTAATATGTGTTGCAAGAGAATAATCTGTTGATTCTCTTCGAGTGATATTCATTTTATCCTTCTAACATGAAATAAATGGCCATAGTATAATTATAACATGCTCAGGATAAGACTAAGAAATGATTAACTGGTTTGTAATCTTTGTTAAGACCATTCGGCGTATTTTCATTGTGTGCGTTTCCAATTTCCAGACATAGTTTGCTGTCTCATCCGATGGACGACGAATTTTCTAAGAAATTCGGTGCATCTTTTTTTGCGACATTAAGTCACAAAGAGGCGAGAACGGGACCAGATCTAGAAGGGTGGGAGGTCAAGAGGGAAGTCCTTCTACTCCATTGAGACTGATGGTAACCGGAAGTGAAAAACTATTAAACCTATATATATTACTAGTATTTTTTAAATTAGTAAAGACAGTAAAGAAGAGCATAAATTTTATACTGGAACCACATTCTGACTTATTCTGACTCGACATTTATGATATCGGATATCTTTGTTTTATTATTTTTCTAGCTAGGGTCCCGAACGAAAGCAATAGAATAAGGAGGAAAACTACAATGTAATGGGCCCTGATACACAATATACAAAATATTCGAGTGGGTTGACTCTCATGTAGTATGAAATGAGGGAAACAGAGGAGGAAATTCTCCCAGAGATATGAATATAAATATAATTAGAAATTTTTCTGATCACCATTCTTAGAAGAGAGTATAAAATGATTTTTAGAGTTAAAATAATAGAGGCAGATAAAATGAAGTAGCAACTCCCAGTAGAAAAGTCATATTATGAAGGAGGCGTTCCTCAGCCATGGATGCCCCCACTCCCCCCAAGCTCATGGGGCCCCGGTGTATTGTCCCTCCTGAATCAATGGCAGTTTCGTCCCTTAATCGAATCACATCTCAAATAATACTTTCTGACGTAAAAGCAGAGTGGACTGTCTGAAATCATCTCATCTGAATTCTCTCCCCCCCCAAAAAAAGGGGTGGATTTCACCACGGGTCGATTTCAACAAGTTGTGGGCTCAAATCTGATATCCTCAGCTGAAGAGCAAGACCTTACTATTCTCTTAACATTTAATTGAATAAATATGACACTGATACAGATTTCTTGCATGTGAATGTATTATATACTGTATGTACCAATGTCGTGAAAGTACATTTAGAAATTCCTTTTGCTTTCCAATTAGAATTTTAGTGCAATAAGAATGCTGACAGAGGGAGTTGTTTAATCCTATCCTCTCTTTGTTAAAGGATAAGGAATAGAATAAATATACTAACATTTTATATAGAGTCAGAATTTATTCGAAAACTTGAATTAAAGCGAGATACATTTTGACCTCCCCACAACAAACAGAAGGACAAACTTTTAAATGATAAGAGCTATGATTCGAAAACTCGGTATATCGCTTTTTTTATCGTAACTGAAAACAGGGTAAGGACTTCTTCCGAAAGTTACGCAACGTAAGCTTCCTCTTATTTCATAATTCAAAGCCCATAATTAATTCCCAAACTTTCTTTCCCTTTCTAAAAAATTCCCCCCCCCCCCTAAAAAGAGTAAAATGCGTGAAACGGTTGCTAATCGTGACGGGTTCTACCTCAAATGAAAACTTCTGATATTGGAGCGTATCATGTGCTATCTCGAATAATGTTCTCTCGTTTCTGAACTTTCTCTCCAAAAGAGGAGAGGATAACTTCACGGTCCATTGTAATGAGTTGCATGCTAAGTGCATATTTGACATGACGAGTGTCATCTACTATGTAGTTCAACAATTCAGTTAAATGCACAAGTTTGACTGGTAAATCTGCTGTTGAAAAGAAGAAGGTTTTGTAATCTATTCCACGGTTACGGCTACCGAAAGATCTTGCTGCGTTCATGCTGGGTTAGATTGCTTTACGTATCTATGAGAGCAGGGCCGGGTTTGCTCAGTCGGTAGAGCACCAGGCTCGTAATCAGTAGTCCTATATTCGAGTCCCACCTGGGCCAGCGTTGAGATTTGTCTCTGCAAAATTGTCCACAGTTAACAGGAGAGAATGGTGATCTTAGAAAGGCCGCAGCCGTCGGATGGGACGTTAAGCCATCCCCCCCCCCCGTGTGCAGGAGAGCCATAACCTGTGTACATTAAAGAATTGGTATTTTAAAAAATAAAATAAAAGATAAAGATGGCCTTAACTGGAGGCTACCATCTGTTTCCTAACAGCTGTACAGTGGGTCCGTTTCACTAAACATCTCTGAGCTCTTGAGATCCTTATGATCTGGCCATTTAGCCCATTGTATGTAGAAAATACTTCTCAGCGGTAAAAACAACCCAACGAACTCTGAGAGCAATTTTTTTCACACAATGGACTAGATGGCCAGGTCAAAGGACCTCAAAGGCTCAGAGTTGTTTAGAGAAAAGATCCCACTGTACAGCCGTCAAGGCTATCCAGCGTGGTCTTTATCCTTATACAGAGTATGGCTCTACTGCACTCGGGGAAGACTTCACTTCCCATCCAACGGACGGCTTCTTCCGAAGGTCATCGGTGTCCCGTTTCTCACAGAGAGCAAATGAGGGTTAGCGGACATAATTCTGAATGCTTGGCTAGTTGGGACTCGTAACTAAGAGACGCAAATTAAAAGCCTGGCGCGCTACCCACTGATCCAACCCCCCCCCCTTTCCTACAAAACCCGTTTTGTTTAAAATTGTACCATTTTATCTAGTTAACACATATCGATTGCTCCTTCTTTATTCCTTTTCTCAGTTGTAAGCCCAAAAAAAGTGGAAGGCTGTGTGGAAACAAATAAATTTTAGAACGAAACAATACTAAAAAAAGAAGGCAAACGAATCCAATTTATTTTGAAAAGTCAGTTTATTTTGGATAGAGATATTGTTGCATTTACAAAAAGTCAGAGAAAGTGAAAGATAAAAAAAACAAATTGGAAAAGTGTTCTTGATGGCGTTCTATTCTTCATTTCAGAGAAATGGGATTATAAAAATTTCACATGGCATGCAAACTATTTAAAAAATCTCTCTCTTTTCGATCAGTGTACTAACAAAGCCGACACAAACAGTTGTTTAATCCTCTGTTTGTTAACGGAAAAGGGAAAAGATAACTTGCTAATAATTTGCAGAAAGGCAAAATTTATTCGAAAATTTAAATTATGGAAAGATACTTTTACGATCTGGGAAAGAAAAAAAAAAGATTTCTGTAATTCTTTCGTTGAGTTTTTTTTTTGTGTGTGTGTGTGTCGAAATGTTTTATGCCTTTTTATTCGTTTCAAAACATTCCTGCGGTAATTTAAATGTCTGCTTTTATACTTATGTTTTTTTCTCTCGTTTCATGGAACTAAAGCCACTAAACACTGCTGGAGATCAAAGCCAAAAAACATGAAAGCTTTACTAAAAGAACATTAATCTAAATGGCAGGGTTCAAATAAGTGTGTACAAATGAACAGTATTCACCAACAAACAAAATGAATAAATGCTGCTTAACTAATAATTATTTGAGGACAATTTTCGAGTGGGTAGGCATCGATATAATGCAAATCATTAAATGAAATATCACGCTGGATAATTTTCATTTAATAGAATAATGAGCTTGCGCATTGTTTAAATTTTGATAAAATGAAGTTCAATACCTTTAAAATGATGGGCTGTAATGACACAACGGTGGCTGCGCACCGTAGTTCGATGCATTAAATGCAGAAGAATGGCAGTAGGCAGAAAAATGAAAATAATAATGAAGTCAATAATGCATGCTGATTATTGAAGTTATTTTTATTTAGCGATACGTTTTAAGCACTATTTCTTATAGTGTTATTACCAGTTAATATATTGGCAAAAGCAGATGAAGATAATGTAATGAATATTTGTTCATGCGTAACAAATTGGTTCTCGTGCTTAGGAATAGTGCAGAACCAGGGTTCGAGCCGCGATAAGGTATGGACGTTTCTTTTCATGTGTTGGCTTTCAAGAAGAGATCTAGATCCTCCGCATCTTCCACATTCTAAATTTATATGTTCTAAAATTATATGTGTAAAACAAAGACAGGCTCCTGTCGGACTTATCTGACAAGCAACTGTTTGAGGAGTATTATTATTTACTAGTTAAACCCCGCCAAAGGTTTAGCGCAAAACATCGGTGCATTCATAACTTTTCCATCGACAACGTACTATTCTATTCACAACTTTTCCTATCGACAATGTACTACTCCATTCACAACTCTCGCTCGATAACGTACTTCTCCATCCAGAAGGTAGGAGACAGTAGCGCCCCCAGAAATCTCGGATACCTGCAGAGAGATTACTTCCAACTAGGAACCCGATCTCTTAACCCAACAAGGTTAGACCTAAGTGTAACCTCCACGAAATTTGGAATAGATCAGTCAACTACCCACAGAACCACAGAGAAATGAAACTTTCCTGCACCAATGACGTCACATCATTGATGATAAGAAACGCCTGTCTATCCATTCGTTCTTCCTTCGTTTGTTGGCATGACGCCTAGAATTACGGCTGTTATATGACATTGCTTTTTCAAGAAAAACAAACCTGTTCAGGTTAAATGTTTGTCCTTAGAATTTATTGATCGTCATTGTAAAAACAAAAATCTCCGGAAATAATAATCCCCTCAAGCAGCTGCTTTCTACAGAGGTCTGACAGGAATCTGTCAGTTTATATGCCTAGTATAAGTTCTGTGGGGATGACGGGACCTCAGCAGGAAAAAAAAAACGTGAACATCCATGTCTTACCCGGGTCTCGAACCCAGATTCAAGCGCACTAACCACTCGGCCACCAAGTTGCTTGCTATTAATGTGTTTTATGTCAAGTATTATTCTTGCTATGAATCCCATAATGCTTTGTTAGTGACGGATATAAGATCACTTCTTTGCAGCTGGAGTTTCTCCGAACTTCTGGGTTCCACAGGCATTCTTAAAAGATTTGTTTCCTTTTTTCTCCAAATTGTAGAAAGATTAAAAAAATTCTCACAAGATCTATAATAAACATACTGCTCTATTCTAAGTAACGTACTAATTCAGAATAATTATCACAAATATTATATGGCATTTTAAAGCAGTGTACAAGAACAATTACGTTTATTTTCTTTTTTTATTGAAATATAAGGGTTCCACAGAATTTCGCATTGTAATGATAAGGTTCCTTAACCTTTAAAAGATTGAAAACCACTGCATTAGAATGTTCAATCCGAACAGTTCCTCCCAATAGGAAATAGGCTCGAACACGTCTCCTAAGGTTTTATATAAATATACAGTTTTTGCCCTTACAAATTTGGAATTCTTAACCATTCTGTCGGGATATGTTTTTTGGGTTTTTTACCTGTGAGTGCACTTCATTGCACTCACAATTAACTAATTGGCCAGATCACAAGGGTTCAGAGAAGCTGGGGAAGGGAATTCACTAGACATGCGTTAGGAAACAGATGGAAGCCTCCAGTCAAGGCCATCCATCATGTTCTATAAGGTGCACAGGATATATGGCTCTCTCCTGCCCACAGGACCACGTCTTAATGTTCCATCTAACTGACGAAAGCCTTCCACTTCTATCGGTGTCCTTTTACTTACCGAGTGCAGAATGGAATTTAACAAAAAAAATTCTCAACGTTGTCTCAGTTGGGACTCGAACTTGTGAACTGCAGATTAAGAACCTGGTGCACTGCCGACTGAGCATATGGTATTAATAACGGCTTTGGTTTGGTTTACCTCTGAGTGGCACTCTTTTGTACACAATAAGCTAAATGACCAGGCCACAAAGACCCCGATTGCTCAGAGAAAGTTTGGGGAAAGAGCTGTTGAGAGACAGATGGCTGTCTCCTGTCAAGGCCATCTTGTATGTTCTTCAGTGTGCACAAAGCATGGCTCTCCCGCACACAGAGCCACGACTTAAAGTCCCATCCGACGGATGGCGGCCTTTCCAAGCCCATCAACGTCCCCTACTGACTGAAGGCAGAGCAGGGAATTTGGCGGAGATAAATCTCAACGCTGGCCCAGGCGGGACTAGAACCTGGGAACTTCAGATTATGAACTTGGAGTCCTGCCGACTGAGTATATGGTATCACTGAGGGCAGAACCATTTTATCAATGTAAAAATGTTAGATAAAATACATTTTGGAAAAGTATTTTCCATATAAGAGTATGCAAAATATTAATATATAATGAATGATATTTTTTATTTCGCATTTTAGAATTTGTTATTTGTATACAGAATATTCACATGAAACCTCTATAATTTTGGTTTTTCATAATTTTGAAACAGAATGAAGTAGACATATAATTCTTTTTTTTTTTAAACGCAATGGGAATTTATAACGTTTTTTCACTTTGACAAATTCTCCTTTTGTTACATGTAACACATGGAGTCGATATTCAATTTCCTGCTGTGTACATTATAGCAGACCTGCTGTCACAATGGCTGTCATAGAGTTCACAGAATCTCCGATTCGCTGCTGAAGGGTCAGCCATATTGTCAACTGGTACAACAGGTGGGGTTACGTTCTACACACAATTTTTTTTTAAATAATATATCTGTGACGTAACACCATAAGAAAAAATCTAGCGGGAGTTACATCCGGTGAGCGAGGTGGCAATGGAATGGGACCTCCATGTTCTAACAAGAGGCCTCACAAAGTCAAATTGAATAAGTTGGACATGTTGTCCACAGTGTGGTAGAGCTGCATCGTGCTGGACTTCAAACATTCGTGTAGAGATTATCCAATTGGGTAGCTGCATAGTTTTGTAGCATGTTGTAATGTTCTTTCTTGACCATGAATTTCAAAAAAAAATGGTCCGACTACCCTGTCACGCATGAGGCCACCCAAACATGAACTTTTGGACTGCCATGGTACATCTGCTTATACTCTTGTGATCATCATTTGCCCCCAAAATGAATATTGCGGGCAGTTAATCAGTCCATTTGAGTGGATTGATGCCTCATCAGAAAAGGGCACGTTGCAAGAATCTCTACTCCAGGATGTCCACAACAAAATCCAGATATTTGCGCAGTTATCCAGGTTTGGTTTGGTTTGTTTTACCACTGAGCGGCACTTTTTTGCACACCATGGGCTAAATGGCCAGGTCACATGGACCCCGAAGGCTCAGGGAAGGTTGGGGGAGGGGACCCACTGGAACAGCTGTTGGGAGACAGATGGTAGCCTCCCGTCAAAGCCATCCAGCGTGTTCTTTAACGTGCACAGGGTATGGCTCTCCCGCACACGGGGCCACGGCTTAACGTCCCATCCGACGGACGGCGGCCTTTCCAAGCCCATCGGTGTCCCCTATTGACCGTGGGCAGGGCGGGGAATTTTGCGGAGATAAATCTCAACGCTGACCCAGCTGGGACTCGAACCTGGGAACTACAGATTACGAGCCTGGCGCGCTACCGACTGAGCCACTCCCGCCCTTCAGTTATCCAGGAAAGACCTAACTGCACTATCTGCACCTTGTGGAGACAGGTAAAGACTGTTATATAGGACCTTGTGCAGAGTGGAGCGAAGCAATTTCAGCTCTCTTGAACATAACCAGACAGATTTTTGAAGAATTCTCTGAGATGATTGTCTCACGCGTTAAACTGTTCGAGGACTCATTGCAGCATGCTCGGAGCCTGATTTCCTTACAGCACTACCCATCTGTATAAGCGATTTGTGCCCTTTCGAAATACACTAACCCTTCGACTACCCTTTCGAACATGCTAATGTTTTCAACTATTCAGTTCAGAAATTTCACGGTACTTGGATGTCTGACTTCGCTTTAATGAACCATGCTACACATTGGGCTTTTTCCTGTACTGTAGTCAGTTATACAAATTAGTGATAAAAAACGCACAAGACATTAATGTGTGGCATTTACATGCGAAACAAAACTTTATGAGCTGCCAGTAGTTTTATAACGTATATATCTATATTATTCTGTTCCAAAATTATAAAGGTTTCATATAAACATCCTGATGTAATAAATAACCCCTAAAGCAGCTGCTTGCTACATAGGTCTCACAGGAAGCCTGTCAGTTTATACGCCAAAGAGGTCTGTGAAGATGGCGGGACCTCAACAGAAAGACAACACAAACATTTATGCCTTATCCTGGACCCGAACTCAGGTTCCTTTTATTACTAGCCAAGTACGTTAATCCCTCGACCACAGAATGGTCGATTTATATATATATATGTATATATATATATATTTGCTTTCATTATTTTTATTTTTCATTTATTATTAAACACATTTTTTTCTATTCATATAACATTAACATCATCCTCCAAACATTATTAGATTAATTTAGTCAATTCCCGATTGAGAAGGTTTATAGAACGTTCTATAGAAAAGCTGGATCATGGGTTCGCATACCACTCGCTTATTCTAAATATTTTATTTAAAGTTTCTCAATAATATATATATGTAGTAGCTCATGAATTATTTATGAGAATTCTGTCATAAAATAAGTGTTTCACGTATATCTTGTGATTAAAAGATAATTTAAAGTCGGTTTTCTTTTAACTTCCTTGTATAAAACCAAACAAATTTAAATTTGGCGTTTACTTTGAAATTAAAAAAATATATGCAAACAAGATTAACACGAGCAGAAACCAGCAAACACGCTAACTTCTGAGATTTCCTAAAGTAAATTTAAGCTCCTGAAGCTCCGTAAAGCAATACGGAAACAAAAATCACAAAGAACCCAAGTTAAATACTGCCTACGTAACTCTTTTTGTCACCAAATAAAAAGGTTTTTATTCACTACTTGAAGACGAAAAAACTTCACCTCGCGATAAAGCATTTGTTCAAGCAAATGACGATAACTTGATGTCACAACAGTTACAGAAGTAAAACATTCATTCCGTAAACAAGACGTCTATCCTTGTTTTACTTATCAAAGAACAAGGATTGGGTCTTTGGCTGTAATGAAATGCTGCAGTGGCTGTAGTGACGACTATTCTTCTGCGACATCCTGAAAGAGTGCGTTCGGCGGTTTCTCCGTAATTAGGCGGCAGAGGCTTAATTCTTTATGTAAATTTAGCGCTGCGAATGGTACATGATGCTGAGGGCATCAACTTGAAGTTCACCTTCACAAATACAGAAAACTGCCGAGTTTGTCTCATTTACAAGACAAAACAACCGAGTTATTTGAGTAATGAACGAAAAAGGGGGTAATGGAAGGTCGTAACGCTTTCACGGAACAAAGGAAACCCATTTGGGAAGAGAGAAGATCAAGGAGGAAGACGTAATTCAACAAACTCTTCCTTACTGCGATCGAGATATCGACAGTTGATTTGAGCAAACATTGGGCTTATTCGCCACCTAATTGTAATTTATGTGGAATTATGGACATTACGCGTTCTGTACGTGAACAGAATTGGAAAGGCTAATACAGTGATTACCTTTTTGCAATTGTGTCGAATAAAAATTTTACGTACGATAAGAAATCTGCCGACAGATATCAGCATTGAAGCAAGCTTGTAAAGGAGAAGTTTGCTTTCATTCGAATAAAAGCTTTCTTTTAAATTACAAGTCATTGTGACTAGACTTGAAGCAGTAAGAATTTTTATACCACGGTATGCGTAATGATATTTTTATATTCATTCCTTTATATCCTAATGAGGAAATCAAAAAAAGGGTTAATCAACGTGCAGTGCAATGGCATTAATATCAAGAAATACATTTTGAAGGAAATTATATATCTTTTTTTAGCGTCATTTATATTTTGATCTGATATTTAATTGGAAATCTTAAAATCAACTGATCAAATAATTTAAAAATAGCTTTCAGGTAGGTATTGAAATTAAACTTTTATAATCAGTATTCTTGGGTAAAATTAGTCTACAATAACACTGTTGATTGCAAGCAATATAGAAAGAGAGAGTGCATAGATATAAAACAGATATTTGCCACTGACTTTCATTTGCATGCAATTCAATATCAGAATGTTGGGTTCGACGAGCATAAATATTTGCCGACTTTAATAACCGTGTGCTACATGTGTCTACTTATGAAATGTAGATTAAAATGTGGAATATTTAACGATTTTTGATTAAAAAATATCCCAAAATTTATGTTTCACAAGAAAAAGGAAAAAAAAAATTGCAACTTAGCCGATGTTATTTTTTATAGTTAGACCAGTAGGTTTATGAATATATCTGTTACAATTTTTTGGTTGCTGTGAAAATATTTTCAATCAACACTTTGAAGAAAAATGAAATTGAACGAAAGTCAGATATTCAGTTTCGGCCCCCAGCTTTCGATTGTGTTTGAAAGCAAACGCTTTACAACGCCCGCAAGCGTCATAATTACAGAAATACGTATATTCATATAGCATGTTTATAATGTGTTAAAATCCAACTAAAATGAGATTTTACATTTCTTACCTTTATTATGAGAATTCCAGAATTTTTTACACGAAGCCATTTTCTTATCCTATGAATTCGTTACTTCAATAAATTTAAAAATTTCTGTCTGTTAGATGAATTATTGCAATTACTAGGGTTTCACCCATGAGGCCTAGGCCGCCAACTCCGTCAAAGTGACATCGTCCCCCTGGATCCCCGTTGTTCGCTTGTTTCCCTCGCTCTTTCCGGTAAACTGACTCATCAGCCCTCTTACCAGCGGAAGGGGTAATGTTTTAATATTTCGAATGTTCCGCAAACCATTATCAAAAGTTAATCTTTTGTCCATGACAGGAAATAGAGTGTAGATTTTAACACAAAATAATTTATTTAAATCCCGGAAAATATTTCGCAGCACACTATTATAATTCACTAGATTAAAACCATTAGAACGCAATGTACGAACTGTTTAACTGTGATGGTGCAATCAAGTTGCCATTCAATGGAAACTATCTTTTTATAATCTAGCAAAATACTTTTCCAATTATAAATTTCGACTTATAACAGTCAATTAATGCAGATATTCCGGCAAAGATTTCACAGCACATTTTCAAATATTTTGTTGCACCAAACATTATTAAAATAGAAATATTAGAAGGTAACGTACGAACTGCTTCCTGTGATGCTAAAGGGAATTCTCTTATTTTGAATTAATGTAATTTATTTGATATAACGCTGTTTTAAAATGTTTTTTTTTTATCAAACAGCATAAAAACATTGTTGGACCATTTGTCCTTCTCTCTCTTTGTTTGCCATGATTGATTTCTAGAAATTTGAAAATTAACAGAAGAGGAACTGACAATTTTGTAAAATATATTTTCATTTGGTTTGCTTTGATGATCTGGTAACCGGATTGTGTTACACAATTACTGAGTTGTCCCATTATTATAGTAGATTACAGAGCTAATTTTACAATTATTGTATGCTTATTTGAGTCTCAGAATGAAGTAGCATAGGAATGGGTATTCAAAACAGGAAGTAAATGTATTATAGCAGAAAAAGTGCAATTTTTCTGTAAATTATCAAATTTCTATAAATCAAACATGATAGAAAATGAGAAGGACAAATGGTCCAACACTGGTTTTTATGCTGTTTGAAAAAAAATTACTTTAAAACTGTTAAAACAGCATTAGCTCAAATAAGTACATAACTAATTAGGATTAAGCAACTTTAAAAGTTTCACAATATAGGAAATCGCACAAATTTATCATTTGGTTAGCTTCGGGTTGGATACCAAGGATATCAGTTTTGGGATATTTCACGTGGAATATAGTTCTTCATGCTCACTATATTCACTCACGCTCACTCCATTAAATGAATAATTCAGTAGTAAAGTGTCACTGAAGACATGGTAATCAATGACAAATATTAAATTACACCATACGAGACAACTTGGTTGTCCGTTTCCCGATATAGATGGCGCCGCAAGTGAATCAAATAATATGTGGGAAAGTGTATAAGTCAGATTAGTTGAAGAAAGGGTGAGCCCCTGATTGTGTAGTGGTTAGCATGCCAGATATGCTAGTTGGAAACCTAGGTTTGAATCCCATTCACGCCAAGTAAAATGTTTTTAGCTAGCTATTTCATGAGATGATAACGTGATATTATATTAAGAAGATTATAGAATTTTAATAAAGTTTTATGAAAATAAAAAACTTATTTCTTTAAATACTGACTGCACGGTTATAATTAAACCAAAAATTCTTGGTCCTTTTCAACAGGCTTAATCTGTTAATCATACATAAAATTGATATTTGAACATATCTAAACTAATTTCCAAATGACATTCGATTTCTTTTTAAATATCTTTGTTTCCCTGCAAAAAGGTCTTCAGCGAAAATTTATGAACAAATAATTGCAATAATCACTAAATAAACATTGAGTTTAAAATTAAGAGTAACAGATCATTGCATTTGTCTTTTCTTGAAAGCTACTCAGCTTAAGATGCGTTTTATCAAAAGTGTCAAGTTACATCGAAACTGAGTTTTACCCATTCTCTCTTTAGGAAGAATTCCGCCTCATTTTACTGTTCGCTATTGGCCTCTTCTCGTATGATAATTTCGCTGTTTTTTCTGTTCATTACACAATCAGTGAAAAATGTTTCGAACTCCCTTCTGATTTCGTGCTGGCCTGGAGCAGCCTTTGTGTTACATTTATCGTCAGTTGTGTTGCAGCGTCGAGTTGTCGTTGCATTTATGAGAATAGAAAGAAGGAGGAAAGGTCGAGGGCGAGAGAAATGTAGGGGGGGGGCGACAGAGGGATGAGAGGAAAAGCAAAGTGATGTGGAGGCTAAGAGAGAGCGAGACAGGTCTGCTTTCCTTCTTTGCTGCAGTTAATGGAATTCTCTTTCTCATCTGTTTTTTCGTTACGCAGATAAGCACAAGGAGCAGTCAATTTAGCTACAAATACAGTCTGACAGGATTAAAATTACTTTGAAGTTTTAATAGAAAAAGTACGGGAACTAATGCATGGTGTTACACCCGACGCCCGCTCCCGTCCTCCTTACTAATCTCTGTTTCAAGTAATCTACTCTCCTGAGCAAACACAGTAGAGCCTACTAAATAATGGAAAGACACTGGGTCGGCAGGCAAAAAGGCAAAAATGAAGCGTTATTTCTACTGATACGTCAGGTTTTATGCTCTTTAATACGTTTTGTCTGTCACAAGATTGGTAGTTTTCTTCTAAACATTTTTTTTTTATCTGATGAACGCTTATTTTTGTTTGCTTGAGTATTTTTTATAGTTTATTTTCATATTTGTTTTTATCGGTGAGTTAATTCACTTTGGCTATAGATCTAGGGTTCGAGTCCTGGATAAGGTACGAATTTTTCTTTCCTGTGTTGTCTCCCTGATGAGGTCTCTCTTTCTCACATATCTTCTTTATGGCTTATTTTATCAACAGGCTCTTTTCAGACCCCTGTGGGAAGCAGCTGCTTGAGTGGTAATTTAAATTTATTTTTATTAACCTCAGAATACAATTTAAAGCTATTGAAATCAAACATAAATAGCTTAAAGAATTATTAGACGGATTTCATTTTATATACGAATTTTAAAGTTAATTCTGTGATATATTCTAAAGATTTTCCATTCATATTTCAAAACTCATTTATTGGACAATTCCTGCTCGACATGTTTTTGAATAGTTTATGTTCTTAGAAACTAGAGCAGTCAGGAGGGGAGGATTTAACTATCTCCTCTTTGCAGATCTATTTTTTTTATCATAGGGGAGGGTTTACCCTCTTGGCGAAGTTGTAGTCTAAAAAAAATCATTAGTTCAAGAATTTAGACTACAAGAAATTTTTCATTTCTCTGAAAATTCCAATCTGAGCTCTTTTGCATGGTGTCTTAACCTTTTCCACATCATGGACGAAGCTTTATCGTATTCCCACTTGGGCCTACTTTCGGATCCGTTAGTCAATGAAGTATTTTTTCATTCACGTGATTGTTCTTTCAAATAGTATGTATTAGAAGACATGTTTTGCGTATTATAACACTACCTAAAGAACTAGAAGAACGCATATCGTTTCTAGAGAATATGGGAAACTCACTTTCAAAGAGAATAAATTTTTTTATTTACCTACTTTTTCACTCCTTACAGTTTCAATTCGAACTAATGGAAGATGGGGTGAATGCAGATAGTAGTATTTTATTAATACTTTTGCAACATGAAAAAAAGATTTGATTGAAATCCTTGCAATTGAAAAGATGCTTTTCTCACACCCTTCTCAGAAAAAGGGGACAAATTGTTGCTCTCAGTGAAATATCTCTTGACACTCTGCCATCGAGATTTCAAATTTCTACGATAAATAATTCAATCACTTGCAATATGTGTTAAAAGTTTCGCCTTTCCCATATTTAGTGCCCTGTAATGATGTAAATTTAAATTAGCTAAGAATTTGAAAAATCCGAATTATAATATTTCATCAGTATCAATCTAACAAAATAAGATTTTTTCAATTTCAACGTAGAATTAATCTCTTAAAACGAAACAGTTATATTTCCCTCCCTCTGGTTGTAAGGGGGCAACTTATTTTTAAAAATGCGCACCTCATTACCTTCACCTCTACGATCAAATTTTAAAATTCTCTGGAATAATTGCATCGGTTGCAAAATTAGCTTAAAATTTCGCAATTTCCACCTTTTTCTGCCATTAGAGGGTGCAATTATAGTTTTTGGGAGATTCTGAAAGTGTGAATCGTAATGAAAACTTATCCATAGAAAAAGAATAATCCTATATTAATAAAGCACAATCCTATATTGGTCTATATTAAACATGTAATGAAATTCCGATAGTCCGGCACCATTGGGACTTCATATTGATTCCCTGCACCGCAAAAGCCGGGACGCAAACAAGGTAAATCAGGTTAAAAACCGGTACGCTATCACCTAAGACTTGGGTTATTTTACCTCTGAGCGGCACTTTTTTGCGCACCATGGGCTAAATGGCCAGGTCACATGGACCCCGAAGGCTCAGAGAAGGTTGGGGGAGGGGACCCACTGGAACAGCTGTTGGGAGACAGTTGGTAGCCTCCCGTCAAGGCCATCCAGCGTGTTCTTTAACGTGCACAGGGTATGGCTCTCCCGTACACGGGACCACGGCGTAACGTCCCATCCGACGGGCGGCAGCCTTTCCAAGCCCATCGGTGTCCCCTACTGACCGTGGGCAGGGCGGGGAATTTTGCGGAGATAAATCTCAACGCTGACCCAGCTGGGACTCGAACCTGGGAACTACAGATTACGAGCCTGGCACGCTACCGACTGAGCCACCCCCGCCCCATCAGCTAAGACAATCAAGTTCACTCACATACACACTCACACATTGTTTTGATGAGTATAACTTGTCTTGTTTCAAATCAGGAGCCTGATAAATTATTGAATATTCTTCTGACTCAGCGCTGGAAACGGGAATTTTGAACCAGGAGAACGGCAAAGTATATCCATTTTATGACACCCCCCCCCAACAAAAAAAAACGTTATTCGAAGTAACACTCAAAGTAGCAGGCCATAGTAGAGGGTAGCGGGTGTTGTTTCCTCCACCTCACATTTAGTTTTTTTTTCGCCTTTGACACTAGTGAAACGCCGTCCTATCCAGTCATACCCCATAACCATTGCTCTAACTGAGCATCAATTCATGACTTCCGAAAACTGCACTTATCTTTTTAAACCTGATATCACATTGATCTCAGTCAACATTTAAATATTTCTTTAACTGGATTTTATTCACTAAGGTAAAGAATACAATATATTTACAATTTGACCCGCAAGGACTCGGTGACTAGTTTTTGACCGCATTTTATCTGCAAAAAAGTGAATAAATTCTATATAACATGCATAAGGAATTCTCAAAACACTATTTATACAATTACTTCACAGACATTATAAATACAACCTTCTTTTACTTCTGCCTTAATGTTCAGCATTAATTTCAATGATTGTAATAATCAGACACTCAATAAAATGGGAACAGAAAAGAGAGAATATGCATGTCTGCCCATTACACAGATATGTTGCAAAAAATATTGAACACTATACTCCATTTCTCAGCAGATAAAGTCAATGACGACAATAAAGGTCACTAATAAAAGGGGAGTTAGACTTGAGGGAAAGGATATTCGCGTAAGAAAAATAATCTCCTACTGATTCTAAAACACGAAATGCAGATTAACCATGAATTCAGCTGATTGTGAGAAAGAGTTGTTTGATTTTAATATTTTCCAATGGAAAGTTTTAAATTCGTTCTTCATATATACATCCTTTGTTGTCGTAGGGCATAGGGATTAACTGTTTTTAACAGCGTCTTGCTGATTCATCCTTCAGATGAAAACGTTCCTTTTTTTATAAAGTTCTTTCTTTTTTCCTACAAATTTCCTTTTTTTGTCGTCTCAGTGACTATTTTTTTCTCTTCTATCTTTGAAATGAACTTTTTTCTTTCATTCCGAAGTTTTGCTTCCGCTCTAATTTCGCCTCCACTTTTTTGCATCGTAATAAAAAGAACTTTAAGAAACTGCAAAATTCGACTCTGCATTTGTAGATCTAACTAACAACATGCTGAGACGTTTCAAGGTCATCGAATAAATAACACATAAAACTGAGATTGTGAAATGCAGTTCCCATTAGACTGAAAGAAAAGACGTTCTTCACTTCGTGAAAACATAAAACAAAATTTGCTTTAAAGGTTAAGCATCAATATTTTATTACAGAGAAACTTTTCACGCCTGAAAATTAACACGTTAATATAAGTTTGCTGTGATGAAACAATGTTATTCTAATTAAGAAATGTATGTTTAATAAACGAAAATGAGAATTGTTTGATTATTTTTCACTAAATACAAATGCTCAGAAACTTTTTATCTCGACAGTTTCAAATATATTCTGAAATATGTATATATACCGAAGAGCCAAAACATTATGACCACCTGCCTAATACGATGTTGGTCCTCCACGTACCACCAAAACAGCTCTTACCCGGCGAGGCATGAACGCTACAAGATTTCTAAAGGTGTCTTGTAGTATCTGGTACCAACCGTTACCAGCAGATCCTTTAACTCTTGTAAGTTACATGGTTGAGCCACCTCAGATCGGATATGCTGTTCCCACACAAACCACAGATGCTCAATTGGATTGATGTCTGGGGAATGTGGAGGCCAGGGCAATATCTGGAAGTCTTTTCATGTCCGGCGAACTATTCTCGAACAATGGCAGTGTGGCATGGTGCATTATCCTGCTGAAAGAAGGCACTACTAGAGGGGGATGCCGTTCCAATGAAAGGATGTACCTGGTCTGCAATGATGTTTAGGTAGGTGGTAGACATCATAGTTTCCTGCACATCAGTGACTGGACACAGAGTTTTCCAACAGAACTTTGCCCAAAGCATTACACTTCCTCCACCAGCTTGTTTTCCACCCACGGTGCAACCTGGTGCCAACACCTACCCTAAACGACGCACACGTACCCGGCCGTCCATTTGGTAATATAATGAATGCAACAGGAAACGATATTCATCGGACCAGGCGACCTTCTTCCAATCATTCAAGGTCCAGTTTTGATGCTCTCGTGCCCATCGGTGTCCCCTACTGACCGTGGGCAGGGCGGGGAATTTTGCGGAGATAAATCTCAACGCTGACCCAGCTGGGACTCGAACCTGGGAACTACAGATTACGAGCCTGGCGCGCTACCGACTGAGCCACCCCCGCCACAATGAACTTGGGAAAAGAGTGTTCGTTACGTTTTCCAAATGCAAGCATCTTTCAATATTCAGCAATACGTGTGGAATAATTCACATTTTCATTCCTTATTTGAAATATAATTTTTTTTAAATTTAAAAAGGACATTGTATTTTCTTATTTGAGTTACGTTAAGTATTATCCGCCTTGCATCTACCGTCTTCGGTAAGCTACATTAGCTAGAGTATTATTGCAATTTACAAAGATTGCTTTCCAGGTATTGTTCAAGGATAATCAATAAAAAATTGCCTTTATATATGTTGATTAATAAGTGTTCTGTTTGACTGATCCTCGCTGGGCAGGAGGTTGGCTCAGTGGGTAGCGTGCCAGGTTCGTAATATGTAGTTCCCAGGTTCGAGTGCCGATTGTGTCTTCATTGAGACTTATCTCCACTTAAATCCCATTCTTCTCTCGGTGAGAAAGAGGCCACCATTGGTCTTGGAAAGAGCGCTGTCCTTCGGATCGGACGTTAAGCCATGATCCGTGTGTAGGAAAGCCATATCTTGTGCACGTTAAACAACATATTGGATGGTCTTAACGAAATCTGTCTCCTAACGTCTAATGAGTCCCTTCCCTCAGCCTTCTCTGAACTCTTGTAATCTGGCCATTTAGCCCATTGTGTACAAAGAGAATACCACTAACGGTAGAGCAATCGAACTGACCCTCATTGTACAATGTCACCATCAGCAATTTCACAAATACTTGAAACCAAGCTTTATAAATTTCAAAAATGCTCTAGCAAATGCAGTCTCTGAAGACAACCACAGCAAGGGCAAATAAGAAAAAGCTTGTTTAAATTTAAAAAAGTGATATTTACTCAAATGCTTATATGTATTCAGGAAGCTGCTTCTGCTAATCAACTTTGGGAAAAGAGTGCTCATTACATTTTTGAAATACAAGCATATTTCAATGTGCAGCAATACTTGGGGAATAATTCACATCTGTGCAGTTTCCATGTAGAAGAGAACAGATCTGGGAAGAATAAACTCGTCAGCTTTTCCCATCGTCAACAGTACGAAAAGTTTGGATGATGAAGTAAATTTTTGAAATCAAGTGTCAGCCGCATTTATCAGAAAGAATCGTTTAGATTTGGGATCTTACAAAATGCAAAGTATAGGAAAATGTTTTACATTTATAATAATACGTATTTGTTTTTTTTTTTTTTGTTTCTCACCTGGTAATTTTTTTCAGTTGAACAAGCTTGCACATCCAAAACATCCATCCATAGGACAATCATAAAGTATTTAGAAATGGTAATGGCGAATTCCAGTTTCTTAAATCAGTGGGAATTGCGAAATCACATCGGAATGAATATTACATATTTCGCTGGCAAAGGAAATGAATTGTACTGTGCATTAAGTATTGCTGACCTAAGAGTGTTTACGAAAATTTGTAGTGGGAATTGTGGTGAATTTTGATGTTTTCAATTTATTTTTTCAGTCTCTAAGTAGACAAATGAGAAACGTTTATTCTATGTATGCAACAGCAGCAACAAAAAGTTATCTGTAGGAAAGAAGGTGTTTCTGGTAGCTAGCGAAAGCATTATATAATTTTTGCAAGCTTATAACATGAAGAAAAAAGAATAAGGTTCAATTAATATAAACAGCAATGAAATATTTGATACTAAATTCAAAATCTTGATACATTATAATTAATTATTTTGTTTGTGTTATTTTACTAGAGCATGGTTTTTTCGAGTTAGCAGATTTCACTCAATTTTTACCCCCCTAGAAAGAGATTTAACATTTGTGTTAAATCTAAAAAAAATCGAAATATAGTATGCATTTCATAAAAGTCTGTTCCTCTTTTTCTTTATAAAACAGGAAAGATTAAATTAGTATAGTGTCGATTTATTTAAGTTTGTCATTTGCCAACACTTACAACTAATATCTATAGATCAGAGGTTCTCAACGTGGGGTACGCGGTAAAATTTTTTGGGGTACGCCGTGAGTGCTCAAAAGTCTCTAGATCTAGTAACCAGTAGAACTTATGTGTAGTATTAATTTATTTTTAAAAAAACTATTAGTGATTAAATAATAATAAATAGTTTTTTTAAATATGAGCTATTGTTTTCACTTTGTTTTCCTTTAGTCTGTTAATTGTTTTCTTTGACCAAGCCCGTCCAATTCATACTTAGAGAAGAGCCACTAGGAACAAAACGAAGTGTTTAAAGAGCCGCAAGAGAAATCATGAATTTCTCATTAATAATGAATTAGAAAAAGAAACTATATTTTTAAGTATGTGTGACCTCTGAGGCAAACAGCTGATTGAGGGATTATTTATTTATTTATTGACGAAATCATTTATTTATGCACCTAAAAATATTTGCTCAAAAACTGAAAGGAATGAACCTGGTTCAGTATTTTGATTATCTAGTTTTATGAGGCACACGTTTTTTTTTTGTGTGTGTGTGTGTGTTTTTTTCTTGCAACGAGCCGTTCCTTAGACGTTGACCATTTTTGTTTTAGAGGTAAATTAAATATTATTTTTAGATTGGATAGGTACTAATGAATTATTACTATTCATATTTTACGAATCATTTATTAATTCACATTTGCACGGTTCGAGCAACGGTTTTTGCACGGTTTTTGCAACGGTTTTGCACGGTTTGCACGGTTTTTGCAAAAGAGTGATGCAAATCCCATTCCTCATCTAGTGGTTAGCATATCTGATTACTAAACCAGAGGGCATGTCCCTGTGTATGTGTTGGTGTATTGCACGAAAAACCAGAACAAGCCCAATAGAGCTCCTAGATTAGCTCCTACGTTCGATGGTGTAGGAGAGTACCTTCTTTGCTTTTCATAAAAAAAGTCGGAAAATAACAAACTTTATTCTCTTTGAAAAGTAGCTTCCATATTTTCCAAAGGCTCTTCTAGTTAATTATTCGTTTGTTGTATGCGCATTCTCTAATTTTTAAGATCGATTTACGCTTTAAAGTAATTTCTAGTCAAGTAAGTCGGTTTCATAAGACTTAAAAGGATAAAATAAATGCAAAACGAAGATATTAATAAAAAAAATTTTTTTCATAATCCACACTAAAAGGGGGGATATGAAACCTAGGATGAAATTAAGGAAACGAATAAAAATGAGTTTTAATCAGTCAATAGCAAACGATATTCAACAATGGAAAGTAAATTATGCGTATTATTGGATAGCTTTTTCATTGTTTCGTGGATTTTAACTTCTTCACATATTTTTTACAAAGTGTTTTTGCATTCATCTTTCATATTTTGAAACATTTCTTTGTTGTGGAATCAGGAA
This sequence comes from Ryuthela nishihirai, assembly GCA_038380435.1. Classification (NCBI taxonomy): domain Eukaryota; kingdom Metazoa; phylum Arthropoda; class Arachnida; order Araneae; family Heptathelidae; genus Ryuthela; species Ryuthela nishihirai. Next base: position 54,610,374 of record JAWZYU010000018.1, on the reverse strand, counting down.
TGCACTATAGCAACTGTTTGAAAGAATACTCGACAACTTATATGCAAATTAAGAAACATATTATTCCCTTATTCCCTATGACGATTTGAAAACGGTAAAAATTTAAACAGAACCTCCACATTATTATACTTTTAAGCAAATTATACGTTTTTTACCGAGAACATAAATTAAACTTGAATGAATTTAAAAAAAGTAAATCCAACATCATATACTCTAATAATTACATCTTTACAAGCAAGAGTCCATTCCAAAGACATATAGTAGTTGTCATTTCTGCAAAATTCCATTCTCATTACTTCGCAATATCTTAACTGCAATCCGAACTTATGCAGCAAAACTCCTGAAAGCGTGAGCGACATTCAAAGCAGAGCTAACAAGCTGAGCTGAGCCCTGTCAAATATTTACAATTCATTTATTCTATTTCTCACTGCTATCACTTTTGTTCCTATGGACCCCGCGTATGGCTACATATTCATGAGGAAGACGTCACGGTTAAATAGCTCTAAACCAAGCCAGCATTCTGATGATAAACCTTTCCTTTCGAGTAGATTCAAACCTTTCGCCTTCTTCCTTCAATGTAAACTATGATAGTCATCTTCAGGAAAGATGAATTAAAATATCCCTGATGAGTCTCTTTATTCAGGAATTTACATTTAGTTCTGTATCGCCGTTTCATTAGAATTCCTTTTTCTACACTCCTCTTGGCACTTACTTTTCTGACGAAGCATCTCGGTGATAAACAGAGACAGACATTTTGTTTTTAAAAATTCACTTTCCAGGCGAATTTTATCAACGGGTAAGTGTATCTTCATCATAATATTGGTGTAATTTTTCTCTTATAAATTCAAGAAGTTCGTTAAGAATTGTTTATTCAGAGAATATTTCAGCTCAGTAGCGAAAGGAAATGAATTTTAGGTTCAACTAGTCCTTTCGTCCATTGTGGCTTTTGCAAACTAAGATAGAACCAAAACGATAAGATTAGCATATTAATAATAAGATCAACGAATGCAGCAATAGTTCTATCTAAGTGAATAAAGAATTCAAAGTTATGTAGCTTAATGGCAGAGAGTGATTTCCACACTTTGTGCCAGCCCTATATCTTAAAAATGCTACACACAGGGGAGCGGAAAACACCTTCCCTAACAGAAATATGTTTTGCAAACTTGCAAAACATATTTCTGTTAGGTAAGTCTAGGGAAGTCTTCTCTTTTCGCCTCCCCGTCGTTCGCTGTTTCGCTAATTCGTCGCCAATGTAGCTTGTCTTTTCCATTTCTACATATTTAAGTGATATACCAGAAATTGTTAATAAAATTATCAACTTTTCAATCTATGCTAATAATTTAAACATTTGGTCTGAAGCAAGAATATTTTTAAAAGTCAGAAACAACTTAGAAGCTGCAATAAAGAGAAAAAAATAAAATTGTATTCTGATAAACGACACTTTAAATTTAATACTGAAAAAATGTTTATGTCATCTGTCAAATCTAAAGTTATTATATTTCAATTAAATACTCCAAACTCAAATATAATAATACTATAGTAGTAAAGAAACAGGATAAGACCTGTAGACATGGAACTCATGAAATAATGAGGTGAAAAAAATTGGTTTTGCCATGAGTGGGACTTGTTATATTTGTCTGTAGAAATGTAAGGAGTGTGATTCATTAAAATATTGTATTTTTTAACTAAACAAACAAAACAAATGAATAACTAAATGCAATTGCTAAATAAATAAATAAATAAATAAATGCAATATGGATACTTATGTATGTATATACATTTATGTACCTACATGTACATACTGTAAGCAAGATAAGTCGGCTACGTTGTTCGTTGTTTGCAGCGATTTTCAGGAACATAACTACGACGAACTTTTACAGTTCACTCCGAATTAAAAGGACTTAATTCTCCGTAACGCAATACTACGGTGCAAGCCCCTGGGAGATTTAATTCACAATAATACTAAAAACAAAAAAAAAACAATTTTACTCACAATAATATTAAAAAATCATTCATTCATATATAAATATCTTAAAGTGCATGTTAATGAATTGAAATCTTGAATCTTTTGAAAAAGATGGTTGTGGTAGCTGTAACTAATCGGGAAATCGTGGTATTTTTCAAATTTCACGGAGTGTTTCTGGTTGTCATCTTAGTTTTAGTGGCGAATTTCAAGTCGAAATTCAAAAGGTAGGCTTGCTACAAGCAAACGTATCTGCCATGTTGTTCCTACTGGAAAGCGAAATTAACAAATCCGTTGTTGCCATTTACTGCTCCTAACTGTAAGCCTAAGAGTCGTAACATTTAAACCTTCTGTCGTTGCCGAATCTCCCGCATTCCCAAAGACATTATTATATTTGTCTCGTTTCAGGTTGGAACTTGATTTTTTACCCAACTTGGCGTCACATAGGAGGAACCTGGGTATAAATTTGGGACCATTTGGTCGAGTATCTCGGGGACCACAGGATAACAAAATCTGTCGAAATAAAATATTTCAATAGTTTGCGACGAAGCCACATTTTTTTGGATTTGAAAAAGTCCTTAGACGCTTTCAGTCATGTGATAATATTAAATAAAAAAAAAATAAATACCTCCTCAAGCAGCTGCTTGCCACAGAGGTCTGACATTAGCCTGTCAGTTTATATGCCATAGTAGGAAATCTGAGAGGATGGCAGGACCTCAGCAGAAAAACGTCACACACATCCGTGCCTAATCCGGGGTTTTTAGAAAAGTTAAAAAACCTGTGGTGTTAGGCGAAACTTTTGTTGCGTTAAGATTTATTTAATGAACAGGAAACAAAAAGAGAAAATTAGAAAATATATTAGTTATTAAACGAACATACAAGATAGTGTACCACAAGGTTTCGTTTTGGGACATTCAGTTTTCTTGTTTTATTTAATGACTTTTGTACATTACTTTGAATGGTAGATTAATTTCATTTGCAGATGATGTTGCAATTATTTATTCGGATGAAGAACAATGAATTTTGGAGGATATATATAGAGAGAGACTGGACAAAATAGGAATGTAGTTAAAAATCAACAAACTGCTTTTAAGAGTAAACGATAATTTTTATCTTGGTCTTACTCTTTAAAAGGACATATTTAGCATTGTGACATGAATTCTAAATCTTCTAGCCAGACAGCTCTCAGCAGGGTGCTCCAAGGAGGAGAAAAATATTACCAGGGCTCCACCTCCTCAGCTCAAGTCTTCCGCCCCCAAAGAGAAGATAAACACCAGCCTATACACCAAAGCAATTGATGTCTTCCACACTGCGGACGATGGGACGGATGATTCCATGAAGGCCGTAGCAGTTTGTGTGGTATTCATGTGCTCTGGGAAGAAGAGACAAGACATTGTCTTAAGAGGTCTCATCACCCTTCTTGGCCTTCTCTTTGGACGTGCATATGGTATTAACCCGCTGGAGACAAGCCTCAAGAACTATGGATACCAGATCATCATCCATAGCATAGCCGGGATGGAGGACATAGCACATTTCACCTCCTCAAATGGTGAAATGAGAGAGTGGTTGGTAGATCTGACAGGCCAGCAGCTAGCAGGCCTTATTGATGTCACTACATCGCCTGAGTGTTCACCCCTGAGCATACCTGGGCGACCGATATCACCCTCCATGATATCGCAACTTACACAGGGGTAATGACCTGTTTGATTGCCAAGCAGTTGACAGAGAATAACGCTGTCAATTACCTCAATGCGCGCTTCAGGGCAATAAGAGCAGCCGTCGGTGGGGCATCAGCAGAAGCGATCCTCACCTCTACATTTACACCAACAGTAGAGACAGCGGATCCTCTCTATGTTGCCACTTCCAGTCAGTACGAAACATTGAGAGAATCTTTCAGGGATTAATCCATCTGGAAGGTGTGGAGGGTATATGGAGCAACATGGCAACCAGTGTCCTGCAACTGATGAGGGGAGCAGAGATGTCTCATCTCTCCCTGATAACCGAGTATGTTGTCCTTTCCCATCCATACATCCTAACACTTCCTCATATCCAGGGTCCAGTACGATTATTAGCAGAAACTTACAATCAGATGCAAGATAAAGAATCCGATCGCGCCATGTGGCCATTTTTCAAATTACTCCACCCACGAAACGAATGTGCTTTCCTAAATAGGAATAATTTCAGACATCTGACAGCAATTGCTGTGGGGTTGGGTAGATTGTCCTCTCCCTCCCTGAATAGATATGCTGGGGATCAATTTGCATCACCACAAATTGTAGAAATGGTAGAGAGAGTTGTTCGTGTGGTCAAATTGTACAGTGCAATTCCAGAAGATGACTCAAGAAAACTGACCGAAATACAGGGGCTCTCAACTCCTTGAAAACAGAGAAACTCTCGATAACAGAGAGAGTCTACAAGCCCTTTCAGCAGGAGTCCCTAACATCACAGAGAACCCAAATGAGGTTCAAAGGCTTTGTCAAAGACCTCAGCAAGGAATAATTGGGGGAATCCCTATCCTGCCCCGAACTAGCTCCACAATTGGGCCCAATAGTTGTATTAATAAATTCAAAGAAGACGAAATATATTTATATTAGACCAAGAGCAAACCAGGTTGCTATTTTTGTTCATGATAAGGTAATTTTCCACTCTGAATTTTGTGTAAGAGAAAATTGCAAATGCGACAACATTGAAGGGGTTGAAAGCTACAAATATTTGCACGTATTTAAGAATAAAAAGATGTCCCTCAAAATATATATATAACTGATGTTGTAAAAAATTAACCACATTATACCTAACATTTATTTGCATTCTGAAGTTTATAAATATATCTTTATTAAAATTATTTGCTTTCTTGGATTAAATTATATTACTCTGTGGTCTTCTATAATAGGGTGGAGTATAACTACAATCAAACTATTATAGCATTTGCAGAACCGTATAATTAGATGTATGATGAAACTCAGAAAATTTGAGAGGTGGCAGATGTATACAGTGAATTAGGTATTTTGCATATAAGAAGATTATATGTTTTAGGTGCTGAAATTTATAAGGCAGACTTTTAATGTACAAACCTTTCGAAGTTTTTAAAAATATACCCGACTGTCAAAAAATATTTTTATACTTGATTTAAAAATGCACAAAACTATCGGTGAAAAATATTATTTTATTTCGGGGCGTAAGGTTTTTACTGATTCACCAGAATGTATGCAAACATAAAAAAATGAAAACATTTTCCTGAAAGAAATAAGAAAAGGGATTTTACGTATGAAAAATATTGAGATTCTGTTTAAAAATAGGAATAAAATATGATATAAAATATAATTTGAAAATAAAAACGCCAAGTAGCTGTTGCAGTATTAAATAAAGGATCTTGATCTTTGATGCACCAAAGTCATATTCTCTTTTTTTTTATTTCTATCTTGTACAGTCGCTCAAAAAAGTATCCGAACGCTATGGTTGCATACAAAATTCAGAAAAAAATCTGGCAACCATTTTTTTTAGAAATTAATGATCTGGCAACCTTCGTGTACGGTACACGAAGGTTGCCAGATCATTAATTTCTAAAAAAATCGTTGCCAGTTGTTTTTTCTGAACTTTGTATACAACCATAGCGTTCGGATACTTTTTTGACCGACTGTACTCAGTGTAGGATTTCATTTATTGTTAACGATAGTTTTCGAAATTTTAAATTCGCTGTATCGAGGAAGGAAGCCTGCTACTTTTTCATTAAAACTTAAACTATTAATTTTCTTCCACACGCGAATTTTTTTACTGTCGTGTAAGATTCAACATTTTTTCTCAGACTTCTACTGAAAATGCATGTAAAAATTAAAAATGTTAATGAAATTAAGATTAACTAAGATATATATATATATACAGGGTGATTCAGAATTCATCATCAATATTTGGTGGGGAGGTAGGTAATAAGAAACGAAGGAGATTTCACATAGGAAAGCATGGGCGCATATGCCATGTAGTAGGGCAAAATGACCCCAGTTCAATGATGGAAAGAACACATAAGAAGGAAGTGGTAAGGAAAAAACATTTATTATCTTACATGTAACATTTCTTTGCATTGGTTGTACAGACTTACAAGAGGTGCTCGAACTGCCGACCATGTGCTAGAATGCATGACTCACAACGGCATTGCATGGACAGCCGGACCCTGTGGAAGATGCCTGGCATTTCCCGGATGTTTGAGGCAGCAACTGATATGCGTGCTACAAGATCCATAGCACTATCAACAGGGGTCTCGTACACCATGATTTTCATAGCACCCCATACAAAGAAATCGATTGGAGATAAATCCGGTGAACGTGGTGGCCAAGAAACCGGTCCATCGCGGCCAATCCATTGACCACCAAACTGTCTGCGTAGGTATGCACGCAGAGCATTTGCGAAATGTGCAGGAGCGCCGTCATGCTGGAACCACATTCGCCGGAGACTACCATCAGGAACCTCGTTCAGTAGATCCGGTAACACAGTCTGAAGAAATGTTAGGTACTTGGCACCGTCCAAACGGGATGGTAGTAAATACGGGCCCAACAAACAGTCACCGACAATCCCAGTCCACACATTGACAGCAAAACGTTGTTGCGCAGCTTCAGGTCTTGTACCGTGTGGGTTCTGATGAGCCCACACATGCCAATTGTGTGTGTTGAAGACACCCTCTCGAGTGAACAACGCCTCATCGGTGAAAAGAACATACGTTGGGAAATTGGGATCAACGGCTGTTCTCTGCATGAACCACTGACAAAAAATTACACGCTTGGGATGGTCGTCTGCTGCCAATAATTGCACTCTTTGCAGATGAAACGGATGTAACCCTTCATCGTGTAATATCCGCCACGCTGTTGCTTGCGAAATTCCAAACTGCCTAGCCATACCTCGTGTGCTAGCACCAGGTTGTTCCTCGATTTCCTGTAGGACAGCTTCCTCTACTGCTACTGTCCGTGCCGATCTGCGCCTCCCTCGATTAACATTACTAGCAGCAAACGATCCTGTTTCACGCAGTTGGCGATGAATACGTGAAAACACTTGATGCTGTGGCACACGGCGGTTTGGGAAGCGCGCTGCATACAATTGCCTGGCTCGAAGACATCTTTCCCCTGCCGCACCGTAAGTTACATGCATATCTGCACATTCATTCCACGTATACCGGTTCATGTTACTTCTGCAAATTCACCTTGTCGAATGACAACTGACTGCATGCGTCAAACAGCTGTGCTTCTATATGAGAGGTGTGTACACACAGCGCCCTCTACACCACCATGCGTTCGTCTGCCCCCATACTTTCCTATGTGAAATCTCTTTCTTTTCTTATTCCCTTCCTCCCCATTAAATATTGATGATGAATTCTGAATCACCCTGTATGTGTACATCAATATAGATATATATTGGTACGTATAAATTACTTGAAATGCGATTTTTAAAAAGCTAGTTAAAAATACCTATATAAAAGATATAATGCTTAAACATTTTGTGTCAAGGATATATAACATTGTACATATATATTTCGTTGTAATTCAAATTGTAAGATAAAAAAGAAAATGGTTAAATGTAATGTTAATATAGAATCTGAGAATAAAATCAATCTGTCTATCCAGCTATTTATTATTTGGTTATATCATAACAAATCCCCTGATTATGATTTTCTTAAAATCTATCTTAAGGTTTTTGTATTATTCAACTCTTGTGTTTTCTTTGAGCGCCTGTTTATTTTGACCTCCTGTGTATATTCAGTGAATAGCATCTGATTAATCTTCAGAATCAGCCTCCAGAACTAAATAAAGTTCCCGAAATGCGACGTTTTCACTTGATTTTCTGAAATGGTTTTACGTAAATCTGTTCCAAGCAGTGTTTCTCAACCGCCTGGTCCAAGGCTCTCGCAAGGGCCGAGAATTTATTTTGAAAATTTAACAGTGCATAAAATATCAACAAAAGACACATTTATTCAAAACCGAAACCCGTACTACATATGTACTCCTTGAAAACTTAATCATTCTCCGAGATGTTTTAGTATCGTTTCAGTAATCCAAAATAGCATTTCGATCGGTGAATACAGGATCGTATGGATATACCTTTCCACCACCGGTGATCTAAATATCATTGTGTGATCCCTGCAACAGGAAAAGACTTACTTCACATATTACTACATGAAGTGATTAACATCCCTACTATCCTGTATTCACCGATCGAAATGCTATTTTGACTTATTAACGCAAGCCTAAAACAGCTCGGATAGTGATCAAATTTATAATTTAACTCAGCTGTGTTAAATCTGTTGTATGCTCCATTTATTGAGTGATGACAGCAGTGTTTCAGTAGTGCTTCAGTAGAAGCAGTGAAGCGACAGCAGTGCTTCAGTAGCGTAAAATATTAGCCAACAATTGGCTGGTTACCACTGTACACCTAATTCCTCCGCAACCGGACCGGATCTGAGCTGCAAGGGGGCTGTTTCCCGCCTTTCATAGTGCTAATAAGCGTTAATGGAAGCAAAAATGATAAAATTTGTGCATATTACACGTATTTTTCAAGACCTCCAAAACCGAGAGGAATACGTAATACTGTAAAATCCAGTTAAATGGAAATCCAGTCGCTTGACCCCGTATACTGGATTTCCGGCTTGATTTCGTCACTTGCTCTATTATTTTTCTTTGATCTGGGCCTCTTCCACAATAAAATAATTCTTAAAATAAAATCATCCCGCGATCAAATAGGTGTATGTATTTAAGCAATAATGTGTAAATAAGTTAAGAATTCCATTATTTTGAACCTAAACTGGAAATCTGGAAAGTAATCATTGTAAAAAAGAAAATAATTTTACATATGTTTGTTGTTAGTAATTACTGCCGGACCACGGAATAATATACTGAGAATTTTTCGGGCCAGGATATAAGATACGAAGAATTTGCCAAGCCACCAGTAATGTTGATAAACACTGTTTTAGATCTTCTCAAGAAATTTTAATTTCAGATATGAAGCAAGTTATCCTTTCTATTTGCAACACATAGCACAAAGAAGAATCCTAGACGCTACTCCTAGTTTCAAGAAGCCTACAAATACAAGGACAGGCCCTACTCATTCGGAGTCAATACTGATCACTGCCTCAGTTAAAGTTTGCACTGGTGGAATGCCAGTTAAGTTATTACGTTTAACTACTTTAATTCATTAAAATAATCTTTAACATATGAATGAATGTGAATGAATGACTGAATACTTTAGAAGTGACTACCAAAGTAACCCAAAGCATCCAGCCTTTGATAATGTTGGCTCCGGAATCCGAAATTTAAACCTAAGATGAAACGAATCTGAACACAAGAGTGAGATGCACTCTCGTGTTTCTCTAAAACAGGTGTTTCCAAACTTGGGGTCGTAAAGACATTCAAAAGGGGTCCCGAAAATATTCCAAGGGGGGCAGGAGAATTAAATTTTTGTTTGTTTTTAATTTTATCTCATTTAAAAAAATGAAGATTTGTCGTTTGTCTGTCTGCCGTCCTGTGGATATTCAACTTCTTTGTTTTTAGAGAAATATTTATAATTATTTTTGGATTCAATAGGAAATGGTGAAATACTACCACTCGCTCTTTCCAAATATCCTAAAAACTATAATTTCTCCCTCTAAAAGAAAAAAAAATGAAAATTTGTAAAAATTTAAACGAATATTAGAAACGATGTATTTAAGCCAAAATTTCCAAATTTTGATGGTGGAATATGATGGATGTGAAGTTTCTATTAGAAACAATGTGTTGACCCCTTAATCCAATTGTGTGTGGGGAAGGGGGAAATGCAACTTTGTTTTAAAAGATAACTGGAAAACTACATTTTTTACTTGAATTGGTACTGATGAAATATTATAATTCGCATTTTTTAAATCCTTAAATAGTTTTAATATACATCGTTAGAGGTCACTAAATATTGAAAAGGAGAACAGTTTAAAGAATGTTGCAAGTGATCTGTATATGGCAGAAATCTGAAATTTCTGTGGTAGAGTTCGAAAGATATTCCACCTACAGCAACAATCTGTGCCCTTTTCTGAGAAGTGTGGGGGGCGGGGGGGGGTCGTAATCTGTAGTTCCCAGGTTCGAGTCCCAGCTGGGTCAGCGTTGAGATTTATCTCCGCAAAAATTCCCCTCCCTGCCCACGGTCAGTAGGGGATACCGATGGGCTTGGAAAGGCAGCCGTCCGTCGGATGGGACGTTAAGCCGTGGCCCGGTGTGGGGGAGAGCCATACCCTGTGCACGTTAAAGAACACGCTGGATGGCCTTGACGGGAGGCTACCATCTGTCTCCCAACAGCTGTTCCAGTGGGTCTCCTCCCCCAACCTTCTCTGAGCCTTCGGGGTCCATGTGACCTGGCCATTTAGCCCATGGTGTGCAAAAAAGTGCCGCTCAGAGGTAAAACAACCCAACACAACCCAACTGAGAAATGTGTGAGAAAAGCACCTTTCAATTTGAAGAAGAAAAATTCGTTTTATGTTGCGAACGTACTAATGAAATCTCAGAGCGCATCTTCGAATAATCCTATTACTTGAACTGTTTCAATTATCTGTTAGTTTGAATTAAAACTTTTAAGGAGTGAAACAAAAAGTAGATAAACTTCTTTCTCTTTGAAACCGAGACTACCATATGCGTCAGAATCGATATGCGATCTTTCAATTAATTATGAATTAAAATTGTAGATAAAAGGCCGATTGGCTGATGATAAATGAGAAATGGGGAGGCATGAGAGAATTTGAAATGGGGAGAACAAATGGCGTAATAGGGTGTCTAGGGTATCCATAGGTCCCAGTTTTTAGAGCTGTCTCGAAACAAATTTTCGGGACGTCTAAATGTAATTTTTTGTGACGACATACAATCGGCTGGGCTGTCAATTTACGTGAATTTAATAAAAGCAAATTTGGATTAACGCAGTCGTAGCATTTACGCTTTTTTTTAATTTAAGATTTTTTTATTTATTATTAGTATTATTTTAGGAATAATGCGGTTTTGCGTGTAATATTTATAAATAAATGTCAACTTACAGCATAACTATGCAGTTCGCACTCAACGCGCTAAGAGTGAAGGAATGATTGCCTCTCTCCCCTACTGCGAATTGTCCTACATGCATCCGTCATCTACCATAGATATGTCCTACCACAGAAATTTCAGATTTCTACCATATACAGATCACTTGCAACATTCTTCAAACTGTTATCCTTTTCAACATTTAGTGACCTCTAACGATGTAAATTAGAACTATTTAAGGATTTAAAAAATCATGAAGCCTATTGCGCTGTTTTCACAACAGTCTTAGTTAAATTTTCTGTGGGGTTACACGTCTGAGAAGAAATGTCCTTTTGGTTTAAGTTACAAAAAAGTGGACATTTGAATAAATTCACTAATCGAAATCTGTTCACCCAAGCAGAGATGTGATGCAAAAATATTTAGGAACTCCTGCTCTAAAGATCCAGAAGTTAGAGCCACTTTAAATCCTATATTATGAGACAAACCGCTAACATGGTTCTTGCTTATATTGGTTGTTAGTGTTGCTGCTAATGCAGAGTAATTGTAATTTAATTATCGCGAAGTTTAAAATCTTACAAGAAGCAATACAAGATGGATTCTGGAATAACAACAGTCGATTGGGAAAACAGGAATTGCTATTTGATCTTAATGAAAGAATAGTAAAGGATTTATTATAAGATTACAGAGGAAATGCAGTTCTATAACTCAGATGCATTATACGCACTTTTATAGTTTATATAATGCTATTACTTTTGATATTTATAGCTTTTTTTCTGAAACACCACATCAAACTGTAATCAGCCAGCACACTATGCTTCTAAATATGACTATTCTAAATATAACTATCCCTTCACTTATGCTTCTAAATATGACTACTAAACACTGACGTAAGGATAAAATGGCTGTATATAAATATATCAAAATGTATTCATTGAATTGGTTGAAAGTTTTATCACTATATTATTTCTTCTTGTTGTTTATTCCTCGAAAGATTTAAAGAATAACTTTAATTTTCTTTCTGCTAGGTGATAAGCCTCATACATGTAATTACTGCCACAAAAAATTTGCTTTAGCTTGCAATCTCAGAGCGCATCGTAAAACTCATGATGGTAAGTCTTCTTTAACTTTTATCATTTTTTAATATTTACCAATCCCTCGATTATTCAGGGCTTTTAAAGCTGTTTTTTTTTTAATTTAAAGCCACTATCTTTCGTGTTGTAGTCTGCTAATACTGGGTATAGAGGAAACATTGTCTTGAGCCCTGTGGAATCCAAATCCACGACCTCCTGATAACATGTGAGTTGCACTGACCGCTGATTATTATTCCCCCTGATGTTGCTAAGTCCCATATCCTAGTCTCAAGCAAATCTTATACCTGTAGATAAAGTGTCCGTTGATCTGAGCTGCTTCAGGCTCGTACACAACACCAGCAGCACACCAATGTGATCTAACTGACTTTTTTTACTTCTATCTGTGCATTGTGCATGTTGGTATATGTTAGTAACCTACAGTTATCTTACTTTGCATTCATTGCTATTATTAAGTATATTTGGGATCTATTATCATTATCATTTTTCCCCTTTATGCAGTGTTTATCAAGCTATATAACAGCGAAGATAGAGGCTTCAAATAAACCTAATGATCGCTGTGAATACAAAAGAAGAGAATAATTTTTGCTTATTTGATTAATTTCGCTGCATATTGAGTCGAAAAGAGTAAAAACAGTAACTAAAATGAGAAAATATGCTGGACGAAGAATTTGTAAATATGTTCCTTTGCATTCCTTGAAAACTCTAATATATCACAACCTCAAGTGAAATGCAATTTTCAGTGTATCTATAAGTAATTCTACGTCATACTTATTAATTTCTTTTTACCACTTTGCTCTGCGAAAAACGTGTGTTGGTGGATATTTTTAAATAGTAAAATACTTCCAAAACAATATTGAATATCCTCTTATTTCCCATGTGGACACGTGCTAAGAATACCGTCGTTTCTTATATTAATCCCATTTACAGAAACGAATTAACGATGAAGTTTGAGATAAACTGATAAAATTAGTTCCACTAATCTGTAGGATGTGAGAGTTAAATTATCAAAAGATTAAAAATTAATTTACATGCAACATAATGCGTATTCGAGAAGGTTTTGAACAAAATCACGTATTTTTAAGAGATTAATGGTTATTTCTTCCCTTAAAAGAGGAACAAAAACAATATACAAAATTATAGGCCGATTTCTTTATACTACTTATTTCCTAAGATCATTAAAAAAATTGTTACGAAAAGAATTGTTGGATTTTTAACACAGATTCTTTTCGATTAACCAATTTCACTTTAGAAAAAAAAATGGGAACAGAAAATTTTCTTCTAAATAAGACAGTGAAAATACATTAGATATTATATGATAATGTTGAAAAATGCTATATTTCTTTGGATATCAAAAAGGAAAACTTACTGATTCAATTCATCGTAGTTTGCTTCTGCGTAAACTAAGCTTTTATGGATTAGGGATATTTTTTTGGGTGAATAAATGACTACCTTACTGACAGAAATCAAATTCTTAAAATTCGAAATTTCTGTAATTCAGAAACGACTGTTAAATATGGAGTTCCTCAAGATTCTGTATGGGAATCAACAATGTTTTTAATTTTTATCAATGATCAGTTTGAAAGGAAAACATTTCAACGCTTTCAGAAAATATAGAGATACTCTCTTCTCCTATTAGCGAAGACGATTTGGCTGCTATAGTGTACCCGGAAATCGTGCATTTTTCTGCTTAGATACTATATTAGCTATGGTTATAACTGAATTTACAGGTTAACGGGTTTTTACCTCCATCCTTCAGTGTTCCCTATGAAATAAAAGGCAATGATCACTGCACTGAATAGAGAACACTGATATATGTATATTCCTCTTTACAGTTATACACTGCTAAAGTGGAAATTACAACATCAAGAACGAATGTAAGTAGAGATATATAAATTGCAGGATGCAATCGGCATTCGGAGATATACAAGTGATCAAAGTTCGCAGCGAATGGACATGTGACCCCCAGCCAACCCATGGATAAATATCGGGCGCCCACGAGCTCATATCATAGGACAACCGACAGTGAGGTTGAAGTGAATGCTGCTAAAATGTTCAGAACATGCCTTGGACATGCAGGAGGAACACTTATACGCAATTGATGTCTTCTGATAGAGGGTGAATCGTCGATATGAGATAGATCGGACTGAACCTTCGAGAAATTGCGGCACCAATGGGGCACAATGTGAGAACAGTTTAACAGTGCATCTCATGCAACATTATGGAGAACCAAATGACACAAAGGAGAGGTACGGAACCAGCACGCCGCAACACAGGACTTGAAGATCACATGCTCTGTAGGAGCATGTGATCCGTTCGTGACACTTTTACCACAGTGACTGTGCTAGAGAGTGATTTGTGGACCCCTATTGGTACTGTGCTCTCCACGCAAATCATTAGAAAATGTTTGCATGATGCAAGAATGAAAGCGAGATGTCCAGTCTGGCATCTGCCATTGCAGTGACATCAGCAGTTATGCCGTCTCCACTGCTGCTGAACGAGGTTACCTTGAATTACGGAATGGAGTTTGTTGTTCACCGATGAGTCCCGATTCTGTTTCGGCATGTCAGATGGTCATTTGTCCACATGGCGTCGGCATCGTCAACATGAGGAAGCCCATTCCATTAGCCATCATGCTGCTATCCACCATTTCATAAATTGAAAATCCATATAATGGTATTGGGTGGCATCACATATGGTGGCTGGACACATGTGCTCCATGTTTCAGGCAGGCTAATGGCGAGGCATTATATAGATGATATCATTAACCTGTGGCACAACATTTCCTATTCACCATACCTGGACTGATTTTGTAGAAAGACAACGCCGACCCACACATTGCACCTGAAATGATGGACAGTCTCCAAGGTGGTGACATTCTTCCTTGACTTGTCGCCCATTGAATATATATGGGACCTTATGGGTCACCACCTTCGCCAGCTCACTCCGGCGGCGAACCTAGTACAGTTGCGTGCCCAGTTGGATGCTGCTTAGAACGCCATACCTCAGGACACCATTAACCATCTGATTGATGGAATGCTAAGATGTCTATATAACCGCCCGAGGCGGGCCTATATATACTATGCACATGTACCCTCATAGCTTCCGTCCTGTTAGTTTCGGGCGAATGCATCACTTCCTTCATAATGTTGCGATTTCCACTTTGAGTAGTGTATATACAAGCTACGAGAATATGTCTGCGCAATGTGTCTAATGCTTTATAAATATTAGCTGCTGTTCTTTGATGACTTATTCATAGAGAGACTACTTGTGGTTAACGAGCTTGACTTCTGATCAAAGCGACCTGGGTTCGAGCCCCACTGAGGCGTTGTTATTCGTGTTACCTTTCTGCTGAGATCTCGCCTCCCGCACCATCATTCCTATGACGTATTAAACTGACAGGCTCCTGTCAGAAGAATATATTCGTATATGACCATTTTTTCCTTATGTCAGTGACTTAATAGTCATATTTCGAAACATAAATGAAGCTGTACTGGCTGATTTTATTTTGATTCAACTTCCATAAAAAAATAAATTGAAAAATTTCAACAACAGTAAAGTGCATCTGAGCTACAGAACTACGTATCATCTGTAGCCTTAAAAAAATCCTTTTTAATTTGTTCATTACGATCAAATAGCTATTCCCGTTTTCCTAATTGATTAATGTTTTCCTGAATCCATCTTGTATTGCTGATTGTAAGAAATTAGACTTTGAAATAATATTTATATCCTGGAATGAAAATTCCATTTATATAGTGGGATGTATATTTTGACCCTTTTTCTTACCCTATTAAATGTCTTTGTTCTATCTCAAAAAAGAACGTTTTCCTATAGGATTGGAGAGGAAAGAAAGCAAGTTCATCTGATGGACTAAATGAAGTACATGCCTCCTCTCAGTTCAACTGCTAAAGCTATTCCGCTGCTTCCCGCCTTTTGCTCGTCTCCCTTACCCGAGGGGTTGGGGATAGGCTTCGAAAGGAATCGGGATTGTCATAAAGTCGCCTCATTAACTTTCAGCTGACGACTAACATCTGTCCTGTCCAAATGACCACCATGTCATTTTGCTCGGACAGCTAGTCCACATTTGACAGTTTAGCAAGCGATTCACATTTACGACAATACTAGAAACCGGTGCCGCATCTAACGTCATCGCTTTTCCTCTTTTGGAATGCCAATAAGGGTAATGGAGGCAAAAATTATTAAACTTATATATATATATCATGCATTTTTCTGGAAAACGTTTAAAGACCTGTGAAACTGAGGAATAAATGTTATACTGTAACGAAAATATAGTGTTGTGCCCATTACATTTATTTCTAGTACACGCCCTGCTGGAAACATGAATATAATATATAAATACACTTTAGAAAAAAGAAAACAAACGAATTTTATGGACACAACTATAAAAGTGAACTCTAATTTATTGAAGTGGTTCTTATTTATTGAATTGGTGGGGTTTAACAAAGTGGTTTCGTAATAATATTTTTTTAAGTACATAAGTTTACTATTTCACGTTATGTAAACAAATATGAAATGTATGGTTTCTTCCCAAAGTACTTAAAAACAAATTAATTCTTTGTTAAACAAGGTAAAAGGAAATTTTACATTTGGATAACTTTAATTATAAATTGCCGTTCCGTGACCGAGTGGTTAGCGCGCTATGCTACTGATCTAAGGGACCTGGGTTTGAGCACCAAGCATGTATGGGACCTGGGTTTGAGGTAAGACATAGATGAGTCGTTTTTCTGCTGTGGCCCTGCCATCCTCTCAGACCTTCTACTATGTCAAATAAACTGACAGGCTCCTGTTAGACCTCTGTGGCAAGCAGCTGCTTGAGATGGTATTTTTTTAATTATGAATTCTACCATTTGCAAACGAAACTGTACCAAACATTTTTCTTCATTACTTTTTCTTTTCAATATCCTTTCCATGATAATGCATATGTGAAATATTGCACTCAAGTAAAACTCCTTTTTGGGGGGTTTATAGAACTATCTCATACCTTTGGCTTGGTCCTTGCAATATTTAAAGAATATTAAGACTATTTTTTTTACATTGTCTTTGTGCTGTTTCTGTGTTTCTCTTTTCCTTTTTTTTTGTTAAAAATTGTGCTTACTAGATTTAACTCCAATAATAACAATTTTTCAGTCTCCATAATAAATTCATTTGCAATTTTTAAATCTTTCATATAATTTGGAATCAAGTTAGACAATTTTGAGAACATATAAATGTAATGACTGGTAATAATATTCTTTTTTTTTCCAAAAAAATTCTTCCAATAATAAGTTTTCAGATAATCTAATATTAACTGCCCTGGGTTCGAGCCCCACTGACAGGTAAACAATGTTTATTTTCAATCCAAAATTTCTTTGTGTTTCAGTGCATTAAAATATATATTTTTCTTAGTTGAAAGATACCTAATAAAGCATGAACGTAGAAAAAAACTAAATATATGTATTGCACATTAAAAACTTCCCTATTCCGTAGCAAACATTATACATTATTTCGTAATTGTCAGTGCCTCTGGATTAACTCCCCTTGTCAGGGACGTACCCAGTAGATAGGACCATCAGGTCCCGGCCCCTCCTCCCTAAAAATACGGTCGTCTTATGAGAAATCTGAAATTTCTCTACCTGCTTTGAAATCCAAAACAGTTGTTTTCGTATAATTTTATTTTAGCCACATAGTATGTCCGACAATAATAATATATCTAAGAAACAACTATAAAATTTTACCCCACATATAATAACATTTTAATCTTTGCTGCCCGGTGGGAGTTTTCAGTAAATGAGAAACTCTACTCAAGTCACTCTCAGACAGTCCCCTCCTGTCCACAAAACTAAACTCTCGGACCCTCCAGAACTGCAGTCTTGAACCCTACCTCCCCCTCCCATCTCCCTCCGAAATTAAATCTTGGGTACATACTTGCCTCTTTATCTTCCATAATTGATGCTCAAAGTTAAAAAACACTTAGAGGTTACTTTTGAATGAAATCAAAAGTACCTATGCAGTACTATGCAGATTTAATAACCTTAAGGAAACTATATAATTGTTGGATAAGGTCGTACTTTATTTATGGAAAAACCTCATGGTGTGGTACTTACTATAGTATCATGAAACCTTTAGTGTGGTAACCGCCTACTGGCCAAACAAATGTTACACAGTCATCACTCGATTTACTCGAATTTGATTAACACGTTTTCAAAATAACTTTCGGTCAGCATAATTAAACTTTTTTTTTTGGAATAACACAGTTTGAACTCAGAAATTTTTAAAGAAAAAAAAGTCTCTTGAACGTTGTTTCTGTCAATTTATAATCAAAACCGCAAATCTACTAGCTTACCTGCAACTTATGAAAGAACAAACGACCGTGCTATTCCGGAACTCGAACCCGGATTCCATCAATTTTAATATCACCGAAAACCAACGCGATGACTGTGCACCGCCGAGGCAGACAGACGGCGAGAGTTAATCTTAAGATCGCCAACGAGTCGACTTTAAGAACTACCCGCTTTTCCCGGGAAGAGTGACTGACTGATATCGGTGATTGATATTTTTTTTTTCTCACCAGTAATTTTAAAACTAAAGATTATTACGAAAACTGCTTTTGTTTTCGCTAACGACACTCATATTAACACAAAACTAATTAATGATGAGGAAAAACTATCGAATCACGTAAATACACGTTCGTTTTTATTGCACCCGCACTTTGATTGCTTTCTGACAAAGTATTAATCTTTCTTTGCTCGCTGAAGCACGTTATAAAGAGAAGACAGATGGCCTCGAGCACAGACTATCAGATCTCATCCTATGAACGTGACGTGACACCAGTGCAAGTTACGCGGTGATAGAAGTCTCGACAGTTAAGCAAAAATAAGAACCATTTCCTAGAAGTGTGACCTTTTTCTTAATTGCTGTTGTGATATTTTTGTTTCAGGAAGAGCAAATTCCATAAATAAAATCGTTGTTTATAATTACAATCCAAGAATTTTTTTGTATTGTTCTTTATTTTTGTGCTCGAAGATTAAAAAAATGTTTTTTATTCTTATTTTTTCGCTAAACAAATAATATTTTTCAGGTCAGTCGCTATTTAATTAAATTTATAGTTACTAGCAGGTCGGATTTGCAGAAAAATAAGGGAGGTGGTAGAAAACAAGTGGTCCGAGAGAAAAGGGAGGTGGGAGAGACCGATCAGGATTGAATCCGAATACCGTTCTGTTATAAATATTTTTTCTCAGTTTCAGTGGTCTTTAACAAATTTAAAAAATACGGGAAATATATATATATATTTAAATATTAATTTCTTCTTCGTTCCGGTTACTATCATTCTTAAGAGAGGACTTGTCCCTTGTCTCTCATATCCACCCATATCCGACCCTTGCTTTTAATGTTTGTTACATTGTTTTATCTCTTCAGAAAAATTGCTTGTTAAAGAGTTTTATTTTCGCTATAAATCTAAGGACATAATTTCTTAATAATGTAGACATATATCATGTGTGGCAAAAAAGAAATGATATTATGCCGGTAAAATCATTTTTTATTGAAAAACTACAGAAATCAAAACCCGTTGCACAAACCTAATTCTTCCATTCTCGTCTTCCATGCTTCGAATAATTTTTGGAAGTCCTCTTCGGGAATACTTTTTAGGTGTTCTGTCGTACGCCTTTTTCTGTATCATTCATCGTCAAAATGAATCTGGTGAATAGGGTGGATGTTCCTCGTTGTGATTTGGTTTTGGTCCAAAAAATTGCTTCACTGATAATGCTGAATGGGAAGTAGAGGTGTCGTGATAAATACTCTGCGTTCGATCACACATTTTCCGACAAGACAGATAATAACACGCGTCTTACATAAACAGGGATGACACAGGTACCATTCACCCGATTCAATCACGTGCGACGTTGTTAGAGCAAGAAAAAAACAACAACGTAAACAGGTATTGAATCTGTTTTATTATTATTGAGGGGGAATTGCGCAAGCTATACGTGCATTTCCGTTTCCTTTTCTGCCGCATATCGTGTTGATAAAGTCGTGCATTAATTATTTGGGTGTAAATATCTCTGACCAGTTTTGAAGGTGGAGCATCCAAAGATAAAATAAATGATTCTAATAACTCATTAAATCAGAGATATTTACTTGAAACCGACTGGATTACGTAATGATATTCCGCACCAATAGATTTAAAGAACTTTAACTATTGTTAAAAGCGCTCCTTATTGTAAGCTACTGTACGTATTCGCATTTAACTGTTTACATAGATACTGTGTAAACAATTGCAGTAAAACAACAGAGATATGCAATGTTTTCTCTCTGACTGGTTTTAAGATTACTAAATTATATATCATGTCTTCGTTATAAGATGTTTTGCCCAAGTTATGTTTCGCCGTGGCCAAACCCAGATCTTTCTCTTCAGTAGAGCAAGAAGCTTTTCGTGAACCGAAGAATACATTGAAAACATCCATATTTTCACCATTACAAAGTTTCTCCAGGATGTTTCCATTATTACGGCAGAGTGCCGCTGGATGGCACAAAGTTATATCGACTGGCATGCGCAATACATAAAAAAATTAAATCAGCTCTGGTAAATGCAGAATGCTTAGTTTCAAAGAAAAATGGTTTTTGATTTCTTGTAACTTTAGCTCTTTCTAACGGTTTAAATTCCAACTAGTGGAAGATTCAGAATTTCCGAATCGTTATATTTTATTAGTATCCAACACAATAAGTTTTTATTTATCTCTTAAAACTAAAGAGTTGAGTTCTCCCCTTCTGATGGCGGGGGGGGGGGGAGGCAAAGTAGCATTTTACAGCTGTCAGTGTAAACCTTTTGGACACCACACTCTACATTCAAAATGTATAGTTTTTAGCATAAATAAATTGTTTACAATACCCTTTGAAATTTTGCCGTTTTCGGAGTTTAGGGCCTTCTAACGGTGGAAGTTCAAACTGTTGTAAGATTCTGAAAATGCGAATCGTAATATCCTATTATTATCTATCCAATTAAAAAAAATGACATATATATATATTGAAACAAAATGTAATATCTTAGATGGACAGACTGGCAGACTGCAAACTAAAAACAAAAGAAAAAAATTCGAAATTAACCCGCAAATTACTAAAAAATTGACAAAATAAATAATCATTTATTTTGAAGCTATATAAAATTATTACAAAGATTATTCATTTATTTTTTTAATACTGTACTTTTTTTCCGAACACTTAAAGGATAAAGTGATACAGTATAACTTAATAAACAAAATGTTTTAGAAGTCCAACTTTAATACTCTCAAAATAAAATGTGGACAAGTCGGAACGTAAAGCTGAAATACGAATATAAGGACTTAAATCAGAAACAAAAATTATATATGCTGAAATTAATGATATAAAGCGTTTGTATTAGAATAAGCTACAAATATCCAGATTCAAGAATATCAAACCTTTTGTTTTTTCTTCACTCTGCGAGTGTACAGTTTTGGGTCATATTTTTTTTTTTCAATTTTATGTTATCGTTAGTTCCAAAACGTGTTTAAAGCGATGGTAAAGTTTCGCTTTTCCCAATGACAGACTCATCCTCACCCCCCCCCTCACCCAATCCCCGCACATACACACACTAGTTACGCCACTCCTCCTAGCTCTACTTGAATGCATTTACGCTTATCTAATGCTTGAAACATATGTAAGTCTCAGTACAATATATCCCTATTCTTGCAAATCTTCGGTGCATGTAGTGTTGACACAGCTGCTAAGTCAAGAACTCAAACCACTATACAACCTTGGAAACCAATATTTAAATTGTGGAAACGTTGGTGTATGTAGATGTTGAATCAACAATTGAATAGCACTTGAAACGCAAATTGCTGTGTCATTTCCCAAACTCGCCCTTTATACGGAGTGTGGTAATGTATTGTTCCTACAAACAAACCAGGACATAAAACAAAATGTTTGTTCATTTGTATTATATTCTTGATAAACATAATGATCGAGGCGGAAAAATATATAAGCTAAAAAATTCCTATCTTCCTTTATTGCGCTTTAAGAAATGGAAAAATACACCTAATGCATATCGATTGCAATCAGTCACTAAATTCGTATTCACTTCAAAGGAAGATAGGACACCTGCAATCTTGTTGAGAGGTAAATCGGCTCCTAAAGGAATTCAGTGATTTATTTACACGATCGATATATTTTGGGTATGAAAATATCTGATTTGGATTAAGCTGACGGTTTTGCTCTTTTGACAAATGACGTTGACGAGATGAAATGTTTTATCCAAGCTGTTAATTAGACTGCAAACATGATGTTTGGTGCTCAACAGAGAGAAAGCTAACATAACGAAAATTAGCCAGGTGGATTGCTTCAGCGTAGGCCGGCAATCAATTTGATAGAAAGGATTATGAAAGCTTGTTCCTCGTCGTTATAAATAGGGAATGAGCTCCGAAATTTAGAATTGCATGGTAAATCCCCATAGCACAACCATCATAAAGTTTTCTTAAGCAAGTGTGAATTACCTCCGCCTTAGCTCAAATGTTAGAACAATAGCGGTAATTAGGAGATCTCGAGTTTGAGAGGCGGATGGAGTTTTTTTCACACTTATCTAATTACTATTGTTTAAGATTCAGGCCAGATCTAGAGGGGGTGGCCATGGCCCCTTTTTCAGAATGCAAGTAAGGGTAAAAGAAGCAAAAATTGTTAAACTTATTTATATTTGATGCAGTTTTCAAGATTTCTTTTTTAAACCCGTGAAAAGGTGGGGTAAATATTATACTGCATTGGAAATCAAGTGTCTTGGTCCCTCTTTTTACATTTTTTTGGGCTCGATTGTGTTTCTTGTCCCCCCCCCCGCTCAATTTTTTTCCTACATCCGGGCCTGTTTTAGACTATTATATACTCTACTAACTTCCACCTAAAATATATAGACGAATATAAATCGTAGAAATTGATCGCGAGTTAAGAAAATACGATGCAATAGCAGCTAATACATTTTATTTTTAAGAAGAAAAATAACATTCAGTACTTTTTTAACCGATATCATTCTGCACAATTTCCTTTTGTTATTTGATATCTAACTCGTTATGATCGACCTTCAGATTGAGGAGATACGGTGGTAAAACTGTTTCGACAAATCAATAAACAACTGACATACAAATAAGACATTGGAAACCCGGATTAAAACAATGGGTCTGTTTTTTGTGCGGTACTGGAGTCATCATTTAATTGATCAGAGACGTTGAACAGACGTTGTATTTTTTGACAGAGTCGTTTGTTTTTTGTCTTTTTGGAAATCCATACCTGTAGGAAAGTCTGCTGTACGATATTGTCTGTTCAAGATAATATTGTATAGTAGACTCTCCAAATATTTAGTAGGCTTCGAAGTCATATTTCTCTCCAAATATTTAATACCCCACAGGAAAATGCAATAGGTGAACAGTTCGTTTTTTAAATAATTCATAACTGGGTCCAAGTATGGCTGTTTTTAGATGCTCTTGAATACTTTTCTCATTTATAGTTGTGATAAATTAAGTAAACTTACACTAAATTCACTTTCCTAAGAAATAAAATCCCTAACTCTAACCAAAAACTAATCTTGTTTGGATAACCACTCGACTTTTCGATCCCTGGATAGTTACGGATATTTGTTTTCTATATTTATGCTGAGATCTTTCCTTCCTCCCAGATCTTCTCTATGGCGTATTATCTCCTATCAGAGCTTTGCAGTAAACAGCTGCTTAAGGGATATTTTATTCTCATAATGGAATTTTCTTATAAGCTATATTTGAAATTATACATTGGGCAATTGCGCCGAAACTTAATTTTCCAGTGTTTAATTTTGAGGAAATTTTGAATTCATGGTCCTAGGTGCAGGAGAGTCATATCGTGTTAAAGCCACAATGAATGGCCTTGGCAGCAGACTTTTTTCTGTTTCCCAACAGTTTCCAATGCATTCTTTACCCATCTATGAGCATTAGGGATCCCTTTGGCCTGGCCATCATATGAAACAAAAAATGCTGCTAAGAAGCGAAACAACCATATCCAGATCACTGTGAATGGATTTCTTCTGTGACAGGCTGAAGTGAGCGCATTGTACAGTCGCTCAAAAAACATCCGAACGCTATGGTTGATTACAGAATTCAGAAAAAATATCTGGCAACGATTTTTTGTACACGAAGGTTGCCAGATCACTAATTTCTAAAAAAATCGTTGCCAGATATTTTTTATGAATTCTGTAATCAACCATAGCGTTCGGATACTTTTTTGAGCGACTGTACTAGCTTAGTTATTGACAAAGTTTTATTATCACGAGTTATTGACAGAGTTTTATCTCTGTTTCGACTGATTTCGATTCCCTTTAGTTCTACAAATACTCCATCGAATGGTCTGTTTCTTACTTATTTTCCGCCTGTGTCATCCCTTGTTGAGTTAAAAAATCGAGTCCTTACCTGTAATGGGATGAGATTAATGCATTTCGGAATATGGGAGATCGGGCAACAGTAGGTGGAGCTGGCTGGCATCGCCACTGCTTTCTCTGCAAAAAATTATGAATGAAGACGTTATGAATAGAGAATGTAGAAGAAATTCCTTTTGTGCCAAACGTTTGGGAGACTGTAACTAGTATTTATTTAAAATCTGGAGTATATCATTGTACAGCCATGTTTATGTGTATGTATACATATTATATCTAATATACACTGAAAGGACAATTTTAATATACACACCCACTTAATAACATGTGGGCCCACCTTCAACCTTCACAAGAGCAGAAACACGTCGTGGTATGGACTCTACAGGTATTGAAAACGTTTGGTGGTATTGCGGCACTTGATTCCAGGACAGCCATTCGTAAAGCGCCATCCACTTTGTCCCACAGATGCTCAATCGGATTCAAATCCGGAGAGTGAGAGCGCTATTCGAGAGTTGTGAACTCTCTAGAATGCTCCTCCGACTAGTCCTTTTGCAAACGGGAGCGATGAGACAGGGCATTTTCATGAAAGATACCATCCTGCTGTGGGAAACGGATAACCATGTGTGAATGTAGGCGGTCGATGAGTATTTCATCATAGCCTTGTGTGGTTATATTGGTCTCAATAGGTACAAGGGGAACAAAAGTGGCTCATGTAACATACTGCAGAACATTACACCACCTCCACCAGCCTGCAACACCCCTACTTGACAATGGGGTCCATAACCTATTTTGGTCTACATCATACACACAACTTCCTGTCATTGAAGATAGAACTTCGATTCGTCACACCAAGCTACCCATTACCAGTTTTCCACGATCCATTGGCTATGCTCCTTCACCTACTGTAACCTCATAGACCAATGACCTGCTGTTAACTAGGGAACTCAATATGAGTGTCAGTTGCCATAGTCCAGTAATGCCGCGCACATCGAATGGTCTTTGTATAAATCTTCGTAGCTACCCCTTCATTGAATGACGACGTTATCATCTGCACTGTGGAAGAATAGTACCGCTCAGATGTAAAACAGTCCAACCCAACCCTCTGTGATGATGTACAGAACTGGCCTTGCATAGGAACTAAAGTGCGACCATGACTTGTCGTGGTGCATTCGAATAGTACCATTCAGGGAGATGGTCGGTTGCATAGGAATATGATTCTTTATGTACATATTAATCAACAACTTGTGAGCTATCTCCGTCAGAACCACTAGGTTGCATA
The DNA here is from genome assembly GCA_038380435.1 of Ryuthela nishihirai. Lineage (NCBI taxonomy): Eukaryota > Metazoa > Arthropoda > Arachnida > Araneae > Heptathelidae > Ryuthela > Ryuthela nishihirai. The sequence continues at coordinate 54,584,642 of JAWZYU010000018.1, read as the reverse complement.
GGGGAATTAAAATTTGGTCTGACCATTACTTGTTAAAAGTGTCTTTCAACTGAAGCTAAAACATTTTGTGCTAAGCTTAAAAGAATTAATTTAAAACTTTGAAAAATCCTCAGAGAGCCAAAGCTTATTATGACAGGTTGAGTACAGATGTTGAGGATTAACCGTCTATTCTTAAAAATAATAACACTGTTTTGAGTAAAATGGAGTACAGGAGACAAAGTCATTTGAGTGATTAGGCGATTCATTTTAGTTCTGAAGGTAAGGCTTGTAGACATTGAAATTTGTATTATTACTGGAGGTCAATAAGGTTGCATTTGTTTTACCTATCGTGCCTGTTTAGTTATTGATTATGTTATGAAGAATTCCTTGGAATTCAAACACTAGAGCATTAGAGTATCTAGAGGTATGAAAATATTTGACTTAGTTTATGCTGACTATTTTGCCATTTGACAAATAATGTTGAAGAGATGAACTATCTTTATCAAAACTGTAACTGAAAACATGAAGTTTGGTGCTCAACAGAGAGAAAATTAAAGCAATGAAAATTGGTCAGGTGGATTGCTTTAGTTCTTTTTAATGGCTGTGCTCTTGAGGAAGTTTCTGAGTTTAATTATCTCTGTAGTTTTGTGACATATAATGGTAGACCACACGAGATTAAGAGGAAAATCAGAATTGATTCTGTGACTTTTAGAAATCTGTGGAAATTATGAAAAAAGTTGTATAAATCGGAATTTTAAAATTAAGCTATGTACTAATTTAGTTCTTTCTAAAGTTTGCTATGGTAGTGAAACTCTGATCCTTTATATGCGAAATAAGAGGAAGCTTGATGGCTTTGATTCTAGACGCTTCTGCAATATTTCGGGCATTAGGTGATGTCACTGTGTAAGTAATGATGATGCTAGAAGGAGAAGTAATCAGTCGCCTTTCAGTAGAATCCTGTATAGAAAGTAACGGCGTTGGTTTGACTATATTTCCAGCATGTACAAACTAGATTAATGAATATAATTATGAACAATGTACCTAATGCCTCATAAAAAAAGGGAGACGTATAATGCGAAGGGTGGACAATATCAAACAAGACATTTTTTTTAAATTAGACTGCAGTAACAAAGGGCTTCAAGTATAACTCAGGATATACGTGTAAGGAAAACTAAATTGACAGTGTAATGGGACCTTCGTGGGCCCTAACTGCTTGAAGGTTATATATGTAAGGACATAATATATATAAGGAAATATGTAAGGACATATATAATATAAGGAAAGGTAATCCAATAACAAAACTTTTTTCCCTGTGTTTCTTATTTAAACTTTTGTTAAAGTCGTCTATATCAATATGACTGTATTCAAATCAAATGTCTGTGAATTATTTTACGGTTCTCATTGAAAAATCCTAAAATAGATATAGATGAGCTTTTGAAATGGAATTATTTTACCATACCATCAGTGAGTAGGGATTGGCCATGCGCTTTGGTCGACTGTATGTTCTGAGTGAGTGAGGATTTGCACTCTTCCGTTCTGTATGATAACGAAAGGAGAAAGAATACAAAAGTTCGGATGAAGGCAACTGCTGCTTAGAGGATAATGAGGAGGAAATTTAGAAAGATAGAAGCTATTTTTGACTTGAAAGTTAGCGATTCTTACTGTTAGAGAGAGAAGATACCCAGCGATTAACTTGCGAAGACGGACAGCTAATGTAATCGGTCGGATTAAGTTACTAATTGATTCGATGAGAACTATGAAGATAAATGAAAATATTAGGGTCCCTTGAGATACCAGGTGAGCTATGAGGGTATTAATCTTCATTAGCATGTTTATGAGAAAAATGGAAATTCAGGTGGTCTTGAGGGGAGGAATGAAGGGAAATAGTCTTTTGTGTTTCTAAAAAGAATTAGAAAAAAAATTCTGATTATCCTACCAAAAATTAAAAAAAGTACATTAATCTAAATTCTGAAAAAAAAAATTAATTTCTTCAATTTATAAGTAAATAGCAATGGTGTGAAATACATAAACTGTTAGATATGATGAAACAGACCTCTTACGAGAGTAGCATAATTAAACTCTAATATCGTAAGACTGAAGAAACAAATAAGCAATTAGCATTCGTTAATTACGACTTTCATATTTAATAAATAACAAACAGTTTAGTAGTCAAGAATTTGGAGTTTTGAAAGGAAGCAATACATCCGTGTGTAAACCGTTCGCTGCTCCATAAGTGCTGTGTGGAAAGATTACATTCAACTTCGTTCTCTTCAACTTTAGATATGCTTATTTTCTCTCTTCCCAATGTCTCAAGGGAAACAGTAAAATACTGATACTAAGAGACATGCAGCCAATTGATGGCGTTTCGTTTCCACTGATAAAAGACCGTATGACATAAAAGAAGGGTCTCCTTGCAAAAGTGTGATTTAAGGTTTCCACAGTTCCAAGCTTATGCCTTCTGCAATAATGCAAAGAAAAAAGGTGGGAAACATTAATATCAATCTGTAAGGTATAAAAGATTTTTTTTTTCTCAACCTTCTAAGGCTTTCGCTTCGCCTAGAGCATTTCAAATCTTTTCCTCTATATTTGTAATGTTTTTTCCGCTTGATTTTCCAAAAGACGAATATATCACAGGCAACGCCAAGAAAAGTGTTTGCAGTAAAAAATCGAATAAGCCGCAACTATTGAGTTCAACAGAAACAGTTGAGGAAAAAATTCAAGATTCTGCCGTTTTGTTTGAAACTATGAGAAAACTGAAAAAATAATAAATTTTGACATTTTGGATAATTAAGATATAATTTAAACGGAATTGTTAATTGGAGCTGCTGTCGTTCATTTTATTAGTAGAAATCCTATAACATTACCAAGCAGAAGGTAGTCCAAATTCATAATATTTGAGCTAATTATTTCCATGTACCCCATATGTTTACTGTTGCCGCTATTTATGGGGTATTAAACATTCTGCATTGATGTGTAAATGTGTATATACTCTAGTAGACAAAAGCTAAGTTACAAATATAAAACTTGATATATGAACATGACAGGCTAGAATTTAATAAAATTCTGTAGAAAGGTATATCAGACCATGACAATGAACATGTGCAAAGAGAAATGTGCAAAGAGAAATTATACTTATTTAGGGGTTATTCAAAATGATGGAATTAAAATGCACATGTGGAGAACATTTTATTAATAAGCTCTAGGCCTACCTCGGACGTTCAAAACAGACGCAATTCGACATGGAAGAGATTTATACAAGTCACGCACTTATGGTAATGGAATGTGGGATCATTCTTCCTGTAGGATATGGTCCAACTGTGTCAGTGATGCTGGAGGTGGGAAGTGTGATCTGACCTTGCGTTCCAGATATTTCCACAAATGTTCAGATTTAAATCTGGAGATTGAGATGGCCAGGATAGCTGCTGTACCTCATCCTCATGCTCTGAAAACCACAACTTGACACGTTTCACACATTGCACGGGTGCATTATCCACTTGAAATCAGGGACGATCATTAGGGAGCAATGCCCCGCAACATTGGGTGCAAGTGGTCCTAGAGAAAGGATTCGTACCTTGCTGGTGCGACACGACCCTGCAGAATAACTAATGACCCTAAGGAATGCCATGATATTGCGCCCACAGCATCAGGGATCCACCTCCATGCTTCACAGTCGAAACCAAACAGTCGCGGTGGTACGCTTCTTCAGATTTTCGCCAGACTTACACTCTACCAGCAGTGGGAAACAATGTGTAGTGTGGTTCAACAGACCAAATGACACGTTGCGAGTCTTTAGCACCCCAGTTTTTATGTGCTTTGAAACACCAGCTTGCACGTTTTGTTAAATGATGTTGGTAATCAGAGATTTGTGGATTGCAGCACTGCCATAAATACTGGTAGGATGAAGTTCCCGACGAACTGTTATGACGGAAACGGGATCATTTCGATTGATGTTCAAATCTGCTGCTATTTGTGGTGCCGTGGTCTTGAGCTTCCATAGTACAATCCTTTCCAACGTTCACCTATCCCTTTCTGACAACTTCGTATGGCGTCCACAATTTGCAGGTTTGGAGGTAACGCCCTGTTCTCTTTGATAGGTAGTCATATTCTTTTATACAGTTACTCGTGTTACACGTACTATTTCCGCCATTCTGGTTACTGAAGCTCCTACATTACGTGCACTAATGATCGTGCCTTTTTGGAGTTAACTGATATCTGACATTGTCGACAATTAACCATAAGAGCTGTTTCACCTGCACCTGTGACACTGCTATGTGATAGCAGACCTCGTGCTTCTTCCCTTTATATACCTCACATCGCGGATAACTATATTGAATATTTACTCTGGTAGACAAATATTTTGGTGTGAAATACATAATTGTGCCTGTGACCGTCATTGTTTCCATTGTTTCGATAAACCCATGTATATCAGCTTACCATTAGAAGTAGATATTCCAGGAATCTCTTTATATATAATGGTCGCGTCTGCGAGCGTTGTGCAGACGGAGTCGGTGAGCGCGTTCTTCGTTTCCATGACACGGGATATTTCATACTTTGCACGTGCGCGATATTAATGAGCCACGTGCGGTCGGGTGGATTGCAACTTCTCCGGCAGTTATTGTTTATTTTAATTTAGTTCTTATGAAAGGATTTCGTGTATTTAAGTTAAAAAATTATCTTAACGCTGGATCATTAATCCGTCAATATCAGGTTCGGATCTAGAAAAAACAGTTGCATAAAATTTTTAGAATAAGTTATAATTATAAAAAAAACATAAATTTACAATCGTAGTAATGGCAAACACATGTCAGCTATGATGTTGCCAGATTTTTTGCATCATCCATCTGTTTTATAATATATGTCCTTTCTCTCAGTCGGTAACACTATAATTTCGTAATATGAGTTCCCAGGTTCGAGTCCTACCTGTGACAGCATTAAGATTTATCTGCGCTAAATCCTCACACTGCCCTCGGTCAGAAACAGAACACCAATGGGTTTAAAAAAAACCGCCGTCCATGAAATGGTAAGAAACTTTTGTATTTTGTATAGAATAAGTTTCCAGCTTAGTCTTATTTAAAGAATACTCTGGATAACTTTGACGTGAGCCATACGTCTCTTAGCAGCTGTCCAGTGGATTCCATAACCGTGTTTGAGTCCTTGTGACCTGGTCATTTAGCCTATTGTGTGCTAAAATGTGCGCTCAGAGGAAGATCTATCCAATCAACCCTGTCCTTTCTTTACTCAATTCTTTAGCCCTTAGGATCTGTCCATTTGGTCCATTATGGGTAGGGAGTGCTATTCAGAGGTAAAAGAAAACCCAATCCAAATCAACAGATAACTTGTCATTTGAATGTTTCATTTATCGGGCAGTAAAAATTGGACATTGAGAAAAGAATGGTTTGATTAAGCAAAACTCAATGGTTTTTTCACATTTTTGTCAATAAATCTGTATTCCTCTGTAGAACAGAACCTTAAAGAAAATATTCTGTCTTATTCTCGTAACAGAAAGACCCACCCAATAATTTTTGAATTCCTGTATCAAATCCTATATTGTGCTTCTGCGAACAAGTATTGATTATTTAGAAAAGTTCCTATTTGATCGAGACATCAAGATTTCAGAAAACTGTTTCTTTTTTGGCCTATCTTCTCTCTATCTGTTTTTGATTCTAATTCTGACAGAAGATTCATATTTTTCCAGAGCTACATGCAATCTGAGGTCCTGCCATCCTCTCAGACCTTCTACTATGGCATATAAACTGACAGGCTCCTGTTTAGACCACTCTGGCAAGCAGTTGCTTGAGGGGGTATTTATTTATTTATTTTATTATGCAATCTGAAGAGATTGTGAGAGTCTGGTTTTAGTTAGCAACGATCTGGTTTGGAGTTACTTATACTACGTTCCAGGCGTGAGTGGAAGCAATTAAGACTTTGAGACTGCGCAGTTGAGATATCTATGATTCTTACACATGATTGATTTAGAGGATTGTCAGTTACTTGTCAATCAGCCAATAGTCATGGATCAACAATTGCATCATAGATGATTGGTTGATTGAAAAGTGGCTGTTAGGTCATTCAGCCAATGATCTACGAGAATCATCGTTTCGTCAACTGCGCAGTCTCATTGTCTAAATTGCTTGCACTACGCTTCGCCTCTGACACGTACTATTTATATCGACGGCGAAAGAAGGCTGAAATATCCATGTATCAAATATTAATATACTTTTAGGTTATTCTACTGAACCAGTTATCGAAGTCCTAAAGCGTCTATCACCGTGGTATAAATAGTCTATCAATATTTGATACATTGTCATTTCAACATTAGTTCGCCATCAGTATAAATAATACCGACATCTTGAACTACAAGATAGAGCTTCCTCTCATAAACTTACTTAGATAGGTGTAAATCGCCGTCGTCTTTGTTCACCTGGCTATTGACGCGTAACCAAGAAGTCCGGATTGGTGTTTGTTCGTTTTTTTTTAAAAAGAGGCAATTTTACTGCGAACACACTTTTCTACTTTTAACCCAGGGCAAAGTATTTTATTTGCGTGCAAGACGCTAAAGCGTTTTGATCGTCTGTTTTTAATCGAAGGAAAATATAGAAAAAGATTTTTGCATGATCTTCCGTTTTCAGCTTTTAATCCATTTCTCGGTCCCTCTGCAGGAAGCTTAGAAATGTTTTCATTCCGTCACTGGGCACAAACGGATGCGTATGCGCCACTGCACGGCGACGCATAAATGTGTAAAGACGCCATTAGCACCCAAATAGCATGAAGTCATTTGCCGCGTGCATTAAGCGCACAACATTAATTAAGGGCCAATCCTTGTACTGCATGAGCCATTGTAGTAAGTTAACAAACGGTGGAGTCTGCCGCGAGCGTTGTGCACACGGAGTCGGTGAGGGCGTTCTTCGTTTCCATGGCACGGGATATTTCACACTTTGCACGTGCGTGGCAACAGGCGATATTAATGAGCCACGTGCGGTCGGGTGGACTGCAACTTCTCCGGCAGTTATTGTTTATTTTAAGTTAGTTCTTATCAAAGGATTTCGTGTATTTAAATTAAAAAAAAATATCTTAACGCTGGATCATTAATCCGTCAATAGCAGGCTCGGATCTAAAAAAAATGCAAGGGGGGAAGCAGCACAATCGATCACGAAAAATGTAAAAGAGAGGTACAAGAGACCGAATTTTCCAATGCAGCATAACATTTCTCACTCCGTATTTACAGGTCTTTAAAATTTTTCTTGAAAAATGAATGAAATATATATAAGTTTAATAGTTTTTTTTTTGTCTCTATCAACAACTCGCAGAAGTTTCGCTACAGAAAATTGTTTCTTATGCAAAAGAAAACTTTTCTAACAATTTTATTTTGTATAGCTTACATAAGTGAGCAATTGAAAACGCTGTTTTCAATTTCGGAATATTGTCAAATGCAAGATAAGCATAATTTCTTTAACACCGAGATCTTAACACATGCCGTAACAGCTCTCTAATGAGTTAAGGATTGATACATTTTTAGGCGTCATATCTTGTTCTTTATTGTCTTTGGTGTTTACGAATACTAAGCGACGATTGGACAAGAAACTCTTTGAGGGGTGATTGCCGCTCCATTCTTTATGTGAAAGAAAGTACATTTTGTCCCTTTCTCTGAGCCCTTCAGCTCCTTGCGACCTGGCCATTGCTGTCCACAAGAGTGCACCTTAAAAACAAAAAACCTAATCCGTTTGGATCGAAAATGCGAAATTTAGCCTCTTAGATGGCAGGGGGAAGAAATATCAAATCTTAGACCTAAGGTCCCGATGAAAGAAAAAAAAAATCTCTCCTGCATACTTCACCATATCACATTCGATTTAATAACCGATTTTTATGCTCAGTAGGATACGATCTTCTCCCGGAAAACCTGTCACATGACCTATGCCAAGTATCGGTTTCTGCAGCAGCTGACTAAGAGTCTCCACCCAATCACCTCAGTGGAAAAGTGTTTCTGCCCAAACCTTTAATGACAATTGTTTTCGTGTTTTGGTAAACAACTGGTTGATAATAAGAATTTTATTTCGATCAAGGATATATTTAAAGGGGTCTTGACTTTTCCTTATCATCTTGTCTTTAATTGTATATTCTGCAACTGTTCTTACTAAAGCAGCTGTGGAATGTACAGAAATGGTTAAAAGCTGAAATATAGAGAAGAGACAAAACACTTTTACATAAGCCCTTGATGGAAAAGTTCTCCTTTTTTTACCTTGAACTTTGTATCCTTAACAATTTTTCAAATGTTAATAGTTCGCGATAGACGGTAATATTGCAGTTTCATTGGATATTTATACTAATAAATAAACGGTAATTATTTCTTAGCAATGATTCAAGATGTTTAAATTTTGCAATTGTACTTTCAGTTTTGTTTCTCCAGTAAAAACATTTAACAAGCTAAAATAACAATTTAAAATTTTGAAATATATGAAGTGTATTTTAAACGATAAAATTATCCTATCATGTTATGAAAATGGAGAATGTTAAACCTTAAAACATAATCTGGTGATATAGCAATATTAATTTGTAAAGTGCTATCTGAAAAATATTAAAATTTTGCTTTCAACTTATTCAATGAAACTCGTGACGGAAAGGTTAAATTTCCTCCTTTTTTATTACAGGTTTAATTTTAAATATTGCTTTTATATCAATATTAGCTTAGCACATTTCCTATATATTTATAGACATATACACCTACATATTATAACAGTCTGCCTAATTTTGAGAATATTTTACTCTCTATATATGCATTTATACTATTACTATATACAGTATATATATATATAATTTACCGTATGTATAAAAACAGTAGTTTCAATTTAAAAACCTATTAAAACACTAAACTATTAAATTGTACTTATTTCCATTTAAAATATGCGTGTTGCATTAATAGTTATAACAATGGCAAATTAATTAAAAATGTTTAATTGAACGTTTAAGTTTACCTGAATTGTAAAAACAAAATTCTGAACTTTAAATCAACAACGCAAGTTGTTATTATAATCTTGCATCAATATAAAAGAAACAAACTGAACTTACATTACATAATCTAATATTATACATATGTTTGCGTTTCTTCCTGTTTCTATATATTTCCTTTTAGAATATATTCTAAGTTTTTCCTTTCCCTAAATTTCTAATCTCATTTTACGAAATCCGTACTTGACACTTGCTCTTCTTCTAGAATTCCTTTCAACGAATCTCTGGTTTTCCGGGCCTTCATGCTCTCTCTTAGAGTCAGCGTCATGCTATTGAGATCGATAAGGCTGGCAGCCTTGACGACAGGTGTTCGGAGGTGCAGGACACGTACACCTTGTGCTCGAAGACTGGCTTGCTCAGATTACTGGCATGACGGTTGTTCGAGCATGTCGAGCCAGAAAGTACAGGGATCTAGAATTCCAAAGTTTCTTTTTCCGATATTTTTTTTTACTCTTAAAGAGAAATAAGTAAGTATTTACTTATTTATTTTATTTATGATCTATCCCATTGCACAAGAATAAACGAAATAAATTTGTCCAATATTCGCTATTAATATATTTGTTTTCCACTTTGGTAAATACTGAATATTTTAAACACGTAGTTTATGTATTTTATTTAAAAATTGTTTCACTAGACTTTTTGATAAACTGTCCAGTGAAACATAAAGTGAATAATAGATTAATAAAAATATATTAGATTAATAAAAACACAGTAAATGATATTAGATTCTCCTCCCATTTCTAATAAGTTTTGTGATTTTCAAATCGGAGAGTTTTTCAGTTCATTATTAACTAACTTTTGAGTGGCAACTGGGGATACTATGACACTTTGCAGTTGACACTTCGACATTGATCAATGTAACAGACTGATTGATTATCTGTCAATGAATCCATGAGAAGGTTGAAACATCAACTGTAGTCTCGTGGTATTCCCAAATTCTCCCCAGTTGTAACTAACGCTACACCATCTTTATTAACTGCAAAATTCGAAAGGTCTAAAGCTTTTACTTACGGGTAAATATATTTTTTTGGAAAGTGACGCTTGATAGAGTGATTGTACTATTCCTAATGTGTATGTATGAGTCTATCAATGAGACCGATGTGTATGTATGAGTCTATCAATGATGTCTATCAGTGAGACCGATAACAATGACTCCAAACCGCTATTCATTACCGTGGTTTGGAGGGGCCTGATCTGCACCATCTAAGGCTCTACTCTTTTCCTTGAAATGAATTCCTCATAACATAATGAGTACCCAAACCGAAATTTAAAAAGTAACAAAATACATTGGGAGTCGACTACAGGATTACTATTAAATATAATTGCAAGATTTGTTCAATTTGACACGCGACTCAGTATTGTTAAAAAGAAAAACATTCATTAGGTTAACGAGTCTATCAACTATTCCATACGATCTAACGATCCATACATTTTAATTATTCATTTACGAAATATTTTCGAGAAGAACATAAAATGTTTTATTGACGACCAGTAATATATAATATCAATATTTGAATTTCAATGCATCTAATATATCTATCTATCTTTCTAATTCCAATGCTGCAGAAAAGTTTAGGCCTATTGAGCCTTCTATTCCCATGTGCCTAATAAGATTTTCTTTCGTTTTCGCAGGAGAAAGAGTTAACATAAGTCTGGAAGAAAGTAGACGTCTCAATTTCAGTTGATTACTAGTGTTTCTAAATAGTTCAGTTTCGATACTTGATCTTCAGATAGACGATTGTGAGTAATTGAGGGTTGACTGACGGCTGATTGACAAGGGATCACGCAATTCAAACTATCATGCAGATATGGAAGAGCTCTGAAAATATGAACCTAGGGTTAATCTGGGTCACAGATCTTCGGAAAAATCCTAAATTTGACCTCCGACGTGTACTTTAAGGTCAATTATAAGTCTCGTAGAGGCCAAACCTTGATTTAACAGTGCTAAAAACTTGAAAATTGGTGTTCGGGAGTGTTTCGGGCAGGATGTAGGAAATGTTACGATTTTCGGATTCGGAGGGTCCTTCGAGGTTAAATGTCAAATTTTTATCTACCAGTGACAGAGAGTCAAAAGTTGGTTCCTTTGGGTAACTTGGATGATAAATCTCGGAAATTATGCTAAATTGTGGATGCAATGGGTCTTTCGGGGTAAAAGTCAAATCCTGATATACCGGTGCTGGAGAGCTAAATATTAGTGATTAGTGCTATTTCCGGCACTAGAACTCAGAAATGAGAGGGATTTTCAGATCCGGTGTCGCATTCGAGGTCAAATGTGGGTCGGAGTGACGGTCTAGAAAGCATGAGTTGCGAAGGCACCAATTGATTTCTAGTAATTAATATTCCCTCATTGTACAAGTCAGTGTTCATACTACTTAAATTAGTTTAACAAATAATTATGCTTAGGGTGTTTATTATACATAATGCATGCAGTGAAAATATTCAAGTTCATTGTTAAAATTTGAATTTATGATGTACATTTAACGATTTAAATCAGCTGTTAAAAGCTCACAAAACTTAAAAAAAGATAAACGAGATTTCTTGTTCAAGTTCGTGAGTTTCAAGATGTTGAATATTTTGCATTTTCAAATTTCTTTCCTGTAACATTTTTTTTTTCCATAGTGAAAGAGAATGACGTAAAAATTCCTTATCTTTGAAATTTTACCTTTGCTTTCGCACGTGTGGCTGAACTTACTGTTAAAAAAAAGTTGCAAAAAACGAACATTTTTTACTCCTACCTGTCCGTCACAGGTTTGGCAACTGTACGAGAGAGAAAAATTAAAGCTTAAGAGTTTTGACACAATAATATTCAGCCTGTCAAGTAAACTGATGAACTTCGTTTAAACATTCTCCTATGAAGTCTTCCTCTTATTTTTTTTCTGTTTTTTTTTCTTCTCCTTTCGATTCATTTAAGAATTTGCATTTCAAATCAAAATTAAACCAATATTTAAGCGCAGTCAGTGAGTACTTGCTTTTTCGAAACTACTTACCTGCATATTTGGAATATTTCCAAACATAAGAAATTGATTTATGCCGCGAATGCGCGCATTAAGCTCATTGCATTTTATTTATCTTCGGCACACTATCTTCAGTGCGGAAGGAGGCAAGATAGAAGATACTTAGCATTTCATTGAATGACTAAGCTTTGTTGGAACACTTCAATCAGTCTTTAACAGATGAACTTTTTGTTTCGGAAGGAAGAGAATATCCCAAACATAAAGAACGGGAACATCTTGAAGTATTATTTAGCTTGTCCTGTTTTACATGCAGTGCATAAATACGCGCATAAGGACAATTCCAATACTAGTAATAGTCTGATTCGCTAAATTCTATGCAATTTAAAGCTGAAATAGGGATTTGTAACTCGTCCATTTTTTCCACTTCTCCAGAATTGTAGTAGAGAACAAAGAGTAAAATATACATTCAACGGCCACATTATTGGCAGTTTATTTAGGAGTTCCATGCTATGTAATAGTAAACTTAGACAGAGAACTCCTTACATAAGTATTTTATTGAAAAATGTGACTGAAAATCATTTACAGATCTCAATCAAATCTATTTAAATCTCGATTTCTAAAAATATGCCTTCAGTATTTAAAGACGCGTGGACGCTGAAATGTTTAACAAGTTATCTCGTTCAGCAAAAAAATCATTCAAAATTGGCAAAAATTAAAATATAGTAGACTCCATCTTATCTCCCTTACGGGATCGGACCCGTGGCCGGATGAACGAAAGACAGGTTAATCCGAAGGTTTTGTCACAAAATAATAAAAAAGGCAAATGACAAAAATACTAACTGTACTGTATTTTAACTGTACTGTTTATTAGTTGTTTACTAACTGTTTTTGTGTGTTTTTTTACTGTTTAATAACTGTACTGTTTATTAGTTGTATACTAACTGTACTGCATTTTAACTGCAACATCGAAAGCTTCTTTTCCTTCAATACGGCTAACTTTTCCTTCTTCCTCTTCTTCTTCATTCTCCGCTTTTTCTTCGTTCACTTCTTGGCAGACTGCATTGATAATTTCGTCATCATTCAGTGTTTCATTTTCCAACTGTTCATCACCTTTTAACAATTTTTTAATGTCATCTTCTTCAAGTGTGTCACATCCAGGCAGCAGTTTAAGTCATGAAGCAGCGAAATATTTTCATTATCCGTCATATCTTCTGCAGACGCAGGCTCATTCGATACTTTCGTGTTGCCGTCTTTGGTACTTTCTACACAGTTTTCAAATTCGGGCCAAAGTTTTCTCCATGACTTCACAAACGTTGTACGAGGCATTTCTTCAAAAGCTCTTGCCAACATGTAGATCACAGCCTTGATATTTATTGTTTTCAAAGCATTTAAAGTCTTATTTCGTCATTTTCGGTTCGCTGCAGAATTTCTGAAAAAAGCTTTCTCCTGTATCGCCTTTCTAAACATACAAGCACGCTTTGATCCATTGATTGCACTAAAGATGTTACATTAGGTGGCAAAAACGTGGCTTTTATGTTGTCAGAAATGAGTTCGCTTGGGTGTGTTGGGGTATTGTCGAGAATGAGTAGGGCCTTTACAGGCATTTTAAGACTTGTTAAGTGTTTTTTTTTTGGAACAAATTCTGAAAGAACCACTCTTTAAACAAATACGAGTCTATCCAAGCATACTTTTGAGCTTTGTAGTAAACTGGCAGAGCAGCTAAATTTAAACGTTTGAATGCTCGGGGTTTTGCTGATTTTCCAATTACAAAATGAGGAAGTTTGTGTGTACCTGCAGCATTTGTACACACAGCCACGGTGGTTCTTGTTTGTTTTAAATCCTGATGCTGAGGTTTCTTGCGCTGTCACAAACGTTTTCGTTGGAAGAAGTTTAAAATTTAACCCAGTCTCATCAACATTGTAGATTTGTTCTGCGCATAGGCCTTCTTCTTCAATAAGCACTAAAAGGTTATCTGAAAATCTCTTTGTTGCTAAAGGATCAGCTGACAATTTCTCACCACAAACACCAAGGTAATGAACACCATGCTGTTTTTTTCCGTCGAAAAAACTATCCCTCTCTTGCTGAAAAAACTCCCGCATTATCGATTTTAGAATGAAGGATTAATGCTTTTTCTTTCAAAATTGGCCCACTGTTTAGCGTTTCTTTTCGACGCACTTGCATGAACCATAACCAAAGTGCATCATCGACAATTTCATTTTTCGGCTTTTTAAGAGTGCACCGAGAAGAAAGCATTTTTTCAAACTCGACTTGAGTGCATAAATCTTGTAAAGATTTTCTATTCCTTCTCCAGTCATTTTCCGTGCTTCTAAAACATCTAGTTCACCACAAATATGCTTTACTGGATCACCTTTGCCAATATGTTCCAACACTTTTAATTTCATCTCCATCGTAACGACATTACGCTTACGTTTGCACCCATTCATTTTGTACAGTCGCTCAAAAAAGTATCCGAACACTATGGTTGATTACAGAATTCAGAAAAAATATCTGGCAACGATTTTTTTAGAAATTAGCAATCTGGCAACCTTCGTGTCACGTGACACGAAGGTTGCCAGGTCACTGATTTCTAAAAAAATCGTTGCCAGATGTTTTTTCTGAATTCTGTAATCAACCATAGTGTTCGGATACTTTTTTGAGCGACTGTACCACCCAATAATTAATAGATCACAACACACACTCCTTTATACGCACAGTACACTATACACTGTAATATTCACAAAGAGGAAGTGAAGCAAATAAGTACTGTATTATAAACAAAACACGCTGCGACTTGCTTCCGCTTCTTGGAGCTGAAGCAAATAAACGAAACAAGCGGCGAATTGCTTTGTTTGCTTCTTGGAACGACCGGTTAAAGAGGAGGCCGGTTGAGCCGAGACCGGATAAAAGAGAGTCTACTGTAATTTATACGCGAAACTTTAAAACTCTCATTCACGTGTTAATAAAGTTTAGTATAACGGTCATTGCTTTCGTTTTTAACCTGTTTTTAATAATTTTTTTCTGAGAAATCATTTAAACTGGCACCTTTGCTGTTAAGTATTCCGTAACTCTAAACATCAAACGAATATTATTGAATATTGAGAATTAAAATAGATCTGATTGAGATATTTAAATTATCTACGGTCATGTTTTTTTTTCTTTTTTCATGAAAAGCTTTTTTAAGAAATTGCTGTGTTCTGTATCTGTGTTACTGTTGAGATAATATGTAACTGTACCTAAATAAATGGCCGCTGAATGCATATATTAGACATATTTTGAAGAAAAAAATATTCTGAAAAATCACTAGACTGAAGTGAAAAAAAAACACCTTTTTTTCATTAGCGCCAAAAAATATTCTGTGAAAACGTTTACAGTCGTCAGTGTTCTCGTACAGTAACTACCTTCTTTCAGTCCTCCCTATACATATATAAATGTTTATTTTCATTAGATCCACACCTGCTCAGTGGTTTAATACCCTAGTTGTCCATATCATGTACATAAATGTTTCAATCAAGCTATTTTCAATATGAAATAGACTTTCATTATAAGGATATAAAGAAAGAGAAATTTTCATATACTGAAAGTATATTAAACAGAGGAAACTTAAAACTTTTAGCAATTATAATTTTTTCTCTGTCTAAAGCAGTGATTCCCAAACTTTTCTGGATCATCGCCCCTTTTAGAAGAGAACAAAAATTTCAACGCCCCCCTAGTCCATAATAGTTAATTTTTTGTGAAATATTAAAATATTGTTGCATATGATCTGTACCTAATTTATCTGTTTATTTATCTATTAAAAATCATAAAGCAGAAATTAATAAAACGACAACCAAATGTACAATAAAATTCTTTATTAAAATTTTAAAAATAAACACAGAATCAATAAGAAATAAAAAATAATGAGATAAACGCAAAATTAATAATAAATAAAAAAATTAATGAGATGGTTGAGGCTGGTGGAGTGTTAACAATTTGTTAATGTGGGTTCCAATTTCGCTAACATCAATCGCAGATCGCCACGTTCAGTGATGTGTAGTCTGTTCCTCTTCTTTGACAGTAAATTAGCTACTGCACTGAATCCACGCTCAGCCATATAGGACGAAGGAAACGCGATTAAAAACTTCTGTACTATTGCCCACAATCCAGGGTAGAGAACTGGTATTGATTTTTGAAGCCAGAACTCTTGGTATCCATGTTTGAATTTTACTTTGAGTGCTTCGTTAGTCGTGAGTTCTAAGAGTTCCTCTTCCAAATTTGATGATTCTTCAATATCTGTGTTTGCGAAAGGATCTAAAACCCAACTCGGTATATTCATGTTTAAAATATCTTGGAAACACTCCGTAAAATCAACATGAAGAACTTCCAAGTGTTGGCAGTAAGTAAGTAAATCTTACGGTTTTGCAGAGACTGCTGATAATGTGGGAAAGTGGTTGTATTCACCTCTACCTAGATTTTGCTTGAATAGAAGAAGTTTTCCCGCAAAAGCAGCTCTGACGTTTTTTGTTTTAATTAAATTCAACTCATCACCTTGCAATTGTAAATTAACTTGATTAAATATTTTAAACAGGTCTGTCAAATAAGCGATGTCATTTTTTGGCGTAATCAGGTTTTCGCGCAATTTTTCGTCTCTGTCTTCAAGAAAGTCCAGTACTGAGTCAAATATATTGAAAAAACGATTCAGACAAACACTTTTAGAGAGCCAACGTACTTCTGTGTGCAGCAGCAAGTGATTGTAATCTTCATCATTTTTATTACAAAGCTTACCAAATAATCGGTCATTCAATGAATTGCTTTAATAACGTAATGGAGCGACGTATGCAGACGTTCATTCAAATTTTTGCAACCAAATGCTGACGATGAATAATAGAACGTACAACGAGTACATTTGGTACTGCTTGTTTCAAATGCGCTATGAAACCCTTATGACGCCCTGTCGTTGCTGGAGCACCATCAGTAGCAACAGACAAAAGATTGCACATAGGAATTTCTTTCTCTTGAAAAAACTTTTGCATGGTATTATAGATTCTCCCTTTGTATCAGATTCCAAATTTTTAGCAAATAGTAACTCTTCATGAATTTTTTCTTCTTTTATAAATCGTACGTATGATAAGAGTAGAGCTTCGTTAGTTAGTAGAGTTGATTCATCGAGTTGAATAGAAAATTTGCAAGTCTTTAAGTAATCACATAATGATATTTCAACGTCTTTTGCCATTTCATCTATTCTTCTTTGCACTGAATTATTACTGAGAGGAATTTTTTTGATGATATCTGACGGTGTCTTATGATGAAGAACAGTTTTTAATTATCTCTTTGACTGCCGACAAAATTAATTCCTCGCCAATTGTGTGTGGTTTTCCTGCTTTTGCGATTAACAATGAAACGTTATATGAGGCTCGAGTCCATCATCATCTTGTTTAGAAGACGACGCAAAAAGGTTTGACATAGTTGGATGTTTTAAATATTGCTTTTCCAGTTTTTGAAAATAGGATAAATCATTGTTCTTCTTATCAGCATGCATTTTATTTAAATGCTCTTGTAGCCTAGAAGGTTTCATAGCTTCATTTGAAAAAACTTTTCGGCAAATTAAACACATAGGTAATGATTGGTTTGTAGGAGAGTACGTAAATCCATATTTCAAATACTCAATACTGTACTGCCGGCATTTCTTTTTAGATGTAGATTCAGACATTTTCAAATACAAATTAACTTCTCAACAGATTTATAGATAGTTATAAAAATAATGTTTATAATGACTTCTAACACTTATCACTCAAGACTATTTATCACGGCGAAGCACATAAAAATAATAAAACATTCCTAGAGCTATCGCTTTTATAGATTTGATTTTGTGCACGCATTAACTTGTATGTTTGCGATGCCGGCGCACTTGCTCCGTAAACAAGTCATTTCAAGCTTCCATATTCTTGTCGAAACATGTTAAATTGCATGAATCGCGTGTTTGCCTACCAACTTGCAAGGACTTGTCACCGTCAATCTATTCTAAACTAAAACAAATTAGGTATAGGTATACCTAATGCTAATTTAAAAATGCTTATTAACGCGATAACAATAAGATAATTTACATAGCTAGATAAAATATTTATTCATGAAAACAGGTATTTTCAAAGTATTTTATTATATTAAAAATATAATTATAAAAAAATATTAAATATAATAAATATATTATTATTGCATCAAGGTTGATTTGCCTATCAGGACGGACACACATGTCCAACATAATAAGCCTGATATAGTAGTGCATGTTAAGGCATTGAATGAAATTACAATTATTGAAGTAGGAATAACGTCTCAGGATAACCTGCAGACAGTAGAGGTTGAAAAGAAGAGGAAGTATGATCTGCTGGCTAATGAGTTGAGCCTAATTCACAAGTGTAATGTTAATATTATACCTTATGTTCTGACGTGGGATCGTATTGTAATTACGTACCATAAAGCATACTCAAAGCGACTTGTAGTGGGAAAACATATTGAAGCTTATATCCAATCTGTGATCTTGAAGAGAACTTTTGAGAGCATCTCAGTCGACTTCAGACGTACCAGTACGCTAGTAGGCGGTAGCAGGGAACTTATTGTCCAAGCTGCAGTTGAAAAGCTGTACATGACGGATGAGGTAGTGGATGACCAGAATCACCAGGAAGACACCACAGAACAAAAGAGATAAAAAGGTTGTCAGAGAAAATTCCATTAAAGTTATTTATTTATTTGACCGCCCCTCTTGACTGCCTCAATGCCCCCCATTTGCCTCTGGATCCGCTACCGCCCCCATGGAAGGCTCCTGCGCCCACTGGGGGCGGTATCGTC
Organism: Ryuthela nishihirai; assembly: GCA_038380435.1. NCBI lineage: Eukaryota > Metazoa > Arthropoda > Arachnida > Araneae > Heptathelidae > Ryuthela > Ryuthela nishihirai. The sequence goes on along the minus strand of JAWZYU010000018.1, from coordinate 54,565,887 downwards.
CCAGTTGGGAATCTATGGTCTAAAGCGTACATATATATCAAGCGTATGTTATCTGCTGTTATGCCCCCACTGAGGATGACGAAGAGGATGAGAAGGATAGGTTTTACGGACAAATTCAGGATATTTTGAATTCTGTCAAGAAAGGAGATATTACCCTTGTTCTTGGTGACTTCAATGCCAAAGTTGGTACTGACTCTGACCTTTGGGGAGGAGTAATAGGCCCTTTTGGTATTGGTAGCTGCAATGGCAATGGGTAACGTCTCCTATAGGTAAGTTAAACTCAATGGTTTCAGAATAACTAACACTTATTACAAACACCGCGACATACATAAGTACACATGGGTTTCACCTTAATGGGGGTATAAGAATATGATTCATTATGTATTAACAACAAATGGGCTAGTTCTGTTAGGAATACCAGGGCATATAGGGGAGCTGAAATTAGATCTCACCATTATCTTGTTAAAAGTGTCTTGCAACTTAAACTTAAAAAGTGTTGTGCTAGGCTTAATTTTTTACCTTTAATACTGAAGCTCTGAAAGAACCAGCTATAACTAAAGCTTACCGTAATAGGTTACTTAGTCATTATGACAGTCATGGTTTGCCTACTACTGAAGTTGAGGAAGAATGGGGCCGTTTTAAACAGGCTTTTTTGAAAACTAACAGTACTCTTTTAGGGAAAAAGGAGCAGAGGTGGCAGAATTATTTGAGTGATAAGTCACTTGAGCTTATTTCTGAAAGAAGGAACTGCAGGAATGTTCTTACTCAATACCTTACTAGTCCTAATAGAAAACATTACAGAGAGCTTAATAAACGTGTAACGGATCAGTTAGCTGCTGATAAGAATCTTTGGCTTGATGGCTTGGCTGACAAAGCCGAGGAAGCAGTTAGACTGCACAACAGCAGAAAGCTGTACCAGATAGTTAATGTTTTGTGTCGTACAAAACGGACAGGTATACAGGGATTGAAGAATAAACAAGATAAGGTTATAGAAGGTGAGGATTCTGTCATGGCTAGTTGGGTTGAGCATTTCAGTGATGTTCTAAACAATGTGGGTAGTTCTACTTCCATTGTTTGTAATGATGATAGATGCATTGGTGGCTTTAATGTTGGCCCTATAACACAATCTGAAGTTATTTTGGCTCTTTCTAAACTTAAATTTCATAAATCCACAGGAGTAGATGAAATTACTACGGAAATGCTTAGAGCTGGCAATGTTTTGGTTACCACTTTATGACTGAAATTTCGAATATCTTTTATGAAAAAAGGCATCGTTCCTAAGGATTTTACCAGAGCTATTGTTATCCCTATTTTCAAAAAATGTCATCGCAGTTCTTGTGATAACTATAGGGATATCAGTCTACTCTCTGTTCCAGGTAAAGTTATTTCCATGATTGTGCTTAATAGAATTAAGAATCTGGTTGACAGTCAATTGCGTGATGAGCAATGTGGATTCAGAAGTGGTAGGGGATGTGTGGATCAGATATTTTCACTTAGGCAGATTCTTGAGAAATGTTTAGTGTTTCAGAAACCTTTGGTTGCTAGCTTTGTTGATTTCAAAAAGGCTTTCGACTCTGTTTATCGTCATAATTTGTGGTTGATTGTGAGATCATATGGTATACCAGACAAGTTAGTTAACATAATGAAAGATCTCTATAATAACACTGAGTCGTGTGTAACAGTTGGTAAGGCTTGTAGCAATTGGTTTAGCATTATTTCTGGCGTTCGACAAGGGTGCATTTGCCTCCTTTTCTCTTTAGTTTGGTTATTGATTATGTTATGCGAAATTCACTGCAAGGGAAAAATTTGGCCTTAAATGGGCTGATGATAAGAAAATTTCTGATTTAAAACTGGTAGTAGGGTAGCTTTGGTTATAAACAGAGAGAAAACTAAAGTGATGAAAATTGGTCAGGCAGGCTGTGATTCAGTTAATCTAAATGGTTGCAATCTTGAACAGGTGTCACAGTTTAATTACCTTGGGAGCTATGTAACAGATACTGGTGATGTGCGACATGAGATTAACAGATGGATAGGGATTGCTGCTGGACGTTTAAGAATCTATAGAGAGTGTGGAGAAATAGGCGTATACACCTAAAGACTAAAATTAGACTGTATAATAATTTGGTTCTTTCTAGGGTTAGTTATGGCAATGAAACTTGGACACTTTGTAAACAAAATAACAAGAAACTAGATGCTTTTGATTCCAGATGCTTACGCAGTATCTTGGGCATTAGGTGGTTCAACTTTGTAACTAATGATGAGGTTAGGCAAAGGAGTCGGCAACCTCTTTTAAGCAGCATATTGTGCAGAGAGAGACTCCGTTGGTTTGGCCATGTTGCCCGTATGGATAATTGTCGATTGGCGAATAGGGTTATGAACAGTGTTCCTAAAGGCTTCAGAAAGAGTGGGAGACCAAGTGTGCGGTGGGCAGACAATGTCAAACAGGACCTGATTAGAATTGGTGTGCAGTGGCCAGATGCAGCAGATGTTGCTCAGGACAGAATTGCTTGGAGAACTAAATTGCACGGTCTGGTTGGACCTCCGTAGCCCATGACTGCTTGAGGATGATGATGATGATGATGATAATAAATATTATTACGAATAATAATACGAACTATAATAGAAATTTCAGACTTAATTTAATTAAGCGGATTAAAGAGAAAGCGCCACATGCCACTTTAAGAACAACAAAATTTGACTGAATAACTGGAGAAAAAATACAGTTTTAGTTGTTTTACTGCCACGATGTTTTGATTGTCAGTTCATCTTCTGATTCGCATGGAGATAACAATGTTTAGAGATTAATCTGCTCGGTAGAAATGTTTAACACGTTGTCCAATGGATTACCTTGTTCAGGCCTAGATTTAAAAAAAAGGGTAGCGGAAGGCAAGACTGAGCCTGAGTGGAGTATATAATTTAATACCCCATTACGATATAAAAAATTTCACTCCGTTTTAGTAGTCTTCAAAAAAATTTTCAAAAATGCTTATAATAGCCCAAGTTGGTCTAGTGGTTAGCGTATCTGACTAACAAGCCTAATAGAGCGTCTAGATTATTTTAGTACTGAAATACTTCTTCCCTTTAAATATATATAAATATTTTTTTTTCGTAGTCGTTCTAGTTACTAGCTGTCTTAAAGGGAAAGGCGATCACGCTACGGCCCTGAACTCCTCTTAGCTAATTAGACAATTGTGTAAAAATAGTATCTCTCAGAGATCAAACAGCCGAACCCAAAATCTTCAAATATCTCGAGAAAACCTATGTTGGGAGAAAAAACAAAGGAATACTTGGTATAGAAAACTATTTAAAGGGGCAAGTCAATGTCCATGCTTTCCATGACCTTGCTCTCATTTGTCAGTCATCCGTTTGCTAACCATGAAATAATCGCAATGTCAAATTTGCAAGTACCAAAAATATTAACATTAGAAACAATAGTGAATTTGTTACTCGGTAGTCCAGAAAAATTGATTACACGGTAAATGCTGTGTTAATGGAGAGCCATAATCGATTCTTCGTAGTTCTAAAAATAAAGGTTGCATGAAAAAATGGGAATAGAGAATAAATAATCTAATATTTCAAGATTTCTCGAAATACTAAATACCTACGATTTTCTTTTAGAATTGAAAGCGTTTAAAAAATTGGTATGGTAAACTCAGGAACAAGTAGTTTGGAAAAATGAAGATAGCTGAAAATGTAGACCATACCTAGGCAAACTATGGCCCGCCACCTCTTTTTGTGTCGCCCACGAGCTACCTGATGTCAAATAAATTTAGTTTGTATAAGAGAAAAAAAGAACATATAGGGCAAGAAATCCAACTTTGGCAAAGAGAATCCTCATAAAAATAATCAATTTTAAAAAAAATTGATTATCAATATTAATAAAATTGTATTGTTTATGTTTCACATTAGATTTTTTTTTGCCTTGGTGGTAGATATGTTATTGTTCTTTGGGGGACCGCCTTCCATTTCAGTTTCCTATGCGGGCCTTCAGCTAAAACGTTTCCCCAGGCATGATATAGACCATCTACAAGCAGACCAACTCTGATAAAAATAAATTTTAACTGTCGTATAAATATATCAATCAATGTTGTATCTGAAACGTTTGTGACATTCTGTGCCACTCAAATGTATTTACTTTCCATAAGGCCACAAATAAAATAATTTTGAAATCTAAGGACATGTGTTAAAAAAATTTATTGTCAGTTCCAATTTGTCATATAGAGAGAATAGTTACCCACGTTTAAGAACTTAGTGTTTTACGTTTCCAGAAACTGAATTTAAAAGTTGAAGTGCGCTCTGAATGCGGCACTACAAAACATGCAAATTCCATTATGAAAATTTATTGGAATGTCATTGAACAGTGCATGAAATATATTCATAAGTAACTGACACTGTAAATCATAATATCTTATGAGATTGCAATAAAGGATTAACACGAAAAACTTTATGTTACGCTTCATAAAAAAAGTTAGGTTGCTTTACCTCTAAGCGGCACTTCTTTGCAGGCAATTTGCTCAGTGAAAACTAGAGAAAAGAAAACCACTAGTTGGTTGTTAAAAGACAGGTGGAAGTCTCCCTTTCAAGGCTATCCAGAGTGTTATTAATATGAATAGAGTATAGCTCTCCTGCACACGGGACAATAGCGGCCTTTTCAAGCTCATCAGTGTTCACTTTCTGACTGAGTCATGGTTGGGGTTTAGAGGCCATGACATAGTTGGAATTCAAACCTGGGAACTTCAGATTACGAATTTGGCGTGCTACCGACAGCTCCCGCCCCTTATAAATGAGCGGTTTTATGAAACTGATGATATATGTAGAGTAAATGCCGCAGAAACGCAAGAGTTTCAGCAAAGCTACTTGGAGAATATTTATCTGAAGTTCGGTGTCTAACTTCTGAAACCATTTAGCATGTGACGAACGTTTCCGAGAAACGGGCCGCATCATATACATTCGCAATTAGATCTATACAACTTTGAAAAGAGCACAGCACCTGCCAAAGACACTGCTGATCATCCATGCTGTAGTGAGAGAAACATAAGTGCAAATCATGGCTTGACTCATTCAAGGTCTAGCAAATATTATATCAGCATAATATCTAACCTTTATCACAACTGTACTCAGAAAGCGTTATATCAAGGGAGTCCTGTCTTTTTTGGTTGCGGCTGCATGAGGTGGCTAGAGTTAAGTCTCGAGCAGAACGAGCAACGGCAGCATGTGGAGACTGTTCTGTGCATGTGTCACATGCTCCTCTTCGTCAGTCGGCACATGCTCTCCTTCACAACTTCTGATGAACAAGCAGAGGATGGAAGCAGAGTATTGAGCACCGATGCGCGTGAGTCTGCACACATGGGAAGGCTACAGTTAAGGTAAAACGATAGGGATAATTTCGCTATTATCCACATAACGTTCATTTATGCAATTAGCATTTCATGTGTGAATATTGAACGAAACACTCCACGAATATAATTTTTAGATTGTGAATATTAATTACATTTTTGGTGAGCTAGGTGTAAGCTCTGCGGCAGCATAAAAATTATCCGGCCAAGTAGAGTTTCTTCTTCAACTGAATTATTGCTTTTCACTTGTCGGTTTGTTTGTCAGTTTTTTGTAGCTTTGTGTGTTTGTTAGAACGGTTGTTCCACCATATATAATATTATCACCTAAAACTCCGACCAATCTCAAGGAATCATGTATCAAATGAAAGCTTGTGATGCGAGGAGCGTAAAAAATGTAACCCATGTCCTTTCTTCCCCGTAGAAAAAGGGAAACGTGAAAATGTTTCTTTTATATCTTCCAAATGTGTTCCACAGTTACGATTTAGGTGTCAAATAAAAGCTCGAGATATGGGGACTTCGTAGCTACCTCGGATTTTGTTCCCCATCCTTCTTTTTTCCCAAAAAAGGTGACGAGAATTTCACAAGGGACGACCACAACGAATTATATCTGAAATTAAATCTTGTGGCATCTACAATGCCGTGAGCTACCTCATATGACTCCCCCCTCTTTCTTTCCCTCCCGAAAAAGAGGGAGGGATGGAGATCGATCTTAACGAGTCGAAACGAAAGCAGTCGTACAGCAGTTTCGAACAGTTCTGGATCTAGAAAAAAAGGGGAAGGCAAATGATGCAATCGAACTCAGTAAAAGTAAAGGAGGGGGGGGGGGGGCGAGCAAGAGACCGAATTTCGGTTGCAGTATAACATCTCTCCAACCCGTTTCAGTGGGGTTTAAAAAAAATTACTTTCAATATGCGTGAAATATGCACAAGTTTAAGAATTTTTTGCGTTCGTTACCCTTACTAGCATTCTCAAAGGGAAGGAAAGAAGTCTGCATGACCTCTTGCCCTCCATCCCATTAGATTCCGGCCTGATTTCGAATATAGCTGCTTTTAGTAACAGAGTAAAAGTATAAATATAAATTTTTAAAAAACACTTATTTTCTTAGTTCTAAAAGTTAAAAACAAAACTAAAGCACACCGATGGTGAAATCACTCGCTGAATTCGTATTCCATTCAAAGGAAACAAGGGAACCTATTTACATATGGTAGAAAAAATTATAGGCCTATCTTCTTTTAAGGTGAGTATTAATTCATCGAGTGTTCTACCATCGGCATGTTTTTGCTTGTTTTTTTGTCTTTTGAGAGACAAGAAGATAGTTTTTTAAGTTTTTAAATATGCATTTTTTTTAAGTTTAATTTTTGCTGCTTAACCCTTCCAGTGTCCAGCCTGAAAAACTGGTTTACATCCAGAGGCCAAATTTAACTTTAGAACTTTTTTGCCAAATAATTAATGAAAGGAATTATGGCATGTTATAAGCCAAATTAATCAACATTTAATTCTGGATTTTCTGAAAATAAAATATTTAACAAAAAAGATCACATGTTTCATTTTAATAGGACGTTTTTAGAATCATGTAGTGAAAAAATGCATCTGGCAACACAAATAAAAATTTATAAAAAAAAGAACTAATAGACAGAAATTATTATAATGCACATGAATAGAAAGGCTATTTATTTCTAAATAACAAAAAAATTCTTGTTTAAAGTAAACATGTCTTCCATTTTGAAATTTTTTTTCTCCATACTATGCTTTGAGAAAAAGTCCAGGCTTGTTGCAGTCAATAAACAAGTCACATTTAGAATATTTTTAATAAATAACTAATCAACAAAAATAGCTCATGTTATATAACAAATTAAAAAGAATTTAATTCTGAATTTTATTGAAGTAAAAAATTTGAACACTATAGTAACATATTAATTTTAATAACAATTTTTACAGTGATATACCAAAAAAAAAGGTTCACATTTCATAATTACTTCCAAAATCTTCCATTAAAAAAAAATAACAGTTCTTTGATAATTATCAGGAGATTTTAAAAACTTTAAGGAAAATTTTGTTGATAATAGTTCAAATCAAACTTCTGAGCTTAAATTAGGGGATTGCTTCAGCACAGAGTAATGTTAACAAACAAATTGGCAATACATTATATAACTTCTAAGAAATGGCAAACAAATGGTTTTAACAAATTATTTATGTCATAGTTTAATAAAATATGCATCAAATAAAAAAAGGAAATATTATTTATCAAGCTTAAATTACATATTGTTATAAAATATCTATTAAAAAAATTAAAATGGCAATTTTTATTTTTTTTATAAAATCGTTTTCTTTCATTGTAGTAAAAACGGATATATAACTTCTGGACACTGGAAGGGTTAACAACTTGCCATGAGGATTTTTTCTCTGTCTTTTGTGGTTAAAATACTTAGCGAACAGATGACTTGAAAAAGGGAGTCAAGGTCAATTCAACAGTTACACTAGTGTTGGATTTTCCTCAATAAAAGTGATGAAGATTTAGATTTTGCGATTTCTAATACCAAAGTAAAATCTCTTTCTGTTTAGCCAGGCCCTGACAAGTAAAAATAATTTTAATCCGACATTTCTTACGGTGAAGAGGTATAGACTGCACCATTTGTGTATGTTTTGCTTTATATAGTCTTGTTCGAGAGTCAGTGTACATAATGTATGGCAATAAGAAAAATGGCTATTTATTATCCCTTATAATCATATTATTGGAAAACTTTCCAAGTAGCAGATTATTATTTTAATTTTCTCGTTTCTTTGTAAATTAAATTATATAAATACATGTCAAAAACGAAAAGAAATGATTTTAAAGTAATTTACGAAATATTTTCAACTTGAATGTCTTTCTGAAATACGAGCATTACTTGAAATCTTCCAGTATCTGCTTTTAATTAAAAACTTTTCCTCGGTTAGATGGAATGTACACTGAACGAGTAAAAAAAAAACTATAATTATTTCACTCTATGTTAAACGCATTGCTACCTAAATTTATATCAATTATTTAGTTTCTGATTTTAATAATTACATGCACTCGAATAAGAGCATTCTTCCGAAACATACATGCTATTCATTTTGAATGCCTTGTATGAAATTCTGTCATTTGGTTCCTGTTGAACAATAAATCCTTTCCAGCAAGAATAGGAATTCACATTAAAATATTTTCCACTGTCAGAAACCATTAAAGCAATCTGCTTACTTATGTAGACAAGGGCTAACACTGGAATGATGGGCAGTAATGAATCTTTTATGCTAGTGACCATATTCCCTTATTTACATACTTTGAGGTTGATTAATGGAATGGAATACAACAAACCCACCTCCTGCTGGAGAATAATACAAACAACTTCTCTTCCTGTTATCTGACCTTACGTTATGTGCACGATTTGTAAACAGTCCATGAATTCCTCATTCCTTCAATGCTGTCTTAACATAACAAGGCCTGTTGACTCTAGAAAACATTATAATGCATCATATTTACCACAAATATTAGTTAGTTCTCTGACAGGAAATATTATTACTTACTTCTTTGTTATTAACTTTATTATAATATAAAGTAATATATGTAACTTTATTACATTAAGATATTCACAACAATTTAAGGATAATTAGACGCTGGTCGGTAATTAAATAATTCTTGGATTTGAAAAAAAAGTAAGATGATATGTTTGCTTTACAGATAAAACATTTCTGAAACGTTTTCCTCTTTAATATTGAATATCTATAGTGTCTCATCATTTTCAAACAATATATAAATAAAGTATCAGAATAATTTAATAAAAGTATTTTGTGTTCACATTTAACATTGTTTTAAAAGTTTTAGATACTTCAAGAAAACTATGATTTTCCATTGCACTGGAAAGTGTTCGTTATTAAAAAATATATTCAGTGAATAGCTTAAAGAAATTTCGTTTCAGAAATTTACAGTTAATTAAAAACAGCATTGATTTAATAGTTGAAATAATTAGCCGAATTAAATTTTGCATTTCCACTGAGCGGAGTATGAACCCACGTCTCCCAGAACCGTTTTTTTAGCAATGTGACTTACAGACATTCCCGTATATTTTTGATTCGCTCCTGGTGCGATCCAGCTATATCGGGAATCGGGAGGGGCGGGGGTGGCTCAGTCGGTAGCGCGCCAGGCTCGTAATCTGTAGTTCCCAGGTTCGAGTCCCAGCTGGGTCAGCGTTGAAATTTATCTCCGCAAAATTCCCCGCCCTGCCCACGGTCAGTAGGGGACACCGATGGGCTTCGAAAGGCCGCCGTCCGTCGGATGGGACGTTAAGCCGTGGCCCCGTGTGCGGGAGAGACATACCCTGTGCACGTTAAAGAACACGCTGGATGGCCTTGACGGGAGGCTACCATCTGTCTCCCAACATCTGTTCCAGTGGGTCCCCTGCCCCAACCTTCTCTGAGCCTTCGGGGTCCATGTGACCTGGCCATTTAGCCATGGTGTGCAAAAAAGTGCCGCTCAGAGGTAAAACAACCCAACCCAAACAACTCGGGAATCGGGTAATTCCGTGAGCGTGAGTGAAAAATATTATTTGCATCATACGAAGCAGCTTGGTTGCATGATTCCCGGTATAGATGGCGCTAGGAGCCAATCAATAAAAATATGTGGGAATGTCTATAAGTCACATTGCTAAAAAAAAATGGCTAGCCGCTGATTGTGTAGTGGTTATCGTACCTAGCGTGTGTCTGGGGGATGTAGGTTCGGTTCCTACTCAAAACAAAAAAAAATATATTTTTCAGCTAATTATTTCAAATGTTTCTTGCCTACGGGACATTTTACCTGTGATACTTTATTACTGAACTAGCTTAATAGATCTTGTTAACTTGATACAAGTATCTCCTATGGGAATTATTTCCTGAGTTTATAAAACTGTTTAGTAGTTTGAGCTCTGAACTTTTGTGCTTAACAATGGGATAAATCGCATGTGGTCCCAAAGTTCAAGGAAAAATATGCATTGGACTTTAAGGGAAGATAGAAAATTCTCGTCACATCAACCAGCCTGATTTTTTAACGGTTTGCCTCTTCTGCACAAAGCCCAACAACTAAGTGTTTCATAAGGGGTTATCTATCTCTGTCCAAGGGTTCATTCCCCCAACCTTCTCTGAGCCTTTGGACTCCTTGTAACCTGTCCATTTAGCTCATTGTGTGCAAAAAATGCCACTTAGAGGTAAAAGAACTCAACTGAAATCTTCTTCGTTCCTTAGGTCAGCAGTATACAATATCCGATTCTGTTGAAATTGCCCAAAAGCTAATCAGTTATATATGTCTTTTAATAACCTGACATATGAATCTTGGTACTTAAACGTGAGGTTGGGTTGAATTGTTTGACATCTGAGCAGAACCTTTGTGATAGGTTTAAAGGGTTGTCAAAACCCAAAAAGAGCCATAAAATGTTAGGGATCCACTGGATAGATAGATGGAAGTCTCCTGTCAAGACTACCCAGAGTGCATTTATTGCGTACTTGTTTTTTTTCACACAATGAGCTAAATGGCCAGGTCACAAGGACCCCCGTAGGCTCAGAGAAGATTGGAGGAAGGCGACCAACTGGGCAATTGGTAGGAGACAGATAGTAGCCTCCCATCGAGGTCATCCAGTGTGTTGTTTAAAGTGCACAGGGTATGGCTCTCCCGTACACGGTATCATGGCTTAACATCCCATCCGATGGACGGAGACCCTACCAAGTCCATCGATGTCTCCTACTGACTGCAGGCAGTTTTGCGGAGATAAATCTCAACACTAGTCCAGGTAGGACTCGAGCCTGGAAACTGCAGATTAGTAGCCTAGCGTGCTACTGACTGAGTCACCCCGCTCCACGTATTTGGTATAACTCTCCTACGCTGATCACAGCTTAATGTCTCATCCGACGGACGACGGTCTTTCGGTGTTATTTTATCGCGAAAGACAAAATAGTGGTCAGTGTGATAAATATCAATGTAGGCACAGTTTTTTAATAAATAATTGTTTATTCACACAAACTTTATAAATTTCCATAAGAACGTAAAGCTAATAAACTTATCTATAGGAATACGAAAAATTATATACTATATTTAACCATCTTGATGACATTACCTTATGATTTTCAGTATCATTAAAAAAATGAAATATAATATTAACTGCCATGAAATAAGTATACAGTAATTGATACATACAGCAGTTTTGTGGCAGGGTGGATTGCTTTACTTCTGAGCGGCGTCTTTTTTGACACCAGGTCGCAAATATCCCAAGGGCTCAGAGTAGGGGAAGGGGATCCAGTAGACTGCTGTTGGGAGACCATTAAATAGCCCACTGTTATACAGTAGAAACGCTCCCATTAAAGAATGCACTATATGGTCATCCAGAGCGTTCTTTAACGTTCACGATGCATTTTTTTCTTAACGGTAATATGACACTCAGGTATAAGTGACGACGGCTTAACTGCTATCTACCTGAAAGCGATTTTCCAAGTCCATGCTTTATGGTAGTTATTTGCAAATGATAATAAACATATACATCTATTCAATAATATTCAATAAAATTTAACAACAACAACCTTGGAGCATCAGATTAAAATCTTGGTGTTCTTCCACTCCTCTTAAAGTAAGGCCTAGTTATCCGAGTGTCCTTATATGTCCAGAAAGGTAGTATGAAAGATTTGGGACTAATCAAAGAGAATAGGAGATACTGCCCGAGAGCAATCGTAGAATAACTTCACTACAAATTGCTTTGGGAAAAGTCTACAGTTAAAGAGGATAGCGTCAAGGCAGACATCATTAATTCTTTCCATAGGGTCATATTTGAACTAACAAATTTATATAGTGAAAATTACTAGCATAAATAACAACTGTCATTTTTTAATAAAATATATTAGAAATATTATAGAGAATGTTTATTGCTTTAATCCTCTTGTTTTCTTTTATTTATTTCTATATGCAGGAATTGAAAAGAAAAATAAAGACATCGATTCTGGATTTGATGAGCCACGTAGTCAAAAAGACATTTATGATCGATGCGAAATATTTCCAGCGGAAAATGAACGGAATTCCCAGCACAAAATGAACTCTTCTTTCTCAGTTCCAATCCCTAAAACGTTCATGGCAAGCAGATGGAGTTCACAAGACTTACTTTTAGTGGGATTGCTGAACCAAATGGTGGCCTATCATCGTACGGATTCTCTGATGAATTTACCAACTCCAATTCCATATAAACCAATGTTGCTGAATACGTAACATTTTGAAATAATTGGAGATTATTATGTCCCAATAATCCATTATTTTTTGGAAACAATGCTGAAACTCATCTGTAATTAAATGAGAAAAATCATGATGCCCTCTGTTCAATCATACAATGAAAATGAATGGAGAATTTTCTCCGTCCAGTAGGTGTTGAAAATTCATAATTGATTATAAAGAATTGTGAAGAACTTTACTCTCTATTGGCTGTGTTACGAAATTATTACAAAGTGATTCTTCTTGTTTCTTCACATATCGCCAGACAATAAAACTTCAGTAAAAAGACTGAGTAAAGACATCCTGTAAGTCAAATTTAAAGTGCCATGGCCAATTTGTTTCCACTTTTATATGTTATTTTATGTAATATGTTTTACCGAAAATGGAGAATAGGATTACTCACTGAAGATTTTCTATCGTTAGTTTGGGACAGAAAGAATAAACAGAAAATTGGAGTATTGTTTCTTTGTCGTTGTTTTCTTTGCGGATTTTTGTCGCCTATTTGTTAGGTAGTGAGTTATTTTTCATTACTTGATGGTACCTGATGTTTTGGGAGAAATTTATTTGTCAATGTACAAATACATAAGAAAGTCAAAACATAACAAAATGAATACTAGCTTTTGTTTTGAATGCATACTAGCTTCTAAATTGTACCAAACGTTATTTTCACTGTTTAATTTAGTACTTCTATGAGGGTTGCGACTAACAACTCTAACGTCAAATCAGCAGAAACGTGTATCTGCAGGTTCATTTCAAACACAAAATTCGCGAAAAAGGTTCTCCAAAGTGTTGCAGAAAAGAGTATTTCAACTTTTAACTGCCAAAAGCTAGCGAACATGGAAATTCTTACAGAAAACAGAATTAACGAGGGAGTTCAAAATTTGGAAATTCGCGCCAAAACGTGAAAGAAAACAATCGCACGAAGGTCGCATGAGTAATTGTATATAATACCTTTCGCTGAGTTGACGATATAATGAAAAAGATGGTTAACTGAACTTGGATGAAATTGCCAAGAAGAAGAGCATTTTGAACTCATCAGTACTCGTCATCAAGAACAAACATCAAGAAGCAGAAAACAAAGGGGTTGTTTTTTAACAGCAAAGCACGTCTCATACTGCGAATTTGGGAGAGGATGCTATGGAGATTGCAAAGTAATACATCATGTATCTTACACTCAGGATCGGAGCTACGAGGAAGAGGTTGTTCCATGTTGTCTTCATGGGACATAAAAATCTCGTTTTCTATTAATAAATAGATAAATAATAGCCATCATTTTGTCTCGCGTAGCATTTCATATTCAGTGGCATTCATACAAAATCCTCATGCAGCCATGTGGTACGGAGGTCCTACCAGACAGTATAATTTGCTCTCCAAACGTCTCTGTCCTGAGCTATAGCTCAGACAGAGCTGCTGCATTTGGCCATTGTAGGCCAATTCTAGCAACGTCCTGTTTGACATTGTCTGTCCACAGCATTCTACGTCTCCCCCTTTTCCTGAACCCTTTGGGCACACTGCTCATAATCCTATTAGCCAAACTTTAACTATGCACAAGGGCAACATGGCCGAACCAACACATTCTCTCTCTACACAAAATGCTTCTCAAAGGAAGTTACTGATTCCTTCTTATAACCTCATCATTACTTACAAAGTCAAACCACCTAATGCCCAAGGTTCTGCGCAAGCATCTAGAATCAAAGGTATCAAATTTCGTGTTATCCTGCTTACAAAGGGTCCATATTTGGCTACCATAACTAAACTTAGAAAGAACCAAACTATTATATAGCCTAATTTCAGCCTTTAGGTGTATACACCTATTTTTCCACACTCTGCATAGATTCTTAGAAGTCCAAGCAGCAACACCTATTCTCCCATTTATCTAACGCCGCATATCACCAGTATCTTTTACATAGCTTCCAAGATAAATAAACTGAGACACTTGTTCAAGTGGGAAGCCATTCAAAGCAACTGAAGCACCATCTTCCTGACCAATTTTAATCACTTTTCCAAAATTCCAGATGCGATATTTTGATTGGATTGATTTGGATTTGCAATAGTTTTTTTCTCTGTTTATCCCCAAACCTACTCTATTACCAGTATCATCAACATCATTAGTCAACATGATCAAATCATCTGTATAATTTAAATAAGAAATTTGAAATCTCTAGACCAGTGGTTCTCAACCTTTCATGCTTCACGTACCCCTTGGAAATTTTGTAACTGGCGTAGCTCTTGTGTAGATAGATAAAAATATAGCTGTAGTATAACAATTGGAATAAAATAAAACATATATATATATAGATACACACATTGAATTTTGTATTCATAAATTACATATATCGATGAACACAGAAATTGACATAAGCAATTTAAGAAATCTTATAAAATTATAAACATTTTACTGGGTAATCAGTGAAATGGTTGCACTTTTTTACGCTTGCACAGTTCATCAATGGTGGGGTTATCTTGCTAAGATAGAGTCACAAGTCATCTTTAACATCCAGCCTGTTCCTATATTTATTTTTTAAAGATGAAAACACAGTTTCACATAAATAAGTTGTTGTGAAAGGTAACAAATATTTGACTGCAATCCTTGACAAAATCGAATATTCCTTCTCCACTGCAATCCAAAAACTAATCAAGGGCTTTTTGGAATGAATGCTTTTTAAACCATTGTCTCAGGATATCTCAATCAACTCTGCTTTATTGGACAATGGAAGCTTACATTTTTCTAAATCAAATGTGAAGGGGTCTCGAATCCATCCTTGCGTTTCATCAGGGGGTGGAAAGTACTGCCTTATAAGAGTTTTAAGAGTGCTTAAGTAAACGATTATTTGTTGTCTGATGTCTTCAAAGTCTGTAATCGTTTGCTCATTTTCTTCACGAAATGAATCTAATCACTGAAAGTGGTCACAGCTGTTCTTTTTAATTCTGTTTTCCCAGAGAGATTATTTTTTATATCATGGCCTCTTTTTTCTTCTCAACATAGAACACATCAACGTTGTCTCCTTGCAATGATAAGTTCAAAATATTCATTTTTTTTTTCAAAAATATCAGCTAAATATACTAACCGTAGAAGCCATTATAAGTATTGTAGTCTCAAAGAAAGTCGAAACTCGTGGTCCATGAAAAAAAGGCGTGCTTCATTGTGGAGTTCAAATAAATGGCAAAGAACATTTCCTCGTGACAACCAACGTACTTCTGTGTGAAGCAGCAATCTCTTATGCAGGCTACCCATTTCTTCATACATAATTGAAAAAAGTCGAGACTTCAATGGTCGGGGTTTGATAAAATTAACCATTTATACACTTTCATCCATAACTTTTTTCAAATCATCAGGGAGAAATTTAGCTATCAGAGCTTCACGATGAAGACAACAATGAGTGAGCTTACATTCTAGTACAACTTGTTTTATACGACCTGCTACTCATGTGATATAACCACTCATTGCTCTGTCAGTACATACAGAAATACAATTTTTTCATTCAAGGTTGTTTCGGCAAAAAATGAATCAATCATATTAAAAAGATCCTCATCCTTAGTAGAAGTTTCGAGAGCCTTACAAAATAAAATATCTTCAAATATTGCATCCTGTTATTTTCCACGCACAAAAACAATAATTGAGCTAGCTCAGCTACGTCTGTCGACTCATCCACTTGTATGGCAAACCACGGGCTACATTGAATAGCTTGAATGTTGTTCTTTAATATTACAGGTCATATCTTTAATACTCCTGGAAGCGGTGTCGTTTGAAAAGGAATGGTTCAGACAAGGTTTGCCTCTTTTTGACCAAACATACAAGAAGCTATTTCTTCTGCTGTTGGAAGAATGAGTGACTTGCCTTTGTGTGAGCATTTCCGACTTTGGCAATTTGAAGGCTTACTTTGTAAGACACTTTAAGTGCACTTTCATTTTCTTCTACACCAGAAAAATTCTTAATTACGGTTTTTCTACTACTCAAGTCTTCCAAAAGACGTTCAAAATAGCCTAAGGGCTTATTTTTTAAGTGCTCATGTTTTGTTTCAAAGTATCGCCATAAAAGAGACGGTTTCATAGAATTTTGTGACAGGATTTCAGAGCAAACAACGCACTGTGCATTTGGTTCTACTAAATTTCCTGTCCATGTAAAGCCAAATTGTAACTATGATTCATGGTGTTTAGTTTTTTAATTTTTATCACTTGATTGTTTAACATTTAACGTTCTTTTAGTTACTGCTGAATCCACCTCTTTACTCACATGGGATGATGACGTAGTCATAGATGTAGAAGCAATCGACTCCGGTTCCACGTTACTTTTCTTTTTAATTATCCATTTATCCATGTTTCAAGGCAGTTTAGAAACACGTTCATTTAACTTCACAGTCACTGAAGACTAGAAATAACTTTATGTATATCAAATTAAATAAATCAGAACAAATACATAGAACAGTATGACTTCACTCCTTAGAATCAATGTTTTGACTGAGCGATCAGCTGTTCAAATTAAAATTTGTTGTCTTTTTAATATGATCAGCTGATCGCTCAGTCAAAATAATTTTTAAATCAATGTTTTGACTGAGCGATCAGCTGTTCTGGTAGATTCGGCTCTCAGGTAGGGAAGGGTGACAAACGTGTACTCGTTTGATTAGTCACTCATTCTTCCAACAGCGGAAGAAATAGCTTCTTGTATGTTTGGTCAAAAAGAGGCAAACCTTGTCTGAACCATTCCTTTTCAAATGACACCGCTTCCAGGAGTATTAAAGATATGACCTGTAATATTAAAGAACAACTCATTCACAAGACTTACTTTTATTGGTGTCTCAATTTTATTGGTGTCTCAATGTAGCCCGTGGTTGCCATACAAGTGGATGAGTCGACAGACGTAGCTGAGCTAGCTCAATTATTGTTTTTGTGCGTGGAAAATAACAGGATGCAATATTTGAAGATATTTTATTTTGTAAGCCTCTCGAAACTTCTACTAAGGATGAGGATCTTTTTAATATGATCAGCTGATCGCTCAGTCAAAATAATTTTTAAATCAATGTTTTGACTGAGCGATCAGCTGTTCTGGTAGATTCGGCTCTCAGGTAGGGAAGGGTGACAAACGTGTACAGACAGGAACTACAGCGCCGCGCTTCGTCACTCAGTTCTCAGAAATTAATCAGTAGCAGTGTTGCCAATTTAGCTACTTTGTTACTAGCGACTTTTGAGTTCTCACGGCGTAGCCCAAAAAACTTTTCCGCGTACCCCACGTTGAGAACCCCTACTCTAGATCATTAAAGGCCAAATATTTCCCTTGCAAAGAATTTCGTATAACAAATGTAATAACCAAACTAAAGAGTAAAGGAGACAAAATGACCCTTGTCTAACTCCACTAGCAATGCTGAACCAATCGCTACAAATCTTTCAACTCTCACACATCACTCAGGGTTATTATAAAGAGCTTTCCTTACCTTAGCTAGCTTGTCAGGTATTCTATGTGATCCAACGATCAATAGAATCAAAAGTCTTTTGAAAATCTACAAAGCTAGATTTACTTATTAGGTGAAAATGCCTGTTTTTCCTCACTCTCCACAGATTCTTAAAGTTCCCAGCGGCAAAACCTATTCTTCTATTTATCTCATGCCACACATCACCAGTTTCTATTACGTAACTCCCAAGATAATTGAACTGAGACACTTGCTTAAGAGTGCATCCATTCAAACCAATTGAAGCACCATCTGTCTGACCAATTTTCATTACTTTAGGTTTTTTTTTTCTCTTTATCATCAAATCTACTCTATTACAAGTCTCATCAACAGCCCTAATGAAAGAATTCATCTCATCAACATCATTAGCAAACAGGACCAAATCTGCATAATAATCTAAATCAGAAATTTTGAAATCTCTAGACCATTTAAGGCCAAAATATTTCTCTTGCGAAGAATTTCGTATAGCAAACGAAAGAGAACAATAACCAAACGAACGAGAAAAAGGGATAAAATGCATCCTTGTCTAACTCCACTAGGAATACTAAACCAATCGCTGAAAGACGTACTAACTCTCACACACTACTTAATGTTATTATAGAGGCTTTCATTACACTAACTAACTTGTCATGTAATCCATGTGATCTAAGGATCAACCACAAATTATGTCCATCAACAGAGTCAAAAGCCTTTTACGATTCCTCAATTCTCAACATGGCCTTTAGAAAATAGAAAAAGAATTTTAGAAAATCTATAAAGCTAGGAACCACAAGTTTCTGAAACTCTAAACATTTCTCAAGAATTTGCCTAAGTGAAAATATTTGATCTATACATTCCCTACCACTTCTGTATCCACACTGTTCACCACGCAGTTGTCCATAAACCAAATTCTTAATTCTATTAATTATAATCATGCAAAGAACTTTACCTGGAACAGAAAGTAAACTATTTCCCCTATAATTATCACAATAACTACGTTTATTTTAAAAAAATGGGATAATAATAGTTCCAGTAAAATCCTTAGGAATACCTTTATTATTAAAAAGCACACAAATGTTCCCAGCTCTAAGCATTTTAGTAGTGATTTCTTGGGTATTTATGTAGTTTTAATTTAGAGATTACCAAAGCGACTTCAGAATATGATATAGCGCCATCATTAAATCTATTAATTCATCTATCCTCATTTCGAACAATGGGAGTAGAAATAATCGCATTATTTAAATCATCTCAGAAATGCTCAGCCAACCTAGCCATCACAGAATCTTCACCTTCAACCATCTTGCCATGTTTATCCCTCAATCTCTGTATGCCTGTCCGTTTTATACCACACGAAACCTTAACTATCTGGTATAGCTTTCTGCTGTTGTGCTGTCTAACTGCTTCCTCGACTTTATCAACCAAGTCATCAAGCCAAAAATTCTTATCAGCAGCTAACTGATCCTTTACACGTTTATTAAGCTTGTTGTAATGCCGTCTGTTAGTAGTAGTAGTGTCTTGATACATATTATTCCTGCACTTCCTTCTTTCAAAAATAAGTTCCATGGCCTTATCATTAAAATAATTTTGTTTGCTTTGTTCCTTTTTAACCAAAAGAGTACTGTTGGTTTCAAGGAAAGCCTGTTTAAACTGATCCCATTCTTTCTCAACTTCAGCAGTAACCAAACCACGATTATCATAATGATTAATTAGCTTATCGTGATATTCTTTGGCTACATCTGGATCTTTCAAAGTGTCAGTGTCAAAAGTCATTCTTTCAACCTTTTAACAACATTTCTTAAGCTTCAGTTGCAATTGCTTTTGCCACATAATGGATAGACCCAATTTCGACTTCCCTATGTGATCTGGTATTCCTAACTGAACTAGTCCATTTGCTGTTAATTAAAATATAATCTATTCTTATATAGCCTATCAGGTGAAATTCATGTGTATTTATGTGTGTGATGTGTAATCCTTGTGCATTTATAAATGTCCGTGTGTTTGTAGTATGTGTTCGTTATTCGCAAACCATTAAGTTTACTTACCTGGAGGAGACGTACCCCATTGCCATTGGAACTAAAAATGCCAAAGGGACCTAAAACTCCTGCCCAAACATCAGGACCAGTACCCACTGTGGCACTGAAGTCGCCTAGCACAAGAGAAATATCTCCTTTCTTCACAGAATTCAAAATATCCGAAGCTGTAAAACTTATCCTTCTCATCCTCATCGGCTACTAACTGAGGACATAACAACAGAAAACATTCAAGTCTTTAATTTTTGTTTTAAATTTAGTGGTAAAAAAACTTGCATTAATTAAGTTTATCACTGGCGTGTCTGCTGAGAAACAAACCTACACCTTAGAGATGCTTCCCTTCCTTCCTATCTGAAAAGAAAAATTTAAAGTTATTTTTAAGTATTCTCACTTTTTCCTGTCCATCTGGTCTCTTGCAAGGCAAGAATAAATAGGTTATAACGCTGGAATTCCTTAGTGAGGACTGTAAGAGCATAATCTCTATGTAATGTCCTCACTTTCCACGTGCCTGCAGATAGAAAATGATTAGTAGGATTTTTAAAGAAACTAAAGAAAGTAAAGAAACTAAAGAAACTAATACTGAGAGCAGTAGGGGCAACAATATCAAAGAGCCATTGATCGCAGGCATGGGGTAAAGACCTGTTCCCTCACTGCTAAAGGCTTTACCACTCATGCTGAGGATCTGAGGCAGTTTGGAAAATGGAGAGGCGGCAAAATTTAGAGCAGTTGGCAAAATTCGAAGCCACTTAGTAAAAACAGGTGAGTTTGCAAAATCTTAGGGAGTTGGCAAAATTCGGAGTGACTTGGTAAAATCTTGGAGTTGGCAAAATCGGGACAACTTGGCAAAATCTTGGGGAGTTGGCAAAATTCGGAGTGACTTGACAAAATCTTGGGGAGTTGACAAAATTCGGAGTGACTTGGCAAAATCGTGGGGAGTTGGCAAAATTCAGGAGAGATGTTGGCAAAACTTAGGGTGTTGGCAAAAACTAGGGGCAGTTGGCAAAATTCGGAGTGACTTGGAAAAATCGTTGAGAGTTGAAAAATTTCATGAGAGATGTAAAAATTGCAATCTTTTTTCTGTAAAATTATGGCGTGTTGGCCAAATCGAGGCAGCTTCGCAATATCTAGGAGAGTTGGAAAATCTTGGGGGAGTTGGCAAAATTCGAATCCACTTAGTAAAATACGGGCGATTTGTGAAAATTGGGATTGCTTTTGTTAAATTCAGGACAGTTGATAAAATCGAGAAAACTTTGCAAAATCTAGGGAAGTTGACAAACCTGGAAACCACTTGGTAAAGTAGAGGTGAGTTATAAAAATTGGGATTAGTTTTGTGAAATTAAGGAGAGTTGGAAAAGCCAAGTACTCTTGGCGAAATCTAGGAGAGTTGGCAAAATTCGAAGCCACTTGGTTAAATACAGGGTAGTTGCGAAAATCGTGCGTTTCTTGTGCAATTAAGGAGACGATAAAATTCGAAGTGGCGTGGCAAATTCAAGGAAGATGTAAAAAGTGCGATTTCTTCTGTAAAATTACGGCGAGTTGGCAAAATCTAGAGTAGTTGGCAAAATTCGAATGCACTTGGTAAAATATAGGCGAGTTGTGAAAATTGAGATTTGTTTTGTGAAATGAAGGAGTGTTGGATAAATTGAGGAAACTTACAGAATGTAGGGCAGTTGGCAAAATTCGAATCCACTTGGAAAATACGGGCGAGTTGTGATAATTGGAATTGGGTTTGTGAAATTCAGGATAGTTGACTAAAATCAAAGAAAGAATTTCACCTCCACATCTCATCTGAATTTTTCCAACTCCCTACGATTTTGGCAAGTCACTCTGAATTTTTCCAACTGTCCCTAGATTTTGCCAACTCGCCATAATTTTACAGAAAAAAATCCTAATTTTTACATCTCTCCTGAATTTTGCCAACTCCCCACTATTTTGCCAAGTCACTTCGAATTTTGTCAACTCCCCAAGATTTTGTCAAGTCACTCCGAATTTTGCCAACTCCCCAAGATTTTGCCAAGTTCTCCCGATTTTGCCAACTCCCCAAGATTTTACCAAATCACTCCGAATTTTGCCAACTCCCTAAGATTTTGCCAACTCACCTGTATTTTACTAAGTGGCTTCGAATTTTTCCAACTCACCTGCAATTTACTATGTGGCTTCGAATTTTGCCAACTCACCTGCAATTTACTATGTGGCTTCGAATTTTGCCAACTGCTCTAAATTTTGCCGTCTCTCCATTTTCCAAACTGCCTCAGATTTGCCAAGTTGCCTCGATTTTGACAACTCCCCTTAATTTTCGAAAAAAAAAATTACAAATTTTCACAACTCACCTAGATTTTACGAAGTCGCTTCGAATTTTGTCAACTCCGAGTTACTTTGGGGGGGGGGAGGCTCCCCCTAACCATCCCCCATGGCTACGCCCCTGGCGACTAGCATAGTTCATATACCTGCGATGGACTCTGATCAGTATTATCAATCAGCTGATATAAGGTAACCCGTGCCTCTGTTCACGTAGGGCTGGCCATCCACAAGCAAACAGAAAACACAGGGTCAGATTCTCCCTCAATAGAGGACCAATAGTGCAACAAGCCCAGGATCCATTAAAATAAATAAAATAACCCTCAAGAAGCTGCTACCACATCATAAAGAGGATCTGTGAGAAAGGCAAGACCCCAACAAAAAAAAAAGAAAAGTCCATACCTCACTCGGGGCTCGAACACGTATTTCTTTAATTAGTAACTAAGCGCGCTAACCATTTAGTCACCGGGACAGTTAACAATGGTAAAAAGTAATAATGGATCGTTGATATGTAACCTTTTGACAATTTTTCGTCAACCAATTCGGGTTTCGTGTTCCTAAACTTTTATAATTGTATTATTTTTATACTTTTGGATGACGTCTGTAGAACGAAAATGTATTCCTAAATATTAGATGTAATTTTCACCTTATCTTCTTCCCTCCCCATTAATTAATTATTATGATTAATTGATAGTTTATTTTCTTAATCTCCGATATGGAAGTAATTTTAATTTTTATTGAAACAAATCTTTGACACCATCTCTGTAGTCGAATGGTTTGCGTTTTTCTCTACTGTGCAAAATGGACCCGGGTTCGAGTCCTAGATAAGGCATGGCTGTTTTCTTTCTTAGGTTCTCATTCTGCTAAGGTCTCGCCCTCCTCGAAGATGTTCTCTGTTGCGAATTACACTGACAAGTTCCTGTCAGACCTCTATGGCAAACAGCCGGTTGGTTGGGTTGTTTTACCTCTGAACGGCACTTTTTTGCACACTATGGGCTAAATGGCCAGGTCACATGGACCAAGAAAGCTCAGAGAAGGTTGGGTGAGGGGACCCACTGTTGGGAGACAGATGGGTAACCTCCCGGCAAGGCCATCCAGCGTGTTCAAAGTGCCCAGGGTATGGCTCTCCCGCACACGGTGGCACAGCTTAACCTCCCATCCGACGGACGGCGGCCTTTTCAAGCCCATCGGCGTCCCCTACTGACCGTGGGCAGAGCGGGGAATTTTGCCGAGATAAATCGCAACGCTGACCCAGCTGGGACTCGAACCTGGGAGCCTGGCGCGCTACAAACTGAGTCACCCCCGCCCCACAAACAGCCGGTTGAGGGGTATTTTATTTTTTTAACAATGGATTGTGGATTACTTTTCGATTATAGTTTCGGGTATGAATAGAGTGAGTTTCTTACAGGTAGGAATTGTGTACTCTAACACCAAACGAATATTACACTCCTTCGGCAATAAATGGCAATAGAAAGTAATCAACTGTTTTTAAAGTTAATTCACAAATAATATAAGGTGATCAAATTTGAAGAAAATTCGAGGACTTTTGAAAATTTCGTCTAAAGTACTGACTTTTTATTAAAGTGACCAGATTTAAAGAAAGAGATCCGAGAAATTCTAAGAATTTAATCTGAACGACTGACTTTTCACGAAATTATTGTGTTCAAAAGTAGCACAATCGTTTAGAATTCGTTTTCATTTAGAACATATTTTATACGTTATTGTATATTAATAATAACCTTAATATCTAATAGCAAAAAATGAAACTTTAATAAGATTAATTAAAAAATCAGTTATTTTGTTTATTTTTCATAAAAAATAGGTTTTCTGTAAAATATATATTTTGGCAAATTTTGCGCGTAAAGACTTCACAAGAAATATGAAAAAACTGTTTTCAGTTGCAGCAAAGCCTTCACGGTGTCCTCTTTTATATATGATTTCTCATCCGTCCATATAAATTCATGTTTGAAAAAAACTTTCAATTGGATGGAAAAGGAAATTCTCCTCCTGAAGTTTTTTTCACTAATTTTTTCGTTCACAAGCTAAGAAAGTGGCGACAAAGTGATGCCAGATGCGGCATCGTTGCCTGATCTTCCACATCCTCAGAGACGTTGAAGTTCTACACCCCGCCCCATTACAGCAGACTTAATTTTTTAACTCAACACATGGGAAACCTGTGTTAGATATTTGAGCCTTGAGCTACAAGACGCCGAACTCTACTAAAACAGAAATAAAAAAAGCCATTGTGTCATCATGTAGAAGACGCGCATTCTCTATTGGTGTCTGTAATGATATCACAATCATTACGATGATGATTCCAGACTCAAATTTTCAGTCACTTCAATTGCGACCGAAATATTTTGCAAGTGTTGTCACTGCTATTCCATTAGTAAAGATCTGCTGAGCCGTACAGTTCAATTTACTGTTTAAAATTATCCAAAACCGAATTCCGCAGACACTTCCTGAGACATTTTTTCGTCGTGGACAGAGCTTTAAATATAGAGACTGTCAACGGAAAACGGGGACTATGGTCACCCTAAACTAATACACAGGATCATTTTTTGCAGCTGTTTCTTCAATAGAAAAAATTATACGTAATTAATTTTTTTAAATGTTTTGAACTCATAACTTTTGAGCATTTCTTAAATAAAAACTACCACTTTTAACTGGGGATTTTTTTACCGCAATCGGCGTATTTTTGGATTATTCTTTTTTAAACGGCTGGCTTCTTATCGAATTGGAATTTGCAGACAGCAGAAAAAAGGTTTGAAGGAAAATATAAAAATGAGTTATTTTTTCACTGCTTAAAAACAACCGCTTCTTAATATTTCTTCTCTGCATAAAAATTGGGAAATGAAATTGATTAAAATATATTCATTTCTTTAAATTCAACTTCTGTATTAGCTCAAATTGCACAACAAATAATTGTATTCATGGCTGTCTTAGAATAGGTAGATTAATATACGTAGCAACTTAAGACAAATAGATTTGTCTTAAGTTGCTATATTAATTTAAACAACTATTTTGATTGTCAATATGATTAAGATGAAATTTATCGTAGTTGATACTCACTTTCCATAGAATGAGAAATTTTTAAAGCCAGATAAGACAAAATAAACTTACTTGGATGCTCTCTAAAGTATAGTAGTTTTTAATGTATTGTTCATTGAAGAGTTCGTTATGGTACGTTTCTCGCCACACAATAAAGAGTTTTCATTGGTTTGCGTTCCAGACCGATGCTTTGAACAGCTAGGTGGTATTATCCCTTTGGGGTCAATATACTTTTCCAGCAGCGGAGGTCATCCATGTGGCCCAGGGGGGTATTCTGACAGCGACACTTGTTCCTAAATGTGTTTCGTACAATTTGAACGGTAACCTTTCCCTAAGGTAGTTGTCTTGGAAATTGACCAGTCTTTCTGCACTGTGTGACGCTAATTGCCTCCAGACACGAATTTTCTACTTGTAGCAATGCGGTACTCACTTGTGGTGAGCAATAACACTTAATCTCGATCTAGCGCCTGCAATCCCTCAGTATATTTTATCGATTGATCGATATGTTCAATTTTAGATTTTATTGCAATTCTTCACTTGGAGAGATAATTACGCTCCAAATCTTGCTCCATTAGACAGTGCGAACATTATTAGACCTTGAAAGATTGTCAATTTTAAAGTGTCCCAACATATTCTTCAGAGGCACTTTATTCTTGGAGCCAGATAATTAGCTCTAAATCAGCTCATCTATCCTTTCCTATATCTATCAATACTATTGTTTAAAAGGCAAGTGATATGCAAATTCCGGAAGGTCTAAAAGACACGACCATGAATATTATGAGATTTGAAGCGTCAATGCATTGAGTAGAGAGTAAAAATTGTCTTGAGAAGGGTGGAATCCGAACCCCATCACCTGATTGATGATCAATTGCAATGAATGAATCAAGGGGTCTTGGGTGAGGATTCCACATGGCTGAAGACAATTTTTCCTCTCTACTCAATGAATGTACATAGCCTACAGATATTTGTGATTCTCTATTACATAGCATTGCTATAAGATGCAATAAATAGTGAGACAAAGAGCAAACCAATCGCGTTATTTCATTCAGTTATAGGAATGAATTCAAGAGTGTCCATAGCTAAAGGACCTGTTTCAGCAGAACAGATTTGAATACTGAGTATGATGACCCGAAACAACTGTACAAGCAGTTGTCATCTCATTATTAAGCTGGTCGTGAGATGTGGTAGTTCTTCCTGGAGAGGAGATCGAGCCTAACCTCATGGAGGATTCTTGGGGGGGGGGAGTTACGGCCCTTCCCAAGCGTCGCTGCTTTATAGTACCAAAACCTTCAAAAGAGGCTTTGATCTATATACCTCCAAAGCCTCTCTGCTTGATTGTAAACTTAAGAGTCCTGCCAAAGGTGTAACCTTGTCCTTGGCAGGTTACAGCCTTTACCTTTTATCCATATGTTGTCTTTGTGCCATTCTTTGGACTACAAAGAGATGTTTTAAGGTTTCCACATAAGTTACCATGTATACATTTTATGGCCAAACCTTGCACCATGTTAGTTGGGTTCTCTTCGGGAGGGATTAAGGAAAAAACAAATCATCGATCGTCTGGAATTTCATACCTTTTTAGTGAAGTCAGAGATTATACTGATAGATTCCTACCAGACCTCTGTGGAAAGTGACAGCCTTGAGTGGTAATTATTTTAATGTAAATGTACAAGCATTATACACTGAAAGCACAATTAATTATGCACACCGCCCCCCATCTACAAACCTGCCCTATTCCACGACAGTAATGTGATGGCCGAAGTCTTTGTGGCTATAAATAGGTCAGATATCTATTTGCTGTATAATTTACCTGACTGTTATGATGGGTAAACACGGCGACCTGAGCGAGGTCGATCTTGAGCAGATAGTCAATGCGAGGATATAGGATCTCCATATCTGTGACTGCAGAATGTCTGGAGTTTTCGCGTGCACCAGTATCGCAAATGTGTACCAGAACTACATCAAAACCGGAAACATTTGCAGCTGCCAGGAAAATTGTGGTTGTAATCATATCATTGATCCTTCAGCTGACAGCTGCTCTCCTATATCGTAACATTGGAATGGAAGGCAACAGTGCAGTTAATAATGTAGGCATTCAACGACAGGGCAAGTGCGAAGGGTTGTGCAAAGACCATTCGATGTACGATGGCCCAACTGGACTATGACAGCTGATTCCCACATTGGGTACCTTTGTTATTGAGCATTTGGGTATGTCACTGAGCTATTGGGCTGTAGTGGGCGAATGAACATGTCAATGGACCTTGGGAGACTTAAAATGTGTAGCTTGGTCTAACGAATCGAGGTTCTAACTACAATACGCTGACAGAAATTTGGGTTGGGTTGTTTTACCTCTGAACGGCACTTTTTTGCACACCATGGGCTAAATGACCAGGTCACATGGACCACGAAGGCTCAGAGAAGGTTGGGTGAGGGGACCCACTGTTGGGAGACAGATGGTAGCCTCCCGTCAAGGTCATCCAGCGTGTTCTTTAACGTGCACAGGGTATGGCTCTCCCACACACGGAGCCACGGTTTAACGTCCCATCCGACGGACGGCGGCCTTTTCAAGCCCATCAGCGTCCCCTACTGACCGTGGGCAGAGCGGGGAATTTTGCCGAGATAAATCTCAATGCTGACCCAGCTGGGATTCGAACCTGGGCACTACAGATTACGAGCCTGGCGCATTACCGACTGAGACACCCCCGCCCCCTGAAATTTGGGACTGTGACGTAGACCACACAAGGCTATGGACCTTGTGTGGTCCATAGTCCAGTGTTACAGGTCGGTGGAGGTGATGTAATGTTCTGGGGCATGTTTATATATTATACGTTGGGTCACCTTCCGGACCTTTGTACCTAATAAGATCACCATCACCGCACAAGGCAATATTACACTACCTACTACACTACCTACACACACCTACTAACTACACCAATTCATGCCTATCCATTTTACACAGCAGGATGCCTTCTTTCAAGAAGACAATGCAAGACATCTCACCACAACTGTTTGGTGAAGGACTGATTGAAGGAATATTCCAGTCATTTCATAACCCTCTCACTCTCCGGATTTCCACCCTATTGAACATCTGTGGGCGAAGTGGAGCAATGCATTCGAGCTCGAAACCCATCACTGACAACTCTCGTCGCTTTACGGGTGGCTATCACCCGAACATTTTCAACACCTGGTAGATCCATACCACGACATGCTGATACTGTTGTGAGGGCGAATAGTGGACTCACACACATTAAGTGGGTGTGTATAATATTGTCCTTTCAGTGTATGTATTAAGATTTTACATATTTTATAACACCTCAAGGTCAGTCACAGATTATGTCAGTAAGAAGAATCAAATCCTTTTCGAAATCTAAAATAACAGTAACTATAGGTTTCGAACCATACGTTTTTCGGAATGGGTGTTAGTAAAAATTATGTTAGAAGCAGTCCTACTATTTCTAGACCTCACTGTTCGTTTTAAAGTGGTCTGTCAACCAAATATTGAATTCATTTGAACGTAATTATGCTAAAGACTACCAGAAACAGAAGGGTAACTGTCACAAAAGAGAGACTCAGTTTATGAAAATTTGAATGATTGCAGCACTAGTTGAATGATAGATCACGAACTATTTCAATTGTTGCGAGTCCGATTTTGTGTGCGAGTCCGATTTTGTGTGCGATTCCGAGTGCGAGTCCGATTTGGGAGGGGAAAATTTTCTGACTCATCATTAATTATATATATAGAAATGCATGTCGCTAATCATTTACTTTATTCTTATATTATTAATTCTATTCATTAGATGACAAAGTTAAAATGTTTTTGATATTTGAAACGAAAAAATATTAGAAATATTTACAGAAACTAAAAGCTGGTGGATAACATCATTATAAAAGCAAAGAAGGCACGTTATAAATGCACGAAATATGTCAAAATTATTCTGAGCCCGAAGCTATCTGTATTAGTTTGAGCCTGAGCTTGCCCGGGTCCCTCTTCCTCGGATCGCGTTCAGCCCGAGAAAGCTCGAGACCGAACTCATCTGCTTTGAAAACATTCAGTATTCCAATCAGCCATGAGGCAACATGTTAATCTTTGGCTCTCAGCATTCAAATAATAATCTACAGGGATTTATCAAAATAATGGAAACACGTACTGTTTGTGGAGAACATTTTATTAATCAGCGGTAGGCCCACCTCGGACGTTCAGAACAGACGCAATTCCTCTTTGAATAGATTTATACAAGTCACGCACATACGGTAATGGAATGTGGGACCATTCTTCCTGTAAAATATGGCTCAACTGTGCCAGTGATGCTGGAGGTAGAGAGTATGATCTGACCTTGCACTCCAGATATTCTGACAAATGTTCAATAATATTGAGGTCGGGAGATTGAGGTAGCCAAGGTAGCTACTGTATCTCATCCTCATGCTCCGCAAACCACAACTTGACACGTTTCGGACAATGAACGGGTGCATTGTCAATCCCCACCCCCGTAACATTGAGTGCAGGTGGTCCCGACAATGGATTCGTACATTGCGGATGTGACACGATCCTGCAGAATACCTAATGTCCCTATGGAATACCATGATATGGCACCCCACAGCATCAGGGATCCATCTCCATGCTTCACAATCAGAAGCAAACAATCGGGGTGGTACGCGTATGCAGGTTTTCGCAAAACATACACTCTACCAGTAGTGGGAAACAATGTGTAGCATGATTCATCAGACAAGATGACACGATGACAGTCTTTAGCGTCCCAGTTTTTGTGTGCTTTGCACCACCACCTTACATGTGTTGTTGCATTGATGTTGGTAATCAGAGGTTTGTGGATTGCAGCACGGCCGTAACTACCGGCACGATGAAGTTCCCGATGAACTGTTATAACAGAAACGGGATCATTCAGAGTGGTGTTCAACTCTGCTGCTATTTGCGGTGCCGTTGTCTTGTGTTTCCATTGCACAATCCGTGCCAACGTTCGCCTATCCCTATCTGATATCTTCATATGGAGTCCACAATTTTCACGTTTGGAGGTAACGCCCTATCCTTTTTGATAGGTAGTCATAATCTTCGATGCAGTTCCTCGTGTTACATGTACTGTTTCCGCCGTTCTGATTATGCCTTTTTTGGTGGTCACTGAGATCTAACATTGTCGACAATTACACCACAACAACTGTTTCACCTGCGCCTGTTGCACTGCTATGTAATAGCCAACATTGCACTTCTCCCCTTTATATACCTCACATCGCGGGTGACGTCGTCCCTGTGATATGCATACGGCGCACTGCGTGTACTCCAGTTGCCGTCGGTGTTTCCATTCCTTTTGTAAACCCCTGTAATCTACCTATAGTGAGGTATGTAGATCCAATGTTGAAGTCATGAAATTAACTGTATATCATGTTGGATTGTTTTATTTCTCTGCTGTACGTTTTATTGCACAGGTTGGACTAAATGGCCAGGTCACAAGGACTCCAAGGGCTCAGATGAGTTTGGAGAAGGAAACACACTGGACAGGAGTTGACAGATGGAAACCTCCCATTAAAGTTATCCAACACATTCTTAAAAGTTCGCAAAGTATATCTCTGGTACACGGACCTCAGTTTAATGTCCCATTAATAATACTTTTAATCCCCAATGATGACTGTCGAAGACCGTCGGTCTCCTCGTTTCCACTGAAGTCGGAAAAGGAGTTAGCGATTGAACGTTAAGCACGATAGGAACTCGGACCTGGGGACACCACATTATGAACCTGACGCGCTGCCGACTGAGCTCACAGGTTATCTAGTAATGGTAATACATCTATCTTCATTGCAAACAATGGGAAAACTAATGTCAATCTTCAGAAGATCCTTGATATGTTCAGCCTCCCTACCAGGACAGAATCCTCAAATTCGGTAAATAAGTCAACTTTTTACTTTCTCCGTTTTTCAGCATCCGTTATTTACAGTTGTTCGAATAAGTTCAAGAAACAAAATCAGGGACAATCAACCATCCATCAACTTCTTTGTAAGTTTGATAAAACAGACTGTAGGAACATGCATTCTGT
The DNA here is from genome assembly GCA_038380435.1 of Ryuthela nishihirai. Lineage (NCBI taxonomy): Eukaryota > Metazoa > Arthropoda > Arachnida > Araneae > Heptathelidae > Ryuthela > Ryuthela nishihirai. Next base: position 54,534,471 of record JAWZYU010000018.1, on the reverse strand, counting down.
ACTGCATATATTTTTCATTATTATACCGATAAATAATAAATATGTATGCATTTCTGAAATATAACGCATATTCTAAACACTTTATGAGCTATGTCAGTTCTCACTAACATTTTTTTTTTAGAAATTAGTGACCTGACAACCTTCGTATACGAACACGAAGGTTGCCAGATCGCTAATTTCTAAAAAAATCGTTGCCAGATATTTTTTCTGAATTCTGTAATCAACCATAGTGTTCTGATATTTTTTGAGCGACTGTACATCATACTTCGGCCACAGATATACGTACTTTCAATACACAAAATCAAAGTGGTGAAGAAGAAGACTTACTATACCTCGACCTCAATTGTTGTTCAAAAAAGGTACTTAAATTGAACAACGTTGAAAGCCTCGGCAGTTTTCTGTAGAAAAGATTTTTAGTTTCTATCGTCTGTAGAAAAAACATCAAATGTGAATTAAAAGATAATCTTAACAATTAATTTCTGCTATCGACACAGCTACTAAAAAAATTTTTACGTTGAACTTTAAGCTTGGGATGTTTAATAATGCAACGTTTTTCATTTTCGCATTATGCTCGTAATCCTTTCTAAAACATCTGGGAGAGCAGACACTGTTTGCTTCATTTCAAAATACTCCCCTCAAAGGATGTTTATAATTTTCTCGCTCTTCCTGGAAAATTGGAATAATAGGTGCTTGTTTGTTTAAACAGTACGAGATAATTATATATGTTTTTCTCTCTACTTTTGGTTGCCCATATAATCCATTTTTCTCGTACAACACCTAATAAGGAAAGTAGATTTTACGAAACAATGTAGGTATAAGACCTCAGGCATAGAATGATGATCAATTTTGAAATTACCTCCTGGGATTAATGAAGTACTATAAAAGCCGAGAATAAAGACCAACGAGTCACATACGTATTATCATCGTTTATGAAAAGTAATGGTTTTACTATTGTTTCTTTTTTATAAGATTGCCATAGAGACATTTGTGTAGTCTTTGGAATAACAGATGATTTAAGTCTCCACATAAGTTCATCATTGATTGTTATGTTAGGTTGGGTTGGGTTACCTCTGAGCGGCACTTTTTTGCACACCATGGGCTAAATGACCAGGTGACAAGGACCCCGAAGACTCAGAGAAGGTTGGGGGAGGGGATCCACTGGAACAACTGTTGGGAGACAGATGGTAGCCTCCCCTCAAGACCATCCAGCGTATTTCTTTAACGTGCACAGGGTATGGCTCTCCCGCACACGGTGCCACGGCTTAACGTCCCATCCGACGGACGGCGGCCTTTCCAAGCCCATCGGTGTCCCCTACTGACCAGTGTGGCAGGGCGGAAAATTTTGCGTATATATGTTAGGTGCAAATATAGAAGAAAACGAAAAGGCAGGTTTCGATGTTTTCTCGTAATGTTACGCTTTTGACTTTATTACATATACGAGATACAACGTGCGGCAAGAAGTAATGAGACTACATAGGACAACATGTTTATTAACAGTTCCCCTCGAAATAGTCCCAGAGGGATAGAATACATTTATTACAAGTTTATATAAACTTGGGAAAGACTTGAAAAATTCATCTGTTGTGAGAGTATTCATTTCTGTTGTCACATTCTTCTGAATTCCATTGACGTATTAAATCGGTGAAAACTCAATTTCAAATTGGGAAACGGAAAAATGTCTTCTGGAGCCACGTCTGAGGAATAAGGGTCGATTACCGTGTGGTCAGCGCATTATCATAAAAATTCAAGTCTGTGATAATTATTGATCTCATCGAATCCTTATTCCCCTTTAGTTCACTTGCCATCATTGTGATTTTCAATCGACGATCTTTTGGAAATAAATCGCACACTTTGGCCACCACTTTTGGGTTGGAGTTTTTTTCCGTCATCTACAGCGAGGGTCATCTTCCACACTTTTTCTGCCCTCTTGAAAACCCTTAAACCATTGAAATGTTTCAGCTCAGGTCAGAACCTCGTCCCCATAAGCCGTTCGTAATATTTTCACGTGTTGCATTGAAACTTTTACATCGATTTGCATAAAACTTGATATTGATATTTTGGTTAATTGATGGTTTTTTGACGACGCAATAATACTCGATGTACGAAGCACGTCCTTACGAAACAACAGTGGAATACTAACTGGCCACGGTTAGCAGGACTGCCAAGGTCACATTTCCCCGCCTCTATAGCGGCTTCTGTCGGAATGATAGTCGTCCTGAATATTTTTTATTATACTGGTAAAAATAAATGGGTATGCAATTCTGAAATACAACTGATGTTTTAAATGTTTTATGAGCCATGTCAGTCATCACTAGTATGCATCAAACTTCGGCCACAGATATACGTACATTCAATACACAAGGTCAAAGTGAATTGAATTTGACATTTCACTATCATTACTATTTTGCCGCACTGTGTCATTAAAAAAATAATCGTATTTCATTTGGTTAAAGATAATATTTTCATATTTAATTCTTTTGGAAATATATTCATCAGTTCGCATTCATGATATGATAAATGTTATGTTATCAGAACTAAGCCAATTTGTGTGTAATATATTCACAATTTAAAGTTTATATTTTATTCAAAAAATCTTAAAACATTATTTAAATGCACATTATATCTATACACTACCTGGCCAAATTATTGTGAACAGGAGTAGCATCTAGGGGAGTATGCTCCCTTTCGGAATGCTAGTTAGTGTTATAAAGGTAAAAAAAAATGATTCAACTTATTTAAATTTAATACACTTTAAAAAAAACAACAACAAAGACTTGTAAAACAGAAGGGAAAATGTTATAGTGCATTGTAAATCCAGTTAGAAAATCCAGTTAGATCGTGTTTCTTGCTTCGCAGCCCCTCCCCCCCCCCCCCCCCCCCCATCACCACTCTTTGATTTTTCTTTTCTGGATTCGGACCTGTTATGACTACTGCACCGTTTGTCAAGTACCATGAAGAATGCCACTATGTGCAAAATTTCTTACTAACGTAAGTATTTTACGTCACTACCGAAGTCCTATAAAAGCCTTAAAGATATGGTGGATACAAATTTAAGAGCGGCATGGGTAAAAAGTCTTATCTGATTGATTTCGAAAGAGGCTCATCGTTGGAGAGCAATGGGGAAGCATCCGTAATAAAGGTGATGGAACTCAGCTGAAAATCACTGGGCACAATATCACAAGCGTATGGAGAATGGCAACGATCTAAAAAGCGTCCACTAATCGTAGCAAAAGAGGCAAGAAAAAGGCTCTGATAGGCATACATACGATAAAGTGAATACGACTATACCATAATACATACGACTAGATATTAATAATAATTTGGCCAGACAGTATATATATAGATGGTGTAGCATAAGTCACCCTATCATTTAAGGTCCGGAACTAAAATAAAAGGGAAACCAAGTGGCGCAATCAAGTCGAAAAAAAAGTAGATGGGGGGGGGGGGGGAGCAAGATTGAATTTTCGTTAGAGTATAACTTTTCCCTCATTTTTAGCAGTCTTTAAAATATTCATTGGAAAATGCGAGAAATATGCTCTGGTTTCATTAATTTTTTGCCTTCATTCCCCTCATCCGGCGCTGCACTCCACGCTGATCTCGGTTGCAAAGTGAATGCCGATGGTCTCTGAAAGTCGGCTGTTCGTCGGAGGGACGCTAAATCTTTGTCTCATGTTCAAGACCATATTCTGTGCACTATAAAGACTATTAAATAAAGTTTATAGGCGGCTCCCTGCTGTCACGAAAAGATAACCAGTGGAACCCTTTGCTCAGCCCTTTCACTAGCTTAGTATTCCCACGTGGCCACTTACTCTGCAAAAAGAAAAGAATTGCTCAGATAGTAAACAACTCAATGGAAATCCTTCTTTTACTGAACTGCGCACAATTTCAAAGAAGGCAGACAATATGAAGTTAAAGATAAAATAGCTTTATTTGTTCTTCCTGTTAAATATCTCTACTATTTAAAGGCGAAAAATGAGTCATGACTCTTGCTCACGGTTTTCACATTGCGATAGAGAAAGCCTGAAAGCATCGCATTGTGCTATAAAAGAGCACAGCACCTATCAGATTATCCAGCAACTGCATCATCTGGAATCTCGATTGGAAATCTCTTACAGTTCAGTCTTCTTTTTCTCCTGTTTGTGCGTGTAAGATCTTGCTCGAACTTCACCCAGTCATTTGCGATGACCCGTGATGCTTCAGAAGTGCGTGTAGCATTGCAAAAGAATAGCACTACCATTACGCTTCTTTATCACAAACCCTAATTACCGAATCGAGGGTTAATACACATAATGCTACTGGTACGGTAGCAGATCACCCGTGTGACACCTCAATGAGCTGTTGTCTGTAATAAGCCCGTTATTACCACCCCACGTAATAAGCACCTGTGCCTGACTGTTGGTCCCTCGTCTATTACCCGAGGTTTTTTTTGGTCCCGAGCGCGACTGATAATGCATCTAGAACAATTTATTTGTTGCCCCTTGACCTCGCCCTTATGGTAAAGACAATCTCTTGGGATACGTGAGAAAAAAAAACAACTTTAACGGCTTTTCTCTTTTGTTGAAAAGTTGTTCTCTGAATCCTTTTCGTAAGGCATCGCTTGAAAGAGCTATTTTAAACTAAGCCCCCCAGGATCCGGATTTCCTGTTGCATCTAATGTTATCGTGTTTATTGAAAGAGTGTCAGATTCGGAAGAGAGATAAAGGATGAGCGTTGCACAAAGCAGTCTACAGTAGTGCCACAGGACTATTGATCCCTTGCATGGCCTGCGCCAATTAGAAAAGATTCACGAAAAGCGGTAGCTGAATTCTTTTCATCACCCGTCATACAACCAATTCATCACCATTCCCCTGTTTTGGGTTTGTGGCCTTTGGTTTAAATGCCTCTTTTCAATAATACCAGTTTCTTTCTCCCCTTTTGAAACTACTTTAAAGCGGTTAAAGCTGTGAAGAATGAAGTGAGAGAACACTAATCCTTCAGATCACTTTAAATCTTCGGAGAGGTTTCATTCAAGTCTTCATTCCCACTTTATTATACATCAATTATAAGTCACTCCTCTCATTAACATCTTTTATTTTCTCTTTGAAATGAGTTTAACTTGCAATTGTAATCCACTGAATTTTTTAGACCAATCGTTCCCAAACTTTTTTGCTTTGCATATCACTAAATGCCTAGCAATTTTTTTGCAATAGTACTAGGAAGATATAAACTTCAAAACATCATTTTTCTAACAACGAAATAATATTTTGAACAAGGTATAGGAATAAGTAGTACGGAAAAATATTTTTCTTTGCATTTATCATATTACAATGTTCTACAAATCCATTTGTGAAGGAATTCTGGCACTAAACGCCCATACAACTAATGGTAAGTGGTAAGTCATAGCCTGCAAACAAATCCTACACGCAAAAACAAACACTTTTCCAAAGCGAAAAAACTACGGATTGATTATGTACCGTTCGTCTATTACTTGCAACCATATCACAACATGTTTCAACTTGCACACACCGATCCGTTCCCTTGAAAATACGTTGTGTTTACACATATTATATTTTAACTTGTAAGAAAAGTTGATAATTGTTGACAACGGCAGTCTACAAATTAAATGATCCACCCTCCTACATAAGAAACACGTACAGTCGCTCAAAAAAGTATCCGAACACTACGGTTGATTACAGAATTCAGAAAAAATATCTGGCAACGATTTTTTAGTTATTAGTGATCTGGCAACGTTCGTGTCACGTGACACGAAGGTTGCCAGATCACTAATTTCTAAACAAATCGTTGCCTGATTTTTTTCCTGAATTCTGTAATCAACCATAGTGTTCGGTTACTTTTTTGAGTGACTGTACAATCAATGATATACGTTTATGTTTTAAAGATAATTTTGAGCATTGTTTAAGCTTAAAAATCTTTTAAGCATAAAAATGACCTTTATTGTGGGTTTATAATAGTACTTTAAAATGCGAAATAAACGCATAATGTAGAGAGAAAAAAATTGTAAAATAAACGAGAAATACTGAAATAAAAATAAGATAAAAAATGATGTTGAAATAACAAACTTTACCCATTGCTTAGCAAAAGTTAGCACTCGAAAGTAAAGCAGTAACTAAAGCTGTAAAAATAGTAAAGCTGTGTTTAAAATGAGGAGGAAATGAGAATGTGTTTAAATAATTTTTAATCAAGTTTCTACCTTTTTTTCTCTCCAAATGACATACTGATTAGTAAGATTTATATGTAGAAGAATATCTCCAATATAAGGCAAATATAATTTTTCAAAAGTGCACAATTGAAAAGTTTTGAGTTAAGGTATAAAATTAACTCGTTTATATGAAAACTTTATATTCGAAATTTGTCTTCATTATTAGTATTTAAATAACTACGCATGCCCCTATCTCTAGTTAGTTCTTGTCCTAACAATTTGCATACTTGATTTCCAAACTTTTTTTTATTATATATTTTTCGTTCAATCCAGAACTTGCTACTTATGTTCCTCTAAAATCTTTCTCATCCATTTAGTCTCATTTCCTTCAGATGTTGCTGTACTTTTATTTTGAAATCTTATCGATCTCTTGCACTTATCTCGATTTTTGTTCAAAGTAGATGCTTTAGAATTTTTATTTTCGAGACTACATTTTTTTTCCTTTTTGAGGTATCCTACTCTGCTTTATTCTCAAGGTTACTTACTATCTTTGTTTTCGAGAACTATCCGAAAGCTTTGACTCTCTTCCTGCTTTTAAGGCATTCCTTCCGTTTCCCCTGGAACAGGGATTGTTCTCCTAGCAAATGGAGTCTTTGCCACTTCATTAAATAGCATTGACTTTTAGCGATTGTATTCACCCTTTCAAACTCGACAGCACTTTTTCGTTCTTCCGGCTTCTTTTCTTATTTTCGTTGCTCTTTAAATTCTAAGATGTTTAGGGAAAACGTGTCTGTCTGCTTAGAATAGGTGAAAATTAAAAAAATAAACACGTTTGATCCATATTATAATGAACTGAAGACGCTAGTGAAAATTATTTAAAAAAAACACTTTTGATCTTCGTTATTATGAACTGAAGACTGGAGAAAATTATATAAAACTACATCTGATATTTTAAATAATTATAGACGAAAAATTATCATCAGCCGAGTTTGAACCAAACTCACGATTATTCAACATCTGATTTTTCTTAAAAAGAACTGAAAACACTGACAAAAATTGTTTATGTATCTCATTCCACTGATCGCAATAATAAAACTAAATAAAAACATTAAAAACTAGTTAAATAATATTTACCTTTGAGTGTCTAGATAAAAAAATCCCTATAATTCATTTTTTCAAACTTTGCCAAAAAAAGCATAGTAAGTATTGTATATTTGAAAAACTACAATCTTTGACTTAAAAGTTTTTTTCTTTCTTTTAATAGATAGATAAAATATCATTTAATGTCTTCGCTAATGATAGTTTTTATTCGAATGTCAATAAAATGTACTGAAACGATGGAGTATAGTTTAAATTTTATAAACATTTGTTTCATAGGGCTTTGAATCTTTCCAATCTGGCAGCCTCTGATTTATCGTTAAGTTGTTTTTGTCGGTCCATAAGTTTAGTATGCAACTAACTTCAAATGCTACTATGGGTAATGAATATAAATTTTAAAACCCCTGGCAGTTTCTTAAGATAACTCAGTTTACGTATAATAATTGCAGCATAACGTAACCTCTTAATCTCAATAACTCTGGATCTACATTCTAAGTTCTGTATATAATATTAAAAAGTACTACGGTGTACTTTAATACTCCTGTATCTAGTGTTCTTAGAATGATACTAAGATTCGAAGATGAGCATCACACATGTTAGCGCGCCTTTATTAAGATTTCAGTTTATGAACAATAATAGGAAACTGGTTTCTCTTTATGCTGGGTGAGCCATGGGAGTATACATCTTTCTTGGGGGAGATGACTCATTTCTGAATTATCACCAAAATACTAAAATAGACGCTATTACATCTTCATGCAGACGTTAAACGAGTTGTAAAGTAGCGAAATGCTTAGCTGAGTAATTTATTTTCATTGATCTCCCCATTGTTTTCGCTTATCATTTTCGATTTGTCCATTGATTCCGTCAATGTGTGGATTTATTCCAATATATTGAAGGACTTGGGAATTTTTATTTCTTAGACCAGTCGCAGTCCTGCGTTTTCTGTTAACTGGCCGTGATCTTATTCAAATATTGCGTTGGTATCTTTTTTTTTTATATAGTCACACAAGTATACTGTACTATCATACATAACAAAATTATTGAAAAGTTATAATCAAATTGCACAAAATTTAAGGTAAGTTTCCCGTCTACTAAATAAAGTTAAATTCTCTTAAGAAGTGATCAATTTTCTGCCAAACATCTGGCCGGAGGCATAAGGACGACTTCACTCACCACGAAAAAAACAAAAGGCAGACACTTATTTACAATCATTGCTTAGTACTACATAGATTTCCTTCTGGTTCCAAAATGACCAGCTTCGCCGTAAAACTTAGCATTGCTACTTCAAATCGTATCAGATGTCAATTCATCTAACAAAACTCTAAACGAACGTTGATATTATGATCGTGTAATTATCGACTTACCTTAGAACACTATGTGGAGCACTCTCGAAAAGTGCTCGATGAGAAATACATTGAGGCTACTACTTATATGCCTATCTTAAGACTCATCGAAACTCATTGCAGACCTCCTCCATGACTGCCAATCTCCCTCGCAAGCGTCCTGCTCGTCAACTCTCCAAAAATATTACAAGTCTCTTCTCCTCATTCCGTTCTCCTGACTGAGTTGCACACAAATAGAGGCTATCCTGCGTCGATTAGCCAAGCAATTCTCTCTGCAAAAAGAGGGGTAAGGTAAGAGAAGATGGTAAGGAAGAAATTTTGACTAATTCAGTGCTGCAACATCATTGTCCCAAAACCACGTGAATGTCCTCCTGCCGTCCATTCGTGGGAACTATTGAGCAGAGGTCCAGAGGATTTCCCAAGGGCGTCCTTGTGTCTCTGTCTGACCAGTAGACTTGGTTCCAGACCATCACTTTCGCCGTAGATGTCAGCGGGCTTTTGGGTACTTTGCATAGAAGCAAAGACTATCCGCTTTCTGCAAATTAGTTCGGCTACACTAGCTTCATCTTAGATTCCCACAGCCAGCGTGGCGTGTAGATGGCAGTCTTGTTTTTCGGCACTTCAAACAGAATTATGGGTTGAGTAAATCAAACCCGCACTTCAGAATGCTGAACGAAGGTATATAGAAACAGTTCTATGCGGATATGAAAAATCCGCGTAAAACAATATCCTTCCAACTGGCATGAAACGAAAGTCTGCGATAAAGGAAGTTTTCGTCGCATTCGTCTTTCAATTTTTCTTCTCTTCCTAAAAGGTCACAGTCTGTATGCGATTGTTACACCGTATCTCATGAATATAGGGATGATCGTCATGAACTATATGTTAAACGAAAACTTTTTTGTCATTATTATTCATTAGTTATAAAACACCTCTCTGAGTTTTCTTCATCACCTGTCCACAAAATAAAAGAGGAAAAAAAGGAGTAACTTCTCCTTTTTTGGGTGAGTTTACATGTTTCCTAGTGACATGGGAGCAGGTCCTAAAGAGTTGCATGTTAAATAAAATATTACGGCTTGGGGATGTGCGAAGAGCTACTCTTTTCTCCACCTCTCCTTAAAGTGAAAAGTTTGTAAAATGTTATCCCACTCTATCTCTTTAAGCATGGTGCTGATTGAAACAAATTACCTATCGAGTGAAAACTTATGACTTGCAGAGTAAAGCTGATATATAACAATTCATCTTTCAAAAAAAAAAGTCAAGGAGTTTTAAATATTTTTAGTGAACAAGAATATTTTTTTTTGGACTTGGGGTAAGAAACATAAAATAAAAAAGTGGAAATTAAAATAAAGTAAAATAGCTAAACATTATATAAAACACATGTTAATCACAAAATCAATTCGTATGAATTTCAACAAAGAAGCAATTGTGCCAAAACAGGTTTTTCACCCATCGAAAACAATCTCCCTACCTTCATTTAAAATTGGTCAGTTTGTAGATTTGTAAAACTAGTTGTTTGCTGTGTATTCCCAACAAAGGTTGGGCTATTTTACCTCTGAGCTGCATTTTTTCCACACAGTGAGCTAAATGGCCAGATCGCAAGGACCACTAGGATTCAGAGAAGGTTAGGGGAGAGGACCAACAAATGGAAGCCTCGGTCAAGGTCATCCAGCATGTTCTATAACATGCACAGCAGGGTATAGATTTCCAGCACACGGAGACCACGGCTTAACCTCGCATTCAACGGACGGTGGCCTTTCGAAGTCCATTGGCGTCTTTTTCTGACCGAGAGCATGGTGTGTGTGATGGTGGTGCTAGTGATGGTGGGTTGGGGAGGGGAGGGGGACAGGAGATAAATCTCAACTCTGGAACAGGTCGGACTCAACCTGGGAAATGCAGATTACGAGCCTAGTGCGCTACCGAGTGATCTTCGTCCCTCTTGTGTATATTTGTGTGGACTTTAAAATGAACAGAGGAAATATTATTAAAATAAAAGAATGCACAGACTTGTTTCTAAATTTCTAAATGAATATAATTTATCTCCATTACTTATACAAAACTCGGACTTCTAGGGACGAGTGGGCGTTGCTAATTTCCCATATGCAAATCCATCTTGCCGTCTGTCATTCAAAATGGAAAATTCCACAAATGTGCACAGAGATCAAATTTTAGTAAGCGTGCAGGCAAATAAAATATGGATTTTTAGCCAGTGGATATCATACGAGAAACACAATAAAGAGCATGCATGGAATGGCACAATCAGTGTTCAAGGCAATGTTTCTGTCTCTCTCGCCCTTTCTGTGTGAATAACTGCAGAAGCAAAGCGCTTGAAACACGTACAAGTGGTGTAAATGGATGCACTTTTGGGAAAAGAGAGTTGCCTACTTGTCCATGCTTCTCTATTCTCTCTGGAGAGAATAGGAGATGTTCCTTGCTTTTAAAAGTGGTGCTCTTGCTTGCGAGTACGTCAGATAAAATAATTTTCTCAGCACTTATATTCAGCTCACCACTACTCTGTTCCTTGCAGAGAGATGCGCTTTATATTTTTGCTGCATAAAAACAACTCTGGGTTCCTTTTTATTCGAGAAGATTCTTCTTTACAGGAAATATATAGAAATAACATAGATCAATATTTTCTGACTATGTATTCTGAAAGAGTACTCATATTGCAATTTCTTTCCCAACGTAAGAATATGCTGACTTAGTAGATTCCACCTTTATAGGATTTGTAAAATTATAATATTTCTCAGTAATTTTAACTTCTGAAAAAATACTTTTTCTAATACATAGATCTCACGTCCTTGATAGTAATAATGATCTGTAGATCATAGTTTCTCAACGTTGAATCACAATTCCCAATTTATTTTGCAGAGCAGTTAAGGTCTGTACCAGGTGTCAGTAACCTACGGCAGTGTTCCTCAAGCAATTTTTGTTCACGAGACTGTAAAAAGTTCTACAATTTACAATAACACTCATAATGAAGTTGTAAACTGATACAAAATGGTCTTGGCTGCTGAGAAAATTTCATCTTTTATTTAAAGAAATAATTGCTATTTCACCTAAACAAACCCAACAATTCTTTCATTCTGAAGTTTTCTAAGAACCGATATTAATAAAATGAGGATAAGCATGGTATTTATTAAATCTTTTTCACTCATACTGATATACATTTATTGTATTATACGTGTCCAAAGGAGGTGGATATATAGTTTAACCTTCTTCCTTCAGAAATTTCTTTCCTAATAAATAATAATTTTATCAATTTACATTAACAAAAACTGTAAGACAGAGACTTTTACACTCCATTTGCCAAACTTCTAATTACACTACTATACAAAGAGATAAGTCACTCATTTAATTAATATTGCAAGCATTTACATTTTATAATTTAGGAGTGTGATATTTTACTGGAATTAAATGGCTAATCTTTTAGTCTGGAGTTTCTAAACATGTTTTTTTACATTTTTTCCGCTTTTTTTTCCATTTAATTTTTTTTTTCATTCATTTTTTTTTTATAACGTTCCATCAAACTTTTCCTAAAGCTAAACCCTTGAGAATTCAGAGCTGTACACATGTAACTGCAATCTCTCGAGTGACCTAAATCTGTCTTTACTGCGCACTGAGCAATAGAAATTTTTCACATTTTGTAGCTTCCAAAGCCTTCCAGTATACCTTAGAGACAAAAGAACGTCGGTTGATTGATGAAAGTCTCTCTAACAACGTCTTCCTCATTTGAATATAGGAACACACACACACGCGATGGGCTTTCAGATAAAGTCCCACCAACTTCAGATATCTGATCTAAGAACAAAGATTTATCAACTCATGCTTGAGGAGGGTCATTAGCACTGGTGAAATGGGAGGAGAGATTACGTATAAGAAAAGTTCAGTGCCTGTTTCGTTTTGCGATTGGTTCCGAAATAATTTCTAATACTTAATTCGAAACTTAAGACCAAACGCAAATACTGCGACTTTGCGAACTAATTTAAAAAATACGGATTTCAGAAAAAAAAAATTTTTTTTAAAGTTTAAAAACAGCGAAAAATAGATTGAAAATAATATCTCTTTCATCAAGCCCATTCATTGCAAATCACTTCGGAATATATCTCTAAGCCTAGGACGATACGTGACATTTTTTTCAGGAATTCAAACATAGGTTTCTTTGAATTAAAGTCAAAATAGTACTGAATCTCTAGGACAATAAACAAACGGATCCTCTTGTTCTTGCTAATATTTCTCTTTAACATTACTATGCTTATATAGTGCAGCTACAGGCACATACTCAGGATTTAGTTTCGAGAGGGAAGGGGCGAAAGTTTAGCTTCGGAGAGGGTCCAAGAATTTAATATTTGGGAGAGTCCGAGAATAAACTAAGACTTAAACTGGGTCTTCTAATTATTAAAATATTCCACCGGACAGGAAATATTAAAATGGTATTTTACACTGGTTTCCATACATTAAGGAAAATCCTTATGTTAAGTCAATGGGAAGCTAACATTAAAGCTCTATAACTTCTAAAATAAGTTTTTTTTTTTTTGAAAATGTGATTGCAGATAAAGATCTCAATCAAATAAGTCAATATCTAGATTTTTAACAATAATCGTTCAGTATTTAACGAGTTATGGCAGTTTGAATATTTAACAACAGCAATGCCAGTCTTATGAAACTTATACAAAATTAAGAATAGTGAAAGAATTCTGTACACAAAGTTCTAAAATACAAACTTATTTTATTAAACACTTTGATACAATACTTATTACTATGTTTTAATTAACTTTTGAAGTCAATTTTCTAGCTGGCATTGTTATCACTAAATATTCAAACTTCCATAACTCATTAAATACTGAACGAATATTGTTGAAAATCGAGATTTTGATTTATTTGATTGGAATCTTTATCCGCAAATATATTTTTCAAACCAAAACACTTGTTTTGGAAGCTATAGAGCTTTAACGTTAGCTTCCCATTTACCTAACATAGGGATTTTCCTTAATTTATGGAAACCAGTGTATATGGACTAAAATTTTATACCTCTTTTTCAAATCCATTGTTAATGTCGAACATATACTATGGGGCTAAAATAAAATTATACAAATATACCTGTTTCGTATTTAAAAGTTTCAAAGCAGGTAGACAAATTATAGAATTCATATAAGGTAAACTGATTTTCGGACGGTGGAGATTATTGCATTTTGTCGATATGAATGTAAGTTTTTTAATAAGACTCCTAAATATCCTAAATCCTTAATAAAAATGAGAAACAATAATATATCCTGAATTTTGATGTGAATTGCTAAAGAACAATGATTTATAATAAATAATATTTGTTACTCAGTGTGCGTAGGTTAAATCATAAAATACGTCTTAAAAATATTGCTGCCCTTTAAGCATTCCTTGACCGAAATTGAGTAAAATAAAATATCCTACCAATGGAAATTAATGAGATAGACGATACTTGAAAGAAGTAAAATGTAGGAAATAAAGCATATTTATCAACTGGAAACAGAGTCAATGTTTTCAAATCCGGGGCCACAAACATTAATGTTATAACAATAGAATTTGGAAAAGTTAATTATTTTACTCACGACACAATTATTTAATTATATTTTTAATTAAATGTTTTTACCTATCTTCTTCCTATTGTTTTTCGCTCGCCATTTGTGGATTTGTCAAAATAGTTATTCCACCATATCTTTCTAAAGCTAAAGGACAAAATGATTTATGTGGCAAATGAAAGCTTATAACGAGGGGACTGTCATAGGCTATAAAAATTGACCCATGCTTTCTTCTCCGCTTTAAAAGTAGAAATATGAAAACTATTTATCTACTCAACAAGATTGCCGGTACACTGTCTTCCTTTGAAGTGAATACGAATTCAGTGACCATCGATATGCTTCAGTTTTATTTTATACATTTTAGGCGCTATATCTTCGGAACGCGAGGGCAGAAAATAACAAGCTATGATTCAAAGGAAAGCTTGTGACATGGGGAATATTACAAATTGAAATTTTTACTCCCTTTTTTCTTTCCCCACTGAAAAAGGGTAAATATGAAACCGATTTTTTTTTTTGCTCTAGCTTCGGAATACAAGGGCCAAAAGTAACAAGCCGTCAAATGAAAGCTTGTGACATGGAGAATGTTACGGGTTTAAAAAAATTACATCGCCCTGTTTCTTCCCCTCGAAAAAAAGGAAATCTGAAAACAATTGTTCCTCTTTATTCTCTGAACACGAGGGCCTACAATTAAGAGTTAGGTGAACAATGAATTAAGAGTTAGTGAAACAATGAAGAGTGTCGTAGACTGTTTCGAATTTTGGTCCCCCCCACCACCACCATTACACCCTCACCCCCCAAAAAGGGTCGAATTTTCGCAGGTTGAACCTTAACGAGTTATATCTCAAAATAAAACTTGTGCTGTTTCAAGTGTCATGGGTTACTTTAAACACGACTCCAAAAACAGGGGAGGAAAAATATGGCCGATGTTTATGAGTCATATATCAAATGAAAGTTTTTGAACGTAGATGTTTTTTAGTGACAAAAAATACAAATATATTAAATAATTTAAAAATACATATCTTTCAATATGCGCTCTAAAAAGTAGAAAATAAAGCTAAAGTATATCGATTGTGCAATCAGTCACTGACATTACATTCTTCAAAGGAAGATAAGTCGCCATTTTACCTACTCAACAAGATTAACGGCGCCCTATCTTCCCTTAAAGTGAATACGATGTTAGTGACTGATTGCACCATCGATATGCTTTAGTTTTATTTTCTACTTTTCGGGGTACATATGAGAAAATAGGTATTTTTATTTATTTATTTATTTATTTATGGTATTTATTCTTCCAGTTGTATTCATATAAATAAATATGTGAAGAATATATTAATTTGCGATTTTTTGTTCGGATTGAGGTGAATATCTTTTTAAAGATGCGGCGAAACCGATGAATTAAAAAACTGGGTGAGGTGAAGATAACGAAACTGAAAAGAAAATGTCGCCAACGGAAAAAGAGTTGAGAACCAAGTTAACCACGTAGAACCAGTGAAGCCCAAATCTTGAAAAAAGTCAGTGTTTTAGAGTGCAAGTGACTACAATGAAAAGGAGGCTAAACGGTGTTTCTGTTTGTAATATTAAGGAATGTTTATTCCGCCAAAAGGATCATACAATAAATTTCAGTATATAGAAGATAATATAATTGTGGTGAAATTGGCGAATACAAGATTACAGATTTCTCTCGTGCTCCCTTATTTGCATTAAGCAAAAGAAAAAAACAAAAAAATATAAACCCAACTTAAAAAAGTTAAGAAACTGAAACGGTGCAAACCCTAAAAATTACATATTTCTTAAACAGAATTTTTCTAAATATTAGACACATTCTTCTACAGCAAAATATTTAAAAATATCAAAATACCAATCTTTTCGTCTTGCATGAAAAACATAAAATCCGATGTAATATTTAACTTCAAGCCTGTTCTTTAGACATCGTTGACTCTAAAATATTACTATCATTGACCTTTAAAAACTAAGATTTGATTTTTTTTTAATTCTGAGAACCAGAAAATATACTTATAATAAATATAAATAATATGCAGAAAATATAATTACTATAACATATTAAGTTAAGACTGTGACCATTGTTTATCCAAAAGCATGCTCATTCTTGAGCAGTAGAAAACTTGAAAAAAAATCGGTTGTCAAATATCCAAATTTCTTGACTTCAAGAATCTCACAGAAACAAAATTTATGAAAATAATTGTTGTAAAAAATATTTATTTATTCGTGAAAAATGTTCAATGCAAGTAAAAAATATTGTATACGTCAGAAATTGAATACACGTAAAAAATATATTTTAACAACAATATGCCTATGTGTACACATATAGGTGCAGCGGAAAGGTCACTGTTCATGTGACTTCGAACTTTGTACACTTTATCGATTCTATCTATTGATGGATTATCAGCCAGGTGAATATCTTTTTCAATTCCTGAAATTTATTGAGAGGCATGCTATCAGTAACACACGAATTCTTGTATCTTCATCTAGGTACTAAAGAAATTTCTCTCTGGGAAGCCTGTGGTATGGAGAGGAAAAGAAGTATTCCAATAAAAAAAATTGTCTCGGTTTTGAATGAAATTGAATGGTTATTTTGATCTACTGCGTACAGATTTGCTTGTTCGGCAATAAGATTTAGTAGTTCTTCATTCAAAAAATTTTCGAAAATTTTAACTTTATTTAAATTTACTAACTCCAATATTGTATCGAGCCTTTCAGTGACCGAGTGGATAGCGTACTTGGTTACTGATCAAAGGGACCTGGGTTCGAGCCCCGGATAAGGCATGGATGTTTAGATTATCTTTCTGCTGAGGTCCCGCCATCCTCACAGACCTTCTACTATGGCGTATAAACTGAGAGGTTCCTATCCGACCTCTGTGACAAGCAGCTCCTTGAGGGGGGGGGGATTTGTTTATTTGTAATACTGTATCGAGAGAAAAAATTCTTCGTACAGTATAGTTCTGATATAATCGACGTCCATTTAGGAATAATGTTAATTGATGGTACTTTTATTTAACTTTGATGGAACTGGAATTATATCTCCACTTTTGCTATCAGAAATAGGTATTTCGATTTCACCTTACACATCATTTGGAAACTCAGACGTATCCAAAATATCTTCATCGATTTCTTAGCGGTCGGTTTCTTCATCATCAATCGGAGGAATAATGAAACTATCTCTGTCAGCATTTCCTGAACTGCTTGCTATTTCGTCTAATGTTTCCCCTAAATATCGAAAATGCCTACCAGAAAATATTTTAGGGCTTATTTCAGCAATATTCAATGCAGGAACCATTGAAATTTATTGCAGATACCCAAAAACAGAATACATGATAATAGTACGTCAAGTCCCATTCTACCCAAGGAAGTGTACAGCATTTTCCAACTGAAAATTATTTTGCAAATAATTTTTTTTATTTGATTATTATCAAAGATTATTTATATTTATATACATATATATATATCTATTGAAAATATTTATTATTAAAAATATTACAAATAGACAATATTTACCGAAAGCTTGCAAATAAACTTTAGTCATCTATCGTTTTTGCAAAATTACAATATGTGAAAGTTTTTAAGTTATAATATTGACTACTAGTCAAAACGAAACACCACGTTTCGAAATTATTGAAGTAGAAACCTCTAAAGTCGTGTTACAGTTAGGAGATTTAAAAAAAATGTATAACGAATGGCAGCTCTACGAATTATACCAATGACTAAATCACTGAAAAATATCTAAATATTACTATCACTAAATAAAGGATAAATCCAGTACAGTAATACCTAGTTTACTACTGAACCCTAATATAACAATGCAGAATATAAAAATCAGTTATTAAAGCACAATTCTTAGGCTTAGCATGAAAAGCTAAGAATTTCTTTAAACTGCACTTCAAAAAGTCTAAAATGAAAAATTCAAAAACGAAGGAGGTCACACTAAACTAGAATTTAATGTTTCAGAATATTAACAGCTATTCTTCTAAACTAGAACCATATTAAAATAATTACTAGTGCCTTACTGTTTCGTGGTATATAAATGTTTTTCATAGAACCTTACAATGCAGATTGCTTTGGTACCGTACCTCTTGAGGACTAGCTGAAAGTAGTTCAACAATTAATCAGGGTGGGTTGTTTTACCTCTGAGCGGCACTTTTTTGCACACCATGGGCTAAACGGTCAGGTCACATGGACCCCGAAGGCTCAGAGAAGGTTGGGGGAGGGGACCCACTGGAACAGCTGTTGGGAGATAGATGATAGACTCCCGTCAAGGCCATCCAGCGTGTGTTTAACGTGCACAGGATATGGCTCTCCCGCACACGGGGCCACGGCTTAACGTCCCATTCGACGGACGCCGGCCTTTCCAAGCCCATCAGTGTCCCCTACTGACCGTGGGCAGGGCGGGGAATTTTTGCGGAGATAAATCTCAACGCTGACCCAGCTGGGACTCGAACCTGGGAACTACAGATTACGAGCCTGGCGCGCTACCGACTGAGCCACCCCCGCCCCCAATTAATCAGGGCTCAAGTATTTATCCCAGAGGCCAATGATTTTAAATTTTAACTGACACTGAAATCAAAACTACCTACAACCTTTAGACACAATCATAGAAATGCGTTAAGCCAAAACTCTAATTATTATTAGTCAAAACACAGTACTTACTCTAACAGTACGAATATAACACAAACCCGTCCCACCGCAGTTAGGAACCGTACCTCCTAACCCTATGTAGCCAGAACTAAGTGGGACCACCACACCAAATTCGGAAATGATCGGCGAAATATTTGCGGAATTACAAAAGCCGAAACGTCACCCAGGATGTAAACGAGTGTTTGCGCACTCGTTATGAATACGCCTGATACTCTTACTAGTAGAATTGCCCGGTGTCACTTGGGCACCGGGCAATTCTACTACTAAGACAAATATAATTATATTCGATAATTTATAATTGATCGTCACTCACTGCATATAGCTCATAAAAAAATCGACACTATACTCAAACACGATTTCAAAATAAAAAAATATCATTGTTATATTTAAAACACAAGTGCTCGAATTGAAATCGAGAACACTGCTATATTTAAAATGCAGAAGAATTCTGATTAATAAATATAGTTTTCTCAACGTAGAAAGCGAACTTTTTCACTGTTATGACAACGGCCAAAATTGTTAGTCGTACGTAGCTGGATTTTTCTTCTCTTAAAGCAAAGCTTTGCTTAACCTAAGAAAAGTAAACGAAATTTTTCGGCTACTGTGGGATGTTAAAGAAATAAAGAACATATTTTCAACAACGAGAGAAAGGTAGTTGCTTTCTCAGAGAAACAAGAAAACTGAACCGACACATAGTTTATAAGTATAATTAAGAAATGTTATTTCTAATTTACGATTTTTGTGTTTGAAGTTTATTGAACATGTCAGAAAGAGCCACACATAGTCAAGCAGTTGAATGGTTACAACATGGTGTCCAAGAATCATTTTCGTAAATTGCGAGACAGATAAAATTAGGACCTTTCTATCAGTTAAGGGTTGGGTTGTTTACATCTGGGCAGCACTTTTTTTGCAGACAATGGGCTAAATCACAAGGGTTCCGAGGGTTAGAGGACTTTGGGAGAGAAGACCCACAGGCAGCTGTTGGAAGACAGATGGTAGCCTCCCGTTAAGACCATCCAGCGTGTTCTTTAACGAGTACAGGGTATGAAAGTCAAGTACTCGGAACCACGCTTAACGTCCCATCCGACCAACGGCAGCAATCTTCTCTAAGCAAGCAAGGCGAGGAAGACTACGCTGGGTTTGGAAAAGGATTACGTAGCTGAGGAGTGTGTTTAGCTGAAACTGCGCCCAGAGCACTCAGGTGAGAGACGGAAATCTAGTTAAGTTGCTGAATCGCGATAAGATGGCACACTGCGTTTATGCAATCGTTTGGGGGAAAATTTACAGTCGTTAATGGCAGCACTTAAATGAGTTTGAAAATTATCCTCAAGGGTTGTTGATATCTAAATCAGTTCTAAATTGCCTGCAGTTAACTCCCACGTTTGCAAAAGGAGTTGAGTAAATGGAAGTAATACGGGATTATTGCGTAGTTGTGTTGTTATTTTCTTATTAGGAACTACTATGTTATTTTACCTGTAAAATTTTACTTTATTTTCTTTAACAAATGTAGAATAATAAACTGCATATTCCCATATATATTATAACATAATAATAATAGATAAAAAGGTAATGCGCAGTGCCGTATACACATAATATAGAGGACAGGGAGTAGCAAATATACAGTATATAGACGATTGTCAATCATTAAATTAGTGAGTGACTGTGTGACAGAGGATCACGCTAATTCTAAACTATGATGCAGAAATGTGAACATTTGCACTTAGGATTTGGGATTGGGTTGTTTTACATCTGAAAAGCATTTTTTGTGCACAATTCGGCAAAAAAAAACCTTTTCTGAGCCGTTCTCTGAATAGCAAGGACCCCGAGCGCTCAGAGAAGGTTTAGGGAGGGGACCCACTTGTCAGCTGTTGAGAGACAGATAGTATCCTCCCGTCAAGACCATCCAGCGTGTTCTTTAACGTGCATAGGGTATGGCTCTTCCGCAAAAGAGGCCACGGCTTAACGTCCCATCCGTCCAATGGCGGCCTTTTCATGGCCATCGATGTCCCCACTGATCGAGGACAGCGTTGGGAGTTTTCCGGAGATAATGTCGGTCAAGCCTCTGGTCACCTCTAAATGTGTCGTCGGATTGCTTTTCCTCTGAGAGGACCATTTTTGCACACACTGGGCTATGTGCAGGTCACAAGGACACCAAGGGCTCAGAGAAGGTTGAGAAAGGGGATCCACTGAGCAGCTGTTAGGAAACAGATGGAAACCTCCCGTCAAGACCATACAACTGATATTTAACGGACACAGGGTAATGTCAATGTAAGCACAGGGTGATGTCAATGTAGGCACAGCTGGAACTGGAACCTGGCAATATCAGACTATGAGCCTACAGACTGAACCAGCTCCTGGCCAAAAATCCCCTGACACACAGGAGTGATTTCAGTATTCCTTAAAATTCAAATATTTCGGATAATCTGTTTTCGGATAACTGACGTACTACTGCGGTGTAGTGGCTGTGTGTTAATTGTGGAGATTGTGTGATTGTGTAGTCGACGCTTCGACAGTCTTCATAGATGGCTAGACGATTTAGAGGTGGTAGAAAAATCAATGAACTATGAATTATGATAAATGTTGAAGCATCATCTGCGCAGTCTCGTAGTCTCTCCAGTTGCCTCCGAGGCGTAGGCTTGAATATATGCCATCCATCGGGGGAAAAGCAATGGGTCAGTGTGCAGTTAAAAACTCGGTCAGTGTGCAATTAACCCTGTTAATAAGATGCTGGATGGCCTTGGCTTAATGGAAGGCTACCATTTGCCTCCTTATAGCTTTTAAGTAGGTCTCCCTTCCCTCAACTTTTTCTGTGCCCTTGGGGTTACTGTGACTTGACCATTTAGCTCATTGTGTGCAAAAAAAAGTTCCGCTCAAAGGCAATCAATTTTCTCATTTCTAAAACATGTAACTCATGATCATATCAAATTTTGACCTCTATTTGACTTTAGAAACCTCGCTGTGTCTCAATCTTCATACTTTTTTTCTTGATCTATGATCCGAATTACTTTAATACTATGTTTTATATAAAAATGGAACGGTAAGTATGCGTCAAAGAGTTTCTTGTGCATTTACGGCTTAGGCTTAACCACGAAAGCCAATGAGAAGCAAGATTCTACGCGGGAAAGTGTATCAATCCTCAACTCGTTAGGGAGCTTCGACAGCAAGTATTTTACATATAGAATAATAAGAGGAAATATCTCTGTATGCATTTCTGTGATCGTCATAACTCTTCACATAAAGGGGCTGGGAACCTGAAATTTTGGCAAATACATATTTATTCAATGGGTTCAATAGGTTGTTAGAAATTGGCATTTTGAATAAAATGCCTTTATCCCCCCCCTTTTTCCGTTCGTAGCTTCTGCCCATTCACAATTTCTAATCACGAAAGCTAATCACAATTCCGAAAGATATTATTGTATTAAGGCGTCCCATTGCAAACTTAAGCTTTTCACCCAACACGGGGTCACACAGGAGGAACCCGAATACGAAATTTGGAACCATTTGGTCAAGTATCTCGGGAATTACAGGGGACCAATATCTGTCAAAATGGAAATAAAACTTTATATAATATGTATTGGAAAGGAGCAATGGGCTATGAGAACGCTCGCTGATGTCAGTAAATACCAGAGCAACGTCGGGCAAATTTCCAAAATTAAAACCAGCCAATGGACCAAAATTAGAACCAGCATTTTTAATTGCTCACTTCTATAAACTATACATAATAAAAATGTACTTCAGGAAAAGGACTTATGTCGCGCATAGAGATATTGGACTCTTTGCTCTGGCGGAATTTCATCTTCGAGTTGTGCTTTTGCTACTAATGTGGTTGCGACAACTTTTCATTGGCTATTGCCTTCTTCGATTTTAGTACTCCATACTTTATGTGAAATGGAGTATAGGTGAAAATTTCCACAACTCTTTCATTTCTTCATCACAGTTGAAACTGGCTCTACCGTCACTCAGTTACAATCATCTATATATATATTAGATACGAAGCCGAAGGTTGGAAATTGAACTAAATAAGGGGGAAATGATTATTGGCCTCTTGAGAAGGATGTACATTAAAAGATATCGGGAAAAACTGCAAATAAAGTTGTGAAATGGATCCCACTAGAATGGAGAAGATAATGACAATAAAAAGAGATAGAAATGAAAAAAAAATCAGAAGATGAATTGTCAAAGAAATTTAAAATACAGATAACTACTGGACAGGCTTTCTTTAAAACTGAGAACCAAAAGGAAACGTCGGATGTCAAAATTCGAAGTATAATGATGATAGCGTCAGTTTATCTGAGAATTTGGCTGAATTTAATACGAGGGGCATTCAAAACGTTCCTAACATGTACCTGCAGAACAAAACCCATTGCATTTACGTCAACAAAATTTTTACTGTACTTCAAAGCACTCCCCTCCAACAACTAGGCCAAATTTCAGAGGATACGCCAATTGCGGAATGTTGGTGATACTCTTGGGGAATATTCCCCACCTATGAATGAATCCATTTTGCAAGGTTTTGCACCCTTCAAAAAGGCTTCCAAACAAGTTCCTTTTTTATTTTTGGAAACAACCAAAAATCGCATGATGCAAGATTTGGTGAATATGCAGGATGGGGTGGATGTTTGATTTTTTCCTGCTCCAGATAGGCCGTAATTTGCCGGGTTTCGTATGAATTGGTATTGTCATGAAGAAAGAGAACCTTGACACACCTGTTGTTGGAAACTGCTCCTTCATCTTCTTAACAATTTTGGGCAAAATAATGTTGGTGTAGTATTGCCATTTACAGTCATTTTTTTCAGTAAGGTGTCCAGGGCTATCACCCTTTGGGAATTGATAAAATTGTGAACGTCCTCTTCCTTGAGGCGAAAGTGCCATGCAGTTCATCTTCCGCAACCTAAATATATGGTTTATTTTTCTGGAATTTCTATAATAAAACCACGTCTCATCACCTGTGTGTTGTTAACCTAATGTGTGTTAACTGTTTGGGGCCACTAGGTTCAAACATTGCCAAGCATCTCCTTGCACGAGTTGACTCTAGCCCTTTTTTCTGTTCTGTCAGTTTATGGGGTTACCCATTTGGCATAGATCTTTCGGGAATTTAAATGTTGATGAATAATTATTTACACACTTCCAATTGATACACTAACATCTAAACTTATTACTTGAAAGGTGTTCTGTGAGATTTCCTTAATGAGTTCACGAGCAACAGCGATGGTTCACGGCCCAAACTTTGCGCATCGCCAACAAAGAGATAGATGATGATACGGCATTCGTGTTTAACATATAATGGCAATTTTAGACAAGCTTTGAAACTAGTCGTAGATCGTTAACTTAAGAGGAATGTGTAAATCTACACATACGTGTCAAGAACGTTTTGCCCTCCGAAATTGTTATATGAGAATATTATTCCGTTTTTCCCTTTAATCTTACTCTGTTTAGATTAAGTATATTTTTGTTATGAGAGTAATTATTATTAGTATTCCGACGGTACAGGAGAGTAATAGCATTGTCTCTGTCTCGAGAAAATTAAATACGCTTCAAATCACAAATGGCTGTTTACAAATAAGATAAAGTAACATAAACTCCACTGCACAGTACGTTCAGTATCCGTGCACTAAACTAAAAACACTGTTATACAATATAGCAAATATTGTAAATGGTAGCTAGGTGTAAACTGGAAGGAGAGCTGTGTACCAATCCCTAGTGATGATGCACAGAACCGGCCAGGTCTAGCAGCTAATGTCCGACCCCGCCTTCTCGTGGTGCAGGCCGTTAGTACCTTTCAAAAGAGATATTCTCTTTTGGAAGGGAACGGAAGGGGAGGGCTCCAGTTCAGTATGGCCTACTGATCTGGTCATCTATGGCCACTTTTTTCTTTTTTTTTCAACCCTGCTGAGGAGTGGTCAACTTCATAGAGTTCTGGTGCTGACCATCTATACCTACTAGACTGGACTTGTTTATGGATTTGAGCTTGATTATGGATTCTGGACTTGCTGCACTGGTGGGCCTCTGTTGAGGGAGAGTCTGCCGCTGTCGTTTCTGTTTGCTTCTGGGTTGCCAGCTCTAAGTGAACAGAGGCATGGGATACCTTATATCAGCTGGTGGATAATCCTAATCAGAGGCCATCGCAGGTACCTGAACCTTACTTAGCTAGTTCGGCATCGTCAAGCCTAAACTGGAGTAATGTGTCTCAGGCAGGCCACATGGCTCTTGAAAAAGTCCACTTGAAAAGGTGGTGCCTGAAGTTCCTACCAGCATTGGTGACTTCAGCCTTTAGCGGAGGAGGAACAGGTCTTTGCCCCATGCCTGCGATCAGGGGGCTATTTGATATTGTTGGCCCTACCAATCTCAATAAACCTAATTTCTTTAAAAATCCTACTAATCATTTTCTCTCTGCAGGAACGTGGAACGTGAGGACATTACATAGAGATTATTCTCTTGATGTCCTCATGCAGGAATTCCAGCGCTATAACCTAGATATTCTTGGCTTGCAAGAGACCAGATGGACAGGTAAAGGTGAGATACTTAAAAATAACTTTAAATTTCTCTTTACAGGGAGGGAGGATGGAAAGCTTCACCAAGGCGTGGGTCTGCTGCTCAGCAGATATGCTAGTGATGCTCTTCTAGGATATGAGTGCATTAATGAAAAGTTACTTACAGCAAAATTTCAGACAAGCATTAAAGACTTGAATGTTATCTGCTGTTATGCCCCCACTGAGGATGCTGATGAGGATGAGAAGGATAGGTTTTACGGACAACTTCAGGATATTTTGAATTCTGTCAAGAAAGGAGATATTACCCTTGTTCTAGGTGACTTCAATGCCAAAGTTGGTACTGACTCTGACCTTTGGGGAGGGGTGATAGGCCCTTTTGGTATTGGTTCTGCAATGGCAATGGGCAACGTCTCCTACAGGTAAGTAAACTCAATGGTTTCAGAATAACTAACACATATTACAAACATCGCGACATACATAAATACACATGGGTTTCACCTGATGGGCTGCATAGGAATATGATTGATTATATATTAATTAACAGCAAATGGGCTAGTTCTGTTATAAATACAGGGCATATAGGGGAGCTGAAATTGGATCTGACCATTACCTTGTTAAAAGTGTCTTGCAACTTAAACTTAAAAAGTGTTGTGCTAGGGTTAAAAAATTTACCTTTAATACTGAAGCTCTGAAAGACCCAGTTATAGCTAAAGCTTACCAATATAGGTTACTTAGTCATTATGACAGTCATGGTTTGCTTAATACTGAAGTTGAGGAAGAATGAGGCCATTTTAAACAGGCTTTTTTGGAAACTAACAGTACTCTTTTAGGAAAAAAGGAGCAGAAGAGACAGAATTATTTAAGTGATAAGGCACTTGAGCTTATTTCAGAAAGAAGGAATTGCAGGAATGTCCTTAATCAGTACCCTACTAGTCCTAATAGAAAGGATTACAGAGAGCTTAATAAACGTGTAAAGGATAGTTAGCTACTGATAAGAATCTTTGGCTTGATGGTTTGGCTGATAAAGCCGAGGAAGCAGTTAGACAGCACAACAGCAGAGAGCTGTACCAGATAATGTTTTGTGTGGTAGAAAACGGACAGGTATTCAGGGATTGAAGGATAAACAAGGTAAGGTTACAGAAGGTGAGGATTCTGTCATGGCTAGGTGGGCTGAGCATTTCAATGATGTTCTAAACAATGTGGTTAGTTCTACTCCCATTGTTTGCAATGATGATAGATGCATTGGTAGCTTTAACGTTGGACCTATAACACAATCTGAAGTTATTTTGGCTGTTTCTAAACTTAAACTTCATAAATCCCCAGGGGAAGATGAAATTACTACAGATATGCTTAGAGCTGGGAATGTTTCGGTTACCACTTGGTTGACTGAAATTTTGAATATCTTTTATGATAAAGGCATGGTTCCTACAGATTTTACCAGAGCTATTATTATCCCTATTTTCAAAAAAAGGTGATCGCAGTTCTTGTGATAACTATAGGGGTATCACCCTACTCTCTGTTCAAGGTAAAGTTCTTTCTATGATTGTGCTTAATAGAATTAAAAATCTGGTTGACAGTCAATTGCGTGATGAGCAATGTGGATTCAGAAGTGGTAGGGGATGTGTGGATCAGATATTTTCACTTAGGCAGATTCTTGAGAAATGTTTAGAGTTTCAGAAACCTTTGGTTGCTAGCTTCGTTGATTTCAAAAAGGCTTTCGACTCTGTTGATCGTCATAATTTGTGGTTGATTGTGAGATCATATGGTATACCAGACAAGTTAGTTAACATAATGAAAGCTCTCTATAATAACACTGAGTCATGTGTGAGAGTTGGTAAGTCTTGTAGCAATTGGTTTAGCATTACGTCTGGTGTTCGACAAGGGTGCATATTGTCTCCTTTTCTCTTTAGTTTGGTTGTTGATTATGTTATGCGAAATTCATCTCAAGAGAAAGATTTTGGCCTTAAATGGTCTGGAGATGCAAAAATTTCGGATTTAGATTATGCTGATGATTTAGCCCTTTTGGAAAATGATGTTGACGAGATGAACTCTTTCATTCGAGCTGTTGATGAGACTGGTAGTAGAGTAGATTTGGTTATAAACAGAGAGAAAACTAAAGTGATGAAAATTGGTCAGGCAGGTTGTGATTCAGTTAATCTGAATGGTTGCAATCTTGAGCAGGTGTCACAGTTTAATTACCTTGGGAGCTATGTAACGGATACTGGTGATGTGCGGCATGAGATTAACAGACGAATAGGTATTGCTGCCGGGACTTTTAAGAATCTATGGAGAGTGTGGAGAAATAGGCGTATACACCTAAAGACTAAAATTAGACTGTATAATAGTTTGTTTCTTTCTAGGGTTATTTATGGTAGTGAAACGTGGACACTTTGTAAACAAGGTAACAGGAAACTAGATTCTTTTGATTCCAGATGCTTACGCAGTATCTTGGGTATTAGGTGGTTTAACTTTGTAACTAATGATGAGGTTAGACAAAGGAGTCTGCAACCTCCTTTAAGCAGCATATTGTGCAGAGAGAGACTCCGCTGGTTTGGCCATGTTGCCCGTATGAATAATTATAGATTGGCGAATACGGTTATGAACAGTGTGCCTAGATTCCTCAGAAGGAGGGGGAGACCTAGGATGCGGTGGGCAGACAATGTAAAACAGGACCTTGTTAGAATTGGTGTGCAGTGGCCGGATGCTGCAGATGTAGCTCAGGACAGATATGC
Source organism: Ryuthela nishihirai (assembly GCA_038380435.1). Lineage (NCBI taxonomy): Eukaryota > Metazoa > Arthropoda > Arachnida > Araneae > Heptathelidae > Ryuthela > Ryuthela nishihirai. The sequence continues at coordinate 54,506,466 of JAWZYU010000018.1, read as the reverse complement.
TTGGAGAATTAAACTGCGCGGTCTGGTTGGACCTCCGTAGCCCATGGCTGCTTGAGGATGATGATGATGATGAAATATTGCTGAAATATGTAGGATAATGTAATGGAAGATCATAGTAAAGTTATCAGTCACCAGATGACATCAGGAGCAAAAATGGAAGACAAGAAAAGAAAAAAATGCTTAAATAAGATTTAGCGTAAAAAATAATAAGTTAGGTGAAATCTAAGCTTCATTACACTAAAATATTTGTTTTTAATTAAAAAAAGTTGCTCTAACATTTGAAGGAAAAACTCTATTTTCTTATAATTTTCATTATCATCATTCCGTCTAAATCAGTAGAACCTTATTTCCACTGACGAAGTAACAAACACAAAAACACTTCACCTCATTTTCAATCCACTCGTTTAGGAAAGAAAGATATTTTGCTTTCATTTCATAAGAAATTTGTATTTCTTTCAATTGGACATATATGTATTTATCCACGAATCAGGAATCATTTTCATTTAATTAACGTTACCATCCATCTGGACATGAGCTTCCGCGAAGAAATCTTAATCCCTTGTAACATATTTCAAAGAAACTTATTATAATTGCTTCAATCTTTATGTTTTATATTGTTGTTATTAGTACTACTAAGATCATCGAAACAAAACACAAATGAACAAGCAATAGTAATTATTTGTTTGGAATTGGATTGCATCGCAAATGAGAACGAACTCGAATATGTTTGCCGGAGGAGGAATACATCAAACGAAATTTGTGTGCAATTTGGAAGGAGTGAAAAGTGAATAATATCAAAGTATACGCACATTCCCTGACTAACGAGAATTCAACCGACATGATTTTCAAAGTAGGGCTACTTTTTGACAAACACGACTTCATATATTATTGTATGTACAACATAAGAAGACACTTTAGATGATTTCTTGTCTCACCTATCTGACTTACCCTTGTTCCTAATTTCAGCAATACGAAAAAACGAGAGTTTAAACAGCTATAACATACTATATGACATGTGGTGAAACCTGAATTCCAGATATTATGTGAGACAAAGGCTGTCCAAAATAAGTGAAAGTCTGTAAAAGCGATAATCCGGGCTCTGCTCTTCATATTTGCATGCACTTTATTATACAGTTAACATAGTAATAATAATAATTCAGTAGCATAACACGCTTTTTGCAGATAAATGACCAGGTCAAAACTACTCCAAGGGCTTAGAGAAAGTTGGGGGAAGGGAATCCACTGGAGAGCTGTTAGGAGACAGATGGTAGGGCCTCCTCAAACATTTGGACTTAACCTGGGTACTGCAGATTACAATCCTAGCACTTTATCGACTGAGCCAATCTCCATCCTCTTTGATAAGAAACATATCATTGTCGCCAGAGGTGATGTTATTCTTCTACTTTAAACATATTTCGGTCTCCTGTAATTCCCCAAGCACTTGACCTCCCCGGTTCCATAATTTGTACATGGGTTTGCACTGTGCCCCCCCCCCCCTATTCCATTAAAACTTTAAATTCTTGCCTATAATATCACGCAATTAAGAAACCCGAATCTTTTTTTTTTTCGTTTTAAAACTTGAAAGATTTAAATGTTGAACTTACTTTTTTTTTACCTTTATGTAACTATCCAAATATTTCCCTGTCCCAAATTAATTCTACGGGTTCTCCCATCCTACCTTGCTATCCTGTCTTGCGTTGAAGATGGGAAGTCGATATATACACTCACATACATACAGTTCGCCAAAAGTTAGAAACGTATCACCAAAAATCAATAAAACTAGAAGAACGCATATCGCTTCTGGTGCATATGGGAATCTCGTTTTCAAAGAGAATGAAGTTTTTCCTCTACCTACTTTTTCACTCCTTAAATGTTTTAATTTGAGCTAGCGGAAGATGGGAAAATGCAAATAGTAATTTTATTAGTAATTATACAGCATGAAAAGAATTTGTATTTTATTTCTTAAATAAAAAAAGTCGCATTTACCACACCCCTCTGAGAAAAGTGATTACATGATTACTGTCAGTCAGTTTTCAAGATATATTCATATCTTGAAAAGCTGTCATCGAAATTTAAAATTCCATTACATAATATTATTCTTTGCAAAATTCGTTAGTAGTACTCAGACCGGTGATTCTCTATGCTTCACCCATATGGGCGAATACTACACCCAACAACAATATTCGTAAGATTCAGGTCTTACAGAACAAGATTTTGAGAACTGCGGTCGATGACCCCTGGTTTGTTACTAACAGACAACTCCATAAAGACCTGGGTATCGACCACATATACATACATATAAAACGCACCTCAAAAAGATTTTTTGAAGCTGTAAGCAATAATCCCAATGAGATTATTTCTTCTCCGATTCTTTACGATCATGCTGTTTTGAACAAGTACAAGAGGCCTAAAACGGTAGCGTTCTCTGAGGAGACCTACCCGTTTTAGGTTTCTTATACCAAAAAAGCAAGACCAATATCCGTGGCAAGACCAATATCCGTGTGGAAAATGTGCGGGAAATTAAATCGTATGAGATATGACAATCGATGATCCTCACATGCTCACTGTGAGACACAAAAAACCGTGCCTTGCATGGGCACGTCAGCACCAACACAGGACCACCAACAAGTGCAAATATGTCACTTGGTCATACGAATCCCGTTTCCAACTCCATCATGCTGATCGGTGTGTTCGCTTTTGGTGAAAACAACTCGAGGCCATGTCAGCAGGATGCACTGTCGGTATTCAGCAGGCTGGAGGCGGTGCTATAATGGATTAGGGACGGTTTTTGCGGCATGCCCTGTCATCACTGTGAATCAACGCTTGACGGGACTACCTAACTTTTTATCGTCTTCGACCTAGTACACCTCTTCATGATAGCAATGTATTCAGACAACTCCGGAATCTATCAACAAGATAGTGGGCCATGTCAGGCAGCCTAGCAGGCTGAAAACTGATTTCAGGAACATCACAATGAATTATCCGTCCTCCCATGGCTGCCCAACTCACCGGATATCAACTCAATTGAGCATGTTTCAGACTTACTGGAAAAAGCGATCCGATCCTCCACCTGGCAATGTGTAATAATTACAGGATTCACTGTGGAAATCATGGGAAACACCACCAAAGGACACCTTGCGACACCTTGTGAAGTCCATGTCCCGATATATACGGGCTGTATTATGGGAAAAAGGTGACCCTACGAGGGAAGAGTTTTTTAAAAATAGTTTTCATATTTCCACTTTTTTAGGGGGGAAGAAAGTATGGAGCGGTCAATTTTTTATAATTATCGGATAGATGTTAACGCAAAGCCAACTCAGTGTATATAAAACACTTTGGCCCAAATTTTCATGATTTATCACATTGAGCATATGAATGTAATTAAATGTGCCCAAATATATTTCCAGATATGTGTGTGTGTTATTCATCTATGCTTAACGAGACTGTTTAACGTGGGACACATTCGCACGTGCAAAAGTATTTTCCAGGAATATTTTTTTAAAACGACAACTAATATATATTGGGAGAGCGTTCCGGTTCGTTCTGGTTCAAGAGTATTATTCTCCTCCCCTTCATAAATAAATATCTACATTTGAATGTATACCCTACCAAAATAGAATTTATTCTAAACCTGTCATTCTTATGAACTTTCGGCTACTCTACTATGCCAATACAAAAGTGATATCCATGAAAAAAAAATCTGATGTATAAATTAAGCCTATTTTTGTCTCTATTAATTGCATATACATGTATATAAATCATATAATTTATTTTGACGCATTTTTGTTACGCTTTTAAAGCCAATTTCAGTTTCTAAATTTATTACCTAAGACCGGACTAGTAGTAGATTGGATATTCTTCAGTATATTAGAACGACACCAATAGGGCATTAATAATAATACTCTTTAAGTGGAGAACGTAAACTCAGGAACTGTTAGCAACTCTTTAAATTTTCTCATTGCCTGAATAGGAGTTTTACCCTGGAAAAGCGAAAGTCCTCTGATGTACATCTACGTTCCTTTAAGAATTAATCAAACGAGCAAACATTTAAGAAGACACCGCCAATCGAGGCAGACAGCTCAGAATTTAATTTTCTCTCTGAAAGCATTTAGTTTCACAGTGAAACTCTTTTACGAAGGAAAGGACACTTCAACAAATGTCAGGAATTACCCTCCACAAATAAATGTGTTTACGCCTTTACGTAAAAGTATTAAGAAAGGTCGTTGCCGATTCCTGAACAGATCTGAATGGTTTCAGAATGAATTAAATGTCAGGTTCACTTTATCTGATTCCATGGTAATTTCGTGTTCCCTAGACTCAACACGTATGCCTTGGAAACTTCCTGCCAAACATCTGAAGAGTTTTCAATAGACTATCACAAAGAATGGCGCTGGTGAGCTTTCGTTTTCTTAACCAACTCACATTTTTTCCAATGAATTATCTTTGGATCAGTTAACAGAAATCATCTGTGTTAAATGCCAATCGTGAAAACGATATATGCTAGTTGAAATTAAATATTTTAATCTTTATAAGATCTTTTAGCTTTCCACGTAAATAAATAAATAAGTATGCTTCTTCCAGATTTCTTAATATTCTGAAAAAACATTGATTTTACAATTCAGAGTACTATTAATCTTATAATAATTAATAAGTATTTTTATTTATCTAATATTTAAAGTTAGGGGTCGCCCATAAAATTTAAATGGCGATTTAAAGGAATTTTAAATTCCTCCTCCAAGCTATGTGGAGCACTAACGCTTGGTAGAATCCTCATCCCACCATCTGGTTACGTAACACTCTTTACATGAATCTTCACTTTTTATTAGGTAAATTAGTATTGCAAGTGAGTAGGTGAGTGTTACCATAGTAGTGATTAATTATAAACGACAACATGAAAAAAGCTGATTTTTCTCATTACAAAGTGAGGGGGGGGGATGTGCACTTCAAATAAATAAGGGAAATATTTTAGAGTTGCGTTAAAACCAAAATTTAATGTCTCAAACTTCTAAGAATTAGCGAGTCGTGCAATTTTTCTAATATTTATAAATTATATTACATTGTGACGTAAGATATTGTAATGTGAATGGTTTCACAAAGCAAATAAAATTTCCATTTTTTAACTAATATGGAACTTCAGAAGTATAAAAATAAAGTACCTTCCTTTACCCCTGAAATTATAATTTGAGCTTTTAAAAACTGTCTGTTGATAAAAGATAAATTGAAACGAAGATGGCGGATAAAACCACAACTAAAGAAAATTGATGTAAAAGCGGATAGTGAATGAAATTGCAGATTTCATAAAAATTTTATGGGCAAACATACTGCATTATTGATGGCTGACATGGGTGACGAAACTATTGAAATAATGGGAAAGAAATCCTTAAAAGTAAAATTTGCATGTATTCGAAAAAAGCGACAAATTAAAAAAAAAAGTAGCCTATGTGAAAGAAGGATTGCATTATGTTGACAAAAATAATTTAAGTTCATAGTAATTAAAACAACAGTTTTGAAGATCACAAAGTTTACATAGTGAAATATAAATGAGAGTTACTGGGTGATAAAATGAAATTCCATAATAGCGGATAACTGCATTTCAAAGCGCAAAATAACATTTAGGGAAATTTTTACCAAATATTTAGTAAGGCATATGTTTCTGAAACAAAGGATTAATTTTCATTACAGTATTAAATCTTTTCAGTTGATCATTAGTCATTAACAGGCCGGATCTAGGTGAACGGGAAAAAAGCCTGACCACCTCCATTTCAGAATGTCAGTCAGGGTAATAGAGGCGAATAATTATTAAACTTATTTATATTTCATGCATTTTGAAGAAAATTTTAAAGGCCTGTGAAACAGAGGGGGAAAATGTTATACCGCATTGGAAATACAGTCTCTTTCACCTGTCCCCTTTTACATTTTTCCCAGCTAGATTGCGTTTCTTTCAACCCAACCCCTCCAATTTCGACTTTTCCCAGATCTGGGACTGACCATTAATAAACCATTAGACTGAATTATTTACTTGCAAGAACACATTGAACATCGTGCATTTACAAAACCTCGTCATTTGTTAGTTAGTCAATTACGAGAGTTACTGATAAAGAACTGCGAATGCGGATAAGACTTCCTGATGCGGATATAACTTTTGTTATCCGCGCATGACTCTAGGAATAACAGTAAGCGTAATTCAACAGACCTCTGAAATTTAAACCATATCAAACTGAAGTTATTTTTCCATCTTCATACCAAGAGTTTATAATTTTCCTATCATCAGTGTCACTTTATATCATAAATATAATATAGTATAAAATATGAAATACGAGATGGATAGAGGATTATTTCAATGGATAAAATGAGACAAGAAAGTCTGCCAAAATTACAAGTATGGCGTTTTCCAAAAGGAACTTTAGGATGTTGTTTTGTAATAAAGAGGAAAACACATGGAATATATCTGATTTGTTTATTGTAAGTTAAAGTTTCATCGATTACAATTAAACTTGAAAGATGATGTCATTTAAATGTCCACCACGGCTACGTTTACAGACATCGATACGAACATCATAATTTTGTAAGATATTCTCAATCATTGAGACATTAATCTCTTTTATGACTGCTCGGATGTTATCTTTTAATTCTGGTATGTTATCTGGTTGGTTGACGTAAATTTTATTTTTCAAATAGCCCCAAAGAAAAAAATTCAATGGTATTAAGTGAAGTTCTTGGCGGCCAATTCACGTCTCCATTTCGTGAAATTACACGTCCAGGGAATTTCGTGCGTAATAACTCTATGTTCGCTCCTGTTGTATGGTTCGTAGCACCATCTTGTTGAAAATAAAAATCATAAATGTCAATTCCATCAATTTGAAGCCACAAAAATTCTGTAATCATCGCATTATAACGCTCTGCATTCACCGTAACAACATTGCCACGATCATTTAAAAAAAAATGGGACAATGATTCCTCCAGACCACAAACCACACCAAATCGTACATTTTTAGGCATGATGCGATTTTTCGTGAATAATTCGAGGATTTTCTTCCCCCAAAGTCGACAATTTTGTTTACTGACACTTCCATTTAACGTGAAATTGTTCAGTAGGACGATTGAACGTGCCGAAAAAATCACGAATTTTGCCATGTGTTTCTTTTACTGAACATGTATTTCCATAATAGGTTTTAACGATTTCAATATGTTCTTCTGAGAGCGCCGCCATAGTTAGAGGGGCGGGGGTGGCTCAGTCGGTAGCGCGCCAGGCTCGTAATCTGTAGTTCCCAGGTTCGAGTCCCAGCTGGGTCAGCGTTGAGATTTATCTCCGCAATAATTCCCCGTCCTGCCCACGGTCAGTAGGGGATACCGATGGGCTTGGAAAGGCCGCCGTCCGTCGGATGGGACGTTAAGCCGTGGCCACGTGTGCGGGAGAGCTATACCCTGTGCACGTTAAAGAACATGCTGGATGGCCTTGACGGGAGGCTACCATCTGTTTCCTAACAGCTGTTCCAGTGGGTCCCCTCCCCCAACCTTCTCTGAGTCTTCGGGGTCCATGTGACCTGGCCATTTAGCCCATGGTGTGCAAAAAGGTGCCGCTCAGAGATAAAACAACACACAACACAGCCATAGTTAGATTTGTATATGACTAAAGTTAATAAAAAATAACTAAATACCCCCTCAAGCAGCTGCTTGCCACAGAGGTCTGACAGGAGCCTGTCAGTTTATATGCCACAGTAGAAGGTCTGAGAGGATGGCAGGACCTCAGCAGAAAAACGACACAAACAGCCATGCCAGGGTATATGAAATTCCACCTGAAAAAAAAAAAAACGTTTTAAGTTATCGGCATTCAAAATCCTAAAATCCCTTTTGGAAAACACTTTATATTCCATCTATCACCAATGAGTGCCTGATGAATGATTCCAAACAAATTATGAGAAAGGAATGCAGATCACGCGCGATATGATTTTTATTCTGAGTCATTTAATTATTAACATCAATTAAAAGCACAAAAATGCTAAGTTGTAGAAAATAGTAAATAACATTAAAGTAATTAGGTGAATGTGATATAATCCTAAGCATTCTTGTGTTAATCTCGAAAGAATTTCAGCTTTTTGAGACAAAAAAGAACGTTTCACTACAGCCTGAAGATCATGCTTTAGTGTAGAGGGTTTTTTTACGACCCACAAAACTATGTAGATTATCTATAAGTAATTTAGGTAATTGAATAACACATTTCATAATACATATACACATGTTTTCTCAATTAAGAGTTTATTTAAAATAATAAAAATTGTAAAACCAAAATGTAAAATGCAAAAAAGTCCATTAAATATACAAAATTTAACATAGTTATATAATTTAATTAAGATAATATTATAACTTTATTTTTAATCTATTACAGCTGTTAACATTTATAATTTATCTTGGAATTAAATTAAAAGTGTGTGGTACTTTATGCTCACTGATACATCTTCCATAATTGTTTTAAAATTTAGATAGTTTGTAATAATTTTGAGCATCTAATCTTATATTTTTACTATGACCTATTTTCTTTTTAAAAGTATTATCAAAACAATGTTTCAAGATTATATTATAAATATATAAATTTCTGTATGATAACAAGTTTAAGTAATGTAATCTGTCTCTTAAAGTCGTATAATTTTGTATAAGTTTTATAGATATTACTATTTTGGCTACGATAGTTTGAATATTTTCAATTTTCTTTATATTTGTTAGATTTGTTTTGCCATGAATAAGATATAATAAGATAACGAGATATATAATGAATAAGATTTGTTAGATTGTTGTGCCATAAGATATAATTGATTCAGATACAGACTTATAGAATAAAATGCAAGTTTTAGTATTAAATATATATCTTAAATTTTGAATTTTAAAAGCAGATAATCTGAGATAGTCACATATTTCAGAGAATGTGCATATACCATCTAAAATGTTTATCAATATATATACTTAGATATTTTATATAATTTGCATGTTCAAGTTTGTAATAATTACAACCGGGAATCAGCAATAAAATTTCGTTTTTCAGGACAATGTATTCTATAAGTTTTAATTAAAAAAACTATTATCTGATTTAAACATTGGAGAATGTATTATCGTCGATTTAGTTTTTTTTATTGTTTAAATAGATTTTATTATGATTTAGCCATCTTATTTTATTATAATCTAATTGGATTTCTTTAATACTGTTATTCAAATGCTTGTTGCTGTTTTTTATTAAAATATCATCTGCATATAACAAAATATCGCTTTTAAAATTTAAGAATGGTAGATCATTTATAACAATTTTAAAGAGTGAAGGACCCAGAATAGAGCCTTGAGGAATTCCGAATGAAACCAATCTTTTTTTGGCTATAGGAATTGCCTCTTTTAGTGATGGTATATCTGTTTACTAAATAATTCTTAAACCAATTTAATAAAACACCTCAAATTCCATAATTTTCTAATTTTTTAAGCAATATAGAATGATCTATTGTATCAAAAGCCTCTTGAAGAACGAAAAATATGATTACAACCTTTTCCATTTTATTCAATGACTATTTAAGTTTATCTTCAAATTTTGATAAACGTTGAATTGTATTTGTTTTTCTTTTTGAAAACCAGATTGGTTACTATTAAGTATGTTATGAGTTTTCGAAAACGTAAAAATAATACTACAAACATATTTTTCAATTTTTTTTTTGTAAAAGTAGGAAGAATTAATATAGGTCAGTAATTAGTAAAATCAGTTTTAGTATCACTTTTGTATATGAGTCTCAAAATTGCAATTTTTAACTCCAAAAGGTGTGTTTTCTGTAGTTATAATTAGATTTATTGCTTTTGATATTAATGAAGATAAAAAATTTATTTTCCTTAATATATTTGATACGAATATTATCATATCCTGAAGATTTATTTTTATCCATTGAACTAATAAGTTCATTAGTTTGGGTAACAGTTATTTAATAAATTTATTTGTTAAATTTAGCTATAAGCAATGTTTTTTCGCGGAAAGATCAAACTTAGAGACAGTGAGTTTCTATATGCCACTTTTTTTTTTAATTGTGGTGTAAAAAATCTAACGAGATAGAATAGCGAGAATACAGTTGAACATCTCCATTTCACAACAGAAAGACGACATTACGAAATTGATAATTTTAATGGTAAATATATGTACAAATTTCTATTTCAGTTAAATTTTGAAAATTCAAAGTCATAAGTTTGATGTTAACGCCATTTCTGACTGTTATCAAATATTTTTGTATTTCCTTTATATTTTATCATAAGCAGGCCCGGGAATCTAAAAAGAAATAAAGAAGTGGGGGGCTAGTTATGCAATTGAGACGGAGCAAGCAAATCAGGGGGGAGGTCGAGAAACTGAATTTCCATTGCAGTATAACACTTTCACCTCCTTTTCAGAGATCTTTAAAAGTTTCTTGAAGAATGCGTGAAATAAAAATTTCAAAAAAAAAAAACTGTCTGCATTACTTTTACTAGACTTTTTCAAGGGGGAGAAGGGCATGGCCTCCTTGGTCGCACTCTATATCACGACTTGTTCATAAGTCGACCATTTACAACTCTATTAACATACTACACTGGTTTCCATAAATTAAGGAAAATTCCTATGTTAAGTCAATGGGAACCTAACGTTAAAGCTCTTAACTTCTAAAATAATTTTGTTTTGTTTCGAAAAATGTGATTGCAGATAAAGATCTGAATCATATAAATCAATATCTCGATTTTCAACACTATTCGTTCAGTATTTAATGAGTTATGGAAGTTTGAATATTTAGCGATAACAATGCCAGCCACAAAAAATGACTTCACAAGTTAATTAAAACTTTGTAATAAGTATTGTATCAAAGTGCTTAATAAAATAAGTTTGTATTTTAGAACTTTGTATAAAGAATATTTTCACTATTTTTCAGTTTTGTACAAGTTTCTTAAGACTAGCATTGATGTTGTTAAATATTCAAACTTCCATAACTCATTAAATACTGGATGAATATTGTTGAAAATCAAGATTGATTTATATAATTGAGTACTTTATCTCCAATCACATTTTTCAAAACAAAAATACTTATTTTAAAAGTTATACAGCTTTGACGTTAGCTTCCCATTGATTTAACATAGAGATTTTCCTTAATTTATGGAAATCGGTGTAGTTACATACACGCCATACTTTTGGCTCGAAACGAATCGATTTTATTGCATTCATTCATAGAATTACTTCTAATCTCTACGGATCGATTGCGGACCACGAGGAAACTGCCGATTTCTGCTACCGATGATGTCTCGCGTGTTCTCTCGCCCGTTCGTCCCCTAGCCCGTTCTTCCGTTCGTCCGCCCGGAAATATGTTTATTATCTCCACACATACTACTCACAACGTACTATTCGATTCACAAAGTAGGCGACGATAGCGCCCCAGAAATCTCGGACGCTTTTCGAGGGATCATTCCCGACCCACAGCAGCTAGGAATGTCAACCGTCACACCAACAGGGTCAGAACTAAGCATACCACCCCACCAAATCTGGGACCAATCGCTCAAATAGCCGCGGAACCACGAGGAAACTGCCAATTTCTGCTACCGATGTCTCATGTGTTCTCTCGCCCGTTCGTCTAGTCGTCCCCCCCCCCGTTCGTTCGTTCGTTCTCCCACCCGGAATTATACCTATCATATAATATGATGATATTTCAGGTTACATCAATAACAAAGATTTCATTCAAATATTTCAAATTATTATTATGATTGTATTATTCCTGAAAAAATCACAATGCATTATGTTGCCTGAATAATTATCTGATTATTATCTTGTATTTATATAAAAGTTAAAATCTTATACTTGCCTTTACAAGTAAAAATTTAGATAATGAATATTGCCCTCAGATTTAATTTTAAATTCAATTCCATTTATGATTTATGTAGGAATGAGCAGTAAAATGTAATGTTTGCCCATAGACAACTTTTCCTTTCTGTATAATAAAATGATTACCCACAATGGGTGAAAATTTATTCATTCTTGAATTACGATGCTTATTTCTTTTTTATGTGCTTTCGTAGACAGCATCGTCGCAATAACAAAGAAGATACTAATAAATTCTTCGCAAAACCTTCTAGGGTAGTGTACCAGAAATTGCCTGTATACAGTTGCAACTTTTCGCCTTATGTCGTAAAACCACACACGTGACAAAGGTAAGCCTTTGTTCTAACAAAACAGCATGCAAAAACGAAGCATAATGGAAAAGCTACCAGTTGCCTTTCTGTTGAATTCGTGGCCCATCTCCTCATCATAAAAAATGTCGTTAAAACGCTCATGAAAAAAGCTTTATATGTGATATGTCATAAAACCTTTCTTGGCTTTAAGAAAGAAGTGCTTCACACTTGCTTCAAATGCCTGAAAATGTGCTGTGTCTGTCAATAACAGTAAACATGTACTTACACTCAATAAATGGCCGACTCGCATATACATCGTCAGTAGTTTCTTTACGGAAGAATCTTTTTAAAAAATTTACTTCATTAATAAATCACGAGGGCATCGGATATATTGTTTTGTGAATATTTAACTCACATTTTTTCTGATATGAAATAATTACACCCCTTCAAACGAATCTGTTGCACATACTTCGATAGACAGATCGAGATCCGTCCTAGTCCTGATCACTCACGCAATACACCATATAGGTGAAATGATAACGAATAATTGAGTTGGGTTGGGTTGTTTTACCTCTGAGCGGCACTTTTTTGCACACCATGGGCTAAATGGCCAGGTCACATGGACCCCGAAGGCTCAGAGATGGTTGGGGGAGGAGACCTACTTGAACAGCTGTTGGGAGACAGATGGTAGCCTCCCGTTAAGGCCATCCAGCGTGTTCTTTAACGTGCACAGGGTATGGCTCTCCCGTACATGGGGCCACTGCTTAACGTCCTATCCGACGGACGGCGGCCTTTCCAAGGCCCATCGGTGTCCCCTACTGACTGTGGGCAGGGCGTGGAATTTTGCGGAAATAAATAATTGAATGATGTTATTGTCTGAGACGTTAGGTAACTGAATATGCGAATTCTATACCTAAATATAAACAATACAAGAATCGTGAATGGTTTGAGTCTAGGAAACACGTGATTTCATTAGTTAGTCTCGGAGTACAATGAAATAAAGGGACTCAAGGATTAATGATAATTGAGATGGGATAACGTCGTTTAATGCTGAAATGAACAACAGTTACATAGTGGAGTTACAAAAGTTAACTTTGTCTAACTCCACTGTGCTGAAATGAAAAACAAAAACAAAAATGAAAATACTTGAATGTAACTATTTGCCATATCATTAATATAATCATATATATTGCTCTTTACAATATAACGAAGTTGACCCAAAATGCAAATGTCTCAAGAATTCCGTTTTAGAATTTAATGAAAGTTTCAGAGGATATTTAATAACACTCATATTAATATTAACATTTGAAATAAAGACTGTCGTAATACTTGTTCAATTATAAAATTAAATTATTTTACATCATCAGTTCAAAGAAAGTTCAAAAATTTTATCAGATCAAAAGTTTCCAGTTATGAAAAATTATAGATCAATATACATACATAAAAAATTCACATGCAGCCATAGGCTACGGAGGTACTACCACACTGCATAATTCTACTCTCCACACCTGTCTGTCTTGAGTTAAAGCTGCTTCATTTGACTACTCTAGGCCAATTCTAACAAGGTCCTGTTTGACATTGCCTGCCCATCGCATCTTAGGGCTCCCCTTTTTCCTGAAGCCTTTGGACAATGCTCATAATCCTGTTTGCCAATCTGCAGCTATTCATACGGGCAACATGGCCAAATCAACACAGTCTCTCTCTACACAAAATGCTTCTCCAAAGAGGTTGCTGACTCCTGCTTCTAATCTCTACATTACTTACAAAGTCAAATCACTTAATGCCCAAGATACTGCGCAGGCATCTGGAATCAAAGACAGCAAGTTTCCTGTTATCCTGCTTACAAAGGTTCCATGTTTCACCACCAAATCTAACCTTAGAAAAAACAAACTATTATAAGCCTAATTTTACTCTTTAGGTGTAAACGTATGTTTTCCCAACTCTCCACAGATTCTTAAAATTCCCAGCGGCAATCCCTGTTCTATTTATCTCATGTCACACATCACCAGTATCTATTACATAGCTCTCAAGATAATTGAACTGAGACACTTGCTCAACAGTGCAGCCATTCAAACCAACTAAAGCACCATCTGCCTGACCAATTTTCATCACTTTAGTTTTCTTTTTCTCTTTATCACCAAACCTACTCTATTACAAGTCCCATCAACAGTCCTAATGAAAGAATTCATCTCATCAACATCATTAGCAAACAGGGCCAAATCATCTGCATAATCTAAATCAGAAATTTTGAAAATCTCTAGACCATTTAAGGCCAAAAACTTTGATTTGCGAAGAATTTTGCATAGCATAATCAATAACCAAATTAAAGAAAAAAAGGGATAAAATGCACCCTTGTCTGACTCCACTAGCAATGCTAAATCAATCGCTACAAGCCTTACCAACTCTCACACACGACTCAGTGTTATTACAGAGACTTTCATTACACTAACTAACTTGTCATGTAATCCATATGATCTAAGGATCAATCACAAATTATGTCATCAAGAGTCAAAAGCCTTTTGGAAATATTTAAAGGTAGGAACCACAGGTTTCTGTAACTCTGAACAGTGCTCAAAAATCTGCCTAAGTGAAAATATTTGCTAAATACGTCCCCTACAACTTCTGAATCCACACTGTTCATCACACAAGTTATCCATTAACCAAATTCCTAATTCTATTCGTTATTATCATGCAAAGAACTTAACCTGGACAGAAAGTAAACTAATTCCCCTATAATTATCACAAGAACTATGATCACCTTTTTTTAAAAAATAGCGATAATAATAGCTCTAGTAAAATACTTAGGAACACCTTTATCATAAAAAATATTCAAAATTAAAGTACGCTATGTGACAACACAAATATTCCCAGCTGTAAGAATTTCAGTGGTGATTTCATCTACCCCTGGGAATTTATACAGTTTCAATTTAGAGATAGCCAAAGCAACTTCAGAATGTGATACAGGGACAACATTAAGCCACCAATGCGCCTATCCTCATTACAAACAATGGGAGTAGAAATAATCACAATGTTCAAAACATCTCTGAAATGCTCAGCTCACCTAGTCATCACAAGATCCTCACTTTCAGTCACCTTACCATGTTCATCTCTCAATCCCTGTTGACACGCCTGTTTCTTACCAAACAAAACACTAACTATCTGGTACAATCATCTGGTGTTATGTTGTCAAACTGCTTCCTCTGCTTTGTCAGCCAAGCTATCAAGCCAAAGATTCTTATCAATTGTTAACTGATCTTTTACACGTTTATTAAGCTCATTGTAATGCAGTCTGTTAGGATTAGTAGAGTCTTGATTCATATTATTCCTGCACTTCCTTCTTTTAGAAATACTTTCCACAGTCTTATCACTCAAATAATTTTGTTTCCTCTGTTCTTTTTTAACCAAAAGAGTACTTTCCGTCGCAAGAAAAATCTGTTTAAACTTATCACATTCTTTCTTAACTTCAACTGTAAGCAAACCAAGATTGTCATAATGACAAGTAGCCTATCGTGATATGCTTGGCTATATCTCGATGTTTTATACCTTCAGTGTTAAAGGTAATTTTCTTAAATTTGACACAATATTTCTTAAGCTTCAGTTGGAAGACACTTTTGACCAGGAAATAGTTAAACCCAATTTCGGCTCCCCTGTAAGATCTGTATTCCTAACCGAACTAGTCCATTTGCTCTTAATTAAAATATAATCTATAATATTCCTGTGCAGCCCATGAGGTGAAACTCATGGGTATTTATAAATGTTCCTCTATTTGTAGTATATGTTCGTTATTCGCAAACCGTTAAGTTTACTTACTCGTAGAAAGACGTTCCCCATTGCTGTTGTAACTACCAATGCCGAAAGAACCTAAATTCCCTGCCCAAAGGTCAGAGAGTCAGTACCAACTTTAGCATTGAAGTCACCTAGAAAAAGAGAAATATCTCCTTTCTTTACAGATTTCAAAATAACGTGAAGTTATCTGTAAAACATATCGTTTTCATTCTGATCAGAGTCCTCACAACAGATGACATTCAAATCTTTAACTTTTGTTTTAAAATTTTCTGTAAAAAGTCTTTCATTAATGCAGTCATATCCTAGAAGAGAATCACTGGCGTGTCTGCTGAGAAGCAAACCTACACCTTGGAGATGCTTTCCATCCTCCCTCCCTGAAAAGAGAAATTCAAATTATTTTTAAGTATCTGATCTTTATCTGTCCATCTTGTCTCTTTCAATCCTAGAATAACTAAGTTATAATGCTGGAATTCCTGCATGAGGACATCAAGAGAATAATATCTATGTAAAGTCCTCACATTCCACGTACCTGTATACAGAAAATGATTAGCAGTAATTTTTAAAGATACAAGGTTTATTGACAGAGGTAGGGTCAACAGTGTCAAACATCCCCCTGTTCGCAGGCATGGGGCAAAGACCTGTTCCCCCACCGCTAAAGGCTGAAGTCACCCACGCTGTTAGGAACTTCAGGCACCACCTTTTCAAGTGGACCTTTTCGAAAGCCATATGACCTGCTGAGACATATTATTCCAGTATAGGATTGGTGATGCCCAACTAGCTAAATGAGGGTTCAGGTACCTGTGATGGCCTCTGGTCAAGATTATCCACCAGCTAATGTAAGGCATCCCGTGCCTCTGTTCATCTAGGGCTGGCAACCCACAAGCAAACAGAAAATACAGCCGTAGATTCTCTCTCAGCAGAGGCCCACCAGTGCAGCAAATCCAGGATCCATAATCAACCTCAAAGCCGTAAATCAGTCCAGTCTAGCGGGTATAAATGATCATCACCAAGACCCTTCGAAATTGACCACTCCTCAACAGGGCATAAAGAAAAAGTGGCCATAGATGACCAGATTAGTAGGCCACACTGATCTGGCAGCCCTCTCCTTCCGTTCCCTTCCAAAAAAGAATATCTCTTTTGAAAGTACTAAAGGCCTGCACCAGGAGAATGCGAGGTAGGACATTAGGTGACAAACCTCGCTGATTCTATGCATCATCACTTGGGATTGTTACACAGCTCTCCTTCTGGTTCATGCCTAGCTACCATTTTACTAGCTATCTCTTCACAGCAGTTATTTAAATTAAGCTATTAGTAAAGAGTATGATTACTGCTAATAGCGATACAGCTAGTCCAACGAGCTCTCATGCTTCTAATACAGTTATCCAACAATGCAGAAAGCATCAAATTCCATTTCTCTCTAAGAGCATTTCTCAGTTCATGAAGGGTGCTTGTATGGAGATGACGACTTGCAACTCGCCTTCAAAAGCATCCCATGCATGTTCAAAGAGATTTAAGTCTGGGAATCGCGCTGGCCAATCCATTCTCTGGATATTTTCATTCTCAACGTATTCCTCCACTATCTGAGTTCTATATGGACAGACGTTGTCATCCATAAAAATGAATTCTGACTCAACGGCAACCTCAAAAAGTCTCACATAAGGCTCTATGGTCTAATCTCTGTATCTTAAGTCCCTCCTGAGAAGACATTAGGTAATTGTAGCCAGTGATAACCATACCTCTCCAGATCAACAAACAATTCTTACTAAAATGGTCCCTTTCCAATATATTGAGGGGGTGATAACGTGTCTTACACACTCTCCAGATGCATTGGCGTGGAGAATCAGTACTTTGGCTATATTGTGATTTATCCAAAGAGAACTTGTCCCCATTGATCATTGGTCCAATTGAGGTGCTATTTATACCATTCCTGTCATACCACTATGAGCTGAAATTAGTGGTATGTACACTACAGGTCTTCTAGCATATAACCGTCTTTCATGAAGTCGAAGAGAGACAATTACTCCTGGATACTGCCATCCCTGTGATCAAAATGGTTCCTTTCCACGATATTCAAAGAGTGATAACGTGTCTTACACTCTCCCCAGATGCATTGGCATTGAGAACCACAACTTAGGCAGTATCGTGATTCATCCGAAAAGAGAACTTGTCCCCATTGATCATTGGTCCAATTGAGGTGCTACTTATACCATTCCTGTCATACCACTATGAGCTGACGTTAGTGGTATGTACACTACAGGTCATATAACATCCTTTCATGAAGTCGTAGAGAGACAGTTACTCCGGATACTGCCCTCCCTGTGACATCTCCGATGGAAGTTGGCGCACTGACATTATTCTATTGCGCCTTGTGGTTAGAGACAGGAAACGAAAATCTTGAACTGTTTTGCTCTGAGCCTACCCTGGCTCGTACTTTTCGAGCATGTTTTAGTGTCTTCAAAATATCTCCGGAGTTTGGAAATTACATTTTCCGACACATTCATGAATCTGGCAACCCCTCTATGTGACGGTCCTGATTCTATCCGTCTGATGACTTTCCACCTCTGACTGCCATCCAAATAGTTCCTCCTTCGCATTTTAACAAAACTGTAATCCGAAACGCTCTATAAACAGCTCTTAATCCGAAATAAGAAGCGCCGTTCCTGAAGCTGCTTTTGTCGCCAGCATAATTTACATATTGCAGAGTCTTTCGCATTCAGAAATGAAAATTTAATAGCCGTTAAATATGAGATATTTCACGCTAAATATCTTTTGAAATTTTCGCTAAATTCCAATAATGATTTATTGAGATATTAGTAATTTTGTTCAACTTCCTTATATTATGAACAGAAGTGTATTTAAAAAACAGGATAAAACGAATTATTCTGTATTATCTTTAGAGAAACGCTCAGATGTTTTAATAGAGATGTCTTTACCACTGGTTGAACATTTTAAGAGATGCAACAAATATACGCAAGTAAACAATCCTATACATAAGTCCACCATCCTGGTGGCCGAGTGGTTAACGAACTTGGCTAGCTGATCGAAGAAACCTAGGTTCAAGCCGTAGGTAAGGTATGGTGGATGTTTCATTTTTATAATATCTTCTGAAGTCTCGCCTTTCTCACGATCTTTTGGATGGCTATCTTTATGGTGTACTGACAGGTCAGACCTCTTGTCAAGAAGTTCTACGAATCATTAAATTTATTTATATAATCGGTTATCTAGTTTAGAGCATAAATTGCGCCTGTACACACTTAGAATATCAAGCACGAGTAACACTTTGATGACTACCTTCTGATAATCGGCTGGCTTGATGCTGAAATCACAAGTTTGCCTTCGTAAAGAATGGAAAGTTGCCAGCCGAAAATGAAATTTCCGACTTTTGTCAGTTTTCACCATAGATCCTTATCAAGTGTTAAACGCTTGTGTTTTTTGCACGATATTATAACAAAAAATGGTCGAAAAACTGTTTCATAAAATGATATTGCAATAAATAAATAAATAAAAAATAAATACCCCCTCAAGCAGCTGCTTGCCACAGAGGTCTGACAGGAGCCTGTCAGTTTATATGCCACAGCAGAATCCATCTGTTAATCTTCGTCTTGCACTAATAATTATTTAAAAATGCCTTTGAGCCTAAGTATATTCGAAATATTTCTATAGTATACGTATATGTCAGGGCTACGTGTGTGCCAATCAGTTTCTTCTAAATATAAAGTGGGCCGCATTTTATTTTAAGCAATAATAAGAAAAACATGATTATTTATACTGCTGTTTAGTAGAATATAAAATTTTTTACATTATTACACACTTTGTTTACACATTTGTTTAAATATTACACACTTCCAATACGAAATAATAAACTTAAATTTCATTTCTGATAGCTTGGCCTTCGTCTGACTGCGAGCGTATTGTCCATACGCTCTTGAGATCATAAATGATCTCAATAGTAGGATTCGATCCAACTAGTAAGTATAACTACTAGTCGCTACCATAATAGTGATGGAAAGTATTATTGAGAGCAGCAATTTATGACTTCGAGGGTCGCAAGCGAACTGCGGTCCACGTATTTGAAACTTCTGTGTCAAAACACTTCTAAGGCTACAATTTAGTGATATAAAAAAAGTGAGTAAAACGATTAATTAAACCTGTAACTTTTATTTCTTCAACTGTTTATTTATTTATTTTATTATTATTATTATCAGTTGGGAATTACTACGAGATCACAGGGAGAAAAGTAAAAGTTTCCTAAATGGCTGTTTGCATTCAAATAGATGTTTTCGTCTTTCTTCGTTAAATTATATCACTGGAATGAAACATTTTTGTTGACATTCTGTCATTTCTTAAAAGTATAGCGACATAAATAAATAAATTGCTCTCTACGATAATATTCTTACAAGGAAAGTCAAAATTTATTGTCATGTCTTATGTGTCGCTTTTAGAAATATTGAGAGCCGTTCTAACGGAAAAGCCTGTGTACGTCATTACCATTTTTAACTTCGAGCTTACCTTTTAGGCATTTCGTGTAAGACATTTCTTAAAGTGAACATCTCCATTATGTAAATACGCACATCAGGCAATTCGAGAAGATTCTCTAGTAATATTAAACCGCATGCAAATTTAAAGGTTGTTTCCGACATATTCAATATGTGTCGTAAGAGCAAATCCTTTGTGTGTCATTTGTAAATTATGTTTGGGAAATAAAGAAGTAAGAACAGTGAATGAAATACAACCATAAAATTAAATTAGATGTCGGAAGAAATGTCATAAAGGAAGATTTATAAATTGTACCTAGATTTCAATCACTAAAACTTGACAATTGTACGATTTCGAAAAAGAAAAGAAAGATAAAAACATACTCATAGTTTTATGCCAGTGAGGAACTATTTGGGGATGAAGTCCATTTAATTTTTCTTTTTAAGATGAAGAGTTTAGCACAAAAATAATTTTTTTTGTTTAATAAAAAGTAATGTCTTTGCATTCAAACAATTATTGACACTGTTATGCTTCTCATGCATTCACAACAAAACTAATCCCATTAACCGCAATTTTTTATAGGTACCGAAACTGCTGGATATCATTGGAAGTTTTTTTTTTACCTCTGAATGGCACTTTTTTTCATACATTCGTCTAACTGGCAAGGTCAGATGAACCCAAGGAGTCAGAGAAGGTTGAGGGAAGGGAATCCGCTGGGCAGCTATTAGGGAACAGGATGGTAGCCTCGTCAAAACGATCTAGCGTGTTTTTTTTTAACATACGCAGGATATGGATCTCCTGGAATCATTAGAGAGCAACGTATTATCAGTTCCACATCTGAATGACTATTAAAGCATGATTGCCTCGGGGAAGAATAAAAAATTCTTTGAAAAATTACAGTTGTCGTCAAGCAACAGACTAAGCACCATTTTTTCACTTAGTTATTTGGTATACATCACTATTTACATTATACCAAGTGTTATCAGTATTACTGTGTAGAGAGGTTGTCATACCCTGATTACAAACGAATTTTGAAACTGTTTTATATGGTTTGACGCTGTTTGACCTTTTGCATAATTTCAAGAATTTTATGTTTAATGTTTCATTAATAAATAAAAAGAGCGATTTATTTTACATATCGAACATCATACGCTTTATATAATTATTTAAGAATATCGGTCTTACAGCACGACGAAACTCGACGTCGAAATCATGAATTTTGAAATAGCAAACTAAGTGGTAAAACTAGAAGAAAAACATGTCGCCTCTGGCGAATATGGAATGCTCGCTTGCAAAGAAAATAAAGTTTTTCATTATCTGAATTTTGTACCCTTTAACTGTAGTAATTTGTAGCAACGGATGACCGGAAAACGTAAATTGTAAAATGTCGGAATTGTAGCCAGAATATGCAAATAAGGAATCCATTAAAAAAATGCGCGAGTCTACTCGCAGCTTCAGCTGTTCTAGGCAAATCTTGCTTTCACTTCAGTGCACATCGAGCCGATTACGTCATTAAGACATCGTCTGGATAATTTTCAGCGGTGCAGAGCGATTGAAAGAATGGAAGGAGGTCAGTCCCAGACGGAAGTTTCCAGAGAATTGAATGTTCCACGAAATGTCCTGTCAAGACACATTCGACAAACATTTTCAACAATTTCAACATTTCAACAAACAGGAGATGTTCGTCGTCGTCGACCAGGACAAGGCCGTCCCAGAGCGACAATAGCTGCAGACGATCACTATATGAATCTTACTGCCAGCTAGGCAACTGTCTTTGGAGATTGCAGCAGCTACAGGAATGAGGGTTTCAAGGCATACTGTTTATAGGATACTTCGTAAACAATGCTTTTACGCTATCAGACCATTTATTTGTGTCCCTTCACCCCCCGCTGCCCGGCAAGCTCGTTTATCGTAGAGTCGCCAACATCGCACTTGGAATCCAGACCAGTGGGCGCATGTTATGTTCACAGATGAATCGCGATTCAGCTTAAATACTGATTCCCGACGTATTCGCATCTGGAGAGAAACAGGGACCGTAACAGTTCCTCGAACATCAGAGAAAGGGACTAATCTGATGATCGTATGTTGATGGTTGGGGCAGAAATCAAGCCGAACGGGCTTACAGACCTGCACATCTTTCCGAGTGGCTCTGTTATTGTCCTGCGGTACAGAGATAAGTTTCTAAACCCAAAAATTAGGCCTTTCCCCCTTCCTCTTCCGATCTTGTTGGTCAGCTTTAATTCTTATGAACGATAATGCCCGCTCTCATCGAGCTCATGTGGTCACGATTTTCTCAAAGAGGATGATATTCGCAGAAAGGAGTAGCTACCCAGATCTCCTGACCCCAATCCCATTGAGCATGTATGGGATGCTCTAGGGAAACACATTAAAGCTCGCCAGTCTCCTCACAGAACACTCCATGAACAACACTTGTCGAGGAGTCGTCATTAATCCTTCAAGACCTCATCAATACTTTCATAAACAGTATGAGGAGTCGTTGTTTCTGCTGCATGGCTGTTAGGGGTGCAATACATTCCATATTAATATACCACATTTCATACGTAACAGACTTTTATTTTTCCATGGGCTGCTCCTTCATGTCAATTGCACATTTATCGTCTTAACTCATGCACATTATAGGATTATGGATTTCTTCTGTTTCATTTACCTTTGTAACGTAATAATAAATCTCTTTACCAAATTCCATTTCATTCCTTTAAAAATACTTCAAGTTATGTACGAATTCATATATTATCCTTTAATTTTGAGCACCAGTGTATATATAATGTTGAATTGAAAACGGTGATTAACTAGCACATTTTATTAAATTGTTAAAATTTAGAAAAAAGTTATTTAATATTTGAATTGAAAACATTGATTAAATATTATTTTGTTTAAAAATATTGAAACTGGAAAAATATTATTTAGGAGAATCATAAAATATTTTAAAACATTTTTGCATGAAACATAGGTTACTGAGGTAAGATAATAAATTTTAATGCAGAAAGGATATTTTGTAATAGGACCAAAATTCAGCTTACTTTGCTCCCTTATGTAATCTAGATGTTCATAAATATCGAATTAATTTTTTGCACTGATATGTAATGTTTCATTCTTTTTTAATACAACTCAATAGAATGGGGGAATGCATCAAAACTATAGGTGGCTACTACGAATGAAAAATGAATCCAGAGAGTAATTAGCTTTCGATTGTGTGGTTGGTTTTGTGCTGTTTCGTTTGTGATTAGAAATAAAAATTGATATTTAAAAATAATAAATCACTGAAACTTTTGTGACACCTTTTATAATTTGTTATAAGCTGACAAATATTTTTCAATATTGGGAGTTAGTATTATCAGCTATTGTTAAAAATGAATCTTATAAACTAAAAATATCAAGTTAATTTTCCATAAGCCAGACTTAATGAAAGTTTCCTCCGATGCTACGCCACTAATATCACATTAATAACAGAAAGCAGTCATCACAGTAATTATTAAATCAATTATGATTGCAATTGGAATTCTATATAACCTCATCAAAAAAGAGGTGTTAGATATACTCTTGGTAAAAAAAATTATGATCCTATCGGACATTTATTTTCTCAGGTTAACATTTTAAATATCTATAATAATAACAAACTGATGTCTGAAAATTTTGTTCATCTGATTACAATGGGATTGATTATATTAGATAGACTGACGGGTTAGTTTCAACGTCTGGCTGATATTCATAAATGTAAAACACATCACAGAGTCTGAATATACCTATATACAGTATTGTCAATTGAGCAGAGATCTGTCAAATATGATGAAAAATAATCTAGTATAAACTTCCGTATGACGTTAAAAATGCAAAATATTTAAAATTATTAAAAAAAGCAAATGTAGGCAGTATCTTCTTAGAAAACGATGAAACGTTTTTATATCTATGAGTATAATATGTCTCAAAACCATCAGTTTTTATTTTTCCACTTTATTTTTATTGCACTTTATTTAAAAAAAATTTCTTTTGTTTTAAAAGAGAAATACATATTTTTGCCATAATTGAACTTTGAAAGAAATGGCGAGTATTAATTAAAAATAACTGTCATCTTATTATGATCTCCTTTTTTATTTTTTTCCTACTGGTCACTAATATTCAATTAGATTGTAAGTGATTTCCCTTTTCTGATGTAATTTTTATTTCTCAGCAATTTAACCTCTCGATTACTTCCATGTATGTATCAATTATTATTAGCAAATTATGCTTGGTAAATAATGTATATTATACTGACTGACATAATAAAATAAAGATACTAATATTATTTAAGAGCTAGAGACACCGTCCCCCTAGTTCTCCCGTTGTTGTCTCGCTTCGCCTACTCCTTCCAGAGAAGTGGCTCATCAGACAACTTACCAGGGAACGGCTAAGATGTCTGATGCTTTAAAATTTAGAAAGTTGCCCGAACCATTATAGAAGTTAATCTTTTGTCCATCACAGGAAACAGAGTTATAATTTAACATCCCAACAAGTATTTCACAGCACATTTTCATATATATAATTATAATTCGCTCTTTAGAGTTTCACTGCAAACATAAAAATCACTGTAGGCGTTAAGACCACTCTTTTGGAAGCCTTAAGAGAAAGCTTCCATGTGACATGTGGCAGGGGCATTTTGGCCTATCGTATACTTAATATTGTACCTCTTAAAAACAGCATCCACTGTCCTTACCGTTAGAAAAAACAATCAGACTTTTTGAAATATTTTATGAAAAAAAACTAACTTTTCTCATTTTGCTTCAGGTTTCTTTAACTCTGATTCTTATTACACGTGATCTTCTAGGAATGCATCTCTCTTCATTCAAAGGTCCAATGCACAGTTTGGAAAACTTTACGCCAGGAAAGCAACCCCGGTCCTAATCCGTTATTTAACCTCTACATAGTTTAAAAAGTGGGTAGAACATACGTATTTTACCGAAATTTCAAAAAAGAGTTAAAAATCTGCAACATAGTTTTAGTTAAATATATAACAAATATATATATATATGTAATTACATAGGACCGGTTCTGAGAGGTGGGGGGGGGCAAGAGTGTTATGCCTCCTCCCCACTTTCAAAATGCTAGTAAAGGTAATGGGGAAAATTAAAATTAAAAAAAAAATTATGGAACTTATTTAAATTCAATGCGTTTTTCATGAAAGTTTTAAAGACCTATAAAACGGAAGGGGAAAATATTATACAGCGTTGGAAATCCACTCTCTTGTTTCCCCCCCCCCCTTGATATTTTTTTCATGATCCGGGCTTGTACATATACAAACATTTTCAAAAGGCAATACAATTTACCATTGTATAGTTGCATACTATTTAATATGTAGCACAAAATGTTCAAATTATTATCGCAAATTTATCTTACATTGCAATAATATGTGCCTGTTAATTCTATTTACCTTTAAACACATTGCAAATACATAACATTTAGAAGAGCCCTAGAAATCACCATAGTCATCGTGTATTAGGTGAGTATTTATTTATAACATACTTAATTTTTTATACCCAAGGTAGAAGTTATAGTACCGAAATTAAAATTCATCAACTAATAATTAATAATAATACGTATTGCATTAATTTGAATCAGAGAAAGCTAAAGAGCTAATCTGTCGTATCCTTTTTACCACTCACTCAGCGCATGTAGCCTTGTGGACCGTTTAATAGGAAAGAGACAGCTGCATTCCCTACCACTTAGGGACATGTTAGAGAACACGTATTGATTTGCAGCATTCTCTGCTGACTGCAAGCTTTCCGACACCCTGGCATTAGAGTGCAGACTGGAAAGAGGCTTATGACCGAAACTCCCGTGTGCTGCAGGATAAAGGAAAGATCTGCTAATCCGTCCGGAACAAAGGGGTAGATGTGACATCAGTCATTGGGATCTTCTTTGGAGTTTTGCAGAGTAAACCTGATTTTCGTTCTACTGTCCTTGCTAAGACCGTTAGAACACAGCTAGAATGGGGCTTCTTTTACTTTGCTTCGTGTTTGGAGTGCAATTCAGATAATGTTCCAGAGTATTACCTTTAATCTTCCTTATACGCTGCTGTAGAGATCAAATGCTGTATTATTTTCAATTTGAGAGCTGAGATTCATTGAAATGTCGTTTGCTATTTTTTTTTCTCTTGGGAAATTTTTTATACCCAAGGCAGAAGTTATAGATTAAGTATTTTTCTTTTCAAAGATCTTCCACAAAAGAATTTCTGAAGAACTTGTAAATTGCTGAAGTGAGAAAACTTTGAGCTTTCTTCGATGAACTGAAATTGCATTTTAGTTTCATTATAGATTCCTTTTCTCATTTCTTTAAAATGCTAAATGTTAACATACTGACTGGTACTCAAAAAATAAAGAATAATCGACAAAAACGTATTTACCTGCCGATATACGTAAAAGAATGCACTCAAAACAGGCGAACATGGAAATACGCGGAAAACTATCCTGCATTTACAGCTGCCGCATATAGGCCGGAATATGAAAATAAGAATGTGTTAAAAAGACGCGCGAGTCTTCTCGTAGCTTTCAGATATTCTAGACAACTCTTTCTTTCACTTAAGTGACACGTCGAGCTCATTACATCACGAAGACATCCTATGGACGATTTTAAGCTGTGCAGAGCGATTGGAAGAATGAAAGCAGGTCAGTCCCAGACGAAAGTTTCCAGAGCATTTAGTGTTCCACAAAATGTCCTGTCAAGACTCTGGAGACAGCTTCAACAAACAGGAAATGTTCGCCGTCGACCAGGAAAGGCCGTCCCAGAGCCACAATAGCTGCAGACGATCGCTATATGAATCTTACTGCCAGAAGTAACAGAGTGATGACCGCTAGACAACTGTCTTTGGAGTTTGCAGCAGCTACAGGAACTAGGGTTTCAAGGCATACTGTTTACAGGAGACTTCGTAAGCAATGCCTTTACGCTAACAGATCAATTATTTGTGTCCCTTCACCTTTCCAATGCCCAGCAAGCTTGTTTAACGTCGAGTTGCCAACATCACAATTGGAGTCCAGACCGATGGGCACATGTTATGTTCATAGATGAATCGTGGTTCAGCTTAAATACTGATTCACGACGTATTCGCATCTGGAGAGAACCAGGGACAGCAACAGTCCCTCGAATTTTAGAGAAAGGGACTACTCTAGACCTGCACATCTTTCGGAGTGCCTCTATTACTGCCCTGCGGTACAGAGACCAATTCCTGAACCCATATGTCAGGCCATTCCAGGGAGCTGTTGGTCCAGATTTTATTTTTATGAACGATAACGTCCGTCCTCATCGAGCTCATGTGGTCGACAATATTCTCGAAGAGGAAGATATTCGCCGAATGGAGTGACCACCCAGATTTCCTAACCTCAATCCCATTGAGCATGTATAGGATGCTCTAAGGAGATACACTGGAGCGTGCCAGCCATTTCCTAGAACACTCCACGAACTCAGAACAGCACTTGTCGAAGAATGGTCATTAATACCTCAAGACCTCGTCGAAACCCTCATAAACAGTACGAGGAATCATCGCTTGAGTTGCATGGCTGTCAGGGGTGACATACTTCATATTAACATACCCTGTGTCGTACGTAATCATAAACTAATGTATCAGGTTTTACAGCATTTATTCTAGAGAATTGTCATTTGAACAATGTTGTGCATAGCTGATTGAAATGCAAAAAAAACAGTTGCAACAGTATCTGTGTACCGAACTGTATACAGGTACCGTTGCGGTACAAAGTATTGCTTCTGTAGCATCAATCAAGCATGGCAGCACTCAAGGACATCGGTTGAAGCAATGTGATGTTAACGAATTCTTGATGTGTGAGAAGAGACTGTTCGAAACATCCACAAGCGACTCATCATCAGCATCGTCGTCATCATTATCGTCGTCGTCGTCATCGTCATCATCCTCAAGCAGCCATGGGCTACGGAGGTCCAACCAGACAGTGCAATTTAGTTATCTAAGCAAGTGGGTCCTGAGCTACATCAACTGCATCTGGCTACTGCACACAAATTCTAATAAGGTCCTGTTTGACATTTCAGCCTATCGCATCCTAGGTCTTCCCCTTTTTCTGAGACCTTTAGGCACACTGTTCATAACCCTATTCGCCAATCTATAATTATCCATACGGGCAACATGGCCAAACCAACGGAGTCTCTCTCTGCACAATATGCTGCTTAAAGGAGGTTGCCGAGTCCTTGGCCTAACCTCATTAATACTTACAAAGTTGAACCATCTAATGCCCAAGATAATGCGTAAAGCATCTAGAATAAAAAGCATCTAGTTTCCTGTTACCTTGTTTACAAAGTGTCCACGTTTCGCTATCATAACAACCCTAGAAAGAACCAAACTATTATACTCTCCATAGATTCTTAAAAGTCCCGCCAGCAATCCCTATTCGTCTGTTAATCTCATGCCGCACATCACCATTATCTGTTACATAGCTCCCAAGATAATTAGACTGTGACACCTGCTCAAGACTGCAACCATTCAGATTAACTGAATCACACCCTGCCTGACCAATTTTCATCACTTTAGTTTTCTCTCTGTTTATAACTAAACCTACTCTACTACCAGTTTCATCAACAGCTCGAATGAAAGAGTTCATTTCATCAACATCATTTGCCAAAAGGGTTAAATCATCAGCATAGTTTAAATGAGAATTTTTCGTATCTCCAGACCATTTAAGGCCAAAATCTTTCCCTTGAAGTGAATTTCGCATAACATAATCAATAGCCAAGCTAAAGAGAAAGGAGACAAAATGCACCCTTGTCGAACACCAGAAGTAATGCAAAACCAATTGCTACAAGCCTTACCAACTTTCACACACGACTCAGTGTTATTATAGAGAGCTTTCATTATGTTAACTAACTTGTCAGGTATACCATATGATTTCACAATCAACCACAAATTATGACGATTAACAGATTTGAAAGACTTTTTAAAATCAACAAAGCTTGCAACCAAAGGTTTCTGAAATTCTAAACATTTCTCAAGAATCTGCCTAAGTGAAAATATCTGATCAACACATCCCCTATCACTTCTGAATCCACATTGCTCATCACGCAATTGACTGTCAACCAGATTCTTAATTCTATAAAGCACAATCATGGAAAGAACTTTACCTGGAACATAGAGTAGGCTGATACCCCTATAGTTATCACAAGAACTGCGATCACCTGTTTTGAAAATAGGGATAATAATAGCTCTGGTAAAATCCTTAGGAACCATGCCTTTATCATAAAAAATATTCAAAATTTCAGTCATCCAAGTGATAACCGATACATTCCCAGCTCTAAGCATTTCCGCACCTCACCAGCATTTGTTACATAGCTTCCGAAGATAATTAGACTGTTGACACCTGCTCAAGACTGCAACCATTCAGATTAACTGAATCACAGCCTGCCTGACCAATTTTCATCACTTTAGTTTTCTCTCTGTCTATTTCATCTAGCCCTGGGGATTTATGAACTTTATGTTTAGAAATAGCCAAAATAATTTCAGATTGTGTTATAAGGCCTACATTAAAGCCACCAATGCATCTATCATCACTGCAAACAATGGGAGTAGAACTAACCACATTGTTTAGAACATCACTGAAATTTTCAGCCCACTTAGCCATGACAGAATCCTCACCTTCTATAACCTTACCTTGTTTATCCTTCAATCCCAATATACCTGCCCGTTTTCTACCACACAAAACATTAACTTTCTGGTACAGCTCTCTGCCGTTGTGCTGTTTAACTGCTTCCTCGACTTTGTCAGCCAAGCCATCAAACCAAAGATTCTTATCAGCAGCTAACTGATCCTTTACACGTTTATTAAGCTCTCTGTAATGCTTTCTATTAGGACTAGTAAGGTTTTGGTCAAGAACATTCCTGCAGTTCCTTCTTTCAGAAATAAGTTCAAGTGACTTATCACTCAAATAATTCTGCCACCTCTGCTCCTTTTTCTCTAAAAGAGTACTGTTAGTTTCCAAAAAACCCTGTTTAAAACGGTCCCATTCTTCCTCAACTTCAGTAGTAAGCAAACCATGACTGTCATAATGACTAAGTAACCTATCATGGTAAGCTTTAACTGGGTATAGCTGGGTCTTTCAAAGCTTCAGTATTAAAGGTAAAAATTTTAACCCTAGCAAAACACGTTTTAAGTTTAAGTTGCAAGACACTTTTAACAAGGTAATGGTCAGATCCAATTTCAGCTCTCCTATATGACCTGGTATTCCTAACAGAACTAGCCCATTTGCTGTTAATTAATATATAATCAATCATATTCTTATGCAGCCCATCGGGCGAAACCCATGTGTACTTATGTATGTCGCGGTGTTTGTAATAAGTGTTAGTTATTCTGAAACCATTGAGTTTACTTACCTGTAGGAGATGTTGCCCATTGCAGCTGCCAATACCAAAAGGGCCTATTACTCCTCCCCACAGGTCAGAGTCAGTACCAACTTTGGCATTGAAGTCATCTAGAACAAGGGTAATATCTCCTTTCTTGACAGAATTCAAAATATCCCGAAGTTGTCCGTAAAACCTATCCTTCTCATCCTCATCGGCATCCTCAGTGGGGGCATAACAGCAGATAACATTCAAGTCTTTAACGCTTGTCTGAAATTTTGCTGTAAGAAACTTTTCATTAATGCACTCATATCCTAGACGAACATCACTAGCGTGTCTGCTGAGAAGCAGACTTTGTGATGTTTATTGTCTTCCCTCCCTGAAAAGAGAAATTTAAGATCTTTTTAAGACCCTGACCTTTATTTGTCCATCTCTCTTGCAGGCCAAGAATGTCTAAATTATAACGGTGGAATTCTTGTGTGGGGACATCAAGAGAAAAAGCTCTATGCAGAGTCTTCACATTTCAAATACCTATGGAGAGAAAATGGTTAGTGGGATATTTAAAGAAACTATGTTTATTGAGAGAGGGAATGCCGACAATATGAAACAGCCCCCTAATCGCAGACATTGTGCAAAGACTGAAGCCATCTACACTGGAAGACTTCCTCTAATGTAGAATTTGACGATGCCAATAGAAGCAGAGTTCAGGTGCCTGCGATGACCTCTGCTCAGGATTATCCACCAGCTGATAAGCATATCCTGTGAATCTATTCACTTGGGGCTGGCAACCCACAAACAAACAGGAAACACAGCGGAAGATTTTTCCCTCTACAGAAGCCCACCAGTGCAGCAAAATCAGGATCCATAATCAAGCTCAAGCCATATTTCAGTCCAGTTGTTTTATACGGTCAGCACCAGGACTCTGTGTGGTTGACCACTCCTCAGCAGGGTAAAAAAAAAGAAAAGTAGCCATAGTTGTCCAGATCAGTAGGCCACACTAATCTGACAGCCCTCTCCTTCCGTTCAATTCCACAAGAGAGTATCTCTTTTGAAAAGTACTAACGGCCTGTACCACGAGAATGCGGGGTCGGACATCAGGTGCTAGGCCTTGCAGTTTCCATATGTATCATCAGAGGGAATTGGTGCATAGCTCTCCTTCCAGTGACTACCATTTACTCATCTGCGTTAAGAACTCGATCTTAACGCAGATGATCAGAGAGCCAAGCAGAAAGCTGCTAAAGATGGACATGCCAACCCTTTAGAACTGCACTACCATGAAGACACACAGCCTCTCGTTCTCAGGATGTGCAAGATAGTTGTCCGTAATGTTGATCGTAAAGCAAAATAGAATTATTACCTAGATTATCTATCTATAAACTATATAAATAACAATGCTGCATAATAAATATTGAGCTGCAAAAAATTGGGAGCATTGCGTTCTGTGTAACCCTCGTACACACATATATAATTGTGCATTGTTCCTGCACTCATTATGAATATATATTTTTAAATATCTCATATGTAAGATAACTAAGTAAATCGGCCACCAGGTTAGCATCAGACTGACAGAGTGTTGTGAAAAGTATTCTTTAGCCCATTAAAGCTCTTAAGTACAGGTAGCAGAGAGCACCATATGATTTGCAAAAACTTAAACCCAAAATATTATATACAATGGTTAAAGAATAAAATATCAGTAAAATAATTAAATACTGAAAGAAAATTTTACAGAAAATTGAACTGCAAATATACTAGCATATACAGTATATACAATATGGTGTACGTATTATGTAGATAACAGATGGCCAAATGGTGGCCCACGACCTTTATGCAAGGGCCATAAATATGCTGAATTGTGGTAAACTTTGTGTTTTCTCATATTGTAATCAAATCACATACTAGAAAATGCCTGTTATATGTTTGCATACCTTCATGATATAAAAATAACAAATTATTTTGCGTCTGGGCATTTGAATTTATTGGGTTGATGCAAACGTAATGAGAGAAAAGCGTGAACCACTCGTTAGCCGTTGTCTGTAAAAGTGCAGTGGTTTTGTAAAGAACATATAAGGCAGCGCATGCGTAGTTACGGTATCTCATGGCATTCTGTAAATACATTTAGTCCGTACAATTGGGAACAGGAATTTCACAATACCAAGGCTTATCATTCAGATCAATGTCATAGACAGAACCATGAATGTTTGCGCAAACTGTGCAAATTAAGAATTTCACAGTCTACGCGAAAGATCATGGTGCGAAACAAGATCCATAAAAAGTCATGGTGCCAAACAGGAGAATAGTCCCAGGCTACAAAAAGCCGGAACTGCATTCTCAGAGATCATGAGAGGTCTCAGAAGGTGATGCTCTGTTGTTGGTATGATTGACGCGGTATCATCCACTATGAGCTTTTAAACCGGTCCCAAACCATGAGCTCGGATGTCTGCTGTGAACAGTTGGACCGTTTAAGTGAAGCACTGAAGGCCAAAAGCCCGGCGTTGGTAGACAGAAAAGTATCGTGTTCCAGCAGGAAGTTTCCTATTAATTCGTTTCCCACGAGGGACACTCAGGACGTTTCCCATTGCTTCGTTTCTCACCAGAACGTTTCCCATTACTACGTTTCCAACAGGAACACCCGGGACATTTCCCAATACTTTTGTATCAACTCAATGTAGTAACATATAAAACCTGGACTGACGGCCTGTAAATTTGGGAAAAGTAGTTCTTGGTAACTTTCAGTTGACCATCCTTGATGCAATAATAAAATGAAAAACAATGCTTATATTGCAAATCAGTCGCAGCTTATTTTCTCCTTAGCTAAGCCATTTTTTTCCGTAGCAGAGAATTCTGAATTCTCAATAGTATCAGAAATCTTTGCGCAGTGCCAATTCTTGAACACTATTAAATAATTCAAAGTAAGGTCATCGGCATTGTGCTCTGCCTTTGTTGAGTAGAGGAAAGAAAAATGTAAGTTCCATGTGTTATGGAAAATTATCGTGCCAGAGGAAACTTCAAGTATAAACGTATAACGCATCAACATTAAAATCTTACCATGGCAACCGAATGTCACCATTATTGTTTCCATAAGTTCAAGCTTGATTAAATCATTTGCAATTTCTATCTCTCTTCATCTCAAGAATTTATTTGGTAGTGATGTTTCTTAACCCTTCCAGGGTCAAGGATATCTATAGACTTTTGTACAACACAAGAAACCGATTTAAAAAAAAATGCCGTTTGAAAATTATTTTGCATACATCTTTTAAAAATTGGTAATTCAAGATTGAAAAATAATGTATTTTATTTTTATTTGATGCATGTTTTATTAAACTACAATATAAATAATTCGATGAAGCCATCTGATTGTTATATTTTAGAAGTACTATATGGTATTGATGATTTGTTTGTTAACGTTACCCTGTATTGAAATAATCACCTGATTTAAGATCAAAAGTTTGATTTGAACTATTATCAACAAAATTTTCCTTAAAGTTTCTAAAATCTCATGATAATTAACAAAAAAATGTTATTTTTAAAAATGGAATATTTTGGAAGTAATCATGAAATATGTATCTATTTTTTGGTATATCATTGTAAAAAGTGCTTCTTAAAATTAATATATTACCACAATATTAAAATATTTTACCTCAGTAAAATTTGGAGTTACATTCTTTCTAATTTGTATATAACATGACTTATTTCTGTTGATTAGTTATTTAATAAAAATATTCTAAATTTGACTTGTTTGTTGGACTCTGCAACAAGCCTGGACTTTTCTCACCATATGTTACGAAGAAAAAAAATAACGAAACGGAAGAAATGTTTACTTTGAGCAATATTTTTTTTTGTTATTCAGAAATAAATAACCTTTATATTAATGTGCATTATAATCATTTCTGTCTATTAATATTCTTTAAATAAATTTTTATTTGTGTTGCCAGATGCACTTTTTTACTACATGACTCTAAAAAAGTCCCATTAAAACAAAACTTGTCGTCTTTTTTGTTAATATTTTATTTTCAGAAAATTCAGAATGAAATGCTGATTAATTTGGTATATAGCAGGCCATAATTCCTTTCATTAGTTTCGTTTTTGCTGATCAGAGTGAAAAAAATATCTGGTCCTGCGAAAGGTTAATCACAACGATTCAAACACATTCTAAGCATTGATGAAATATGTAACGTAATATTTTTACTATGTTTACATGTTAATAACACAGAATTGGTTTAAAATTAAATTATCCGATATTTCCCCTACAGGACTCATGGCGGACAATACAATACAACTGATAAAGTCACACGTGTTATTAATTCAAATATGTAAGATCTATTGTGTCAGCATTGTTATTTTATTCCTTGTCCTCGTTGGGTCTTCGCAGCGTTGCAAAACGGAGACTTAATGGGAAAACACTCAAAATCGTTTACCTTTCTTCTTTAAAATCACACAAATTACATGGCCTATTGAAACTAACGACCAATGTTTCTGAAACCTTTAATTTCATTATGCTTATTTAACTAACATCTATCGTTCATTATTCCTAAAATTTTGAAGACTGAAAAATGAAATTCTCCATTCAAAAGTTCAATTTTAGATGATTTAATTTTTTTTCGATTACTGCAACTGTTTGTAAAGCTTCTTAACTCTTTTTTTTTGCTCTTTATGATGACAAAGGTTTTTGCAGAAATGTTATCTTTAGTCATAGTGAAATCAGTTCATTGAAAATTGTGTTAAAAGAAGAAAAACTTCAAAATTTCCTATCATGCTATTTATCAAACCGAAGGAAAGGATTTGGGTTCAGTTGATGGAGTCAACGTATTTTTTGGCTGTCAAAGTCCTGCCAGCATCTTGTATCTACCAAACATCAAGGCTTGTCATTCAGATCAATATCGTAGAGGAAACTAGATGCATCTTTGTAGCGGTAGTGTATTCTGGAAATAATATCTTGTAATATTTTTAGATTAGAGCAGCAACCTCATTTTCCAAAACAAAACTATATATTTTTATTATTAAGAAATAATATTTAAAAAATTTTAATTATTATTATTATTAAGGAATAAAATTTCGATCTACTCATAAAAAATAAATAACTAGTGGGATAGTGAGAGGAGACTGAATTTCTTCTGTGTCAGTATGTACATTTTAGAGGTCTTTAATATTGAAAAATATATGAAATACGTAAAATTTTAATAATTTTGCCTCTAATATCTTTAATAATAGATATAATACAATATTAATTTTGCTTCTAATACCTTTAATAATCTAATGCCTTTTGTAAGCAGTTGTTACGAACAGTTGCTTTAGTAGCATTCTCAAAGGGGCGATTTCCTCTTGCATCTCCCCTTGTAGATCCGGCTCTATTGCATTATAATATAAGCATGCATATAACAGGTATATAAAAAATAAAGTGCTCATTTCCCTCCGTGGTTTTCATACTTGTATAGGGGAATTTGTTTTCTAAGGCTGGAATTTCCTCTTGCATCTCTCCCTGTAGATCTGGCTCTATTGCATTATAACATAAGCATGCATATAACAGGTATATAAAAAATAAAGTGCTCATTTCCCTCCGTGGTTTTCATACTTCTATAGGGGAATTTGTTTTCTAAGGCTGGAATTTCCTCTTGCATCTCTCCCTGTAGATCCGGCTCTATTGCATTATAATATAAGCATGCATATAACAGGTATATAAAAAATAAAGTGCTCATTTCCCTCCGTGGTTTTCATACTTCTATAGCAAAACAGAAAAGTACATTTTCCATAATAATCAGATCTGCGAACAGAAAACTTGAGATCGGAGAGGATTTACTGTTCTTTTCCTTTTCCAAAACTGAACTTTCATATTGACATTTTGTTGCACAGAGAATAAGACCGAGATCTCTTATATGTAAGAGGCAGGGGTTAGCTCAGTCGGTAGCTCGCCAGGCTCGTAATCTGTAGTTCCCAGATTCAGCCCAACTGTTTCAGCGTTGAGATTCTGCCCTCGGTGTCGGTGAAGAGGTAAAGCAATAAGTTTTGTAAAGGCCGCCGTCCGTCGGATGGGATGTAAAGCCGTGGAACCGTGTGCTGTAGAGCCACATCCGGTGCACATTAAAGAACACGCGAGGTGGTTTTAAGGGTGGCTTCCATATGTCTCCTAACAGCTGTCCAGTGAATTCCCTTCCCCAAATTTCTCTGAGCCCTTGGGGTCTGTAATCTGATCATTTATTCCACTGTGTGCAAATTCTCAGAAGTAAAACAAACCCAAACCAACTCTTATAAAATTAAGAGATTTATAAATAACTAAATTAATAGTAATTATCTTTCTATTTTTATATTATTTCAATTTTTCATGCATTTTGACATAGATTTTCACTTTCCTGAAGCAATGAAAATTTTAGACTAAGTGTGGTTTGCAATCGACTATATTTTCAAAGCCTCCTACATTCATTTAAACGGCTTTGTTAAATTACTTAACTAGGGTTATGAGAAAGTTAAAAAAAAAAACATCAATTAGCCGAACCTTTCATGGTTCGATTTTCATCGCATCGATTTTTCATCCTTTTCGAGTCCTTTTGACTAAGGATTTTCAATCACACATGCATGTTGACGACATCCAATCAGCAATCACATTTATTGTGTAACATGCGCACTCGAGTGACGAGCACAGTAGATTGTGCTCATATCTTTATGCAATATCTCCATATTTAGCTCTTTGTTATCTGAT
Organism: Ryuthela nishihirai; assembly: GCA_038380435.1. Classification (NCBI taxonomy): domain Eukaryota; kingdom Metazoa; phylum Arthropoda; class Arachnida; order Araneae; family Heptathelidae; genus Ryuthela; species Ryuthela nishihirai. Next base: position 54,469,025 of record JAWZYU010000018.1, on the reverse strand, counting down.
GTCTCTAATAATACGATAAGCTGTACTAAACGTTTTGCACGCTTGAACTACGAATAAATAACAGTGAACAGCTGAGGTTTTTGTTCATATCTGGTTTTAAGGAGGAAATATTCTTTACCCTCCTGGTGACACATAAATAAGTAAATAAATAATGAGTAGGTGACTTTATTTTCAATATGTTTTGTTTTTGATCTTTTTTTTTTTTGTTTTCCAACGATTCCGGTAGGAGGTGATTAACCACTCATATGCTCTTTTAAAACCAGTCGCCGTTGGACTGATTGCTTTGTAAGAGAAATAACCTCAGCCTATACGAAGGGAGTTGGCTCAGTTATTAGTGTTCCAGACTCAAAATCTTAAGTTCCCAGGTTCGAATTCCACCTGTGCCAATATTGAAATTTATCTCCGTTAACTCCTCACTCTATCCACGGTGAGAAAGGTCACCAATAAAGGTGAAAGCCCAACAATGGATTTAAAAATGCATTTATCCATCGGATGGGATGTTTAGCCATGGTCCCGTGTGCGAAGAGCCACATTCTCCTTCACGTTAAAGAACGCCCTGGACGAACTTGATCAGAGGCTTTCCCCTGTCTGCTAAAGCTGTCCAGTAGGTCCCCTTCCCCAATGCTCTGGACACTTGAGGTCCTTGTGACTTGGGCATTTAGTCCATGGTGCACGCAAAGGTATTTCTCAAAAGTAAATCTAACCAACTCATCCTATTGGTTGAGGGCTCTGCGTCTTTTAGTCTTTTGTTTGGCGGATTATAATTTACTGTTCTTTTCCTTGTCCCACAGTGAACTTTCATATTGACATTCAAAATGTCGACATAAAACTCTATACAAATAATCAACCTCCTATGATTCGGACATGGCACTCTTTAACTACCATCTTTATGGAACATTGAAAGACGATTTTAGAGGTTAGCAATTTAAAAACGACGAAACAATTCAGATAGTCATGCTTAATTGGTTGGTTGTGACCACAGAATAACTAGCTAGCACAGTTAGACGACTCAGCACCATTCTTTCCAGCGCCACTTATAGTAAAAGGACATATTTCTCAATTTGCCGCACACTAACTTTAAGTGTGAGGACGAGTTACTTTGCTACCATTCTTAACTGCAAAGTAAGAATGGTAGCAAAGTAACTCGTAGTGTTGTCGGAAACAGGACAACTTATTTGTTCCTTTATTGACTCTTTCTGAGTTGAACTGCTTTCCTTATATTTTTTGGATATGCCTGCAGATCATATTAGTCATTTTAAACAAGAAAAGTGTCAGAATACTTCACCTAACTGCAAACTAACGTTGACGTTCCAACTTATCACGAAAGGTAATCTATTGCTTTTAATTAAAAATGTTGTAATGAATTAAACGGATGGAAACAGATAATGAATTCTAAAGTATATTTACCAAACCAAAGGATGAATGAAGTTATCTATTACAAAGGCACAAAATCATACAAATAAAACAATCTTATCTAATCACAAGTATTTCTCTTCCTCTTAGTATATAGTCAAACCATAAAAAAGAACGATTTACTATGCTTAACCAATTTTCAATGTTTAAACTACAGTGCTTGTCAATATTCAGCTCCTATGACAAAATAGAACGTATTACCGTGTAACATTCAACAAACAAGCCAATTTATATTGAATTTCATTTGTGATACAAGACTACCTTAACAATACTTTATACCTTATAGATGCGAAACATCTAACATTGATCTCCCCTGATAGAAGACCCTAGAACAAACCTTACAGTTGATTCCCTTCACCATCGGAATCAGGCTTCATCTTAAATCAAATAAAAGCAGTCTTCTTACGTAGCATCACACAAAACTAATTTAGCACACTATATCCTTCTTTCTTTATTACTCCAATATAACTTTCGTTTTTCCTTACAATTCTTATTATTCAAAGCATCTCTCCATCCTAATCAGTTGATAACATAATTGTCACGCTGAAGCATACACGAGCGTTCCTGACACATCTACCATAAATCCATTGCAGCACGTTTATCTGTCGTAACAATATATTTTTCAGTTGTTATACACGCAAGTTTATTGACTGCTGTTCTTGTCATCCCGTTGGAAATTAGTTTTATCGTTCAAACGTAATTTCTTTTAGATGCCTTAATATTAAAATGTTACATGTTATTGCATTATGAATTAAGCTAAGTGAAAGATAAACTCCCTCAAATATATAGCAGATTAATGAAAACGTAATATTGTTCAAAATTATTTGCCACCAAAAAAAAGAAACGCACACTGAATTCTTTTGATTTGGATCGAAACAAAGACACTGATATTGGATCGAAACAAAGATTTCTATTTCCCATCTGCGGAAGAAACATTTTCGAAAATTACGTTAACATTAGTGAGTACATGAAATCGAAGAGCTCGGAGGACGGTGCCATTAAGGGTATAAGGACAACTCTTGGAACAGCACTAGTTGGGCGGATGCTGGGTAGGAGCGCTAGCATCGTTTTTGTGATACAATAATATGCATACAGAGAAATGTCAGTATAACGAAATCGAGCGAGTTACCAAATATACTCTTTATACTGCAATTTCATTATACTCAAATATAATAAAAAAGTTATCAAGACAATGCTATCATGAGGTCGTGGTTTTGGATCCCACCCAGTTAATGACAATTTCTCGTCTATACTTATCTAATTTATATCACCTACCTACTTGCAAATATCTGTTATTCAAAATAAAGAACCATAATTGTTACATACTACAAAATAATCCTTGTTAAATAAATTTACCTCATATTAGAGTTAACTTCTTAAAAAAGTTAATTTCTTAATTGTCTGTTCCAATAACCATATCTCTGATGTCAATGATTTCGCAACCTTCTAACACTTTGCCCAGAATATCGTTTCTTGTCATTACGAAACGGCGAAGACTCCATATTGGCTGCTAATAACGAAATTAAGCAAATTAACGAACTTAATTAAGAAGTAATAATAACGAACAAATATAACAATAACTTAAATTTAACCAATGATAAAACGCATAGTTGGAACTTTTCGCTGACTCTACCTTAAAATAGGACTCTCTCTCGGGACTTCAACGAGTGAAGACTTTTTGAATTTCGCTGTGATTAGAAAGCTCAAACGCTAAAACGATCAAATGGATTACGCTAAAGATGACAGACTACGCTATTCATTTAGGATTAGACATGATGGTCTTGAATATGGAACTGTAGTGAGAAAACTCGCTGATAATTTTGACCCTTCAAATATTGACATTGTGCAAAAGCTTAATAATTCCTCAACTGTAGTTACTTTCCGGTCGAAAAGTAGTGCTGATCAGTTTGCGGCAGAACCGTTCAAGCCTTTTGAAAGATTCACAGTTACTGTATCAAGACTCGCCCTGCCCAAAAAAACTGTATATGTATCGAAACTCCCCTTCTTCATCCCTAATGCTGAAGTAGCAACAACTCTTGCTCAGTTCGGTTAAAAACATTAAAGATGAATTTTTGAAAGAACCGGGATTTAGAGTCCATTAGGACTGGCACTAGAGTTGTGATTATGGATCTGAAGGAGGAAATTCCTAACTTCCCTAAAATCGGATCATTTACTGCTGTCATTGGATACGCAGGAATTAATAAAGTTTGCAAATGGTGTAAGGCCACTACTCACTTCATAAAGGACTGTCCAATTTTTGCTACCCGATTAATTTCTCCTTCACTGAACTCTGCCAAAACTGAACTGACTGTTTCTGACAGTACCAAAGGAAATGAGCTCCCTTCCTGTCCGGTTCCAGATTTTGGCCAGAAAACTGAAGAAACAAATTCTCCACAGTGCCCAGAAACTTCTCTTTGCGTTGAACTGACTGACACACAGGCATCAAAAAGGAAATGTCTTTCCCCATCTTCTCAGTCAGAAGATTGTGAAACGATCAGTGTTAAAAAAAAGCTTCTGAAATCAACTTTGACAAATCGCTATTATTTACAAATGTCTACTTTTTTGTATCCTCTGGTGAACTCCCTCTTGATTCTGACTTGTGCTTCAACTCAGAAGAAGAGAAAGACTCTTTTGAAGACATTGTGGACATCCTAAAGTTTGTTGCTAACCCTAATAGTGCTCAAGCTGAGTGGAAAATTCCCAGCTCATATAACTTTCTTCAAAAAACTGTTACCAGAAAAGGTAAAGTACTTTCTAAATTCAAGAAACTTTATACTACTGCTCTTGCTAAATGTCTTCATCAAGACGCATTCTCTGTTTGGGACTTACTTCTGCAACTTAAGCTGCTCTGGCCTTTATTTAAATAATTATTTACTTTGAATGTTATTTACTCTAAATTTAGCTAATTTGGAGCTTTTCCTTATTATTTTTAAATCAGTTATATTTTGTTCTATTTTGTTTTTTCTTAACATTAGTCTAATGTAATCCACTTTTGGAGACTCTCGGCCAATCAAAATATTTCTTCTCTCTCATTGGCCGAGAGATCCTTCATCAGAATCCAGTCAAAGGCACCTATTCTTGTTTAGGCCTCTTTTGCTTCTATTATATTTGTGAAATTTCTTTCTCCACCAGTGCGTGCCATTTTGTTATTTATTTTTTAAATTTTTATTATTTTATTATTGTGTTTTGGTTCCTCTTGCCTAATTTGATGGGCATTGGGCCTTTCTAATTTTTCTATATCTCACGTCTTTCGATTGGGATATCATGAAATCTAAATTATTTCCCCTTTTTCTGTCTCCTGTTTTTGATTTATTATATTTTTCTAATATTTTCTCAAAGTTAAATTCTTCCTATATTAGAAATTAAATTTTTATTTCCCATGACTTATATTGTTTTCTTTTTATTTTATCCAGCGTCATGGCTCGTTTGAATAAACCCTCTTACGTGGAGAGGTTTTACAGTGGAGCCAATTTTTTCAACTAATTTTCGACCCGACCCGACTACCTTAATTAAAATGCAAAGCAATCAGAATCACGTGGATCTCCAAGTTTGAAAATCCCCTTTTATGCTAGGAAAATGTGCCAAAGCCGCTTTAAAGCATTATTGCTGACGTATGCAGAAAACATTTATGCCACACAATGAGATCTGCAAATATGCATGCTGTGGGCGGTGTACAATAAACAGCACGTTATTCACAGCGCTCTGATTAGTTGGATATTTCACAGCGTTTAAATTATTGCAGTGTTGCCAGATGCTAAAATGTGCATTGTACAGTCGCTCAAAAAAGTATCCGAACACTATGGTTGATTACAGAATTCAGAAAAAATATCTGGCAACGATTTTTTTAGAAATTAACGATCTGGCAACGTTCGTGTCACGTGACACGAAGGTTGCCAGATCATTAATTTCTAAAAAAATCGTTGCCAGATATTTTTTCTGAATTCTGTAATCAACCATAGTGTTCGGATACTTTTTTGAGCGACTGTACACATTGTTTACAAATTTTCTTTTTAAAACTTTTATTTTATTCATCATTTTTTGTATCTGGATTATCTTTTATTTCGTTACTCTGAAATTTTCGTTATACTGGTATTCGTTAAAATGAAACATTTTCACATTGAGACAAGCTCGGATCATGAAAAACAATCGAGGAGAGGACTTAGAAACGCAATCAAGCTGGAAAAATGCAAAAGGAGGAACCAAGAGCCTGGATTACCAATAATAAAAAAAAATAAATACCCCCTCAAGCAGCTGCTTGACACAGAGGTCTGACAGGAGCCTGTCAATTTATATGCCACAGTAGTAGATCTGAGAGGATGGCAGGACAGTACAACATTTCCCCCTTCCGTTTTTCAGATCTTTAAAAAATTTCTTGAAAAATGCATGAAATATAAATAAGTTTAATAGTTTTTGCCTCTATAACCTTTAACAGCATTTTGAAGTGGGGGGGGGGTATTTTATTTGTATATTTTTCGGTTGAATAAAAGCATTCAAACTGAGAACGAATTTGAATGCTGCACTTTATCCTTTCAAAACGTTTGTAAAATTTTATGATTATTTTTCTACTGCACTGGCAGAATTTTAATGTTTTCTGTAATGATCAAATGCAGCACGTACTTATAACGACGAAACAGTTGAATATATTATTTTGGTAATTTATACTATATTTGAAATCAACGTGTATCCTAAAATGTCAACTGCACTCGGTCGGTATTAGATCCAAAACGTTTTAATGATAATTCTTATTACTTTAAAATTGCGTGGATAGACTTAGAACTTTCACAATTTTGATTACTACAGCTTGCTTTGGATAGCTGAAACAAATGGACCGAAATATATGCACATTTCAAACATTTGAAAAGACAAATTTGAAAGGGATCTACCGCATTTTAACGTGTATAAGGAACCACTTTTTGCCAAAAATAGGAGGATTTCTTTTACATGGATAGTATTATAGATATTAACAAATTACTCAATTCCTCGAAACTCAAATCTTCAAAACTTGCAACACCGCAAGCCTCAGGCCGACACCCAACGGGTCGCGACGTCCTATTGGAGGAGAAGTGCACGCGTTCGTCAAGCAACGGCGCGCGCATGAAGAGACCGCCAATGATGAATAAAAAAATTTTTTTTTTTTATATCTTATAATAAAAATATCTTTGACGAAAAATCAGGGAGTTCTTTATACACGAGGGTTCCTTATACACGTTAAAACACTTACTTCAGAAAAAGCGCCAGAGCTCAGTAACTTTTTAACCTTTTTAGCGGAACTCTCAAGATTTTTCACGCTTCTCGGGAAAATGCCACACTGTAAACTCGCTATAAACAAGATGGGGATCTTGACTCACGCACAAAAGAAATAAATATCGTTATATCTATAAGGCGAGAGAAGAAAACGCTTACTTTGAAACATGGGGTTTATCTGGTGAAAGTAACAGGCATGAGGACGACAAGCTTTAGGACTTATAATTCATGAAAAATAGATTAGCATTTTTATTACGCCTGTTTTCGAAATAGGGCTGGCGTATGCCTTTTTTATTTTCATTCATTTTCTTCTCAAAGGTTTAAGACAGAATGAAGTGCCTCTGAGAACACATTAACTCTTGCTTATCTTCGGGCTATAGTTATTTAAATTACAAATTTAATTAAAGTTTGTTCTATGCGTCATATCCTTTTTCTTTCTTTATGTAATTAATTTGAACTAATTGCACTCCGAACAGAGTAGCGAGAATAAATATGTATGGTTTTTTTCGCAGTATATATCTACATTTTTCTAATTATCAAACTAACGATAATTTTTTTCTTTTCTTTAATTTCTCTAATATTGATAAGCTCTTAAATGACTCAAATGTCTCACGATGTAAATCCATTTTCCAAAATGGAATGAACAGGAATAGAGATTTATGTGCTGTTCAAAAACCAAATTTTCGAGCTTTTTCTTTTTTCCTAGAAATTTTCTTTTTTCTTACGAACAGGAATTTCGTGGGCATTATCTCCCAGGTAGTTCGGCATTTTCTGCCTTTCAGCCTAATTCTGTAGCTCTAATACCCCCAGATAAATAAGTTATTCAAACAATACAGAAAAAAATGGCATTTGCTAAAATTGAAGCAATTAAAATGCTAAAGACATTTAGAACTTCTAAACTTTTCAAAACACATCTTCATATTTACTGATGCATATGAATTCAAACATCATTGGAAAGTTCCAGTTAAGGTTACGTTATGAAACTAATTACTTCTGAAACTGAAATGCCTTATTCTATTATTATTATTATTATTAAATTTGGTTATTAACGGTGCTAAATTCTTTTTCATTATAAGTTTTTGTTTTGCCATGAATTTGACGCGATATCAAAAATTTCTGCTTTATGCATAATGGATATTATAGCAGCAATCAATTATGTAGAGCAGATTACATTTTGGATGGCATGCGAGAAATGTTGAAATATTCGCTTCCAACTGTTATTTAAACATATGCAAACGTACTACAGAATATTGCAGAGGAAAACTGCAAAGGCAAAATCAATATGTTTACATTTCAAATGAGAAAATGCTTCAGTCATTAATCATCTAAAAATAAAATAAATATACATCCAATATGCATTCTGTTCTCAAATACGTCTTTCAAAGAGTATAAGGTCCTATAAAGGAGAACAATGATATTTCAGAATTTTAGAACTGGTAGAAAAATTAAGAATCAGTCTATTTTTGTAAACGTTAAAAGATTGTATATTTATATTGTTGTTAAAAATCTTTGTTTGGAATTAAACTGTTTGTCATGTTGTAATTGCTTGCAGAAAAGCGCAGAATGTAAATTATCCTACATTTGTCGGATTTAGATAGATATATGCGAAACCATCAGAAAACGAAAAAGATAATGGAAAATGATGAAAATGATGAATCAATACTGGAGTGTAGATCGAAGAATTATGAATTTCTTACAAATAGACCCGGATCTAGAAAAAAAATCGGGGGGGGGGGGGCAAGAGAATTGGATTTCCTATGCATTATAATATTTCCCCCTCCTTTTCACGAATCTTTAAAAAAAATTATTGAAAAATACATAAATATAAAATACGTTTAATCAATTTCTGCCTCTTTTACCATTACTAGTATTCTGAAAGGGGGCATGGTCCCCTTGCCCCTCTCCTAGATTCGACCTTGCTCGCAACATATTTCAAAGTTGCTTAACGTATATAAATCTTATACTCTCATATCGTACATATTATAAAGAGATTAAAAAAAAAACGTAAATTAAAATTAAAAAAATACTTATCTTCTTATACGGCCCTAAAAAACTAGAAAATAAAGCTAGAGCATATCGATGGTTGTAATCAGTCACTGAGTTCGTATTCACTTCAAAGGAAGATAGAGCCCAGCAATCTTCTCGAGTTGCTAAATTGGCGCCCTATATTCCTTTAAGGCGAATACGAACTCAGTGACCGATTGCACCATCGATAGTCTTTAGCTTTATTTTTTTCAGGGCCCTATAGGAAGATAGGGATTTTTTTAATATTTTTAATTATTTTTTCTGTTGTCACCAAAATCACCTACCTTCAAAAACTTTCATTTGATATATGACTTATAAACATAGAGCACAGTTACCGCCCTTTTGGATTCAGGTTTGAGGTAGCCGTCACAAGCTAGAATTTGAGATACGACTTATTAATGTCGACCCCCGCGAAAGTTCACCACCCAACGTTTATCAGGGGGGAGTAAGGAGGGACGAAATTCGAAATGGTTTACGACAGTCATTGTACGACCTTTCATTTCACACCTAACTCTAACTTCCGATAATATAGTAGAACGACTTTCAGATTTCCCATTTTTTAGGGAGAATAGAGCATGGGGGGTCATTATTTATTTAGCCTAAGACACTCCCCGTATCACAAGCTCTCATTCGACACATAGCTCATTACTTTCCGCAGTCGCGTTCGGGAGATATAGAGGAACAATCATTTTCATATTATCCCCCTTTTTAGGGGGGGAAGAAACCATGGGGGGTCAGTTTTTCGTAGACTACGACATTCCACGCGTCAGAAGCTTTCATTCGAAGCATATTACTTTCGGCCTTCGCCTTCTAGAGATATAGCTTAAGAATAGTTTTCATATTTCCCTTTTTTAGAGGAGAAGAGAGCACGGGGGGTAAACATTTTTATAGCCTGTGACACTCCCCGTGTCACAAGCTTTCATTTGGCACATAAATTATTAAGTTTTTTCCATCGCGTTCGAAAGATAAGGTGGGCAACATTTTGTGAAATCCACAAACCGACAAATGTCAAAACCAAAAGCAATAGGAAGATAGGTAAAAAGAAAGACCGCTACAGATAAACAAAGTTGCTATAAAATACAGATAGCCAATCTAAACATAGAGAAAAACCAATAGCAAGGGAAAACTATTCTTAAAGAGCAGCAGAAAAATTTTTCTACTTAAAAACGAAAACATACATTTCTAACTTTCCCAGGTTCTAGTCCCAGGTGGGTCAGTGTTGAGATTTATCTCCACCAAACTCCCCACCTTGCCTACGCTCAGTAGTGGACACCATGGGCATGGAAAGGCAGCCGTCAGTCGGACGTTAAGCAGTGACCCGTATGCAGGAGAGCCATTCCCTGGCTACATTAAAGAACACGCTGGATGGCCTTAACGGTAAGTTACCATTCGTATTCCAACAGCTGCTCCAGTGGATCTCCTCCCCCAACCTTCTCTGAGCTTTCGGGGTCCTTGTGACCTGGCCATTTTTTAGCTCATTGTGTGCAAAAAAAGTGTCGCTCAGAGGTAAAAATAATCCAACTCTGATATTTTGTTTCTATAAATATATATATACATGATTGTTTTAATTTTTTATCGAAGCGCTATAAAAACAACACTTTCCTATTCTTTTCTCTCGTTATTTTAAGCAACATTTATTGTTACATCAATAATTGATAATAAAAAACTTTATTGGCAAGTTTCTTGAGACAACTTGTAATCGTCATTAACTTCAATAAGCAAATTTTATTTTCTAAGACATACATAACAATATTCAGGAAATTCCCCCTTATTTTATTCAGCACACGAGCATATTTATTCCAAATCATTTGGAATAATTCAAATACTATATTTAAATTTTCTGTCGAGTTCTTTGCTTAATGCGAATCTTTACAATTATATAGCATTCTTTAATTTTTATTAGGGAACGCAGCATATGCTATATATTTCAGAGGATTGTATTTTTACCGTGTTTCTTTTACGACGCATGTTCTGCGAAAAGTTCGAATGACTTTTCGCCGCGGAACGGCACCAGGTGGTTGTTTCATAACCCAGCTTTGCCGCTTCTCTTTATTTTTTTCCTTTCCCTCCAGGACGACGAGAAGCTATCGGCAGAAAAGGAAAAGATGTAGCTATAGCCATACGCCACAGCTGCAGTGTTCGAAGAGGGCTAATTTCCCTTTCAGCAAAAGTAACATCAGTCGTTGAAAATGCGAGTGGGAAAAAATCTCTCTTTCGATAGAATTATATCGCAAGGAAAAACAGATATCATCGAAATATATGAGTGCAACCTTTCCACTTTCAAACATCTGTCTTTTTTTACAGCATTGCTTTGAATTTATGACTATTGGCTTGCTCTGCCAATCCCTGTTTGCTTTTTTTACTACATGCTAGTTTGGTACTTGTTGGTCTTTTATCATTTCTTTTACTGAATGAATTGAAATGTAGTTTGCAGAACTGACCCTAGTGTTCTATATAGTTATCAAATCTAGACTAGTGTTCTATATAGTTATCAAATATAATTTTTGGTACCAACTTTATACTGTGCAATATTTGGTACAGTTTCCTTTCCGGTATAGTTAATGAGGTGTTTTTATTTCGTACACTTTATACTATTTCTAAGAATGTAATCAAGGCAATCAGTATTATTTGCGCATTTGTTTGGGCATTTTGTAGGAGTACTTGAATGAAACGTAGGAGTACTTGAATGAAAAGTTATTAGTGAGGGCAAAAATAAAATTAATCAGTGCAGCCTGTATTAAGTTATTAGTGAGGGCAAAAGGGGCAATGCACCCCCCAACCCCGCCTTAAGAATGCTAATGTGGATAAGAGGATAATAGAGGACAGTGCGGGATCTAGGGCATCAAAGTCTTTCCCCCCCACCACCACCTTTCAGAATGCTAGTAAAGGTAATTGAGGCAAAATTTATTAAACATGAATTTTTCATCCATTTGTCAAGACATATTTTAAAGTTCTCTAAAACGGAGGGGGAAATCCAGTCTCTTGCTCCCCTGCTCTACATTTCCCCGTCTCGATTGAGTTTCTTCCACCCTACCCCCCTAATTGCTTTCTAGATCCAGGAGTGATGGAAAAAAATATGAATTATTATTTTTTCTTATTTCACTCATTTTTTTTCAGAACATTTTTAAAACCTCTGAAAGAGAAGGAAAAGGTTATATTGCAATGGAAATTCAGTCTCTTGTCCATCCTCACTTAAGTTTTCCCGTCTTTATTGCATTCCTTCTCCCCCCCTCCCAATTTACGTTTTTCCATCTCTACTGCATCACTCCCCCCTTTATTTATTTTTTTCTGAAACCAGATATAGCCAGTATATATCTTGAAATATGCTTATTTTAACAGATTGTGACTTTTTATATTCTAGATGGAATAAGCTTACTATACAGGGTTCCCTGAATTCATGGCCCAAACGTGAGGGGATGGTAGTACACACCAAACCCACCAATATTCGTCCTAGAATATGCGGCCGCAAACGCAGTGAGGAGTCGGAAATGAAAGACAGACACAGAGGTTTGCAGAGTGACATTTATTGGAGATCATTACAACAAATGCTCAAACATCCGCCCAAACGTTGATACAGACTGCAAAACTGCGGAGCATACCTGCTCCATACCTGCTCGTAAACACCGGCCTTGTCGCGCACATCGGCGACTGCGACGGACAATCAGGCTACCAGATCCTCCACTGACTGCATGAGTGTCTCGTACACGACACTCTTCAAATGTCCCCACAGAAAGAAATCGATACAAGAAAGATCGGGTGATCTGGGGGGGCACGGGATGGGACCCCCGCGCCCACTCCATCGGTTCCCAAATGTGGTATGAAGATGCTGACGCACGTCCATGATGAAATGGGCGGGTGCCCCATCGTACTGGAACCACATACGGGCGCGAATTGCGGCTGGAACATTCTGAAGCAATTGCGGCAAAACCTGTTGCAGAAAAATACAGTACGTTGGCCCACCGAGGCAGTAGGTAGGGCCCAATTAAGTGGTCATGCACAATCCCCACCCAGACATTGACGGCGAACCGTTGCTGGTTCGAATTTGGACATGTACCATGGGGGTTCTGAGCCGCCCACAAATGCGCATTATGGACATTCATTACGCCTTCACGTGAGAATGTTGATTCATCCGTAAAGAGCACATGCGCGGGGAAATCGGGATGTGCGGCACTTTGCTGCAGGAACCACTGGGCGAAATCCATGCGCAGGAGATAATCAACAGCTGTCAATGCCTGCACTCACTGCAAGTGATAGGGTTGTATCCCTTCTTCCTGCAGTACTCGCCAGACACAGTTCCGATGCACACCTAGGCTCCGGGCGGCGGATCGCGTGCTTGTACCTGGGTAATCTGTCACCATATGCAAGATGTCCTCGCTCATAGCTGGCGTTCTGACCATCTGTGCTGGTCTGGCATCACGTCAACTGACGTGGAAGGTGCCTGCCTCAGACAGCTGGTGGTGCAGTCGCGCAAACATTTTATGATCGGGCACATGGTGCATAGGATATCGCTCACGGTAGTCTTTGCACCTCTCTACCATTGCTCTCGGCTACGCCATACATCAGGAGCATATCGGCTTTCTCTGCGTTCGTAAACTGTTCCATCTCGTGTCCGGTCGACGCTGAGAATGCTGGGGTTTGGCCGATCCAGCACTTTTAAGCCGTGCCGCCTCATCTGTGCCCCTCTACCGGCACCAGGCTGCGCTTGCGGCCACATATTCTACGAATATTGATGGGTTCGGTGTGTACTACCATACCCTCACGTTTGGGCCATGAATTCAGGGACACCCTGTATAGCTTACTATATACCATACAATGCCCACAAAGTTTTGCAATATAACCAATATACTTATTTGTATTCGAATTATTAATAGGTCCAATATTTTAATATTAAATAACGAAATTAGACAGAGTGTGCTTCTTTTCATTATTTCTTAGTAAAATAAATTAGCATCTTTGAACAGTGCTTTTACTGAAATTTATTTCGGATCGCCGTATTTTGACTAATATATAATATGGATATTCAAGCTTGAAGATTTAAAAAAAGTTGGAGTTTAGCAGAATTTTTTATTGTGGATAATTGCGTCTGCAATAGTGTTTCTTCTAAGCAACGTGTAGGCTGGGATTGGTTCAGTCGGTAGTTAATCAGGCTCGAAATCTGTAGTTCCCGGGTTCGAGTCTCACTTTTTTGCCAGTTCTGAGATTTATCTCCGCTAAATCTCCACCCTGTCCTCGGGAAAAAAAGGGGGCATCTACAAACTTACTCAAAGTGGAAATAGCAACACCAAGCACGAAAGTAAGTAGAGATATGTAAATCGCAGGTGGCAATCGGCCATCAGAATATGCAAATGATCAAAGTTCCTCAGTGAATGGATACGTCACACACATCTTGAGCCATGGATAAATATTGGGCGCCCACGAGCTCGTATCATAGCACTAAGACCGACAATGAGGTTGGAGTGCATGCTGCGAAAATGTTCGGAACATAACTTGGAGACGCCGGCGAGACCCTTATGAGCAATTGACGCCTTTCTAAAAGAGCAAATCATCGATATGCGAGAGCTCGGATTCAGCCTTCGAACAATCGCCGCACTTGTGAGTCACAATGTTAGCACAGTGCAACGGTGCGGTGCATCTCACGCAACATCATCACTTCCTTTGCGGTGTTGCGATTTCCACTTTCAGCAGTGTAGAATATGTGCTGCCTGTCTGATGAGACATAAAGTTTGGCTCCTTGTTCTCCTGTGTCTATGTACAGACTAAGTACAGACAGTTAAGAGCCTGTTGTATGGTCTTGACTGGAGCTACCATCTGACCCCCTTTTGCTAACTTTTTCTGAGCCTTTGGGATGTTTCTGTGCTCTCATTCAGCACACTTTGTGAAAAAAAAAAAAAGATTAGCCCAACCAAACCCTAAGCAACGCCCGTGATAATGCACGTTAGCCTAAAGCTTGACAGAGTTACAATAAAATAAAATAATTTACAATAAAACACTCATAATAGATGACCACGTGAATAACTCGTTACCCGCAGCAATGATTAACATATACCCCCTTCTTCAGGGGAAGTTTATTTAGCGGAGAAGTAAAAATGTTCTGGTGTGGGTGTGTCTGTGGTGGTGGTGGTGGGTGTGGGGGAGGGTCAGGCCTTTATGTTGTTTAAAATTATGGTTAGGCCTTTATGTTGCTTAAAGTTATGGCCATCGGAAGCTGTGTACTGAATTTGGTGGTCCTGAAAGCTTACCATTTAAGAAGAATTATTCACTTTTTTGAGAGAATAACGTTTACGTCAAACATGTACAGAAACCTACTCTCTGATCTCAAGAAACTTCAGTTAAAACTGGCCTACAATACATTAAGAGGTCTCCAAACGCTAGCAAATCATATAAGATTATATTGGTACAAATTAAAAAAAACTGCGACCGAACTCTGGACCATTAGGTTAAAAAAACTCTCTGAGATTTTTAGGCTTAGTGGGTGTCATAGGCAGAATGTAAAACGCAATATTTCCAACTTTTTATCTCGCCAATGAGTGGCAAAAGCCAAAATTATTGCTCCAAGAGAGGAAATGGTTGAAATAAATTTTAATTTGAATAGAATTATATCTGTTCTAGACACAAGCTCAACCACCGTAATTCCTCGAACGGGAGTTGGCTCAGTTGGTAGCGCGCCAGGCTTATAATCTATAGTTCCAAGTTCAAAGCCATTTGTGCCTGAGTTGAACCTCAGAGAAAATTGGTTAGTCTCCACTAATTCCCATTCTGCCCTCCGGGTGGCCGTGATGGGGAGGTTTCCATTTCTTTCCTTATGCAGCTGTCCAATGTATCCCTTATCCTAACCTTCACTGAACCCTTGGGGACCTTGTGACTTGGCATTTACCCCATTGTACGCAAAACAGTGCCGCTCAGAGGTACAATAATTCAATGCACTCTTAAGAGTTGCATCTAGCAGTATCTCTCTACACCTCTTTCAATTCAACCAGTCTTCCTCTTGAAGACCTCTTTGTCTCATTGTCTCCTCCACACCATCTTGTCATACCCTCTCCATCTAACATCTATTTATGCAATTTCGGGTCTCTTTTAGGGATGATACTATCTATCCAATTATTCCGACATCAATTTAACATTTTCAAACGTTGTCCATATTGCCCAAGATATGAATTACGGATGAATAATACAGTCCCTTCACGCTAATGGTGCCAGAGTTTTCTTTTTACTAGTTTAACCTTCATATTGGGCGGGGGGTATCGAAATACTATGGTCTGAAATACTGGAATAATCATTATTATAATGAGAATGATGATTCCAATATTTCAGACCATAGTGTTTCGATCCTCCCCCTCCCCCGTAGTATATTCCTCGCCCAACGTGAACGATTCCCTTGGTCTTCTTCTCCAAAGATCCTTATCCATTTCCTTTCCATACTTTCTTCATCCCTTTTCCAGCATTCATAAGCCCATATAATATCAGTCGCTATTTTAAAACAATCATTCCAACATCTTGCTCTGTTCCCACATTTCTTTTATTTTCCTCATCTGTTATTTTCCATTCATCTTCTTTATTCATTCATCTTCTCCAGAAATCCATTTCAACTTCTCTTATCCTAAATGACATATATGCTGACCTTTCTATCATCGTCCAAGTCATTGCGCCATTTCTTAGAATGATCTCTACAAAATGTGTAAGAAATCTGTCATTTATTTCGCTTTATACTTCTGTCTCATAAACTGAATTTGGCACTTTTATTATTCTCTTTGCCATTCTTTGCTGTTGTTTCTCAGGATGCCTCATCATCCAATAACGGCAGTTATCTCAGCCGGTAACGCGCCAAGCTCGTAATCTGCAATTCTCAGGTTCGGGTCCCTCCTGTGTCAGCGTTGAGATTTATCACCGCTAAAACCTCACCCTGCCCTCGGTCAATAGGGCACATTAATGGACTCGGAAAGGCCGCCGTCTTTGGAATGGGACGTTAAGCTGTGGCCTTTTGTGCCAGAGAACTATACTCTGTGCATGTTAAAGAATAGGACCAGAATAAAGGGGACATATTATACCAGAAGCTATAATATGTTCCCTTCCTCTAATCTTCTCTGAGTCTTCGTGGTCCTTGTGACCTGGTCATTTAGCGCAATTTAGCTCATTTGGAAGGTGTGCAAAAAGTTGCCGCTCAGAGGTAAAACAACCGAACTATTGTTGCTCTCACTTCCACCGGCGACGTACCATTTTCCTGGAAGACAGAATCCAGATTCTTAAACTTCTTTTAAACAAACATTTCTCATCAGAGAAATGTTTCTTTAAAAACTTTCAATCTCAAAAGATCTCTTCTCCATATTCTCTTGCTCCCAGAATTTACGCATTTACTGCAACAAAACAGAATTAATCTCTGGAAAATCTTCATAAGAATACTGAGCAGTAAATAGTAGATTCGCGAATTTAAATTGTCTCATAATTAGTCTCTCCTGCACATGAATCCAATGTTTTAAGTCCTATCCGAAGAAAATCGGTGTCCCCTTTCTGACCGAGAGCAGGGTGAGGGTTTAATGGAGATATATTTCGACGCTTGCCCAGGTGAGGCTCAAACTTGAGAACTACAGTTGCGAGCCTGAAGTGCAACTGACTGAGCGAACACACGCCTCACATCTCAATGTAAACACAGAGAGTTGGGTTGTTTTTCCTCTGAGAGGCAATGTTTTTGCACATAATGGGCTAAATAGCCAGATCACAAGGACCCCAAGGGCTCAGAGAAGGTTAGGGAAGGGGACTTACTAAACAGCTATTAGGAGGCAGATATTAGACTTCCGTGAAGCCAATTCAGTGTGTTTTTAAGGAGACGGGTGATGGTTGTATTCTACGCGAGGCCACGACTTTACCTCCCATCCACAGGACGGCGGCCTTTTCAAGTCCATCGGTATCTCCCACAGACTGAAGGCTGAGTGAATAGTTAGCGGAGATAAATCTCAAACCTGACCCAAGAGGGACTCAAACCTGAGAACTACAGACTATGAGCCTGGCGCGCTAACGACTGAGCCCGCCTTACCACCTGGGAGCAGTAGATTACGAGTATTGTATGCGCCAATATTGAAAAAAAAAAGAACTAACTAACTTTCAAACTTATTAATAGGTTTCGATAAACTGAACGTGACTAAGCATTATGGTTTGCAACATACCTGCACAGAACCAATGATAAGTGTTATAAATCGTCGAAAAATAAATTTATAAAATTCCTCCTGTGATTTTCAAAAATCTCTCACAAACTTTAGAGATTACTAGTATTAGCAATAAAAAAATCACTTGTGAATCGATGTCCCCTATTATATCATTTTTTTATTCTTTCCTGATCCATAATATAATTTTGGAACTTTAAAAAAATGAAAATATTTATTTTCGAAACACTCACGTAGCTTCAGAAGTATAAGAGCTGTAAACTGTAACATTGTCTTTTCTTTTTATCTTGCCATTTCAAAGTAGACGTGTTTTGTGTCGGATTCCGATAAGCCCTTTCCATTTCACCACACGGACATAAATCTCTGAAAAAGAGTCGTCAGCTTTCAGCTCAAGCTGCTGCAGAATTATTTATATAAACGGCGAGGTGGAAGGACCGCTGCGGCAGACAGAGTCTCAGACACGTATGACATTAAAGCCGGCTCGCCAACACTTCATATTACGCTATCGGCCTCAACGATAGATGTGTGGAAAAACATTGGACATACTGACTTTTTCCCATATCCAGACATTGTAGTGTATTAAATCCGACGTAGACATTACAAAGCGGAGACATAGGTTTAGGATCCTGCTACAAGCTAGTAAGGAATATAGAAACTTCTTTGAGAAATCAGTGTAGCTATTGACCTTTTAAAAACAATAAACAGCAAATGTCCATTTTTCCGACTGGAAAAAAAGCAATATTCACTGGAAGAAGAAAGTAATTTTGTTTCAGGTCATATTTATATAAGTTCAGATAAAAAATATCAGTTTCAAATAAAATATTTTTACAATCAAAATATCACTAGTTAATACACTCAAGTAGGCAGCGTAAATTCAATGATTACGATGGAGAGAAAAAAGGCATCCACGTATTAAATCCCACGGATAATATCGAAGAATTTTGGATCCTGTTATAAGCTAGTAAGGAATATAGAAACTTCTTTGAGAAATCAGTGTAGCAACTGACGTTTTTAAAAACAATAAACAGCAAATGTTCTTCAACCGGAAAAAAAATAATTTTATTTCAGTTCAAAGTTATATACAGTTAAAAATATCAGATTCAAATAAACATATTTATACAATCAAAATATTGGTGGTAAATACATTGAAGTATGCAATCTAAAGTCAACACTTATGATGGAAAGAAAGAGACATTCACTTATTAAATTCCATGAAGACATTACAAAGCGAATGCATAGCTGTGGGATCCTGATAAGAGTTAGTGAGCAACATAGAAATTTTAATAGCCTTGAAGCTTTTAAAAACAATAAACAGCAAATGTTCTTCAACTGAAAAATGGGAAAAGGAAGAAATTTTGCTCAGTTCATACTTATATAAGTAAAGATAAAGACATTTAATATGCATATAGGTATAAGCACAGATAAAAATATTTATGAAGTCAAAATATCAGTGGCAAATATAGTCAGGAATGGAGTGAAAATTAAGCATTATAACGGGAGAAAAAGCATTCAGAATACTAAAATACTTCAACGTAGCAACTTGTGGCAATTATTTAGAAACTAGAGATATTACTGGCCACAGTACAGTTTAATTAACAAATTGCAGTTGATATTACACTGAAAACATGTCAAGTCTAAATAAAATAATTCTTCGAAACATATCCTCAATATTGCTAAATTCGATTAACCATTCTTTTATTCATTTCATAAAATTTCTTTCTGGAATATCAAATTAAAAATTTTTATTAAGTAGTTTTATAGCCTGCTTGCCAGTTATATGTTTATAATATGTGTAATAATTATTATTTTATGCGACACAATTTGGTTTCATACACATTTCTTGCATAGATAAATATAAGATATTTTACAAATTTTCCAACTAAACTGAAACTCAAATCCCTTTTCATATATTTAATTACTTAAAAAAATTATGCAACTTTTTAATGTTTAAAATATCTGAAGTATAATAATAAGTTTCATATCTACACAGTTTCAGCTTGCAACTGGAGACATGACATTTACTGAAGGGACGGATCTAGGGAGGGGACAAGGGGTCATGCCCCCCTCCTTTTCAGAATGTTAGTAATGGCAATAGAGGCAAATATTATCAACTTATTTATATTTCATGCATTTTTTCAAGAAATTTTAACGACCTGTAAAAAGGAGGAGAAAATTCATAGATTCTTAAAAGTCCCGGCAGCAATCCCTATTCGTCTGTTAATCTCATGCGCACATCACCAGTAAACTTAACTGAACCATAGCCTGGCTGACTAATTTTCATCACTTTAGTTTTCTCTCTGTATATAACAAAACCTACTCTACTACCAGTTTCATCAACAACCCTAATGAAAGAGTTCATCTCATCAACATCATTTGCCAAAAGGACTGAAACATCAGCATAATCTAAATCAGAGATTTCCATATCTCCAGACCGTTTAAGGTCAAAATCTTTCCCTTGCAGTGAATTTCGCATAACATAATAAATAAACAAACAAAAGAGAAAAGGTACAAAATGAACCCTTGTCGAACACCAAAAACAATGCCAAATCAATTGCTACAAGTCTTACCAACTCTCACACTTGACTCAGTGTTATTATAGAGAGCTTTCATTATGTTAAATAACTTGTCTAGTATACCATATGATCTCACAATCAACCACAATTTATGACGATCAACAGAGTCGAAAGCCTTTATGAAATCAATAAAGCTAGTAACCAAAGGTTTTGAAATTCTAAACATTTCTCAAGAATCTGCCTGAGGGAAAATATCTGATCTACACATCCCGTACCACTTCTGAATCCACACTGCTCATCACGCAATTGCCTGTCTACCAGATTCTTAATTATATTAAGTACAATCATGCAAAGAACTCTACCCGGAAAAGAGAGCAGGCTGATACCCCTATAGTTATCACAAGAACTGCGATCAACGTTTTAGAAAATAGGGATAATAATAGCTCTGCTAAAATCCTTAGGAACCATTCCTTTATCATAAAAAATATTCAAAATCGCAGTCATCTATTTGGTAACCGAAACATTCTCACCTCTAAGCATTTCCATAGTAATTTCATATACCCCTGGGGATTTATGTAGTTTAAGTTCAGAAAGAGCTAAAATAACTTCAGAATATGTTATAGGGCCAGCATTAAAGCCACCAATGCATCTATCATCATTACAATGGGAGTAGAACTAACCATATTGTTTAGAACATCACTGAAATGTTCAGTCAACCTCGCCATGACAGAATCCTCACCTCCTATAACCGTACCTTGTTTATCCTTCAATCCCTGTATACCTGTCCGTTTTGTACGACACAAAACATTAACTATCTGGTACAGCTCTTTGCTGTTGTGCTGAATAACTGCTTCCTCGGCTTTATCAGCCAAGCCATCAAGCCAAAGATTCTATCAGCAGTAACTGATCCTTTATACGTTTATTAAGCTCTCTGTAATGCTTTCTATTTGGACTAGTAAGGTAGTGGTTAAGGACATTCCTAAAATTCTTCGTTTCTGAAATAAGCTCAAGTACCTTATCACTCAAATAATTCTGTCTCCTCTGCTCCTTTTTTTCCTAAACGAGTACTGTTAGTTTAAAAAAAAATGTTCAAAACGGTCCCATTCTTCTTCAACTTCAGTAGTAAGCAAACCATGACTGTCATAATGACTAAGTAACGTATCAGGTAAGCTTTAGCTATAACTGGGTCTTTCAGTGCTCCAGAATGAAAGATAAATTTTTTAACCTTAGCACAACACTTTTAAGTTGCAAGATACTTTCAACAAGGTAATGGTCAGATCCAATTTCAGCTCCCCTATATGGCCTGGTATTCCTAACATAACTAGACCATTTGATGTTAATTAATATATAATCAATCATATTATTATGCAACCCATCTCGTGAAATCCATGTGTAGTTATGAATGTCGTGGTGTTTGTAATAAATGTTAGTTATTCTCAAACCATTAAGTTTGCTTACCTAGGAGACGTTACCCATTGCCATTGCAGCTACCAATACCAAAAGGGTCTATCATCCTTCCAAAGGTCAGAGTCAGTAAGAACTTTGGTATTGAAGTCACCTAGAGCAAGGGTAATATAACCTTTGTTGACAGAATTTAAAAATTTCTGAAGTTGTCCGTAAAACATATCCTTCTCAACCTCAGCGGCATACTCAGTGGTAGCAGAACAGCAATTTAACATCCATGTCTTTAATGCTTGTCCAAAAATTTTGCTGTAAGAAACCTTTCATTAATGCACTCATATCCTAGAAGAGCATCTCTTGCGTGTTTGCTGAGAAGCAGACATACGCCTTGGTGATGCTTATTATATTCCCTCCCTAAAAAGAGAAATGTAAGATTATTTTTAATAATCTGACTTTTATCTGTCCACCTGGTCTCTTGCAAGCCGAGTATATCCAAATTATAACGGTGGAATTCTTGTGTGAAGATGTCAAGATAATAAGCTCTGTGCAGAATCCTCACATTACAACTACCCAATAAAAAAAAATAAATACCCCTTCAAGCAGCTGCTTGCCACAGAGGTCTGACAGGAGACTGTCAATTTATATGCCACAGTAGAAGATCGGAGAGGATGGCAGGATCTCAGCAGAAAAACAACACAACATCCATGCCTTACTCGGGGCTCGTACCCAGGTCCCTTAGATCATTATTGGAAAGGCCGCCGTCCGTCGGATGGTACGTTAAGCCGTGGCCCCGTGTGTGGGAGAGCCATACCCTGTGCACGTTAAAGAACACGCTGGATGGTCTTGACGGGAGGCTACCATCTGTCTCCCAACAGCTGTTCCAGTGGGTCCCCTCCCCCAACCTTCTCTGAGCCTTCGGGGTCCATGTGACCTGGCCATTTAGCCCATGGTGTGCAAAAAAGTGCCGCTCAGAGGTAAAACAACAACAACAACCCTTAGATCATTAGTCAAGTGTGCTAACCACTCCACCAATGGAGAAAAAATTGTTAGTGGAATGTTTAAAGAACTGTATTTATTGAGAGATGGAATGCCAACAATATCAAACAATCCCCTAATCGCAGACATGGGGCAAAGAACCTTTCCCCCACCACTAAAGGCTGGATCCATCTTCACTGGAAGATTTCCTCCAATGTAGAATTGACGATGTCCATCGAAACAAGAGTTCAGGTACCTGCGATAGCCTCTGCTCAGGATTATCCACCGTTGATAAAACATATCTCGTGAATCTATTCACTTGGTGCTTTCAACCCACAAGCAAACAAAAACGCAGCAGCATGTGCATTTTCCCTCCACAGAAGTCCACCAGTGCAGCAAATTCAGGATTTATAATCAAGCTCAGAGACTTGATTCAGTTCAGTAAGTTTATACGGTCAGCATCAGAACCCTGTGTGGTTGACCACGCCTCAGCGGGGTAGAAGAAAAAATAGCCATAGTTGTCCAGATCAATAGGCCACACTAATCTGGTAGCCCTCCCATTCCGTTCACTTCCAGAAGAGAGTCTCTTTTGAAAGGTACTAGCGGCCTGCACCACGAGAAGGCGGGGTCGGACATTAGGTACTAATATTGGTCGGTTTTATGCATCATTACAGGAGATTGGTGCATAGCTTTCCTTCCAGTGACTACCTAGCTACCATTTACAGACCTTCCACTACTGTAGATAAAATATAATTAAATTCAATAAAATTCCTTCATTTAATATAATTATTTACATTTATTGATGTGGAAGTAATATAAATTGCAAAAACAAGTGCTTTTAAAAATAGAGTGAAAGTTCACTTTAAACCACAGATAAATTAATGTTTTGTTTTGTTTTTTTCAAAAATTAGTTCTCTATAGGTTGGGTTGTGTTATTTTGCTTTTCCTCTGAAAGGCACTTTTTTGCGTACAGGTACGCTAAATAGTAGGTCAAAAAGACCCTATGGGTTAAAAGAATGTTGGGGGAAGAGAATCCAGTGGAATGTTCTTAGGATAAAGATGAGAGCCTTTCCCAAAGACCATTCAGCGTGTTCTTCCTCGTGCACATGGTATGGCTCGCCTTCACTTGGGGCCACGATTTAACGGCCCATCCGACAAAAGCCTTTCCAAGCTCAACGGTGTAGCCTTTCTCACAGAAGACAGAACTGGTGTTAGCGGAGATAAATCAAACTCAAACCTGGCACGGTACCGACTGAGCCAACGCTCATCTCGTTCTCCATAGAATTGATTAATTTGTGATGCGCAGCATGAATGGAAGAAAAGTCATTGTATTTTATTATGTCGGATGGACCAGAAGTCTTCAATTCCTTATGATATAGTGATATATATATATAGAGAGAGACATAAATATATAATAATAAATAAATAGCCCCTCAAGCAGCTGCTTGCCACAGAAGGTCTGACAGGAGGGCTTGAACCCAGGTCCCTTAGATCAGTAGCCAAGCGCGCTAAATACTCGGCCATGGGACGGCTTATATAGACATAGCTTCTGGGAATTAATTATCAAAATTCAAACATTCACAATGATAGAGATTTATATTTCTTTTAGAAAATCTGCTATTTAATTCAGACATTAACGTTACTTAATTCCCTTTCGTGTGCTTCAACATGAGAGTATTTTTAACGTTTATGAAACACATGTAGTAAAGTAACCTACATGTTTCACGTCACAGTGATGTCATCAATTCAACCAACCCACATTAATAGCAGCACATGACAACATTTTATTCTTTTACTTCGACTGCCACAAATGTTAAAATTCGTTTCACGTTGCAACGGTTAAAGTAGAATTAAATAAACGGAATGTATAAACCTGATGATGGGCTTTTCAAAATGCAGAAATCGGTATCATTATGAAGAGTTATTTGTATTGTGATAATTTTTTTTTCCAAACCAGGGATTCATAAACGTTTTTGACATCGAACCAAATGGAAAAAACTATGATTGTTATAGGAAAATAGTTGGGAAGGGGGTCGAAATAAAAAAATTAACTTTGTTCATTATATCTTACTTGTCATACGTATAAATGCAAAATAATAAATAAAATTAAATGAATTAAATGCTAATATAAAATTTGCTTTAACGTCAAAATTGAAGTTACACTTGTCGAAGCAGGAATGTGAAGGTGGGACAGGATTCCAGAAATGAGTTGCTGAACATTCAGTTTCAATGACGTTGTAGTTAGTTGAATGATGTTATTCATATTTTCATCTTATTAAAACGCCATTCACTTTAGTACAACAGATTTAATATATATATAAATCACAGGAAAAAAATTTGCAACACCTGGAAGGATTAATGCCATTTTAATGAAATGCAGGCAACTGTTAGCATACACTGAGATGTACGATTGATTACATTATCAAACACAAAATATGGAAAATTACCACTTTACCTACCCGGTAAATGGTATAATTAGTGTGATGTTGAACCACCCCACGCAGCAATGCATTCATGAACACGGCGGGGAAGGCTATCGTACAGCTCTGTAATGTTCTCCTGAGGGATAGAACGCAAAATAGGGAGAAGTCGCTGCTCCATTTCAGTGACAGAGGTTGGCGCACCTCTTGGGTGTTGTTGGAGCTGTCGACCCATCATATCCCAGACATGTTCAATAGGTGAAAGGTCCAGCGAGCATCCGACAAATACCAGCTGCGGCTGGCTGTGGTAATACCCTGAACGTTTTGCTCGTGTAGGTACTGCAGATTAATATGTGCTGTGTTGGGACGGGCGTTATCTTACTGGTAAAAGGTTCCGTGCTGCCAAAGAAAGGGACAGCCATTGGCTGCAAAATGTTGGTTACATATCATTGGGCAGTTAGAGATCCCCTTATGATGACCAGTTCTGACTGAGATGTCCGATTAATGCACCCCACACCAAGACACCTGTTATGAATTGATATTCCAATCTCATCAGCGCCTTTTGTATCCTTGGCGAATCTACTTCTTCGTTCCTAAACAGGGGAGGCCGTGGGAATGTGAGTTTTCTTTCTTCGAGAGAAAGTAGGAGATGGCCACCATCCATCTCGTACGCTGTTGAGCTCGTCGCCCGTTGCCAGGGAGCCATAAAGCCCTTGTGGCATCCGTGCTTCAACAGAGCCCGCCACCGCATCAAGAGATAGTTCTCATTACACATTTAACCCCCAATAAAACGGCACTTGCGGAAACATCCTCATTTAGTGGATAGGAGAGGCAAATGCCAACTGACACTTCGTTTGATTGGACTGTTTATGTCCTCTTGCACTATTTCTAAGAGATATAAATGCACCAAATAAGAAAAATTTATAGCTAGGAGCTACAAATGCTGCCAACTGGGGAATTGCAAATTTTTGGGAGCCCTCCATTGGTCCCAACGTAAGAGACTTCAAACAACGGGACTAGTGAGTGACCAATGAGGAAGAGGGGGGAGAGAGGACTAACAAAGAATTCGACATCGAACAGATCTTTTCTTGGTCAGATTGGTTAGTCAAATTTGGAGCAAATTTGAAGGGAGTCGACGTTTTGTTCTGGGGAGAGTGTGTCTGTGCTCTCCTCAAGATTACGGCTTCTAAGATGCTGAAGAGCTGCTCTGATCTATGGTGGTCGTGTTCTCGATAAGATGACGGACGCTGGACGGTCGTCACCCTGACCCAAGACTTCCTGATGATCGACGACGTCTACAGACTAAACAGTCGTCCTGCCGTCAAAGCCATAGCGGTCATTCGTTTCTGCTGCTGTGTGATGTTCCGCGCTACCTCTTGCAAGTGCCATCGCATGGGACAATGATATTTCATTCAACATCTGCAAAGTGCCAGCTAAGGACAAATGTTCTCCAGAACTCCGTCCCCTGATTCCGTGATGTCAAAAACCGCCAAGGGCGAGATGACAACAAGAGGTAGGAAATGATCGAGTCTTCCTATGAATAAGAAAGTTCTCATAATTGTTTAGATCAGTTCCACACTAAAAAAAATACAGCAAGAGTTATCGTAGATCACATCACTGTCTGTCATGGGTGAAAGAGAAGCCCTGAACGATTTTGATCGATTTGTAAGAGTAATATTTCATTTAATTTGCATGAGTAAGCATGAGCTCTAACTCAGGAGAGAAAGGTATATTCATTGTTTCAATGCCCTCTCCTCGGTTTTATAAACATATGAAATCAGTAAACCATTTTTATTTATGTTATTAAATAGGGTCAGCTTTAATTTTTGCGAAATTGCATTATTGAAAAAGTACAAGCGTTCAAGGCCAAAAAGTAATTAAAGGACGCAGATGTACGATTAAAAATTTAGAGAGGGCGAGCAAAAAGTTTTGACCCCCGCTCTAACACACCAGGTGCTGGAGCTGTATGACGATGTCACATGCACTGGGTGGCATTCCTTTACCCTGCATGACGGCGAACAGGTTGTCTACCATCGTGCTGACCAAGACGAAAACGAGATTCGTCACTAAACACCATAATACTCCACTCTTGTTCATTCCAGTTCTGTCTGAGGCGACACCACTGAAGACGTGCTTGAATATGGACAGACGTGAGGGGCAAACGCAGTGCTGGAAGATAGGCTCGCAATGAAAACTATAAAAGCCTGTTGTTTACCGTCCGCCTGGTAGATATTCGATGTGTTACGTGTTTTCAGTCCCTTTGCTGTTGCGTTGTAGTCGCGAATCTGTCAAACAATGCCATGCGTCGCAAATGGAGGTCCTGTCGCTCCGTGGTCACACGTCGTCTTCCTGATCCTTGTCGGTGTGTGCTGGATCCTTCTTGAATCCACTGGCGCCATATGTGTACGATGGTGTTGCGATTGCGGGTCAACAAGGTTGGCCACATCTCTGTACGACAAACCAGCTTCTTCCACGCTCAAAGTCTGTTAATTGTTGGAAGGGCTGTCGACGTCTGCGTAAGGGGATCTTTAGCGGTTTAGAACAATTTCCTCAACGTTTCGTCAACCAGGGATTGCCTTTATCTGTGTTTGACTGCTCCGCACCTGTGACGTCAGCTCGCGCTTGTCAAATCGTTTCAATCGTCCTGCAAACCTAATAATTTCCATATACTACCGCCTCCCTAAACTTCGTCACATTTGCGTAACTTCTTGCAAGTGTTGTATTTTTTATTTCCTGTAGTGCATACTTCAATTTTCACTCAGGAGCATAAAATTGCCCGAGTTTGTGACTGTTCTAAACCATGGACCTGAGTTTGTGACTGTTCTAAACGATGCTTCTCAGAGCATCATTATATCATGTGTAAATAATTCTTGATTACACATTTTTTTTACATTTATTAAAAAAAAATTTGTGTAAATAATTCTTGATTACACATTTTTTTACATTTATTAAAAAAAGATCATGTGTAAATAATTCTTGATTACACATTTTTTTTTACATTTATTAAAAAAAGATTTACACATTTTTTGAGCTTATAACGAAAGGACCATTTCAGAGCATCATTATATCATGTGTAAATAATTCTTGATTACACATTTTTTTTTACATTTATTAAAAAAAGATTTACACATTTTTTGAGCTTATAACGAAAGGACCTGAGTTTGTGACTGTTCTAAACGATGCTTCTCAGAGCATCATTATATCATGTGTAAATAATTCTTGAAAATTAAAGAATTAAACTACCTGAGACTTATCGAAGGTATCACAGGTAACCTTTCTTACTCTCCTGACTACCGTTATTTTTACAAAACAAGATAATAAATCAAATGCCACTAGAGAAAAATAATATTCTAATTCACCATTTCTATCATTTAGCAATGATTTAAAAGGAACTTTTACTTCATAGTGTAATGTGTAAAATAAATTTAGTGATATCATATTCGGATTTTTTTTTTTCATTTAATTGTTTGAGAGTATTTAGAAATGCGCAAACTTTATTTCTGAAAAGATGGTTAAGGTCAAGTTAACAATAATATAGGACTCTAAAATAATATGATATATAAAAGTTGATATTTTGAAATAGATATTGCTCTGTGATTTAGTTTCCAAGTTGAACAGTAAGAGTAAACACCAAGTCTGAGACAAAAAACAAATAAATATGAATAGTCAAATGAAAAAATTGAGATCACAAGCGAATCAATAATATTCAGGAACGTTTATAAGTCACATTAGCTGAAGAAATAATTAATTCAATTTTTAATATATAGGTGTGATTCAATTTTTGAAACAACTATTAGCACAAAACCTTCTTTAATCAACAATTTAATACCTTTCAGCCCAGCTCCCAATAGAAGTTCCCTTAGCTCAACCACGCCGTCTTTATTCTTCAGAGTTTATTGATTCTGTAGTAATTTATTTTAAAGAACCATCCTTCTTACATTCACTTTGCCAAGATGTAAGCAATCCATACCACTTCATCAAGAAAACTTACCTTTCCAGAAAAACCAAATTCAACATCTCGATTCAAAGCAACAAGCCTCAAGAATCTAAGTACACCTCAGCTATTGTGCACTCTTCAGCAATCGATATAACTATTCACATTATTAGGAAGAGGTTGCAATTATAATGCTCCTGCAAAATCTCCAGCAACCATTTAATCTATAGGGATATAACTTCTAATACTGGAGGAGTATACTTAGTGCCAATTATGCATCAAAATACAGAAGCTAATAATTCAATCAATCCTCTTGTCTACCTAGGAAAAACCAAAAGAAGTCTTCCAGGAAGAATCAAAGAACGCAAAAGAAATATCAGATTAAATCAATCTACTACAACTCTTTCTACTACTGCCATGGTACATGAAACGAAACCTGATTTTGAAATAGCATTCATCATTACAAGTCTTCAAACTTCAAGCTTTCTTCAGCAGAAAATCTCATAAATCTTCATCATGAAATCAATATTTGCATTACTAATATACCACAACAAAGTGCTCCACGTAAAATGCTATTAAAGGACTTTCTTAATAAACAAATAATGAGCATTGTTTATTAAAAAATATATATAACGCTTGCGCAAATCAAGAAATATTCATTAACTGTTCTACGTCTCCTGACAACTAATTTCACACATGAAATTTCAACACATGTGAAACGTAGGTCAAATCAACCGAAAGTCAAGATAAAAGAAAAAGAACTTTCTGTTAAATATAACTTTAATTCTAACCAAAAGACTAAATTATGAGTCTGAAGAGGTTTCAATTTCTTTTGTGATCATATATAATTATAAGAGTAATTTGGTGCTAGTGTATCATAGGCGGGGTTGGGTTCTAGACCGTATGGGAGGAGTCTCCAGTTTATTTTCTAACTATAGAATTGCTATTTAGAGCTAAGTCGGTAAACTGTTTTTGGTGCTTAGAGATAACGTATTGATGCTTTCTGATTCTACTTTTTTAATGATCTTCCTGCTATTCTATTCCAGTCTGTTGGGTTCGGTGAAATAATATGAGAACTTGTTAAATATTGCAAAAGAAAAATATGAATTCCACCTTTTGATTTGATGATGTCCCTATTGGATTTGCTAAGATTAAGAATTGTCACACGTGTTTACTTAATTTATTTCCACAATATATTGGATAACTTCTTTTGTAAATATTTGTAAGAAGTAATTAATATTACTCTTTGAAGATTTTAATCGTAAAGATACATTATTATGATGTAGATGATAAAATTCCATTCCTGGTTCGGTTCCTGTTTAAGCATAGTAACATATAAATACATGTACGTCGCATAGAGTGTTTTTTATATATTTATCTTTGAAGGTTTTAGACAAATAATCGAATCAGGAAATACTCTTTTTCCGGTGGGAGTTTCGACAATGAGTGGAATTCGAGCACAGGCCTCCCAATTACATTTACATGCCATGAAACTGGGAGGCGCGGGTTCGAATCCCACTCACCGGCGAAACTCATTTTTTTCCACAAAAGTACTTTTTGAATTATATATCAACAGGTAATCTAGGTATTTATTACTCATTATTCAAATCAATTATAAATAGAAAGCTGCTCATTTCTGAAAAGGGTTCTTCGTGTCTTAATATTAATTCTTCAGCATCATTTCTCAGATTATTCGGACACAGAGCTGCAATGGAAAACATTTTGCATTAAACAATCAATGTTTTTTTCCCCTTTTTGAAAACAATATAAATCAAATTCTGTAAGTATGCTTTATATTTCTGTTTGTATTCTCGCTTCTACTTTGTCTTGCAAAGATTGAAATCATAGATGTTATGTGTTCTCGTTTTAAGTAGTTTTATAATGGATGCAAAGAAATATTTTTCCTTTTACTACTCCATTTCGCTTTATCTATTTTTCAAATTGTCTCCCAGGTAATTCTGGAGTATGTAAATTTTTCCTTCTAGAAAAATCTTGATATTGAGAAATATATCATTTAACGAATTCGAAACTCGTTTAGAATTGAAACTCTCCCTAACTAGTTTTGTAACTAGCATTACATGAGTGAAATAAATGAATTTATTACAAGCGTTCGCACTTTACGGACATAGTTTACTGCTCATGTCAAGTAATTGAAGAATATTAAATTTTTCAAACTGATACTTCGTTAGTAAAGAAGCAATATTTTACTTCCGCTGACTGTCTCGTGCAACGAAAAGTTAGAAGACAGCAAAAACAATGAATAATGTTGTTTTTTTTCTCCTTCTCCCTAGGCCTGCATAAAACAGCGGTGCTTTCTCCTTGTTACTATCTTCCGGAAATCAGCGAAATTACAATAGAAACGCAGCCTAGGAGACATAAGGGAGACCGCTGACAACGTCATCAATGCTGCAGTGGCACGTAGAGCGTGCCGAACGATTCAATATAGATTACTAAGTCATGCGCAGAAGACGATATGTGACACATCTCTCGCCATGTACGACGTCGTAAAGCTCAGGTTTATCAGAGATCCGTTGCGAAGAGACAAAGCGTGCTGTCTGTAAATTCTTTCGGCTTGATTAGGTCTGGAGTGGCCAGCTTTACAGCACCCGCCAGCTCGCTATCATTTCCAGCTATCACTCCCTATCGCATGCGGGTCATCCGCAAGGTCTCCGCTCTCTGACGTTCTGAGGAAGCATCATTTTCACGGCTGAGAGGTTGCTGGATCCTATCAACGGCGGAGATTTCTGTCACACGGAGACCTCGGGTTTTATAGCTCACTGTTGTCAAGATTGACTTCGCAAAGAGGAAAGCGCGAGAGGAAAGGCACACGTTCAATCCAACAGATATCGAATATTGCGTTATATTTTTGATTCTTTTTACTCTGATTTTTGAGTTATAAGATTTTCTTTTCTAAACAGCATTATGCTTTT
This sequence comes from Ryuthela nishihirai, assembly GCA_038380435.1. Taxonomy (NCBI): domain Eukaryota; kingdom Metazoa; phylum Arthropoda; class Arachnida; order Araneae; family Heptathelidae; genus Ryuthela; species Ryuthela nishihirai. The sequence continues at coordinate 54,437,015 of JAWZYU010000018.1, read as the reverse complement.
GAAATTCTGCTCCAGCCCCCGCACAGAATCGGATATCTCGAATTGTTACTAAATATATTTTCTTTGATGGGACGGATTTGACAAACCTGACAAAAGGCAACGTTTCAAAATAAAGCGCAATTCTTTACGACGATATTCGTGAGGGATTTTACTGCTCTGTGTCAATTTACAATTGTAAATTTCCCGGTGGGAATTTATTTCACGATGTGAATATTTTGCTCCTCAGAAAAATATTTATTCTATATTATATTTATATAGGTAGTAAATCTTAAATCGTTTTGTGCTCGCTCGCACACTGGGCTGTTTAGGTATCTATAAGGCTGAAATATTGTTAAATATTACCGGATTATTGCGCCTAAACGGTTTATGGTACTACTGTTAAATTCATGACCACATTGAAAGTCAAAAGAATTAATCTGAGTTCCATTCAATGGTTTTATAAAGTTCCTTTCATGCAGTATTTAAAAGTCATGAATTTATGTCAGTTTTCATTCATTTTCAGCTTACTATAAACAATATTTTCGTAAAATATTTACAACACGTGCATTATTTTACCAATTGTGTCTTAATTGTTCATTTCTGAAGACTTTTTCAGCTACAGATAAAGTTGTTTTTTTTTGCGCAAGAATTGATCTGCACGACCTCATACTGTTGGTTATGAGGCTGGGGACCAGGTTAGTAATCGTGTGACTAGATTGTAATCTATATTAGGTAGCGCGCCAGGTTCTCAGTCTGAAGTTTCCATGTTCGAGCCCCAATTGTGAAAGCGTTGTGAATTATCTCCGCTAACCTTCATCTTGTCCTCGGTGAGAAAGGGGACACTAAGAGGCTTGGAAATGCTTACGCCCATCGAATTGTGAAAGTTAAGCCATGGACCTGGTGTGGGAGAGACATACCCTTTACACGTCAAAGAACACACTGGATGGCCTTGACAGGAGGCTTTGGATTGGGGTGTTTTACCTCAGAGCGGCACTTGATGGACTAAATGGCCAGGTCACAAGCACCCCGAGGGTTCAGAAAAAGTTGAAGGAGGTGACCCACTGCTCAGCTGTGGACAGATGGAAGCCTTCTGTCAAGGCCATCGAAAGTATTATTTAACATGCATAGAATATGGCTCTCCTACATGGTTTTACGTCCCATTCGACGTACGGTGGCCTTTCCAAGCCCATCAGTGTCTTCCGCTGGTGGAAATTTCGCTGAATGGAGGCTACCATCTCTCTCCTAAGAGCTGTCCTGTAGGTTCCTTTCCCCAAACCTTCTCTGAGCTTTGGGATCTTTGTGACTTGTACATTTAGACCATTGTGTGAAAAAAAAGTGGCTCAGAGAAAATATAACCCAACCCAACTTTTGTTATTCTTTAACTACTTAAAGATGAGATCTAATAGACTCCATAGTTCAAAACTAAGAAAAATTTATTATTTTAAAATACTGTTTGAATTCAAAACAATCAAAAAGGTGTTATATTACTAAAATTAACGCGATTGGTTTATTTTACCTCTGAGGGGCACCTTTTTGTACACAACGGGTTAAATGGTCAGATCACAAGGATCCCGAAGGCGCAGAGGAGATTGGGGAGGGATACCATTGGAACAGCTAATGGAGACAGATGGCCATCCAGCGTATTCTTTAACATGCACAGGCATAGCTCTCCTACACACGGGAACATGGCTTATCGTCCCATCCAACAGACGGCGGTCTTTCCAAGCCCATTGGTGTCCCCTACTGACCGTGGACAGGTCAGGGAGTTTTGCAGAGATAAATATCAATGCTGACCAGCTGGGACTCGAACCAGGGAACTGCAGATTACAAGCCTGGCACAATACAGCTGAGCCACTTCTACCGCAAAGAATAATGGAGGGGGCGGGGCTGGCTCAATCGGTAGCGCGCTCAGTCTCGTAATTTGCAGCTCCCAGGTTCGAGTCTCTCCTGGGTGAGCGTTGAGATTTATCTCCGAAAAACTTATCACCCTGCCCTCGGTCAGTAGGGGATACCGATAGGCTTCGAAAGGCCGCCGTCCATCGGATGGGATGTTAAGACATAGTACACGTGTGTGGGAGAACCATACTTTGTACACGTTAAAGAACACGCTGGATGATCTTGATGGGAAGCTACCACTGTCTCCCAATAGTGTCCAGTGGGTCCCTTCCCCTCAACAATCCCTGAGCTCTCGGAGTCCCTGTGACCTAGCTATTTAGCCCATTGTGGGGAAAAAAGTGCCACTCAGAAGTAGAACACCTAACTAAAGACTACATTTTAAATGTTAAAAAAACTGTTATCTGAAGAAAAACTGCTTTCTTCGTCTATTTACCTTTAGAGCAAGATCAATGTCTGAAGCGTTTTCGTTTTCTCTCTTGAAGCAGTCTTATCTATAAAATTGTCGAAATCCGATCTATAAAATTGTCAAAATCCGATCTGAAATCAAAGGTGAGTAAGATGATACAGTAGAAGTCTTCTTTGTGACATTATTCTGCTATCAATAATCTCCAGTTTCAATGGTCATTTTTCAATGAATCCCTTATTTCTTAGTCTGATAACAGTTTTGTTTATAAGAAAACAATCGTCTTACAAACTGCCAAGATTTCATGTAACGCAAGTGGCCGAGTGGTTAGCACGCTTGGCTACTGATCTAAGGGATCTGGTTCGAGCCCCGGGTAAGGCAGGGATGTATGTGTTGTTTTTCTGCTGTGGTCCTGCCATCCTCACAGACCTTCTACTACTGTGGTATATATATTCTACTGTGGTATATATAAGCTGACAGCCTCCTGTCAGATATGTGGAAGGCAGCTGCTTGAGGGGGTATTTTATTTACTTTTTTAATAAGAGATTAAACTCTCCAAAGAAAGTAGAGCTTTAGTAATGCAACTGTCTGTCAGATGGATCCATGTATATAGACATACCCTTTGCAAAGTAAAAGAAAACGTTGGGTGGTCTCCATGGGAGGCTCCCATCTGTATCCTAACAGCTAACCAGTGAATCCTTTTCTCCCAACCTTCTCTGAGCCCTTTGTATTCTTATGAATTGGCCATTTAGCACATTTGTGTGCAAAAAAAAAAGTTTAGTTTTTTAGTTGAATAATAACTAAATGGTTAAATCAGAAGGAAATTAAAGCTCCAAGCATCAAGGTTCTTGTGGTTTCTCTGGAATGCTCATAGAGGTGGATGAAAGTCTTTCTTAAAAATCATCTATCATTTTGGTTGGGTTCTTTTACCTCTGAGCAGAACGTTTTCGCACAAAATGGGCTAAATGATAGGGTTCACAAGGACACCAAACGCTCAAAGAATGTTAGGGGAAATATTCACCGAATAGCTGCTGAAAGGGAAGTGGAGGCCTCTGTTCATATCCATTCTTTTATCTTTTAGAGATTATGGTTCTCCTTTACATGGATCCATCTGAGAGACAGCAGCTTTACCAAGGCCCTTTCTCACTGAAGGCAGAAGTGGAGTTTTTTTCGCTTTACGTTCCATTCGATGGACGCCGGCCTTTTCAAACCCATCGATGTCTTTAGTGCATTAAAGACACCGATGGCCGAGAAGTTCCAGGTAAAGTTATGACTTTAACATGGGAACTGTAGATTACGAGCCTGACGCGCTACCGATTGGGAATGGAGCCAACTCACGCCCGGCATCTTAATCCAGTCTTGAGCGAACTGTTGAACAACAGTAATAGGTTAGGGTTTTGAATTTAACAGTACCTTCTCGTTGTTTTACATTTCCTCAAGAATAACGAAAAGAAATGCGACAAGTAGCATGAGACTCATAATTTTCAAGTTGCAGTCTCAATATGACAGTTTCGAGATTTTCACGATTTCTGCCGTGGATAAGAAAGGGGAGGGGATCTGATGATCATGAAAAGGAATTCTATCTTCAAATGTTGTTTTAGCAGTTTCTCCTGAAAAAGAAGGAAATTATACCTATTGTACTTTAAAAAGCACGCTTGGACAATCGCTTAGTGAGAGTCCCATTGTGCCTAATGATTGTTCAGTGTATTTGCTTCTCACACCTTTTCTGAACATTGGGATCCTTGTGACTTGGGCAGAGCATCGAGAACCTTGCGAATTGAGGGTTCAGAATCCTTGTGTACATTTACTGAGCATTGGGATCATTTGTCCTAAAGACCATAAATATTTAACTCTAAATGCTGAATCAAGATAACTTTTTCAAATTTTATTTTAATGGTTCTTAGTAGATTTAATATTATCATAGTTATATTATCATAGTTATATAATTTAGCCGCCCCATGGCCGAGTAGTTAGCGCGTTTGGCTACTGATCTAAGGGACCCGGGTTCGAGCCCCGGGTTAAGGCATGGATGTGTGTGTCGTTTTTCTGCTGAGGTCCTGCCATCCTATCAGACCTTCTGCTATGGCATATAATCTGACAGGTTCCTGTCAGACCTCTGTGGCAAGCAGCTGTTTGAGGGGGTATTTATTTATTTATTTTATTCTTGGATATAAAGCGAAACTGTCTCTAGTTATGTAGGATATGAATCAACAAACTGCTGATCTGCTGACGCCGGGCAAGGTCTCATCTCTTTAACTGCCGGAAGATACTACGGTTCCCGAAGAACTTTGCAGCAAGATTTTATTTTATCCCCCTAGAAATTGCACGTTTAAAAATTTTGTTTAGTCATGCAAATTAACAAATTTCGTTTTCTATAATGTCATTAACAAATTGTCAGTGACTTTCTTCTGGATAAGGTTCTAACAGTTTTTGCAGTTTTCAAACTGAAAACAATTCAAAATTAACCACGGTCATCTTCAGAGTTTAATGGCTATAAGCATTGCACGTATTCAATCAATAGCAGTAGTTTTGAGTCTAACTGAAGGGTTTGATGATCGAGACACTCTTGGATATGTGCAACACTACAATGTGTCACTACACCCTATTTACGAGGCCAAGATTAGTCAAGCACAAGTAGGAGCATCTGATACGTTACAAGGAAATCACGAGTTTTTATCCTAATAATGCTTAAAATATTTTCCTCTATACCCAAGATAACTGATGCCGCAACAGATGCTTACCCATGACTGCTTAATATTGAAGTCACTTACAGTCCAGAAATGAAAAAAGAGAAAAAACTCTTTCTCACAAGAAACTGTTATTACCCTTATATTATGGAAAACCACCAAATATTTATCTATTTATGTAAATTTTGAAATAAAAGTAACATACCTCTCAAGCAGCTGTTTGCCCAGAGGTCTGGCAAGGAGTCTCTCAGCATAATACGCCACAGAGGATATCTGTGAGAAAAAGAGATCTCAGCTGAAGGAAAAACATTCATACTTTACCCGTGTTGAATACAGGATCTGCTGGTTATGATGCAGTTGAACTACCAGTTGAGCTAAGGTGGTGGCGATTCACACTTGATAATAAGCAAGTCCTTGAATCTGGAGAGTTACGGGTTTCGATTCCCCTTGCCTCAGCGATAATTTTTGTAGCCGTCCCATGGCCGAGTGGTTAGCACGCTTGGCTAAGGGACCTGGGTTCTAGCCCCGGGTAAGGCATGGATGTATGTGTTGTTTTTCTGCTGATGTCCTGCCTTCCTATCATACCTTCTACTATGGCATATACACTGACAGGCTCCTGTCAGACCTCTGTGGCAAGCAGCTGCTTGAGGGGGTATTTTATTTTTTATGCAATTTAAATTTTGTTTTGCTTGTCTTGTATTTTTAGGCTTGGTACTATGCTATTGCAGCCCATAATAAAATTTAAATTGCACTTATTTGGAATTATCATCACTTTTTTTTATTATAGTTGACTGAGAACATTAATGTTCAGTGAATTTTTCCTCGATTTTCTTTCCCTTACGGAAAAAAAGGATTAGTTTTGTTATCAATAAAAAAAAGTTGCGACAAAGTCCTTGAGTGTATGACATGAAAACGTAATTTATTACACATAAAGTTTATCATTTTGGTCAGCTATACATATACGTGCATATACGTGCAGCAATAATGTACATTACTTTTTAATAAGTCTTTCTCGTGTTACAAGCACCAGACATTTTTCCCCTGCGTTTTTCACGGATATGCTAAAAATGATCGTTTCTTTGGCCAGATTCATCAAAGACAACAAAAGCGCGAGAGGAGTAAAACGAGCAAAGACGTGGTTCACTCACAGTGCCGTGGAACAAGCAGCAGGCCAGACAGAAGCCAGTTGCGAGGTCAAGGGCCACTCGGCCACACCCCCTGCTGCTACTGGGAGCGAGCAGCGGGTAGCACGGTAGCCCGAGGCTAGACTGCGTTCGACGCCGGTGCGCCTCTGTAATTCGTGCTCTCTTGATTTGTCACGAGAACAGTTATCGATGAGCGCATCTTGCGAAGCACTTGCAGCTACTCATAGTTCTCTGTTTTTGTACGGAATGAGAGAAGCTGAGAGGGAGGGAGATAGTTATCTATGGAATTTTAATTAACAGAGCTGAAATGGGGAGCTGTCTTCTCTGATGGGACGCCCTTGTTTTTTTTCTAGGTTCCCTTTTTCGCTACAAAGAGTTCAGTTTTGTCTTCGCTGCAGTGCAACGAGTTGTCTTTGTATTATTGCTAGAAGGCATGAGGGGGATAGGATTGCTCAGCTTGTTATCACCGTCACAGCTAAAATTATCTGTATTTTTAAAGTGGCGTCGTCATTGCTGAACAAAGAAGATGTGCAGAGGCTTAAATATCAAATAAATGATCGGAAGATACCGACTTTATCTGACTGAATGTAATTCATTTCTTGGTAAGGCACGAGGTAAACGCTATTAACGAAACAAGTAAGATACTTTTATGGTATTCAGTGTGATGTAATTAGTATCGTTTGCTCTCGCAGTCCTAATGGAAGAAAAGAATCTGTTTGCGTTTGGTTCAAAGGTTTCAACCATCACACAGTTTTGTTCTGAATATTTTTTTTTGCATTGAATGGATTCTTTTCAACCCGAAACCCTTTTCCCAGCCTTGAGTAAGAATGATTGTTTCAGTCATATATGACAACAACAACTCTGCAACAGTCATATATGATATATATGACTGTTGCAGAGATTCGTATTGCAAAATATATCAAATAAATCTTTTCGCCAATATGTATTTTATTTACAAATTCCTTATAGAATGGCACCACTATTCGAATCAAATAAATAAGTCCAGAAAGTTTGGATGTCATACCAACTGAACAAAACGTTAGCCGATGATGTAGTGGTTAGCATAACTGGCATGTTTCTAGGAGACGTGGGTTCGAATCTTACTTACGGCAAAACCAGTTTTTTTTAACACCAGAGGTTTTTTTCAAAGACCTCTGGGCAAACAGTTGCTTGAGAGGTACTTTACTTTTATTTCAAAATTTGCATAAACAGATAAATATTTGTGGTTTTCCATAAATAAGGGGAATAACAGTTTCTCGTGAGAAAGATTTTTTTCTCTTTTTTCATTTCTGGACTGTAAGTGACTTCAATAACCAGCAGTCACGGGTAAGCATCTGTTGCGGCATCAGCTATCTTGGATATAGAGGAAAATATTTTAAGCATTATTAGGATAAAAACTCGTGATTTCCTTGTAACATATCAGATGCTCGTACTTGTGCTTGACTAAGCTTGGCCTCATAAATAGGGTGTAGTGACACATTGTAGTGTTGCACATATCCAAGAGTGTCTCGATCATCAAACCCTTCAGTTAGACTCAAAACTACCGCTATTGATTGAATACGTGCAATGCTTATAACCATTAAACTCTGAAGATGACCGTGGTTAATTTTGAATTGTTTTCAGTTTGAAAACTGCAAAAACTGTTAGAACCTTATCCAGAAGAAAGTCACTGACAATTTGTTAATGACATTATAGAAAACGAAATTTGTTAATTTGCATGAATAAACAAAATTTTTAAACGTGCAATTTCTAGGGGGATAAAATAAAATCTTGCTGCAAAGTTCTTCGGGAACCGTAGTATCTTCCGGCAGTTAAAGAGATGAGACCTTGCCCGCGTCAGCAGATCAGCAGTTTGTTGATTCATATCCTACATAACTAGAGACAGTTTCGCTTTATATCCAATAATAAAATAAATAAATAAATACCCCCTCAAACAGCTGCTTGCCACAGAGGTCTGACAGGAACCTGTCAGATTATATGTCATAGTAGAAGGTCTGATAGGATGGCAGGACCTCAGCAGAAAAACGACACACACATCCATGCCTTAACCCGGGGCTCGAACCCGGGTCCCTTAGATCAGTAGCCAAACGCGCTAACTACTCGGCCATGGGGCAGCTAAATTATATAACTATGATAATATAACTATGATAATATTAAATCTACTAAGAACTATTAAAATAAAATTTGAAAAAGTTATCTTGATTCAGCATTTAGAGTTAAATATTTATGGTCTTTAGGACAAATGATCCCAATGCTCAGTAAATGTGCACAGGGATTCTGAAAGCTCAGAGAACCCTCAATTCGCAAGGTTCTCGATGCTCTGCCCAAGTCACAAGGATCCCAATGTTCAGAAAAGGTGTGAGAAGCAAATACACTGAACAATCATTAGGCACAATGGGACTCTGACTAAGCGATCGTCCAAGCGTGCTTTTTAGAGTACAATATGTATAATTTCCTTCTTTTTCAGGAGAAACTGCTAAAATCACATTTGAAGATAGAATTCCTTTTCATGATCATCAGATCCCCTTTCTTATCAACGGCAGAAATCGTGAAAATCTCAAAACTCTCATATTGAGACTGCAACTTGAAAATTATGAGCCTCATGCTACTTGTGGCATTTCTTTTCGTTATTCTTGAGGAAATGTAAAACAACGAGAAGGTACTGTTAAATTCAAAACCCTAACCTATTACTGTTGTTTAACAGTTACCTCAAGACTGGATTAAAATGCCGGGCGTGAGTTGGCTCCATTCCCAATCGGTAGCGCGTCAGGCTCGTAATCTACAGTTCCCATGTTAAAGTCATAACTTTAGCTGGAACTTCTCGGCCATCGGTGTCTTTAATGCACTAAAGACATCGATGGGTTTGAAAAGGGCGGCGTCCATCGAATGGAACGTAAAGCGAAAAAAACTCCACTTCCGCCTTCAGTGAGAAAGGACCTTGGTAAAGCTGCTGTCTGTCAGATGGATCCATGTAAAGGAGAACCATAATCTCTAAAAGATAAAAGAATGGATATGAACAGAGGCCTCCACTTCCCTTTCAGCAGCTATTCGGTGAATATTTCCCCTAACATTCTTTGAACGTTTGGTGTCCTTGTGACCCTATCATTTAGCCCACTTTGTGCTAAAACGTTCTGCTCAGAGGTAAAAGAACCCAACCAAAATGATAGATGATTTTTAAGAAAGACCTCTGATGATTCACCTCTGATGAGCATTCCAGAAAAATGATGAGCATTCCAGAGAAATGATGAGCATTCCAGAGAAACCACAAGAACCTTGATGCTTGGAGCTTTAATTTCCTTCTGATTTAACCATTTAGTTATTATTCAACTAAAAAGAGAAATTAACACATTGATTTGTGTTGGGTTTTTTTCCCTCTGAGCGGCACTTTTTTTTTTGCACACAAATGTGCTAAATGGCCAATTCACAAGAATACAAAGGGCTCAGAGAAGGTTGGGAGAAAAGGATTCACTGGTTAGCTGTTAGGATACAGATGGGATCCTCCCATGGAGACCACCCAACGTTTTCTTTTACTTTGCACAGGGTATGTCTATATACACGGATCCATCTGACAGTCAGTTGCATTACTAAAGCTCTACTATCTTTGGAGAGTTTAATCTCTTATTAAAAAAGTAAATAAAATACCCCCTTAAGCAGCTGCCTTCCACATATCTGACAGGAGGCTGTCAGCTTATATATACCACAGTAGAATATATATACCATAGTAGTAGAAGGTCTGTGAGGATGGCAGGACCTCAGCAGAAAAACGACACATACACCCCTGCCTTACCCGGGGCTCGATCCAGATCCCTTAGATCAGTAGCCAAGCGTGCTAACCACTCGGCCACTTGCGTTACATAAAATCTTGGCAGTTTGTAAGACGATTGTTTTCTTATAAACAAAACTGTTATCAGACTAAGAAATAAGGGATTCATTGAAAAATGACCATTGAAACTGGAGATTATTGATAGCAGAATAATGTCACAAAGAAGACTTCTACTGTATCATCTTACTCACCTTTGATTTCAGATCGGATTTTGACAATTTTATAGATCGGATTTCGACAATTTTATAGATAAGACTGCTTCAAGAGAGAAAACGAAAACGCTTCAGACATTGATCTTGTTCTAAAGGTAAATAGACGAAGAAAGCAGTTTTTCTTCAGATAACAGTTTTTTTAACATTTAAAATGTAGTCTTTAGTTAGGTGTTCTACCTGTGAGTGGCACTTTTTTCCCCACAATGGGCTAAATAGCTAGGTCACAGGGACTCCGAGAGCTCAGGGAATGTTGAGGGGAAGGGACCAACTGGACACTATTGGGAGACAGATGGTAGCCTCAGATCAAGATCATCCAGCGTGTTCTTTAACGTGTACAAAGTATGGTTCTCCCACACACGTGTACTTTGTCTTAACATCCCATCCGATGGACGGCGGCCTTTCGAAGCCTATCGGTATCCCCTACTGACCGAGGGCAGGGTGATAAGTTTTGGGGAGATAAATCTCAACGCTCACCCAGGAGAGACTCGAACCTGGGAGCTGCAGATTACGAGACTGAGCGCTCTACCGATTGAGCCAGCCCCGCCCTTCCATTATTCTTTGCGGTGGAAGTGGCTCAGCTGTATTGTGCCAGGCTTGTAATTCAGACTAAGGATATTGTGAAGTTATCTAATTATTCATTTTACTCATCCACCTCCCCACACAGTAGAAATAGTGTAGGCTTATATATAAATAAGAATATTAAACATAAAATCATTTATATAGAACATAATATTCATCTTTTGGAATGTATAGATGTACAAAGTTTAATTAATGATTTGTCTTTTTCAATACTAAACATTTATAATCCAGGATTAGTTGTTAATCAACAAACTTATCATGACATATTAAAGCAAGTTACTGAACCTTGTATTATTGTGGGCGATTTTAATTCGCACCACACATTTTGGTTTTCATATTTAACCAATTCAGCTGGTATTCAGCTAAGTAATTTTATAATAAATTCAAACCTTATTTTATTAAATAAAAACTAAGTACCCATAAAAATCCTGCTAATCATAGATCAGTTATTGATTTAACACTTATCTCACCAGAACTATTAGATAAGTTTCAATGGTCACTACTCTCTGATTCAAGAGGTAGTGACCATTTTCCAATATTAATTTCCTCTAATTTTAAAAAGCAAAATCGAAAATTAATTTCACTTAATAACTGGACACCATTTAACCAGTTATTAAAGACCAACCCCCAAAGGATGGGATTGGGGACTTTGAGGACCTCTTTAATCAGATTAAAGAAATTTCCAATCCAGCTTTCTCAACTATTTTAAATCGCTTACCCAAAATTACAAAGAATTTTTGGTTTATGAACCGACTTTTGGCAATTAGAAAAAAATCAGAAAATAAAGCAAAACGTAGTAGAAATTTTCCGGATATTAATACTTATAAAAAGACCAATGCGGAGGTCAGAAGAAAATTAAAAGTCTCGTACAGAGAAAATTGGCGGGTTCTCTCCTAGTCTTTGAAGTGACCAGACGTGTTTTTGTTAGCTCCTGAAGTTGCCTGACTGACAGCTAAGGATATCAAAAATCTTTCACTGACGAAAGACTACAATGGGCTTATAAAATAAGACACGAAAACATAAAGTTTGAAACTTTAGTACAGCATCTTGCTGTCAAATATGGTTCTGGAAACTTGGACTTCGCTCAGAAGTTAACTAATATATCTACAGTGATCACTTTCAAAAATGAAAAAAGTGCTGATAGTTTTGTCGCTTCACTCATCTTCTGTCTGGATGGAAATCGAATTTCATCTACTAGACTGTCGTCTCCAACCAAAATCGTGTACATCGCCAAACTCCCTTTTTTTACAACTTCACTGGAACTCCAATCAGCCCTTGCGCCCTTTGGCAAGATTTTGGATTGTAGAGATGAATTCCACACTTCTTTTGGACTGGAGAATATTAGGACTGGCACCAGAATTTTGACTTTCGAAATGATAAAACCCCTGCCAAAAAATCTCAAAGTGGGAAGCTTTACAGCAACAATTTGGTACAAGGGGATTCAAAAGTTATGCAAGTGGTGCAAAAGCAGTGAACACTTCATCAAACACTGTGATGTATTCGCTAAAATCTTGAATGCAAAGAAATCTCCCCCGACACCAAAAATCTCAGAATCGACAGTATCAATCACTGATACATCTGTCAAACTTCCAGATATTTCTGTTGAATATCAAACTTCAACCATGAACCTACAAATGGTGAATTTATGGATCTGAACTGTTCCTCCCATAAAAGAAAAAACTTTTCTCCTGTGCCTACTTCTTCTGATTCTACAAATGCTTCAGTTGTTGACTTCCCAATTCACGAAGTTTCAACAGTTCAACTGAAAGCAAATTTGTGTATTGCTATTAAGGACTTTATACACGACCGGCTTCCGAAAAATCGAGAAGACTATGTCCTTGATGATAAAGACTCTCTGGAAACGTTCGAAGACATCGTTGATGTGTTCAAATTCATCGCAAATCCAACTTCTGCTGATTCTAAGTGGGAAATCCCAAAGTCCTATTTGTTTCTTAAACGGACAATCACAGAAGGAAAAATTAAAGCTAAATTCAGAAACGTTTATCAAAATGCTCTACATTCTTGTGACCTCCCAGACTCGTTCTCCGTTTGGGACTTTCTGAACTCTACCTGAAAACTTTTAAAAGCTTAAAAAAGTGAGCCTTTTTATTTACTTTCCATACTTTAATTCTAGTTGAATTAGAGATTGGAGAGGTCCGTTTCCGGCGTTCTGTCTGAGAGGTCCGTTTCCGGCGTTCTCAATTCTCCAATCATAATTCTTAGAATTTTTACGTGATGGAAGGGGAGTTGTTCTGGCCATCGAATAAGGTGGTCGCGTATTCGAATACTCTTGCTTGAAAGTGTTTTTTGATTTAAATTGAAGAATTATAGTTTGTTTTTGTAGAATACATTTACCTAAATTTTAAGAAGAATAGAAGAGATGACGAACGGAACTAAAAAGAAAAAAGAAAAAGACACTCATTATATGCCAATCAGAATAAGAGTAAAAAGAAACAAAAATTACAATCTCATGACCTCTAAACAGAAAGACATAAATATGTTCTCCATACTTTCTGAGGATCTGAAAATTTCGAGTGACTCTGAAACTTCTCCAACTAAATCTATAGAAAATACTGACATCAGTGAAAATATCAACAACCCAAATGTTCAAAAGATTGCCGACAATAGCTCGGATCTTAACCACAATCTAAATCCGAAACCTAATAGTCCCACTTTGAATGAAGAACAGACCTTGACAACGGAAACTCTACTTAATGATAATACTACTACAGAAGAAAATAATTCCAAGCAAAAAAATTCGCTATTATCACCACGTTGGACGTAGAGAATTTTAAACTTCCTGTTACACTTACTGAGAATTCGAAGAAATCAGAGGATTTAACGCTAGTCATCACAGCACTCGAAGGAGATCTCACAGACATTGACCTAAAGAAAATCACATCTTTTTTTTAAGTTAACTGGCGAACATTTGATAGGTAAGTTCATTACTTTAGGTAGACTACTGATATTCCCAAACAATAAATTCAGCATGAAAAAATTCTAAACCTAACGGAAATTCTCAATATGAAAATAAAAGTTGAATACCCAGAATTTAAAAAAATCTACTCTCGGAACCATCATTGGTATTTCCCCTGATTATAAAGATGAAGAATTGTTAGATGTATTGGAGGATCAGGGTGTAATTAGTTTAAGAAGAATGTTACACTTTGACAAGAACTTTAATCAAAAAAATAATAATGTGACCCCTACTCACAAAGTTGTGTTGGAATGCGAAGGAGAATCTCTGCCCCCTTACATTGTCATCGGCTTCCGACGCCATTCAGTAAAAAAATACTATTTACCTCCAAACCTTTGCCTCAAATGTTGGGTGTTCGGCCACACTGGCAGAAAGCAGAGGCAAATTCAAATGCAAAAGGTGTAGTGGTAATCACAATCATCGCCAGTTAGTTAGTTACACTTCACAAAAATTGGGAGTTCCTTGCACAGACTTTCCCATTGAATTTATGTTTTCCTTTTTTTTTTTGCTATTCTTATTTTTTTTTAAATTCTTAATATTTTAGTATTTTTTTTTTCTTAGATTTTAAGAGATTTTTTTTTTAGTTTCTTCTTCCTCCTAAACTGTAGGAGTTAATTCTTTTTTTTTTATTTATTTAATTTTTGTTTTTTGGGTATATATACATTTTTTTATTATTATTATTTTTTGGTTTTCATTAATTTTTTTTTACAATTTTTTTTTTCATAATTTTTTTTTAATAATATTTTTTTCTTGTTTCTCTTTTTTTTTTTTATTTTATTTTATTTTTTTGAAGTTTTATTTGTTTTTATTTATTTTTTAATAATTTTTTTTCTTATTTTTATTAATCAAATTTTTTTTTTCTTTCTTTTTTTTTATGTTAATTTTTTTTTACAATTTATTCCATATCTCTGTTTCTTTAAGGAATTCCAATAGGAAGGCAAATATTTTTGTTTGAATTGAGGTTGTAGGGTGATTTAAAATTAGGTTTAGAGTAAATTCATTAATATTTATGTTTTTAAGTTTTTCAAAGAATTTTTCTCGTTGTGAGTCATATTTTTCACAATTTAATATAAGGTGGGAGGAATTTTCAGTAATGTTGCATTTTGTACATTTAGGTGAGTTACTTAATTTAAGTAAGAATTTTGATTTATTTAAAAGAATTGTATCTGTTCTTAACCGAAATATAATTTTGGATTCATGTCTGGAAAATGGTAGTTGTAGGAAGGTATTAATTCTGTTGGAAAGTTCAAATCTGAAATTTGGTTTAAAAATAGAGTAAAATTGAACATATTTTTCTAAAATTTTGAATTCTAATTTTTTTATTTCTTTTTTAACATGTATATAAAAATTATGTGTTGGAGAAATATTATTATAATCATGTGCTGATTTTGCAATTTTATCTACATATTCATTTTCTTTAAATCCAGAGTGTCCTGGTATCCAACAGAGTTGGATATGGTTATTTTTTTCATTTGTGTTTTCATTATAAAGTTTTAGTAGCGTGTATGTGTAGTATGGGTATGTAGTGTATGTGTTGTCTTGTATTAATGTGTGTATAGCACTTTTAGAGTCAATGAAAATAACTATCGATTGATTTTTTAAATTTTCTAAAATCCAGTTAAGTGCAGCAAATATTGCATAAATTTCAGCGTGCAATATCTGAGTAAAATCAGGCAATTTGTATGCTAAAGATATGTTATGTGATGGAATATAAACAGCAGCACTGGATGACCCAGAATCTTTTATGTAGGACCCATCTGTGTAGATTTCCAAGCAATTGTTAAATTTTTCTGTTTTAAAATTAATAAAGATTTGATATATTGCTTCATTAGAAATTTCATTTTTTGAATTTAAATGTGGAATCTCTGTATAAACCACTGGAAGTTTGTACCACCATACTGCTACAGAGTCAGTAATGTCTCCTTGCAGTTCATCTTTAGTTAGTTTATTAAAAAATTCTTTTAATAATTCATTTTCTTTAATTTTTTTATAGAATATAAGTCTTTTAAAATTGAGATAAAATGGGTGGTCTGGTAGTTTATAGTGTAGTCTTGTGTAATATTTTAAGATTAAAATTGAATGCCTAATTTCAAATGGAGGAATGGCTGTTTCAGCCAAGAGAGCTAGTGTCGGACAAAATTTTGGTAAGCCTAAAGCAATTTTTAAACATTTGTTTTGGATAACATTTAATTTCTTTAAGTTTTTTAGATTAGGTTTGTCTATAAGGTCTAAGCCATATTCCATTTTTGATCTGATTAAATTTAAGTAGAGTGTAATTAAAGTTTTTTGGTCAGTACCTTCTTTTTTGAATGCAAAGTATTTAAAAATATTTAGGAGTTTTGAGCCAGAATTGTATGCTTTCTCCAGATGAGAGTTCCATAACAGTTTTGAATCCAAGTTAAAGCCCAATAATTTACATTTGTTGACTTGATTAATAGGTTGTGAGTTAATTTTTAAGTGAAATTTTGGATTATAATTTCTAAGTCTATAAAAGTAAATACAAAAGGTTTTATCTGTGTTGATTGTTAAATTCCATTTTTTACAATAATTTATCAATTTGTCTAATTGTTGTTGAGTTTTTTCTTGTAGAGTATATTCATTTTTGTCTGATACCCAAAAGGTGAGGTCATCAGCATAGCTTGTAAAGTTAAATTTTTTATCAAAAATCTTTTTGATGTCATGTAAGTATAAATTAAAGAGAACAGGGGATAAGGTAGACCCTTGTGATAATCCTTGTGTGATGTTATAAGAATTAGAGTAGGCCAGTGTAGCTCTGTTGATTTTAAATGCCCGAATTGTAATGGAGCCCATCCTGCAACTTGGTCTGGCTGCAAAGCCAGATCAATTGCTTGCAAAGCGAGAGAGTTTCAAATGGAGATGAACTTGAACTGGAATCAAGCACATATCAGAGCAAAACTATTCTTTGAAAACGGCCCTAGCCTTACTAATTCAGATTGGAACAAATCTCACTACAATCATACCATACCAAAAAGAACTGACACAGAAAGGATTCAAATTTCATAATTATGAGGACCTGACTGAGAGCTCCTACAAAAATTTAACCAATCAGAACTCAGATGAAGAAAATCTTGCTATTCCGTCAACTTCTTCAATGAATTCACAATCCACGAACACTTTTGATCAACAAACTAACTACAAATCATTGAACTATGCACAAACAGTGAAAAAAATATCAGTGGTGCAAAAAATATCAATAAGCAAAACCATACATCTAATGAAAATATGAAACCCATAGGATCAAACGCTCAAAATACTTCAATGAACTTGCTTGGAAGTGCAGCGCCTAAATCACTTATAATTGATCTTCTAATCAAATTACTAGATCTAATTCTACCTAACAGTCCTGAACTATCACTCATAAAAGACATTCTCTTATCCATCCTAAATAGTGCTCCATGGGAAAATCAACATTCAATGGAACTGCAGAAGTTTACAAAATAAAACTCACCATTTTAGACATCTGCTTTCATCCAAAAATATTCAAATAGCATGTATACAGGAAACAGGCAAAGGTAAGCTCCCCAAAATTAATAACTATATTTTGTACTCCCAAAAAATTCCCCTAACACCAGAGGTATAGCGATTTACATTAACAAATCGATACCTCAAAGGCAAATTAAAATAAATATAATATCTGAAAAATTAGAAGTCTTAATATTACAAACTAGAATTTTTAATCACCCAACTTATATTATAAATTTATATAACTCTAGCAATATGATTACATATGCTCAATACTCGGAGATCTTAAGCAATCTTGAGGGGGAATTTATTATTTGTGGAGACTTTAACACACATAACTCATTATGGTACTCTTACAAAAAGACAGTAAAAGTAAACATCTTATAAAATTTATAGAACACAATAAGTTAATTATATTAAATCAAAAATCATGCACTTGCATTAATAAATTTAACAATTTGTCCATCATTGACTTAACTTTATGTTCTGAAATATTAGCACAAAAAATACAATGGTAAGTATCTTCAGATAATTATGAAAGTGACCACTATCCTATCTTTTTAACGTATACAAAATTACCACATCCTAAACCAACATCTAATATCATAAATTGGAATAAATTTAAAGAAACAACAGCTACTCAATTAGATAATGAAACTGATTATTATAATTTTTTTAATTATCTGGAAATTAAAAAGAATGAAAACCCACAAAAAATCACCAAATTAATTCCTAACAATAATATACACATCATATTTATCAATAAGCTCATTGCAATCAGAAGAAAAGCTGAAAGAAATATGAAAAATAAAAAATCATTTTTGGCATGTGAAAATTATAAAAGACTTGAAAAAGCAATCTCAAAAAAAATAAAAAATTTATAGAAAAACAATTGGACTGTATTCACAGAAAAAATAACCCCTCAATCAACAACATCTAACTTATGGAAAATTTATAAGAGTTTAAATAATGAAACAAAACCATTAGACCCTACACAATCTTATGCTTTAAAATTTAATAAATCTCTAAAAGAAACCTTAGAAGACTTAGCACAAAATTTTATTGATACAACATATATTCCAAGTAACAATTTAGATAAAAGACTATCTAATTCTAACATCATACATAAAATATTTGAATCTCAGAAAACAAAATTTTTAAACTTACCCTTTTCATTCTTTGAAATAAAATGTGTCATAAATGTTTTAAAACCTAAAACCTCTGCAGGACCTGATAAAATTACAAACAAATTATTAAAAAATCTTCCCCCAAATTGCTTGGGAAATCTTTGGGCATATTTAATGATATTTGGAATAAAAGAACTTACCCATCTGTCTGGTTTCATAACTACATGATATTTATTAAAAAAAGAAAACAAACCTTCAGATTCTCTTAAATCCTATAGACCTATATGCTTAAGCTCTAATATTTTAAAATTATTTGAAAGGATGATAGCTTGCAAACTAAATTGGTACATAGAAAATAATAATATTCTTAACTATAAATTTTACGGATTCCGTCCTGGAAAATCAACTAAAGATTTACTTTTAAACCTTATATCTTACGCAGAATATTCCTTAAAAAATAAATTATACATGGTATCAGTTATTATAGACATTGAGAAAGCCTTTGATTACATATTACAATCAAAATTAAGAGAAATCAAATTGTGTGGGAATTTATATCATTTTTTTATTTCATCTTATAAAAGATAAGACATTTCAAGTTAAATTAAAAAAGACAATTTCTAATAATTATAAATTTCAAAATGATATTGTTCAGGGAGATATATTATCTCCTTGTTTATTTAATATCTATTTGAAAGATCTCGACAAAATATTTGATAAAGAAATTAACTTTGGTACATATGCAGATGATATAATTTTCTGGACCATAGACTCAAACATAAACTTAATATAAAAAAGACTACAAGACACATTAAATAAATTACGCAGTTTTCTAAATAACTTAAATTTAAAAATTTCAATTGAAAAAACTAACATTTTATATTTTTACAACAAAAGACTCCCACAAGAATTCATTCTCAAAATTAATCAAAAACCTATTACTATAGTCAACACACAAAATTTCTCGGTTTGAATATTGATTCAAAATTATCATGGGATTTATACATCAAATCTGTCAGAGAAAAGCTTCAAAATTATTTAACTTTCTGAGATATCTTGGGAATTCAAAATGGGGTTGCTCCCAAAAACTATTATTATTAATTTATCAATCAATTATCTTACCTAAAACTTTTTATGGAATTGAACTCATTAACAATATTTCAAAAACTAAACTAAAACTTCTAGAAAGCACCCAAACAAAAATATTAAAATACTGTTTAGGACTATTTCAAAGTTCATTTAATCTAGATGTCTACGCAGAAACAGCTATACCACCTTTAGCAATTCATAAAAAAATATTTACTATCTAACTTAATATTTAGAATCATCTCCAAAAATAAAACACATTCTATTATAGAAAAAATTATTAACAATTTCCAAGATATTACCTTAAATGAATTTCATAAAAAAATGTAATCATAAATATATTAAATAACCAAATCAGGGGAAACTTTTTACCTAACTTTCCATTTTGGATTTCTGTAACCTCAATAATTACGAAAAATATTCAAGGAATAGACTAAAAAAAAACATGACAGTTCTAGTTTGAAAATTCTAGCAGAAACCCATCTCAATAATAATTATCAGAATTTTTTACACATTTATACTGATGGCTCAGTATAAATATCACATATCACATGATGGGGGTTCATCTTCTGGAACATATTTTTGTCCTTCTGAAAATTATTCATTTAAATTCAAATTTAACACTTTTACAAACCTGTCATTATAACTGAGCTTACAGCAATCATATTAGCAATAGGCTGGGCAAAAAATACAATAATAAAAAAAATAGTAATTATAACTGACAGCAAATCCTCCTTAGAAATAATATTAAATAATCCTATACATTCAAACTTTCCAATATATTTAAATGACATTTACATTCTATTATTTGATCATTTAAAATTAAATAACATAATATATCTACAATGGGTACCAGCCCATTGTGGTATTCAACATAACGAATATGTAGATACATTGGCAAAACAGGCAAAATCATTAACAAACACTATTACTACTCCTTTCATGTTCAAAACTAACAACAAAATCAACAGACAAAAAGAACTACAAGAATGGTATACCAATAATGCTTCACATACACATAGATTCAAAATTTCACCATTAATTTCTGAATTTAAAATTTTTGGATTAAAAAAGAATGAAATTAATGCTATCCTCAGAATCAAAGTAAATAAAGCACTTACAAATTCTTACTTATTCAAAATTACAAAAATTGACTCTCCTAATTGTAACTTCTGCAGCTCCATACATAATGTTGAACATATTTTATTTGAATGCAATAAATATAATAAAGAAAGAAAAGAATTCTATGAAAAACTCAAAAAACAAATATTACACATATCGATTTGAAAAATATTATGGAACCTACCAAATTTAAACAAAAATACATTTCTTATTCTATATTAATTTCATACCTAAAAAAAATTAATATCTTAAATTTTCTTTAATTAAATTCTTACATATCTAAAATCTATTGTCTAAATTGGAGATTTGTTACACACACACACGTGATGGAAGGGGTGGAGTTAAGTATGAAAAATGAAGTTTAATTGGTTAATATTTGCATTTTCTATGAATATATATAATAACGTTACATTTTGTATGAATATGACGATGAGCGAGCGGAGTCTCGGAAAGCTAGTGAGACGAGTAGATGCCAAATTTTTGGCTCCGTAGTTTTGAGCTTTATATTGTTTTGAAAGAGTTTGATAGTTTTGATTGCTTTAATTTTTTCACATAATGTAATGGGAGGCAAAAAATGCCTACGAACATTAATAGTAAAATGGAAAAAACAGGTGGAATCCCGATTAAAAGTTCTGAAAGTTGTCAACTAAAGAAAATAGCTGAACACTTGGAAAAGGCTCAAATGGCTTCAATCTTTAATGCTGCCTCGGATGAGGTATTAAATGAAACTTTGGAAAACTCTGAAATCTTCGACAAACAGACACGGACGTTTCTAATGCAAAGAAAACTAAGCCACATACTCAAATACCCATATTAAAGGAACACAACATTCAAGAAACTGAAAGTCTTCCGGAAGATTACATCACAGACGAAGATTGTGCTTCCGAAAAAGAAATTAACTCTGTCCCTTCCAATATTAGATCTAAGAAGGAAGATTGTGCCATAATTTTTTTTAGTGAAACTTCTAAACTGGGCGATTTGGACGATGAAAAGGTTACAGACTTTTTTTTTTACCAAACTTAAGAAGGACATTAAAGGTGGGTACACGAGGAAAGGTGATATAATTCTCTTTCCAACTTGTGACTCTGATTTGGATATCTTAAGGAATATTACAAACATATTAGGGGTGGAGGTGGATTATCGATTTCCTAATAATGAACAATCCATGGGTTTACTTGTTAACGTAAACACAGAGTATAAAGATGACTATTTACTACAATGCCTGAAACGATACGATATTACCAAAGTAGGACGCATGATGAGATTTTTGCCAAATTCTTCTAAAGACGGTTACTTAAGGCAACCCATGGAAAACGTTGTGATTTGCTGCTCTCAAAATAAGTTACCCAGAGAGGTGAACATCAGGTTTTCACACTTCTTTGTAAAGGAGCATTTTGTCTCCCCAATTATTTGTGGAGACTGCTGGAGGTGGGGACACGCTGCAACGGGATGCCGAAGTCGCATAAGATGTAAGCGTTGCAGCACCCCACATTCTTATAATTTACTGCAAAAAAAAACAAACCATGGAAAAGAAAAAAATAGCAGTAACAAATGAAACGGACAATCAAATGAATGAACCCTCTACATCTAAAAAACCAACAACAGATTTGAAAGAGAAAATGTACAACAACTTTATGATATCTCAAATACTCCTAGCTACGCAAATATCACTAAAAAGGGACTTAATACCAAAGGAGTTCAAACTAACAAAACCAAGCATATTTTATCTCCAAACACAATTGTGAAACAACTCAAGGATGAAAATGTTACAATCAATCTCTTGATAGACTTAGTGTCTCATCTTCTCAAATTCATATGCCCTACAGAGGAGATGTACATTACTTATTATGGACATTCTTTTCCAGTACAAAGTTTAACAAGTTAAATCTTCTGCAATGGAATTGCAGAGGATTAGTCTCAAAAAAGGAGGAAATTACTCTTTTTCCCACTGAATTTAGCTCATATATACCTATCTCCTTACTCTCAAATTCTTTAAAACTATTTGAAAAAATTTTATTCAATTGACTCAATTGGCAAATTGAAGAGAAAAAATTATTACCTAAAAACTTTTATGGATTCAGAAAAAATCGCTCTTCCAAAGAGTGTATTTCACTACTATTGATAGATATATACACTGCAAATAAAAAGAAAAAAACTGTTTTAGCTGTCTCAATCGACCTGTCCCAGGAGTTTGACACAGTTTCAATCAACCATCTTCTACTAAAACTAAGTAAAGCAAATATTGATTATAAATTAATTTTATTTTTATCAAAATACTTAAAAAATAGAAAATTAAAGGTTAAACTAAATTCAACTTTATCCAATACTTACAATGTCACCCAGGGACTAGCACAAGATTCAACCTTATCACCAATTTTATTTAATTTATACTTATATGACATTAAAAAAAGTTTTGATAGAGAATTCAATTTTACAAGCTATGCTGACGACCTAACTTTTTGGATATCTGATAAGAATGAATATATTTTACAAGAAAAAACTCAAGAACAACTAAACAAACTTATAAAATACTGTGAAAAATGGAACCTAACTATTAACATAAACAAAACATACTGTATTCATTTTTACAGGTATAAACATTTTAATCCAAAATTTGTTTTAAAAATTAATTCAAAATCAATTAATCAAGTCAATCAATGTAAATTACTTGGCTTTCATTTAGACTCAAAATTATCATGGAATTCTCACTTAGATCATGCATACAATTCAGGCTCAAAACTTTTAAATATATTTAAATACTTTGCATTTAAAAAAGAAGGAACAGATCAAAAAACATTACTTATTTTATACCAAAATTTAATTAGAGCAAAAATGGAATATGGCCTAGAATTAATTGATAAACCAAATCAAACTAAACTAAAGAAATTAAATATCATACAAAACAAATGTTTAAAAATTGCTCTCAGCCTCCCAAAATTCTGTCCCAAATTGCTCTTTTAGCTGAAACTGCCATTTCCAACTTTGAAAATAGATATTAAATATTAATTTTGAAATACTATTCAAGACTCCATTTTAAACTACCCGACCATCCTTTTTACTTAAATTTCAAGACTTTTATTTTACAAACTCATAAAAGAAAACGATTCATTAAAAGAATATTTTAATAAATTTACTAAAGAGGATCTGCATGGCGACATAACAGACCCACTTGCAGTATGGTGTTATCAAATTCCTTTTTTCTACACTGAAATTCCTCTACTTAATTCAAAAAAAGATCTATCTAGTGAGGCTATTTATCAACTTTTTATTAACTTCAAAAAGGAAAAATTTAATAATTTTCTAGAAATTTACACTGATGGCTCTTACTTACAAGAATCTGGGTCACCTACTGCAGCTGTGTATATCCCTTCACACAATAAATCTTTGGCTTTTATATTACCCAACTTCACACCAATTTTGCACGCTGAAATTTATGCTGTCCTTGCTGCACTTAACTGGATCTTAAAAAACATAAATAACCAATCAATAGTTTTATTTATAGACTCTAAAAGTGCAATCCTTACTCTAATGCAAGATGCTTCATATACTCCATACACATTTTATATATATTCTCTAATCAAATTAAATAATGAAAACTTGAAAGAAAAAAATAATATCATTCACTTATGTTGGACTCCAGGACATTCTGGAATAAAAGAAAATGAAGAGGTAGATGAAATTGCAAAATCAACACATGCTTATAATACAATCACCTATATTCATAAATTTTACATTCAATCAAAAAAAGAGATAAAAAATTTAGAATTTAATTTATCAGAAAAATATTTTCAATTATATTCATTCTTCAAACCAAATTTTAGATCAGAACTTTCCAATAAAATTAATACTACATTAAAACTTCCATTTTCAAGACAAGAATCCAAAATTATTTTTCGGCTAAGAACTGATACTATATTTTTAAATAAATCAAAATTTTTTACTTAATTTAAGTAACTCCCCCAAATGCCCAAAATGTAATCTAATTTAAAATTCTTCCCACATAATTTTAAATTGTGAAAAATATAATACTTAAAGAAAAAATTTTTTTGAAAATCTTGAAAGCATAGATATAAATGATTTCACTTTAAACTCCATTTTAAACCATCCTATTTTACATATTCAAATTAAAATATTTGGCTTCTTACTTAACTTCCTCAAAACAACAACCATATGGAATAATCTATAAAAAAATACTTAAAAAAATATGAAATATGAAAAAAATAATAATATTTGTATGTAAAAAAAATATGAAAAAAAATGAAAAAAATTACTAAAAAATTACTCTCTTAAAGAATAAGAGAAAAAAAAACCTCTGGAAAAAAAACACATATATAACCTTTAAGAAAACAAAATATTACATGGGAAAGTCTGAAGAAGGACCTCCCAATCCCTGTGAAGTTTTTGAATTGAATTGAATTGAATTATGAAATATGAGGACTTCTCATGAAGCTAGTGAGAAGTGTAGTCGCCTTGTCTTGGGCTCTTAAGTTTGAGTGTTATTGTACAGTGATGAATGCTATCCCAGCCTAATTCAAATCTAGTATTATTATCAGAAGATATTTGTATTATTCCGCATTCCGATGGGAGGCAAGAAGAAACCAAATAACGTCAATAATAAAATGAAGCGTACTAGTGGAATCCCATTAAAAAGTTCAGAAAAAAGTCAACTAAAAAAAATGAACAAACATCTTGAAAAAGCACAAATGGCCTCACTCTATAATGCAGATTCCGAGGAGGACCTCAATGACATTTTAGAGACTAGTGAAATATTTGATAAACATATTAAAGGAAATCGCATAAACTCCAAAGAAAATAATTTAATTACCCAAACTAAACGACTCGAACAACATTTGGATAAAAACCTTGAATCGAAAAGTGCACAAGAACAAGATAATTTCACAGATGAAGAATCATCTATAGATGAAGACAATATTTCAATACCACCGAGAAAAAAATCCAGGAAAGAGGATCTTGCCTTATATTCTTTAGTGAAAATACTAAACTTTCAGATCTTGACGACGAAAAGGTAACTGACTATTTTTTTCATACTTTCAATAAAGATCTTAAAGGCCGTTTCACCAGAAAAGGTGACATCATTATATTTCCCGATAATAGAACGGATTTAGATAAACTTAAGAATATAACTAATATTTTAGGAGTAGATGTTAGTTATAGATTTTCAGATCAAGAACATTCAATGGGACTTTTAATCAATGTAAACACAAAATATAGTGAGGAATATCTCCTACAGTGCCTTAAAGGATATGATATTTTCAGAGTAAGGCGTATGATTAGATACTTACCAAACAGTTCAAAGGACGGATATGTCCGACAACCCACGGAAAACGTAGTAATCTATTCCACTAAAAACAAACTTCCACGAGAAGTAAACATTGGTTTCTCACACTTTTACGTCAGAGAACATTTTGGATCTCCAGCAATATGTAGCAACTGTTGGCGATGGGGACATACCACTACTAGCTGCCGAAGTCGAGTTAGATGCAAACTCTGTAGCGGTCCCCATTCTTATAAAATATGCAAAAACACGGATTTTGTGTGTCCGAATTGTGGAGGTAATCACCCTGCAACTTATTATGGATGTCAAATTAAAAACATCGCATGCAGAGCTATGAGAATACAACATTGGCAACCGTGCAGTTGGACGAGTGCTTTTAGCCAAGCAAAAAGGGAGCTCAGCCAGGTCCGGGAAAATAAAGCTCCCTCTCGGGTCCGCACATATTCCAATTTGAATCCATCGACTTCTACAGATTATTATGCCGGAAACTATCAAGAATTTGATTCGCGTAATCTACGAAATTTTGAGGATGGACTTAATGATCGTATATATACCGCTAATATATACAATAACCAATTACTACATGGCATGGACTCTTTTATTTTATCACAAAATAAAGCACAAAATAAGGAAAGAAAAAAAGTTGTTGGCGCTGATGCAAATGAAAAATCATTATCACGTCCATCTACTTCTAAAGAGTTGTCCATTTTTGAAAAAGAAACCATGCAAACATCTAAAGAGCACCATAAAGAACTTACTTATGCTAACATCACTAAGAAAAAACTATACTCTAAAAGTGCACAAACAAATAAGATCAAGCACACCTATCGCCTAATACTATTGCTAGACAACTAAATGATGAAAATGTGACAATCAACTTATTAATCGACTTGGTATTGCATCTCTTAAAATTCATCTGTCCAACGGAAGAAGTCTACATACTAATAATGGACATTCTACTGCAATACAAAACATAATAAATTAATTCTCCTGCAGTGGGGAACTGCAGAGGGATTATCTCTAAAAAAGAAGAACTTATTCTGCTGTCAAAATATCAGAAAGTAAATATATTTGCCTTACAGGAAATCAAAACTAGAAAAAATATTAAAACACCTAACTTTTTATCTTATTTTTATTTTTCTACACATAGCTGTAGTGGTGTTGGATTTTTAGTACATAAAAATATTAAGCACAATATAAATTACTCTAAATTTTGATTTGCACGGTCTAGAAATAATAGCGATAAAAATTTTAATTAATGATTTTACTGTAACTATCTTAAATGTACATAATCCTGGTATAGCAATTAATGAAAAATTCTTTAATAATATAACTGTACAACTAGATGAACCTTTAATTATTGTCGGTGACTTTAATTCTCACCATGCTCTTTGGCACTCCTACACTACAAATCCTCTGGGTACACATCTAAGTAGATTTCTTTCTAATTCTAATTTAATATTACTTAATAACAAAGAAACTACACGTGAAAATTTAGCAAATAATCGATCTATTATAGATCTGACTCTTATTTCTCCTGAAATCTTTAATAAATTCAAATGGTCACTGCTACCCGACACCAGGGGCAGTGACCATCATCCTATACATTTAACATCTCAAATTCATATAAAATTTCAACAAAAAATTTTTTTAAACGACTGGATTTACATTTAATAATATCTTGAAACAAAATATACCTCCTAATAACACAAATTATAATGAATGTTTTAATTTTATTAAAGAAAAAAACAGATTCAGCTTTTAAAACCATAATTAACAAAATTCCAAAATTAAAACGTAATTTCTGGCACATGAATAGACTTACAGCCATTCGTAAAAAATCTGAAAACAAAGCTAACTAAAAATTTTCAAGATATCAATCATTATAAAAAAAATAAAAGCAGAAGTTAGAAAAAAATTAAAAACTTCCTTCAGAGAAGATTGGAGAGAATTTACCTCTCAACTAACAACTACTTCAACAGGACAAAATATATGGAAAATATCCAAAAGCATTAATAATTAAAAAAAGCAAAACTTTCCTATAGCTCAGTATGCTATTAAACACAATCTTACAATTGAACAAACAGCTGAAATTTTCGCAAAAAATTCAAAAATTATACAACCAGCCCCTTCCCTTGTTTGAATGTCAAACAAAAATCTGATTTAAAAATACAATTAAATCGTTTAAAATCAATAAAAACTGATGTAAATAAATCCTTCACTATTACAGAACTAAATAATGCCATCCACAAACTTAATCTTAAGTCAGCTCCAGGAGCTGATCATATCTCCAACAAACTATTAAAAAATCTCCCTCTTCATTGGAGAGAAAAACTATTAGAAATATTTAATTATATTTGGACTACACATGAAATCCTTCCCACGTGGGAAGAAATTCTAATAATATTTATACAGAAGCCAAATAAAATATCTACGAAATTAAATTCATATCGGCCAATATCTTTGTTATCAAACACACTAAAATTATTTGAAAAACTATTATTCAAAAGATTAATTGGCAAATTGAAGAAAATAAAATTTTTCCGAATAATTTTTTTGGTTTTAGAAAATTTAGATCCTCAAAAGAAAGCATCGCTTTATTACTATCAAATACATATACTGCCAACAAATCTTAAAACCACTAAAAAAAAGAAACAAACCCTTTTGGCGGTCTCGATTGATCTTTCTCAAGCTTTTGATTCAGTTTCAATTAAACATTTAATACTAAAATTTACATAATTTTAGCTAACTATTATTAAATATATAATAAATTAAGCTAAACTAGACTACAACCTAATAAAATTTTTATCCAAATATTTATTAAATAGAAAATTAAGAGTTAAATTAAACTCTACTCTCTCTCACAAACTTATAATATTACTCAAGGTTTATCTCAAGGATCAACTCTTTCTCCCATTTTATTCAATATATATCTATCAGACATTAAAAAAATTTTGACAGAAACTTTAATTTTACAAGTTATGCGGATGATCTCACTTTCTGGACATCCGACAAAAATGAATATAATTTACAACAAAAAACTCAACACCAGATTAATAAACTTATTAAATACTGTGAAAAATGGAACTTATCTATTAATATAAATAAAACCTATTGCATACATTTCTTTAAATCTAAAACTTATTATCCAAACTTTATATTAAAAATTAACTCTAAAACAATTTCCCAGGTTACACAATGCAAATTATTAGGATTTTACTTAGATTCAAGATTATCCTGGAATAAACACTGAGATCAAGCATATAATAATGGCTTAAAACTTTTAAATGTCTTTAAACTTTTTGCATTCAAAAAAGAGGGATCTTCCCAAAAAACATTAATTACTTTATATCAAAATTTAATTAGACCAAAAATGGAATGTGGTCTAGATCTAATTGATAAACCATGCTTAACTAAACTAAAAAAAATTAAACACTATACAAAACAAATGCCTAAAATAGCTTTAAGCTTGCCAAAATTTTGTCCTACGCTCGCTCTTCTAGCAGAAACAACTTTCCCCACATTTGAAAATAGACACACAATTTTAATTCTGAAATATTATACTAAATTACACCTTAAATTACCTGAACATCCATTTTACACAAAATTCATAAGACTTCCTTTTGACAAATTATTAAAAAACAATACATTAATACTACAATACTTTAAACAATTTTCTAAAGACGATCTCCGATCCTTTTATTGATATTCCTTCACTAATATCCAAAAGCAATACCTCAAATGAGGCAATAATTCAATTATTTTATTCCTTCGAACTTGAAAATTTTAATAACTTTCTAGAAATTTATACCGACGGTTCATACTTACAAGAAACAGGCTCGGCAACTGCCGCCATATATATTCCATCTCATAAAATTCTATGGCATTTAAATTGCCTGCTAATACACCCATACTACATGCAGAAATTTACGCTATTGTTATAGCATTCAAATGGATTTTACAACACCTTAAGAATCAACATATTGTTATTTTTTCAGACTCTAAAGGTGCACTTTTAGCCTTAAATCAAGAAGCTATGTATTCATCATATAATTTTTACATCACTTCTATACTTAAACACTGAAAATTTAAAAGTTAATAACAACATAAGATACCTAAGCTGGATTCCAGGTCACACTGGAATTCAAGAAAATGAAGAGGTGGACACAATTGCAAAATCTGCACATAATTTAACTAATATTACTCCAATTTATAAATTTTTCATTCTAATTAAGAGGGAGATTAAAAACCTAGAATGCAATCTAAGTGAAAAATATTTTCAACTACAAACTTTATTAAAACCAAATTATAGATCAAATTTATCAAACAAAATTAACTATTTTCAAAATTTACCGTTCACCAGACACGAAGTCAAGGTCATATTAAGATTAAGAACTGATACAATATTTTTAAATAAATCAAAATATCACTTAAAATTAATAAATAATCCAAATTGTTTAAAATGTAAGTTGATTTAAAATTCATCGCACTTTCTCCTAAACTGTGAAAAATACAACTTTGAAAGAAAAGAATTTTTTAAAAATTAGAAAGCATTGGAATAACAGATTTTAATATTGAATCTATTCTTGATTTCCCTACTTATTCTACAAAGATAAAAAATTTTCGTTCTTACTTGATTTCATTAAAAAAACAGATACATGGAACAAATTATAAAAAAGGAGATATAAAAAAATAATGAAAAAAAGAGCAAAAAATACAATATATGTAATAAAAAAGGATATAAAAAAAGAAAAAAAAACATATAAAACATATCAAGAAAAAAAAGGAAGTTAAAATTTATAACAGAAAAATCTAAAAAAAAATATATATATATATACTATTATCTTGTTTCCATAATATTAAATGGGTAAGCCTGAGGAAGGACCACCCAATTTCCGTGAAGTTGATGAATCAATCAATCAATTATGAATATTTAATTAGTAAGAAGCGGATTCCGATTCAGGAATTTGGTGGAATCGGATGTGCCAAAGTTGGCCGTGTGTGATTTTTATTCTAAGCGTTTAATTTTTGAGTGAAGTTCTTTATTTCATTCAAGCTTTGAGCTTTGAATCTTGTTATCTAAAATGACAAAAGGGAAAAAACCCAACGTCAAACTTAACAGGACTGATGGCATCCCAATCAAGTCGAGCGACAAAGCACAAACAAACTGGAAAAACACATAAAAAAAATGGAATTAGCAAATTTGCATAGAAGTCTTTCTTCCAACGACATTAATAATATCGAAGTTAATAATGAGATATTCCAAGATCTCCTTAAACTAAAAAAGAAAAAGAAGAAGAAACGAAAACGAAATAATGATAAAGAAGCTACTGGCATAGAATTACAAACAAATATTGAAAATTCTACCTATTCCTCAGACGAAGAAGAAAATAATTCAGAATATGATAATGATAGCAATTTCAATGAAGGAGAAAATATTTCGCCAATCATATTTTTTAATAATAACTCCAAACTGAGTGACTTAGATGACACTAAAGTCACAGATTTTTTCTTTCATCAATTTAAAAAAGATATTAAAGGCAATTTCACGAAAAAAGGAGATCTAATAATATTCCCTGATTCGGAAAGAGAACTTCAAAAATTAACTAAAATTACTGAAATCTTGTCTACCAAAGTCTCTTACAGATTCCCTCAAAATGACTTCTTCTAGGCATTCTTGAGGGTGCAAGCACCAAATACTCGCACGAATATATACTTGAAGAACTTGATAAATACAATATCTTCTCTGTTCGAAGAATGAATCGATTTACTCCCAATAATAAGGACTCTGCAATCGCTAAAAACCCTATAAACAATGTTGTTTTCAAAATCGATGCCGATTCACTTCCCAAATTTGTTTTCATTGGGCTTTCCAGAGTACGCATTAAACCTTATTTCTTTCCACCTGCATTGTGCCTCAAATGCAACCGCTTTGGTCATCTTGGATCGGTATGCCGAGGGTATTTAAGATGTAAACGCTGCTTTGGACCACACTACTACAAAAATTGTGACTCAAAAAAGCTTTGTTGCCCAAATTGCTCTGAGGATCACCCATCAACTTTTTTTGCCTGTCCAGTCAAAAGAATCGCCTGCAGAGCGAAAAAAAATACAAGATAAACATGAGTGTTCCTGGAATACTGCATACAAACAGGCACTTCTTGAAATAAACACCGACTCTAACATCATTACGACTTTGACCGATAAGGAAATTGATAAGTCAAGACCATTAAAAAAAAAGTTATCGACGTACATTCCTGTAATGAAAATGTCAAACCCTCAAATATGAGAGAGAAGATGAGGAAAAAAATTGTCCAAGACCCTGCCTCAACACCAACAACTTTGGATCCTATAAAAGAAAATACTAAATTGAAGACCTCCACAGTCAACTCTACAAACTACCATACAACCAATCCCGCTAACGAAAAAAGCCTACTGGACATACACCTTCTACTAGCATCAATCCCAATGACTCTTATGCTCAAGTTGCCAAGAGATTCCTACACGTAGACAAGCCAGAAAAAATCTTGCAGTCCCCGAATAGAGCATCGAGGAAAATATAAAAAATGAAAACATATCAGTCAATCTTGTTATTGACCTGATTCTTCATCTTTGTAAATTCATCTGTCAATACGAAGACGAATACTCGGAGCTAGAGGACATCTTACTAAACTTCAAACTATAATTCTGCCAATGATTTTGTGTTCCTTCAGTGGAACTGCCGAGGTGTCATCTCAAAAAAAGAAGAACTCGTCCTATTAGGTAAGTATAAGAAATTAAGCGTGATAGCTCTACAAGAACTCAGTACTAGAGAAAAAAATAATTGAAAAATTTGTTGATAAAACTTTACTAAACCCTACTCCAGGACTTCCAATTATGGATGCAAAATTTTCAATTGATGAACTCAACAATGCCCTTAACAGATTAAATCCAAAATCAACCCCTGGCCCAGATAAATTCTTAAATAAAAGCTTTATTAAGTTTCCAAATTCCTGGAGAAACAAACTTTTGGACATTTTTAACTTTATTTGGAAAAAATCATTCCTTTCCTCTTTCTTGGTCAAATTTCTACATAATCTTTATTTTAAAATCAGGCAAATCACCTCTAGATACCAAAGCATATCGACCAATTTCTTTACTATCAAATTTATTAAAGCTCTTCGAAAAACTCATTATCAGAAGATTAAACTGGTTTATTCAAAGTAAAAATTTATTACCTCCTAATTTTTTTGGTTTCAGAAGAGGAAAATCCTCAAAAGAATGCGTAGCTTCCCTAATTACCGATGTCCATATTGCAAAAAACAAAAAACAAACTTTAGTAGCTGTTTTTTTTTTACTTATCATTGGCATTTGACTCAATCTGGCAAAAAGGCCTCCTTTACAAATTAATAAATTTTAATCTTAATGGGAACACACTTCAATTCCTTCATTATGTATTAACCAAAAAATTCTTTCAAGTCAAAATTAATAGTAATTTATCAAACCAAATTGAAATGACAGGGAAATGTCTTTTGAATGATCCAGGGATTAGCCCAAGGATCAATTCTGAGTCCTATCCTTTTTAATATTTATTTAGCTGACCTTTTCTGTAATCATGATCCAAAAATCAAATTTGCTACATTTGCCGATGACATTGTCATCTGGAGCTGCGATAAAAACATATATAAACTAGAAAATCGACTACAAAATCAAATTGATAAAATTTTGGATTATTGCACAACTTGGCATCTCACAGTAAACTTAGAAAAAACAGTTTGTTTACCTTTCATTAAATTTAAATCATCCCCACCTGAGATAAAATTATATATTGATAACCAACTAATCAAACAGGTCACCACATTCAAGTATTTGGGAATAAACCTTGATACTTGGCTTAATTGGAAAACTCATTTCTTACTACAATATAGCAAAGGATGTAGCCCCGTTGTAGCTAGTGGGAAATGAAGTCGCCTTTTTTTGGGCTCTCTGGTTTGTGTGTTTTTTGAAGGGAAGAGTGCTGCCACTTCATAAAGTGTTCATTGGCTCAATTTTTGCAGAGATTTGCACAATTTTGAGATCTGATGGGCAGAAAGAAAAAACCAACAAACTCAAATAATAAAATGAAACATACTAGTGGCATACCAGTTAAATGTTCTGAACGGGCACAACAGAAAAAATTGAGCAAACACCTCGAAAAAGCTCAAATGGCCAAACTATATAATTCGAACTCATACGAGGACCTCAATGACATTTTGGAATCCAGTGCAATTTTTGATAATCATAATAAGGATCACAAGAACAACACTAAAGAAACTGATTCAGCAAATCAAACGCAACAGCTTTCTACACACTCGGATAAAGTTCAAGAACTGGATAACTTACCTGAAGATTTATACCCCACTGGTGATGATGAATCATCGAACGATGAAGACTCAAACTTCATTCCACCTCGAAGAAAAATAAAAAAAACAAGACCTAGCCATCATCTTTTTTAGTGAAAATACCAAACTTTCTGACCTAGACGACGAAAAGGTAACTGACTATTTTTTCCACATTTTTAATAAAGATCTTAAAGGCCGCTTCACCAGAAAAGGTGACATAATTATTTTTCCTGATAAGGAAGCAGATCTAGCCAAACTTAAAAACATAACTAATATTCTAGACGTAGATGTTTGCTACAGATTTCCTGAACAGGATCATTCAATGGGACTCTTATTAAACGTTAACACAAAATATAGTGACGATTATTTGTTACAGTGTCTTAAAGACTATGATATTTTTCGTGTACGACGAATGACAGATAAGATATTTGCCTAACAGCACTAAAGATGGATATATTAAACAGCCCACGGAAAATGTAGTGATATAATCCTGTTAACTATTGTATAAGTGAAATCAGATGTGTCGGGCTGCTAGCAATATTTTTTCTGTTTTACCTTCACATAGCCAGCTTGCAACATCTTCAGATACTCCTTGTTCTATTAACATGTTACGAAACTTGTTCAAAGCATTGCTGTTATGCAGAACCCTGCGGACACGTGATGCTTCATCTACCCTATTATCCACAATGTTCACCAAACGCAGAAGTTCTCCTCTTAGCTCTTCGACGAGCTCTTGCAGTTCCAAGGATCCGTTACCAACACTGAACAGCTTCCATCACTTCCAGAGAGTTGTCAACAGAGTTTTCAAGAGGTGAATCTATGTTGCTGATAACAGCTGAACTCTTCATTCCACGAGCTTGTGATGCTGCAACCATTTTCTTAACTAAATCAACAGCAACATCTTCTGTACTGATGAGATCAATAGCTCCTTTTCCGAATTCAACATCATAAACCAAAGCGCACACTCCTTCAGCAAGCTTTTTGGACACAATTGAGCATATCATTAGAGGAACGCTATCTACGGTAGCCGTCAGATCCTTGCAGCGGTAAATCTTCTTATCTGTTGGCACCAGCTCCTCTGTCTGTCCTACGATGCAGCATCCGACGTCTTCCATCATCTGCTCGATTTTATCTTTAGTGCAGTCGACTGTGAAGCCAGGGATGGATTCCAATTTGTCCAGATTCCAATTGTCCTCCCGTCAATTGGAGAGCACGACAGGAGATCATAGGGACCTTGAGACCCAAAGCAGCAAGTGCAGGAGCCAAGACTCACTTTGTCGCTGACACCTCCTGGTCTGTGTTTATCTACCATTCGATGGCGCCACTCGGGTCTCCAGCAAAACACATGACCCGAGGAGGTCATAGTTGCTGTTTCTTCCGAATTCACTTTCTTGGAGCTCTCATTGTAATTAGACAGGGAAATATCAGTCATGATTGCCAAATTGTTCATTCTGGAGATCAGCGACAAGTTTTGTAACATGATATTGTCCACTTTAGAGCTCTTGTAGTCGTGATAAAACTTTTCTATATCTTATAATCTAAATGGTTATAATGTCCAAATCTGCGCATTGACTGTTCAGAAAAGAAAATTCAGCATGGCTATGTTGAGATTATCTGAGGGCTTCACTTCTCTCTGATCGTAACTCTGAGGCTTAGTTTCATCCAGAAAGTTAGTCTTTGAAGTACTGTCTCTGCCTGAAGCTCCTTTACTAGCATCACCTGTTACGCTTCTAAGCCATTCTTCGGAATTCTTCTTTCTTAAATTCCCACTTTCTATAAACGATTCGAGTGTGGCTATATGCTTCGGAAAAATCTCTCCGACTTCCCCTGTAACGTCGAATGGCACTTTGTATCTATGATGAATGGACGCCTCTTCTTTACTCGGACCACTCTGCGAAACGTAAACTCTGTTTCGTTCCCCCTCATTACCACTCGTTACTCTGCCTTTGCGATAATTGTCCATGACGCATTTTGCTGACGGCGAGGAATAGAATACCTTTCGTGTGGATCTCTCTTCAGATCGTGCCAGACTTGTATACCTAGGTATTTTGAAGTGCAAAGAGTACTGTATAGTCTCACAGCTCTCTGATCTGTGTGATTGTTCTTCACAGTTCCTAGACATGTCACCAGCGACACAGACACTCTGCCATGCATCACCAGTAGTTGCGTGGTGAAAGGCGCCATCTCTACGTTTCTTGATTTCCAGTAGCTGATCCACATTCCGAGATTGTCCTTTCTTGCGAAGATTCGAATCTTTTGTAGTCTTCCTCTCGCAGTCCTCTCCATCTCTCTCGAGATCTCTTCAATCCATATGAAGGCTTCATCAGAACGCCGCTGCCCCAGCGAGATTCTCCTGTCCGTCGAATTTTGTAAAAACGAATTGAATCTAAATTGATTCTTTTCCAGATAGCGAAGAATCTTGGAATGTTTTCTGGTTCCGCATCGTTTCTTTCCCGCATCAGCATTATGTTCATCTGTACTGTTACCTCCAGTGCTGTTAGTTTCGCAAATTTCACCTATTGGTTTGGTATTCACATTTTGATATGCGTTGCCTTTCTTTTTTTCTTTTCCATGTTTACAATCTAACTTAACACTATCAAGATCATATTTTTCACTGACAAATTCAACCTTTAAACTATTGCATTGTCTATTGAGTTCGGTTTTAATATCCTTGAACTGATCAATAATCTTACCAACTTGAGAAGCCACTTCAGCTCTCATCTCAGTATTTTGTGCGGCCAGGTCACCTATTTTATTTCTCAACTCATTATTTTGTGCGGCCATATCGGCTTTCAAGTCATCTTTCTGAGAAACTATCTCAGTTCTCAACTCATTATTTTGTGCTGCCATTTCCGCTTTCAAGTCATTACTTTGACTTTTAATGTCATTCATCTGTGTAGCCATATCGGCTTTCAAGTCATTATTTTGACTTTTAATGTCATTCATTAACTTTACTAATTCATCCATACTTCTAGTTAACGGCATTCAATAAATTATCCCACTTCTGACACCAAATGTTGCGGATTACAAAAATGGATAGCCACTGAGCGTGAGTATTAAAAACTATATTTTAAAACCAAATTCAATACAAGGTGAATGGTTACAAAGAAAATATGGATGAAGTATCTTATAAACAAATCAACTATTATCCATACACAAGTCATCAACCTTCCTGCGCAGAGCACACAACATTAGCTCTGTCTATTCCACTAAATATTACCTTTTTACATGAATTACCATGTCGCTTGAACATCTTCATACACAAACAAAATCGTCCTGTGCTAGTTCGCTAACTCACACTAGCAGAACCATACGACCGTCGGCGTACACGTCACATAAAAGATACCACTTTTATACTTCCCGCGTACACACCACATAAAGATCATTCTTTATACTTAACGCGCACTGTCTCAGAACAGCTAACCGTCCATTTTCGAACTCTCGACCGTTACACACACAACCGTTACACGCTCCACTGTTCTTCTTCAAATTCTCCCAAAGTTCTTGTTCGTTGGCTGATACTTTTTGCTTTCGGATGCCAGATTCCTTCTGTCGTAACAATATATATAAAAAAATTATTATTAAAAATATATATATATATTAAAAAAAAGTAAAATAATGAAAAAGTTTTTTAAAGGAAAAGAGGTAATTAAAGATAAAAAAAAAACTAAAATATATATGTCCATTACATCCCAAGTGGGAAAGCCTGAAAAAGGACCTCCCAATTTCTGTGACGTAAAAGCAAGCAAAGCATGTAGATTATTAAATTTTTTTAGATGTTTATCCTCTACAAACTGGGGAACCCCACCCAACTATTTAATTTCATTATACAAAAACTTAATAAGATCAAAAATAGAATATGGACTAGAATTTTCAGCAGGCTCTGCAGAACATATTTTTAAAAAATTTAATGCACTTCAAAATCAATATCTTAAATCTGCTTTAGGCTTGTACAAAAGAGCTTCCACTGTAGCCTTAATTGGAGAAACAGCAGTTCCTCCATTTCAAATACGAATAAAAATACTATTAATTAAATATCTTACAAGACTCCACCTTAAATTCCCAAATCATATTTTTATTACAAATTTTAGTGATAATCCAAAAAATTTTAAGAAACTTCATTCAATCTTGGATCTTGACCCACTATTGAAAATCATCTTCAATATTTCCACCTCTGGCGAGACATTTTACTATTTTGCAGATTGGAGTGTTCATAGACCTATAATCTATGAAAACTCACCAGGAATCATTTCTAAAAAAAACTGCTTTCTGCAAACTCTCTTAAAACTTTCAAATTCTTACTGTAAAATCAAATATTGCAATTACGTTAGTATCTATACTGATGGATCACTACAACCTGAAATCAATGCAGCATCAGCTGCTTTCTTCATTCCTTCTATTAAGTACTCTAAAGCATTTAGGCTCCCCTCTTTAATATCAATTACACATGCTGAAATAATAGCCATTTTAGAAGCTCTAATCTGTATCACTCAAACTTTTACCAATAAAAACATTGTTATTTATTCTGATTCTAAACGTGCATTAAATGTCTTAAACCAAGATTTATATTATACTAATTATACACAATTCATTCATCAAATTATTACTCTAACAGATTTTAATATAAGGTATCTTAAAAACAACATTATATGCAGTGGATCCCTTCCCACTGTAATATTGCTGGTAATGAAAAAGCTGACGAACTTGCAAAAGATTCTCTTAATTTTTCAAACATTTCGCAAACTATATACTTTTATACTCAATTTAAAAAACTAATTAATAAACATGAATATCACTTAACAAATCTATACTTTAAAATTAATGGTTGTTTTCAAAATAATTTTAGATTTCATTTATCATCTGATATCCAATATAAAATTAATTTTACCTACCTAGAAATTTATTAATTAAAATACTAAAACTTAGAACAGGAGCTGTCACGCTTAACTCTTACCTATATTCAATTAAAAAAATAAATACGCCAAATTGCACTACATGTCAAACATTTGAATCTATTAATCACATCTTGTTAAATTGCCCAAAATATAATATTTCCAGAACTAAATTTTTTAATGAACTAAAACTGTTAGGAATTACGGATTTTACGATATCAAATATTTTAGATTACCCAAATTTACTAATTAGGAAAAATGTATATAAATTAATAGGACGTTTTCTTCTAGATGCCGATATATGGAAAAAAATATAATTAATTATTACTTAAAAGATTCCTTTAATTTCTCAAGATTATATAAATAAATAGCGATGATTTAATCTTAAAAACAAAAAGTAAGTAAGGAAAAAAAAAAGAACTTTCCACCTTATCCATATCACCAACAAATGATGATGATGACACTTCTCGCCAAATTGAATATTTCCAGAATAGTCGTGCTATTCTGACTCATTCAGGACTTGTTAAATTGGGAAAAAAAAAAAAAAAAAAAAACCAGTTTGGGCATGTGTGTATTTTGATATATTTGTTGTTTTCTTCATGTTCTTGTGAGTGAGGTCATTTCACAGGAGTAGTTTGTTGTTTATTCTTCATGTTGTATAGGTGATATGCATAGTTGTTTTTGTGAGAGAGTTATCTTCATGTTGCTTGAGTTGTTTTAATTGAGTATTTAAATATTGTTAAAAAGATCACATTCTTTAAAAAATTTTATAAGGAGTTTTAGGATTTTTTTATTAGTGATTGCATTGTTGTGGTGTAATATTGATGAGAAGGTATTGCTTGCTTGCTTGCGCCCCAACAGTTGAAAATTCCTGAGATCAAGACAGGTATGTGATCTCAGACTCATTCAGTCATAATGTACGATATCTCATTTATTTTTTCGAAGTTTTCCTTCTTTTATTTATTTGTTTTATAATTTATCAATGAGATCAATATCTCTGATATAGGAGATCAGTAATTTGTATAGAGTTCCTTTTAGGTAATATTTAGGTGGTTCTAATATTGATTTAAAATTATATTGATTTATATTATATTGTTGCGGATCACAAAAATGGATAGCCACTGAGCGTGAGTATTAAAAGCTATATTTCAAAACCAAATTCAATACAAGGTAAATTGTTACAAAGGAAATATGGATCTTATTAACAAATCAACTATTAACATGCACAAGTCATCAATCTTCCTGCGTAGAGCACACAATATCAGCTCTGTGTATTTTACTAAATACTACCTTTTACTTGATTTACCAGGTCACCCGAAGATCTTCACTCGTAAACCAATTCTCGTCCTGTGCTAATAACTTTTCACACACTAGCCGAACAAAAAGACAGTCCGTGTAGACATTCGAAGTTAGCCATAAAAGTTCCCACTTTTATACTTCCGCGTATACACAACACATCAAGTTACTTCTTGATACTTAACGATAAAAGATCCCACTTTTATCCTTCCGCGTATACACAACACATCAAGTTACTTCTTGATACTTACGCGCAGCTCACCGTCCATTTTCGAACTCTCCGACCGTTACAACACAACGACCGTTACAATACAAAACCGTTAACGCTCCACTCTTCTTCTCCAAATTCTCCCAACGTTCTTATTCGTTGGCTGAAACTTTTTGCTTTCGGTTGCCAGATTCTTTCTGTCGTAACACTGCCCCCTTCCTAGGTCTTGTTCGTCCCGAACAATTCTGGATTCCAAAGTTTCTTCAGTTTTTCGATGAAACGGGGCCAAACGATCCACGTGAACCACCTTGCACTTTGTAGCTGGACGTCGACGAATGCGATATACCACGTCATTAATCCTGTTAACTATTGTATATGGACCTTCCCAAGGTTTCTGAAGTTTTGGAGATAGTCCTTTCTTTCTATGTGGACTGTATAGCCAGACAAGATCTCCTTGATTGAAAATAGTTCCATTTATTTTACTGTCATATCTTGTTTTGGTTCTGTCACTTGTTATGTCGATGTTATGTCTAACGGAGTGATGGATTTCTTCTAGTCGTTGTTGCAATTCTTGTACGTATTGTGGAGTGGACACAGGCATTGCTTCGGGCCGACCATATAAAAGGTCACAGGGAAGACGTAACTCTCTTCCAAAAAGCATCATGGAAGGTGTCTGTCCAGTTGTCTCATGCACTGCCGTCCTATATGCCAGCAAAAGGAGTGGTACATGGCGATCCCAGTCACGTTGGTGGTCGTTCACAAATAATGCTAAATGCTGAGCAATTGTTCTATTGAACCTTTCAACCATACCATCCGACTGAGGGTGTAAGGGAGTTGTTCTGGTTTTCTGAATGCCTAATAGTTGACAGATGCCTTTAAACACATTGGATTCAAAATTCCGTCCTTGATCAGAGTGGAGTTGTAAAGGTACTCCATACCTACTAATGAAGTTATTAACTATCATCTCAGCCACTGTTGTTGCTTCCTGGTCTTGGATGGGATATACCTCAGGCCACTTTGTGAAATAATCCATTACCACTAATAAATATCGATTTCCATCATCAGTTCTAGGAAACGGACCCATTACATCAATGGCTATTCTTTCAAAAGGGGCACCAACGTTATACGTCTGCAGCTTACCCCGACTCCTAGTCTTAGGGCCTTTCTTTGCTGCACAGGCTTCACATTGCCTACACCATCTCTCAACGTCTGCCCTACTTTTCAACCAATGAAATCGTTCCCTGGCTTTGGCTAATGTCTTATTAACACCGAAGTGTCCTCCAGTGGCACTATCATGTACATCTTTCATCACAAGTTCCACTCGGGATCGAGGAAGGATTATCTGCCAACGGGTCAGCCGTCCAGTGGGATTCTCCCATCTTCTGTATAATACTCCGTCTTCCATTTTTAAGGAGTCCCACTGTGCCCAGTAACTTTTAGTAGTTGGACTATACCTCGAGATTTGCTCCCAATTAGGTCTTACATCAGATTTTTCAATCAATTCTAATATTGGTTTTATGTCTTCATCATCTAGTTGAGCCTTCCTGATTTCAATTGGATTCCAGATGTTAGGGGTGTCACTGTTTGTTTGTGTCGATACTATTTGTCTTATGGGCATTATCTCTTTAGTTTCAAATTTCAGTTCTGCATTATAGCAATGTTTACAATTGTCAATACATGGGCGCCTGGAAAGAGCATCTGCATTCTTATGCATTTTGCCACTTCGATGTTCGATGGAGAAATCGTATTCTTGTAACCGTTGTATCCACCTAGCGATTTGTCCTTCAGGGTTTTTGAAGTTTAATAACCATCTAAGTGCAGCATGATCAGTACGTATAAGGAATTTCTGGCCATAGAGATAATGATGAAAATGTTCTATTGCTTTTACTATTGCTAACAGTTCTTTGCGTGTTACACAGTAATTCCGCTCTGGTTTGGATAAAGTTTTACTAAAGTATGCAATAACTCTCTCTTGTCCGTCTTGTTCTTGTGAAAGCACAGCACCAACTCCTGTGTTACTTGCGTCAGTATCTATTACGAATTGTTTTCCAGTTTGTGGGTACGCTAGCACTGGTGCTGTGGAAAGAGTTTTCTTCAGCTGTTGAAAGGCTATATCGCATTCGGTGGTCCACATAAACCGCTGGCCCTCTTCTGTCAGACGATGTAATGGCCTTGCGATGTTGGAGAAACCTTTGACAAATCTTCTATAGTAGGTGCAAAGTCCAATAAAACTACGAAGTTGATGAACATCTTGTGGTGGAGGCCAGTCTCTTACAGCTTCTATCTTACTAGGATCAGTCTTAATCCCTGCTGTAGTGATCACATGACCAAGGTAATGAACTTCTTGCTGGAACAGTTTACACTTTGTCGGTCCCAATTTTAACTTGGCTGCCTTAAGTTTTTCAAATACTTGACGAAGATTTCTCAAATGTTCTTCAAAAGTTCTTCCAAGAACTATGATGTCGTCCAAGTAAACCAGGCAGACCTCCAAAGACAAACCTTTGAGCACTGACTCCATTAGTCGCTCAAATGTGGCAGGTGCATTACAAAGTCCAAATGGCATCACCTTAAACTGCCAAAGTCCATTCCCTGTACTGAAAGCCGTTTTCTCACGGTCTTCAGGACGTATACCAACTTGCCAATAGCCGCTCTTTAAATCTAATGTTGAGAACCATTCTGACCCAGATAAAGTGTCTAGTGTATCGTCAATCCTGGGTAAAGGAAAGGAATCTTTCTTTGTTACGTCATTTAATCTGCGATAATCTACACAAAATCGTGTAGATCCATCTTTTTTCTTGACAAGAACTACTGGTGATGTCCAGGGACTCTGTGATGGTTCTATAATGCCCTGAGCTTCCATGTCCTTTATGAGTTGTTCCGTCTCCTCTCTTTTTGCCAATGGAAGCCTTCTTGCCGGCAGATGGACTGGAGGAGAATCACCAGTGTTGATTTTATGTTCTGTCAGGTTAGTACGGCCATAATCATTTGATGTGGCAGAAAAAATGTCAGAAAATTCTTTTAATAGGTTCTCGGCCTTAACAGCTTGGTTTTCAGTTAATATTTGTCTTGTTTCTCTCCATAATTCAGTAAGATGAGACGGGATGTCGGTATGGTTTTGATATGAATCGGTAACTTCTATTTTATTTATACTTGTTACACAGGTAACAGCTTCACATATTGCTAATTCCTCACCTTTTTTTAACATTCTATTGGATTTGTTACAGTTCATCACTCTGATAGGGATCTGTTCTTTATCTATTCTGACTAAAGTCCTTGCAACCAGGATGTTATGAGCCAAAGCTCCTTTACCAGAGGCATCAGTAACTGCCAATCGGAAGGCCCCAGAAGTCTCCGCCCGATGTCCACGGACTATAACTTCACTTTGTGCTGGGATCTCTGTGTCTTCCGTCACTAATATTGGAGTTACGCTTGATAAAGAATCAGACGTCCGGCTAAGCAGAGGAATCTCTTCTGTCTCATAGATGAGTAGGTTATCACTGGGTCTAATGTTGAATCCATGTTTCTTAAGAAAATCAAGGCCTAATATGCATTCGTCGTAGATGTCAGCGATGTAAACAGGATGGCGAACCAGACAGCTACCAACTCGAATATTAAGTTCTATTTTTCCATGAACTTTTGCACGATCTCCAGTGGCCGTTTGTAGGCTTATTCTAGACTGTGTAGTATTCAAGTTTGGGTGAGGTATTATTTTCTTTATTATATCCGTTCTGAGTAAAGTTACATTTGCACCAGTGTCGACTATCATACGGCAAGGTATTCCATTTATGGCTCCATCAGCTACTAATCCATTATTATCGCCATGTAATGTTGAAACGTGGGCGACTTCCCCTGGGGCCAACCAATCAACTGCCAGCCTTTGCCCCGCAAGACTGACTAA
Organism: Ryuthela nishihirai; assembly: GCA_038380435.1. Classification (NCBI taxonomy): domain Eukaryota; kingdom Metazoa; phylum Arthropoda; class Arachnida; order Araneae; family Heptathelidae; genus Ryuthela; species Ryuthela nishihirai. Next base: position 54,392,549 of record JAWZYU010000018.1, on the reverse strand, counting down.
TTTCTGTTTCCCTGATCCTGTTGTCTAGTTGATGGACTTGGACTCCTCATTCGTTTCCTAGTGCAGTTGCTACGAATGTGTCCGGTCTTGCCACAATTCCAACACTGAAGGTCTGTTGTAGGTTTTGAAGAAGAACCTTTTATATCTTTCAAAACGGATAGTATGGCTTTGGTTAGTTCTTTCATTTCATTATCCTTTTCTACAGTTTCTTCTGCACTCACAAATCTCACTGCACGTTTGTTCGCTCGGGAGGAAAGCCTGGAGCACTCGTATTTCATAGCATGTACCACAGCTGACTTTAAGGATTCACCTTCCAACATCCTCAGAGATTGCTGAGTGTCAGGGTCAGCAATAGCATCAATAAATTGTAATTGAGCTAAATTATCTTGAATTTCTGGTGGACAGTTACTATAAGCCAATCTAGCTAGACGCTCAATATCACTAGCAAGCTCTTGCAAAGTTTCACCATTTTTCTGCATGCGATGTTTAAATTGAGTCACGTAATATTGTTTTAAATAACTATCACCAAACCTTAGTTCTAATGCAGAAACTAGACTTTGATAATCAAGTCGTTTTTCTTCTGGAACAGACTGCAAAACTTCCGCAGCAGAATTTCTTAAGGAAGCTGCAAGAAAACTGGCCTTTTGGAATTCATTCCACTCATTGGCTGTAGCGATAACTTCGAATTGTGTTTTAAATACTGTCCAAGATGATTGACCATCATATGTAGAAGGTTTAGTTGTATTTTTAGCGATATGTGTAATAACATTATTTCCACTAGAATTATTATTATCACAGGCAGAAGGTAACATTTCATTTCTCAAAATCTGAAACTGGCGTTCACAATCAGTTTTTACAATTTCAATTTCATGTTTATAATCTAACTTAACACTATCAAGATCATCTTTTACACTATTTAGTTCGGTCATAATGTCCTTACACTTATCAGAAATCTTATCAATTTGAGAAGCCACTTCAGCTCTCATCTCAGTATTTTGTGCGGCTATTTCGGCTTTCAAATCATCTTTTTGAGAAACTATCTCCGTTCTCAACTCATTATTTTGTGCGGCCATTTCGGCTTTCAAGTCATCTTTTTGAGAAACTATCTCCGTTCTCAACTCATTATTTTGTGCGGCCATTTCGGCTTTCAAGTCATCTTTTTGAGAAACTATCTCAGTCCTCAACTCATTATTTTGTCTAGCAAGGTCACCTATTTTATCGCTTTGGGCAGCTATATCACCTTTAATATCGGCTTTCAAGTCATTTATCAACTTTACTAATTCATCCATACTTCTAGTTAACGGCATTCAATAAATTATCCCACTTCTGACACCAAATGTTGCGGATCACAAAAATGGATAGCCACTGAGCGTGAGTATTAAAAGCTATATTTCAAAACCAAATTCAATACAAGGTAAATTGTTACAAAGGAAATATGGATCTTATTAACAAATCAACTATTAACATGCACAAGTCATCAATCTTCCTGCGTAGAGCACACAATATCAGCTCTGTGTATTTTACTAAATACTACCTTTTACTTGATTTACCAGGTCACCCGAAGATCTTCACTCGTAAACCAATTCTCGTCCTGTGCTAATAACTTTTCACACACTAGCCGAACAAAAAGACAGTCCGTGTAGACATTCGAAGTTAGCCATAAAAGTTCCCACTTTTATACTTCCGCGTATACACAACACATCAAGTTACTTCTTGATACTTAACGATAAAAGATCCCACTTTTATCCTTCCGCGTATACACAACACATCAAGTTACTTCTTGATACTTACGCGCAGCTCACCGTCCATTTTCGAACTCTCCGACCGTTACAACACAACGACCGTTACAATACAAAACCGTTAACGCTCCACTCTTCTTCTCCAAATTCTCCCAACGTTCTTATTCGTTGGCTGAAACTTTTTGCTTTCGGTTGCCAGATTCTTTCTGTCGTAACAATATTTTTGTAATTTTTGGTAATATGTTTTTTTCTTTGATTGTCAAATTTTTTACAATTAAAGATAATGTGTTTTAATGTATGTGGTTCATTACATGAATTGCAATTTGGATTATAGGTTTTCTTTATTTTATACAGGGTTGTATTTGTGAGAGCTAAGTTAACCTTGATTCTTAGTATAATATTCATTTCCTTCTTTTTCAAATTATAATCTTTAAATTTGTTCACTTTAGAATTTATGTTATATCTATGAGTGTGTGCAGCATTTGTGTTATACCAGTTTTGTAGTTCTTCTAGCATTTTAATTTTATTCTGATTTTTGTGTAAGTATAGGAAGTAGGGAGTTTGATTTGAAGTGTTTAGATTTTTAGCTTGTTTTGCCAGAGCGTCTACTAAATCATTTCCTTTGTGGTTAATATGTGATGGTATGAGAAGGTATTAGGTGTAATCTAATTTATTATTGAAGCATTGGGAAAGCCGGAGATCGGACTTCTCAGTGAGCGTCAAGTATCAACAACAAAAATTAGTAAGAAGCTTCTATATTTTTCTCGAGCGAGAGGAATGAGGACTCTTTGAGTAGCTAGTGAAGAGTCAAGTTGTGCTTTCTAGCGCTCTGTGATTCGTGTTATGCTATTGTTTTTCTTCGTGATTCCCTTCTAGGACAGATATGGGAGAAAAGAAAAAACTGAATGTGAGCAATAAGCTCAAGAAAACTAAAGGAATACCACTTAAATCAAGTGAAATGGCACAGTTGAATAAACTGAAAAAGCAAGAACTTTACTCTTTTCTGCAAGAGTAAAGTTATCAAAAGAACATCGATCTCTGTCTTACAATGATCTTAATGACTTTGCTAATAACTCTGAAATCTTTGATATTAGATCTTTTAAATCATATATTGATGAAAATGAGGACAGTTCCCTATCGGATGTTCCCTCTGTACATTCAAATGCTGAACTTTTGCTTAAGAACTCTTTTGTGCCGCTGCAAGAGGAAAGAATCTCACAGCCAGCTTTACCAAAATCACAATCTATTGAAATTAGAGAAACCGTACCTAAAGAATTTCAACTCATATTTTATAATGAGTCTACAAAGCTAACTGATTTGAATGACAGTGATGTTACTGATTTTTTCTTTAGAACTCTAAAAAAGGAACTTTCTGGCAGATACTCCAGAAAAGGTGACATTATCGTTTTTCCAACTACTGAACAAGATCGAGCCCATCTTCAAAAAGTGACTAATATCCTTGGTGTGGAGGTTGATTGGAGGCTGCCGGACCAGGAATATATAATGGGACTTTTACCTAATGTTAATTTAAAATATGATGATTTTCTCCTTCAAAGCTTACAGTCTTATGAAGTTTTTAGAGTTAGAAGGATGTTCAAATTTTCCCCTGTCCAAGGTAAGACGGGATATTTGAAGGAACCTACTCTTAATGTTATTATATTTACTACTAGAAAAGTGTTACCTATCTGTGTAAATATTGGTTTCTCTAAGTTTTTTGTCAGACCGCATTTTGATCTCCCCCACCACTCTGAGGAAACTGCTGGAGATGAGGTCATGTTTTTGGCTCATGCAGAGGCAAAACTAGATGTAAAAGATGTAGCGGTTGGCACTCATAAAGTATGTAATGCTGAAGAATATTGTTGCCCCAATTGTGGTGGACCACATCCAGCTACATATGCTGGATGTCAAATGAAGAAGATTGCATGTTCGGCTATGAAGGTTCGAAACCGTCAACATTGCGGTTGGTCGGCTGTTTTTCAAATCGCTAAACGAGAAGCGCTCGCCCAGGACCGGGCTGTAGCGGCAAAAAGGATTCCTCCGCGACAAAATGTAGTCCCAGACAACGTTAATTCTTCTGAACTTATTTGTGACCCAAACATGAACTTTGATATACGTAATGTTGCTTCTACTTCAAGTGAACACTACCTTCATGGACTGGATTATATAAACTTCTTAAATAATAAAAAAGTTTCCAAGGAACAAACCAATCTTAAAACATCGACAAACGAAAAAAGGCCTAGTGCATCGAAACTCACAGGCATCAAAAGCAATCCAAAGCCATAAATAAAAAAAAATTAAAAGATACAGAAATAAAAAAAAGAAAAAAAGATATAGAAATGGGAAAAAAAAGATTTAGAAATAAAAAAAGAAATAGAAATAAAAAAAAGAAAAAAGATATAGAAAAGATATAAAAAAATTGAAAAGATAAAATAAACAAAAAAAAAAGAGAAGATAAATAATTAAAAAATTCAGTATATATAATCACTCATTAAATGTTTTCTGAATGAGTTTGCTACCGGGTGGATTCCTGGTAGCAAGAATTTTCAATCGTTGATATGACAAGCAAGCGAGCAAGTACAGGCCAATAGCCGATCTGAGTTGGCCGCTGTCAGTGTCGGAAAAATACGCGCCAATAGCCGACTTTAAGTTGGCCGTTATTCGCGTAGGAAGAGTACACGCTCTCATACAAACTTTCTCTCACTATTCCAAGGGCTCTTCTAACAGAGCCCTTGCTAAGTTTTCAAGAGCTTTTGTCTCTATTAGACTGGAATATGGGCTTGGTATTCTTAACAATGCTGCTCCATACAATCTTAAAGTTTTACACAACTATTTTAAATAATATCAAAACAGGTGCATTTTGGGCCTTAAAAAATGTACTAACAATTTAGCAGTTCAAGCTGAAGCAGGGAGTCTTCCCATTGCTGTCAGGAAAAACAGGCTCTTATTCAAACATTTTGTCAAACTTTTCGCTTTCTGTCCTTCTCATCCATTCATTGTCAGAACACTTGATCTCAATAATTTTTCGCCTACAATCAATGTAATTAGGAATCATCCCTTTTACAACACTGCATTACAATTAAACACATTGAATCCCACACCTATTCCTTACTGGACTAGACTAACACCTAATTTTCACACAGAGTTCCCTTTACTGGGAAGGAAAGGTGATCATTCCTCTCAAGAATTGCTTCAAATCTCATTGGCTCATCTTGACTGTCTCTTAAAATCAGGGAATACAAATATCTTCACTGATGGTTCCTTTGACAAGGCTAATAATAATCTAGCAGCTTCAGCATTTGTCACTTGGAAAGAGGTTTCAAACTTTCTTTAGCTCTCTCCAGTAAACAGGCAGAACTTTCTGCAATTTTGGAAGTCCTACAATGGGCTTCTAGAATTAAATCAGGTAACATTAATGTTTTAACTGACTCCAGACAGCACTTCTCTTCCTTAAATCTCCTCAGGTTGACTGGTTTGATAATTACTATCATTATCAAATTTCTAGGCTTAGTCACAATATTTTGGCCAAAGGCCTAGGCCTCCAATTCATTTGGATCCTCTCACATGTGGGAATTGGGGGGAAATGAGAGGGCTGACCTGGTGGCCAAAAATTCTCTTAAACTCCCATCTTCCAATCATCACACATACACCCAACTCACTGTCTTTCTCAAACATGTTGACTCTCACACTTTTTCTCACTATACTGATGTATGGGCATTTAAAGCTTCTGCAATTAACCTACATAGATAAAATATAGATCATCAATTTCACTCCTTGTACCTTAATTTTCTTCCCAAAAGATCTCAATCCATGATCCACAGACTCAGAACTGGGAAGGTTAATGTCAATTTTTATTTATTTCATTCTAAACAGGTCGACTCTCCTCATTGTGACACTTGCAGGGTCCCTGAGGATATTGAACATTTCCTTTCATTGCATAAAGCATGATCTAGAGATATCCATCTTATACCAATTCTTAAATCTTCATTACACCCCTCCATTCACATTGGCTGTTGTCCTTTCCCCTCCCATAGATTTGTTTAAAGAACATTTCACAGCCTTAGCTGGATTTATCTCTTCCTCTGGAAGATTTTTGTAGTTTTTGCTAGTTTGTCTCTTTTCTGGCTTTTCCTTGCCCTTTTTGGTTTTTTTTTTCCTTTTTTCCATCCCTCCTTTTGTGATCTCTTTTTGTTCTCTTTCTGGATCTTTTCTTTTTTATAAATATTTTTTCTTTGTTATGTCCAATTCATGAAAATTGTATTGTACAAAATTACAGCTATAGGCTGACTATGTAACAAATTTAAGCCGACTTTTCTCATTTAAAACTAGATCTTCTAATGAAATTAAGATTTATTACACTCACTGATTATTTCGTTTTTATTTTCTACCATGTACTTTTCAGTACATGACAGACTTTATCAAGTCAATTTTTATTAGCTTATTAGTTTATATAACCCGAGATTTTATTCAATCTCTTTAAATCATTATTGGTTTGTTTTAAAATATATTAGAACTCAGTTCTAATTCAATTCATTTATTATATATGAAATTTAATATGTTCTAGTATTACTCTCTTAATTGCCAGGCACGTTCTTTCAGAACGAGTCAAACTATCTTAATTGAGTTTGTTTTATTTGTTTTTACTGCCTCTATTATTCGAGATTATTTATTTCCAACAGTATCATGAATGGTTTTTCATTTTCTAAATGATGGAAAACTGTTCATATACTGTTTAAATTTTGCTCACTTGAGATTCCTCATCTCGTAACTTTACTAACGTTTGAAAGCGAACGACCAATGAAAATTCACCCGTTTCCAGAATTCTCATTAGCTGATATACTCCCTGATCGGATGATTTCTTGTTCATAATTTAACCTTATCAACTTTTACTCATATTGTTGAACTTTGAACACCTCACTCCCTCTGCATACCACCAAACATTTCTCCACCCCCGCCCCCAACTGGGGGGGGGGGGGGGGCCCTTCGGAAAAAAAAGGAAAATAAATTATTTAATTTTCCTATTTAATCATTTTCTACCATCTCTATCCCCCCCAAAGGGAATTGACTCTATTACCCCAGAAACAAATTTATTTCATAGATAATTATAAGCATTCCCCCCTCCAAAACTCTCCCCCTATTATATTACAGCTCATTCCAGTATAGAAGCCAAATTAAGTTTTGCCACTATTACTGAGTTCCAGACTACCAACCATGGTCATAAATCAAAAAAAATACAACTAACAAAAAACTTACAAATTTTTATCCGCCACATCAGCTCTCTCCAATCCACAAACCACAACCTACCTAAGACATGAAACTGGATTTTTCTCCCCTCCTCCTACATCTTCCCTCCAGCCACTGAGCGGCCTGCGGCCAAATGCAAGATTGCTGGCCTATCACTGTGCCAGACCGTCTACTGTTGTACATCAGCAACCACTGCCCACTTTGCTTGTGAACCTGATGATAAGAGGGCCGAGGCCCCCTTTACAAATAGGTCCAGACCAGAAAGACGGATGTAAAAGAAGAAAGGATGATTTCTTGCTACTTTCGAATACGACAGCAATTTTGCTGTTTATTACTTTTCTGCCGCGTTCTTTTCAGAATGCGACAGATTTTTAATCAACTGAATAATTATATGTCATTATTATCCGAGATTAATTCACTCTCTTCAATAATATTCAAATATTGAACAAATGCGTTAGAACTCTATCCTGAGCTAGTTCTCCAAAATACAACATATTGCCACTATTTAGCTGGTCATGTTCTTTTCAGAACATGTCAGCTGATCTCAATTGAGCATTTATCTGACTTTGCTTATATTACTTGAGTTTTTTTTAAACGGAGAAGGAGTTGTCTACGGTTTTTTGACTGTGAGACGAAAAAGGTGACGAGTTCTGATGTCGTTAATATTCTGCGCTGGTTCTATCCTTTTTTTTCTACTCCTCGGTTGTGAGTGTACTATGTGAGGGAGCATCCTTTCTTTTCTTCACCCTAGGTGTGGGTATATTTCGGAGCTTTTCAGGTCTGTTTTTATTTTTATTTTTTCCCGTGTGTCTATAGACTTTTCGACAGACTTTGGTGTGGAAGTTCTGCACTTAGCGCAGCAGTTTCTGCGTGTACTTTAATTTTGTATTTTCAAAATGGATGATCCCTCTGGAGGGTCAAAACGTTTACGTAGTGACAACTCTGCAATGCAGCAACAGTTTTAGTCTTTATATTCCAAAACGTTTATGAATAACTCTGATCTGTTATCTTATGCTAAATCAAATGGATGCACATCTATTTCTATTAGGATAAAAGGTATTTCGAAGCCCATATCCACGGCTAAACCTAATTTCTTGAAGCAGCAGCTGACAGCTCAACTTTCAAACCCAGAAGATATTTTAATCGTCAAACGCACTAAGATGAACGACTTGACAATCACAACTTCCACCGAATGCACCCTTGAGTTACTAAATATCACACAGATATTAAATACTCCAGTTGAGCGTGAAATCTTGACAGAATCATTAACAACTAAATTTTTACTTCGCAACATTGATACTGAAATCTCTATCGATGACTTATTTACGGAACTATCAATTCAAGGTCATCATATTTATTCGATTCGTCGTTTTTTCAAACGTGATGGCAATACCATGTCTCCCTTACCAAGTGTGTTAATAACAATTGTTGATCTACAAATGCCCACGAAATAATTCTGTGGTGGTAAATACATCATCCCACCCTTTTCGTAGATAGACCACAACAGTGCGATAACTGTTGCAGATTTGGACACGGAAAGAAAACATGTCGAAGCAAACCTCGATGTTCCCGATGTAGTGAGGAACATCATGCTACCTCTTGTACATCTTCTGAACTACATTGTTGTTTATGTGGCGATACGCATGAAGCCACCTCCCTTCAGTGTCCGAAGCGCCAACTTGAAACCACTATTCTCAACTATAAATGTACCAGACGTACTACATATGTTGCAGCTCGAGCGGCCATATTACCCTCAAGACAGACATATGCATCTACAACCCGGAAAAATCTAATCCTCCATCGGATGTTACTACAACTCAAGAAATGTACAATGGGTTATCACATCTTATCACATCGTTAATACAAAAGGCTCTGTCTGAATTCGAGAAGCGTTTATCAGTCATGTTCTCCTCTTTCATGCCGGAATTCACAAGACAGACTGACTCAACTACCCAAAGCAAAATTGAGATTGCACCTATTTCTAAACCATCAATCCTCAAGACATATCTTCTTCACAAATTGCCATGGATAAGAATGCTTCTCTGAAAACGTCCTCAAGTTAGAGTATTCCGGAACAGAGTGCGACAATGAATATGACTATTCCTTTACTCCGACCTGCACAATTACATTTTGCACAATCTTCTACTTCTACTATGGACATCAGTGTTCCACAGGACCCTGATGATCCCATCAATAACTTTTCTGCTATGGATTTTCTTGACAGTCCTTACATTCCTCATAAAGGAAAACAAAAGTCTGATGGGAAGAAATAATTCGTTCCCTCCTCCGATTCTTTTTCTTCAATGGAATACCAGAAGCCTTCGTGCTAACTCCTCTCTCCTGTTGCTTGGAATTTCTTCCTTTTCCCCGGATATCATTTTGTTACAGGAAACTTGGCTTGATTCTAATTCTCATTTTATTATCCCTAATTATATTATTTATCGGAAAGATCGAGTTACTAGACGTGGTGTGGCCTTATGATTGCTGTCAAAGCTTCTCTTTCCAGTCGTATCCTCCGGATTCCAGATAATCCATCTTGTTGCACCGGAGAATTCATGGCGATTGAAGTATTTTTCCAACACAAATCCGTTCATGATTGTTAATGTATATATCCCGGATGCCATTTATACCCTTAATTATCTGGAAACTACACTACCTCCGATTTCACTGGTTGGTGGAGATTTCAATGCTCATCATCCACTATGGGGTTCTTCTTTTTCCTCCACCCCCGGACTCCAAATTGCCTCTTGGCTTCAAAATTCTTCTATGTGTTTAATGAATTCTGGTATAACCACAAGACGAAGCTTCTTAACCTCGTCATGTATCGACTTAACATTCTGCTCCGAAAATATCTTTTTAGATAGTTCCTGGAGTGTCATCCCATCAACTTGGGGTAGTGATCACCATCCCATTATAATACAGATTTTTCATCATAATTCTTCTTCGTTACAGCATGTAGATTCCTTCCTTTTAAACAAACAAATTGATTATAGTTCCTTTCAACGATTCTTAGAGAACACCGACCTATCTGAAATTACTTGTTATGACGATTTTGAAAAGCATATTCTTTTAGCTGCGGAAACTGCCATTATCACTCGCAGACATTATAGAAAATCTTTGACTCCATGGTGGAATACAAAATGACAAAAAGCATTGGCAAAAAAACATCGTAAATTTTTAATCGCACGATCATCTTTGCTCAAGTCTGATTGGATGAATTATAAACACAGTGTAGCTAACCTTAAAGTTACCATTTCACGTGAAAAACAGAGATATTGGAATCATATCCAACATTATTCGTTCATCTACCAACATCTCACACTATCGAAAGCTTCAACATTTTTTAGGATCTCCATCTTCAACATCCACGAACCTCCTCATTCATAATTCCACCATTTGTGTCCAAGCTCAGGAAGAAGCCAATTTGTTTGCCACTCAATGGGCGACTACTGATTCTGTATTACAGTATCCAGAAATCTCTCCTTCTGGATTTGATTTCTCCTCAATACCGGATTTGCGTTTTAATATAGCAGAATTAAAACGGGCTATACAACGACAACGGAAAACATCTCCGGGTCCAGACAACATCTCGGCAACCATGATTAAGAAGATTCCTGGCAACCATGATTAAGAAGATTCCTGACAACCATTTGGGACAATTACTGATCACCTTTAATCAAATATGGTCAATTGGCATTATTCCTCAATCCTGGACGATGTCCAATCTTATTCCCATCAAAAAACCAGGTAAAGATGGAACTGACATTAAATCATACAGACCTATCGCACTAACGTCAATCATGGTCAAAATATTTGAACGCATAATTTGGTCACGCCTATCATGGATTCTAATTAACACAGCATTTCTTCCACCTGAGATTCATGGCTCAGTTCCTGTTAAAGGTACAGGGCATGCATTATCTCCTTTAATCCTCAATATTAATGAAACTCTCCAAAGTAAGCATGTTGCAATTATTTTGCATTTAGATTAGATATTCAACGAGCATATGATTCTGTGTCCATTCTTGCTCTTCTTCATAAACTTCTTCAAATTGGAATTAAAGGCAATTGTCACAAATGGTTTAAGAATTACCTCATGAATCGCAGATTTCGGACGCGTTGGCAAGGACACTTTTCGGACATACAGTATCCAACTATTGGCATTCCTCAAGGTAGCGTGCTCTCACCTTTCTTGTTTAATGTTTTTTTATCTGATCTACCGAGCCGAATATCCAATAATTTCACCATATCCATATATGCTGATGACATCATCCTCTTTGGTTCTGGTGCCAATTTTCATTATCTTTTCAAAAAATGTCAGGAAAATCTTTTACTTATTGATGAGTGGTCTAAATCTTGGGGTTTGTCCTTTTCAGCTCTAACTGAAAATCTTTTTCTCCTCTGTACCTGCATAATTTACCCATCCCATGGGTGAATACAATAAAAATCCTAGAAATTCATCTTCAGAAAACAGGCTCTTTGAAAAATAATTTTTCACATCTCCGTGAATCTGACCGGCCTGTAAATGGTAGCTCGGCCTGTAAATGGTAGCTAGGTGTAAACTGGAAGGAGAGCTGTGTACCAATCCCTAGTGATGATGCACAAAACCGGCCAGGTCTAGCACCTAATGTCCGACCCCGCCTTCTCGTGGTGCAGGCCGTTAGTAACTTTCAAAAGAGATATTCTCTTTTGGAAGGGAACGGAAGGGGAGGGCTGCCAGTTCAGTATGGCCTGCTGATCTGGTTATCTATGGCCACTTTTTTCTTTTTTTTCAACCCTGCTGAGGAGTGGTCAACTTCACAGGGTCCTGGTGCTGACCATTTATACCTACCAGACTGGACTTGTTTATGGATTTGAGTTTGATTATGGATCCTGGGCTTGCTGCACTGGTGGGCCTCTGTTGAGGGAGACTCTGCCGCTGTGTTTTCTGTTTGCTTCTGGGTTGCCAGCTCTAAGTGAACAGAGGCATGGGATACCTTATATCAGCTGGTGGATAATCCTAATCAGAGGCCATCGCAGGTACCTGAACCTTACTTTGCTAGTTGGGCATCGTCAAGCCTAAACTGGAGTAATGCGTCTCAGGCAGGCCATGTGGCTCTTGAAAAAGTCCACTTGGAAAGGTGGTGCCTGACGTTCCTACCAGCATCGGTGACTTCAGCCTTTAGCGGAGGAGGAACGGGTCTTTGCCCCATGCCTGCGATCAGGGGGCTGTTTGATATTGTTGGCCCTACCAATCTCAATAAACCTAATTGCTTTAAAAATCCTACTAATCATTTTCTCTCTGCAGGAACGTGGAACGTGAGGACATTATATAGAGATTATTCTCTTGATGTCCTCATGCAGGAATTCCAGCGCTATAACCTAGATATTCTAGGCTTGCAAGAGACCAGATGGACAGGTAAAGGTGAGATACTTAAAAATAACTTTAAATTTCTCTTTACAGGGAGGGAGGATGGAAAGCATCACCAAGGCGTGGGTCTGCTGCTCAGCAGACATGCTAGTGATGCTCTTCTAGGATATGAGTGCATTAATGAAAGGTTTCTTACAGCAAAATTTCAGACTTGCAGGCAGCATTAAAGACTTGAATATTATCTGCTGTTATGCCCCCACTGAGGATTCTGATGAGGATGAGAAGGATAGGTTTTACGGACAACTTCAGGATATTTTGAATTCTGTCAAGAAAGGAGATATTACCCTTGTTCTTGGTGACTTCAATGCCAAAGTTGGTACCGACTCTGACCTTTGGGGAGGAGTAATAGGACCTTTTGGTATTGGTAGCTGCAATGGCAATGGGCAACGTCTCCTACAGGTAAGTAAACTCAATGGTTTCAGAATAACTAACACATATTACAAACACCGCGACATACATAAATACACATGGGTTTCACCTGATGGGCTGCATAGGAATATGATTGATTATATATTAATTAACAGCAAATGGGCTAGTTCTGTTAGAAATACCAGGGCATATAGGGGGGCTGAAATTGGATCTGACCATTACCTTGTTAAAAGTGTCTTGCAACTTAAACTTAAAAAGTGTTGTGCTAGGGTTAAAAAAGTTGCTTTTAATACTGATGCTCTAAAACACCCAGTTATAGCCAAAGCTTACCATGATAGGTTACTTAGTCATTATGACAGTCATGGTTTGCTTGATACTGAAGTTGAGGAAGAATGGGGCCATTTTAAACAGGCTTTTTTGGAAACTAACAGTACTCTTTTAGGAAAAAAGGAGCAGAGGAGGCATAATTATTTAAGTGATAAGGCAATTGAGCTTATTTCAGAAAGAAGGAACTGCAGGAATGTCCTTAATCAGTACCCTACTAGTCCTAATAGAAAAGATTACAGAGAGCTTAATAAACGTGTAAAGGATCAGTTAGCTACTGATAAAAATCTTTGGCTTGATAGCTTGGATGACAAAGCTGAGGAAGCAGTTAGGCAGCACAACAGCAGAGAGTTGTACCAGATAGTTAACGTTTTATGTGGTAGAAAACGGACAGGCATACAGGGATTGAAGGATAAACAAGGTAAGGTTATAGAAGGGGAGAATTCTGTCATGGCTAGGTGGGCTGAGCATTTCAGTGATATTCTAAACAATGTGGTTAGTTCTACTCCCATTGTTTGTAATGATGATAGATGCATTGGCAGTTTTAATGTTGGCCCTATAACACAATCTGAAGTTAGTTTGGCTATCTCTAAACTTAAACTTCATAAATCCCCAGGGGTAGATGAAATTACTACAGAAATGCTCAGAGCTGGGAATGTTTTGGTTACCACTTGGATGACTGAAATTTTGAATAACTTTTATGATAAAGGCATGGTTCCTAAAGATTTTACCAGAGCTATTATTATCCCTATTTTCAAAAAAGGTGATCGCAGTTCTTGTGATAACTATAGGGGTATCAGCTTACTCTCTGTTCCAGGTAAAGTTCTTTCCATGATTGTGCTTAATAGAATTAAGAATCTGGTTGACAGGCAATTGCGTGATGAGCAATGTGGATTCAGAAGTGGTAGGGGATGTGTAGATCAGATATTTTCACTTAGGCAGATTCTTGAGAAATGTTTAGAGTTTCAGAAACCTTTGGTTGCTAGCTTTGTTGATTTCAAAAAGGCTTTCGACTCTGTTGATCGTCATAATTTGTGGTTGATTGTGAGATCATATGGTATACCTGACAAGTTAGTTAACATGATGAAAGCTCTCTATAATAACACTGAGTCATGTGTGAGAATTGGTAAGTCTTGTAGCAATTGGTTTAGCATTACGTCTGGTGTTCGACAAGGGTGCATTTTGTCTCCTTTTCTCTTTAGTTTGGTTATTGATTATGTTATGCGAAATTCACTTCGAGGAAAAGATTTTGGCCTTAAATGGGCTGGAGATACGAAAATTTCTGATTTAGATTATGCTGATGATTTAGCCCTTTTGGCAAATGATGTTGATGAGATGAACTCTTTCATTCGAGCTGTTGATGAGACTGGTAGTAGAGTAGGTTTGGTTATAAACAGAGAGAAAACTAAAGTGATGAAAATTGGTCAAGCAGGTTGTGATTCAGTTAATCTGAATGGTTGCAGTCTTGAGCAGTGTCAGTTTAATTATCTTGGGAGCTATGTAACTGATACTGGTGATGTGCGGCATGAGATTAACAGACGAATAGGTATTGCTGCCGGGACTTTTCAGAATCTACGGAGATTTTGGAGAAATAGGCGTATACACCTAAAGACTAAAATTAGACTGTATAATAGTTTGGTTCTTTCTAGGGTTAGTTATGGTAGTGAAACTTGGACGCTGTGTAAACAAGATAACAGGAAACTAGATGCTTTTGATTCTAGATGCTTACGCAGTATCTTGGGTATTAGGTGGTTTAACTTTGTAACTAATGATGAGGTTAGGCAAAGGAGTTTGCAACCTCCTTTAAGCAGCATATTGTGCAGAGAGAGACTCCGCTGGTTTGGCCATGTTGCCCGTATGGATAATTATAGATTGGCGAATAGGGTTATGAACAGTGTGCCTAGAGGCTTCAGAAGGAGGGGGAGACCTAGGATGCGGTGGGCAGACAACGTCAAACGGGACCTTGTTGGAATTGGTGTGCAGTGGCCGGATGCAGCAGATGTAGCTCAGGACAGATATGCTTGGAGAATTAAACTGCGTGGTCTGGTTGGACCTCCGTAGCCCATGGCTGCTTGAGGATGATGATGATGAATCTGACCAAAAAATTCTCAATGTCCTACGAGGTATTGCTGCGAAGAAACAAAACATACCTAGTGCCACGCTCCTTACAATTGCAAACGCCACTTTGCGTTCAAAGTTTTTATACTGTGGTCATTTTCTATCTTCTGCTCCACAATCAAATTGGAACATCATTAATCCAATTTATCACGCTGCCTTACGACGAGCAGCCACTGGACTTCCCCGAGCTACACCTCTCCCAATTCTTTATGCACTGACATCAACTATACCTTTGAACATAGCTGCTCTCCTGATGGCAACCAAAATATATTTGAACGAACGTTGCTCTCCGTATGCCTCGTTTCGCAATGCATGTCAAGCGCCGCATTATCTCAAACATTATAAATGGAAAACCTCACAAAGACCATTCTTGCTTATAGCTACTGACCTAATGAAGACCTCACAGATTCCTGACGACAGGCCCTCTTCCAGAAAGTTAAATAACTCTCCCTGGTCTACTCCTCAGCTACAGATCACAACAAATAAGTTCCCGTTTCAACATTCCTTTGATAATCATCATTGTGATATTCTGCATGATTTCAACCTGATTCGACTTAATCAATGGAATAAAAAAATAATTATTGGAACAGACGCATTAAAATCCCACAATGGCGTTGGATTGGGCATCATATGTCCACAATTACAAGTGAATGTGGCTATCAGTCGCCATCATATTTTTTCCACTTTCAGCGCGGGAGCTGAAGCTATTAGAATTGCTTTACAACAATACACTACCGAGGCTAAAGACTACATCATTTTAACTGAGAGCAAAGCGGTTCTCTCCGGTCTACTCAACATCTCCTCTCAATCTCATTCTGCAATCCTAGCTCTCCATAATCAAATTATGGAATCGTCTAGGATTGTTTCTAGTATGCAATTTATCTGGGTTCTTGGACATCATGGTATCGACATCAATGAAGAGGAGGACAGACATGCTAAGGTTGGAGCTTCTTTTCCTCAAGCAACCAGTCCCTCCCTGTTCTATTTAGGAGATGCTTTATCTACTGCTTCCAAATATATTCGACAAATTCTAGACTTTGAGTGATATTCTTCATATTATGGCACAAGATTACCATATCTTCCAAGATTTCAACCAAAACGGACGTTCATGTATACCTCACGTTCAACAGAAATACTCATTTGCCGCCTTCGAGGTGAGGTTGCTCCTCTCAATGCTTTCAATTTCAAGTGTAAAATTTCTGAATCACCTCTTTGTTCTTTCTGCCCAGAAGTTGAATCAACATTTCACTACAGTATTCAATGCAAGCATTATGAGCTGGAACGACAAAATACTGTACCTTTCCTATAGACAAAAAAAATCACAATTTTTCTTTTGCTCCCTGGTCTCTTAGTGATTGATATTCTTGCTCTTCAAAATCAGGCTCTGATTCTTGCCCTGGAAACTTTCGGTTTTTGCCTCTGGTCGTTTTTTTTCGGTTTTTCGTCATTAAGCATCTTTTAAAATTATCTTTACTTAGGGATAAAAGGCTTCTAGGCCAAAAATCCCATTCTTTGGTCCGCCTCATGTGGACACACACACACTCACTTGAGTTTTCATTTTATTTCTACAATATAATATAGGTATTTCTCATTTAGGTGTCAGAATTCTGTTGTAAATCAACTCTTTAGAGTTTTAACAGATCGTAGCATTACTTCCGGTAGGGGGCGGATGGCCAATGAGAATTCACTTGCTTCTGGAATTCTCATTGGTCGATCTGCCTTCGGACCGGATGTTTACATGGAGCTATGCTTGTTTGTATTGTGTCATTTTATATTATATCTTGGAATTTTTTGCTTATTTTATCTCAAAAAAGCATCAGATCATTTAAACGATAGAAGAGTATTCTGGGGAAGAATAATCTCTATTTTATTAAGGTAACCATTATTTACAAATTTCTTTTAAATTGATACAGTGATAGATATTTTGTAAGCTGACTGACTATAGAGTTACTTATCCAGTGTGATTTCCATGGCTCTCCAGTGTTATGGCTAGCATGAATAGGCCAGCCCCCCTCCCCCTACATGGGATGACCTTACAATAGAGCCATTAAATTCTTCAATTTGACGACGACGACGAGTACACACTGAGTTGGGTTGGATTGTTTTACCTCTGAGCGGCACTTTTTGCACACCATGGGCTAAATGGCCAGATCACATGGACCCCGAAGGCTCAGAGAAGGTTGGGGGAGGGGACCCACTGGAACAGCTGTTGAGAGACAGATGGTAGCCTCCCGTCAAGGCCATCCAGCGGGTTCTTTAACGTGCACAAGGTATGGCTCTCCCGCACACGGAGCCACGGCTTAACGTCCCATCCGACGGAAGGCGGCCTTTCCAAGCCCATCGGTATCCCCTACTGACCGTGGGCAGGGCGGGGAATTTTGCGGAGATAAATAGCACACGCTGATAGCTGACTCAGCGCTTAACCGATATTGGTCTGGAAACATACTTTTCAAGTAGGTTTCATACTTAAAAATCCTCTGTTGAAGTATTCTAGCTTTTACTACTTTAAAAATCCTCCGTTGAGGTATTTTGCTCTAAGTTTTTTGAATTTTGTTCGATTTTAAATGTTACTGAAAAGTAGCTTTTTTGTATTATATTCTTATTAGTTTTGCAATTATTCTCCTATATATTTCTACTCATTTGAGTTTTAATATTGTTTTTTGGATAGATTATTGTTATTTTCAGTAATCTTATCCTTTAAAACTGGTCTCTGCCGGTTCTTTCAGTTGCAACTGTCAATTTTTACAGTTGTAACTGTCAACGTTTTATATTCGAAATTTTTAGAACAGATTGCATAAATTATACGTAAATCTGTTCTATTTCTTTTATTTATTCCCTATTCACACTTTTTAACCGTTTTTTACTCTTCTTGTTCGAAAATTATTCAAACTTTTGAACGCTTGAAATGTCAAAATCTGACACTCAAGAAATTTCTACCCCGGTCCTGACTGAGAGCTATTCTCAAAGTGACGTCAAACCAGACCTCTCTGAGACCTCTGACGCTCAAGTCTCGATGGAAAGCTCCCAATTGACTGGAATTCCCTCCTTGGGCGTTGTCGTTGATGGTTGTGTTTAACCGTGTTTCAGTGTTTGGCGATACTATTGGCGGGAAAAGCGGCCATTTTGACCGCCATCTTGAATTTCGGCAACTTTTTTGTTTTCTACTTGTTCTTCAGGCAAACATCGTCGAAATGTCTACAATTTCCTCTGCAGAGGAAGGAAGAGTACAGAAAGGTAAGGTTTGTGCAAAGAAGAAGAATATCTCGGTTGCTTCTACTGTGCCTCCAGCCAGCAGTTCATCGCTGGCCCTATGCTATGCATCGGTACTGGGAAATCAGGGGGGTCCAAGCACCAGTGTCGCTTCGGTTGCTCAGTCATCTTCCTTTTCAGGAACTGTTATTGTAAATGATAATTGCAATGATAGTGTATTGCATAATGATGTTCTTATTTCAGATGGCGTTCCAGTCTCGAACTCCATTGAGTCTACGTATGAAAGCGCTGGATTTGTAGTACCTAAGTCAAATAAGAAAAAACGCAAAAATAAATCTTGTTCATCTGCTGAGGGTATCGATTCTGAATTTCCAGTAAATAATTATATACCTGTACTTGTTTTCTCTAACCCTACATCAAAGCTGAAAGAACTAAATCCCAATGTACTTGCTCATGAAATCGAAGGTATTGCTGGTTCTCATATTGAACACCGTTTCACGTTGAAAGAAGAATTGCTCGTTAAGGTTAAGTCTCAAAGCCTGGCAAAGAAGCTCATGTCAACCAAGTTTATTGCTGATGTTGCTGTATCAGCTGCGTATCTCTCGAGTTTTAGGAGCCCTTATGGCATTCTTACTAACGTAGATAGATTTTTTACTAACGATGCTATTATGTTAGCTTTAGAACCATATAATATAATTAAAGTAAAACGTCTCACATATGCTGTTAAAAGTGACAAACATGGTTTCAATAGACGTGAATCATCCAGTGTGATTGTGCAATTTAAGTCTTTCCCACTGCCAGAGAAGGTGAAAATTGGTTTTTGCATTCACATTGTAGAATCCTACACACCCAACCTCCAGTCCAGTGCTTCAACTGTCAGCGTCACGGACATGTGCAACAAGTCTGTCACAGCCGGACGAGATGCAAGTTTTGTGCCGACATCATCACTCCAAAGAATGCCCTCGTGATAAGCCTCTACTGTGCTGCAACTGTGGCGGTGAGCACGTCGCTACCTTCGGACAGTGTCCTGCCAGATTAAGAGCGCTTGAAAGAAAGAAAGATTACTTAGACAGGTCATCCAAGACCTCACCGGATCACACTCCCAGGCATCCGCCAAGGGAAAAGGCCTCTGTTGAATCCTCTCCTCCACTTCCTGTGAAAAGCTCTGCCTCTTCAGTTGCAAAAAAGAGCAAAACTTCGAACGAGACTCCTCCTTTATCACTACCTTCATCTACAGATGCGGACAAATCATCTGCACTGGTGTCTATTCGACTAGATAAACTCCTTTCTCCTTCCACTTCTCCTCTCAAGAAATTATCTAAGTCTAAAAAGAAGAAACTCTTCTCTACTAAGAGTCTTCACCACAACTAAGATATCCAGAGTCTGCCTATTACAAGTGCTACATACTCACCAAAGTTTAGCGCCAAAAAAGCGAGGCTGAATTATACGAAAAGAAGCAACGCCACTGCTAAAAAATCTTCCCACAGTGCCAAAACAAATCTGGTGCTCAAACCACTTCTTCAGCTTTTGGAACTTTGCTCCCAGGCCATTAAGAAATTGGTTCCCAAGAAGAAAAAGGGCTTCGAGGTCAACTTTCTCCTAAGTATGATCACCCTGGTTCTTCAGAAACACAATGGCTAGTTTCTCTTCTCTCTTCTGTCTCCAGTGGAACTGTGGTGGTTTTCCAGCAAGAAAAGTCTCTTGCTTAACCAACTTGGTGGCTATTTGCCACCAGTTATTGCACTCCAAGAGGCAAGAGTCAGACCTGGTTTCAAATTCACCCCATATGTGATCTATCTTGACAATTCTAATATCAACCCTCATTTATCTGTTTTATCTGTTTTTCGCTAATATCAACCCTCATTTATCTGAACATCCTCATTTATCTGTTGTTAAGAAAACTGTTCCTCAGTTTCCAGAACAACCGCCAAAAACTTATGACTACATGGCAATTTCTGGAGTCACAATCAAATGGTTAAATGAATATATTACTACATATAATTTATGTGTATAATTCTGCTACACTTGATCTCGACACACTGCTGGTTGACTTCGCTCAGTTGGTTGACTTCGCTCAGTTAGAACATTTGGATTCAAATCCTAAAATCTTTCTGGGCGACTTTAATTCTCACAATCCCCTTTGGGGAGGTCCAGTCTTAGACCAAAGAGGTCGCCTCTTTGAACAGGTCTTCGAATCAATGGAACAGATCTTCGAATCATCCTCATTTATCTGTTGTTAAGAAAACTGTTCCTCAGTTTCCAGAACAACTGCCAAAAACTTATGACTACATGGCAATTTCTGGAGTCACAATCAAATGGTTAAATGAATATATTACTACATATAATTTATGTGTATAATTCTGCTACACTTGATCTCGACACACTGCTGGTTGACTTCGCTCAGTTAGAACATTTGGATTCAAATCCTAAAATCTTTCTGGGCGACTTTAATTCTCACAATCCCCTTTGGGGAGGTCCATGATGGCTCCCCTACCTTCACGAGACTCCTTTCTAAGACAACTATAGAGCTCACCTTCATCTCACCCTCACTGATACATTTGTTTCGGTGGCAGGTGGGAGGTGATCCATGGTTGAGTGACCATTTCCCCATCTTCCTCTTTTCGCTAAAATGTACTTCATCTAGATATTACAGGTGTTATGTCAACTGGGAACGTTTTTCGAGTCAATGCAACAACATTGACTTTGCTTCCCCTGATTACTCCAAATTTACACAACTTCTACAAAATTCATCTGTTAATGCTACCTTTACTAGGAAAACCCTGAAAGGAAATGCTAGATATTCACCTGCTGTCAACCGGCAGTTGGCTGTGCTCAAGCGAGCTACTTACAAATTTAAGAGATCAAGGAAGCTCTCTGATGCTGTTGACATTCAACGCAGCAATGCTAAACTAAGAAGATCACTCTTCACTTTTACCAGAAGGAAATGGCACTCTTTTGTTAAAAATCTTGATCAAAATTGTTGTCAAATGGTTGAACCAAAATGGTTGACTCAAAATTAGTTTGGGCTCAGGTTAGGAATCTTAAACTACACACACTCCCTTCACAGCCTTGGCAGGCTTATCTAATCAAGAATAAACTCTCTCCTCAAGTAGGAACTGAAACATTTCTAGATCAATTTTTTTCTCCTCCATTTGTCAATTCTGACACTTATAGGAAGCATATTCAGGTTCTAGTTAAGAGATTCAAACCATTTGCTCCTTGCAGAGATCCACTTATCAATCTCCCCTTATGAGGAACTTCTTCTTGCTTTTAAGTCCATCAAGAGAACTACCACTCCTGGCCCTGACCAGATCACTTACAAACATTTGAACGCCCTTTCTACCAATGCTCGCATCTCACTGCTGAAACATTTTAATTTTTTCTGGAAATCTCAGTCTTTTCCTGAGGAATGGGAAGAGATTCATGTTCTACCTCTACTTAAACCAGGCAAATCTGCTTCTGATGTTGAGGCTTACAGACCCATTTCTCTCACTTCCTGTGTTTTGAATGTCTTTGAGAGACTGGTCCAAAACCGACTCAACTGTTACCTGGGAAAACATGACATTCTACATGATTGTCAGACAGGTTTTCGCAAACACCACTCTTGCTTTGACAACATCAGTGATCTCATCTCTTCCGCAGAAATCTCC
Source organism: Ryuthela nishihirai (assembly GCA_038380435.1). Lineage (NCBI taxonomy): Eukaryota > Metazoa > Arthropoda > Arachnida > Araneae > Heptathelidae > Ryuthela > Ryuthela nishihirai. The sequence goes on along the minus strand of JAWZYU010000018.1, from coordinate 54,370,488 downwards.
TTATTTCAGAAGGGTTACTGCATCAGTGTTTTCGTAGATTTAAAATCAGCCTTTGATTCTGTTTCTCACACTGGTCTCCTATTCAAACTAGCCAAACTTGGTCTCAATGGACCTATATTCCATTTCTTGAAGAATTTTCTTACTTTGAGATTGGTCAAGGTTAAATTGGGGAAAGATTTCTCCTCCACCAGACCTCTTAAAATGGGAACACGACAAGGATCTTGTCTTTCTCCCTTATTATTTAACATTATGCTTTCTGACTTGCCTCATTTATTCCCAAGGGAGTTAATATTTCTATCTTTGCAGATGACATCTGCATCTGGGTCACAGGGAAAGATCTGAAATATCTGACCACCAAAGTACAGGGTGCTCTTGACATACTCTATGATTACACTCAATACTGGGGATTTAATATCTCCACTTCTAAGTCTGCTGTTCTTCCTATTACTAGGAAAATCTTTCTCGCAGGACTACCTCTACTCACTATTAACAACATTGCAATTCCTATAGTTTTCACATACAAATTTTTGGGAATTACTATTGACAAGAAATTAACTTGGAGACCTCACATTTTGAGTCTCAAACACAGATCCACTAATTGGATTAATCTGATACACACTCTTTCTCACTACTCCAATGGCTCTAATGACAGAATCCTTGCCAGATTCTCAAGAGCCTTGTCTTCACAAGACTTGATTATGGACTAGGCATCCTTAATACTGCTGCTACTTACAACTTCAAAGTTCTCGATTCTATTCTTGACAATATAAACAATGCATTTTAGGTTTAAAGAAATGCGCTAACAGACTTGCAATCCAAGCAGAGGCTGGATGCCTCCTCTCTGCTGTAAGGAAAAACATGCTTTTATTTAAGCATTTTGCGAAACTTTTCGCTTCATGCCCCTCTCACCCATATATTGTCAGAATACTTGACTCTAAAAATGTTTCACCTACAATTAATGCAATTAGGAATCATCCTTTTTACAACACAGCATTACAATTCAACACATTCAATCCCACTCCCACCCCTTACTGGACAAGATTGATACCACAGTTTCATTTAGAGATCCCTTCACTAGGGAAGAAAAGGGATTACTCTACTCAAGAATTATTGCAAGCTTCCTTAATTCATCTTGACTCTCTCCTTAATCAAGGCGATACAAACGTTTATACTGATGGCTCCTTTGATAAAACTAATAATTTAGCAGCTTCTGCTTTTGTCATCCCTGAACTCCACATTGAAAAAGGTTTTAAACTCTCCTCTGCCCTCTCTAGCACACAGGCAGGAGATTGACACCACAGTTCCATTTAGAGTTTCCCTTTCACAGTTTCCTTTTCACAGTTTCCTTTTCCTATTCTAGAGGCCCTTGAATGGGTCTCCCAATCTCCAACAGATAATATTAATATTATTACTGACTCCAGGGCTGCTCTTCTCTTCCTTAATTCTCCCCAGACCAATTGGTTTGACAATTATGACCACTACCAAATTTCAAGACTTTGTCACAATCTCTTAGCTAAAGGCACAAAGCTTCAATTCATATGGATACCCTCACGTGGGGATTGGGGGAAATGAAATTGCTGACACTGTGGCCAAAAATTCCCTCCAACTTCCTTCTTCTAATCATACATACACTTCACTTACTGTTCTACTAAAACATGTTGACTTTTACACTCTTACTCATTATGCTGATGTATGGGCCTTCAAAGCCTCTGCCATTCACTTGCACAGACACACTGTAGATCATAAATTCCATTTCCCTTTACTACATTTTCTTCCCAAAAGATTTCAGTCCATGATTCACAGACTCAGAACAGGAAAAGTGAATCTCAATTATTTTTTATTTCATTCTAAACAGGTTAGCTCTCCTGATTGTACTACCTGTAAGGTTCCTGAGGATATTGAACACTTCCTCTTACATTGCATGAAATTTGATCTAGAAAGATCCATCTTGTATCAATTTCTTAGGCTCCACTACACTCCTCCATTTTCCTTGGCTATAGTTCTCTCTCCTCCTACTTCTCAGGGCACATTTTACTGCTCTTGCTACTTTCCTTTCTTCCACTGGAAGAATGTTGTAGCTTTTGTCTTTTTCTTTTTGTTTGTTCTGTTTGTTTTTTACTTCTGTTTTTTCTTGTTGTGTTTCTTCCTGTTTTCCTTTTCTTTATATTTTGACCTATTGATTTTTACACTACTATTTACTGTCATGTACTTCTCAGAACATGACTGTAAATACTACATATCTTTTTCACACTCTAATATTGATCTAATGCACATTTTTTACTGTTATGCACTTTTCAGCGCATACAGTAATATATTTTCCTGATTCTGTTTTCTTTTTATTATTGCTCTCATTTGTGTTAATCCTGACTGTGTTTTTACCTGTCTTTTTGGTTTTTGGTTGTGTTTGATATTGTTTATCCTTTCCTTATCTCAATCAGACCAAACTGACTCAATCGACCAAAAATAACTCAATCGAAAAAAAAAAAAGCCCAAATCTAAAAAAAAAAAACTCAATCGACCAAACGGTCGCGGACATACTTGCCCGGTTCCCGCTTTGAGGCCGAGAAGGCGGGAAATAACGGTCTTTTGCCTTAGCTACCGTTTCAATCTTTTGCATTCCTTTTAACTTTAACCACATATCTTGTTTAAATTATTTTCAAGTACTGCACTCAGTATGAATCGACAAATTGACATGCCACTGCTATTCCCTTTTGGTGACTTCAAATGCAAACGTTGTTGGGGACTACCTGGATCTAGAGTGGCTGGTGTTTATAAAAGCCATAGTGACTACCTTAAGCATATGAAATTGAAACATCCTAATTACAAAGTATTTATTAAATGTAGATTATGCTCATTTTCCAAAAATAATGTAAAAACTACGAAGAAGCACGTCACCACCTCTCACAAGAACGCCATCTGGCCACCAAGTCCGACTTCCTACTCATCTTCTCCCTATGACAGAAACTTGCTCTTTGTACCTACAGATGGTCCGTCATCAGCCTCAACTTGCCTCATTCCTTCATGTGCTCCTCTTGATGACTTCTCTTCCACACCAATAAGCAATACCATCTTCTTCAACTCTGGAACTTCTTTTACCCCAGATTCTCATCTTTCTTCACCTATTTCTACTGTGGCTACCATGACTACAACTTCCACCTCCAAGAATGCTCTTTCCTGTCATCAACTCATGTTAAATCAAGTCGCCTCGTTAAATCTTTGCCTTCTCCTGCAACATCCCCTCTTTTGGAATCTGCAAGCATGAACCATCATGATCTTAATCGGCTCAACACCGACTTCTCTGATGTCTTGCCTTCCAACTGGTGACCCCACCAGTTTGTTTGGACCGTGCTCAATTCCGACTAACTCGATCCTAAGAACTTCATATCTCAATGGTGATCATTCCCATGGCGGCTCCCCTGCCGTCACCACCATCCATCCTCCGATTGCTTTGCATCAGCTAACTGTTGACCAAACGTCTCCTTCTCGCCATTTGCCTAACAATTGTGCCTCGTTTATCACTAACTCAAATCCACAACCTCTCTCCCATGACCACTTGATGACTTTTGAATCTGTTGCCGTTAATGACCTTCTCTTCAATGAAACCGTGACCTCGATCCCGGATCATAATGCCTACTCTACTTCTCTGCCAGCATCGGGGCTTCACTGTGAACCTGAAACTTTTCATCCAGTTCAACACTCATCATCTCCTCCTCATCTTAATCACCTGACCAATGCCCTAATTGGTGATTCATCTGAGCCCCTGGCAAGTCATTCTTCTACCGATATACCTCTCTCCCCTCATGGTGGACATAGCTCAAGTCTTGACAATTGAGTTGAGATCATCGAGGATGAGCCCCCAACTCTTCATCCTAATCATTCACAGCAAGCCTGGCTTGAGAGGCTCAATTCTACCTCTTCCTGGCAGGACTTTGAAGACACTGTAAGTGACTTCTCCACTATGATTGCTGGTAATGCTGGTAGAAAAAAGAAACACTCCCAAGATCATTCTTCCAAACCTGCACCTCAAAAGCCCACTCACAACAATCCACGCACTCATGCCACTACTCCTGGCCGCACTAATGCTCATTACAATCCAATCGAAGCCTCCCGTATCCAGAAACTGTATTCTTCTAACAGCAAAAAAGTCATGCGCTCTATCCTCGAGACATCCAACCCGCTTTGCTCAATTGAGGAACATCTTCTGGAAGACCACTTCAAAAATATCTACTCTAAAAAGGAAGTTGACCTCTCGGCGTTTGCTCCGCCTGCGTTTGACCAGCCTGATGATGACATCAATTCCCTGCTGTTCGCTCCTTTCTCTCCTCCTGAAGTTTCTGAGAGACTCAACAAATTCCCAAACTCTGCTCCTGGTCCTGATGGCTTATTTTACAATGACCTTAAAAGATTTGACCCCGGATGTACAGTCCTCTGCAGCATTTTCAACCATTGCCTCATCTTCCAACTTGTGCCATCTGCTTGGAAAGCTGCCGACATCAATCTAATTCATAAAAAGGGCAGTGTCTCAAACCCTTCCAACTGGAGGCCCATCGCCCTTCAATCTTCAATTTGTAAACTGTACTCGGGTTTGATTTGCCAAAGGCTTGAATCTTGGGCGAAGTCTAACAACATCCTCTCCTCCTTCCATAAAGGATTCCGCGAATTTGACGGGTGTGCGGAGCATAATTTCACGCTACAGCAAGTCATCGATGACACCCGCAGGAACAACCGCCAGGTCTGTGTTGCATGGTTAGATCTGGAAAATGCTTTTGGAGTGGTCTCCCACGAATACATCTTTTCAACCCTTGATGCTATGCACCTATCCTCATCACTTTTGCATATCATCCGTGACCTTTACACTGGATGTTTCAATAGAATTCGGCATGTGGGACGCACCCACTGCCGATGAATTCTGGTGTCAAGCAGGGGTGCCCCCTTAGCCCCCTTCTCTTCAATTTGGCATTGGAACCAATCATCCGAGCTATTCAAACACCTGAAACCAACTTCAAAATGTTTGGCACCTTGATACCACCTATCCTCTTGTTCGCAGACGACATGGTTGTGGTCAGCAAGACTCCTGCTGGTCTTCAAGACATCATTAATAACATCCAGTCAGCGTGTGCCTTTGCAAATCTAAGGATGAACCCTTCGAAGTGTGCTTCCCTTCACCTCAACTGTATGAAGGGTCGTAGAGCCATGGCCACAACTTTCAAGATCAATGGCAAGCCAATTAAATCTTTGAAGGATGGTGATAGCTATTGCTATCTTGGCACACCATTGAGGTTCAAAGTCGACCAAACACCTGTCGAACGCATCAATAATTTGCAAAGCGACTTAGGAAAAATCTCTACATCTCTTCTTGCCCCATGGCAAAAATTACACGCTGTGAAGACCTTCTTGTTGCCACGTCTAGAGTTCTTCTTAACTAATGGCCTTGTACAGAAAAAGAAGATCCGAAGCCTGGACAGATCCCTGATTAAAAACATTAAACTTTGGCTAAACCTTCCAGCAAGAGCAAGTAATGAACTTATCTTTATCCCGACTTGGAAGGGTGGTGCAGGTATCTTACAACTTGCTGACACAATTGACATCTTAAGGGTCAGTCGTACGTTCAAACTTCTTTCATCTAACGACCCTTCAATCAGGTCTCTTGCCAAGGCTTCTCTCTATGCTGTTGTTAAAAGAAAACTGGGCAGAGCCCCTACTTTGGATGATCTTTTAGGATATTTGAATGGAAGCTATGAAAACGGCCTTTCCTGAGATGGAGGCGACATTGCTTCGATCTGGTCCGCCTCCCGAACTGCATGCAAAAGACTCACCAAAAAAATCAACATTAAGTGGCTCTTTACACCCACCAAAATGGAATTCCAGCTTCAATTGGGTATCATTGACCATCCTTTCTACATTACCCTTCGAGCAAAACACGGTCACGAAACAAATTAGAACCACTGTAGCCTTGCATTACCTGTCCCGCCTATCCAGAAAACCGGATCAAGGCAAAACCAGCCCATGTTTCGCTGCACATAACTCGTCGAACCATTTCATTGGCAGAGGAAACCACTTTAGATTCTGCGACTGGAAATTCATTTTCCGGGCTCGACTGGGCTGTCTAAACCTCAATGGCTGCATGAGATTTGGGACAGGCGACCATAGATGCCGAAGATGTGGATACCCTGTTGAAACTATTCCGCATGTATTAAATCACTGCACCTCCCACTCCGATGCTTGGCAGAGGCGCCATAACAACATCCTCAATCGCATCGTCAAGGCTCTTCCTCGGGATACAAGAGATGTAAAAGTGAACCAAAAATTCTCTGGCATTCCTTCCATTCTTCGACCTGATATAACCCTTTCCGATAGAAACAACAGAGTCCATATTATTGATATTACAGTCCTTTTCGAAGACGGTATCAAGACCTTCGAGTTTCCCAAAGCTCGAAAAACTGGAAAATATCAACCAATAGTGGATCACCTTTCTTCCAGGGGGATTGACTCTGTTATTGAAACTATCATCGTCGGTTCTCTGGGGTCATGGGACCGAAATAATGAAAATACTCTTCGCAGCTTAGGAATCTCACACCAATATTCTAAACTCATGCGTAAGCTAATAAGTCTCACAAACTATCTCTTGGTACAGAGATATCTACATTGAACATGTCATGGGCCATAGGCAATATCAACCTTAAAATGAAGCCTAGCCAACTCATCTATCACTTATACCGATGCATCTGCCTACATTGCCATCTTACTGTTTAGCTGTTCTTTCTCTACCAATTTTGTGATCTGCTTTTTGTCTACACATGTGCTACTTGTATTGAATACTAACGTATCTTTTCTTTCAGATCATCATCAAACATCAGTTTCTTTGCAGCTACTCCCTGTTACTGCAAGTATCAACATCATGCTTGATTTATGACCACCGGCTTCTTGCATCTTCGTTTTGCTGCTTTTTACTGAATGTATTACTACACTCAACTGACGGCATATATTTCTCTGCTATCCTTAATCTTCATAATCGTGTTTCTATGTGTGTCTCTAATGGGACTGAAGAATTTGTATTCTTTACTACCAATCGTGTTTATTTGTATGTCCATATTTTGGACTGAAGATAATTGTACCTCTACAATTGAATTTTATCTTCCTTCATTCTCATCTTTACCATTTCAAGAACCATTGTATAACTAGAAATTATGGTCTAATAAAGAATTTTTGTATTTGTTTATCCTTTCCTTATCTCAATCAGAGTTACTGATCTGAACTACTTCTTTTTAATGACTTACAATTTTCTGCATGTAATTGTAACTACTTCATTTTTTCCCACCAAATTTTAACCTATTGATCTAAAACAATAATTCACTGTCATGCACTTTTCGGTGCACATAGTATTGTACTTTTCAGTACAAGACAGATTTTTCAATGGATAATTAATTGTTTTAATTTTGAAATTGACACTTTTTTGTAATGTTCAAACTCCAGGTTGAAGCTGACTTTGTACCAAATTTCTTTTATTAATCTTAAGACTCAATACACTTTAATTCTGTCATGTACTTTTCAGTACAAGATTGAAATTTATTAATGAGTTCTTAAGTTTCTCTTTTAAAACAGATTTATTTTCTTTTACTTGTACATTTTAAAATGAATTTTTCTTTTAACTGATTCAGTATACGTTTGCTATTATTCTATTTAAAATACAACATGTTCTTTTCAGAACGTGTTTTTATTTAAAATTATAACTATTAACTTATTGTAATAATTTTTGCAATATAGCACTTAATTTTAAAATTATAATTGAATTTGCTCATTAAATGTGAATTTTTAGCTCAATTGAGATTCCTCCTCCTGCTCCTTCGCTACCGTTTTCCGGCTACCAACCAATGAGAATTCACCATCCTTGAATTCTCATTGGCTAACTCACTTGTCTTGCTTGCCTCCTTCTACTTTTAAATTACCTATTATCTTCTCTCTTCTACTCTTACATTATTATTAACGTGAAAGTTTTCATGTTAAAAAATCATAATTACCGATAAGTCGGTCATTTCTTTTGAATTAAATTAGTGACATTATTCAACGTGACTAAGTACTGTTTTGTAAGCATTTCGCTTATACCCCTTGTTGTTGTTAGTTACATTGCTGATCAAGTTCTTTTTAGAACGGATCGGTTTATCTCAATCGAGCATTAATTGTTTTCTTCTAATAATTGAGCTTTTATATCTATTAAAGACGACATTTTATCATTTTCGATAAAACTATGTCTTCTATCATCGGGTTGGAATTCTAGCAGATCGTAGCCTGACTTCCGGTTGAGGGCGGATGGCCAATGCGAATTCACCTGTTTCCGGAATTCTCATTGGCCGATCTATCTTCAGACCGGATGTTTACATCTTGCCAGTTTGTTTGTAGTGTACCATTTTCTTGTTTATTCTGGAATTTTTTGCATTTTTTCTAAAAAAATATTAGATATTACCAACTATTGTGGGACTTCTAGGGAAGAATTTTCTCTGCACTTTCCAGGTAATTATTATTTTTATTGATGTGTATTTAAGTGAATGTCATAAAATTGTATAAAGGTGACTGACAACTAATACACTTATTCGGTGCGATCCTCATGATTATCCAGTGCCATAGCCCGTATGAAAAGATCCCCTTACGTGGGGAGATCTGACAGCAGGGCCAGAAAATCACGAATTTCAAGACCAAGATCCCAATTGACTTACAGCGTGCAAATTTGCACATTTTTGTCAGACAAAAATAAACTTTTGGTTGAATTAAATTCAACTGTGGCTAAATTACCATCTATGAAAGATATTCATAGTCTTTTTACTCGATGAGAGTCATGTTTAATGACGCCATTCTAGAAAGATTCTATCTTGAAAAAGATATCAATGAGGATGTTTGCAGTGAACATTGCTCACGCCAATCGATTTTGTTGGAAGGCATTAACGATTTGACTTCTGTGCCCATGCACGGATTGGATTTGATAGAAAATTCTACTGATGTTGCCAAAAAACCCAAGGGTAAGGGGTGCTGGCAAAAAAGGGACACAAAAGAGCCTTGTCTCTCACTGCTGATTCTGCTTACACTTCCAAGACCAGATTTTCTGCCTTGGAGGAGGAGTACTTAGATTCTCCTGTTACTAACTAACATGGAAGCTACTGATTCTCCTAATATTCCTAAGGGGAATAATAACGGGAAAATTCCTCCCATCATTTTACGTTCTCCAAAACACTGGTTGAACACTTACATGTTGAGAGTTACAAACCAAGGAAAACTCCAACACAGTGCCATCAATGCAAAAGATATGGGCATGCCCAGAGTGGGTGCTTTAATATGCCATGCTGCGTTAAATGCGCTGGCAATCATCTGACAGAGGACTGTACCTGCAAGAAGGATGAGAGTCCACCTAAGTGTGCTAACTGTGGCCTCGGCCATACGGCCAACTACAAAGGCTGCACACACTTTCCGAAACGTGAGGTGGTAGCTCCTCTTAAGGAACAACCTAATACTGCCAGTGAAAAAAGGGCTGTTAGTGTTCCCGTTACCCCTCAACTGTCCTACGCAAGCGTTCATGCAAAAAATATACCAGCTGAGAAGTCAACTGGAACTGGAAAGGCTTTACCTAAAAGAAAGCTACAAACTGCTTTACCTCCAAAGCAAACTCCCTCTACAAGTGAGCAATTTGATGCCACCATCCTAAATGATCTCAGAGAAATCTTCTTGATCTTTAAGAGTCTTAATATACCTAAAATTTTATTGATGGCTAAGTCATTGATAATACAGAATATCAGAATGCCAATGGTCTCATGGAGAAACTCGCCGTTGGACTCAAAACTTTCGACTACCAACTCTGTACACTGACTTCAGATGCAGCACAAAAGTAAAGAAGAGCCACCTCCAGATCTTTTATTGGAATGCTAATGGCATTCTTACTGATTTATGGGAGTTCAGAAATTTTTTATCTGACTCGCAAGAAGATATTGTCCTTTTGGGTGAGACCCATCTCAGAGCCTCAGATAAACTGAAGTTTCCAAACTTTGAGATTTACAGAACAGATCGTCAGCACAACAGAGGTGGAGGTACTGCTGTGATCATCAGACGATCCATAAAACATCACCTTTTACCAACTGTAAACTTCAACACCTTGGAAGTTACTGCCATTGCAGTACTGTTTTGTAACCTTGAATGCTTATGCGGTATATAAACCGCCCAATTCAGATCTTTTTCTGGATGATTTTAAAATCATCTTTGACACCAATACTCCTACAATTTTGGCAGGAGACTTAAATTCCAAAAATGTTGCTTGGAATTCCAGATCTTGCAACAAGAATGGAAATCTGCTATTAGATTATGCCACATTTAATAGCATTATTGTGGATGCTCCTAGTGAGCCTACTCCTGGACAATCGAAGTTTTACATGGAGTAAAAACTGACCTCACTTTCTACAAGTGTCAACTCCATCTGGAAGATGGTGAAATCTTTAAAAAATTCTCGTATAAACTACCTCCCATCCATGGAGCGGCTGGTGTGTTATAACGAGGACGACAAATGATGCTTTCGCTGATGTCCTGGAGTTGCAATTTCGGGAGAATTCTGAACTTTCTGACAATGAAACCTGTGATGAGGTGGAAGATCTGAGGTGGTGGATCTGGTCCCGACAACATCAGCAATAGGATGTTGAAACACCTTCCAAAAAAGGCCATCACCCATCTGTGTGATATTTTTAATTTCCTCCTCCAGAACCATATCTTTCCGGAGGTCTGGAAGAATGCCCATATGAGGCTGATCCATAAACCGGGTAAAGACCCCTCTTTCCCAACCAGCTATCACCCACCTAGTCTGCTTTCCTGTTTGGGGAAAACTGTTTGAGTGGATCGTTCTTAACAGATCGGATTAATTCCTTTCCACTCATCCTGTATTACCAGATTCGCAATTTGGTTTCAGACGCAAGAGATCAACCCAATATCAAGTCCTCAGAGTCGTCGAAACTATTGATGTGGCACTAAACAGGAGACTGTTGCGCACAGTCTTCTCGACGTGGCCAAGGCCTTTGACCGCATCTGGCTGAACGGTCTGATTTACAAAATGATCAAGATGGGGATTCCTGCGGGTCTTACCCGTATTCTCCAATCGTACCTTTCAAACCGAACTTATCAAGTTCAGATCAAATCCTCCGTCTCTACTACGAGAGTAATGGCCGCTGGAGTTCCGCAAGGCTCTCTCCTAGGCCCTACTCTCTTCGCATTGTATCTCTATGATATTCCAACATTCGATCGAATTGTCATAGCACAATATGCAGACGATATTGCTTTCATCTCCCCTTCTATGAGAGCTGAACTTGCAACCAGAAGACTTCAGAATTGCCTAGACGTAATGGAATCATGGTATGATAAATGGAAAGTGAAACTGAACACTGAAAAGAGTAACGCCATACTTTTCAGTGGCAAGAGAAATAATAACTCTCAACCTTTAATACTTTTGGATAAACCTTTTACATGGCAAGATACTGTTAAATATTTAGGAATAACCTTGCACAAAAAGCTAATGTGGAATCCCCACATACATGGGATCATCACCGAAGTGAATACTGTCCGAGGTCAACTAGGACATCTCCTTGGACGTAATTCTGTTCTCTCTATTGACCATAAGCTATTGCTTTATCACATGGTCATTAGACCCATCATCTCATATGCTTCGCCAATTTGGGCTAATACAACTCCTACTAACATACACAAGATCCAAGTCTTGCAAAATAAGATCTTGAGATGTGCGGTCGATGCCCCATGGTTTGTAGCTAATAGACAGCTACACAAAGACCTGGGAATCGACCACATCTATCCTTATATTGTTTATCTTGCGTGGTTTCTTTGACTCAGTTCGATCCAACCCGCATGAGATCATATCTTGCCTATTAGAATCATTAGAATATTAGATTCATATCTTGCCTATTAGAATCATGAAGTCTTGAATAGATACCAAGAGGCCTAAAATGATGGCTTTCAGCACAGAAAGCTATCCGTTTTAGGTCTCTTGTGCATCCTTATACTTTGTTGTTTTTTGATTTCTTGCCCTTAGAGGCCCACCATATCTAAAGGTGGTTTATTTTACTATGGTTTTATACTGATGCCAATTAGGCACAAGCATCGATGGAGGAGGTTATGGGTGCTTTTGTACCTGGTACTCCATACACCAAGTACCGATCTACGATATGGCTACACAGGAAATTTTTTTGATCGAGCACCCTGCATATGTGGCTGGGTGAGGATCTCCACAATTGGGGCAAATAAAATCATCAAATTTGCAAACTTTATAGGAATGAGAACCACTACATCTTTTACAGTGTGTCTTACCGCGACATGAAGCAAAGGCATGGCCCCACCTCTAGCAATTTCCGCACAGATGTGGGGAACCAAAATGGAGTCATAAAACATAGAGAATCCAACTGAAATCTATTTAAGAAAACTTTTTCTAGTGGTATAAATAATAACATTATTTGTAGGTTCCTTTAAGTAGCCATTCTTACATGAAGGCGACAATTTAAACATTCTTCTTCATTCTGAAGACATCATACTTCTGAAGACTCTGAAGTAAAATTTCGTCAGTGTATTTAAGTTTCACATTCTGAGGTAGGCCCATGATATGTTCCTGATTAGGCAACCTCCATTCAACCTCAATTCCCAAAATATTTGTCACATTTTGAAGCAAAGATCGATCCTCTTCCGAGGTAGGGAACAAAATTATATCTCGCTTCCTAGTATAACGTCCAGAAATGTCCTTATCCAGAGTTCGGGAAAAAAAAGTCCGTGACATCACTATCGTTTAAATCAGAAAGCTTTTTGGTCTCGTTGTAGACAATTAAAGGATATTCCTTTGGTTTAGTATGTGTGAAGGTAATGTTATGAGACTCTTCTTCATCTGACTGTGAAGCACTATCACCTTGAACCCTATTTCGAGGCAGAAAATGTTTTTCATTTTGAATATCAATATTTGAAAGTTCGGACTGAATATCTGAAGCGATACTGTCACCGTCAGGAGGCACATCCATTTTTCTAATATCAAAGATTTCTGAATTATTAGAAAGATTAGACACATTTTGAAGATCGTTTGTAGATAATGATCTATGTTCGTTTGAAAGTTTTACTCTGATAAGAGTGGTTTTTTAGCTTGTTAATTTGAGGCATTTCTGAGGATTTTATTGGAATGCCATTCGTCTTTCTTAGTTTATTACTTGCGTTGATTTTCTTCTTTCCTCCCATCGTGTTTTAATCCAAGGAGCACTGTCACTGGAAAAGAAGCTTTCACAAAATCATAAAATCATTAGGAGCACCAAAATTGGTCGACTTGACTCCAAACTAGCTACAAACGAAGTCTCTGCTTACCGATAGTAAACATTGTTGTTGTTTAACGTTACGTAGCTTTGAGAGGTCCTTCTACAGACTTTCTCAGAATGATAATTTTGGATGAATGTGGGTATTATATTTTTTAATTTAAATTTAGGGTTCGCGTATATATTAATATTTTGGTTATAAAATTATAGTTGATGTCATACAAAGAAGCAAGAGATTGTCGCCAAGTGAAAAAGCATGACACTACAAAACAAACAGATCTCATGTTAACATCCGGCCCAGAGGCAACCGGCCAATGAAAATTCGAGAATCGGCGAATTATCATTGGTCGGGCCCAGTCAACCGGAAGTAAAGCTGCGATCTTTGATGTTCAGTGAAAAAAAAGCCCTCTAGCTATCGTACCGTGCGGACGCACTTTTCCGTGCTCCAGTTCTGGTTCGTTGAAAAGGCGCCAAAAGTCGGCCACATTGGATTTTTCAAGTTTTTTTTCTTGTTTCAGGTTTCTAAACAACTATGAAGTCTGGAAACTCCTCTTCAGAGGAGAGAAAGTCAATTAAAGGTAAGGTGACGTCGAAAAAGAAGACCGGAGATAATAATTGTGGATTTCTTGATGGTGAATCTTCGCCAACCGTCTCTTATGCTATGGCACTACTGGGGGGTAGTAGCAATCTCAACACAGGAGTTATCTCGGAGAAACAGTCACCTAATTTAAGTAATTCTAATGTAAACTGTGATAATATTGATATGTGTAATGATTCTAATTTGTCTCAATGTAATGTTGTATCTGATTCTCTAGAATCTAATTACGAAAGTACTGGTGGGTTCATTGTACCTGGATACAACAGCAAAAAGCGCAAGAATAAGTCTTCCAAGTCATCGAAAGAGAGCGTCATTTCAGTATCTCCAATAAATAGCTATGTTCCTGTTTTGGTGTACTCCAAACCTAACTCCAAGCTCATGGATCTTAACCCCAATGTACTGGCTGCGGAGATTGAAAGCATCGTTGGTTCTCACATAGAACATAGGTTCACACTCAAGAACTAATTACTGGTTAAAGTTAAATCACAGAGTTTAGTTGATAAGCTCTTGGCTACTCAATTCATAGCCGATGTGACCGTAACGGCCTCGTATCCTTCTAGTTTCAAGAGCCCTTATGGCATTATTGCTAATGTTGCTAAGTTTTATACTAATGATGCTATTCTGTTAGCTTTAGATGCATTTATAATGTTACTAAGGTCAAACGCTTGTCTTTTTCTGTCAAAAGTGATAAACATGGTTTCATAAGAAAGTACTCTTCTAGTTTAATGATACAATTCAAGTCTTTTCCATTGCCAGAGAAAGTTAAAATCGGTTTCTGCATTCCCAGTGTGGAACCTTACACTCAACCTCCAGCTCAATGCTTTAATTGCCCAGAGACACGGTCATGTCAAGCAAGTTTGCCATAGCAGAGTGAGCTGCAAATTTTGCGCTGATAATCACGACTCTAAAGAGTGCCCTAGGGACAAGGCCCTTCTCTGCTGCAATTGTGGGGGCGAACATCTGGCCACTTATGGTAAATGCCCTGACAGACAGAGGGCGCTTAACCAAAAGAAAGAGAATTTGGACTGGACATCTAGATTCTCGCCAGATCCAGCCTCCAGGCAGCCTTCTAGAGTTTCCGCACCTGATGTGGTAACTCAACCTTTGCAGAAGAAGTCTCGTGTGTCCTCCTCAGTTAAAAAAAGTAAACCTTCTACAAACACTCCTTCAAACTCTCCTGTATTGTCCACTACTGATGTTGAAAAATCCTCTGCATTAGTGTCCATTCAACTCGATAAGCTTCTTTCTCCATCTTCCTCTCCTTTGAAGAGATTCTCCTTGCCTAAAAAGAAGAATCCAAGGTTGACAAGGCCCCTTACTCTTCACCAGAAGACGAGGTCCAGTGTTTGCCTGTTTCTACACCTAATTATTTTCCTAAGTTCAGCACTAAAAAGCCAAAAGAGTCTACCTGAACAGGAAGAAAAATATTGCCAAAAATATCCTCCTTGCATCAACAATAATGTTGTAGTCAAGCCTCTAGTGATGCTACTTGAACTGTGCTGTGCTCTCAAGTCCTCAAGAAATTGGTCACCAAGAAAACAAAGGGGACTAAAGTTAATTTCTTGTTACAGATGATCACTCTGGTTCTTCAAAACCTCCATGTCTAATGCTGCCTTGGTTTTTTGTTTACAATGGAACTGTACAACTTTTCGCAATAAGAAATCTTTACTTAAGAATCAATTAGGTGGCTATCTGCCACCTATCCTAGCCCTTCAGGAAGCTAGGGTTAAATCTAAGTTCTCTCCTTATGTTGTTTATTTTGATGCCTCTGATGTTAATTCTCACAATTCTATTATTCTAGTTAAGAAAAATGTGCCACAATTTCCTGTCGCCTTTCCTAAAGTTTATGACTACATGTCAATTTCTGGGATGACAGTTAAATGGTTAAATGTTTTTATTACAGTATATAATATCTATGTGTATCATGCTGAATTACCTAGTTTAAATACTCTGCTGGTTGATTTCGCCCAGCTTGAGCAATTGGACTCCAATCCAAAGCTCTTTCTGGGAGATTTTAACTCTCACAACCCCTTTGTGGGGGGGCTCAGTCTCTGATGACAGAGGTCGGCTCTTTGAGCAGGTATTTGATTCCTTGGATCTCTCCCTGCTCCATTCAACCAATCTTTTTTTGCTGTTGGATCTTTTGGCAGCCTTCTCTAAGAGAAGGCTGCCAAAAGCAGAGCAGGGAGCTGAAAATTTCTTAAATATTTTTTTCCTCCTTCACCTTTTGCTGATTCCCCTACCACAATGCACATTTACAAGTATTGGCAAAGAGATTTAATCCCTTAGCAGAGTGCAGGGATCCCCTTATCAATCTTCCTTTTTCGCTCGATGAAATCAACGTTGCACTCAAATGCATCAGGAAGTATTTCACTCCTGGTCCTGATAGGATTACATACAAACACTTGAAAAAACTTCCTTCTAATGTTCTTATCACTCTTCTAAAGCATTATAACTTATTCTGGAAGTCACATACATTCCCAGAATAATGAAGAGAAATCCATATCCTCCCTCTTCTTAAACCTGGGAACCTTCCACAGAATTAGATTCTTACCAGACTATTTCTCTCACTTCATGTGTTCTGAAGGTTTTCGAGAGAACACATTGAGTCCAGAACAGACTCAATGTGTACCTGGGAAAACATGGCATTCTACATGAATGTCAGACAGGTTTTAGGAAACATCATTCCACTACTGATAGTATCTGTGATCTCATCTCTTCTGCAGAATCCTCTTTCAAGCAAAGGGGATATTGTATCTGTGCTTTCATTGATTTGAAAGCTGCATTTGATTCAGTTTCACACACTGGCCTACTGTTCAAAATCTCCAAGATTGGTTTGAATGGACACATTTATCACTTTATAAAGAATTTTTTATCTCTGAGATTTATCAAGGTCAAATTAGGAAAAGATTTTTCCTCAGTCAGACCTTTGGAAGTAGTGACCCCTCAAGGTTCTTGCCTTTCTCCTCTTCAATATCATGTTATCTGACCTTCCATGTTATATTCCGAAAGGAATCAACTTTTTCATTTTTGCAGATGATGTGTGCATCTGGGCATGTGGAAAAAATCTCGCTCATATTGTAGCTAAGCTACAAGAGGCACTTAACATTGCATATGATTATCAAAACACTGGGGATTTAATATCTCCATTTCCAAATCTGCAATTTTACCCATTACTAGGAGAATCATCCCCACTGGACAACCTCAGCTCTTTTCAAAAGATTTTCCTCTCCCCATTGTATCTTCCTATAGGTTCCTTGGAGTCTTAATAGACAGGAAGTTGACATGGAGGCCTCATGTCCAAAACTTGAGATACAATTCTACAAAACTCTCACATTACTCTAAAGGTTCCACAGATAAAGTCCTTTCTCACTTTTCAGAGGCTTTTATTTCTGCTAGACTTGAGTATGGACTCTGCATTCTCAACACAGCTTCTAAAACTAACCTCAAAATCTTAGTAGACACCTTAAATAATAAAGTCAACAGATTTAAATTGGGATTAAAAAGTGCACTAGTAATTTAGCTGTACAAGCTGAAGCAGGTAGCATTCCCATCTCTCAGGAAAGAATGGCTTCTTTTCAAACATTTTGTGAAACTTCATGCTTCATGTCCCTCACATCCATACATTGTTAGGATTCTTGAAAATGATAGTCATTCACCTACTGTTAATTTGATTAAATCTCATCCTTTATTTAACTCAGCTGTTCATCTAAACTCCTTCAACCCAAAACCTTTTCCATTTTACAAGGCTCAGTCCTGATTTCCACTTGGACATTCCCCATCTGGGGAAAAAAAGTGGACACTCCACTCAGGAACTGTTTCAATTATCTTTTGCTATTTAGATAATGTCTTAAAACCTGGTGATCTCAAAACAGATGGCTCCTTTGACAAGGCTAAACAACTTGCAGTTTCTGCATTTGTCATTCCAAAACTCCACTTGGAAAAAGGATTTAGGCTCTCTTGTGCTACTTCTAGCACTCAGGCAGAGCTTTCTGCTATTTATGAAGCTCTCACTTGCGTTTCCTCTTCTGCAAACAGAAAAGTCAATATTTCAACTGACTCCAAAGCTGCACTTCATTACATTAGATCTCCCCACACTGACTGGTTTGATAATTTTTACCATTATCAAATTGCAAGGATAAGTCATAATTTTTTGGCTAAAGGTTTTAGGCTGCAATTTATTTGGATCCCTTCACATGTGGGAATTGAAGGAAATGAAAAGGTAGATGCCTTAGCTAAGAAATCTCTGTCCCTTTTAAACTCTAATCATCACTCTTACATTCCTCTTTCCAATTTTTTCAAGACTTAGGAAAACTATACCCTTACACATGCAGCTGACATTTGGTCGCTCAAAGCTTCCTTAAAAAATTTGCATAGGTATAAATATTACCCAAAATTGCCACCCTTTGCACTTATAGTTTCTTCCAAAGAGATTACAGTCTATAGTTCATAGACTAAGGACTGGACTGGTGAATTTAAATTTCTATTTATTTAATTCCAAGTTAGTAGATTCTCCACATTGTGACTCTTGTTTGGTAAATGAGGATATAGAGCACTTTCTCCTTCATTGTTCAAAATATGATCTAGAAACAGATAATTTCTTACAATTCCTTAACTTGCATTAGAAACTCCCATTCACTCTATCCACCTTTCTCTCTCCACCATCCACACTTGTTAAAATTCATTTTTCAGCTTTGGCTGAATTTATTTCTTCCACTGGAAGAAGCCTTTGATTCTTTGGCACTTTCATTGGACTTGGTTAGGTCCTTTTCCCAACACTCCATTCTTCCAATTCTTTAATTTTATTTTAAAGTGCTACTCAGAATCTAATCATTATAATGTAATAATATTCTTATTGTAATGTAAAATCTTAGAAAACTGTATTGTAACAGACTACAGCGATGGCTGTTTTTGTACAAAGTTCAATATTTTTCTCCTTCAGCATCTAAAGTGCTTTTAATATTTAGTAATTTAGTATTATCATAATACCCATTCTTAAGAATTGATCAGTTTAATTAGTTTTTGATTTTATTAGTTTTTGATTTTTGTTTTGATAGAAAATGGGTTCTCATCTCTGCATTTTTCCCTTTGAGAACCTAGTTTTCTTTTTTTTTCTTGAATATCTGTGTATTATTTATATAACTGGATTTCTCAACTTTATTTTATGTAGTGTGATTATTTAATATCATACTGTTTTTACGATTTAGTGTATTAATTTTGAAATTATATTGATCTTTCTCAACTCTCTCTTAACATCTAAGATCGCAGCTTTACTTCCGGCTGGCAGTGGACAGCCGATGAGAATTCACCTCAATCCCGAATTTTCATTGGTCGGTTGCTTACAGACTGGATGTTTACATTTGCTTTGCTTGCCTCTTCGGAGCCAATTTTTATAATGTTTGAATAACTCTTTTTTCCTAAAAAAATCATCAGATTTATTCTTGCAGTAGAAGTTTATTCCGGGGATGAATGACTTTTACTCACTTATGGTAAATATAAGCTTTTTATTTATGAATTATTTTTGATTATAGTTATTATTAGGTGACTGATCTCTGGGTTTCCTATAATGTAATTTTTGTATTGCCATCCAGTGTCATGGTTCGTATGAATAAGCCCTCCTACGTGGAGAGGCTTTACAATAGAACCAATATTAGCACGAATTTAGACAGACAGACAGACAGATTTTCAGTGAGAGCTGAAGAAATTCGAATGAATTTCTAAATTGATGACATAGATATTAAAGAATTCTAATTAAAAATACAAAATAACAATTAAGAACATCTTAAATAAACATTATCTAAAGGAAATCATTTAAAAGTGACAACTAATTTAATTAAACTGAAGGACGGAATGTCCTCATTGCAAATAGTGTTAAGTCAAGAATCCAAACTTGAAAAAGAATCAATTACAATTGATCCCACATAAAACCACTCTGTCTATACAAAATTGAAGGAGTATTTTCATTTACCACATAAAATAAAGTGCCCTGAGATCTCTTTAAATAAAAGAAAAATCACAGTTGAGGAAACAAAAAAGTCAAAATAGACCTTTTAACAAAAACAGCTAAAAGCTGTGATCTGTTACAATACAAATCAGTCAAATGACATTACAAAAAGTAGCAATGTTTACATTACATAAATCAGTCATATTTTCTAAACAGTAAACAATTTGAAATTTCCAATTTAAAGTTAATCTTGTCATAAGAACATGTTCAGTGAAATAAATTAAAAAGAAGAATGGAGAACCATTTTGTGTTCAAAGCCAGTATTAAAAAGGGAATGTATAAGTGAAACAAGAGAGGAAAGACAAAGACCAACACAAAAACAAAATCACAGAAGCCTTCCTGAAGAGGAAAGGAAATCGGCTACTGCTGAAAAGTGAGTTTTGAAAAGTTATGGAGGGGGGGGGGGGAAAGAAGGATGGACAATGTGAATGGAGGAGTATAATGAATATTAAGAGATTGAAAAAATAGTGATCTTTCCAAATCATGGTTAATGCAATGCAAGAGAAAATGCTCAATATCTTCTTTTACTTTACAAATGGCACAATCAGGAGAATAAGAATAGTTTCTTATTTAGATTATTTATTTCTTATTTAGATTTAGATTATTTCTTAAGAAATAGTTTTTTTTCTTCATAGAATAGTTTCTTATTTAGCTGGGTTAAATGTTTGTTAATGAAGATTTTTGTTTTCATAAACCTGGAAGAGATCTCATTAGCATAACGACCTTAACCACATGGCAGGATGCATTGTCCTATTGGTAGACACCACCAGGGTAAACGTTTAACATGAAGGAATGCATGTGGTCAGCGAGGATGGACAGGTATCCATTGGCGTTCAGGAACCCATCCTGTGATACCAGTGGTCCCAGGTCTTTATCAGGAAAACATCCCCCAGACATGCACACTGCCACCGCCGGCCTGTACTTGACTGACAAGCATGTTTGGGTGTTGGTTCCCTTGTATGACACTGTATCCGCCACCGCCCGTCACTTCTGTGGAGTACAAACCTCGATATGTCGGAGAAGGCAATCTTTTTTCATTGTCCAATGACGGTTGTCCCGTGTGAACTACAGGCATCATTGCCGATGGACCTTGGTTAGCATGGGTGCCTTTATGCAGCACTGACTCCGGAGACCCATGCATAACAGGGTTCGCTCTACTGTTATTGGGGACACATACCTGGGTGTCCCAGCATTCATTTGAATGAGCAATTACTGAACTGTTGCCCTTTACCAGTCGACGGAGGTGACATTCTCCCCTGGGGTTGATGGCCTTTGGGGCTGATGTCAATGTCAAGATCAATGTCCTGATGAAAATGTTACTGTGCTCATCACATGCCACAGTTGTTGGGGAGGACTAAGAAAATGGATCTTTAAGGACATAATGCAACCAAGTTTGTGATACAGATACATGTCCTTAACCAGTTTCTTGTAGTTGTCTGCCCTGATATTCCCAAGGAATTTAGTTGACACCAGACCAAATGCATCCCAAGCCTTTTTCTTGTCACCCTGAAGCAGTTGTCGAACATCTGATCTCTAGACAGCTCGCGGATCTGAGGACCTACAAAAAATTCCCTTTTTAATTTTCACTTCACTGAGTCGAGAGAATTTGCCAGCACTTTAAAGCTGATGCAGTCCGTTCCATGGCTTTTAAGAGGTTTTTCATCACACCGAGTTTGATGTGTAAGGAAGGCAGCAGAATTTTGTGCGTTTTTGCCAGTACTGGATGTTCCACATTCTTCTCTCCGACCTTGAGAGATTTCCTCTGAGGCCATTTTCTCTTCACGTAGTGCAAAGATTTTGCTCGGCTGTCCCATTCACATAAGAAACAGCGGTACTTCGTATATCCCAGCTGCAGTCCCATCAACAGAATCACTACCTTCAAGTCACAACAGAGATGCCAGCCATACTTGCTGTATGGCTGCAGTTACATCGACAATTCCTCAAACTTCGACACGGTTTCCTTGTTTTCCAAAACTGTGGTGGAATCCAGATTGCACTGCAGCTCGTAGGGTGCACAACAAGGCTTGGGGGATGTTTTTGTGATATCCGACAACCCTCAACCTAAAAACGTTTAAACGTGGAAGGGAGAAACCTCGTTTTGTCTGCTGCCAGAGCTAGAAGGAATCTTGGATCAAATATACTTCTTCTATCACCCGCACGAACAGTTCTAAAGTCGTGTGGGATAAAAGTCTGGAAGAAGGGTGGGAACTACACGTCCCACTGGTTATCGATCCTGGAGCACAATGGACAGGTAATTGCTGATTCCAAAGCAATTGCTGAAACTCTGGGGGGAGTTTCTCCTCCATCCTCCTCCATCTTCTTAATCCCCTGAGTTTGTGGCCCAGAAGAGCAGGGTGGAATGTTTTCCACTGTCCTTCCACTCGAATGTCCTGGATCCTTACAACAGACCATTCACAGCGGAGGAGCTTCGCCTTGCTCTGCACTCCTCTCGTGCATCTGCTGTAAGGCCGGACAATGTCCATTATGCTATGAACCAATATCTCTCACCATCGAGTAAGAATCGGCTGTTCCATCTTTTCAATCGCATTTTTCTTCAGCAGTTTCCGGACTCCTGGCGGGAGGCCATCGTCTTGGCCTTCCCAAAGCCAGGAAAGGATTCCAAGATTCCTTCCAATTATCATCCCAGAGTTGACGAGCTGCGCGTGCAAGGTGTTGGAACGAATGGTAAATGCGAGACTCGTCTGGTATTTAGAACACCACAACCTTCTTTGTAATACCCAGTGTGGCTTTCGCAGGCAACGGCAACACTTGACCATCTGATATGCTTTCGAATTGGCTATCAAAAATTCATTTTTACGTAGAGAGCACCTGGTGTCAATTTTTTTCGTCTTCGAAAAAGCATACGACACGGCTTGGAGATTCAACAATCTTCGTGACCTCCATAGCTTCGGCTTGAGAGGCCACATGCCTATCTTCATCTCAAACTTTTTATTAACACGTTCTTTTCGTGTCTGTGTCGGCAACATTGTCGCAACATAACCCCAAGAACAGGGGGTGCCACAAGGCTGCGTTCCGAGTGTTACGCTTTTCGCTGTCAAGATTAATTCTATTACTAGACAACTTCCTCCATCAGAAGGCATTGCCCTCTATGATGACGATTTTAGCATATTTTGCTCTTCTTCAGCATGAGGGTCATTGAAAGACAACTGCAAATTGCCCTAACAATCTTTCGGTTTGGGCGATGGCAAACGGGTTTCGGTTCTCCCCACAGAAGACCTTTGTGTGTACTTTTGCCATAAGCGTAATCTTAATGATCCCAATCTACGGCTCAGGGGCAACGCCATTCCAGTTGTGGTGGAGACCAAGTTTCTCGGTCTTATATTCGATCGAAAATTGACATTTTTACCACACATGCCATCTCAGGTACAAGTGCACGCAGGCATTGAACATCGTCAAGGTCCTTTCCTCTCATGGGGAGCTGACCGATGTTCTCTGCTTTGCCTGTACCATGCACTTGTGTGGTCAAAACTGGACTACAGATCCCAGATGTACAACTCCAGCTGGGATTCAGTGGTGAAGGTGCTGGATCCCCACCATCATCAGGCTCTCCGTGTTTGTATGAGAGCCTTCCACACCTCACCGGTCCAGTCTTTACATTGAGACCGACGAACCTTCTTTATCTCTTTGTCGTCAGTAGTTGTCTGTACATTATACATCTAAATTGCGATCCCAGCCTGGCCATCCCATTTGGGACTGTGTTTTCAGCCCAAAGTGAGAAATGCGTTAATCAGCCGACTGCCATTCGTCCTTTTGGTTTGCAAGTTCGAGGCTACCTCAGAGACATCAACACCAGTCTCGATAGCATCGCACAGTTGACAGCCAAGCCACTTCCACCATGGCTTGCTGTTTCCCCTTCCTGTGATTTTTCCCTGTGCAGGATGGGGAAGGCCTTTTACACTTCACTGTGTTTACTGGCAACTCCTTACCAGCCATTGTGCTGAGTACCCGGACTTCTCGCCTGTCCTCACAGATGGCTCGAAGTTTGGCACATTATTGGGATCAGCCATGGTCTACTGTAATGTAATCATGTTTCTCAAAACAACAGTTTACAGGGTAAAATGAACTAAAAATGTGTCAGCTTACTCTGTCTCATCAGAAGTAGGCAAAAAATGACTTTCTCCATCATAGTTTTCCCAACAATGAATCATGTTGTCAACATTTTAATTCAGATACAAAGCAAATGAGCGAGCTTGAATATTAAGTTGAAATTGTCTCGATGAGGGTGGGATGTGAACATGACACCTCATACAAATGATCAATCAATCTTCTCAGTATTGAAGATGACAGAGTTGCCTGTTGATTAAATCTCTTACCCTTTTTTTCTAATTTGTCCATAATTATTTTGAATGCTTCAATTATAACTGCTGGAAACATATTATTATTGTGCTTTTTTCATTCTAAACTAAAACTATGATCTGTAATTCATGATATTGTTTTAAAATTACTCTTATTTGCATTGCACTCAGGACTGAAATTTTAATTTTTTTATTCACAGGTACCTTTTAAAAAATATATAGAGAGAAAAGGAGAGAAATTTAGCACATTCATAAAAAGGATTGCGCACTGTAAACTACCACTTATTTCTAGTAAAAGGCAAAGCAGTAAAGAAATACTTCTGGCAATCACGGAAAATCTGCTCACATTTGTTTACGGGAGTTATATACAAGCCTTTTGTAATGGCTCATTTGTCAAGAAAGACGAACTATCATCCTATGCAGCCACATTACCTGGATTAAGAATTGAAAATGGAAGAACTGTAACAGTTGAATCACCAACTACTGCTGAACTATAGCCTCTCTGAAATATTCAACATTTTAGAGAACATGAATATTAAGAAACAGGATGTCGTTATTTGTTGTGATTGCCAGTCTCTAATCTACAAAATACCTTTATTAGCTGGCAAAATAAATCTTCCAGACATATGGAATAATATATTTAAGAAATGGAGAATTTTGCTTGATCATGGAAACAACATAGAAATTCAGTGGATTCGCAGTCACTCGAAAGTTAAAGGGAATGTGGATGCAGATCATATCGCTGAATGTGCAAGGATGGTAGGTTATAAACAATCAGGTATTTGTTTATGCACCCAGACCCCAGAAAATCTAGAGGCCAAATAAAAGAAACAAAAAATAAATGTTTTAAATGTTATTTAAAGTGTGCTAAGGTTGAAAAATTTACCATTATTTTTGAAACACTGAAAGACCCAGTTACAGCTAAAGTTGAAAACAGCATTCCAATATGATTCCAAATATGTCACCCATTTTAAATTCCACATTTTTGGACCTTGTATTGACTTGTGTAGGGTCCTCTTTTTTATTTCATATTCACCCAGAATTTTGAAAAGCATGAAATGCCCTCCCTTTCGTATAAACTCATGTTTCAAATTCTAATTAAAGTGTTCTTTTTGATATTTTCCGATTTTTTAAAATTACTTTAACCCATGACTATAATGTAATTGAATATATACTATATATTACTAATATATATACAACAGTTAAGGATTACTACTAGTTTGTAGGAGCCTTCTCAATATAAGAGCATGCCCTAACAAGATTGAAATACTGTTGACCACTACTTCAGTCAGAGTTCATAGAAACAGAAAGCTGACATCCTGCAACAGCAGATAATTATTAACTGTTATGCCATTTAAGTCAGAGTTCATAGAAACAGAAAGCTGACATCCTGCAACAGCAGATAATTATTAACTGTTATGCCATTTAAGGGAAGATAACTCGATTGCTTATCAAATATGAATAGATATTGGCAGATCATATATTTTAAAGTATATTTTATTATTAGGCCTTTTTCTGACTCAGTACTTTAAAACAGTAAAACAAAACTAGGAAAAAACCAGATTTTTTTCAGAAATTTAAAATATGTCCTCTTATTTTCAGCCTTATTGTCCTTCATTTCTAGCATTTTTGTTCCCCTTTCAGAACACTGGCATGTGGTAACCCTACTCTTGTGATTCAAAAACATAAAAAAATCTTCAAGCAAATAAAACATTGTCAAAATTTGGGGAAACTAAATAGGTGTGTTATTTGAATATTGCCTAATAGATTCCTACAGAAAATATTACAGTACCTGAAATAGGAATTAGTTTATAAAGATTGTAATATACAATAACGCTGTAACCTTCACAGGTTAGCAAAGAATCATAAAACCATAGCTTTCCATATTTTTATCATGCAGCTGTTATAATAAGGGAGGCAGGCATTATATCAATAGTAATAAATTTTTTTCCAGTTTCCAAAAAAATGATGATGCCATAAGTGCCAAAGGTATGGTTACGCGCAAAGTGGATGTTTCAACCAGCCAAGATGTCTCAAATGTGCAGGCCTTCACTGGACCAGAGATTGCACAAGAATTAGATCTGAAAGCCCACCAAAATGTGCCAATTGTGGACAGGACCACACGGCAAATTACAAAGCATGCAAAATCTATCCAGGCAACACAACCAATCAGGAGACAATCTCTCACGCGCCTGAGAAAGCCAGAACCAACGTAGAGAGAACCCCACACGCATTTCAAAATAATCAAAACAAACATATGCCCAGATAGCAACTACCGCAGCCAAGAAATCAACTACACAGACAATCCCAGCGACAAAGTAACTAGAAATCCCAATGAACTCCATCAACGGATCAGATAGTGCGCAATTTGATGCACATCTACTAATCGACCTACAGGAGGTCTTTCAACTTTTCAAAAACATCAACATAATTGAAATAATCGCGAAATTTAAAGGAGTATTTACTGAATATCAAGCAGCAAAAGACCTTATGGGAAAAATTGCGTTTGGAATCAAGGCTTTAGATTACATATCCACCATCTGGAACCACCATGGATAATCGTAACAAAATCAGAAACAACCTTCAAATTGTAGCCTGGAACTGCAACGGGCTGAAACCTGATCTTCACGAATTCAAAAACTTCCTCACATCTTATCAGATTTACGTAGCACTGCTCGGAGAAACACATATCAGAACAAACGATGTCATAAAAATACCAAACTATGTTTTCTACAGAAACGACCGCACCCGCAATAGTGGTGGGGGTACAGCAATCGTTTGTAAAAGAACCATCAAGAATCGCAACTTTGTGACTGGGCCCCTGACCTCCCTGCAGGCGACAGCTATCAGTACTCACAACACAAACCTTGGAGATATTGCAGCGATAGCTGCATATAAATTGCCAAACACCAGATTCGTAACTGCAGACCTGGACATCATATTTGACTCCCAAAAACCCACTATACTGGCTGGTGATCAGAATGCAAAACAGCAAAACACAGGGCATGGAACTCTCGAATGAGCAATCAGAGTGGTAAAGCATTACTTGCTTACTCTACAAATAAGGGACTATTACTGACACTCCCTCAGATCCCACCTACTACCCATACAACACGCTGCACAGGCCAGACGTACTCGATATTGCCATAATCGAAAACGTTTTTCCAAACTATGAATCAACTAAATTCTGACCACAATCCCATCAAAATAAAAATGTGGATCAAAACTCTACCCACCACGGAAGATAAACTAGTTACTGACTGGGACAAATACAAAGTCCTAGTTAATAAAGCAATCAAAGGTAAATGTCACTCCAACTATCCTGAAAACATCCCTCAGGAAATAGATACATTCACCAACATCCTGCTTGAATCAAGGAAGGCGGCTAGTAGACCGACAAAACACGGTGGAAGCGGCTCGGCTGTCGACTGTGCGACGCTATCGAGACTGGTGTTGATGTCTCTGAGGTAGCCTCGGACTCGTAAACAAAAAGGACCAATTGCAGTCGGCCGATTTGTCAAAAGCATTTCCCAGTTTGAACTGAAAACGAAGTCCCAAGTGGTATAGCCAGGCAGGGATCGCAATTTAGATGCATATTGTAGGGACAACTGCTGATGGCGAAGAGATAAAGACGGTTCGTCGGTCTCAACGTAGAGACTCTGGATTGGTGAGGGTGGTACCCTCACCGGGGTGGTCCCCTCATCGCGTACAGGAGCTCGCACCGAGGGGTCTGGATACATCGATAAATCACAACTGCATACATAGATACAACACAACTGTATATGAAATAAAACCCAAAAATATGTCGAATACAACACAACTGCGTACTTCAAATACAAGAGCATACGTTGAATAAAACAAAAGAGCACACATCAAATACAGCACAGCTTCATACATGAAATCGAACACAAATGCATACACTGAATACAACACAACTGCATATATAGAATATAACAATTAGATACATTGAAGTAAACACAACTCTATACGTACAACTGCATATATCGAATAACACAACTTCCTACTTCAAATAAGACAACTGCGTACATCGAATAAAATCCAACTATGTACATGGAATAAAACACAACTGCACACATAAAATACAACACACCTGTATATGAAACCCAACAATATGTCGAATACAACACAACTACGTACTTCAAATACAAGAACATACGTTGAATAAAACAAAAGAGCACACATCGAATACAGCACAGCTTCATACATGAAATGGAACACAAATGCATACACTGAATACAACACAACTGCATATATCGAATATAACAATTAGATACATCGAAGTAAACACAACTCTATACGTACAACTGCATATATCGAATAACACAACTTCCTACTTCAAATAAGACAACTGCGTACATCGAATAAAATCCAACTACGTACATGGAATAAAACACAACTGCACACATAAAATACAACACAACTGCATACATAAAATATAACACATATACATAGAATATAACAATTACATCGAATAATAAAACTCCATATATCAAACCCAACTGCACACATAAAATACAACACACCTGTATATGAAACCCAACAATACATCGAATATAACACAACTGTGTACTTTATGTACAACACACAATGAACACCACACAACTGCATACCTCAAATAAAACAATTCCATACATCGAATAAAAACACCGAGGCAAACACAACTCTATACATCTAACATTACACAAGAGAAGAGTATTCTTAATATAGAGCATGATAAAATAAAGCGTCACACATGCATACACAGTCAGCCATCGTATACACCTTATGCTCCGAGACATTATTTACAAGTCGACATCGTCCGTTAAGTATTAGTAGTTACTTATGCTTCTCTCTTACAAAAAAAAGCAATATAAATTACACAATAAAAACGTATTCTTTACATACAAGCGTGATAAAATAAAGCAAGCCATACATGCATAGGCACAGCCAACAAACAAACGTGCACACTTTTGGCTCCCAGGCATTATCCACAATATAAATCGTCCTTTAATAAAATATTAATAAATCGGTTGTTTGAATCTTACAAAAATCAAAATGAACGAGCTTATTGTATAATTTTCTCTTGTCATATTGGTCATATTTTTCAAAGTAGGGGGGGGGGGGGCGAAAAGCATTTTTTTTCTTTGTTGACATGAAGTGAAATGAAGAAATATAGCCTAAATTTCTGGCAGGAAAACGCATTTTTACTCAAAAAAATAATTTCGCGCATGAATTAGACCAATTAATACACCTTTAGAACATAATGAATTGAACATCATTGTGTACATTTCAGAAAAAAAGTTTATCTTTACAATTACGTACATGGTAAAGCACAAAAAGAATAAAACTATTCAAAGTAATACGTATAATAATATCTTATCAAATTATCAGAAATTATTTCATAAAGCCTTTTACTCGGTTTTCAAAAGAGCATCAAAATTATACGCTAGAGTTACTTAGGCTTATGTCTTATAAAAATTATCATAATTTTAAATTTTTAAATTTACAGTGTAATAGATATTTCATTCAACAATCTGTTTCTACTGGTACTCGAAAAGGAGTGTGGGTTTGGGATCTTCATATAGGAGATTCAATATTCATCCTTTATTTGCAGTCACCGAAGTATAGAATATATGTAATAGCACTGCTCAAGATTGTATTCTTTAACTCAAAGAGCAACACAGAATAATTTACCCCAAGGCAAATTTATGGCGCAAAACTCATAATGGTACTCGAATAAGACCCTAATTAATTATCGTTAATTAAAACGAATTATACAAAACTGTATATACTGTATAATACAACCCAGTATAAAGATTTTACATACATGCATAACAAAACATCCAGTGTATAGCTATAGAAGGGCAACAAACCTATCACAAAAACCAAATCGTGTTGTTAGACCTTTTCATACAAGATTAAACGACCTTTCAAAAATATATTACTTTTCTTATTTTAGAAAAAACAACAACGTGGTAATAGTCATAATGCGTGTCTAGTATCGGATGACAGTGAGCTTTTGTACAGTAAACAGTGTGGGGTCGTATTCTTCATGTAACTGGAGAAGACGTTTGTTCTTTTGTTGGTCAGCAGTGAAGATGTACGAAAATAGATGTATGGCCCAGTTTTGTGAGGGAGTGCATGTTATAACTTTGCTTAGAAAACATATTTTCTCAAAACATACAGGTACACTCGAAGTAGACCGATTGATACACCTTTATGCTACAATTTTAAACTGCTTACAATAGAACTCATTATCCAAGTTTTTTTTCTTTTTCATACATAATAAAACCCAATGCATAAGGCCACACAAAATAATCAAGATATTACAAATCCTTTTGTATCCAAACAATATCAACAGCGCGCTTGTCATCGACCTTTAAGACACATCTAAATTGTACCTGATACGTAATTACTTGTAACTATCATTTGTTACAAAATAGACATCTTTTTTTCTATCGGGAGGTGTGCTTCCTTTGTATAGTAGGTGTGGGTTCGGGATCTTCATGTAGAAGGAGGGAACGTGTTCTTTTGGTAGCCAACAATGAAAATGTGAGAAATTTGCATAGCTTTGTGAGCAAGAATATATTATTTTTATCTAAAAAAACGGAACATAAAGTATTTAGCTCAAGTTTCTGGAGTAAAACATACACTGCTTCTCGGTTCAAACCTCCTCAAAGGCTTCCTAGCTACATGAATTTGAACACAACTTTATACCAATTATAGTCAATTATACCAATTTGGACTTTACACCTACATGATAAAAACACAACGCATAAAACTAAACTAAGTCAGCAAACACATAACAAAATTTTCTCATGTTTCAAGACAGGCATCATTGGAGTTTAGAAAACTTCAAAATTAATGCAAGACATAATTTTCAGTAAATATTACTGCCTCGAACTCCGTTATTCATTGAAACTTTAGGTATTTCATAATGATTTGACTCTGATCCACATATTTAAACGTTAATCAAGTGCATAAACAATGTTATTTCACACGTTATACAAAAAGCTTGATCATTGACATTGAAAAAGAATTCTTCAAATGTGGAGAAAGTGAGTTTTTCTATACA
This sequence comes from Ryuthela nishihirai, assembly GCA_038380435.1. Classification (NCBI taxonomy): domain Eukaryota; kingdom Metazoa; phylum Arthropoda; class Arachnida; order Araneae; family Heptathelidae; genus Ryuthela; species Ryuthela nishihirai. The sequence continues at coordinate 54,339,176 of JAWZYU010000018.1, read as the reverse complement.
GATACACTTCACAAAATGAAATCATTTGACATATAAATAACATTAAAGCATAAATTGATTAGAAACAAAAATAACACCCAAATCCGAATCAAATTTAATACATTCAGTGCAATTACATAAATTTTGACAATATTTATTTTGATAGTATTGATTAATATCAACGTTTTTTTTTTCAAAGTTAAAACACATTTTACTTTTTATTCATAAAAATGCATTCTTATTCACAAAATAAAATTTGCATTTCATTAACAATAAAATTGCCTCTGCAATAACGATATTTTTTCGTATTTCGTACAATGAGAATGTAAAATGGTTACTAACGTTCATTAACCTAAACTTACTGAATACGTTGTCTTTAAAACTGGTACAAGACAGTTATTTTTTAGCATATTCAATTTTTCTTTGAACAGTTAATCATTTTTAATTATTACTTTAGTGCAGTGGTTCTCAATCTTTTATGCTTCACGTACCCCCTGGAAATGTGCATGTAACTGGCGTACACCTTGTATACATTGATAAAACTATAGCTATATTATAACAATGGTTTTTACTTATTAACTAGATCTAGCGACTTTTGAGCTCTCACGGTATAGCCCAAAAATTTTTACCGCGTACCCCCACGTGAATGCCCCAACTTTAGTGTATAAATTTAACCTGGCATATTTTACACGAGAAATAGTGGGGAGGAATAAGCGATATTGTTTGCCACTTATCTCCCGAACTGCTTTACTGTTAACATTTCAAAAATATTTAAAATATAACCATAGTTAAAAAGATATAAATGAAAAAAAAAATTCCTTGCTTGCTTTCCTGTTTGCTTGCTTTGCTTCCTTGCTTAACTTGCCCGTTACCTTGCTTGCTTGCCTATTACCTTACTTGCTTGTTTCCCGACTTGCTTGTTTGACTCTCTGCTTACCTTTTCCTGTGCTTGACTCTTTGCTTGGTTTTCTATCGGCTTCTTTTTCTTTATTGCTTATTCTTTCTTTGCTTGACAACATATTATTCGTACAAATTATGGTATTACAATAGTTCACATATATTTCATTAATGTTTTTTAGAATTTTACTTTAAATTTATTAATAAAATTTAGCATTTTTAATTAGCATTTAATTTTTAACAGAATTTTTAAAATCGTTTCCCAGTAACATTTTTTGCGAAAAACGATTTAAAATATTGTTTTTTCTCGAAACAAGTTTTTTCTTTCACAAAAATTCGAAACTCTATGCATGTTATATCGCTGTTCTTTGCCTGGCTATTAGTTTTCCTCTATCTACAATCTCTAGTAGACTGTTATTTACCGCACGAGCATAATATAATAGCTTTAACATCATTACATAGTTTTAACAGCCAAGCTAAAATTAATATTTCATTACTAATACAATACCTTATTTACCCCAAAATAAGAACATTTTCAACATATTTTACATTACTTACATATTAATTTTTAGTCCTATCTTTTGAACTAATATACTACAAAATATTTTACCAATAAATGCTTGTTCCATAAGGAAACATGGTAACAATAATTTAGTATGCTGAGACTTCAACATTTTCGTATTATTTTCTTCGAATATATAATTATTTTGAACTGTCACTTCAAATAAAAAATTTAAAACTGCGTGATATTTTTCCTGTCTATAAGGCCTTTTTTATTCATAACACTTTTCAATTTTCACTTTCAACATTGTTTTAGCAAGTAATTTTCATTGCAAAAGGCTTATTAAATAACTTTATAGATGAACTTTCTGACATTATACAAACCTAATTAAAATCCAATTCTAGTTTCACAGTCAACATAATTACAAGAGTATGGATATTAACAATGCCATAAATCTATAGGCATCTTCAATGATTATCTCTAGGTTTCTGATACCATCCTTCAGTGTCGGGTGTTGCAAATGTTCAGTGACGTTACCTACATTACTCTAAGTATACGTTACGCAGCACACAACTTTAAAATACGGCAAAAATTATGGAAAAAAATCGTCGAGTGAATATGGAATGTTTGTTTCTAAACAGATTGTTGTTTTCACCTTTAGCACCTCTAAAAGTTAATTTTCAAATCTCTTGACCATCACCCACAAATAAACATCAAACTCATCACAGATGGTTGCATTATCGATTTAAAATTGAATCATTTTAATCATATTTTACGTTTCCAAGATAAAAATGCACTAATGCAAATTTCTGATGATGTCATTAGTGAATATATCATTAGCATCTATCGAAGCATTATGTATTTTTTTAATCTCAGAATAAGTTGAATGTCTTACAGAATGTCAATATGAACAAATGAAAACATGAATTCATTTTTTTCTGAAAGATTTTTAAAAGAAAACACTAGGAATTACTTAATTTCAGATCGCAAGTCTAAGACCAGAATGAGGGCTCTAACCATGCACATTCTCTTATTTTAAGTTCATATCTCTTGTTTCCCATGATCTAGGCTAGAACCACTTTTAGTGTTATTCTTTATTAAGCAATTTATTTATTTACTTATTTATTGTTCGTGTGTGGCGCAGATCGCAATCAAATTACAGTAAGCACCACAGAATTCAGTAAAAAAATCAAAAAAAGACAAAAACAAAATTACCAGTAATGAACTTCGCGTCATCTACATTAAAAAAAACAATTACTGATTAATGTCATTCAATATTTCATACATCTGTTATTTAACAGTATACATTCGTATTTTAATTCTTTTAATAAGGCTACAAATAAGCACAAATGATAATCCAATTCGTTAAATACATTATAGAATCTACATAAATAAAATTTGCCAGATGAAGTCTGCATCCAAATTGTAGGTTTAAAATAACCATTATCTCTGAAGACCTTGGTTTCGGGACCATAATCAAATATTCCTGTGGTATCAATACAATTATTCAACGATTTATTACTAAAGATTAAGCATAATAATTTTATTATGAACATCAAAGATTTTATTCTTAACACTACTGCTGGGATATCATAAACATATTTTCCATGTTCCTTAAAGTGCAAAAACCTTAGAAATTAGTTTCATATTTTTCAACATTATGAACATGCAACATATAAGCTCAATGTTTTTCGCATCAAAATTACAAAGGCGCGAGAGTAACGCTCCAAAATAACAAAATAAATTTCCTTTATTTTTCTAATAAAACATAATATATAATTTAAAAATACATTTCTATTATTTTCACTGATCATATGCTTTGAATGAGAGCTTACTGACAAAAACAATAACGCATATTTTCGTTTATTTCGACATTATTCTTGATATTACCTAAGTTACAATTTCATCAGATATAAAATTTGTGGATATATTTCCAGAAATAAAATTCAGGAATTATGCATAATTCTTTCATATTGGTGTAGTTGAGATTAACCAAAATATTTTGAAATATGGGGGTTTCTTATATGTCTTATTAACTGAAAAGCAATTTGTCAGATGTGTATGGCAAGTCACTGCTTGGGGGGATTTCTTTTTTTATTTAAAAATTATCCCTTATAAACGGCTGCTTGAAGCTCAGATCGCATAGGAGTCTATCTGCGACTTCAGCAAAGAAACTATTTTGATCAGTCGTTTTGACAATGACGATCTGGACTATGCACCATTTGTATTAATGAGGTTATATTAAAATTTTATATATATTTAATCGTGTAGTCATGAATTCTTGAGCTTATTCAATATATATATACTGAAAAATTGGTAAAAAATTCATTAATCTGCTTGCTCGCCTTGGCAAGTAACGTTCATTTTTATCGGTCGTTTCGAATAATGGCGATATGGAATATGCATCATCTGCGTTAAGTGTATATTAAAAAGTTATACTTATTGTACCGTCATGAATTCGCATTCCATATGAATCCGTCAGCCGCATTATAAAAAAAAAACCTACCAAAAACTAAATTCACACTCGAAATGAATCAGTCAAGTGTGAATTTAGAAACTCGCCCATAATCTCGTTACCGAATGTTTAGAAATATCTCCAAAAATCGATCAGTGGGGGTGTCTATGGAACGTAGCCGAAGTATTTACAATTATTGTACATACAAAATTTTTTTACAATTTATTTTACAATTTATTCGTCACAATTTACAACTAATTTACAATTTATTTTAACAATTTTACAATTTATTTGTTCACCCACTCTAAACTATTTTTTGTGTTTTTTTCATAAAGGATCATACGAATTCATATGAAACAAGAATTTATAACTGTACGTTTGAATATTATCAACAATTTTAAAACAAGTTTTAAATAAAAATTAAAGAATTTTTTTTTTAATTTCATTATTTTGCTTGCTTGCGTTAGTTATTAACGGTCGCCATTTTTATCGCTAATTTCACAAATAAGGCGATGTGGAATATATACACCGTTAATATTAAAACTAAATTCAGTTCGATTAAAAACTCACAGGCGGTTAACACCTAATTGCGTTCATTAACCAGAACATGATTTCAATATATCCGTGCGACTTTATCAATTCACTACTCCATAGACTTAACATTAAGTAACAGTAGTATTCCGTAATGAGGAGTTTGTAATAAAACGCTTTTAATTCCATAATTAACTGTAATTCCAAAAACACTTCTTGTATTCCTACGGTAATTCTCCCGAATGACACATTAATTAATAATTTTAACCTGAGGGTACGTTGGGTTGTTTTATCTCTGAGCGGCAGTTTTTTTTTCACGCAATGGGCTAAATTGGCCAGGTCACAAGGACCCCGAAGGCTGAGGTTGGGGGGGAATCCATTGTAACAGCTGTTTGGAGATAGTTGGGTTGTTTTACCTCTGGGCGGCACTTTTTTTGCACACCATGGGCTAAATGGCCAGGCCACATGGACCCCGAAGGCTCAGAGAAGGTTGGGGGTACTCACTGGAACAGCTGGTAGCCTCCCGTCAAGGCCATCCAGCGTGTACTTTAATGTGCACAGGGTATGGCTCTCGGCGCCATACCCTGTGCACATTAAAGACGGAGCCACGGTTTAACGTTCCATACGACGGACGGCGGCCTTTCCAAGCTCATCGGTGTCCTCTACTGACCATGAGCAGAACGGGGAATTTTGCAGAGATAAATCTCAACGCTGCCCAGCTGGGACTCGAACCTGAGAACTGAAGATTACGTGTCTAGCGCACTACCGAGTCGCCCTGCCCGGAGGGGGAAGAGATCGAATGTAACGATATTTATGCCAAAATGAAAGCTTGCGATGTGGGGAGTGCCATCTTCTCTAAATTTTACAAAGTTTTAGATCTGAGCAAAGTCATATAAATCTGCTAGTCTCCAATATTCAAAACGATCGATAAAAATGGCGATCGTTATTAGGCAGATGGAGCAAGCAGATTAATTTTTTTTATAACTGTTTCACGATATTCAAAAGTACACGAAACGAGAATTCATGCCTACACGATTAAATATTTATAAAATTTTAATACAATCTTAATACAAACGGTGCATATTCCAGATTGCTATTGTCAATAAAAAATGTCCGATAAAAATGGCGAGCTAGCAGATTAATGAATTTTCATGATATTCAAAAGTACAATTATGAATTCTCGTTTGAAGTGACTGCACCAAAATATATAAGGTCAGAGGAAATCAGCACGGTACGGAATTATAATATCGTTCATTTCTTTAGTTACATTTTCGGGAAATTGTCAAAATCACCCTGTGGGGTGTCTGCAAACTTTGAGCCTTGGAATTTTATTACAGAATAATTTAATAACAATAAAGACGATTATTAAAATGTGTAATAAGACATTCATTGATACTGATTGACTATCAGTTTTTGATAAGTGACACTTTGGTAAGCTTACCTAGGTTCGGGGCTATCAACTACGCCAAGCACAATATTTGATAGAAATGCTTCTAAAAAATATGGACCGCTAAAGTCTATAAAGCTCCAAAACAATACTGAAAAACCATGTATATAAGACCGAAATGCACACTATGGGAACACTTGCGAATCAAAATTCTAGTCAACATAAATAAACATCGGTATCAACAATCAATAATACATAGCACAGTTCCACAAAAAGATTTTTTTAAATTTCAGTTTCATTTACCTTTATTGTAAGAAATTCTGGGTAACTCCGTAAAGCAAAACCCAGACAGTGAAAATATTCGTGCTGAGATCAATTTTAAATGCATTAGCATTACAGGTCATATTCGCAGAGTTTCATAAACAGCAAATTATTATTTAATACAGTATTTGCTCATGGTATTTAAATTCAAAGGTAATTGCCTAAATGAAAATCTACAGCTCGCTATTTTACTATAATATTAAACATAACATTTAGAATTCACTCCCTTACATATTGTGGTCTCTACACATAAAAGGTTTCAAAACTTCCTACAGAAGTTAACCGAAATAGGAATGATTAAAGAGCAAAATACTCACTCGTTAGCAGTACATATATACTAAAAGGATATACTAGATAATCTCACTAAGTCCAAAAGGACCATGTATCAAAAGCCTCAAAGGTTTATAAACTGAATGTCATACAAAACAGGAAAGCAGCCAGAAGACTGCACTTCAGTAAATATATAAAATCCTAAAACCCTAACAATTAAAATATATAAAATACAGCTCAAGCTAATCCTAACTCACCGACTCAGGAATCCACTGGGGTTGGATACCCAGTCTAGTCCTGAGTTGCTCGGTAATTAAGGTATAAAAAAATAAGCTAATCGAAACTTTCGGAGCATTCCAATATTCAAATACCTTTCTCAACGGCTCAGCTCCAAATCTCAACAGTACATGGGCACTGAAATAATTTTCAACGTCTTCGAATACAATCAACCAATCAACGGAGTATTGTTGTCTCAGAGTGCAGTACACGCGGCTCCTTGCACGAGTTATTGGCGCCAAAACTATTGCTACGAAAGCAAACTGTGAATAAATGGCTTAACAAAAATATTCTTATACTCGCAAAATCAAGTAACTTTTCATTTTTCGAAATCAAATATTTTCACCTCATTCCACAGTTATTGAACCAAAAACGTATTCGTAATAAAGCTTTCCAGGCAGCAAAAAAAGCTCTAGATTCTATAAATCGTTTCATGTATTTTGTACATAGCTCACTTCGATTCTAATTCTGTAACACTTCTGAGAATTATATTTTTATAATTATTTTATGTTCAAATTCTCGTAACTGGAGTATTTCAAAAAGAGTTTGCTTCTAATATAATTTTAAACCTTCACTGAAAGTATCATTTTCTCTTTCAGCCAAAATAAACCGAGATATTTTTAAAAATTGGACTTTTAGGGCAATTCAGTAGCAAAAAATATCTAGCTGAGAGAAATTTAAATTATCCACAAGTTGAATTATCATATTGGAATATGCTTACCATACGTTCTTTTTATCTCAAATTATAGGTCCTCCCGGCATTTTAAAGAAACACTAAAATGTTCTTTTTGTGTAAACATACGAATGAATTTGTTTAAAACTAAAAATTAAATTTAACTACGCATTTCTAGGCTTTTTGAAAAATTCTTGTGTCTGTGACTATAATATTTATTGTTAACTCTAAAATAATGTTTCACAAATGTAAATCATGAATGCTAAACTCATTCAGTTAAATTGTAAAAGTAACTACTTTCCGTAGTACTCAATATCAGCAATTTACATGCGAGATCGGAGACAGCGTGCACTTTAGAAAGTTACACGTAATTTTACCCCTCGTGCCTAGATGGTGCTACAAAAGTTGACGGCATTTATATTTTTAGCTATCATAAAAGGACAGAGATGCAGAGAAGGATCATAGAAACTAATTTAAGTTCGTAAAGGCCTTCTCATACAAGGATAAGTCCTATTAAGACCTAAGTCACAGCAGACCACTGCCTCAATTAGAGCTAATAAAACACTCAAAACTTACTAACTAAATTATTCACTTGCCAGTTAAGACCAAATTAATCTTGCTTACTTATTACTATGAATAAAAATCAGCACATTTCACAAATTTAAATTGTAGGGAATAAGCGTTTATGCCTTTTTCTGAGTGAACTATAGTCGGTACTTGAAATAAACGTATTAAAAAACTTTTTTAATTCCACAAATTCGAAATATGTCCTGTTTTGACTGCTCTCAGAACATTGGTATATCTAGTAGAAATATGTTCGTGCTCTGGCTAATTTAAATTTCATACATTTCTTGTACTTGTATAAAGAAATAGTATGAATATTAATTTTTTTATTATGATTTCAACCTTTTAATCAGTTTTTAATGATTAATTGAAAGAATAATAAATAATCGCCTCTTAAACCACCAGAAGTTCTAATATCTGGCATAAATATATCACTTGAAACTTCAAGTTCTTTACTGCAAGTTTTACATTTTCAGAAGCATCTAATGCCTGGAAGATCGCTATCATTGCGCATGCGTGTGGCAAGGAGTTTTTTTGTCAGGCTAAATTAATCGCTAAACAAGGAGCATTTAGATTTTGATCTCACTCTTGCAGTAATCGTTATGCAGAGCAATAGCTTTCCGTTGAGCGATATCGTATGCTTAACCCTCTCATGCATGAATTTCTGAAATGGTGATTAAAAAATTATTTTAAGTTTTTTTATGCTATTTAGGATATAATAAAACACTGTAAATTTTATTTCAATTTTTTTCATACATTCAATCCATTTTTCAATTTATGCTTACAGACATTCACTTTTCCGAATGTCAGCTGGCAAAGCAGTCCGGGCACAGTGGTTCGTTGCACTTTACACAAATGTACTTTGTTTTTCTGCTGCAGTGTTTATCGTGGCATCTATTTGCATTCTTGATATCTGTCAGTTTTGGCCAGTGGTTACCTTCGTGGAATCATACTTCCGGTGGAGCTTTGGTGACTGCACGTCTTTTCAGAGTAGGAGGGGTTGAGCTCGGTCGTCCTCTTTTGACTCCTGTCTTTTCGTGTATGCCGACAGTTATTAGTGCTCTTGCAATTAAAGCCTTGAAATCCAGAAGGGGTAAATTGCTTCCAGCTTTTATGTCTAAAAACCAGGAATTCACAACTGCAATATCCATGAAATGAAAAAACACTCTGAGGTACCATCGCTTATTGCGACGCCGGTGTGGACAGACTGCTACGCACTGATCAACCAGTTCATTCACACTCTCATCAATTTCCTCCCCTGAGTTGGAGCTAGTTTCTGGAATGAAAACATTCCGTGTGTTATCATGGTATTAGCCTCCCTTGATAACTAATAATATAGAAATAAGTATATTATAAGAAAACAGCCTAGCCTCTTACAAGTCTAAAAGAAGCATAGAAACCAGGAGTTTATTTTTGAGCTCTAGCGCTCTTCCACTCCTGAACCTTATATGGACTCCCCTATTTTCAGACCGTTGGGAGATTCAGTTTTCCTGAAAACCCACATCCCAGTAGGATGCCTAATATGATTATCATCCTCTGAACGTCCCTCCGCCACCAAACCAATAGAGAACATGAACGTAAGATTGAGAGCTGTTTTTAGATCAGGAAGAAAGAATATTACTTTCAGCTCCGCACAGTTTTGGGTCTTCTTTCCTTTTAGTCAGTTACAGAGAGCTTCAGAAAATCTGAGCTAGACAGCGCCCACCCCAGCTGCGAGCATAGACTCTGGATTTTCCCCATAGTAAACTCTTAAGCTGCATCAGCTGAGCTTCCATCTTCAAGTTAAAAGTCTGCCCTCATCTTTTATAATTATTTATCCGAGTGCCATTACACCAGACGAGGATTTGGACCACCGTTTGACGGACGTTCCTGCCTGGGTAACAAGGAATTTAAGTTTTATCCAGGTAAGTAAACTTTTCAAGAACTTGGGGCCTAACTTCAGATGCCTATGAAAGTAGAAATCTTTGTGAAATACCCGAACTAGAATCAATCTGCTTACACCGTTTATTAGAGAAGCCTTTTTATATCGTCCTGATTTTTTTTATTAAACTTTGTTTGTTGCCTAAGTACAGAGTTGAGTAAATCAATTAGAGTGAATTAACTGAGTAGCTGCATCTCTACTAAAACCGGGATTTAAATATCAATTAAAGTTAACCAAGTCACTATACGATCAACAGCCTTCGAGGGACTAATTGCTGTTTCTCTTGTAACATTTGGTGCCCTTCTGTACGATAAAAAATTTTGTGCTTAGTACATTCTACTATTGTCAAGAACATTCAAACATTCGAACTGTAGTTATTTCGGCCTTTGGAAAAGAAAAGATGTATAATTGTTCCGGTTAAGAAAAAGAACTGTAATTGTTAAAGACAGTTTTTTTTTGTGTAAAAGCAATAGTAATTCTTTTAATTTAGACAAATTACTTTGATACTGTATTTGTAAAATTGTGTAAAATGACCGCTACGAATGCAACAACGGCTAATCCTACATCTTCGAGATCACCCCCTGAAACCGAATCTAATGGATTACCGCATATCGCTGGTTTTGAAACGTTAATTAGTAATTTTACTGGTACTGATAAATCCCTGACAGTAAGAGATTTTATTGATCAGATTGAAGATAGCGAAACCGAAACCAAGAGAAAAAGTGGTTATAATGAGGGGCTAAATTGAAAGGACAGGCAGCAGATTTCGTATCTAGTGAGGAAAAATTTTGATGCTGTACAGACTTTGAGCAATTTAAAAGGGCGCTTATTGAAATATTTGAAGATCAAGAGCCCATGTCAATAAAATTACAAAAGTTAATGTCAATTACGCAAAAACCCGATGAGACGGTGGTTTCTTATGCTACTCGTTTAAATTCTCTGGGAAGACAATTCATGCCATCGGCTGGGGTGGGCCAATCAGTATTTAATGCGACTAACAAGTCAAATACCTCTGCGGAAGACGGGCAAGAATTAAGTGATCCCACTAAACTAATAAGATATTACACATTTACTAGTCAGTATATTGCGGGATTATTACCTAAAATTAAGCGTCTTTTATTATCTAAATATCAGAAAACGTTGGATGAGGCAATTAAAATTGCCCGTAGTGAGAAAATTTGTGAACATTTGGTGTCAAAAACTGCTCATGTTTGTTCGGCTGGACCAGATAGTCAGGAATCATCGGTAGAGCCATTTAAAGAATTTTGTGAAGTTTCTAGACTGCAAAATGCTGAAATAATCAAGCAGGCACAAACTTTAACGGGAAAAGTGATCCAAACTCAAAAGAAAATGAAACAATTGCAGGAACGTGTTAATAATGATCAATTGCGAGTGAATAATGGGGAACAGAGAAATGGAAATAATTATACTGGAAGATTCGTTAATGGAAGGGGAAATTCGAATAGAGGGAGATCGTTAGGACCTAATGTAAGGCAGCCGAGTAACGCTTGTTATTTTTGTGGCCGGGTAGGTCACTTTATCAGGGAATGTCGATACCGACAAATGCCAAGAAATAACTTTCAACAAAATGCTTCGGGAAGAAATAATTTTGGAAGAAATTTGCCAAATAGTAACTTGAGGGATTTAAACGTGACGCGCCTTGCCTCAGGGGTGCTGGACAAGGCTCTCTTCCAAACAAGACGCCCCAAGAATTAAGTATTTTTCTTCAAAATGTATGTGTAACTAATAATATGTTATTACCGATAGTAAGAATTAAGGTGGAATCAATACGTGTAAAATGTTTATTAGATACTGGTGTTTCTGTTACTTTAATATCACAATCATTTTTTCAATTGTTAGGTGAAAATTTTAAGCCTATAGAAAATAACTTAAATTTGAAAATTAAAGGTGTTACTGGAAATGTGTGCATGCCAATTGGTTGTTATGAATTAAATTTTCAAATAAATAAAATCAGGTTTAGTCATAGGGTATATGTGGTGCCTTATCAGTTAAGTAAATACTATGATATTATCTTCGGTTTTGATTTAATTCAGGCCCAGGGATTAATGATTGATCCAGTAGATAAGAAATTAAGAATAGCCAAAAGGCATGTAACAATTCCAATTGAAGAGTATGATGCAAATGTTGAATCTTTATCTGTGAATTCAGTAGTATAAGTTGCTAAGCAAGTAATTTTACCTCCCTTAACGGAGAAATTAATATTAGTAAGATGTAAGAATAGTATTCCTTCGGGTGAAACTGTATTAATAAAACCTTATGGTACAGTCTCTCAAAAAAGTCTCCGAACAAAAATGGATGATACAGATTCAGAAAAAATCTAGCATCTAGGCTTTCAAAACAAATATAATAATATGCATTAAAATTGTTTAATTTGCAACAAAAATAATTATTATGTAACAAAAATGGAGGATACATTATTCATAAATCTGGCAATTTCCAATACAAATGAAAATACCGAATAGAAAATTCGATATTTTACTTGTTTTAACCAAATATTAGTGAAAATTCCATTTGATGGCACACTCTGATTTTTCAGGCTTTCCAACGAGTCATCAAACTTTTTGTTTTCATGATACCTTGTTGTTTGGTGCCGTCAGATGTGACGTTAAGATCGTGGCCCGTACTGTATTGAGCATATTCTGTGAGTTAAAGAACACACTGGATGGTCTTGACTGGAGGTTACCATCTGTCTCCCAAATACCTATTTCAATGGATTTCCTCTTGCAACATTCTCTGAGTCTTCGGGGTCCATGTGATTAACTATCATTAAAAAAAAATGTGCACATTTGAGACGTTTGCAACCTGAGTCGTTTACCCATTGTGTGTAAAACAAAAAGTGCCACTCAGAGATAATTTTTTCAAAATATTAATGACTATTATGTGGGTAAAATAGAGAAGACATTGGGATTAATCATTTAGCCCATTGTGTAAAAAAAGTGCCATTCAGAGGTAAAACTCATGCACTTTGCATCTCAGCAGTTCAAAATGAATTATTATATTAATGTCTATTGTGTGGGTAAAATAGAGAAGACTTGAGGTCCTATTTAGCCCATTGTGTGTAAAAAAGTGCCACTCAGAGGTAAAACGCATGCACTTCATCTTTACATCTCAGCAGTTAAAAATGAATTATTTCAAAATATATTAATTTCAAAATATTAATGCCAATTTTGTGGGTGAAAAGAGAAGACTTTGGGGTCATCAATTTAGCCCATTGTGTGTAAAAAAGCTTAGAAGTAAAAACCAAAAACACGCTGGATGAACATTGAAGAAAGAAAGAAATAACATCTGTGAGCTACTTTCTGATCTGTGAGACTTTGGAGAAAACCATTTAGCCCATTGTGTGTAAAAAATGTCATTCAGAGGTAAAACTCAGGCATGACCATTGAAGAAAGTAACATCTGTGAGCCAGGTTCTAATATGTGAGCCTTTGGAGATCAACAATTTAGTCCATTGTGTGTAAAAAAGTGCCACTCAGAGGTAAAACTTATGCACTACATCTTTACATCTCAGCAGTTCAAAATCAATTATTTCAAAATATATGCCTATTGTATGATAGAAAAGAATTTGGGGTCAAACATTTAGCCCATTGTTTGTAAAAAAGTGCCACTCAGAGGTAAAACTCATGCACTACATCTTTACATCTCAGCAGTTCAAAATGAATTATTTCAAAATATATGCCTATTGTGTGGGTGAAAATGAAGATGACTTTGAGGTCAACCATTTAGCCCATTGTGTGTGAAAAAGCGCCACTCAGAAGTAAAACTCATGCACTTCCCTCTTTACATCTCAGCAGTTCAAAATGAATTAATACCTATTGTGTGGGTGAAAATAGCAACCATTTAGCCCATTGTGTGTAAAAAAAGTGCCACTCAGAGGTAAAACTCCTGCACTACATCTTTATATCTCAGCAGTTCAAAATAAATTATTATTAATGTCTATTGTGTGAGTAAAATAGAGAAGACTTGAGGTCACTATTTAGCCCATTGTGTGTAAAAAAGTGCCACTCAGAGGACTACATGCCACTCAGAGGACTCATGCACTACTTCTTTACATCTCAGCAGTTCAAAATGAATTATTTCAAAATATATGTCTATTGTGTGGGTAAAATAAAGAACACTTGAGGTCCTATTTAGCCCATTGTGCGTAAAAAAGTTCCACTCAGAGGTAAAACTCATGCACTACATCTTTACATCTCAGCAGTTAAAAATTCAAAATATTAGTTTCAAAATATCAATGCCAATTGTGTGGATGAAAATAGAGAAGATTTTGGGGTCAACAATTTAGCCCATCGTGTGTATAAAAGGTTAGAAGTAAAAACCAAAAACACTCTGGATGAACACTGAAAAAGAAATAAATAATATCTGTGAGCTAGGTTCTGATCTGTGAGCCTTTGGAGACAACCATTTAGCCAATTGTGTGTAAGAAAAATGCCACTCAGAAGTAAAACTCAGGTATGACCATTGAAGAAAGTAATAAATAACATCTGTGAACCAGGTTCTGATCTGTGAGCCTTTGGAGATCAACCATTTAGTCCATTATGTGTAAAAAAAGTGCCACTAAGAGGTAAAACTTATGCACTACATCTTTACATCTCAGCAGTTCAAAATGAATTATTTCAAAATATATGCCTATTGTGTTAGAATAGAGAAGACATTGGGGTTAACCATTTAGCTCATTGTGTGAAAAGTGCCACTCAGAGGAAAAACTCATGCACTACATCTTTACATCTCAGCAACTAAAATTGAATTATCCCAATTGTATGGGTGAAAATAGAGAATACTTTGGGTCAACCATTTAGACCATTGTGTGTAAAAAAAGCTTAAAATTAAGAACACGCTGGATGACCATAGATGTGACATTAAGTCATAACCCCATGCTGTATTGAGCATATCCTGTTTGAGCCATTTGCAGCCATTTAGCCCATTGCGTGTAAAAAAGTGCCACTCATGCACTTCTTTACATCTGAGCAGTTCAAAATGAATTATTTCAAAATATTAATGCCCATTGTGTGGGTGAAAATAGAGAAAACTTTGGGGTCAGCCATTTAGCACATTGTGTGTAAAACATGCCACTCAGAGGTAAAACGTATGCACTATATCTTTACATCTCAGCAGTTCAAAATGAATAAAGGTCAGTCATTTAGCCCATTGTGTGTAAAAAAGTGCCACTCAGAGTTAAAACTCATGCACTACATCTTTACATCTCAGCAGTTCAAAATGAATTAATGCCTATTGTGTGGGTGAAAATGGAGATGACTTTGATTTCAACCATTTAGCCCATTGTGTGTAAAAAAGTGCCACTCAGAGGTAAAAACTTATGCACTACACCTTTACATCTCAGCAATTCAAAATGAATTAATACCTATTGTGTGGATGAAAATAGCAACCATTTAGCCTATGGTGTGTAAAAAAAATTCCCTCTGAGTGTTATGCGCTGATTTTACATCAGGCATAACGATTCATTTATTTTTAAATTAATTTCTTACTGGATTGAGATTTTTGTTTTTTTCCAACACAAAGGGAACAGACTAACATGGTGGATACGTCAGGAGTGGGCGGAAGTCGCAGCTGCACTGAGGGCCACACACACAGAACACCCAGTGCCAGATCTCATGACATTCGATATCACACGGCACAGCGCCCCGTTGGTGGATGGCAGGCGGAATCACATTTACTTCTTTTGCAGTGAAGGTCCAGCTGGGGTGGTCTGGGGGTGCGAAGGTCTGCTGACAGCTTTAGTGCCGATTTCACACGAGAAGCTGTGTTCGCCCCCATAGCAAATGCAGATACAAAGCTGGACAACCTTGTCCAGTGTTGTAGTAAAGAACGAGGGATCCCGTTTTTCCCAGGCGGCGATGTCATTCTCACAGACCCCCTGGGTAGAATTTATCACTCGTAAGTTCCTCTGCACATGCTACGGATGATTTGCACATACCATTTTCTTGGGAAATCAGGGGAGAAGAGACGTGGGGAATTTGTAGCGAGGAGCAGAGAGGACTGAGATTTTGGAGAGAGCAGTTGGACCCGAGAATTGGAACAGGGCAGACAGCACTGAGATTGTGGAGAGAGCAGTTGGACGGGAGGGGCCATATTCAGCATCAGTATATCGTAATCAGTGGAAATGAGTGCAGGACTTTGAATAAACAGCCGTGTGTTTTGATGCGTTAACGCAAGAAATTCCCATGAATGAGTGGCTACCTAAAACGAAAAGCAGAGAGACGAGAATTTGCTTCCGAAGCACCTACCAGTGAAGGACACCCTCTCCTTCTCAACATTCCTATGATGATGCAGTAGACTGCCTCTCTTCGCCACAGCCAAATTACCCCACAGAGGAAGTGAAGGTCAACAGAGGCCCGTCTCCCTATCAGCCACAGTGCGACGGAGATGTCATCGGCTAAAGCGACGAACTAAGGAGATGATCCCCACCCAGTGCTGGAGTGACGACGACCTGGCCGTAATCTGATGCAGCTGTCGGACGAGCTGAGCACTGAGAACGGTACGATTATCCTTCCTTTAGTTGCTTACCCTTCCTTTCACTAGAAGTTGCTATCCTTAATTTTAGAGTTAATTGTAAAGGGTTTCCATAGTCCGTTTAATTCTTTAAGTTTTTTTTAATTCTTTAAGTTCATGATAGATGATTGATTCTTAGAAGATTAATTGTTTTGCCTATACTGTTAGATATTTTGTTTCAATAAATATTATTATTCTTTCATGTTTCCATAAACCTGAGTTGTGCATCATCATTGGATTTCCTTAATAAAAACGTCTTCCCCTAAGGAGACGGCCTGGGATTTTTGCGGCCCGCATTGTCTAATGAAGGGGATAATCCGTAATTGGGCAATGTTGGAAATACGACGCCACAGATTTAAATTTGCATATTTCTACTTAGAAAGTGAATAGTGCTTGCAACCGCGAGGTGCGCACAACAGATTGGTGCCGTGTGCCAGGATTGACTTTTTTTAATTGGCTAATCACCACAGAATGGTGACGTGTGCCAGGATTGACTTTTTTTTTAATTGGCTAATCACTACAGATTGGTGCTGTGACGAAGGATTATTTTCTTTTTAATAATAGTTACTCTCAGCAGATTGGAAATGTACATTAAGATTAATTTTTGTGTTGATATAATTCAGATTATTTTAGTTGATTGATTTACTGGAAGCAAGTATTGTGTTAGTAATCTTTTAATAAAAAACTGCTCAGGTTTATGACGGAAGTTTAAATATCTATGTGTTCTTAACGAGGCTAGTGTGATACGAAAGTACAAAGTTAGATTGAAAAATGGCGTAGAGGGAAAATACTTAATTAGAAAAAAATTTTTTGGTGAAGTGCCAAGAAATCTTGTGTTCTGAATTTTTGTTTAAGTATATAGATTGTGTTGAGTGAAGATATTGTGTAAGAATATAGGCATAGATTTTAAGGTATTTCTAAGGATTTAGATTAAGATTTTGTTGTTAAGATGGGTACTCAGTCGACTATAAGTATATAAGTACCACAAAACTATAAAACCTATAAAACCTATAAGTACCACAAACAATAATGGCACTCCCGTTTTGGCTGGTTTTGTCACTTTGCTTAATTTTTACCAAGGGGACTTGCACAGCTGCTTCGTTTTTTGCGCAGTTGGAAGATATCGGAAGGTTGGCAGGTTGGAAGAAAACGGATATTACAATAATCGCCAAATCTAAATTTAAAGGGATAGCAGCGGAATTTTTAAGTGAATCCCATGAATTAAAGATCGAAACAGATTACGACAGATTTAAGAAGATAGTAATAGAAAGGTTCGATGTTGAAGAACCGCTTGCTGTACGGTTGCAGAAGTTCGCTGCGTGCAGACAGAACCTAGGTGAGAGTGTGAGAGAATATGCAGCCAGGGTAAGAGCATTAGCCTACAAATGTTTGAAAGGGAATGACTCGAATTCAGAGAATTTCACAGCTATACAAGATCAAGTCGTTTTATCCCAATTTGTAGCAGGTTTGTTGCCCAAACTAAAAAGATTTGTGTTAAGTCATAACCCTAAAACGTTTGACGAGGCTGTAGAACGATCTATCTTGGAGGAAAGTAATGAACAGCTTTCCAATAGATCAGTTAGTATTTGCGCTATAGGTACCGATTAGCAATATGATGAACGTATGTCTGGTAACATAGAGCCAATACAAGAACTCTGTGATTTATTAAAGAAACAAACTCATGAAAACGAAATCGTGTTACAGAATTTTGGTACGGAGTTAAAAAATTTAGCTGAGAAGGTATGAAAGATAGAAATTTCCTCGAGAGATCGCGATAGGGGAGTAGGGCGGATAGAGCCAACGGTTACACCATCGAATGTGTATAATGATCGGAGAGGGGCTTGCTATACGTGTGGTAGAAGTGGACACCTGGGGAGGCAGTGTCAGAGTAATTCCATTTCATATGGGAGATCTAACATCCCAAGGGATCAACTTTATTTCCCAAGCCCCAGAGACATGATCCCACCGAGAGAGCCTGTGGTGAGTCATAATAATCGTTGGAGTGGACAACGAAATCAAAATTCCCAAGTTAGACAACCACCGAATAGTCAGAACACTCGCATTGGTAATAGGGGGAGAAGGATTACGAGAACACCTACTTTAAACTAGAGGGGATGAGAACAGGGCGCGGTTCTCAATATCCCAGACAATTTTCGGGCGCTCATGTGGCTTCCTGTACGATTATTGGCGACGATGATCATACCCCATTAATTAAAGGAAAAGTAGAAGGGGTGGAAGTTACAACTCTAATTGATACAGGGGCGACTGTCTCGATAGGTGGCTTAAGGTGCTTAAAGAGAATAAAAGCCAGAATAATGAAAAGAATATTACCTCTTAAAGTCGGCATCAAGGGAATATGTGGTATGGATCTTCCGTTATTAAGGAAGTATGAAGTGGAGGTTGAATTACCAGGTGCAAAGTTTAAGCCCCCTGTTATGTAATTGATATGGAGATTAATGAGAAATATGATGCCATTTTTGGGTACGACATATTAAAATCTGAGGGATTTGTGATTAACTTAGCGAGAGGAATTGTGGAAAAGAGCGAGGGAAGTGAAGAGAGGGCAGAAATCAGTTCAGGTCCCAAGGAAGTTTTTATTAAGGATAATGGTCCTCCCACTCAAGAACCCTACATTAACAGACGTTTCCCAGCCACTAGCGTAGGTAAGGCTTACGTAAAAACGTTAATTCCGCCTAGAACCGAAAGAATTATTTCAATTAAGGGTGCAGATGTTTATGCCAGGTGGAAGAATGTATTTGTGGAGCAACATGCGGAAATTAAATCTAGTGCAATTAGGGTGGCTAGATCCTTGAATGTAATCAATAAACAGGGATTATTAAATATTAGAGTTGCCAATGTTTCACAGTGTCCAGTATAGATGTATAAGGATAGGTTTTTTTTCCTGATAGAGATATAGGAGGTTAAAGAGAGATAAAGATAAGAGTATTTTGTTAGACAGAGTTATAGAGTTAAAATGATATGAGTTAGAAGTAGGAAATGATAAATAAGTACGAGGATAAAGATAGTGTGTCTACATCAATGTAGTGAAATGAAATTAATTCAATTATAGTAGCAAGGTACTTCAGAGATTGATAATTGGAAAGAAAACGGGTAAATATTAATTCCATATGCTTCTAAGGAAAAAGGTTATATAACCAGACAATGAGATAATTTTGCAAAATTCATCAAGGAAGAACTATACCGCATTGATTTTCTAATCATCTTGGTCCAGAAACAGAAATTGCTAATCGATTTATCTTCTGCTGATTTATTAATGATAACCATCGAGTTGCGCATTCCAACACTAATGTCCTACCTAGCTAAATTAGGTTAAGAAATTCACATGTTCTAGTGATTTCTCCATATATGGATATTTCGGCACATGAGGACTCACAATCCTCATATAGTGGACCAGAAATCATAGGGAGATAGTAACTTGATGCACAAGTGCCTCATTAGGGCGACATTTAACAGTTGGAAATGGCTGAGATCAATGATTCAAATCACTTGGGAAGTAACAGTTTCTGGGGAAGAGATTAAGAGTATTTGTTAGACATTTAGAAATCCAACTCTATCACTCATTCAAACCTTAGACCCCAGGTGGCGCCTCATAATGCGTTGCTTAGATTTCATGATGATTTCTTCTCGTGATATTTGGTTAAAGTGATAAAAATATGTATAGAGTAATATTCAGGAGTGAGCTATAGATCAGAACAGATTATGAAGTTGACATGAGACAGTTTGAAATTGAATTGGCATATTGAGAACTGTATTCCCTAATCATTTGATTACATCATAAACACACATACACTTTAGGTCACACTAATTAATAAAAAGGTAATTCGCAAATTCACATAAAACCATTTTAAACATGGGAATAGCGGTTAAACAAATATAATGAAATGCGCAATACTTAGAGAATAATAATTCAAGGTGTTACAGAGAATTAATTAGTAATACATTATTAATATTATAATAAGTTGGCTCCATAAGCAGTTGTAAAACTATATTATTTAGAACATTGAACGTAATAACATGCAGGTAAATTTAAAAGTATTTTAAAAAGGAAAGATTAGAGGACAGAGACAAAATAATTGGATTAATGCATAGTTAAATTGGAAGCAACCTGAAACATATCTGGGAAAAAAAATAACTAAAGTGAATAGCGTATATTCCAAATTTAACTGTGAGGAGTAGCCAAAACTTAAGCCATGAAATTACGTACTGCATAATAGAGTCACAAAATTAGTAATTAGGACGTTCTGTATTTGAGTCAAAGGCCTAGATTTAGATATAGCTTGTCATATCAGCTTTCTGAAAGCATATTTAGAGAAACGTAGACTCTAGCTACAACTATTATACATTAATTAAACATTCTGAATTCTGATTGTAAGCACCTAGATTGCAGTATCCGATCTAAAAAAAATTAAAAGCGAAGTAATCCAATAAAGTCACACCCGACACAAAGACAACACACAACACGGAGACGAAATACTTTGACTGAGACACACGAGTAGCTCGGCAAAGCAGTGGAGGTACAAACCCTAGCCTGTGGAACAATCAGTTCACCCGCTTCCCCTGGTTGAAGGGAGCGAGAGCAGCTCATATGCACCTCCCCCCCCCCCATACGGATAGGAGTGAAGCAGCAGCAAGAATTTTATGTTACGACAGAGAAACGGAGCGTAAATCACCAGGTCGTCTAGTTAGTCTATAGTGACTGAATGAAGTTTTATCGCTCCACAGATTTGATGTAATAAAGGAAGGGAAAAGAACTTTTTTTTATATGTATATGCATAAATTGTACCAACTATATGTGGATTATGAGAAAAATGGTAAAATATTTCTCTAATTAGTGCTATGTTGATAATAAGGTTATATGAACTAAATGCTATAGAGGAACCCCAGAGATTAATAGTTATTCAATATGAGATAGCAACTTTAGATAAGCAAAGTATATGTCATAACCGCATAGAGAAATTGTATACAGGAAGGATATAAAAACTGTTGTTTGATTTTATTTGATTATTCTGTCATTAAGGAATAACAATGGAATATGTATTGAAATGATGTAAAATTGTCCCCAGCTATACGTAGTTAATAGAGAGAACAGAGAATGGAACTCTGAATATTTATTGGACACAGCTTGTGGTGATAGATTTTGCGGCTGTGTAACCAATTGTCCGAAATATTTTGAATGGTTTTAAAAGCGATGAAGTATATAAATTAAGAGGAATAACTACTCTTAGAATGTTTCCACATTATCAGATAGTTATTAATATATTGCCAAGAATCAGGAAAGGCCATGAATATTAATTAGAGAAAGTAACCTACTGTTAACCCTCAGATTAATGTAAGAACAAGAGATGCTCAAACTGTAAGGGTTACCAATGAAGGAAGAAGTGATATGTCAGACACTCTCCTTGAAAAATGCATTATCATTGTAGGGTCATGTAGGAATAAGAATGTAACAAGAGTAAGAGCAATGTGTCAATTATGAAACAGTAAGAAAGGTGCAGTTTAGAGAATTTTTTTGTTGGTAACAATAGTCCTTTTGCTAACCAACTGTATAGTACCTTGGTTAATATTGTCAATACCTGAATTTTAATAGATATGCCTGCAGAGTGTGGCGTACAAATTGTTGAATGCGGAGGTGGCTTGGTATACATTGTATATAAATGAGATCGACTAAGTTAAGGACTGTTAAAAAGAGAGGAAGCAAATCAGTGTAAGGAGTGATGCTTTAACTGGTTATGTAAACTCGGCTTTGGGAACAAAAGGCCTTGTAAACTAAACAGGCCTCTGTTCACATGGAAATATGTTGGAATCAGCCATTCTCAGTCGGATATTCCGATAATGAACTATGTTCTCTTGATTACCAAACTTTCTGAAATATGGTTGGAAGGAATTTTTATAACATATGTAAAGAAAACGCCATATCAGAACTGGTGCATAAGTGGTTTAATTTTGTAGGGATAAAATAAGCCCTATGGATACGATGAATATTATTTTGATAATAAACACTCTGTGAAATAGTTAAGCAAAGTTGAATTGTAAAATTATATGAAACTTTCTTGATTGTATATAGATATTGGATACTTACACCTTGTTTCCCTTTTCTTCCATGTAACGGAGTGACGCCCTCAGAAGAAAGGCAAACATAACCACCGTGAACGGAAAGACACGTCAGGACATTGCAACATTAACTGATTATGGGATGATTGTGAAAAAAAAAAGATAGGTGCTAACACACTGTGCTATTTCAACAAAGTATGGATTGGAAAAAAAAATAATTGTGCCTTTGGACTATAGCCATACAAACTCAAAGGTGAGATGGCATGACTGTTGCGAACGACCTACAATCCTACCGGTGGCCGAAGACTCTGTGCTCTATGGATGGCGCCCTGTGCACTCTACTGCTAGTACTATTTTCCCGCCTCAGTTGGGGAAGAAGACCGATGGGATGAGAGCCTAGAAGGAGGTGACAATTAAGTGTTGGCAGGATCAATCTGCTATGAAATATGGAAGAAGCCACCATGGACTGTTATCTTACATTAGGGTAGCAATTACAGTATATTTTCATGTCTTTTGTATATATTTAGTTTGTAAGTACATAGTAAAATAAGGATATGTGGACTCCATTTATGTGAAAGTCAAAGGAGGGAGAGTTCTTTTTTTTCCCATAAGGGTGAAGGTGTGTTATGCGCTGATTTTACATCAGGCATAACGATTCATTTATTTTTAAATTAATTTCTTACTGGATTGAGATTTTTGTTTTTCTCCAACACAAAGGGAACAGACTAACAGGGTGGACACGTCAGGAGTGGGCGGAAGTTGCAGCTTCACTGAGGGCCACACACACAGAACACCCAGCGCCAGATCTCATGACATTCGATATCACATGGCACAGCGACCCGTTGGTGGATGGCAGGCGGAATCACATTTACTTCTCTTGCAGTGAAGGTCCGGCTGGGGTGGCCTGGGGGTGCGAAGGTCTGCTGACAGCTTTAGTGTCGATTTCACACGAGAAGCTGTGTTCGCCCCCGCAGCAAATGCAGATACAGAGCTGGACAACCTTGTCCAGCGTTGTAGTAATGAAAGAGGGATCCCGTTTTTCCCAGGCGGCGATGTCAACCTCACAGACCCCCTGGGGAGAATTTATCACTCGTAAGTTCCTCTGCAGATGCTACGGATGATTTGCACATACCATTTTCTTGGGAAATCAGGGGAGAAGAGACGTGGGGAATTTGTAGCGAGGAGCATAGAGGACTGAGATTATGGAGAGAGCAGTTTGACCCAGAATTGGAACAGGGCAGACAGCACTGAGATTGTGGAGAGAGCAGTTGGACGGGACGGGCCAGATTCAGCATCAGTATATCGGAATCAGTGGAAATAAGTGCAGGACTTTGAATAAACAGCTGTGTGCTTTGATGCGTTAACGCAAGGACTTCCCATGGGTGAGTGGCTCCCTAAACTGAAAAGCAGAGAGACGAGAATTTGCTTCCGAAGCACCTACCAGTGAAGGACATCCTTCTGAACATTCCTACGATGTTGCAGTAGACCGCCTCTCTTCGCCGCAGCCAAATTACCCTACAGCGAAGGTGAAGGTCAACAGAGGCCCGTCTCCCTATCAGCCACAGTGCGACGGAGATGTCATCGGCTAAAGCGACGAAATAAGGAGATGATCCCCACCCAGTGCTGGAGTGACGACGACCTGGCCGTAACGTGATGCAGCTGATGGATGAGCTGAGCACTGAGAACGGTACGATTATCCTTCCTTTAGTTGCTTACCCTTCATTTCACTAGAAGTTGCTATCCTTAATTTTAGAGTTAATTGTAAAGGGTTTCCATAGTCCGTTTAATTCTTTAAGTTCACGATAGATGATTGATTCTTAGAAGATTAATTGTTTTGCCTGTACTGTTAGATATTTTGTTTCAATAAATATTGTTATTCTTTTATGTTTCCATAAACCTGAGTTGTGCATCATCATTGGATTTCCTTAATAAAAACGTCTTCCCCTAAGGAGACGGCCTGGGATTTTTGAGTCCCGCATTGTCTAATGAAGTGGATAATCAGTAATTGGGCAATGTGGGAAACACAACGCCACAGATTTAAATTTGCATATTTCTACTTAGAAAGTGAATAGTGCTTGCAACCGCGAGGTGCGCACAACAAAAGGTAAAACTCATGCACTACACCTTTACATCTCAGCAGTTCAAAATGAATTAATACCTATTGTTTGGGTGAAAATAGCAACCATTTAGCCCATTGTTTGTAAAAAAAAGTGCCACTCAGTACTAAACTCAGAGGTAAAACTCATCCACTACATCTTTACATCTCAGCAGCTCAGTGGGTTGGAGAGGGTGGGTTAATCTATTGTTTGAGGGGACCTGGATTTGGGGAGTAGTAGAAAGGCATCGATAGGGAGGTTATCCAAACCCCACTTACTCTTAATGAACATTGAAATCCAGGACACAACCATTAACCTCTACAATATAAATGATAGGGTACTGATCTTTTGCCCTCGACGCCCAAGCTAGGAAACGACTTTCTTTTCGTTTATTTCGAAACATCCTTAAGCCCATGTTTCGTCCAGACCAAGTCCAGCCTATGCTTGTGCAGCCCACGTTTGTCCAATGGGAATTAGCGACGTGTCATTTTGAATAGAAGAGCACGAGCACGGGGAACGCAAAAGTTTCGAATGCGGTAGAAGTGGAGAACGTGCGACGTGCTAGACAGGAGCTCCTGTTTTCCTTTGTTCTATTTGAAGGCGGCTTCGAGCTCTTTGTTATCCGATGATAGGAGACTTTAAAGATCGCTATTTCATGATTCCAGTGTTGAAGGTTAGTTTTTTAGCTTTCTTTATACTGTTTGTTAATTGAAATAATTTACTAGTACAAATCGGGACCATAACCTTCTGGTTTATGTTACCCAGTCCAGGAAAGAACCACGCTGGATGGCCATTAAAGAGAGAGATAAACGTCTATTATGAGTCAGGTTCTCCATTTAGCCCATTGTTCCCACGTAAAAAGAGTGGTTCAAAATGAATTATTATTGCCCATTGTATGTTTAGAGAATAACTAATTCGTATTTAAAAACGTTACGAACACCGATGAGCAGGGAAAGGTGGATTTCCATCGGATGGGACGTTAAGCCATGGTCCCGTGTGCGGGAGTTAAATCATTTAATCAGAAAAAAATTCTAAAAATTCAATGATAGGTTCTAAAGGATTTATAATCTTTTTATTCAAAAATATTACTGAATATTGAAACCTTTCTCCGTTAAAGGTCATTCTCCGTTAAACAAATTTTTAAGTTGATTTCATTGGCCAAAAATTTCGGAGTATAACTAAACGAGTTATTCATCGTATTTGATAGAAAGGCCATCTTGTTGAGTCGTTTTACCTCTGAGCGGTACTTTGCACACCATGGGCTAAAGATGATGAGATCGCAAGGATGAACCAGACAAGTTTAATAAAAAATACCGAGTCGTGAATGAAAATTGGTAAGCGAGGGTTAGACAAGAGTGCATTTTGTCTTTAGTTTGATTATTTGTTTGTTTGATTCATTAATGAAAGTTTTTTGTCATACCCTGTTAAAGAAAAGCGTAATTTGTTCAACAACATTTGTTCGACGGAAACGCATTCGACGGAAATTTGTTCGAAACGGAAATTTGTTCGGAGGAAACTTGTTTGAAATGGAAATTTCTTCGAATGAAAGTTGTTTGAGCAATATTTTGTCCACAGTTTGAGAGGCCGATAGAGTCGTTCTCCACAATAAGGTCTTTTCTACTTTGTTACTGGGATATTTATGGGAGAGGGAGTGGATCTGGGAAGAGAGGTGACCAAAGAGAAGGATTCGTTTTAGATTAGGTAGAGTAAACTCTTGTTTCCCAGACAATCTAGGTGCCGTTTAAATCCTCCCAGTTTTCTTCATAAGCTAAGCCGAGTGGTTAGCACTTTTGAATACTAAATAAGAGACTTGGGTTCGAGCATCAGGAAAAGCATAAATATTTGTTGTTTCTCTGCTGACGTCCCAACATCCTCACACGGTGGCACGCAGCTGATTGAGAGGATATTTTTTTTTTATTTTCCTATTGCTTTTCGCTAGTCATTTGTCAGTTTGTTGGTTTGGAGATTTGTCAAAGAGTTGTTCCACCATAACTTTTGAACTCGATGAGGATTTATGTATCAAAAAAAATCTTGTGACGCAGGGAGTGTCATAGGTATAAAAAAATAGACCTACCATGCTCTCTTCCACCCCCAGAAAGGGGAAATACGAAAGCGATGGTTCCTTTATATCTACAGAACGCGAGTGCCAAAAGTAACAAGCAATACGTCAAATGAAAGCTTATGACGCGAGGAGTGTCATTGATGATACAAAACTGACCTTCCATGGTTTCTTCCCCCTAAAATTGGGAAATATGAAAACGATAGTTCCGCTATATTTTCCGAAAGCGAAGGCCTACGATTACGAGTTAGGTGTCAAATGAAAGCTCATACGATGTAGTAGCCCAATGATTCAGGATCCTTCAGTATTCTCTTCCTCCCTAAGTGGGGGGGGGGGAGATTTTCGCGGGAGTGGACCTTACTGAGGGTATTCCGAAACTTGTTCGATAGCATTTGTTCGGCAGAAAACTGTTCGCCGGAATTTTGTTCGAAACGGAAATTTGTTCGAAACAGAATTTTTTCGAAACGGAATCAAAGTTATTTTAGGAAAAATGTCGGGATTATTGTATTTATCCAGTACGAAATATTTTAGTGTGTTTTTCATGGAGGGCTGAGTGCCGGTGGGGTAGGTTTTGCTTTTTATCCAGTTTTCAAAAAAAAAATCTATTATCTCGTTTTCTTTGAAAACGAGATAATAGTTTCGTTTTGTCGTCTGTCTGTCTGTATACATGGAACATTTTTGTTTACAGAGATAAATTTAAATTCTTTTTGCATTGGATAGGTATAGATGAAATATTATGATATCCACTTTCCGAATCTCTCTAAACCTATAATTATATTCTCTAGCGGTGGAAAATTTTCAAAATTCCAAAATTTCAAAGGAATATTGCAAACGATGTACTTATGCTAGAAATTTGAAATTTGGTGGTAGAATATGAAGGTTACAAAGTTCCCATTGCCAATAATGAGTTGACTCCTTAGACCTAGAAGGGGTGGAAAAACATACCTTTTTTGTTTTAGCAGATAGTTGCTTGTTTTTAGAAATAAATGAAAAATTCTTTTTAGGTTAGATAGGAACTTATAAAATATTAGAATTTACACTTTTTTAAACTGCAGAAAACTATAATTGCGCCCTCTAACGATGGAAAAAAATTTTAAAATTCAAAATTTTCAAACAAATGTTGCAAACGGTTTATTTAGGTTAGAAATGTTAAATTTTGATGTGAAATATGAACGCCATGATGTTTCCATTGGCAATAATAAATTGGCGATTTAGACCCAGGGGGAGGGGAGTCAATTTTTTGTTTTAGCAGATAATTATTTGCATTTAGAGATAAATGAAAATTTTTTTACCGTTTTATAGGAAAGGATAAAATATTATGATTCACACTTTCGTAATCTTTGGAACATTGTAATTGCGCCCTTTAACGGTTTAAAAAAATTGAAATTTCCAAAATTTCAAACAAATATTGCAACGAATTATTAATGACAGAAATATGAAATTTTGGTAGCGGAATGTGAACTTCGTGAAGTTTACATTGGAAACAATGAAAATGATAATTAGAAAACTCTTTTTTAATTTCATTCGTGCTAATTAAATAAATAATACGCATTTTTAAAATACTTAGCAGTTTTAATATACATATATCTTTCTACATCATTGAAATGATGAAAGAGCAGCACTATCAAGATTTTCAAATAACATGTATAGAAAAAAAATTTGAAAAATCAGTAGTAGTTTTTACAAGATATTCCACTGAGTGCTGGAGCTCACTTTTCAGAGAGAGGTGTGAGAAATGCATCTTTTTAGATTTAAGAATTAAAAGGCGAATAATTTTATGTTGTATAATTACTAATGAAATATTATTTGCATTTTTCACATCATACGCTAGCTCAAATTAAAACTTTTAAGGAATAAAACAGTAGGTAAGCGAAAAACTTCTTTCTGTTTGAAATCGAGATTCTCATATGAGCCAGAGGCGATATGTATCCTTCTAGTTATATTCTCGATCTGACCACTTGGCCCTCTCCCAAAACATTTATGTGTTCACAAGATCAGGAAAATGCACAATTATTTGTATTATGTTTTTCCCTGATCTTGTGTTATTAGAGAAAACATACGCTGAATAATCATTGAAGTCAGTATATTTTTTTCGAAATTAACGTCACATTGACATAACAAGACCACTCCATGTTATTTCAATAGGTCTCTAACTTCGAAGCTCTATATTCTAAAATCAGATTTTGTGAGAAATTGTGGCGGAGGATAATTTAAAGCTCTGAATAAAATCCACCTAAATCTCGTTTTTTAACAATATTCTCACAATATTTAAGCAGGTATTGAAGTTTAAAACTTTCAGAGCAGCAGTCTGCTCTAAGAAATTTATTAAAAACAATCTAAGAAATTATATGAACACACTTTCTGTATTTATACATGAACTGGTTTGATATAATATTTCCTATTTCAGTTTCAATTAACTTCCAATGTCTAACACTCCTATGTTCAAACTTCCACAATTCTTGAAATTCTGAAGGAATATTGTCCAAAATGGATATTTAGAGATAAATGATTTATAACTTTAATTTACTTTTAAGGAAGATAACACTTTGAAGCTAACGTCGATCAGTTTTAGAGGAAAAATTGTCTTCAG
This sequence comes from Ryuthela nishihirai, assembly GCA_038380435.1. Lineage (NCBI taxonomy): Eukaryota > Metazoa > Arthropoda > Arachnida > Araneae > Heptathelidae > Ryuthela > Ryuthela nishihirai. The sequence goes on along the minus strand of JAWZYU010000018.1, from coordinate 54,310,053 downwards.
CCGGGTGGGATACGAACCCACGACCTCCTGATAACATGTCAGGTGCTCTGGACCATTGTGCTACTGGACCGCTGAGTGGGTTCTTATCCCACCCTACTCAAGACAATTTTTCCTCTAAAATTGATCGTCGTTAACTTCTGAGTGATATCTTCCTTAACATTCATTAAATACGTCGAAAAATTACCTCTTCAATTTAAACAATTGTACACTCAAAATGTACTTACCATTTTCATGGCATGATTGTCATTGTTTCTTGAGGGTGAAAGCAGCTGGGACAAATACTTGTATGAGACACGGAGTCCCATTGGTATAACATGGGGTGGTCATTATTTCAATGATCACTCACTGTATATTTGCAATAAAAATATCCTTAAAACAATCAAAAATTAAAAATAGAAGGGAACTAGAAGGACGCATATCACCCCTGGCGCATAGGAGAATTTTGTTTTCAAAGAGAAAGAAATATTTCATTTACCTACTGTTTCATTCCTTAAAAGTTTTAATTTGAGCTGGAGAATGATGGGGGAAATGCAAATAGTATTTCATTAGTAATTATACAACATAAAAGTATTCGTCTTTTAATTCTTAAATATAAAAAGTTGCATTTCCCACACCTCTCTCTGGAAAGTAAGTTTTAGCTGTCAGTGGAATATCTCTTAGAAACTAAAACTAATTTTTCAAATTTGTATTCTATAGATATATTTGTAAAATGTATTAAAAGATCTTCGGGATAGCAGGAAGCCCATTGTTGAAGGGTTTCTAACCTTCCCATCACATTTTATCACACATTATTAAAAGCTCTACTGTTTCATCATTTCAATGATCTGTAAAATTATGCATATATACGCATATTAAAACTGCTAAGTATTTTAAAAATGCGTATTATAATATTTCATCTGTACCGATCAAATTAAAAAAAAGAGTCACTTCACGACGTTCACATTCCTCCACCAAAATTTCATATTTCTGTCATTAATATATCGTTGCAATATTCGTTTGCAATTTTGGAATTTTCAAACTTTTTCACCGTTAGAGGGCGCAATTATAGTGTTCAAAAGATTGCGAAAGTGCGAATCATTAAATTTTAACAATTCCTATCTAACCCTAAAATGTTTTTTTTTTTCATTTATCTCTAAATACAAACAATTATCGGCGAAAATGAAAATATTTCTTCCCTCTCCCCCGGGTCTAAACGGTCAATTCATTGTTGCCAATGGAAACAACATGGCGTTCAAATTCCACCACCAAAGTTTAAAATTTCTAGCTTAAATACGACGTTTGAAATATTTGTTTGAAATTTTCGAATTTTCAAAATTTTCCATCGTTAGAGGGTGCAATTAATGCATTTATTTCTAAAACAAACAACTATGTGCTGAAACTAAAAAGATGGTTTTTTTTTACCCTTCTAGGTCTAAGGGATTAACTCATTGTCGGCAATGGAAACTTCGTGACTTTCACATTCCACCACCCAAAGTTTCAAATTTCTTAGATAAATACATCGTTTGCAATATTCCTTTGAAATTGTGGAATTTTTAAAATTTTCAACCGCTAGAGGGCATAATTATAGGGGGAGATATTCGAAAAGTGCATATCGTAATATTTCATCAATACCTATCCAATGCAAAAGGAATTTTTAATTTATCTCTGTAAACAAAAACGTTCGATGTATACAGACAGACAGACAGACAGACAAGGCAGACGACAAAGCGAAACTGTTTTCTCGTTTTCTTTGAAAACGAGATAAAAAGCAAAACCTACCGCTCCGGCACCCAGCCCTCCATTGAAAAACACACTAAAATCTTTCTCACTGGATAGATACAATAATCCCGACACTTTTCCAAAAATAACTTTGATTCCGTTTCGAAAAAAAATTCTGTTTCGAACAAAATTCCATTTCGAACAAATTTCAGTCGAACAAAATTCTGTCGAACAAATTTTTTCGAACAAAATTCCGGCGAACAAATGTTGTCGAACAAATTACATCAAACCTCTTAATCAAATACATCTCATATTAAAGCTTGTTTCGTTTCCAATGTCACGGGCTACGTTAAACACGAGTACAAAAATAGGGGGAGACAAAATGTGGTGGATTTTCATTTTATCAAATAAAAGTTTATGAAGGTAGGTGCTTTTAGTGACAAAGAAAAAATATATTATAAATTTTTAAACTTTAAGAAGTAATCTTCCCATATGTGCCTTAAAAAGTAGAAATTGAAACTAAAGCATATCGATGGTGCAATCAGTCTCTGAATTCTTATTCACCTCAAAGGAAAATAAGTTACGATTTACTTACTCAGCAAGATTGGCGGCGCTTTATTTTCCCCTCAAAGTAAATGCGAACTCAGTGACTGATTGCACCATCGATATGATTTAGGTTTATTTTCTACTTTTTAAGGGGTGTATTGAAAGGTATGGTGCCTTTTGAATTTTTAAATTTATTTATATTTTCTTTATTTGAAATACTGGTACTAGTCTTATTAGAAAACAAGTTACAGAGTTTGAAAAATATTGCAGTTTAAAATTTCGAACAATCCTTTCTATAAGAAGCAGACTGTAGCTTAACGTAATAGTGAAAACTGCGAAGAAAAAAATGGCGGCAAGTTTGACTCGAAAACAAAAAGGTTTGCACTTTACACTTAAGAAGAAAGATCTAAACCACTATGATCCTTTTCAGCTGCCATTCTCCACCTCTCTTTCCAGAGGTTCTTCAATGACAAAGCACAAGGCCTATAACGCTAATGCCCTATGGGGAGCCCTCTCCTATTGGCCTCTCAGTCTTTCGAACAAGTTTACGTAGAACAAATTTCCGTTTCGAACAAGTTTCCGTCGAACAAGATTCCGTAAAACAAATTTCTGTTTCGAACAAATTTCCGTCGAATAAATTTCCGGCGTCGAATAAATTTCCGGCGAACAAATTTCCCGATACCGGCTTTTGTGATCTTTGTGACCTTGCTATTTTCTTCATTGTGTGAAAAACTGATCGGTTAACTACATGTATAAAATTCCCCACTTGGCTATTCAACTTATGTATTTCATCCTACGACTGCAAAGAAAATGTCAATTGCCTTCTAATATTCGCTCGCAACAATAATGTAAAATTATTTACCCAACGCAACTTTTCATTTTGATCCAAAAACTTAAATTATTCTTTAAGTTTCAGATGGCAGCTGTATCTTATAAGTGCGAAAGAAGTTACACGAAGGTCTACTAGCGTGTAACACACAATGGCATGGCTGATCGCTTTTCGTTACCTTACAAAGCAGCCTGACTCGGTGACTGCGGTCATGTAATGAAGGACATAGCTTTGCTCTTAAACACTGACATTCTCTAATGTAGTGTGACAATGATTGAAAACAGTTCGCTCACAGACAGCTCACTTCTGCACCGCACCACAAGCGGCGTGTTCATAAACAGTGCGTGTTATACTTTAACAGTAACCCTGTGGCTTAATATAGCGACACTTGAAGTTCTCTTGGTTGCCATTAAAGATAGAAGTCATCTCCAGGGAGAGGAGAAATGTACAACCTTATTATGTTGCCATGGACATAGTAGATGTTAAGAGAAAAGAAGATTTAGGTTTATGCTTCTAACTGAATAAAGTTTCACTTTAAAAGAAGGGAGATTATCGAATGGTGTCAATTTATAGACTGCTTTTTATTCGTTTAAGTGAGCATGTTATGCTTCTATAGCGATATTTTGTTAGAAAAATGTTCCTTTTAATTAATTTTTAATCATTAAATAATTATTTTGTTTACACTAAACCACAGTGTTGTGTAAAGTTATGGTAAATCAATTACGGGGAATAAGCTAGGGTAAATCTAATTACTAATAATGATTTCTCGCTAAAAGTATTATTTTAAGTAAAATAAATTGTTTTATATTATTTCATTAATGCAATATTTGAAAAATAAATGTCAGTGTTTATATAAAACTTTTCGCATAACTTGGGTTTTGCATTTTAATTTAAGAAATAACTATTATACATTGTCATGCAAAACTTTGTTTGTTTTTCGTAATCTGCAGTTCCCAGGTTCGAGTCCCTTCGGTGGTCTAGGCCAGCGTTGAGATTTATCTCCGTGAAATCCCCCACCCTGCCTGTCATGTCCCTCTAATTTTTTTATTTTTATTTATTGTTGCATTTTATTTTATTTTTGTTATTGTGAATATTTTTATGTATTAAGTGTGTTCTTGCAAGTGCTATTGTGGGGATGTGACTCAGAAGATGTTGTTTTCGGGTCTGAGCTGGTTGCCTGCGTGGGTGACGTGGCCGAGAAGCTTTTCATGGGCTTTTTACAACTGGCATATACATCACCCACTGGACAGCTGCTTGGAGACAGATGGTAGTTGTTAGAAAACAGATGGACCCATTGGACAGCTGTTCGGAGACAGATGGTAGAAGATGGTAGCTGCTAGAAGATAGATGGACCTACTGGACAGCTGCTAGGAGACAAATGGTAGCATCTCGTCAAGAACATGCTGATGGCATTAACGGGATGTTACCATCTGCATCCTAACAGCTGTCCATTGGGTCCCCTCTCCTCAGACTTCTTTGAGCCCTCAGGATCCTTTTGATGTAACATTATAGGAATAATAATGCCTCTCAGAGGTTAAACAACAACCCAATCAAAACATTAGCGAATTTCCATGTTATGTCAATGGGAATCTAACTTCGATTCTCTATAACTTCTAAAGTTTACATTTAATGGAAGAAAAAGTGCTGATGATGAAATAAAGACCATTCATGATTTTTAATTTATCATCAGAGCACGATTTGAATATCGATTATCAACAATATTCATTCAGTATTTTAAGAGTTAGGGAAGCTGGAATATTTTACAAGAGTAATGAGTCATAAGAATTTACTTCTAAATTTTAACTGAAAAATTAAGTGCTGCTTGAAATCATTTAATAAAATAAATTGTGATATTAACGTTTGCGCAATGATAATTTTAATATTAGACAATAATGAATTATTTATTTAAAACAATTTATATGCGGAATACTTAAGATTTCACAACTCTTTAAATACTGAAAGAATATTGTTGAAAATCGAGGTTTAAATCGATTTGATTATGATCTTTAACCAGTCATGTTTTCCATCAAATGTAAGCTATAGAACTTCGAAGTTAGATCCCACTGATATAAGAAATTCTCTAATATTTTGATAGAGTAATGTATTTAGTCGAAATATGGGAATGTTTTACTACTGTAGTATTCTTTTTCTCATATAGGTAAATAATTATCCACTGTTTAGTTTATCAATTAACGAACCTTAGTACCAATCTGAAGTCCTACAAAGAAATATAAATAAAAACTTTTTTGAAAAAGAAACATTATTTTTGTTTTAAAATCTTTTTTGATTTAGTTGCTTTTATTCCAGTTAATTTTTTCTATATAATTCAGCCCTCCCTGGTCTAGCGGTTAGCGCACTTGACTCCTAAGCAAGTGATCCGGTCCTTGTGTTTGGTTGCTCATGAGCCATAAAACCCCAATCAACCAATCTTTTCATGTGTAAATATTTGCCTGCTGTAAGAGATACCAAGACAAATCGATAGAGCTTCTAGAGCAGTAGTTCTCAACCTTTTATGCTTCACGTACTCCCTGGAAATGTGTATACTGGGGTAACCCTTGTATAGATAGATAATACTAATAGTTATAGTATAACAATGGGAATAAAATAAAACACTGACTTTGTTACTAGATCTAGCGACTTTTGAGCTCTCACGGCATACCTCAAAATTTTTACCGCGTATTCCACGTTGAGAAACCCTATTCTAGAGTATCTCCGCCTTTTGAGTAAATTACCGCCTTCCTTTTCGTTTAATAATTAATAAAATGAAAAAATTTACACAGTTGTCAGCAGTATTTGTGCTGTTAATGGACGAACGTGACCATACTGACATTCCAAATAGCAGAAATATCAACACAAGGGTTTACCCTTGCGTTGTTATTTCTGCTAATTTGGAATGTCAGTATGATAGAATCGCTGAAACTTTCATGTAAAATCATCGCAAACAAACTCTGCTTTCGTCCATTATAAAAATGCATTGCTCATCATCTGCACTGCTTTATGAAATAATAAATTATTTTTATTTGTCTGAAATAAATTAGATGCATGTATGAAAGTAAACAAATTTTTAAGGTCTTTTGTATATAAATATATACTGTTTAACCGGCAAATCATGAAATGCGAAATTGTATGCGATTCCTAGGCGTACACATAAGAGTCGTTCAAATGAAAAGTGGAGAAATCAGATATGAAAGTGTAAATCATTTATTTATCTGTTCAAATTCGCCATGCCTATTGAGACATTTGTCCCAACAAAAATTAACAGCATAATATCCTTCGAGGACAAGAATTCTCAAGCAACCATGAGCTACAGAAGTTCAACCAGACTGTGTACTTTAGTCCTACAATCATGTCTGTCCTGAGGCACCGCTGTTACATTTGGCCACTGTAGGTCAATTCTAACGAGATTCTGTTTTTCATTGTCTGCCCACTGCATCCTAGGTCTCTCTCTTTTTCTGAGGCCTTTAGGCACAGTGTTCATAAATCTATTCGCTAGTCTATTATTGTCCATACGGGCAATAGGCCAAACCAACGGAGTCTCTGCACAATATGCTGCTTAAAGGAGGTTGCCGACTCCTTTGCCTAACCTCATCTTTACTTACAAAGTTGAATCACCTAATAGCTAAGATATTGCGCAAGCGTCTAGAATCAAAAGCATCAAATTTCCTGTTATCTTGTTTACAAGGCTTCACTATCAAAACTAACTTTAGAAAGAACCAAATTAGTGTATAGTCCAGTGTCTCGCAAACTTTTTTACTCTGCGGCACAATGAATCTAAATTTTTTTCCGCGGCACACTGAATCTAATTTTTTTTTTCCGCGGCATACCTAAAAAAGAATAAAAGCAAACTCTATATAATCGTCATTATATTTGCGCTTTGTTGAAGTCATCAGCCTGGTTTTACTTGAAGATTTGCTCTCGTTCTTTAATTCATAACTCGGTGTTTGCTTTAAATATTTGCCCATTTTATGGCTTGAAATAATCAAAAATTAATACCAAAATTTGGAAAAAGCTTGATAAATACTTACAAGATCCCAGTTGATAAAATCTGAAAGATTTTTATTAAAACACGTCGATAGCACGTCGATAACACAAGTCAAGTCAAAATGAAATCTTTGGAATATCTAGTGTCAATTTGAAAATCTCTCGCGGCACACAGTTTGCGAGACACTGGTATAGTCTAATCTTAGTCTTAGGTGTATACGGCTATTTTTCCACATTCTGGATACATTTCATTGAGATCAGTAAGCTACTTTTTCAACATTTTTTAGTAAACAAAAGCCTTGCTTTCAAAGCTTTCAAAGCTTTCACAGCTTTGAAAATGGTAATTGTTGAAAATTTGCATCTATCCCAATACGCTTTACAAGATATATATCCTCACAATCATATTCTTATAAAAGTTCACATTAGATTGTCAGAAGAGAGAAATTGCTTTCAAGAGAGTGAAATTGCTCTTTACATCAAGGATATTTGCAACAGTTTCTTATTCCTTCTGAGAATTGAAAACGGATAATTCTGTTATGACTTAAATAAGCTTTAACACTTAAATGCTGGCAACCCTATTATGTTGACTTATTAAGTGTCTAACGTGCCATATGGGAAATCCAGCCTTGGTGTTTCACTTTGTATAGGAATTGTCTGAAATGCCAGATATAATTTCGATAACGTGAGGATCGAGATTTATTCTTGTTTGTTTATGTTAATTTCTGTCTAATCCTAGAACTAATCCTTCTCCTTTCCCCTGAATTCCCTGATCGCATTATTAGAAAAACCACGTGAGGATTTTCCATCAGTAAAAATTGTTTTGTCTTTACTACACATTTTCTATGCTCATACATCACTCATATGTGGTCTTCTAGTCAAAGAAAAATGTGGAATACTAATGATATCACGCATGATTTCCACCACCCTGCCTACATTTTGCAAATAAACATAATTTTGTCTTTAATATCCACATTGCTTGAATAGTTATACTATTAACACTTGGTCTAAATCCATTATTGAATTTTAATATAATCACTAGGTATTTTATAGTAGAATGTCTAGTGAAAATGTGAGAAATGAGATGAAAACATGTTTATTTCATACGTTGTCGAACATTGTACAATACAGAATGCCTAGGAATTCTATATAACACTTGGTTTATAACACTCTGTTTTAACGATGTCAAGTTCTTGTTTATTTGAATTTATGTTTCTTTCATAATTAGACAAATAGTTTGTTAAAAACCGTACGTAAGACGCATTATCGCTTTAACACATTATTATTATTTTGAAATTGCAAAATATTTATCTTACCTTAGAAAATGTGTCGTAACTCCTTCAACCCACAATGACCTAAGAAGTGATCAAAATATAATGTATATGATCCCTCAGTGCACAAAAAATAATTTAGATAATGTTACTTATACTTAACTCTTTCTCAAACAACATCAAAATTGCACCAAATTATCATACATTTACTAAACATCAAAAATGCTTAATTTCGGGAATGGTTTATGTTGAATCTTCTTGCATTTTAGTGAAGTATTACAAATTCAATTCATTTTGTATTTATTTGTGTAACTAGTCTTTCATTTTAATTCATGTTCTTGAAATTTCATTAGTATGGAAAGAACATGCACGAGATTAGTCTCGCGTGCTTTAACTTTATGTTGTAAAATATTTACTGCGAAAATGAAATTGCTTCTTTACTACCTACACAACCACAATATCCAGAAAATATCCATAACGTATCTTAGATGACTAACGGATATCCATTTGTCATTTTAGATATATTCTGGATATTTTATTGACATTGTGGTTGTAGGGATAAAGATAAAAATTTCGATGTTTTGTTTAAGAGAGAAGACGATAATTATATTATTTTTCTGGACAAGCATGTCATGTCATGTCACAATCATGTTCCTCATCCCAAAACAACCCATCATAATCCAAAATGATAAACATCGAGATGATAGATTCTGCTTTTCCAAAAAAACAATTCCATGGAAAACCTTTCTTCCTTGACCCTATTTTTGACCCCTTTTTGTCGACTTTCAGTTCGTCCGATAAGCAATGTAGATCAGTTTCGCTGTTTTTACTTCGGGAGCTTTTCGCCCCGTGATAGTCACTCTGCTCTTCGTGGTGCAGAGACAAGCAGTGTATGCCACTAGTATTTTCCTTTTTCCTTTTGCTGTCAGAGACCCTTAGATCTAGTGCTGACCAATGCATCTTGCCATCTCACTCTGCAGCCATCCGTGACTCGCCGTAAAGTAGGTGTCAAAGACGACGGCAAAAGCTGATAAAAAAAAGAGAATGCGCAGATATTGATTACCTGTCATTTACTCCTTCTTTGATCACAGCCTCTAACTTTGGACAACCCTATAATGAACTCGACCTTGTTGAAGTCAAATGTTTCTGTTTTCTTCCAGTTCTTAAATTTGACTTTTTTCCTAGCAAAACCTACATTATCCTTTTATTTTTAAAAAACTTTGTTATACTTTATGAATTTGTTATCGAAATAAAATTCTTTCCACGTTTTTCTTGGCAAAGTGGTATCGCATGATCGTTCTTTGGTGATCGTAATAATATCCATGTGATGGTATGGATTTTTTGTGTTGTCTATCGAATAGAATCCCTCTTTCTTCTAATCTTTCTTGAAAAAACACAACATTGGTCTGGTTTGTCCCTGTGGTAGTAAAGACATATCCCTTGTCCGATCCCCGAGGAAAAAAATCAAACATTGTAAGGTATAATTATTTTTTACCAAAGAGAAACTTTTTTTTAAGTCTAATCAGAGGGGGGTAAATATTGAGTCAAACCTGAAACCAAGCGCTCCAACAACATGTCACCATTTATATAAGGACAAAGAAAAAATTTCTTTTTATTATCGTCTTTTGAATAGAGCCGATTTAGCTGCCGTATATTCTGGCGTATAAATCAACTTTTTAGGCAAACAAAATACTTCTAAAACCATTTGTAGATTTATACACCGCTGAAACACTTAGACCTTAAATTCGTATATATTTAATGACATATACACTATTCCGAAAAAAATGTCCGGACACTTCCATGTTATGTGAATGGAAAGCCACTTTCAGAGCTCCCTAACGTTGAAAATAAATCATTTACGCAAAAACTGTTATTGGCGATAAATTGTAGATGTCACCCAAATCTCTCTAAATGTATTTCCCACAATATTCGTTTAATATTTAAAGAATGAATGAAAGCTAAAGCATTTATCTTCAACTTTTGACATCTTTGAAAAAATACTTCAATAGATAAAACACAACTCTTGTGGCAAATATCTGAAGTTTGTATGACGATTTTTTAAAGATTTCATCAATTTGGAGTCATTGTGACAGTGTCGTCGTCATCTGCAGTTGAATGGTCCCGCTTCATTGACTTTTTAATTATAGATCGAAGATTGTTGAAAATGGACACTGTCACATTGCCTCCAAATTGATGAAATCTTAAAAAATCGCATACCAACTTCAGATATTTAATTTATGCTAGTGAACAAATTGTTATAAGAGTTGTATTTTACCTATTGAAGTATTTTTTCACAAGTGTCAAAAGTTGAAGATAAATGCTTCAGCTTCCATTCATTCTTTAAATATCAAACGGATATTATGGGAAATATTTAGAGAGATTTGAGTGACATCTACAATTTATTGCCAATAACAGTTTTTGCGTAAAAGGTTTATTTTCAATGTTAGGAAACTTTGAAAGTGGCTTTCCATTCACATGACATGGAAGTGTCCGGACACTTTTTTCTACATAGTGTACATTTAAAATGCTCAGTTTGAACAGAAAAAAGCTTATACTGCAGAAAACGTCAATAGAAACAACAATCTACGTTATAAATGTTTTTTTGATGAATAAAAAATATTTTAAATTGCATCGGTATTTGTACCTTTACTTAATGATAACATTTCTTTAAAAGCGTTCTCTGAAGCTTCATTTACACAACAATTCTCAAACTGCGGAACAAGAAAAGCTTTCGCTGGTTATGTTAATTCAGAGCGAGCATTCATTCCACATATGCGTTTCCACAACACTGTAGCATGATAAATGCAAGAAAATAAATCGTTTTTCAGCAGTGTTTGGGCATAATAACCATTTTAACCATATATCTTGTTTGAAAAAGGCTTTTTCAGTTAACAAAGCAAATGTTTTTAAGTTCATATTCATTTAACAAGGATAAAAAATGCTACTTATGTATACGCAAAAAAATAAAGTTTGGGAGTTCTTCGTTGATTTATAGTGTCATTGTAAAGACCTCGTGATTATCCGATACATTATTTTCTTCAACATTTCGCCACAACAGATCGTCTTCTTCTCCTTTCGTTGCATTTCACATCTCCCATTTTTAACAAGTTTATAATAGTTTTTATTTCAATTTTATTCCATGCATTTATCACGAATTCCACAAAAATCTAAAGATGCCCCCCCCCCACTTTTGAAAATGCTAATAAGGTAATAAAGGCAAAAATTAATTAAACTGATATATTTATATACCCCGAAGAGCCAAAACATTATGACCACCTGCCTAATACGATGTTGGTCCTCCACTTGCCGCCAAAACAGATCTTACCCGGCGAGGCATGGACGCTACAAGATTTCTGAAGGTGTCTTGTGGTATCTGGTGCCAACACGTTACCAGCATATACTTTAACTCTTGTAAGTTACGTGGTTGAGCCGCCGCAGATCAGATGTGCTGTTCCAACACAAACCACAGATGTTCGATTGGATTTATGCTGGGGAATTTGGTGGCCAGAGCAATACCTAGAAGCCTTCCTCATGTTCTGCGAACCATTCTCGAACAATTCGGTCAATGTGGCATGGCGCATTATCCTGCTGAAAGAAGACACTACTAGAGGGATATTCCGATGCCATGAAAGGATGTACCTGGTCTGCAATGATGTTTAGGTAGGTGGTAGACATTATAGTTTCCTGCACATGAATGACCCAGGGTTTCCTAGCAGAACATTGGTTCTGCTAGGAAACCCTGGATCATTCATGTGCATTCATACATTCATTACACTTCCTCCACTTGCTTGTTTCATCCCCACGGTGCTTCCTGTTGCCAACACTTCCCTAGGTAAAACACACACACGTGGTGCAACAGGAAACGAGATTCATTGAACCAGACGATCTTCTTCCAATCATTCAAGGTCCAGTTTTGATGCTCTTGTGCCCATTGTAGGCGCTTTCGATGGTGAACCGAGGTTAGCATGGCACTCGGAGCAGCCTGCGGCAGGGTTCGATGTACTATGTGTTGTGACACATTACCCCGTAACCTGTATTCAAATTACGGTCGAGTTGCGTCACAGTATCCCTTATGTTGGTACGTATCATACGGGATAGCGTTTTCTCACCTCTAGCATCGAAGAGCCATGGTCGGCTCACACCTTGCCTGCGGTTCGTGGTTTTTTCCTCCTCGGACCACTTTTTGCAGGTAGTGGCTGACAGTGAGCACCCCACAGTCCTTGCCGTCTCTCGGAAATGCTCTGACCGAGTAGTCTGGCCATTACAATTTGGTCTTTGTCAAACTCACTTAGGTCGGCTGCCTTTCCGATTTGAAGAACAAGAATAACACTGATTAACAGAGCTTAGTATCAGGTGTTATTTATACCCTTTCATGACCTTCACACGCGCCGTCGTTTACTTGCAGTTGCTTCGAGTTGCCTAAGATGTGCTGGTCATAATGTTTTGGATCTTCGGTGTATGTTTCATGCATTTTTCAAAAAGTATAATAGACCTCTAAAAAGGAAGGGAAAATGTTATACTGAAATGGAAATCTAATCTCTTGCCTCCCCGCTTTTTATATTTTGCCGCCACGATTAAGTTTCTGACCTCCCCTTGCCCCTTTATACTTTTTCCAGATTCGGACCTGTGCACACAGATTCTCAAGGGGCTAAGGTATACGATACCAGAATAAAATATGTATTCTAGCAAGTTCAAAGCTCGAATGAACTGAAGAGTCATCCCAATCTTTTGAAACGCTTTTTAAACACCGATATCGGTTTGTTATCTTTTATTACTATAATATATAAGACAGAAAGTCGAAGTAGGTATTTCAAACCCATTTACAATTGCCACATATAGTTGTTGGGGATCTGAATTTTATTTCACTTCAGACAATACCATGTATCATGTTTAATTCATTTGTAAAATGTTATATCGAATATTTTTTTAATATAATTTAGTGACAGTGACAGTTAAAATCGCCGTTCCATTTTCTTCTCTAAATGGGTCGTAATAAACTAAATTTCGAACAAAGAGCTTTTTCACTTAAACTTCTCCCAAAAGCTTCGTTCAGTTTACGAACTCGGCTTATATATAACGAGTATGTGTAAATTATGGTCTTTTTGATTTTACAACGTGATGTCGATGTATACACCGGAATATACGTTATTTATGTACATTAAAGACATTCTAGACTATGTGAAAACGGTGTTTTATACCAGAAGTCTACAAACCATGGTCCATAGGCCAAATCCAGCAGGAGAAGCAAACAGTGAACTGAAAAAATTCAAAACAATGTTTCGACAAATGTTTGTTCTATTTGTCTCGAAAAAAGCAGACACATAATTCTCATTGTACGTATATAATGTACTAGAAATCAATCGGTGTTGTCGGTACATCTTGATTTCTACACTGTCACATCAACCCTATTTGACCTTGATTGCGACACCAGATCTGAAAATGCCTGTCATTTCTGAGCTTTACTGCTTGAAATAGCCATATTCAATCATTTTTAGCTTTCCAGCATCGGTATAGCGAAATTAACCCTTTAAATAGCGCTCTTTAACCTTCTAGCGCTGGTAATCCATATTTGACCATTGATCTCGAATGACCAATCGCAAACAAAATTTCACATTTCCGAGAGCTACGACCTAAAATAGCCCCAGGTACCAATTTTCAGCTCTCTAGCACCGATAGAGCTAAATTTGACCTTGACGAAGAACCTTACATATCCGAAATTTCATAATGTTTCCAACATCTACAGTCCAGTAAAAGGAATATTTCACCTTCCGAAAACCCATTTTCACGTTTCTAGCTCTCGTAGATGAAGGTTCGACCTTTAAGTGACTTCTATTTGACCTAGAAGAACACATAGGATATCAGATTTCCTATGAATTCAAATTTTTAGAGTTCTACCATTCCTGCAGCATAGTTAAAATTAGCGTGATCCCCTGTGAGCCGTCAGTCAATCATTCACAATCGTCTATATATTATATATCATCATGTATGCTATCTTTCTTTGTTTTGAATGACAATGTTTTATATTCATTTATTATTTTTATACTTTTTCGATATAAATTTTTTCCTCGATTAAATATTATTTTGAAAATAATTAGCAATTAACCAATTAACATTAATTTTTTTTATATTTCTCAACCATTTTAAAGATATGTGTAATCATTTTCGTGAAAATTATGTATATATTATATGCCGATGATTTAAAGCATATTGTTTAAGTCTTTAAATGGAAAATATATTTCAAAATGCTATTTCGTCCAGCTTAGACAATCCGCCAATGTGAAGAGCTGATAAAAACGTTTAGAGACATCTATTGTGTATTATCGCTAAATTTATTACGATCCTTTATACTTAGTTTGTTATAAGATTTCGTCATGGCTTGGTTTGTGTTTTTAACTTAAATACCTGTTTTCTTGAATCAACATCAACCTCTATATTTTTGATAGAGAATCCTGACTGCGCAGAGGTATAGGGATGATATTCTCATTCCCCAGGAGCTGTGATTTCGGTTTCATTCTAATGATCCATAACGTCTGGATCCATAATGATACATAACATAGACTCACCTGGTGAATCAATATATTGAAAGTAAGAGTATTAAACGTATGAAGTGTTTTGAAAGATATCTGACATTAAATCCTATTGAGCATGTGTGGGATGGCAGCCGTTTTGCACCAGTACGTTACTGCCGTGAGAACTGATGGGAGACATTGTTGTCAATAGGAAAAGGTGTGTGTCCTGTACTGTTAATCACACCCTTAAAAACGTGATTTTTTATTCACCTTCTTAGACTTACTTTCGTATCTTCATGTAAACATCGAAATTAATCATATATTCATCTTGCAATATTTTTTCTTATGCAGAACTATAATCCTACTACAATTTAATTATACACTATATTACGAAAACGTTTCCAGACATTTCGGTGTTATATTAATGGAAAGTCACATTCACGGTTCTATATGAAAATATTATTTCTACGAAAAAATGTCACTGGTGAAAAACCGAAGATATCATCAAATCTCTCTAATTCTGCATTTTTAATATTTTTCTTTTAATATATACATGTTTATTAAGATGGAAGCATTTAACAGCAAACACGGCTCTTATATTCATTCTCATTCTAAGCATTTTCAAAAGTAATCGAAAGAATCATTCATTACACCAACTTCTAAATTTGAATTAATTTTAGTAAGCTGTTTGTTGTAGGAATTATTATTTGTGTATTAGTGGGTTTTTGAAGTAAATTGGTATTATCACTGACGCTGCTTTTAATTCCTCCAGGCTACATAACTCTTTAAATATCACACGGATATTTTTGAAAATCGAGAATTAAAAAGATTTGAGTGAGATCTTCAGTTTTAAGCTCATCCGACGGACATATGAAGAAACTGAAGTGTCCTTCGTATGTAGAAGAGCCTTACCACATTCACGTTAATGGACACGCTGGATGTTATTGGCGAAATACTTCCATCCAGGAGGAAACACTCACATCTAGGGATGGGAAGGAAGCAATGCCCCCTCCCCCCTCTGAAAATGCTTGTTAGGGTAATTGAGGCAAATCGATAAACTTCTGCATATTTACTGCCTTTTTCAATAAAATTTTAAATACTTCTAGAATCGATAAACTCTTGGATATTTGTTGTCTTTTTCAAGAAATTTTTAAACACTTCCAAAATCGAGAGGAAATACTGCATTGGGAATCCAATCTCCTGGCCATTTCTTTTCACTTTTCTAGCCTGATTGAGTTTCTTGCCTCCCCCACCCTCTTAAAATGTTTTTGATCCGGGTCTGATTCCATCTATCCCCTGACTACTGTCCAGTGGATTCCCTTACCCAACTTGGTATTGATGCCTTCGTGTCCTTATGCCCTTGCAAATGATCAGATCATACGGATATTAGCCATTTATTCATCATGTAGACAAAATGCCGATCAGAGGGCAAACACGATTCACAATAATAAAACAACAGCATGCCATATAATAGAGTATAATTTCAACTACGTGCCCTACATAATATCGAGATAGTAGAACATGGGTCTCTGAATTAGTAATTTACGGTTAAATTTTCACCCTTTGATTAAAATATCACTGTGGCAACATGGTTACAAAGAAACGCTTTGAAAATCATCAAAAAAATATAATTAGTCCTTCACTGCTGTTCTCATGTCATCAAAAAAATGTAATTAGTCCCTCACTGCTGTTCTGTGGCATGCAGCACATAGCTGCATGCCACAGAAGTCTGACTGAAGTCAATAGAACATGCCACGTAGGGTCTATGAGGAAGGTAAAACAGCAGCAGAAACACAAAATAACCATAAATACCTTTCGAGCCCGAAAGAGGCATAGTCCATGACTCTTTCGGGCTCGAAAACAGTTTCCATTTGATCGGTAGTTAAGCACGCTAACCACTCAGTCACCGGGACGGCAAAAAAAAAATATGTATATATATAATGATCTGAAAATTAGTTTGAAATAAGTTTAATAGAGAAACGCAGCGAACTGTTATAATAAACAAATACTTGAATGAGATTTTAGTGTATATGTGTAGGCACCACGATTTTCTAAGAGTCCTAATTTTTTCGGTGTCAAAGCTACGTACAATTACTCTTAGTATGCTCCTTACGCAGGGTATGCTGCACTTTACAAGTAATTTTGTTAGAAGTAACAGAAACCTGTATAAATTTATTCAATCGCTCAATCTTTTGATAAAATACATATATGTATATATACCTAAATTTCTATTTGTATTCTTTTGAAAAAGAATTTTTTTCCTAAGCTTCATTTGCAACGTATATTGTGCTAAGATTAGAAGAAGTTTTATTAAGTTTTTTTTGTCTGGCTTTAAAGGTTTCATTTTTGTAGAAGACAACACTATTGGAGGCTGCCCTACTGCTGGAAGAAATACAAAATATTCAAATGCGTTAAAGAAATAGAGTAAAATTTCTTTAAATGGGAATTACCAAAAGACAAACCATAATATTTCAGACCGGTGATTCTCTATGCTTCACCCATATGGGCGAATACTACACTCACCAATATTCGTAAGAATCAGGTCTTGCAGAACAAGATTTTGAGAACTGCGGTCGATGCTCCCTGGTTTGTCACTAACAGAGAACTCCATAAAGACCTGGGTATCGACCATATATACATATATATAAAACGCACCTCAAAAAGATTTTTTGAGGTTGTAAGCAATAATACCAATGAGATTATTTCTTCTCTGATTCTTTACAATCATACTGTTTTGAACAAGTACAAGAGGCCTAAAACGGTAGCGTTCTCTGAGGAGACCTACCCGTTTTAGGTTTCTTATACAATTTTACTGCTATTTTTAGATTTTCTTATGTTTGCCCTTAGGGGCCCACCTAAGAGTGATTTACTTATATATTTTGTTCTTACTCATGCCAAATAGGCATATCTTTATGATGGAGATGGTTAGGGGTTAGTTAGGGCCCGGTACATCGAATATGATTATACGATCTACGATCTGCAAGCCATAATATAAAAAGCACTGATTTTGGTTCTAAACTATCCCTTTATGCTTAGATCCATGGGGCATGAGTAGGACGTTTTCAAGGGAAGGGGAAGGGTAAAAAGAAATGTCAATGTTTCAAGATCGAAATATTTAAATCGAGCCATTCATTAATGAGGGCAGTTGCGGATACAGCAACATACCTTAATGCAATTAAATATGCCCGAAAAGAAAGGGTGGAACCGGAAAACACTTATTATTGAAAATATGTGTAAAACTATTTTTTATATTAATATATAAAATAAACGATGCTCCTCGGAAGACAAACGAAAATATAAAAATAATCAAAATATAAAAATAATCACAACTACATTTGGTTAAAAAGAAATTAAATTTTGATAACCTGATATTATTTAACATAAATTAATCCTTTGATTAATTTTTCGACGGAGGGGTAAACTCTACAATTCGTTCCCTCTCCTGCCAACGCCCACGATCAGCTTTCTGCTTTGGCTCTTCTTTAAAGATTTCTGAAACACCGATATCGCAGATGCAAAGCTCCACCAGGAAAATAAATACGACACACTATTTCGTCTTCGTTTTTTAAACCTTAATCGCGCAAAAGATAACCTCCCGACTACTACACTTGCTTCCACCAACCGGAAACCAAAGAATGGGAGCTCACTTGACCATCGACATATCCGTTTCTCAACCCGATATAAACGAGGTAGAGAATCATTTATCAAAGATTTGCCTTCGACAAAACTGACGCAAATTAATCATGTCTCCCAAACACGAGCATAATGAAACCAATAACACTACTTTCTCGTCCTAGAGCAGTAGGGATTAATATGAAGTTATATCCCCAAGTGATCAATTATATATAGTCATGTCTTGTTAATGTTACCTTATTTCTGCGATAAAAGACAAACCAATTATTGCTTTCAATCCATCCTATTGTTTTAAAGAAGAAGAATTGTTTAACCTTGTTTTTTTACCTACACACCACGGCTACCTTAAGCCTTTTATGGGCTTCTACGCAAAAGTAAAATATGCTGTCCCCTCTTTAAAAATTATTATAAGTAGTGTGATAATGAATATGGGCCCCAAAAAACGCAGGTTTCCAGCATTTGCCTACTTTGCCTGTGCCAAAATATGGCCCTGCTACAAACAAATTATCTCTTGGATTCAGCTGATTTTTTTTCTCTGTTACTATAACTAACCAACTAAGTGTTCCGACATTACAGAGAGTACTGGAGTATTATTAAATCGTTTAACCTTCTGCATATTTTGGCACGCAGGTATAAAATATTTTCAGCGGAGGAGTGGGAGAAGGAAAAAAAAATTCCGGAGGAGCCTAGAATTAAATAAAATGATGGAACGGAATAATTCAATATAAAAGGGCAATAAATTTTATCTATTGCTGGAAAAATAAATAATTGAATATAATACAATAGTAAATGGTTTAAAAGCATCTAAAAACACACAAAAAAGTTTGTTTGAATTATCCATTTTTTTTAATTGTCTTAAAATTTCGGGACTGAAGAGAGCAAGAGCCATCACATTGGCAACGTTCGTTTACATACTATTCAACATTACAAGTAAAGATTTTTAATCGTTGTTTTTCTTTTACTTTTCTGATTTCTTACTTAATCATTCTAAACGTTATAAATTGCTTCAATTAATTAATTTATTGTTTATTTATTTGATTAATTGTTCATTTGTTTTTAAACAAAACATATCTCTTTTCCAATGAAAAACTTTAAAAAAATAATACTTCAAAATTTGTATATATTTTTTTATCTTCATTTATTGCTCGTTTGTTTGTTTGTTTATTTGCTTATAACTATGACATATTTCTTTTACAAATACAGCCATGTAAGAAATAACGATTAAAAAAAAATCAAGCACTTTGATTTCTTAGTATTTGGTTTATTTTTCTATTTGTTCATTTCTTTGTGATCAAGACGACTTAACAGGTTTTCAATAAAACCTGTTCAGAAATAATATTGCAATTTGAAATAACCAAAGCACAATATTCTATATAAAAATATTATGGGTTCGAGAAAAATAAAAAATAAAAAAACGTACCATTAGGGCATTAAAAGAGTAAATAACTTTCTGAAACCCTGATTCATTTTTTTTCCGTAAAAGTTCCTAATAATCAATTTCACCCTAGTAAAACTTCTGTTGGGAAATTACAACCTGGGTAAACATGCGAACAATAGAAGTTAAATGTTTCTATCATAATAAGTTATAGAGCACATCATTTATCCATTTAGCATCATAGAAGTGCAGATTATACTTTGTATATATGAATCAACTACATTCCATGAGAGATATTTTTAAATAAGGAGATAATTATTGTCGAATATTTTTCGTGGAAAATAAATACGACACACTATTTTGTCTTCGTTTTTCAAGTTATGCTCTTCCCTTTTAGGTGTTTTAACACTTTTTTGGGTCCTCTTTGTTTGATGGAGTGAATAACGTTTGTGGGGGGGAAAACTTTTACTTTATTTTAAGTTCGATTGTTTTCCCTCTGAACGGCACCATTTTACATATGAAGGTTATCGCAAGAAAGGTGAAAAAAACTACACTTACTTCTGGCAAGGACCTAGTTTTATGTTTTGTCACATAACATGCCAATGTTGAAATCTGATTCGATATTGTAATTATACCAAAAGCATATTTCATATGTGTATCTTAAAATGCTCAAAAAGGCGTATGGCGTGGTTTTATCACTTTTGCCGTTTTCTGGAGTATATTATTTTTAACTATCATTCCATTTCATAGGAAGATGTCGAAAATGGTGGTTAAAATTTAAACTCAACTGCGTCATTAAATTCACCATCCGCAATTTCATTCATCAAAACTTTTAAAGCAGAACACAAATATCTTTCACGAATTAGAGGTGAAAATATTTAAAATAAGTTACATTTAACTGTTAACGAAGTTACTTGCTAATTATGTATTTGAATATCGGGCAAAACAAACATCATTCAATGTAGTTTAATCATAGAATATATTTGATCATCCGTTACAAACCATAACATTTGCTGTTCAGTTTCAATTACAAAACATTCCAACTGTTACTCTTGGCAAGAAATGAAGAGAATAGCCCATTATGCTAAGTAACTGGTTACACATTTACGTTTGGGACGAATTGGCGAGTTATAGTCTTACCTTTTAGGTGTTTTAACACTTTTTGGGGCCCTCTTGTTTGATGGAGTGAAAAATGTTGGTGGGTGGTTTACTTTACTAACTTTTACTTCATTTTGGGTTCTATTATTTTCCCTCTGATCGTCACCATTTTACACACAATGGGCTAAATGGTAGGTTACAAGTCTTCTAAGCGCTCAGAGAAAGTTGCGGGGAGGAGACCCAATGAACAGCTGTTAGGAGGCAGATGGTATCATCCTATCAAGGCCAACGTGCACATGGTATGGGCTCTCCGGTAAACGGGACCCAGTTTAACGTCCCATTCGATTGACGACAGCCTTTACAAGTCCATCGGTGTCCCCTACTGACCGAGGGCAGGACGTTTTGCGGAGAAAAACCTCACTGTTATCCCACGTAGCACTCGAACTTGAGAAATACAGTTTACGAATCTGACGCGCTACTGACTGAGCCATCTCAGTCCCCTTATTTGACGTTATAAGAGGAAGTTGTGTACTAAATTTGGTGGTCCTAGTTGTCAGCGTTTAGTTTTTACTCTTATTTGGGCGTGACGTGGGAATTTTAACGTTTGGGGTTGAAACCCTATGTTTGCTGTATGTTATAAAAAGAAAAAAATTATACTGACTGGTGGTTCTAGCTCTTATCTTCAAGAAGCCTTCTTGATTAAACAGAGAAAGAAAAAAAATTACCGAAATTGATTAAAAATTATTCAATAAACTCTCTAAAATATTATTTGAGATTTGAAATTCTAAAATATGGAATCACAGATTCTTGGGATAAAAATGTAAAATCGAATGAAAATGAACATTAATCATGAGAGAATCGAAACCTGCAATTTTAAATGCAAAATCAAGGTGACTGAATCAAATCATTGAAACACATATGTATACAGATACTAGACAGAAAAATGGAACCATTCCCATATTAAGTCAACAGAGAGTTAAATTCCAAGATCTGCAATTTCTACAATGTTCTTTTTATAGGGAAATATTGCTAGATAAATTTAAATCTCATTCGAACCTATCTGACTCGATTGCATACACTGTTTTTTGGGTACTTAAAGAGCTATGGAAGCTCGAATACTTAGCAGCAGCAATGTCAGGCCTAAGAAACTTGTGATTTTTGAAACTGACAATTATTGAAAGAACAATTTGCACAAATTAGAAAACATAAACTTATTTCATTGAATGGTTTGAAAAAATACTGTTTTTAAAAGTTTGAATTAACTTCTGAGATGAATTCTTATGATTAACATATATTTTATTCAATATTCAAACTTCTATAACTCTTTAAGAACTGAATGAATATTGTTCGAAATCTAAATTTAGAGAGCATAATTGACATCTTATATTTATCTTCAGTCATATATTTCCTTAAAAAATTTAACCAGTTACGGAGCCTCGTATTTGATTCTCCATTGATATAAGATTGAGAACATTTTGCTAATAAGCTGTAGGCCCACCTCGGGCGCTCAAAACAGACACAATTCGTCGTGGAATAGAATTATACAAGTCATGCACATACGGTAATGAAATGTGGGACCATTCTTTCCGTAAAATATGGCCCAAATGTGCCAGTGATACTGGAGGTAGAAAGTGTGATCTGACCTTGCGCTCCAGATATTCGCAGAAATGTTCAACAATATCCAGGTCTGGAGATCGAAATGGTTAAGGTAGCTGCTGTACGTCATCATCATGCGCTGCAAATCACAACTTGGTTACATTTCACCATGGTTACATTTCGCACAATGCGCGGGTGCATTATCCGCTTGAAACCAGGGACGGTGATTAGGGAACAATGTCGGAAACTCTAGGTGCCCGAGAATAGATTCGTACGTTGCGGATGTGACACGAGCCTACAGAATAACTAAGGGCCCTAAGGAATGCCATGATAGGGCACCTCACAACATCAGGGATCCACCTCCACGCTTCACAGTGAATCAAAAGTCGGAGAGGTACGCTTCTGCAGGTTTTCACCAGACGTACATTATACCAGTGATGGGAAACAATGTGTAGTACGATTCATCAGATCAGATGACACGTTGCCAATCTTTAGCATTCCACTTTTTGTGTGCTTTACACCACTTTATGCGTTTTGTTGCATTGGTGTTGGTAATCAGAGGTTTGTGGATTGCAGCCTGACCATAAATACCGGCACAATGAAGTTCCCGACGAACTGTTATGAAGGAAATGGAATCATTCCGACTGGTATTCAACTCTGGTGCTATTTGCGGTGCAGTGGTCTTGTGCTTTCGTGGTACAATCCGTGCCAACGTACGCTTATTCCTGTCTGACAACTTCGCAATTTGCACATTTGGAAGCAAAGCGCTGTCCTTTTTGGTAGGTATCCATAATCTTCGATAGAGTTTTTCGTGTTACACCTACTCTTTCCGTCGTTTTGGTTACTGAAGATCCTGCAAGACGCCCACCAATGATCATGCCTTTTGGGAGGTCACTGATATCTGACACTGTCGACAATTAAATCACAAGAGTTGTTTTAATGTTTTGTCTGATCGGTGTATATTAAAACTACTAAGTATTGGAAAAATGCGAATTATAATATTTCATTAGTATCAATCAAATTAAAAGGCAGTTTTATAATTATCATTTTCATTGTTTACAATGGAAACTTCATGTCATTCACATTCCACCGCCAAAATTTCATAATTTCACCTGAGCCTGTGGCACTTCTACGTGATACCCGACATATTACTTCTCTCCTTTATGTACTTCACATCGCGGGTGATGTCGTCCCTGTGATATGCATATGGCGCATTGCATGTACTCCAGTCGCCGTCGGTGTTTCCATTATTTTGATAAACCCCTGTATATCTATACTGTATATCATGGACGTGAAGTTCACACGGAACCTCTTACCGGATTCCACAGTTCGGTTACGCAGTAAATCAAGCCACATAACCAAACTAATTAGCATTTAGAGAGAACCAATGTAGACAAAAATATCTTTTCGAGCAGCTAGGCTTTCGTATATTGCGTCTGAATTTGTTGCTTTCCGTGAGAGGAATACTTGAACAGGAAACCTCCGACTTCGATTTCCCGCAAATGTTGACATAAACAAATGTATCTGAGCAAGTATCACACTCCTCACGTATTTCATCGCAATATATTTATTGAAGACTAAAAAAAATGCAATTTTCGTTATAGAAGTAGCAAAAGAGTCGCAGAACGCCGTGGTTTGACATAAGGAGATCTGCAAAGAGATGTTGAAGCGCGCGAATCAGCTATTCTCAGACAAATTCTTCGAATGTAGGGCAAACACTCCACTGCTAATCACTCACAGCCATTAACTCATTTAAACTAGAAGGACGCTTATCGCCTCTGGCGCATATGAGAATCTCATTTTCAAGGACAAAGAAGTTTTTCCTTTACCTACTATTTCATTCCATAAAAGTTTTAATATGAACGAACTAGCGAATGATGGGGAAAATGCAAATAATATTTCATTAATAATTATAGAACATAAAAATATTCGCAATTTAATTCTTAAATCTAAAAAGTTACATTTCCCACCCTCTCTCAGAAAAAGTAATTGATTATTGCTGTCAGTGGGATATTTCCAAAAGCTACCACTAATTTTTCAAATTTCTATTTTATATATATTATTTGTAAAACATTAACAGTTCTGCATTTAACATTTAGTGAGTGATATGTAAAGATATATACAACGATGAGCCAAACTCATTAAAATCATCTCTGCGTTATGAAAAGAAGCGCGCGTGCAGCCAATCAGTGTCACGTGCCAAGGTCGTGAATGATATATGTAATACCTGGGTCAGAGCTTTCGCAGGCAGTATTTCGTTTTGTCTCAACATGGGAAAAGCAAAGGATTTATCTGATTTCGACAAAGGCCAGATCGTTATGGCAAGACGCTTTGGTAAGAGCATCTCTGAGACAGCGATGCTGGTAGGCTGCTCAAACTATGCAGCAGTTAATACCCATCAAAAATAGTTCGAAACAGGTGACACTTCGAGCCATCGACAAAGAATGGCCCGGCCATGCCTCATTGATGTCAGAGGTCAGTACAGGCTATCTCGTCTTGTCCGCAACAGCAGGAGGGCTACTGCGGCTGACATTACCCTTAATTTCAATTGTGATAAAGGGCCCAATGTGTCCGAACACACAGTTCATCATAAGCTCTTGGAAATGGGTCTCCTCAGCCACAAACCCATTCGTGTGCCTATGCTCACAGTCATTCACCGTCGTCAACGCTTGCAGTGGGCGCATAATCATCGACATTGGACCATAGAAAACTAACAGAGGGTCGCATGGTCAGACGAATCCCATTTTCTGTAACCCTATGTGAACGGACGAGCTTGTGTGTGACTACTTTTACCCACGGAAGTCTCACCTAGATGCACTGTGGGAAGGATCCAGGCAGTGGAGGGAGTGTGATGGTTTGGGCAATATTTTCATGGGGACAATTGAACCAATTATCCCTGTAGAGCAAACTGACAGCTGTCACCTACCTGAACATCGTGACTGGCCAAGTACAGTCGCTCAAAAAAGTATCCGAACACCATGGTTGATTACAGAATTCAGAAAAAATATCTGGCAACGATTTTTTTTGGAAATTAGTGATCTGGCAACCTTCGTGTCACGTGACACTTCTTTACATTTAAAAAAAAACAACAAAATTATTATAATAATATTTTAAAATTTTTAATATCATAAATACCTTATTCAAGATGCAATTTTTAAACACAAAAAAATGAATAAAATAACTTACCTAGAAAGATAGTTTTTAAATGTTATTGAAAATGGAAACATAAACATAGGCATCCATATATGGCCACGCTCAAAACATTTTCGTCTTCTACAATCTTAAACACGTCGTTCAAAATTATCAAATGTACTAAGTACATCTTAACTTAACTAACTGCACAATGATTAATTATTATGGACATGGACCTATTGATAACCAAGTGCAAATAACACATTTTATAGCAAGAGAAAATTACTGATTCGTAATGCACTGGATATCTGTATATGTATTTGTCTTTTTTTACATCTCTGTGTACCGCCTGGAGCAACGTATTGTACCACAGATTGAGAATCCCTGGTCTAGTGGTTAGCATACCTGACTAAGAACAGCGGGCATGTCCTTGTGTTTGTATGTTGTATGAGAAATTAAGACAATCCATATAAAGCTTTAATGTTATCTCTGTCCTTTGTATGGAAGAGTACATTTTTTTAAAAAATAATTGAAATATTTTCACTAAATAGATGAACCCTTATTTTGCTCCAAGTATGATTGGCTGACGGCAGAAGAATAAAATGACTTTAAAATTCCTTGGATTATAGACCTCTAACAATTGGTAAGATTGATTGGTAGGAATACCCTAGAGACAATTGGTAGGATTATGGGAGCCATTGTATATCCTCACGTTGTTTTTTATGACAAGCAGTAGTTGGTATACCAAGTCGTCAACTGTATTAGGCTGAAGTTTAATTATCATATAACGCACAGAGCCAGATGCTGCATTTTAGGGTCGATGTGACAATTTGAAACTGCATATTTCTAAAAGAGAATTTTGAATTTCTTACGGTACCACGTGCTCTGCTTCATAGGTGGTTTAGGTAGATAAGAAATGCAAATATATATAATGGGAAATTTCATTTTAAAAGATTGGGGCTACCACCTGCTATCATCCGGGGGGCAGTCAGAGTAATAAATTCGCCATTGAGGCTAACAATAACCCTAACTGCAGCGCAAACTTTAGCAGAAAAAAAAGAATAAAATGCATTTTTCTGCAATGTATTTATATATATATATCATAGTGATCACAATATTTCATCCATCATATGAGTACCTTATGTAGAGGGACGTGGTGGCTCAGTAGGTAGCTGGCCAGGATCGTAATCTGCAGTTCCCAGGTTCGAGTCCCAGCTTTGCAAGCGTTGAGATTTATCTCCGCAAAATTCCGTGCCCTCGGTTAGTAGGGGACACCGATGAACTTGGAAAGTCCATCCGGTGGGATCGTGTCCGGTGTGAGGGAGAGTACATACCCTGTGCATGTTAAGGAACACCATAAATGGCCTAGACGGGAGGCTACCATCTATTTCGTAACAGTTATCCAGTTGGTACCTTCCCCCAACCTTCCCTGAGCCTTCGGGGTCTTTGTAGTAGCTTGGCCATTTAGCTCATTGTGTGCAAAATAGTGCCGCTAAGAGGTAAAACAACCCAACAACCATACGTAGAATTGCATCTTAAGTGATTTGTCGGAAAACGTTGAATTGCCTATGCTATATATAATGTTTGGAATAATTATACAGTTTTATGTAAAAAATATTTCTGTCGAATCATTTTGTTCAACTTTTTTTAATTGAAAATATGTGATTTATTAAATTCGACGAATTATCGATGACCATTAAAAAACTCTCTATATCGAAGTAAACAAAATAGATCACATTTTGAAATATTTCCATTTTTATTTCCTCAATTTACAAAAAAAATTGTGTATTGAAGTTTATGAATTCAAAACTGAAAGAAAAAAGGAAGAAAAAATATTTTCTGGCATTGAAAAAAAATAAATGTTTACTCCTTTACAATAAGTGAGAAAATCCCTTTTCCCGGATTTTTCTTTTCTCACATTTTTTGTATAGCTTTCTATTGTGTGCTAGCTATCGTTTCTTGAGCCCCTGAAACCATCAATCAGAGCTTATTATTGAAAGATATAAAAAGAAACAGCACAGAACGGTGGATGTATTCTTGGAATTAATAGCCAATATATCTTGCAACGTAAACAGTTCGTTCTGAAAGCAAACGGTATCTTCTTTTTCCACGAAAAAAAAGAACAGGAAAAAAAGAGAAGAAACGTAAAAACTCTGAAGGAACGAGTGTGTATACTGTTGGCTAGGAAGAAGTGGTTGAAACTCCTATCCACAATCTATCAAATGATGTAAACATACTCTGCCTTCCCACGGACTTTTTTTCCCTTTTGCAATTCTTTCTGTGCGTTTGCCTTTTTGCTCTTCTCTTTTCTCCAGTTCGTTCCTTTTCCACATCGTTCCGCTCTCTCTCGTGCTCCTGTAATCGTTGCAGTTAGCATGAGGGGCACCGTGTTAAGGAGGACCTTGCATGCCCGGTAGCCGTATGTCACAGTCGGTGGGGGGCCCGTGTTATTTCCCTTGCATGACCCGCGGCGAGCAGCACCGCTGAGCGATAAATCTAGTGAGTGTTCGCAGCAAGTGCATCAGTAACAGCATTGCCTTAACACACAAACTTCATTTGGGAGCAGAGAAACGGCATAAGCGATTTGACAACTTATGTCGAGATTAACGAAGAGCATTTTTGAATTGAGCAATATTTTTTCTCCTTCATTTTAGTCTGAATTTTTTGATGATTATAATCGCCTTTGCTTTTTTTCTTGGTGTCCTCAGAACGTATTTGTGCAGTAAAACTGATGGAGGGCAAAGAGAGTTATTTGCATTTCATTTCAAAAGGCTAAAGGTCGACATTTTTATACTCCTTAGCCGCACCAATAGAGAAATTTTCAATAGCTATAAAAACGTTATTCTGTAGAAAACAAAACAAAGAAAAACTTCGGAATATAAGTAAAAAAAAATAAAATGATTATACTTTCTAAAAAATAAAATTAAGTCATTAGCAATTACAGATTCATTATAAAAGACTACACGTATTTTGAGTTGGGCTGTTTTACCTCTGAGCGGCACTTTTTTTGCACACCATGAGCTAAATGGCCAGGTCACAAGGAACCCGAAGGCTCAGAGAAGGGACCCACTAGAACAGTTGTTGGGAGACAGATGGTAGCCTCCCGTCAAGGCCATCCAACGTGTTCTTTAACGTGCAAAGGGTATGGCTCTCCCGCACACGAGGCCACAGCTTAATGATATATCCGACTGATGGTGTCCTTTCCAAGCCCTTCGGTGTCTCCTGCTGACCAAGAGCAGAGCGTGGAATTTTGCTGAGATAAATCTCAACGCTGAACCAGCTGGGACTCGAATCTGGGAACTACAGATTACGAGTCTGGCGCGCTACCGACTGAGCCACCCCCGCCCCACGTATTTTGAAGTGTTATAATAAAATAATTAAGTAACAAAAGTAATTCTGTGTAACTAATGTCGTGTCTTAAATGCGAAATTTCAAAATCGATGGATTTGTAAAAGTAAATCGATCTTGAAAGCCTAGAATTTTATCATTTGACACCATTGGATTTATTTTTAGGGCATACATTAAAGACATCGTTTATCCCGAAATAATTTTAAATTTAAAGTATTAAAAGGAAAGAATTACTGCAGCTGTTGAAAGTGTTAACAGAAGACGAGCCGAATATGGACGGAAGATGAATATTTCTGTATATTTGCCGCAGCACCAATGAGGGCATATCGAAGAATACGATTGTTGAATACAAAACAAAACTTTTAGAGCTCTTTGGTCATTTATTAAACATATTTACCTTTGTTATTTCAATTATTTAATAAAATATTGCAGTTTAAAATCAGTATTTTATTTAATGATACTGTATTTCGTAACCAAAAGCTTCTTACTTTAGCTCGTTACTTTAGCTGTGTTTCACTCGTATATGCAACTGGTTGAAAAAAGAGCTTAATCGAGACATCCAAGCGAGAAATGATATACAAATACAGTTTTCCGTACTAATTAATCTCTTTGGCCACGACAAAAATTCTAAAATCTGCCCCCCCCCCGGATTCAATCGTTGCGACTTTATGTCCTTATAAAACTGTAGCATAAATTTATCCTCAAATAATTCGAATAATAATATTGTTACAAAAGATGAACGTGCGACAATGGTTTATGACAGGTGTATCATGAACGCTCTTCTATGCTTAGCGTGACGATTTACGTTATTAACTGTTTAGAACGAGGATGCTTTTGAAATAGTAAGAACTGTGAAAGAAAGCAAAAAGATATAGTAGTATAGTAAAAGTAAGAAGGATATAGTGTATTAAATTAATGTTGTGTAATGCTATGTAAAAGGACTGCTCTTATTTGATTTAAGATGAAACAATGATTCCGTGAAGAGGAATCAACAGCAAAGTTTGTTATTCGGTCCTCTATCAGGGGAGATCAATGTTAAACGTTTCACATGTATAAGGTATTGATAAGGTTATTTATTGTCACAAATGAGATTCAATACAAAGTGCTTTGTCTTTATGCTAAGAGAAATATAAATACTTGTGTTTAGATAAAGTTGATTAATTTGTAGCAATTTTGTGTCATTGTAATAAATTACATCATTCATACTTTAGTGGTATATATATATATTTACAATTTATGAACCCACGCTAAGCTTTCTTCTCTTTGAATGTATAACAATATCAATCAATGGTTAAGGCATAAAGTAATTGAAATATATCTTGAACATATAAATATTAATGGTAAGTTAAATAATATGCAAAAAAATGGTTGAGGAGCAAAAGAAATGTCCAAATAATCGAAAGTAAACAAGCTTTCAACAGTTTCGAACAGAAGACTCTGTAAAAATAATAACTCTTCTAACTCGCAAAAATCACTCATATTATTGCATAAAAGAGAAAAAACCTCTGATAATGAACATTTATTATCATAAAATGAAAATATCACACTTGAAAATATGAAGTGCAGAACTACAGAAAATAAAAATAAAATTACAGACATCAAAAACAAAGGTTGATTTGTTTTACTTGTGAGCTGCATTTTTTAAAGCACAATGGTCACGTCAACAGGCTCCCGAGGACTCAGAGAAGGTTGAGGAATGGAAACCCATTGGACAGTTGTTAGGAGACAGATGGTAGCCTCCCTTCAAGGCCACCCGTGTTCTTTAAATTGCACAGGTTAAGCTTTACGCGTACACGGTTCCACGGCTTTAAGTCCCATCCGACGGACAGCGACCTTTTCAAGTCCATCGGTGTCCCCTATTGACTGCGGCAGTGCGGGGATAAATCTCAACCTTGGCTCAAGAGGGACTCGAACCTGTGAACTGCAAATACACGGCCTGCGACATTACCGACTGAGCCACTCTGCACCCAAACTTTAGAAACACACCTATACTTCGATTTACACGTTACTTAGTTTACACAGTTTCGGTTTTACACGGTCACGAAATTGCAACCAATTTCATTTTGCACAGTTTTTTCTTATGTAGGTTTAATACACATTACGAAATAGCAATGACATCGCAGCGTGACGAGTGATTATTAAACTAAAAATCAACTAAATGCTTAACAAATTGAGTTTAATTGATGTCCAACTGCTTATAATAGATGGCGCCACTGGTGACTCAACAGGAAGACGTATACATCACTTAATTGAAGGGCTGGTTAGCTCGTTTGTGATCTAGTAGTTAAGAAGCCTGGGTTCGAATTACAGTCAGGGGCAGCCAATTTTTTTTTTGCAACTCAATTTTTAAAGTGTCCTTTGTCTACAGGACTTTTCCTGTGATAATTTATTGCTGAATCAATCAAATACTTTTAATTGATATCATTTACTTTTAAGAATAAATAGATGATAATAAATTCCTATCAGGGCCGGATCTAGGGAAAGGGCATGAGAATGAAAAACAATGAAACATGTGCATATTTCATATATTTTTCATGATAATTTTTAAAAACCTCTGAAACGAAGAGGAAAAGGCACACTGCAATGGAAATCCGGTCTCCAGCAAACTCACCCCCTTTTCCTTTCTTCCTTTTCGATTGTCACTTGCCCATTTCCCACAACCCTTTATTTTTTATACATACGGGACTGATTTCTATATTAATAAAATCACCATCTTTAACAAGTTATATTATTTCTCTAAAATAATATTCTTGCCGTTGTAATGAAATCGATCTCGCGACATTTTGATGTAATGAAATCTACAGAGGTTTACTAAAAAAAATGGAAACACCGATGGTAAGTAGATTACACGCAATGCGCCGTATGTATATCACAGTGACAACTTCATCCGCAATGTGAGGTATATAAAGGTGAGAAGTACGATGTCGGCTATCACGTAGCAGTGCCACAGGCGCAGGTGAAATTATGAAATTTTGGCGGTGGAATGTGAATGTCATGAAGTTTCCATTGGAAACAATGAAAATTATAATTATAAAACTGCCTTTTAGTTTGATTGGTACTAATGAAATATTATAATTCGCATTTTTCGAACACTTAGCAGTTTTAATATACACCGATCAGACAAAACATTAAAACCACTCTTGTGATTTGATTGTCGAAAATGTCAGATCTCATTGACCTCCAAAAAGGCATGATCATTGGTGGGCATCCTGCAGGAGCTTCAGTAACCAAAACGGCGGAAATAGTACATTTAACACGAAAAACTCTATCGAAGATTATGGCTACCTATAAAAGAGAACAGGGCGTTGTCTCCAAATGTGCAAATTGTGGACGCCATACGAAGTCTGTGAGATAAGGATAAGCGAACGTTGGCACGGATTGTACAACAGAAGCACAAGACCACGGCACCGCAAATAGCATCAGAGTTGAATACCAGTCGGAATGATTCCGTTTCCGTCATAATAGTTCGTCTCCAACTTCATTGTGTCAGTGTTTGTGGCTGTGTTGCAATCCACAAACCTATGATTATCAACATCAATGCAACACAACGTAAGGTGGTATAAAGCACATAAAAAGTGGGATGCTAAAGACTGGCAACGTGTCATTTGGTCTGATGAATCGTGATACACATTGTTTCCCACCATTGGTAGAGTGTACGTCTGGCGAAAACCTGCAGAAGCATATCAACCCGATTGTTTGATTCTGACTGTGAAGATTGGAGGTGGATCTCTGATGCTGTGAGGTGCCATATCGTGGCATTCCTTAGGGCCATTAGTTATTCTTCAGGGTCGTTTCACACCTGCAGCGTTCGAATCCATTCTCGGGGAGCACATGCACTCAGTGTTGCCAACATTGTTCCTTAATGGTCGTCCCTGGTTTCAAGCGGATAATGTACCGGCGCATTGTGCGAAATGTGTCAAGTTGTGATTTGCAGAGCATGAGGATGAGGTACAGCAGCTACCGTGGCCACCTCAATCTCAAGACCTGGATATTGTTGAACATTGTGGGAATATCTGGAGCGCAAGGTCAGATTACACTTTCCACCTCCAGCATCACTGGCACAGTTATGCCATATTTTACAGGAAGAAAGGTTCCACATTCGATTACCATATTCGCATGACTTGTATAAGTCTATTCCACGTCGAATTGCATCTGTTCTGAACGCCAAAGGTGGGCCTGCAGCTTATTAATAAAATGTTCTACTCAAACAGTAAGTGTTTCCATTATTCTGATAAACTCCTGTATCTAGCCGACATCTTAATGTAGTAAAGTCAGTTTTGAATCGGCGGCGAGATATTATTTTTCTAGACTGAATTTTTCAGACTACTAAACACCGTGTATATAACACAGTCTAATTGCAATTTATTCGTAAGTACAAGTTCCATAGGGGTGGCTCAGTCGGTAGCGCGCCAGACTCGTGATCTGTAGTTCCCAGGTTCGAGTCCCAGCTGGGTCAGCGTTGAGATTTATCTCCGCAAAATTCCACGCCCTGCCCACGGTCAGTAGGGGACACCGATGGGCTAGAAAAGGTCGCCATCCGTCGGATGGGACGTTAAGCCGTGGCTCCGTGTACGAGAGAGCCATACACTGTGCACGTTAAAGAACACGCTGGATGGCTTTGACGAGAGGCTACCATCTGTCTCCCAACAGCTGTTCCAGTGGGTCCCCTCCCCCAACCTTCTCTGAGCCTTCGGGGTCCATGTGACCTGGCCATTTAGCCCATAGTGTGCAAAAAAGTGCCGCTCAGAGGTAAAACAACCCAACAAGTTCCATAAAATATCACATAGATACCAATTTTGCAAAATAAAGCATTAAGTGTTGGTACAAATGCTTATTTTCCAATTTGTTTACTGCCCATAAATATCCCTTTTCGAAATTTCATCTTGAAACGTCTACATTAATGATGATTCTTTTTCGTGACCCAAAAGAAATGTGCGAGAAATTAATCTAAGTTTAACAGAATTAGTGCAAATAAAGTTTAAAATAATGTTACATTATTGCTTACTATTACTGCTGAACAAAAATTTTAGATAAATATCTATAAATAAAACTTTTAATGTACGCTTGATCCCCTTTTTACCGACAAGTTGTTGATTTCGATTTACGATGATTTCGATTTACGATGATTTCCTGTAACCTGTCTACGGTGTAAATTGAGAGATGGTTGAATAACCTTAAACCTATTACAATTATTGGAATAATAATATCAGTTAATGCTATAATCGTAAGGCAACTGAATAAATGGTTTTAAGGATTAAATATTAATCCGATATATGAAAAGTGGGGAGAAAGCACAATTATTGAAAATATACAGAATTCTTCAGAAAATGAACAGTGTAGCATAAGATATGCATATATAGCAAATTAACAGAATCTTGCAGAAGGAGTTTACTTCAGTTTGACTAGGAAAGGAGCCTCTGTAGCACAGATCAATAGCAAATACACAGATTACTTATAGATATAGAATTCAGGAAATAATTTGGCAGAAAATGGGTTTCGCCGTGGCAGGGACTCGAACCCGAGTATTCCAGATATGCCTCGTATTCTAATCACTGAACTATCAACGGTTAATTCATTCTATCAGCTAACTAATATTTTCACCGCTAACAACTATCAACAACTAACAACACAACTATCAATTACCAGCTAAAAAAACTGCCCTTAAGTGGCATAGTGATTAGGTTGCTAGCGACTGTTTCAGCAAGACAAACTTTGTGTGTTTTGTTAGCAGTATATAAGGCAGTGGTCGGCAATGACTTCGATCTGAGTAGGGCATGTCCTTGTATGAGACCTGTAAAAGTTAGGTAGCTTCTAGGATACTTCTCTGTCCTATGTGTCGCAAATGAAAAAAAAAATAATATTCTCACCACTAAACCATCAACGGCTAATTAATTCTAACAGCTAACTAATATTCCTACCATTACACTACGAATGGCTAGTCTATTCTATCAGCTAATATTCTCACCACTAAACTATCAATGCTACTTCACTTATTCACGAATTGTTAACTAGTCGTTGAAAGTATAGTGGGGAAAACACCCTGCATGTAACTTTGAGATGTGCGTTCAATACCACTCAGGTGAAAACTTATTTTTTTTGTCTAATTATTCCTTATATCTTTTGGGTGCGTAATTGCTGTATAGAGCCGTCCCGTAGCCGAGTGGTTAGCGCGCTTGGCTACTGATCTACTGCAGCATATAAACTGACAGGCTCCTGTCAGACATCTGTGGCAAGCAGCTGCTTGAGGGGATATTTATTTATTATTTTTTTTTTAATTTCTGTATGATGATAATACTTTAAGAATGCGCAAGCGAGTTCTGGATTTGCAAAACAAAACTTTTCTTGCAGGTGAAGACTTCAAATACGATTTTTCAACATGTAGTTAAGTAATTTTCGTCTTGCGTTGAAGTAACAGGTCGTCGAGAGATGTCTTCGGATTGATTCCGAACGTCAAAACACACAAAACAACACTTAAACTCATAAGTAAGTAACTTAACTGCGAAATGATCAGTTCACTGAAATAAAGTGATCAATAGTAAAGGCAATGCTTACATTTAAACGCAGAATTTAAGAAATAGTTTTGCTGAAAAAAATGAACATCGCGTTGAGTGGGATTTAAGCCAACGTCTATTAAACACATGTCGGATGTTCTAACCACTAAACTACAAGTGGCTAGTTGATGCTTTAGTTAATTGGGACCAAATCTTCTGCTTGTGGAGCTATCTATAACGTATTGTAAACTTTCTAATTTTCCCAAACGAAATATGGTGAATTATTAGATAGTAACTCACACTAATAGGTTATTAATGCAAGACTCAGTCAATAGCAAAAACACAGATTACGTGTAAAGTTAGAATTCTAGAATTAATTAATCACCATCTTTTCATTTTTTGGCAATGTTGAAAGGTTGCCAGTTCTCATTACCTGGGCAACAAATTTTCATAAAAGTCATGCCTTTGAGATAAAAGTAGCAATTTCTTGCAGATTTAAAGTGCTGAACACGAATATGACAATGAAAATGCAAAATTCGCTACGATTTCTGAGACATCCGCAATAGTTTCTTATATAATAGAACATTGGTTTTCAACTTTTTATGCTTCGCGTACCCCCTGGAAATTTGTATGTAACTGGCGTACCCCTTGTAAACACAGATAAAATTATAGTTTAACAATCGAAATAAAATAAAACATATATACACATTAAAATTTGTATTCATAAATTACATATATCGATAAACACATAAACAATTTAACAAATCTTTTAAAGTTATAAACATTTTACTGGGTAATCAGTGAAATGGTTACGCTTGCACAGTTCATCAATGGTCGGGGTTATCTTCCTAAGGCAGAGACGCAAGTCATCTTCAACATCCAGCCTGTTCTAATATTTTTTTTTTTAAACAGTTAAAGATGAAAAACCAGTTTCACATAAATAAGTTGTTGTGAAAATAACAAATATTTGACTGCAATTCTTGGCAAAGACGGATATTCCTTTTCTAATCCAAAAGCTAATCTAAATCTAAATGGCTTTTTGGAATGAATGTTTTTTAAACTATTGTCACAAAATATCTCAATCAACTCTTCTTTACTGGACAATGGAAGCTTATATTTTTCCAAATGAAATGTGAAGGGGTCTCGAATCCATTCTTGCGTTTCATCAGGGGGTGGAAAATACCGTCTTATACGAGTTTTAAGAGTGCTTAAGTAAACGATTATTTGTTGTCTGATGTTTTCAAAGTTTGCAATCGCTTGCTCATTTTCTTCAAGAAATGAATCTAGTCGCTGAAATTAGTCATACTGTTCTTTTTAATTTCGTTTTACCAGAGAGAATTTTTTTTATCATGGCCTCTTTTTTCTTCTCAACATAGAACACATAAACGTTGTCTCCTTGCAATGATAAGTTCAAAATATTCATATTTTTTTTTCAAAAATATCAGCTAAATATGCTACCGTAGAAGTCATTCTAAGTCTTGTAGTCTCAAAGAAAGTCGAAACTCGTGGTCCATGATAAAAGGCGTGCTTCATTGTGGAGTTCAAATAAACGGCAAAGTACATTTCTTCGTGCAACCAAACTATTTATGTGTGAAGCAGCAATCTCTTATGCAGGCTACTCATTTCTTCACACATAATTGAAAAAAGTCGAGACTTCAATGGTCAGGTTTTGATGAAATTAACCATTGTACACTTTCATCCAGAACTCTTTTCAAATCATCAGGGAGAAATTTAGCTATCAGAGCTTCACGGTGAAGACAACAATGAGTGAGCTTACATTCTAGTGCAACTTGTTTTATACGACCTGCTAGTCCTGTGACATAACCACTCATTGCTCCGTCAGTACATACAGAAATACAATTTTTCCATTCAAGGTTGTTTCGGCAAAAAATGAATCAATTATATTAAAAATATCCTCACCAGTAGTAGAAGTTTTGAGAGGCTTACAAAATAAAATATCTTCAAATATTGCATCCTGGAATTTTCCACACACAAAAACAAGTAATTGAGCTAGCCCAGCTACGTCTGTCGACTCATCCACTTGTATGGCAAACCACGGGCTATATTGAATAGCTTGAATGAGTTGTTCCTTAATATTACAGGTCATATCTTTAATACTCCTGGAAACGGTGTCGTTTGAAAAGGAATGGTTCAGACAAGGTTTGCCTCTTTTTGACCAAACACACAAGAAGCTATTTCTTCCGCTGCTGGAAGAATGAATAACTCGTCTATTGTGTGAGCATTTCCGGCTTTGGCAAATGAACGCTTACTTTGTAAGACGCTTTAAGTGCACTTTCATTTTCTTCTTCACCAGAAAAATTCTTAATTACGGTTTTTCTACTACTCTTGTCTTCCAAAAGACGTTCAAAATAGCTTAAGGCTTATTTTTTAAATGTTCATGTTTTGTTTCAAAGTGTCGCCGTAAAAGAGACGGTTTCATAGAATTTTGTGACAGGACTTCAGAGCAAACAACGCACTGTGCATTTGGTTCTACTAAATTTCCTGTCCATGTAAAGCCAAATTGTAACTATGATTCATGGTGTTTAGTTTTTTAATTTTTTATCACTTGATTGTTTAACATTTAACGTTCTTTTAGTTACTGCTGAATCCACCTCTTTACTCACATGGGATGATGACGTAGTCGTAGATGTAGAAGCAATCGGCTCCGGCTCCACGTTACTTTTCTTTTTAATTATCCATTTATCCATGTTTCAAGGCAGTTTAGAAACTCGTTCATTTAACTTCACAATCACTGAAGACTAGAAATAACTTTAAGCATATCAATTTAAATAAATCAGAACAAATACATAGAACAGTAAGACTTCACTCACTTAGAATCGATGTTTTGACTGAGCGATCAGCTGTTCGGGTAGATTCGGCTCTCAGGTAGGGAAGGGTGACAAACATGTACAGATATGAACTACAGTGCCGCGCTTCGTCACTCAGTTCTCAGAAATTAATCAGCAGCAGTGTTGCCAACTTAGCGACTTTGTTACTAGCGACTTCTGAGCTCTCATGGCGTACGCCAAAAACATTTTACCGTGTACCCCACATTGAGAACCCCTATAATAGAGTAATATGTACATATGACATGTATCGGTAAAACTCCGCTTCTACTTCCGACGTCGCTTTGCCGTCGTTGTACAGCTGCTCAGGATCATCTCTGGAGAGCGTCCAACAATAGTCAGTCAGCATTGAAGTGGACCAGTTTCCCTGGTATTGTTTCTCCATTGTTGCAACGTCCTGGTGAAAACGTTCACTGTGTTCATCACTAACCATGCTGCAGTTGTTGGGGAAGAAATCTAAGTGGGAATGGAGAAAGTGGATCTTTAAGGACATATTGCAGCCAGGTTTGTGATACAGTAACATGTCCTTAACCAGTCTTCCCTGACATTCCCGAGGAATTTAGTTGACACCAGACGAAACGCCTCCCAAGCCTTTTCTCGTCACCCTGAAGCAGGTTGTCGAACATCTGGTCTCTGAATGGCTCATGGATCTGAGGACCCACAGAAATTCCTTCTTTAATTTTTCGCTTCGCTCAGTCGAGGGAATTTGTCAGTCAAGTACTTGAAAGCTGATGCAGTCCAGTCCATGGCTTTTACGAAGTTTTTCATCACACCGAGTTTGATGTGTAGGGACGTTAGCAGGATTTTGTGCGTTTCTGCCAGTGCTGGGTGTTTCACATTCTTCTCCCCGACCTTCAGAGATTTCATCTGCAGTGCGAAATCTTTTCTCAGCTGTCCCATTCACATACGAAACAGCAGTACTTTGTATATCCCAGCTGCAGACACATCAACAGAGCCACTACCTTCAAGTAACAACAGAGATGCTAGCCATACTTGCTGTATTGAAGACAGTTCAACAGCTGTTTTAGGTTGTCGTAGGTATCTTTCATGTAGACAGCGTGTCCGGCAGGAATGGACAGAAGTCGATTTCCATTATATAATCCTTTGAGACTCAATTTCACCTCTTGAGACTCAATTTCGAACAGTTCATTAATAGTCACCATTCTTGAAGGTAATGTTTGATTCCGAGGGCATTCATCAGGCCATCTACATCAGAGTAGAACACAAGGTCATCCTCCTTTCTGAAGTAAGGCACAAACTGCTCATGACGAGTTCAAAACAAAGTCATTCGTACATTTTCCTTGAGAGGATTCCATTGTTCAAGTCTTAATCCATGTAACTCTGCTTTGGCCTTGAACTGCTCCAGATCGCAAACAATATCATTCAATTCTTCTTCGGTGAGAATGTGTGGCGCAGATGACACACCATGCAGACATATGGATCATCATTAGACACTGAAGGCTATGGAGAACCCGACGTTGGTCCGCCTCCCTCCTCATCGTTTGAGTCGATGGAAAATTCTTTTAGAGGTTCGGGAACGGGAAGGCCTTCGTCGTGTGTAACTAGTCGGAGAGCATATTGTATATTCGGGTAAACTATTGTCAACCTCTTTTTCCTTGTGATGCCTCCAGAAACAGATGGAACCATGCAGAAGTAGCAGTCATTTGCATGATAGCTTGGCTCTCTCCAAATCACAAGAACAGCAAACGGCATTGCCACTTTTTCGCCTTTCAACCACTTCGGAAGATTATTTGTACAGATACTGCAGCATATGTGGGGGACCCAGGCCTTGTACTGGTCCCCGATCTTGCATCCAAAATTAAACTCATATGTCACTTTCACTATTGGAGTGATGGTCGTTGTCTGGCTTGCAAACATCACTTCCCGTAAATGGAACAAAATGTATGTGCATTATTAACACAGTTATGAGGCATCACTACTGCTGGATTAAAACTGCAAGGATCACTTGTGTTGTACTTTTGACTCAAAGATAAATGGGAGTTATTCAAAAGACTTGCTCACCCTACGAGACGCCGCTTACAACTAACAATTTGCATCATCTTTTGTCCGCGATCGCAAAGCTGCGATGTCATGACTCAACTATATTGCATCAGACAATGATTCATTACCTTCGGGGGTTGTGTGTACGGAACCACAGAGAGCACTGACGTACTGGGGGGGACCATGCGGTCTAGACCCCAATTCCCCCGAAAATCAAGTCGTCTTATACGAAATATCAAACTTATCAACTTGCTTTGAATCCAAAGCAGTTGTCTTTGTATAATTTTATTTTAATTCAATATTTTACGACAGATACTAAAATTGGATAAAACAAACAACACTAAAATCTCATTCCATATAGAATATCACTTGACCCTTTCCCGTTCAATGGAATATTTCAGTAATTGGGAAACCTTACTCAAGCTTATTCGTACACTTCCTACAACAGTCTTAGAAAATAATTCATGGAATCTTAACATTTTGCGACATCTGATTCCTTCTACATGCGATACTCATTGTTAGCATCATCTAGAGCAGTGTTTTTCAAACTTTTTTTGATCGCCACCCACTAAACTGATTTCACAACCCACTTATGGGTGGCTACTGGCAGTTTGAAAAACGCTGATCGAGAGCTTAAATTATTAATCATTTTCAGGTTCCACAACCCTTGCAGCGATGTATAGAAGCCTCGCACCTCCTATTTACAAGTTTTCATCCTTGGTTCAATTTTTTAATTAAATAGGATGAGAAAAATATGCTTTCAAAATGTTCTCTCGCACCCTTAGACCCCTTTCGGACCCTTAGGGGTGCTGGCACCCCAGGTTGAGAACTCTTGAACTAAAGAAACAATTCATAGCTTCACAAAAGGTTCTGTGGTGCAGCCAGTTTTTACTTCTGGTTCTTTGGTTTGGAACACAATAGTAAGATTTTCTTCCATTTATCTACGACCTGATATTAGAGCTGGTCTTAGTCGCTCTCTGCATTGGACTTGGAGCCTTAGGACTGCGTGTCAATAGGGCCGGATATAGGAGGGGAGGAGAATGAATGAGAATGTCCTATGAGAATGTAAAACTTATGTATATTTCATTCATTTTTCAAGAACTCTTTTAAAGATCTCTAAAAAGGTGGGAAAATGTTATACTGAAAATTCCAGTCCTTTGCCCTTTTACTTCTTCCGGCGCAATCGAATCACTTGCCACTCTCCATTTCTTTTATTTTACTCTAGATCCGGACCTGCGTGCAAACAATATAGCATTTACTTAATCAGTGTGCAACTATTTTGCACTACTTTTCACAGTTAAGTAGTTTATAGAGCAAGAATTACCTTAGCTAAACAGTTCTTTTTTTATTTTTTTTTTTATATTTCCTAACTTACTACGCCCCGAAAACCTTCGAATGCTAGATTAGGAAACAGGTAGCGCATATACTGTGCTTAGTTGGGAAACGCATTTTTAAGTGTTTTGTCAAACAGAAAAGCGGAAAAGAAAACAGCGGAAAGTTTTTTCTTTTAATCCAGTCACCCTAATTAAATTGCCTTTTTTAGTCTTCTGTATTTTCCTTCTGTAGATTCCTGCGGATCAGCTTTCATAGATTCGTGGGATTTTTATAATGTACTTAATATTGTTGTCGTTGTCGTCGCCATTGTTGTTGTAGTTGCCTTCCTGGTCGCCATTGTTGCTGTTACTGTCCTCGTCGCCATTGTGGTTGTTGTGGTCATCATTGTTGTTGCTGTCGTCATCTTCGTCGTAATTATTGTAGATTTTAAATCAGAATGCTACGAAGAAGCAGAAGTGTCTGAAAAAACTCAATAGAAAATAAAGGTTAAAGAACAAATATGTAAAAGTAGGCAGAAGTGGAGCAGACTTTTTTTATTGAAAAATAAAAGCTGAAAAAACAAAATTTACGTAAGAAATAAAGTTGAATCATAAAATGCAGTGTATAAATTCGGACTTAAAACTTGTAATGCTTTTAAGAGGTAATGAAAAAAATATTACTAACAAACGAAACTGAATGAAAACATTAAACATGCAATTTGCTACATCAAGCCTCAGAGAAAAAAGGTGAGGGAAAAAAGAAAAAAAAGTTAAGTAAAGAATAAAAAAATCTCAGAAAAGAAAAAGAAAAAAAAATAACTTAAGTAATAGACAACGATGACAAGTAAAAAGAACGTTCATAATGGACGAAATTTAATAAACCATCATGTCAAAAAGTGATTTTGCGGAATAAAGGAAAAATAATAGCACTCGTCTCATCCTTCAGAGCAACAGTTTCTCTCAAAAGTCTTTCCTTTTTTCCACGCGAAAATCTAATTTAGTAAATCCCAGCAATGTGCCTTCATGAAAACTAATAAATAAAAATAATAATTTCATTACCAAAAGCGTTTATTGCCTCAAAGTTAAGGAATGCAACAAAACATAGAAAATATGGCAGGGAAGAAAAAGAGAAAAAAAAAAAAAAAAAAAAACAGAAAGGCAAATAATTACTAATCATAGTGTGATTAGTTCTTTCACACGTAGACTGCTGAAAAAGAACATCGTGATGAAGTCTTCCAATTAAATTCGAATGCATATTGTAAACTTTACATGACAAAAAAAAAACAACAACAAACAACAATATAATTTAAGCACAAAAATGCTCCAGGCCGTAAAACTGACTAGCTACTTTAGGGAAAAAACACTTATTAGGTAGCATAAGTAATCGAATTTGTTTTAAAAGCTGTGGTTTTCATATTTATCTGAATAAGGTTACTTTCTAATCGATGTCAAATAAAGCTCACTCTTTTTGTGCTTCAAGCAAAACAGCAGAGAAAATGGAAAAGACGATTTCATTACACTCCCACTGGCTGATGTTCATTCGTTGTACTTTAACAGCACAATATACCAAAATGAGAGCTGCAGATGTTATGAGTTCAGTAAGAATTATTTTTTTTGTCACTAATAAGAATAAAAAAGTAAATAGCTTGAGTAAATTAGTGGTAGGTTTAGGAATAATAAAACGTGTTTATTTT
Organism: Ryuthela nishihirai; assembly: GCA_038380435.1. Classification (NCBI taxonomy): domain Eukaryota; kingdom Metazoa; phylum Arthropoda; class Arachnida; order Araneae; family Heptathelidae; genus Ryuthela; species Ryuthela nishihirai. The sequence continues at coordinate 54,266,695 of JAWZYU010000018.1, read as the reverse complement.
TAATAATATAAAACTAGAAGATGCAAGATTCAAAGAGAGGAACAATCGTTTTCAAAAGACCAACAGTAACAAATGTACGACAGTAAACAATGAACCAAAAGTAACAAATGAATAACTAGAATAACAAAGGAGTTGATATTCATAAAGAATAAAATTTTATGCAGAAAGTTCCATACAAATGTGCATTAACAGTAGAAAACTGTTCAATGGAACAGATATTATCCCTTCAAATTATTTTACGAGTTGGAAAATTGTTTATAAAAATAGCAAAGAATAACAAAATATATAAAATTTACACATAGGAAATGCAATGAAAAAAATTGAAAAAAAGTAATATATTAGAATCATAATTGGCCCTTTATCCACTCACCATAGATTGATTTAAATCTATTGTCACATCTATGAATCACCATATATTTAAATCAATCTATAGTGATTCAAATATGGAGAAAAAATCTGTGAAGATTCTAAGTCGATCTAAAAAGAATATACCCTACCGGTATTCACCCAATCATTTGACAAATCTGAAGAATTTAGTCACTTTCAAAACATTGACTTGCGCATTGGACAAGGACTAACTGCTGTATATGTCAATTTTTCCTCATATATACAAGCACAGTTAAAGGGTTGGATTGTTTTACCTTTGAGTGGCATTTCATTGCACATAATGGGCTAAATGTCAGATCACAAGGACCCCGAGAGCTCAGAGAATGGTTCAGATTCCCTCCATTGGGATGCATCAGGTGGTAGGATCACCTTGCACATGTCGAGGCACAGGGGAAGTTGCAGTCTCTGGAGATGTCATCAGCACTTGCCTGAAGTCTGTCTTTGTAGGGGGGCGGGGTTGGCTCAGTCGGTAGCGCGCCAGGCTCGTAATCTGTAGTTCCCAGGTTCGAGTCCCAGCTGGGTCAGCGTTGAGGTTTATCTCCGCAAAATTCCCCGCCCTGCCCACGGTCAGTAGGGGACACCGATGGGCTTGGAAAGGCCGCCGTCCGTCGGATGGGACGTTAAGCCGTGGCCCCCTGTGCGGGAGCCCCCTGTGCACGTTAAAGAACACGCTGGATGGCCTTGACGGGAGGCTACCATCTGTCTCCCAACAGCTGTTCCAGTGGGTCCCCTCCCCCAACCGTCTCTGAGCCTTTGGGGTCAGTGTGACCTGGCCATTTAGCCCACGGTGTGCAAAAAAGTGCCGCTCAGAGGTAAAACAACCCAACCCAACTGTCTTTGTAGCAGGCTATATGTGGTGCCTTCACTCCAGCCACTTTTAACGTTGGCTTGATAGCGACTGGCGCCAGCCAGCCACAAATTTGACGGAAATGGCTTGCGAGTCCTTTGTCCCTGTGCCGATAATGGTGAACAACGAGTCTTGAAACACTTTTGATATTGTTCTGCGCATGTGCGAAAATATATGCAGAACACCCTTATTGTCGTGACCCCTTTGTTCGGATCCTTTCTGACTGGGGGTTCGGATCCTATCCGACTGGGCCAGATGTGATGACCCAGTCCACACAGGAGAGAGGGACGATGATGAAATTACTTAATTCACTTCGGTGAATTCACAGATTCGCGGGTTTTTACGACCGTGTCACTGTATGCCTCAACTGTGCTGCATTGAGTGAAGAATAACAATGGTCCACAATTACTGCACGATAGTTATGTAGGAACGACACAATTTTTATTCACACTATATACAGCTATGTGCTGGGAATGAACTCCACTCTGTGGGCCATTGCTGCTTCACACTGTGGTTCCTTCTGAATTCACCGCTCAACTCCGTGAGCATTTGCTACTTTGCTATTGCAAATATTACTAAAATGAGGTGGAGAATTGCACACTCTGCAATTTATCACTTTACAGACCTCAAAAACTCGGAGAAAGGATTTTCCTTTGCCTACACTGTGGCTCCTCCTGAACCACAAGAATAAAATACAAGATTCTCCAAGAATCTGGATTCCCTCTTGGATTCGCACCCTGACTTCAAGGGTTAAATTGAGAAAGATGGCATCCTTTTGACGCGTGTCAACGCGACCTCTTCGCTTGACAGCTAACACACAGACTGAAGCTTCGAATTTCCCGCCTAGCCTACTCGCTGCACTAGCGCCTTCGGCTAGTCGTTTACGGCCATAAACAACCTCTGGCATTGATTCTTAAACTTCAGACCCGAAAACAACAACAGTGAGTCATCCCAGCAGAAACATTTCCAAGAGCACATAAAAATATATACAACAATATAATACAACAAGAATATACAATAAATAAATAAATATAAAATTCGAGGGACATGACACTTATATATACTACAGGGGAGGGGGGAAGAATCGGACTCCACCTGAGGAAAAGTTCGTTTGATGAGTAAAGTCCAATAACGAGAGTCAATTGATGCGAGTATCAGACTATAGAATGAGCAAGAATAAAATAATATAGTCTATTACATTTTCCATGTCCCACTGTACACAACATATATGTAGTTAATATCCACCCACTGTAGTCAATGGCAGAAAAGGCTGCCGTTCGCTTAACTTCCTTGATTAACACATATATTACCTCACACCAAGTCGTCAAAATAATGTCCTAAAAAGTCAATTAAAAGTAAAAAAGTCACCAAGCCGAAGGAGTGTCCTTGAGGAAACGCGAAAGTCACTAGTCCTTTCATCATAAAAATCTTCACTACACGAAAAGTCGGCAGTACACCGACGTCCTGAGCTGGATGAATTCTTTACCTCAGCTAAGTCTCCCAAGGCATTCACATGAAACGTAAAACACAAAAAGAAAGTATCCATTCAAGAATCAACACACAACAAATTATCACCACTTATTGAAATTACAATCAAGTTACATAACTGACAGTCAAGTGGAATCTCTCAGTCTCATTTAATACACACAAAAAGGAATTGTTCGAGTGTCATCCTTAACGACACAAAAGCATCAATGTAAATACACTTAATTACACGTCTAGGGTACACTAAATTTACTTAATTTCCGCTATCTGTCTCCTCATACGCAAATATACAAAAAATTTACTTCCCACTTCTATGTCATAATAAAACTCGATTTCTACTAGAACTGTCTTAAATACTGATACCAATAACCATTCAGTGGACTCTTCATAAGCAACCATGCGCAATTAGTATATAACTTTTCTTGTTTACCTAAATAAGACTAGCAAAATTATCGGAAATTTGTCACTGCATACTTTCCAACTAATTCTGATCCTTTTCTAAAATCTTAACAATATTGACTTTAAATTCTGGGAAGTAATCTGTGTAAGTCTCCTACTCAATACACAGTCATTTACAAGAAAGAACAGAAGTGGGCAACTTAGCTCGCACTCTAATTAACTAAATATCAGTACCACAAAATAAGACAGTTTCTCTCAGGGCTACATGTCAAGGCTCTTCAGCTTTCAAGACATAATAGTGAATCCGATTTATATTCATGGCCAATTACGCTCAATAGCAGCTTCAGTGAAGTGACAGAACTGACTGAGCACACAGCAATCACGTACCCGGTAACTCCCTCTACGGGAGAGATATCTTTTCCACGGGAGCAAGAGCTCGCCGGGTCCTCTAAAGGCTGCGTCACGTTTGTTTACACCTCACTCCTTTACACGGATACAAAACAACGGTGTGTCGGATTTACATACAAACTTTTTCGAATACACTCAAGTTACCTTATTCAATTCTTCACAATTTAAACATATTGCATTGTTTACATCAAGACATCAATATGCTCCACTCCGTTACACGATATGCATAACTACCCTAATATACGCTTTATAAGCCCATATGGAGAAACATTTCTATGCTGTGGCGCCCACAACTCAGTTCGATCCGCAATAAATTTTACGTTTATGTCAAGAATATAAAGTTGCATAAACTGTAGAATTAGCATATTCTTTTAAATTGAGTACATTACAGTTGAATTCCTTTTAGACCTTAGACGAAAAGACAAACTTGAAACAGACGTTACTCATGATGAATACTTAAATATTAAAATTAACATTCGCATTCCTTAGCCAAATTATCACTATACAATAGCATCCTTCCATTTAATAAAGAATTAAGTTCATAATAACAGTTTTCATGAACTTAAAATTTCAACAAGAGAACCAAAAAAAAATGTAAATTTAGTATATTTAAAAAAACTGACAAATGAACTGTTAAGTACCATATGTACTAATAAATATGATAGTGCCAAAACATCGTTAATTATTCTCTCAGGTAACAACAAAAAAATGCTACCATTCAGAAGGTCTCATATTGCCAATATCTGGAATCACCAAAAGTTAATTTACAGTTCCTTTTTTTCTCGTCTTCCACTGTTTAATCAATTTACTCAACAGCAGTACTTGAGAGGAAACTCTCTAACAGCGGAACTTATATGGAATGATTCATCATCTCCCTATTCAATAAAAAAATCTGCATTTAATTGCCCTACTTAATTTATGTTTGAATTTTTTCCTAACTCTGGTTACTGAAAAGCCCTTAATAAACACTTTTTCCTCCTCAAACACAGATTTAATGCAGTTCTTTATTTTTCTCTTAGACACACCCAAAATGCATTTCTTTGCTCTCTGTTTACAAATAGACATAATGCATCTCTTTAGTTTTACTGAAGGATTTACTCTTACAGGCGACAACACTATCTTATCATTAACACAATTCGTCACACTGTGCATTAAATTATCTACTCTTGATGTCTCTTGTATGCCATTTCTATCATCAGTGCCTAACCTGCCTTCGTGCTTTTGCTGCGACATTAAATAAGTTTCAATTGGGCGTTTCTTTCTTCCAAATTCTCTATGTTAATGATCAAAATACCTTCGCCCTGTTTCTGCGCAAACTGGCGCCTAGGAGTGTTGACTGGGTCTTGCTGCGATAGGGGATGACCTCTCTCGGTACCGCTAACTGCTTCTACGGGATCGGACACATAGTCTGGGTGGGTGGCGTTACAAGAGGATTAGCCCACAGATAGCACGCTACTGCCATCCGTACCTCATGTGCCGCGTCGCCTGGCAATCATCAAGCAATCGGCTGGCTGAGCAAAAAATCACTGTCGCTGCAGAAGGGAAACTAGTAACAGGATTCGTGAATATAACTACTGGGGGAGCAGTGTTTTCTAATAAATAGCTCCACCTTCGGCGGCGATACTTCGGGGAACTTTTACTGTTTCTCCTTTTGTATTGCTGCCTGCTGTATCTGGGTCTGGGTTCGCTTCACCTGTGTGGCTAACTTCCTTTGCATCTTTTCGTGTTGGAGGGCTACAGTCACATATGTCGAAGCTGATCTCGAAATTGGAGACAAATTTTACTACATTTATTCGATTCTCTTCCTCCTTTTCAATTTCCTCTTTCAGATTATTTCGTCTGTATCGATTTGTATCTCAGGCGGCAATCAGATACTTCAGTTACAGCTTCGGGAGGGGGCGCTAATTCTTCAAATTCTGAATAGTGCTCCTTATCTGTTATGTTTATTTTCTCTTCCGCTATTTTTTCTCTCTCTCCATTATCCTATACTTCGACCACTTGGCTATCTATCTGCACAGCGTAATATACTTCTTCCAAATTCTCACTACCCATATCTACATCCTCTTCATTACTAATCACATTGACTACAGGTAACTTTACTTCATTCTGTGAAGACTGTTCTACGGGTGTTCGATTCTTATTCTTATCTCTTAGTTTCTCCCCCGAGTTAATCTTCTCTTCTTTAAAATTACAAAAATTACTTCTCTGAATCCTCCAATATCGAAGAGACTTTTAACTAAATTACTAACTTCCTCGTCTGGCTGTAACCTTAGAAGGGTAAAAACTTTTTCCACCATTCGAAGGACATCAATATCTTTCACATAACTCCAACACATGGCAGGGGGTCCCAATTCTACCTCCAAGACCTGATACAAAGCTGTTTGCATAATTAAGCTAACTAAAGGATCATCTTCATGCTGACATTTTAAACTGGCGTGACATCCTAAACATTCTGATGAACAAAATGCCAAATTTTCAGACTCGGAATTTACTGACTGATTAACGAAAGCTTGATCCTGTACTAAGCTGTGGTCATAGGGTGGAGAGCAATGCTGTATGTAACTATAGGGACTGCTGTAGCAGAAATGTTTTGAATTCAAATTCAAACTAGTAGTCTCTGGCAAAATGGCCAAAATTTCAGCACTTGAAACATTCCTTCTGTTGATGTTTAGTACTTCTAAACGATTTCCTACGGTTCGTATGTTGACGATACATATCATGGTCGTGGGTAGATGTATAAAACATTCTATGTGCCATTTCCAATTTTTAAATTGCAATAACAATAGATATATAAATAATAACCATTCTACGCAGCACACACTTATCTACTATAAACTTATTATTTTCACTACAGTATACGTTCACCAATTACCACATTAACTCAATATCACTTTATTCAAACTCTACACATCAATCATACATAAACACAACTGAGCTCAATACCATCAATTATCTGTGATATTTTTGTAAATTGCGACACATTGACATTATAGTGAAACAAAAAGCTGATTGTCCCGGTGGGATACGAACCCTACACCTGCTGATTGTGGATCAGCTGCTCTCTTCAATTAAGCTACTGAGCAGTGATCGCCTTTGCGTAAAATTTCACTATAAATTCCATCTCAATGCACTATAGACCTGATTTCTTTCAACAATGAACCCTTCAACTCATTAGAGTACTTAAGGAAACATCTCTAATTTTTCAACAAAATTTTCAATAACGTTGAAATATAATTTTTCATCAACACTTTATACTTTCACAATGGCAGACATCAACTTTTAAAATTTAATTCAAGCAATATCATTAAAGAAAACTTTTTTTTCCTTTTTGAAACAAAATTAATTTAACATTAGGCAACTCTTGCAGCACGATTACTTAAGAAATTTCACTGATCGAATCACAGCAAAATGCACTAAAATATGCTAAATAGCATACTGCAAGCTGTGAGCATAGAATTTAATGGGCCACACTTGGCTTAACACAATATGAATAATACTCTGAAAATAATTTTGTTAACATAAAATACTTCCAATCTATTCATCATTTCACTCTAAGAAATCTTACTAATGTAATAGCACAAAAATCTTAACATTACTCATATACATATGTAATCGATGCCCAAGTCTTTATATTGAATACTGAATGCTCACTGCATTTGCTTTTATACTGCACTGAAAGTTAGAGTGGTGTAAGTTCACTTCAGCTGTCTGACACCAGGGATGTAGCAAAGGGTTGGGTTGGGTTGTTTTACCTCTGAGCGGCACTTTTTTGCACACCATGGGCTAAATGGCGAGGTCACAAGGACCCCGAAGGCTCAGAGAAGGTTCAGAGAGGGAACCCACTGGAACAGCTGTTGAGAGACAGATGGTAGCCTCCCGTCAAGGCCATCCAGCGTGTTCTTTAACGTGCACAGGGTATGGCTCTCCCGCACACGGGGCCAAGGCTTAACGTCCCATCCGACGGACGGCGGCCTTTCCAAGCCCATCGGTGTCCCCTACTGACCGTGGGCAGGGCGGGGAATTTTGCGGAGATAAATCTCAACGCTGACCCAGCTGGGACTCGAACCTGGGAACTATAGATTACGAGCCTAGCGCGCTACCGACTGAGCCACCCCCGCCCCAAATGTAGCAAAAGGACTATGGTTGGCGGAAACAGAGAGAACGAAAATTTTCCAACTCGGAATTCAAATTTTGCCAACTGAGCAAATGAGTACTTTTACATTATTTTAAAATTCCTCCTCCCTAATGATAATTAATTTTATTAAGTAACTTTATTTATTAATTCGAACTTTTCTTCTTCATTTAAAACGAAACTTTTCAATTGTGTATATACATTTTATTTTCCGAAACACCAAAAAACACAAAAACGAGAATAATGCAGGGAAAATATGCAACCTTTTAATAAAATCCAATTGCGGATATATCAGCACAATCACCTTCACAAGAATACACCACATCTAATACAAAGACGGATCAATTTTAGCATTGTAATGTGCGTGATATAGGACGTATTTAAGTTTCATAGTATATGACGACATAAAAATGCTCATTGCGCCCTCACTACAGACAGTTATGTTTGATACTGAAATATTTAACCCCATTAAATAACCATCGCTATATTCAAATTTCATCGATCATTTGAAATAATTTGAAAATGATAAAAAAATTTAACTTTAAGAAAAATTACAATTTGTACTAATAATAAATAAATACCCCCTCAAGCAACTGCTTGCCACATAGGTCTAAGAGGAGCCTGTCAGTTCATATGCCACAGAAGAAGATTTGAGAAGAAGGCAGGACCTCAGTAGAAAAACGACAACCCGGGTCTAGAACCCAGGTCCCGTAGATTAGTAGCCAAGCGCGCTAATCACTCGGCCACGGGACGGCTCAATAATAACAATAATTAGCATCAAATACTGCATGTGCTACTTAATAACACGTCATTTGCATCAGAGTACGTTTTAGTAAAAAAATTCGTGAAATTTTGAAAAACTCCTTCAAAAGAAATTCAACTTCTTACAAAACAATAAAAAAAATCCTATATTACTTTAATATAGAAATACATTTCATCCACTTTTGAACAACATGGAATCTTTTGTTAAGACAGCATTGAATTCTGTGAATTAAAATTGTGCCGTTGCTTGAGTAATTTCTCATTCAACCAGAACTACTCGCATCCCTTCACTATATAAACCCTAGGCATCTCCCTGTGCTGAAGTCCTTAGCTTCTGCAGAAGAAGCAGCAGCTGTTTTTGCATGTGACATTTTTAATATATCATTAAGCTCTTCTCTTTCTCAGTTTAAACACTTTGCATCACAGCGGCTGTCAATTGCTGTGTCCGCTACACTGGTTGTTGGGTCGCTCAGATTATTTTTTTCTTCCCCTCCTTCTCTTCATTATTTTTTTTCTTCATTTTATCTTCTTCCTTGGTTACCATTGCTCTAACTTCAGCATACTGAGGCGCTTTATTAACAGGTTGTGATGAGCAGCTGCTTGTGATTCCCCGAACGGTAAGCGTTAAATTACGCGGTTATTTTAACGGAAGTTAATGACGTTTAGCCTGCATGATTTGTTTTCCAGTGAAGAGTAAATAATTCCAAATATATTTCTCTGTCAGGCATTTATCTCATTTGAATTTTTGTGAGAGTGTAAGATGAACGGCTTATCGTCTCTCACAATTTAGTCCCTTATTAAGCGAATGTCATAAACACGCCATTATCGTTGCTATAACGACAGGTTGGAGATGCATGATTGCTAATAAATGATACTAAGTGGAGGATATTTCCTGATGAAATTAAAGGGAATGAATACATTTTGGTTTTATTTTTTCCTATTAATGATTTCAAGTAATAACAAAAGAAAGGAAACAGCATGTCGTTTATAACTTTATGCGGATGAATGTTAACTTATTGTCATTCATAACGATTCAACAAAAGAAGCATATTAGGTGTATCTTTAGATTCTTGTAATCTTGGTTATAATTTATAGGCGGTACCCCTTCATAGTAGGAGGGATGGTTAGAAGTTTGTGGGGCGTTTCTGGAGTTATTTTTGTAGAGATGGATTGAATATAACATCGAATGCTTCTTATATTAACATAGTGTGAAAACCTATTAAAATCATGCATCAAAATGCTCGTAAATTTATATACGAGGTAATTATTTTTCAAACTAATATTATATAGGAGAAATTATTTTATTTCTATGAAAGGTCGTTAGAAAAACAACAATTTTTAAAGGGGACGTTCAGCCAAATATATTTATATTTGTTGATGTAATATATATATACATATTAATTTTTTTAAAGGAAGGGAGTACTCCCCTACACAAAGTATGTAGATAACCTACACTGAGATGAAAATTTATTAGGTACATCTACCTAGTAACTTGTTGCGCTTTCTTTGGCCTTCAAAGCAACCAGAATTCGCAGGGCATGGAGCTTCCAAGATGCTGGAAACGTTGTGCAGGAAGGTTGTACCATGTGGAAATGATTGTGTCGCGCAGTTGCTGCAAATTGGATGGCACCACAGTCTCACTGTGAACAGCCCTTACCACCTCATCTCAAAGATGCTCGATAGGGTTAAGATGGGGACTGTGCAGGCCAATGAAGCAAAGAAAACTCGTTGGAATATTCCTGGAACATTCAGGAATTATCGTGTTGAACGTGTCCATAAGAGTGAGGATAAATTGTAAACATGGAGGGATTAACATGATGAGCAACGACATTCAAATACGCCATTAGTTCAGATGTCTTTCGATGGGTTTCAGATGTCCTACATTGTGCCAGGAAAGTATTCCCCACACCAGCACTCCCAGCATGTACTGTTGACACCAGACAAGATGGGTCCATGTCCTCATGCGCTTGCACCAAATGCTGATCCTTCCTTTAGCATTATTCAAAAGGCACCTTGATTCGTCCGACGAGGCTACCTTTTTCCAGGCCTCAACGGTTCAGTGTCGATGCTCTTGATCCCACTAGAGAAGCACTTTCATGTTCTTCGCTGACAACATTGGCACTCGACATGGTCCACACTGTTGTAACCTATTGACGACAAAGTCCGATACGGGTGCATTTGGAGATGATATTCTGCACACCAGTGTTTAATTCTGCTGTGAATTTGATTAAATTAAAATTGCATACATTTTCATGCAATAATTACTCAGCTTGTTGCTGTGAAGAAATTGATCAGGTTCAAAGTCTACTATACCTAGGCGTTTATATTGATAGCTCCCTAAGTTGGAAAATGCACATTGGAAAACTAACAAACACACTTAGACAGATGTTATATAAATTTTATTATTAAAAAAAAATCCTCAGTAATAAAATGTTGATAATGTTATACAAATCTTGGGTCCAGTCTGCTATACAGTATGGTATTACAAGTTGGGGAGGAACATACATTTCATCATTAAGGAGTCTAATCTCAATGCAAAATAAATTTATATTTCAAATTTTACCAAATAAATATAAAACTGTTACCATCTTTGTAAGTATACCATTTCAGGTGTATTTCCACTGAGACATTTATTTGTTTATAGAACATTAAATTACTTCTTTAAAATATCCAATAATGCAGTGCTGTATTATACAAATTATTCTATGCGAGATAATGGGAAAAGGTTTCTGTTACCACTTGCAAATAAAGAAATTATGCACAAACACTTTGATTATTTGGCCCCTAAAATTTTTAATTCTTTACCGATTATAATTCGAAATGAAACTAATTTTATGCATTTCAGATCTCTCACTGCTAATTATCTAATGACCATTACAAATGCTGACAGCCTGTTTTCAGTGTTAAAGTAAAAAAAAAATAATTAGCTTTTATAAATTCTGTGTTGTTTTTGTATATAAATATATTTTTCTTTATGTAAAGTTGAGTGTCAGTGTTACCAAAATTATGTATTTAAATAATTTGTAAATTAACCTACATGAGCCTAGATGCTCTTGGGTTAATAAGAGTATTACAAATATATGTTGTTTGTAACCTTATTACTATAATAAAACTGAACTGATTTGCCTGGTTGTGACCTTTCTGTTCGCTTGTACGATTCTCGCCAATCTGCTTTTACCTTTCTGATCCACAAGCTGTTTTCGTTCAGAGGATCGCCGATCATTGGTAGTTTTTTGCTTTTCGCATCATTCTCGGTAAGCCCTTGAAGCGTTATGCCGGAAAAGTCCAGGATGACGGCCGTTTGGGAGAAGCTGGAACCGGCACGGCTAGAACCAACTATCTTGCCACGTTCAAAGTCACTGATATCGCTCGTTTTGCTCATTCAAATGCTCAATTCAACTCTAACTGATGTTCAAAGAACTAGTCTGTCTGATTCATACAGTACATCGCGGTCTAGTGACGTATTACGCGTTGGAATGAACCATTTATGCGACGAGGGATATTATACCTGATAAACTGGCATCTCAGTGTAGAAACTCTATTTGGTTTGTCCTGATTTGTTTTTTCATAGCAGATGAAAGACATTTTTTACACAGGGACATGCTTGCTGGTTAATAATGAGGTACACTAAATGCTAGACCAGGTGTAACATGGTTAAATTCCATCGTACAGTGCATGTCAAAATACGTTGATGGGTTAGCATCTCGTGAAAAAAAAAGCTTACAAATCTTTTTAACATTAACTAATCTTTCGTTAGTAATCCTTAATCGTTTAATATTTTTTTACGTAAGGAACTATTTAATTTGATTCTTAACCCTAATGGTGCGGGGTTGGCTCAGTCGGTAGCGCACCAGGCTCGTAATCTGTAGTTTGCAGGTTCGAGTCCCACTTTCGCCAGCGTCCCCACACTGCCCTCGGTCAAAAGGGAGACATCGATGGGCATAGAAAGACCGCGTTCGTCGGACGGGATGCTTCAGGTGCTGGAGAATCATACGCTGTGCACACTAAAGAACACTCTGGATGGCTTAGAAACGAGACTACCATCTGTCCCTACAGCTGTCCAGTGGATTCCAATCCTGCAACCTTCTCTGAGCCTTTGTGGTCCTTGTGACCTGGCCATTTGGCGCATTGTGTGCAAAATAAAGGAAGCTTAGTGGTAAAACATCCCAACTTTAACCAAATTTTAAAAAATTCTGACAGTATGATCATGATTTTTGTCACACCTTTTATGAAGAGTATGGCTTATGAAGCCTTCTTATAATTAGTATTTTAATCCTCGTTTCATTATTGTTAAATAAAACTAATTTTGATAATTCTTCCAATTAGCCTCTCCATTAGTTTGGAGGAAAATGATGAAATGAATTTATTAAGAATGAACTTTTTTAAAACATCATGGACATTGTTGGTAAATCCCTCACCAGTTATATCTGGATCATTGGGGCACAATGTTTGTCAAATTTCTATGGGCAGTCAAGACGAACTATTTAATACTCTATATCAGAAGCTGAGGGTTCAGATCCCATCCAACTAATGATAATTTGGGCGGAAGTGGCTCATTCGGCAGCGCGCCAGGCTCGTAATCTGCAGTTTCAGGTTCGAGTTCCAGTTGGGCCAGCGTTGAGATTATCTCCGCCAAACTCCCCGCCTTGCCCCGGTCAGTGGGGGACATCGATGGGATTCGAAAGCCGCCATCCGTGTGTGAGAGAGTCATACTCTGTGCACATTAAAGAACACTCTGGATGGCCTTGACAGGAAGCTACTAATATGTCTCCTGACAGCTGTGAAGTGGGTCCCCTCCCCCAAACTTCTCTGAGATCTAGGCGTGTTTGTGACCTGGTCATTTAGCTCATTTTTTGCAAAAAAAAAGTGCCGCTCCGAGGTAAAACTACTCAACTCTCTATCAGATCCTGCAACTAGTATTTTCTGGTATCTTCATTTATATACTGAAATACTATCTACGCTATCAGCAGGCATTACGATGATCACAGGCCTGGATCTATTCTCCGTTTCTTGATTATAGTTGTAATCATTTTGGAATATTTCCACACAATCATTTTGGAATATTTCCACATAATCATTTTTCCTGTCACTTATAGTTTCTTGTTAGAAATCTACTTCCATTTCCTAGCTAATTTCATTTTCAAACGGATATTTGTAATAAGAACTCAGTTTAGAATCGCTGCGCAATGATTTTATGATAATTTCAGACGAAATAACAAAATATTCCAGTCGACAGCAACTGGCAAATTAATTTCTGTTTCAATAAAAGAAAAAGTAAATTTCCACTAAATTGAAGATATTGCCAACTTAATTGCTTTTTCTACTATTGAAAAACTATTATATTAAATAATGCCAAATATGTAAATAATAACAGAATAAAAATATGCTCGAAATTTAATTTAAAAAGAGTATACTCTTTCAGAAAATATGTGCAATTATACAGAGAGAGGAGACTTGATGAGGAATCTCACCTCCAAATTTTGCAAATATCTACGGAACTGGGAAATGAATATACATATTTTAGTTTATTATACTGAAATCAAAATATTTTTACAACTAGAAGGAACCTTGTTGAACTTTTCAAGAAATAATTTGTCATTTTTTCAATAAAATCAGGATGTGGGCACCTCGTGCCACCCTTGTCGTCACTTCTAGGGTTAACTAAAGAGACAACTTTTGTGATATCTCATTATTAATTTACAAACGTCAAACGTAAAACTAAATTGAGATTTATTCCTAATTCGTTTTTGCATGGTGTATTCATTTCAATAATTCATTACCATTCCAGGTGGCTGAAACGTGTTCGTCCCAACATACCTATCTGGTCCAATAACCTTTGTCGCGAGACAACACCGCCGCCCAATAGCTGCTTATAATTTCTCGTAGCGTTTAGCAGACCAAGAGAGGTTATCATTGTAAAGTTTGGATGACTTTTACAACTTGAACATTCTCCTCTTTCATTTTCTTACTAATACCTATCTGCTATATTCCACTTATATTTGCATAGTTAGTTTATTATTTAACATTAAGACAAAATATCTGACTATTTCTTTCAAAAGTATGAGAATATTAAATTTCTTAAGATAATGGTGTGTAGTCCACCCACTAGTATTTTTTTCTGCTTGACACCACGCTTCTAAAAGATTCACACTGAGAATCTCACAGGATTTCGGAATGGAGTAATAAATGTTTTCTAAGTGGAGATGCACTTTCCAAAAAATATACACAGACTTTTTTTTATTACTTTCGTATTTTTTTTGTCCTTTGTGTTTATAGGTAATTGGATTAGGAAACACTTCATGTTTTTCTTCTTGTAAACGCACGAGTGGCTCCATCAGTTTGCTGTTCCAAGCTGTCAGTGGATATCGAATCCTTTGGGATCGACTCAGGAAGGGAACGATTTGCTGTATCAGCAGTTAAGGTAGTTAAGGCAGGACAGTTTTTTTCATACTCTTTCAAAGTTACAAAAAAACAAAATCTTGCAGATTTGCTTTGCTGTGCCAACAGTTAAACGATCGAAAAATACTGCTGACGTAAGCCAAAAACCAGAGCTTTCTTTTTTTCTCTCGGCAAGTATGATCACATGATCACATCAAAAAATAAAATAAATAAAAAAAGATGAGTGAAACAATCACTGACAGAGAGAAAAGTATGTTTTTCATTCTGCTGGAGCATTTGCCTTTTGATTATTTCTTTGTTTCTCAATAATTCTCTAACGTAGGGGTTCTCAACGTGGGGTACGCGGTAAAATTTTCTCGGGTACGCCAATTACATACACTATTCCAGGGGGTACGTGAAGCATAAAAGGTTGAGAACCACTGCTCTAACGTTTGAATAGATCATTGAGAATCTTATATTTGCAAAGATTCACACTGAGATATCTTTGCAAATATAAGATAAGATAGGTATGTTGAGATTCACACTTAACGTTAATAAATACATTATTTACGTAACAGTAAGGCTCATGTTCGACAATGTACAAAATTCATCTCATAGAACATAAATGTTTCACACAATTGGAGGAGATGCACAAAAAAAAAACATTCAAATACTAGCAAATTTGTTTATTAACTGGTGCCTGGCACAATTTCATTCAGCTATCACATTTTCACAGTATTCGTAACACAACAATGGTGTTACACAGACCTACAAAGGTTAATCGAATTTCGTGAGGTTTGCAGTAGAGAACGAATTATTATTAAAGCAGTTCATTATTGGATCATCATTTGATTATTTATTCAAGTGGTGTTTGCAACGATGTACTTCATTACAAACTGTTACGGGAAATTTATAGGAAATATTGTGCCTTTTCATCCCCCACCTGCAGTTTCCAGGTTCTAGTACCAACTGTGCCAGAACGGAGATTTTTCTTCCTTAACCTCCATCCTGTCTTTGGTGAGAAAGGGGACTCCAATGGGCTTGGACGTCGGATGGTACTTTAAGCCGTGTCCCGTGTGCATGACATTAAAGAACATGGTGGATGGCCATGACAAGAAGCTTCGATCTGTTTCCTAATAGCTATTCAACTGGTCCCCTCCTCCAACCTTCTCTGAGCCCTCGGTGTCCTTGTGACCTAGCCATTTAACCCATTGTGTGCAAAAAAGTGTCTCTCAGGGTTGAAACAACCAACGTCAAACTCGGTGTAAACCCTAGATATTACAAAAAGGTTAGGTGAACCCTAGATTATGAAAGGTTGCATTGTTTCAACATTTCCACTGCAATCGCCTGTCCTTTCTCTTCACAGTAATACCGGGCATGCACAAATCCACTAGATAACCTGAGCTATAGTCGCAAACATTATAGTTTAAACATACTTGTAAAATATTGGAATTTGCAAGGTGAGGCTCCTAGAGATTAAACTGTCAATCTTGAGTTTTGAAAATGTGGACCTCGAGTATCGAACCGCCGGCTACTTCAAGATTGCAAGAGGGGAGGATTCTGAATGTCGAATCTTCGACTTAGAGATATGCTAAGAGAGCCGCTGAGAGGCAGACCTGATAAAAAAAAATCAATACCCCCCCCCCCCCCCCCAAGTAGCTGCTTGTCACAGAGGTCTGACAGAGACTGTCAGCTTAAACGCCAAAGCAGAAGTTCTGTGAGGATGGCGAGACCTCAGCAGAAAATCAACAGAAACTTCCTTGTCTTACCTGGAGCTCGAACATAGGTCCCTTTGATCAGTTGTCAAGCATGCTAGACCTCTTGCACAAAAGTTTACTTTTATAGATTGAACCAGTGATCTGTAAAATTTAAAAACCTTGCTGGAAAACGGTGACAATAGTGAGGACAAGAAACGAGAATGCATATTTTTTCATAATCTATATACTAGAGTTCGAAATCAAAAGATTTTATTTCATGAACAACAGGAAATTGAAGATCAAAACTCAAAATTCCGACTCCGAGACTAAAATGTGTTAATCAACTCTGCCAAAGGGTCGACCTATTAGGACATTTTTACTTTAAGATTATATAGATGGATTATAAGATTATACAGATATTTTCATCTCCGTATTGAGAATCTATTACAGGTTTTAAAGTCTGTCTTCTCGTGTTAAACAAGTTAGAAAGTTTCCTACCACTGAGACACCTCCTGCAAATCATGTTCATCACAGAGAGAACTTGTTCAGCGAACAAATCTAGTTTAAGACAGGCCCAGATCTACAAAAAAAAAAAAGGGTGGGGGACGGGCAAATTCAAATGGGAATGAACCAGAACTCGTTTCCTCTATAAGCTTTTCCCTCCATTATAATGTTTTTTTTAAACAAATTTCTTGAAAAATAGGGCCAATATACTGTACACGTAGTATATTTCATTTTTTGTCGCCTTCTTTTTGATTGCTAATAGGCTAAAATCCAGAAAAAAATCAAGGGGATTGGGGGAAAAGAAGCACAACCGATCCGAAAAAATGTAAAGTGGGGGGGAGACTGGATTTCCAATGCAGCATAACATTTCCCCCTCTGTTTTGCAGGTTTTTAAAAAACTTTCTTCACAATAACATGAAATACAAATAAGTTTAACAATTTTTTGCTTCTTTTATCTTTACTAGCATTCTGAAAGAATGAGGGAGATGGCATGGCGCCCTTGCCTCCCTCTTGATAATTCCCTAGTTACTAGCATTCTCAAAGAGGCGTGGTTATTTAAGGGTTTTGTATCTCATCAGCAACTCAGGCTATAATGCGATAAACCAAAAGGTGCGAGTCATGGCTCACTCTTCACCTTCTAGATCCGGCGGTGACTTGAGACATTGCACAGTTATAATTACTCCACCCAAAACTGCTGAGCATCTGACTTGTGACGAATATAAGTATGATTCCGATTCAGAAATCTTTTTCTCTTGGGAAAGTGATTGATGTGAAGACCTAACAGGTTCAATGACTGTCATATTTATCAGATCAAAGAGAATCTTTCCGAAATCATCGGCGTTGAGATGATTTTTGTACAACGCCAGAAAAGCTGAAAGGGAATCACTATCTTCAAAGTATCTGTGAACTTTTGGTTTAAATCATTATATATGTTGAATTCATTTTACTTCATTTATTTCAAATTCCCCATACATAAGTAAAAAATCAACTGCATTGTATTGATTCTGCATAAAATTTACATCATTAAAGATGCCTACCTTATTTACGACAGATTCCAGTTATATATTTGAGAAACATGAAAATGCAGGAAAATAGTTTTGTTATCAGATATGGGAAACAAGAAAATTTGCGGAATTACTGATGAAGAATAAATTTGCATATCTAAATATATTGCGTGAAGTAGTAAAGACCTTTCTCGATTTCTTGGCTATTCACATGAAACGTGCGTGTTTCATTCTTATTTATTGCACTTTTCCTTCGACGTAATGACGGTGGTTGCAAATCATTAATATTGTGCATGTATTAAGAAAGAAATTCTTGCTGCTCTCCTTTGTCCTAATGACATTACACTCTACAGTTTCTTGAATTTTTTTCAATGCAAATGTTAAACGAAACCACGTTAATATCAATGAGTCCAACGTTCAAACCTTTTCCAAACAATGCTCCCAAGATAGTTTTTTATTTTTAACTAGGTCCCGTGGCCGAGTGGTTAGCGCGCTTGGCTACTGATCTACGGGACCTGGGTTCGAGCCCCGGGTAAGGCATGGTTGTGTGTGTTGTTTTTCTGCTGAGGTTCTGCCATCCTCACAGACCTTCTACTCTGGCATATAAACTGACAGGCTCCTGTCAGACCTCTGTGGCAAGCAGTTGCTTGAGGAGGTATTTATTTATTTATTTTTTATCGTAATTCAATGGTTAAATTCAAAGCAACTCTAAAATGAAAACAAAAATGCTCATTAAATACACTGTCTGTCTAAATAATTATGAACACCTAAATAATAATTCGTCGTATGTACCATGGTACAGTTCGCAAATTTAAAAGCTTTCAATTCTCTGCTCACGTCTCGTTGGAATCGGATATGAAGAATTGCTAGCAGTCATCTCTCTCAGCTGATGAGCTGTAAAAACTGTTTTACCGTAAAATTTCTGCGATTAAGGCCTGTCCCTGTTTGTCAGAGCCTCTTCCTCTCGCATTTGGCACGATTAGCGGACGTTTTCTGAGATCATTGCCATTCTCCATACACTTGGGATATTGTGTCCCATGATTTTCCGCTGAGTCCCATCACCTCTGTTATGTATGCTTATGCCCACAGAGAAGTTGTGAAATAGAGAAATGAATATTCCATATTCATTATAGGTGATTGCACTGTTACAATTTTACCTCTGATCGGTACTTTTGTGCACGCAATGGGCAAAATGGCCAGGTCACACCGTCAAGGCCATCCAGTGGGTTTTTGTAACAACATGTATAGTCTGTGGTTCTCATGAAGAGGGCCGAATCTAGAAAGTGGGGGACAAGGGAACCATGCCACCCTTCCTTGAGAATGTTAGTAAAGGTAATAGAGGTAAAAAATGTCCAACGTATGTATGTTTCATGCATTTTTCAAGAACGTTTTTAAAGATATCTAAAACATAAGGGGAAATGTTATACTGCAATGGAAATCCAGCTTCACGGTCCTCTTTTTTGTTTTTGTCTGGCTCGATTGAGTTTCTTGATCCACTTCTTTATTTTTTTTTACCTAGATTTGGGGCTGCTCATGCACATGGGCCGAATCTTAATACCCTATCCGACGAACGGCGCCTTTCTAAGCCCATTAGTGTCAATACCACCTAGAGCTGAAAGCCAGCCACCTTCGGAATACGTCACAACAATGGCGGTCTTAGTGGGCCAGCGTCACAAAGCAGCGCAAGCGTCCCGTGAGCCTTTGGTCTCATTTGTTCTCGCTGGCCACGATGTAGTGCTGTGGCGGCATTTTTGAATTTAACTTTTGTAGTAGATATATATTACACGTTTTTGAGGTTAAACTACGTGAATTGTTATTAGAATGTTTAACGTCTTCAGGTGTAATCAGTAAAGTGATTTGTTGATTGTGCACAATTTTTGTGTGAGCCACTTTTGTTAGGCCTAACCACCACAACTCGACTCGGATATACTGTGTGCTTGGCTACTGATCTAAGGGACCTGGGTTCGATAAGGCATGGATGTATGTATCGTTTTTCTGCTGAGGTCCTGCCATCCTCTCAGACCTTCTACTGTGGCATATAGACTGACAGGCTCCTGTCAGAGCTCTGTGGCAAGCAGCTGCTTGAGGGGGTATTTATTTTTATTATTTGGTTGCAACAGCAATTCACTCTATTGCGCGAAGTGATGTTTTGTGAAAATAATTTCGATCAGAATTTCATCGTCGATTTCAAGAACTCCCAAGGAATATGGAATTTTGAAAATTTTAATAAAGGTAAGTGATTTGGTTTTGCAGTTCAAATCTCAGTGATATTTTAATGATAAATTTTTTTGGTTTATATTTGACATTGGCTGATATTTTAGTGGTAAAATGATTTGGTTATAGCTGATATTTCACTGATATTTTAGTGCTAGAATTATATAACAACTGCAGTTCGCCTATTTACAGTTGGTATTTTCGCCGATATTTTAGTGGTAAAATGATTTGGTTTATATCTGACCTTTCGCTGATATTTAAGTGGTAAAGTGATTTGGTTTATAGTTGACCTTTCGCTGATATTTAAGTGGTAAAGTGATTCAGTTTAAAATTGACATTCGTTGAGATTTTAGTGCTAAATTGATTTGGTTTATAGCTGAAATTAAGCTGATATTTAAATGGTAAAAGGTTCGGTTTATAGTTTATATTTCGCTGATATCTCAGTGATAAAATGATTTAGTTTATAGTTAGCATTTCGCTGATCTTTAATTAGTAAAAATGATTCGGTTCTTTAGTTCATATTTCGCTTATAAAATGGTAAAATGACCTAAATTCGACATTCGCTGATATTTTAGTGCTAAATTGATTTAGATTAGAGTTGACATACCACTGATATTTCAGTGGTAAAGTAATTAGACTTTATAGTCATTGCATTTGAACTGATATGTCATTTGCATTTTGAATGTAAAATGATTTCGTTCAAGTTGGCATTTCTTTAATACCTAGAATGAGAAAGTATATGCCATTAAATGTATTGAAATATTATGAATAGTTGGAGTTTTTTAGCTTAATTTGATAAGTGTTACTAAAAACTTAAATTTATATGAGGGATAAGAAGCCTAATTATGATAAGCAAAGATATCAATTACACAGTCCCCATTATTTATCTGAATCACCATTTTTAGGTACCTTCTATGCTTATTTATTGACATATCTGGTAATCTATGTGTTAGTGTATACCATTTATCTGAATCACTATTCTGCAGCTTTTGTGTTATGTTTTCTGGATATATCAACAATTAGTTTGTTCATATGATTTAACTGAATCACTAATCTTGTCCACTCTCTATCACATACGTAATGAACCATTTCTTATTTCTAAGAGAGCACATATATTTCTTCATCTAGTTCAAAGTATATGATAAAAATGTATCACTGAATGACTTTAATGAAACTTTTACTAAATTTTATTTCCATCACTCATAGAAAAGTTAATATGTATTTTAAAGTTATATGAATACATACATATATACACAGTCATGTCAGAATATATATACAGTCATATCAGAATAATATGACCACCTACCATACATATACTATGGTTGGTGTCATATTCTTCTGATACTACTGTGTATATGACTTAAATTAATCATTCTCCCTGCTAATTTTCTATCTCCTTTATTTTTTTTTCCTTCATCTTCATTTGAATTAGTATACGATTTCATTAAATCACTCAGGCTAATTTTATGCCAATATTTCCTCACTTTAAAAGATTTATGCATTTCTGCATTAGGTTTATTTTACATATATATTAATTGAATCACTACAATTTTGTGCAATATTTAATATTTTTTCACTTTCTCTTTGGGAGATTTATGTATTTCTTCAGTTAATTTACTACACAATGAATTTATTTATTTACTCCTAGTTTTGCGAAATTCTCAATACTTTTTCCCCCTCACCCTCAAGGAAATTTATGCATTTCTTCAATTGGTTTAGCATATATCATTTCATCATTTACTTCTAAATATTTCGCAATTTTTAATATTCACCCCCTCACCTTTAGAAGATATATAAATTTCTTCAATGAGATTTAGCATATATTATAAATGAATCACTCATTTTGCTAGTTTTATGCATTTCTTTTCCAAGTATAATTGCTAATCGCGTCAATTATTTTTATGTATATGTTTATGAAAAATTACTTAACTTGTAGATAATTTTCACACTATCGTAATTTTGGTTTGTTTGACGTCGTGAAAGACACATTATTTTTACCTGAGATTTTATTTATTTGTTTTTAGTGAAAAATGTTATTTCAAGAGAACTTTTGAATAATTACTGTCCACATCAGAATATTCAAAAGTTCTTTATAGTTATTTGAAATTGTTATCAGAAAGTATACAGCGATTAAATTTTAACTACGTTTGTTTTATTGAGTGAAAAATTCGGCAAATGCATTTTCCGTTTTTTACGTTTTTGTCGAGGAATTATTTTTATTCAAAGATTGATAAATTGCACCTGCGTTAAAAATTGGTTCATTTGAAACCACCAGCAATAATTTCCATTTCAACTTCATTCAAATGAAGCAATGTGCAGAAATAACCAACAGCGATCAAACGCAGCGATGGTCCAGAGTGTGTGACGTCAAAAACAAGTTTTTGGGCTTATTCGTTCTAGGAGGTATTGTTAGTGTCCCCTTTTTCTCCGAGTGCAGAACTGGAGTTATCAGAGTACATTTCAATGCAGACTCGTTGGGACTCGAACCTGGAAACTGCAGATGACGAACCTTGAGCGCTACTGGCTAAGACCCCTACCACCCCCCATCTACCCCATAAGTGATTGGACTTTCTGATTGTTATACATGCTAAAACAATATCGTGTTTTATTCCCATGGTGGATTACACTTTTGAGTGATAGGCTTCTCTGACGAAGTATATCAGAAAATCAGTGTAAAAAATAACGTTTCCACTATTCGAGATGTTCTTAAAAAAAACGTAGTTCAACGTATAACCAATTGCGAGACGCATTCAATTTGGAAGCGGGTTGACATTCAAACTATACTGTGCAGAAAGATTTAATTATCGAGTATGCGAATAGCTCTAAGTGATCGAAATGGAGATATCTGATTTAGTTTGCGAAAAGCTGAAATAGAAATTCTAATGTTAAAATCTCCTCAATGCTGTCTCAATCTTCTCAATAATGTTAAAATCTCCTCAAAGTTAAAACAAATTCGACTATAGAAGTATCAAGGTATTTGTTTTTTTTCACAAAGTACGATCTGTTTCCAAAAGAAAATAACTGTTTGAAACTTTTCTGATAACGAATTTGTTTCTACAGGACTTAAAAGCAAAGAAAAAAAGAA
This sequence comes from Ryuthela nishihirai, assembly GCA_038380435.1. Taxonomy (NCBI): domain Eukaryota; kingdom Metazoa; phylum Arthropoda; class Arachnida; order Araneae; family Heptathelidae; genus Ryuthela; species Ryuthela nishihirai. The sequence continues at coordinate 54,243,393 of JAWZYU010000018.1, read as the reverse complement.
AGCAGATCATCAGAAGCCTCCCGGTTATCACTTGGTCACATCGGTCAAGAGAAGACGTGAATCCTTCGAGATTCTCCGAGATAAAAACGCGGCGGGTGCTCCTTGCTCACGACGCATACGCCACCCAAGCGGGAAAGGACGACTTTGCCATCGTGCTTCGTTGAGCCCATCTCGGCATGGGCTACAGAACGTGAGACAATTACTGGTCAAGTAACGTGAGTAGACGGCTCCCGCAAACACGACCGAGGTGAAAGGTCAAGGCTACCATGCTCTCTTTGAGAATGTTTCACATGATGATCGACAGAGATTGTTCCAGAAAAAAACAGAAGCCACTAGGGGAAAAACAGAAGTTATGTTCGCAGTTACTTCTCCAAATTTTATTCCTTAAGGTTTTCAATAGAAATAAAAAGAGCTACACATTGTGACTTTTTATTTTTACCTATATTTTTCTTTGCCCTGGAAAAACCGTGTTATTTCTGGTCATTTTTCTTAAAGGAAACTTATCTCTTAATCGCTATCAAAGAGTGCAGGGAAACATTTTTACACCTCATAATATTTTCGATAAAACTTTGTATAAAACAGAGGTTCCCAAATTTTGACTCACACCCTTTTAAACATTTGTTCTTCACACCCTTTTAAACCTTTGTTCTCCACATCCTTTCCCCCACACGCTTTTAAACTTTTGTTCCCCATACACTTTTCCCCAAACACCTTTTTTTTAACCTTTGAGAAACTCTCACCCTGCACCACTTCTCATTTATCCTCAACCAATCCCGATTTAAACAACAATTTCAATTTATATTAAAAAAAAAACATATTCTCCCGCCACCCCCACCCCATCCCCAACTTCTTGAACTGTCTTCAACCCAAGTCGAACCAACTGATATTTTTGTAGCATACTATTTACATCTCTTCATGTATTGTGCATGTTGGTATATGTCAGTTACCAATAGTCATATTCTTTTGTAATCGCAGCAATCCATTGGTTTATATTCAAGGTACCATCTTCACTGTATTCTGCTAGTACTGAGTATAGGAAGAAAATTGTCTTGAATCGGATCCGAACACACTTGATGAGTCTTCCAGATCCTAAAACGTTTGAAATATATGTTTGTTTTTTGGAATTATGTGTTTTTATCTTCATATTTTATTAACTAAATATCAATATTGTACTGTCTAAAATGCAATAAAATTATTTTAAAAATTTTATCAGTTAATAATTTTTCTCTCTATTATTTTCTTGTTAATGCACAGAGAACTGTCTTGATATGCATAAAAGTTCAAAACGCAGCAAATTTCAGAATCTTTCCAATAATACTCAGCATTATTGTTGAAAGATTAATAATAAAACAAAGGTGCATTTCTGTTTTAAGTATTCAATTTGTTGTTACGGTTAAAACGGAAAATAAAATTTATGTTTCAAGAATATTTACATATCATTTTCTCCTTAGGTAAAATGTGACTCTGTCAGTCGTTCTAGAGTGTTGTATGCATATTATTGTCATCTTAAGCATTGGTTGCATTATTTTTACTTTCTTAACAAAGGAAAGTAGAAGACATTGTTGTGCGAATGTTCGCCGAGCCACAACAATGGTTCAAACAAAGAAAGTGTGGCACAAGCAACAAAGGTGTTATGAATCAAATTGAAACCTCGTATATCGTGTGTAATCAAATTTTGTTGACCGTAGACAAAACAAGCATCCATAATTTTTACGCCAATAAACAAATTTGCGTTACATAAACCGGCGTTGGAAGAGGTTTTAACTGCGTTACATAGCTTCTAATCCCTCTTACGCAATTAAACTTATGCAAATTGTGGATGCAAACAGAGAATGTATGTATGATTCCGGTAACAGCGTTTCTAAACTATTTTTAAATGACATATAATATTTTGAGAGGCATTTTTTTTCCCCGGAAAAAAGGCGTAAGAAAGTGATTTCTTTTTGTTCAGAAGTCAGCAGATGTTTAGTTTTCGTGTACTGCGATCAAATTGTTCACTCATAATATAAATTACATTAATTTTTATAACAAGATTCATAATAAAATAACTGACGTTTAGAGGATATGCCTGCACTTAATTCTTTTTTTTTTGTTAAAAATGGAAAAAAAAAATATTTGGGATTTCTCATAAAAATACACAGATAATCTTTTCCTGGATAACATAAGAGAATTCTGACAAGAACCTACCGTATAAGTGACCAAGGAAAATACTACAATAAAGATGCCGACTTCGATGTGTGTTTTTTATCCTATAAATTCTTATAAGTTGCTCACAGTATTTTGCAGAAAAAATAAACGTTTCTCAAGCAGCTGCTTGATACAGAGGTCTGCAGGCGCTTGTCAGTTTACACGCTATCGTATGAGATCTGTGAGGAAAGACAGACCTCAGCAGAAAGACAACACAAACATTCGTGTGCTTTATACGGGGCTCGAATCCAGATCCCTAGCTAAACACTCTAACCACTTGGCCACCGGGATGGTTATATTTCACAAAATGATAATTTAATTTTTTATGGGAACTGTTTTTTTTTCACTTTTGACAACTAGTTGGCTTCTCGACTTTCATTCAAAATCTGCTAAATGAAATTTATTGTAGCAATGTATTTTTTTAAGAAATCAATTAGTTAAGAAGCCAGTTAGTTATCTACGTCAGTTCAGATTAAGTTTCTTGTTTATGATTTTTTTGCATGAAATTATCAATTGCCACGGGAGAAAGTAGGTCAACAGTGATTCTGCATAGCCTATTTTGACAACAGGCCGGACTGAAATCTTATTATTAAAAAACGAAAAACTTGAATCACTTGTTTGTTTTTCTCTATTTTCCGACTAACAGAAGTCTCTAGGTTCCACTTTCAGTCCTGTAAAAAACGACGATTTCTCTTTAGATGAAAGCAAGTCCCTGTGCAATGTAGCAAAACATTAAACTTGCTTCTGGTACAGTGGGGGAAACATTCTATATTTGCTCAAAATGTAATTTTCTACAAAGAATGACTAATTATTCAATTTCCTCTAATTTTCCAGATGATGACAAACTTCCTTTGGTCAAAAGATCTAAAGATATTCAAATCTTCTTTCATCACACGCGGAAAAAGAGTAAATTTGGCATTAAGATAATGAATTCCCCATTCGTTTCGCTCCATGTGTTTGTTAAAACAGCATTTTTATTAAAAGGGCTTTTTTTTACCCTGCTTTTGGTGAAACTTCTATTTTCCTTTGATGATTTGCTTCGAAAAGCCGCAACGAAATACATGTTAATGGTTTGCATCACTTTTTCCACTTCATTCTCTATTTCGGGAAGAAATAAATCGTTGCATTCCACGTGATATAATGCATGAGAAACTCGACTGCTGATTTTTCTTTTCGCTAACAGAAAACAGGAATAGTTATGGTGGGAGTTTAATATCGCTGCATTTAGGTTAACGAGTTTTTTTTATTCATTATCTTCTTTCATCTACTTTCAGAGGTGAATAATTCATTGCTGAAATTCCATCATTTCGTTCAAAATTCAGTTTTAAAATAAAAGAGACATCGCATTTAGAAGGAATTGGAAGAAATTCAATGAGAGAGGGAAATAGAGGCAACGATATTTGAAATTTAATGGAGGTAAATGGAACGGGAGGAAGTTTTTTTAAAAAAAACTAATATTATAGAAGTCCCAGAGGTAACAAAAACAGACCCATAATTTCTGTTACTTGAAATTCCAATTTTCTTTTTACAACCAATATTAAAACGAAACTATTTTTATATAAAAATATTTTTAACTTAAAGTTTTTTTGTACATGCAAACAAACACTCGGGACAATACCATGTGGATGCGTTTGACTAGCATGACTGATTGCAATTGTTTCACACTGATTGGCATCGTTTTGCAACGTGTGTGCAGGGTACGATTCCCAAGCCACAATCGTAGCAATTTTTGCCGTCCTTGTTGACCTTTCGCTATTTTCACAGTTGGTCGAGTCACGTGGCCCTTGGAAATAGCTTGAACCGAGTACAGCTGCAGATTTAGTTGACAACAACTGGCATCATAAAGCTCTTTTAACTTTGATAAAACAGGATTGACGCAGTAGAAGCTATGGGAACATCAGAGGATGGTATTGATGTGGAGAGAAAACAGACTTTGAGATAAAACGAAACCACCTGGGCAAGATATATAAAAGTGAGTGCACTCAGAGAAAAGTAATAGATGCTTAGAAAGCGCTTGACAGCACGAACAACCTCAGTGTTATATTATCAGAGAAAATAAATTTTTGTGGCTTGGGTCACATCGCATAACAATGCCCATTACACACATCACCCCTTTAGGAGCAGGCGAGGGAACACACAAAGAGGCACAGATGCCTGGATAAGCAAATGACGTCCCCCACGTGATATATCCTCATCACACATCAACAGCCAGCGAGAAACAGAGTCAGCCTTCGCAAGAGCAGGCCCTTTCATCGTCACGAACTATTCGGCCGCATTCAGAGAAGAAAAAAAAACAACTCTTGGTTTTTGGACATTGAAGCCTTTAGCAATGCCATAATTAATGTTAACTATTGGCTACTGATCTCAGGTACCTGGGTTTGAGTCCCGGGTAAGGCATGGATGTTTTGCGTTGTCTTTCTGCTGAGGTCCGCCACACTAACAGACCTTCTACTATGGCATATAAACTGACAAGCTCTTGTCAGTCCTCTGTGGCGAGCAGCTGCTTGAAGGGGTATTTATTTTTGTTTATATTGGAAAATTCTGGAACTTGAGGAAATTTTAGTTTATTATAGCTCTGTCTCTTGGTGTCTTGTTCCCCAGAAGAACTAGCACCAGCCAGAAATTCCCCCCTTCATCATTGTATCCGTGTCCGAAGAAAAAGGATCAGAAAGTTAGAAGATCAGTGCCACAATTTCGGGGAGAAAGCAGCTGGAAACATCCTAAATCTACTACATTAAGATTCACGAGAGAAAATTCTACAAATTTCAAAATAAGCTCAAAGTGACCAAAGAAAATTAAGAGTCAGAAGAACATAAATCAGTGATTGTAAACTTTTACTTAAACTTTCTTGTATTTTCTATTGAGATTGGGGGCTCGAAATATCTGACATTTCAGCATCGGAGACAACAAAAAAAGCGGTTTTTTCCCAGCCCAGAGTGTCACTGCCCCGCTTGTACTTTTTTGCAAAAGAAGGACATTAGTGGACAGATGAGTTCGGTCATCCCATTTATTAGTCCAAAGGGCTTGGTTATCTCAAGTGAAAAGTACTAGATAATGTCCGAACCCACTCTAGCACCAGAAGTAGTTCAGTCGGTAAAACGAGTGTGAATTCATAAACTAGTGTGGAGAGAAGTTTGGATGTACCTTTCTCAGTGACTCGAACATTGTGAAAGCGGAGAGTCGGTAAGGGCTTTGCAATTTCTAATGCCTTGCTCTCCTCGGTATACATATAAATCTAGTTCTTTGGTTAAGCAGAAGTTAGTATGGTTAGTAATGTCTTTTTCATATTGTCATTTAATTACCTTAAGCAGAAACTAGTATTAGGAGTGTATTGTCAGGTATTTCTCTTTGGCTGTATAGTGAACTAAAAATCTCATAAAGTAGGCGTTCTCAACGTGGGGTACGTGGTAAAATTTTTTTGAGTACGCCGTGTGAGCTCAAAAGTCGCTAGATCTTGTAACAAAGTCGGTGTTTTATTTTATTTCCATTGTTATACTATAACTTTATCTATAGTTTTATCTATCTATACAAGGGGTACGCTAGTTACATACACATTTCCAGGGGGTACGTGAAGCATAAAAGGTTGAGAACCACTGGTCTAAAGGACAAAAAATATGAAATACATTTTCATTTGAGTTATTATTGCAAGTTATGGGCTTAACATGCTTTTGAATGGGGCAGGGGTGGCTCAGTCAGTAGTGCGCCGGGCTCGTAATCTGAGGGAGGGCGGGCGGGCTGGGGCATTAGATTGCTGCAACACCATTGCTTTTTTTTTTTGAGCTCCTGAAGCTTGCGTGTTTGTCAATAGAAGGTAAGCCCTGAAGTAAAAGAAGGATTAGGCAGGTGTACAGTCGCTCAAAAAAGTATCCGAACACTACGGTTGATTACAGAATTCAGAAAAAATATCTGGCAAAGATTTTTTTTAGAAATTTTTTAGCAACCTTCGGGTCACGTGAAGGTTGCTAAAAATTTCTAAAAAAAATCGTTGCCAGATATTTTTTTCTGAATTCTGTAATCAATCGCAGTGTTCGGATACTTTTTTGAGCGACTGTACCTGTTTCATGCGAGAGACAGTCAAATAGTCCGCTATTGGTACCTTTCGTTAGGCGACGAGCTCGAGCTTATTGACTTGGAAAGCATTATTCCAATACTGCAGCAACATTTTAGCAGCATTTGTGTATTTGTGGAAGTTAACATTTAATTCTTAAGTGTTCATCATTGTGCCCAGGTTAACTTGTGGGATTTATTTGTGTGCAAGATAGGGGAACTTATAGCCACAATCTCCACAGTTTATCTGATCTTTACGCAGGCTCTATTCAGCAAACATAACTTCTTGGCAAGTAGTATAGATCCTACAGAACGCAATTCACTTTCGATTACAACTTGGCCTAAAGTCCCACGTGACCCTACCTCAGAGAGCGTGCAACACAATTGTTAATCAACTGAATTAAAAATACCCACCACGTTGGTTTCACCGACTATTCGACAAAAATTCGGAATTCTTCCTTTACGACCTAATATAGTTTATTTAATGTTCATCTTATATTTTTTGAAGCAGCTGAACATTTCCCACTACTTCATTAATTAATTAGTATGTATATTGAATGGCTTACATTAAATTCCAATGTTGAAAAAATAGACTGGCTGTTAAATATGCTTAACTACAAGATAGTTACTATAAAAACTGTAATTTTCATTAGATTTTCAAAAAAATTTTAAACCAAATTAAATTGTAATGTCCCACTACAGAAATTGCTTATTCCTGTGATTTTTATATTTATTAATGAACTAAATATCATCTCATGTATTTGTTTGGATATGGAATTTAGTAGGTGGGTGAAGAATAGTATTCTCTTCTTGAGATTCGAGATTCACATTAAGGTGAACGGTTAGAGGAAGTGATCCACCTGCAGGTGAGAAAGAGATCGGTTTGGGCGTCGCAAAGATGGCAGGGAAGTGGAAGCCATAAAATCATTAAGGGAAAGTCACCAATTGGAAAGGATTGGACAAAAGAAGACGAGGCGAGAAAGTATCTCGAGACAAATTGGAGTTCAACTGGAGATTTCAAAGAGAAAGGTTGAGTAGAGCATGAGCGGTAGAGGACAGGCTATATTGAAAACGATAATTTCCACTTGTCTCAAAGTTTTTTCATTTCACAGAAAATGTGTACAGAGAATTATTTCCTGAAGCGCAGAACATAACATAGATATTATTTTTTTATCCCCGAGAATTCTAGAGAAAACATATGTTGATAGAAATGTTTCTTACTAAGAATTATAGCGTTAAATGGCTATAAACAAACTGAGAATTGGACTGGGTTGGGTCATCTGTATCCTAACAGTTGTTCAGTGGGTCCTCCTCCTCCAACTTTCTCTGAGTTCTATGGGATCCTTGCGATCTTGCCGTTCAGCCCATTGTGTGTAAATAAAGTGTCACTCAGAGGTGAAATATTCCAACTCAGCCAGATCGCAAGGACTCCAAGAACTCAAAGATGGATAGGAGAAGTAGATGCACTGGATGATTGTTAAAAAAAAATTGGAATCTCCTCTTAAGACCATTCCGTGGATTCATTAATTTGCACAGAATACACTCTCCTACACTCAGTCTTGTTCCTCACTCTTACGAATGCCTGAGCTCCGTGATGGGTATTCATGATGCCTTTACATAGGGTGTGTATAAGCAAAACAATGCAAATAATTCCGAAGCCCTTTGTTTTTTATTACCCATCTTCCTATTGCTTTTTGCTCATTATTTGTCGGCTTGTGTTTTGTCATAACAGTTTTCCCGCCGTAGCTTCCCACCCAGAGCAGATCATAGTGATTTTTGTGACTTGCCCCGCGTCAAATGAAAAGTATTGACGTGGAGAATATCATAGGCTATGTATATATAAATTACTCCGACGCTTTTTTCAATGTCCCCCTGTGTGAAAAATGAACGAACAGGAACTTGGAGGTAAACTCGTAACAATTTTTTTCAGGAATTAGATATAAGTTCTAATTTTACCATTTACAATTTTAAAAACTAAAATGAAAAAAAGGCTGGATATTTCAAAGTAGAACTTGCACTCTTTTTATTCTAGCAGTTAAGAAATTTAATTCGAGAAGTACTACTTAAGTACTTCCCCATAAGAAAAAGAATTTGTTTCGTTCAATATTATTCAAAAGTCGAGTTCTAAGACTTTCACAATTAATGAGACACTTAATTAAAAATACCAACTTTTTTCTTCATTTCACTGATGAGAATTTTAATTAATTTCACAATGGAAAGAAATAGAATGATAAGAACATAAAAACATATTTCTTCGTGAACACGAAGAATGCAATGATTGTTAGAAGACTCCATTAAGCCATTGTTGAAAAAAAAAATAATATCTTAAATATTTACTATTGAAAAATTAAGTAGTATACATTGTTTGATTTCCCTGATACAAAGGAAAACCCTGGCCAAAGTTTTAAACGGGATTTCATAATAACGTTCAGGAATTACTTCTTTTTGCTAAGGATTAAACGGGAAACTTTTCAGAAGGGCAGTTTCTTTTTTCCAAGTCTTGCCGGATGAAAATTAAATTAGTTTTTGTTTCACTAATCGCTTTTAATGATTCGCATTCCTTCTGTAAAAATATTAATCTAGATATACCTGTTCTCGTTGTACGTCATTATTATCATCCTGCATCATTTTTCTTTCATTTAATATTTGTTGCTATGAAGGGAATACATATTTTATATGCATCCCATACTAGCTTTCTTCCATCAAATGCTGAATATCCAATGCCCTACCAAACTATTTGAAAATCTCCTTCTTATGTCAATAGGAATCTAACTTTGAAACTTTATAACTTCTAAAATATATGCACATTTAATTTTAAAATGCGGCTGAATCGAAATCAAATCCATTTAAATTTCGTTTTTCAACAATATCCAACGAGTTATGGAAACAGAATATTTTACAATAAATTATCATGTTTAACAGAAATAAATCATTATTGTCTAATATTGAAAATCATTACGAATACATCTAAAATGTACACTTCTCATAAAGAATTGCTCCACCCACAGGAAGTAACGATACGTTTATGCAAATTAGTATGGAAGTACGGAAGAGTAATATATGCAAATGAAGGGAAAATCACGGTTCTGGCTACATTTGAAACGCGGCGGTTGACACGGATTCCGTTAGTTGCAGGAAAGGTTGTCATTGGGGGAAAGTGGACAGTATAAATTGTAGAAGCCGAACCTAGCCTGTAAATCTGATTACCATCGAAAGTTAATGCCGTTTGTACGTCGTATACGGATATTTAATCAACTGAGATGTGAAGTGGTCGATGGGAAGCCTACGACAGGGGTTCTCATCGTGGGGTACGCGGTGAAATATTTTGGGGTACGCGGTGAGAACTCAAAAGTCACTAGATCTAGTAACAAAGTCGCTAAGTTAGCAACACTGCTGTGCAAAAATGTCATTTTTTTGTGTGTATCGATATATGCAATTTATAAATACAAATTTGATGTGTATAATACATGTTTTATTTTATTCTCATTGTTATACTATAACTATAGTTTTATTTATCTATACAAGGGGTACGCCAATTACATACACATTTCCAGGGGGTATGTGAAACATAAAAGGTTGATAACCACAGATCTTGGGGCAGGGGTGACTCAGTCGGTAGCGCGCCAGGCTCGTAATCTGTAGTTCCCAGGTTCGAGCCCCAGCTAGGTCAGCGTTGAGATTTATCTCCGCAAAAATTCCCCGCCCTGCCCACGGTCAGTAGGGGAAACCGATGGGCTTGGAAAGGCCGCCGTCCGTCGGATGGGACGTTATGCCGTGGCCCCGTGTGCGGGAGAGCCATACCCTGTGCACGTTAAAGAACAAGCTGGATGGCCTTGACGGGAGACTACCATCTGTCTCCCAACAGCTGTTAAAGTGGGTCCCCTCCCCCAACCTTCTCTGAGCCTTCGGGGTCCACGTGACCTGGCCATTTAGCCCATGGTGTGCAAAAAAGTACCACTCAGAGGTAAACAACCCAACCACTGTTCTACGAAACGAATTGCAGCCCATTTCGGACGTGATGTACGAATAGTTAGCTGCTTATGGCAGTAATGGACACGGGAAGGCGTTTCACGTTGTTATTCAGGATTAGGTCGTACCTGAGTGACTACGGATTGGAATGATTGGCAGATTAGTCAGAGAGTTGTCAGTGTCAAAAACAGGACCTGCCGGAGAGACATCCAGTGTGAGAATAACTGATGAAGAGAGGTACCCTCTCCTCTGCATACCTCTCCCTTGCAGCCATAGGCATGCCAAATAAGATTTATGGGAGAGGAGGTATAAGCCTCCAATAAATCTTATTTGTTTGGAGATTTGTTTGGAGTTTGGGAGACAGATGGCAGCCTCCCCTCAAAGCCATCCATCGTGTCTTTAACATGCACAGTGTATGGCTCTCCCACACATGGACAATGGTTTAAAATCCCTAAAACCTAAAGCCACCGTCCGGCGGATAGTGTCTTTTCCAAATTGCAGTGATACAAACAAACTATTGAGTGGCATGATGAATGGCGATATATCGTCTTCAGCGATGAAACCCACATCTGTCTGGGACAGAACGAGACTGCACTTGCAGTCTGCAATATATGAGAGAAAGAGCTTCTATGTCGTGTATTATTGACGTTCACACAGTACCCACTGCTGAGATCCTGGTGTGGAGTGCCATCTTAACATAGCCAACGAGAATAATTTAATCACCCACGGGTATGTATATACCATTCTCCTCCCTGTTGTCTTACCACTCCTGCAGAGAATGCACTAAACCATTCCATGCTGCCATGGCCAATGCAGTCACAGGATCTGTAGCGGATTGAACACACCTGGAACTTCATGAAAGGACGTCTGAGAAAAGAATTAACTTCAGCGTATAAAGTGAAGATCTTCAGGTACAAGTGCAGAAAATCTGGATAATCATAGACCATGGTACTATTATGAAACATTTTCCCTTACTTGCTAACCGTATTAGTGCTTGTATTGCCGCAAAAGGCGGTAGAATTCGTATTGATGTTACCTAAATATCCTTATATACGCCTCATAAAACAGACGACAAAGGCGATAATTTTTACTCACACTACTAGCTTTTAGCACGTCGCTTTGCATCATACTCACGACAATCCTTCTGAGTTGATAATATTTTTTATGAAAAGTGTATATTCATTTTAGTCGGTAAATGGTAGCTAGGTATATACTGGAAGGGGAGCTGTGTACCAATTCCCGGTGATTATCAACAGAACAGGCCTGGCCTAGCACCTTATATACGACCCTGCCTTCTCAAGATGCAGGCCGTTAGTACATTTCACTAGAGATATTCTCTTTTGGAAGGGAATGGAAGGATAGAGGCGCCAGATCAGTTTGGCCTACTGATCTCATTATCTGTGGCCACTTCTTCGTGTGTGTGTGTGTGTGTTTTTCTACCGTGATGAGGAGTGGTAAACTTCACAGGGTCCTGTTGCTGACCATTTATATCCATTGGGCTAGACAGGTTTATGGATTTGAGCTTGACTACGGATCCTGGAGTTGGTGAGCCTCTGTTGAGTGAAAATCTTCCGCTGTGTTTTCTGTTTGCCTAAGGGTTTCCAATCCTAAGTGATCACGGACAGAGAAAACCTTAGATAAGCTATTGGATAATTATGATCAGTCCCAGATACCTGAACCTCTGTTTAGGCCATCCCATATTTTAGCCTGCTGGATATCGTCAAACCTGCACTGGAGTAATGTGTCTCAGGTAAGTCAGTTTTCCATTTAGATTCTGGTTCTTTAAAAGGTCCACTTGCAAAGGTGTACGTGAAGCTATTACCAGCATGGGTGGCTTCAGCCTTTGGTGGTTGGAGAACAAGTCTTTGCCCCATTCCTTCGATTAATGGTTTGTTTGATATTATATAAATCTAATTTCTTAAAATATCCTACTAATCATTATCTCTCCGTAGGCACATGAAATGTGAGGATGTTGCATATAAATCTTTATCTTGACGTCCTAACACATGAATTCTAATATTATAACTTAGATATTCTGGACTTGCAAGAGACTAGATGAATAAATAAAGGTCGGATATTTAAAACTAATTTTAAACCTCCAGCGGACTTGAATATGTTCTCCTCGCCACCGGATTGACGTGACAGTAACGCCATACAACCGTTGTTTAAACCTTACTGTGACACTTAGAAAGAAGAGAGAAAGATAATAAATGTGTAACACCAGGAGGATTAAATTTCTCTTTTCAAGGAAGGAGGATGGAAAGTATTTCAAAGGCGTAGGTTTGCTCCTCAGCAGACACGCTCGTGATGCTCTTCTAGGATATGAATGCATTAATGAAAGATTTCTTACAGCTAAATTTAAAACTAAAATTAAAGACTTGAATGTTACCTATTGTTAAGCCCGCACAGGTTCTAATGAATACGAGAAAGATAAGTTTTACAGAAAACTTTAGGATACTTTGAATTCTGTCAAGAAAGCAGATATTTCACTTGTGCTGTGTGGTTTCAATGCTAAAGTTGTTACTGATTCTGACCTTTGGGCAGGAGTACTTAGTACTAACTCTGACCTTACGGAAGGAATACTTGGTATTAACTCTGACCTTACGGAAGGAATACTTGGTATTAACTCTGACCTTTGGGCAGGAGTTGTTGGTACTGACTCTGACTTTTGGGCAGGTCTTTAGGTCTGGATCAATAGAAATGGGGAACATCTCTAATAGGTAAGTAAACTTAACGGTTTGAGAATTACTAACACATATACAAGCACTGGGAGATTTATAACTATACATGGGTTTCACCTGATGGACTGAATAGGAATATGTTCACTTATATCTTAAATAACAGCAAATGGGCTAGTTCGGTTAGGAATACCAAATCACATAGGAGAGCCTAGATTGGGTCTGACCTTTGTGTCTTGCAACTGAAGCTTAAGAAATGTTACGTTAAGGTTAAGAAAATTACTTTTAACACTGTAGGTCTGAACGATCCAGATATAGCCAAAAAGCATACCATGATAGTCTACTTAGTCATTATGACAATCGTTGTTTGCTTACTGCTGAAGTTTGAGAAACAATGGGATCAGTTTAAACAGGCTTTTCTTGAAACCAATATACTCTTTTGGGTAAAAGGGAACAGAGGAAACAAAATAATTTCAGTCATAAGGCTATAAAATTTATTTCTGAAACAAGGAAGTGTAGGATTAAATTAAATCAACACCCCACTAGTCCTAACAGACGGCATTACAACGATATTAATAAACGTGTAAAAGCTGATAATAATATATGGTTTGAAAGCTTGACTGACAAAAGCATAGGAAGCAGTTAGACAGCACAACAGCAGGGGGGTTGTACCATATTCTTAATGTTTTGTGTGGGAAGAAACAAAAATATTCACAGGGACTGAGGGATAAACATGGTAATATGGTTTAAGGTGAGGATTCTTAGGTCAGATGGTTGAGCATTTCAGATATATTCTAAACAATGTGATTATTTCTACTCCCATTGTTTGTAATGAGGTAAATGCAGTACTGGCTTTAATGATGGCCCTATATCACATTCCCAGTGGCTTTGGCTATCTCTAAATTAAAATTGCATAAATCCCCAGAGGTGGATGAAATCACCTTTGAAATGCTTAGAGCTGGGAACATTTGTGTTTCACATGTCTGACTGAAATTTTGAATATTTTTTATGATAAAGTTGTTGGTCGTAAGGATTTTACTGGAACTATCCCCGATTTTCTTGTGATAATTATAGGGAAATTAATTTACTTTCTGTTCCAGGTAAAGGTCTTTGCATGATTATACTTAATAGAATTAAGAATTTGGTTGATGGGCAACTGTGTGATGAACAGTGTGGATTCAGAAGTGGTAGAGGATGTATTAATCAAAACAAACATTGACCGTCCATCACATCCTAGGTCTCCCACTGTTCCTGACTTTAGCTGCTACTTTACTAATTTATAGATTTATAGGTTACTATAAATATATATATAAGTTACTTTATAGGTTACTAGCTTTATAGATTTCAAAAAGGCTTTTGACTCTGTTGATCGACATAGTTTGTTGCTGATCGTTAATTATATGGAATACCTGACAAGTTAGATAGTGTAATGAAAGCTCTCTATAACTCAGTTGTTGTCTACAACTCAGTTGTTTTGAATGGCTGCACTCTTGAGCAAATGTCTCAGTTTAATTATCTTGGGGGCTATGTAATAGATACTGGTGATGTGCGGCGTGAGATAAACAGAAAATTGGGGATTACTGCTGGGACTTTTAAGAATCTTTGGCGAGTGGATAAAAATAGGCCTATGTACCTTTAGACTAAAATTAAGCTATATAATTGTTTGAGTCTTTCTAAGGTTAGTTATGGTAGCGAAACATGGACTCTTTGTAAGCACATAACAAGGAACTTGATGCCTTGATTCTATATGTTTACGCACTATCATCTTGGACATTAGGTGGTTTGACTTTGTAATGAAATGATGAGATTAGGAGAAGGAATCAGCAACTTGCTTTGAGCAGCATATTTTGCAAAGAGAGACTATGTGAGTTTGGCCATGTTGCTCGTATGCATATCTGCAGATCGAATAGCATTATGGATATGTGCCTAAAGTCAGGAACAGTGGGAGACCTAGGATGCGATGGACGGTCAATGTTAAAGAGGACCTTGAGAGACTCTGAAGAACAAAATTAGGCAGTCTGGTAGGACCTCCATAACCCATGAATGCATGCGGATTATGTATGTATGTATGTATGTATGTATGTATGTACATTGAGATGCCAGTTTATTAGGTACACCTACCTAGTAGTGTGTTACGCCTCCTTTAGCCTTTCGAACAGCCCGAATTCGTCAGTCATGGAACTTACAAAATGTTGGGTAACGTGGTGCAGTAGTGTTGTATCTTGCAGAATTGATTGAGATACTAAATGGTTTGGAACAATGATTAGTTGAGTTTTAATTAATTTCTAAGTTGCATTACTGTTATGATGCACTACTGTTGTAAAATATTCTAGCTTCCATAACTCTTTAAATACTTAAATCATATTGTGAAAAAAAATCGAGATTTAAAAAGATTTGGTTATGATATTTATCTTTAATTTTCCTGTTAAATGCATATTTTAGAAGTTACAGAGTTTTGAAGTTATTCCTATAACCTAATAACATTATTCCTAATAACATGAAAATGTCTATTTTGATAGGACAGTGTATCATTTATTATGGTGCAACCTTTGAGACATTTGTTAGGGAGGCAGAGAATAACATGTTTCAATCTGATTCTGCACTGGTATAAAATTCGAGATTATATTTAGAATAGTAAACGCACTTTACAAGTTAGTCCTTGGCGACGAATCTTGAAATGACGATCATTGGCAGTTTCTTCAGGTTTACTCCATAAGGTTTCAAAACAAATGGTGACATGGCTCTCATCAACTATTTGTTGACAGTTTTTGATGAAGTCAAAAAATTCCAATGGCCGTCATATTCTCACAATATGAAATAAATTCACAGAATATGGAATAGTTAAGAGTAAACCCAATTTAGTCTGGAACCTATTGTAAACAAATTATTTTCCGTTCCATTTTTTTATGTAGGGTACGTCTAAAAATCGCTTCATACTTTTAAAACGTATAATTGCGGAAAACGGTTTTTGTTTGTGTCATTCAGGGTTGTTTGGTTGTTTTACCACTGAGTGGCACTTTTTTATGTACAGTGGGATAAATGGCCTAGCCATAAGGACCGCAATAGCCCAGATGAAAGTCTCCCTTCAAGGTCATCCAGCTTATTCTTTAAACTGCAAAGGATATATATATATATACAGGGTGATTGTAAACTTTTTCAACAAAAAAGAGGAGTGATAGTACACATCAAGACGACAATTTTTCCAATGGAACCTAGGGTCGCATTCCACTCCTTCCGCCAGAAAAGAGTACTTTCGAAAAACGCATCGCATGCACAAGTATTTACAATCGGTGCATGAAAAGCACAAGATGCAAATCAGGTGCGCTGAGCAAGTGCGTAGACGATTAAGAACAAACATTTAAAAACGCAGCCGAACCCGTTCATCGGCATTACCGTGATAACGTCACATGATAAGTGACGTATTCGTGAAGGACATGGAAGAGTACACATACGAGAAATTGGCAGATATGAATCTGATGTACGGCCAAGCAGGTGGTAATGGACGTGAAGCACAAAGATTGTACCGTGAGAGATTTCCGAATCGTCGTATTCCTTACTATTCGACCTTCGGAGGTGTTAATCGAAGACTGCGTGAAACTGGCTCTTTGGCTATCTCAATGAGTGATATTGGACGTTCGCGAACTGTGCGGACACCAGAAATGGAAGAACGTGTCTTGCAGCGATTTCCAGAAGTTCCTTCCACAAGTACGCGAGTGGTGTCATCCGAAATGGGAGTTTGTCAATCCTTGGTGTGGAATATCCTACATGAGGCACAGGTGAATACCTTCCACGTGCAGACGGTCAAAGCTTTGAACGAAGATGACTAACCCTGCCGGGTAGAGTTCGTTAGGTGGATACTCCTGATGAACAATGTTAATCAGCAATTTACCGCATTAGTGTTATTAAGTGATGAGGCCACGTTTACCCGGGTACGCATTTTCAACAATCAAAACCAGCACGCTTGGGCTCAAGAAAATCCACACGTCACTGACCCTCGTAAACACCAGCAGAAATTTGGCGTCAACATCTGGGCAGGCATCTGGGACCTTACATCTTGCTAGAATGACTGACCGGCGCAGCAGACCGTGTGTTTCTGAAGCAAGTGCTTCCTGGTCTGTTGCAGGGTGTTCCGCTCACCACGCGGAGAGACGTGTGGTTTTTGCATGATGGGGCCTCAGCACACTTTTCCATCGAGGTCCGATACTTCCTAAATGCAACATATCCCGGGCAGTGGATTGGACGTGGTGGACCTGTGGCTTGGCCTCCATACACCCCGGACCTCAATCCACTAGACTTATTCTTCTGGGAGCACATGGAAACACTTGTCTACGAGACACCTGTGGACTCCCTGGAAGATCTCATCGCGTGAATCGGTGTTGCAGCGGACAAGACCAACACCACACCAGGAGTATACAAGAGGGTGCGACAGTCCTTCATTCGCCGGTGTGGGCTGTGTAACAACGCCCTCGGACGCCATTTTGAGCAGCTACTTTGAGTCTTTCTCTGACGCGAATGTGATTAAGCAACTCATAAATTAGTTAAGTGTCTTTGCTTTCACTGTTGTAGGATCAACGTGGATATATAACTTTATACTTCTCTGGAGGAAGGAGGGGAATGCGACCCTGGGTTCCATTGCAATAATTGTTTGCTTGATGTGTACTATTACCCCTCTTTTTTTGTTGAAAGAGTTTACAATCACCCTGTATATATCCTATACATTCATCCAGTGTATATCCTATATATTTTATCCAGTTCTTCCATTTTCATTTCATTCCATTTCTTTAAAGTGCAAAGAATATATATATATATATATCTTAGCCGTCCCGTGGCCGAGTGGTTAGCACGCTTGGCTACTGATCTAAGGGACCTGGGTTCGAGCCCCGGATTAGGCATGGATGTGTGTGTCGTTTTTCTGCTGAGGTCCTGCCATCCTCTCAGATCCCCTACTGTGGCATATAAACTGACAGGCTCCTGTCAGACCTCTGTGGCAAGCAGCTGCTTGAGGGGGTATTTATTTATATATTCATCCAGTATATATCCTATAAATTCATCCAGTTTCACAACACTGTGCATATACATGTACAGTGTTGTGAAACTGCAAAATAAGTGGGCAAAATTAATAACTCTAGTAAAAATTAATTGCTTTCCATGACATTTGAAAAAAATAGTTGATTATGCATATGTCTCTAACATAATTCAAAATGGAGGGAATATAATGGACATTTGGGAAAGAATAAACAAATGAGGCTATTCAAAAAGGAAATTTATAGAATAATTTCATATTATTAGTTCATATCATATTTAGGAATGACTGGAATACATAGTATCTTTGCCAAATAAATATCTTATGACATAAAGCATTAGTGCTATTCAAAGGGGAGAAAGAGGAGACTGTTTCTATCGTATAATTACAATTCAAAACTTTCTATTATGCTTACATTTGGAACATTAACTGCTGGAATATAAATCTATAACAAATTTGGGAAAGGTGGCAATATACTGGATATTATGGAAATCAATGTCATATGAAACTCTAGAGCAATGGAATGGCAATTAAATTGGAAAATTTAGAGAAGAAATTTCTACGCAATGAAACTGAAACAAAACAAAAAAACCAAAACGATCGTCTTGAAATTTTTAATACTAACTGCTGGTGAATCAGTCAGTTACATATTTGAAAGTGGTCTCCATCTTCTTGGAAGAACAGATCCCGTTTTATGACTGAGGGAAATTCTTTTACGAACAGGTTGTCTTATTGCAGAGGGTTGGGTATTAATATTTATGGACGCTGCTCTGTTGGAGCACAAAGTGCTATTTTTGTACGATGGCGAAGAAGAGTGTGACTGGAAAAAAGACAAAAAGATACACGATTGTAAACTTCATAAAAGGCATTATTTTTCGAACTTCTATGTATATTATAGAAAAAATTCATCTTTTAAGTGTTAGGACGTACGATATAAGCCGATAACCGATAGCATTGTTGCCGCACATTGTTGATAGCATTGTTGCCGATAGCAGAGCTCTTTAAATATTTATTAAATATTTCTGAAAATCCATAATTCTGATAGATTTTATTTATATACTTAATTCACCTACCACATTTTTCACAAGAATTATATCTAAAAAGTCACGGATCGTGTTTTATGACTTGTGTAACAAGGGACTGTCTACTTATGGATTGTCTCTGTACTATAAATAAACGCTTTTTTTTTTCTCTCAGAGGAGCACGTAAGAGATGCTACTTCTTCGTAGAATACATAGATTACAGTCTGACAAGTGGCCTGATGTGATATTTAGCTTGGGAATAAATGGAAGTGTTTTTCACCTTACATTAAAGATTATGCATTTTTTATTTTACCACAAAAATATGCCCAAAAATTCCCACCTCTCCAACTCAAAAAAAATTTTTATGCCAACATAAAGAGAAGAAAAATACTTTTGAAATCTTTTACAGCAATATCGCATAGTTGTAAATAAAGATATTGCAATTTAATCGTGAAACAACAGATTTAGTCGCAAAAATTGCATTTCTCAATACCACAACTGTAGGAGTAAAAAATAAGGTTTCTATTATTTAAAAGTAACAAAAATAGCAGTTTCATATACACTGGATAATGATCTTAAACGTGGAGTATAATTTGTATGATTCTCAAAAGTAGATTGCAGACTTTTGTCCGAATATTTTTCAGTTTTACAAAACTGTAACACCGTGGCCCTACAAGCCCTTTGGTGTTTTCTTTCTCACCGAGCTCAGAACGGAACTTAGTAGAGATAAATTTCAACGTCAGCCCAGTTGGGACTTTAATTTGAGAACTACATGTTACGAACTGCAAGCTGCTGACTGAACAAATACTCACCCATATAAATTCAGGATCTTAGTAGTGATTTTCTCTTCCTTCGAGTCACTTTGATTTCTCTTACCTCTTTAAACAACCGTTTTGTGTTATTTGTACTGAGATCCGTTTAATTTATCCACGTCATTTCCAAGGTTGGACTAACTTGTCTGTTGCAGCTAATTCAACATCACAGAAGTTTTTCTTTTTCCTACCGTGGACATCAGTTTAGTACAAAGGCTTGTACCATCAGCTCTAATCGATATCTCAAGAACACATTCCAATTAAGGATCAGAGAGAATACTGTCCCAACGTATTGGGTCTTTTTCGGAAGGAGGAAGATACGTCACTGCGATAACTTCTGCTACTAAAGACCGACTGTCTGTTACTAATTGTATCTTTTTGTTTGTGATCGAAGCAAGACATTGCTTTGTTCAGAGAATAATACTCTGCAATGAAAGATTTTTTTTTTCTCAGTGAAAATGATAGATATTTCAAAGGTTTTTGATTTTAGAAAAATAATCTATATTTGAGCGTACAAAAAAGCTAATCTAAATCATATAAAATGGGAAATAACTTGCATTATGTCTAATTTCAAATAAGGAATCAGATAATTTTAAAAAAAAATTACCCAAAATTAACCCTGAAATAAAATGCTTTATTGATTTGTTTTCTGAGATTATAATAACACTCATGTCATCATTTTGAACACTTGAATGGTTAGCTAAAAAAGCTGAATTTTGCTGATAGTATGATCCGAACCCACGACTTCCTAGTAACACATTAGGTAACTCACTCATATAACGCAATATTATAAAAAGTGCGTACCAAGAAAAACTATTTTCGAAAGAACATTTGGGATGTTTAATATAAAATTGTTATATGAAGCAATATACAAATTATAAAGGGAAATCTTTCCAAAAAACAGAGGTCAAGTTCAAGTTGATCAGACGTTCCGGTTTCTGGGAGAGTCCCTGATTGCCTCCGATAAATAAATGCCCCCAGAAGTGACCCTGGAATTTTGCTTTTAGATAATTTTTTTATGTATTAAATTAACTGTAGAACATGAGAACATTTTTATTTTTATTAATGGAACAATAGCAGCACTGTTATAAAAACTTAAGTAACTGAAAAGCTGAGTTTAGAATTTTATAAAGAGTCTTCCATTGTGAACTAAGATGTCCCCGTTTTCCGAAAACATCTGGTGAATCCTTACTCGTAAGCATTATACTTCAAGCTGGATTTTCAAAAGTCCACGGATCTGGTTCTCTAAATCTTGTCACCGCAATAAAACTGGATCAGGTAGTTTTATCTTCGAGCGTCACTTTTGGGCACACAATAGGCTAAATGGTCAAGTTACAAGAGCTCATAATTGGATAGGCGAAGGGATAGCCTAGACAGATAGCAAGACATTGATTAATGAAAACAGCAACGAAAATTAATTCAGACAAACAGCACCTCTCGTATCAGGAACTTCCACAACATCTTAGGGGATTCATTCACTGCAAGAACGAAATCCCACTGTTCCGTATTAGGTTTAGCTTAGTAATATAAACTGAATGGACAAATTATTATATACACCCGATAACAATATGCAAAGCAGAAATATCGCGTCCAGTCATGTGTGACACTGAAACTGCCAATGCCTACTATAAATAGAGTGGGTCTCTATGCATTGGAAACCAGTCACGGAAAAGTAATCATGGGTAAAGGCAACGACATGAGTTTGACCGTGGCCATATAGTAGGTGTGAGGAAGGCCAGTTGTTCAATCACGACAACTGCTGAACTCTTGGGACTTCCACCTCAGACCGTCGCACTTCTATACCAAGGCTATGTGAAATATGACAAAACTTCCAACTGGCGGGAGAAATATGGACGGAAACATGTAATTGATTTTCGAGGTAAGTGCAGACTATTCCACATCATTATAAGGAATCGCACAGTTACCGTGGAGCAGATAACGTTGGAATTGAATGAGGGTGTGTCCACAAGCTTATGCACAAAGATTATCCATCGTACCATGAATAACATAGGCTATGGCAGTCAACATCCACATAGTGTTCTCTTGCTGACTGCAAAGCACTGAAAGATTAGTTTGCAGTTTGAAAAAGACCTATCGCAACTGGAGTGCAGAGGACTGGAAACGCGTCACGTGGTCTGACGAATCATGGGTTCAGCTCTATCACACCAATTGGAGGCTACATGTGTGGCGTAAACCACACGAAGCGATGGACCCAACTTGCCAAGTTGGGGTTATACAGGCAGGGGGGTTATGGGTTGTTTTACCTCTGAGTGGCACTTTTTGCACAGCATGGGCTAAATGATCTGGTCACAAGGACCCCCAAAGGTTCAGAGAAGGTTGGAGGAGGGGACCCACTGGAACAGCAGTTGGGATACAGATGAAATACAGATAAAGATGAATTACCATACCCTATGCACGTTAAAGAACATGCTGGATGACCCATCAAGACCATCCAGCATGTTCTTTAACGTGCACAGAGTATGGCTCTCCCATACACGGGGCCACGGCTTAACGTCCCATCAGACATACGGCGGCCTTCCCAGCCCATCGGTGTCCCCTACTGACCGTGGACAGGACAGGGAGTTTTTTGGAGATAAATCTCAAAGCTGACCCAGCTGGGAGTCGAACCTGGAAACTATAGATTATGAACCTGGCATGCTACCAACTGAGACACCCCACCCCACAGGCAGGTGGAGGCGGTGGTAATCCACAGCTTGGGGTGCGTTTTCGTAAGCTTCCTTGGAGCCCCTCGTAATCGTCGAGACCTCCATCACTGACACAAGTACTATGTGAACATCCTCTCTGACCATCTACACTAGTTCCTAACGATTCTCTTTCCGCACCATGACACCATTTATCAACAGAATAACACCACACCGCATACTTCTCGAATGTCGACCATTTGGCTCCAGTAGCATTCAAGTGAGTTTACCACACTTGAAAAGTCCCGTCGATCGCCGGACCTCAGCCACATTGAGAATTTGTGGGACGAATTGGAAAGATCTGTTCGGCCTGCCACATCACACGAGCTCTACGACAGTCGATCCTCGCTTCATGGGCGGAAATACTACCTCCGTGTATTTAACACCCCATTGAGTCCTTACCAAGACGTCTAGCTGCTGTTGTGAGGCTTCAAGGTGGAGTAGCAGGTCCGCCTTTTGTCTTCATTATTATAATATTAGCCACCTTTCATGAATTTGTGTTTTTTTTTTGCTATTGATGGTCACTGTGGTATTAATGCAGTCTGGAACATATTTGTCACTATTGATCAGTCTGATCACCAATATTTTCCTTTATTTTTATTATGAACTTTCAACCAAAAAAAGTGAACTCTCAGTCAATCCACTTGCAGGGGACGTCTTGATAGACCCCTTCAGCATGAATCTTTAAAAGCCTGTTAGCACATCATTGCGAAGATCCTGGAAGACGCTAGACCTCAGCAAAAACACAACATATATCTATTATCTATTTTAGACACTTTTGTTTACGTTTCATCAAGAACTCCATTTAAATGGCAAACGCTTGAACCACTGAAACTGATATACAGCTTCCGCTTAATATAACTTAAAACAATGTAATTTTTGTCCTTTCAATTTACCTCGTAACCAAACAATTGAGGAAGAATTACTTAAGTGGTAAGATCTAGAACCACTGAATCAGGTATTCTGTTTCTTACAACTTAAATCAAAGTAAGGTTTAGCCCCTCCAACCTTATATACAACCTCCAACCTCGTTCCGGAAAAAGGTGGCCCCATTCAACCATCTATATATCCTTTCACTCATCATAGCTGAAAGAAAAGGTTTGACTTCGCAACCACCTCATTTCCCAAAAAGGGAAATGCCTTGTTGTTTGGACTGTTTTATCTATGAGCAGCTTTTTTTCACACAATGGGCTAAATGGCCAGGTCAGGAGGACCCCAAAGATTCAGAGAAGGTTAGGGGTAGGGGACATATTGGACAGTTCTTAGGATACAGATGAGAATCTCCCGTCAAGTCCTCATGCGCCATAAAACCCAAACCAACCAACCCATCAAGTCCATGTAGAATGTTTATTAATATGCACATATCATGCCTCTTCTGCACAAGAGGCCACTACTTTAAGTCTCATCAGATGGACGGCAACCTTTCCAAGCCCATCGGTGTACCTTTCCTGACCGAGAGCAGGGTGAAAGTTTAACGGAGCAAAGATCAACGCTGGTACAGGTGGAACAGAACCTATGAACAACAAATGTCAATAATGATTGGCGCACTATTGACTGAGCAACACTCGATCCAGAGTAATACGCAACGATTGCCGAGAGTAACGAATTATTTCTGAAATTAAAACTTCTGGTGTGGAAATATCATGGAGTACCTCGAATTATTCACCTCCTTCCTTTCCCGCTCGCTACAAAAACCGGAAGAAATGACACTGAGGTTGATCATAATGAATTATATATCAAAGATTACAACGTAGAGAGTGTCATTCGCTGTCTACATTTTATAAACTTTTAAAGTTGTTGAATTAAAAACTCCTGCATCACCAAGTAAATCTGCTAGTCAGAGAAAATAATTGGCTGTTTATAATAAATGCACAGATTACCTGTGGAAACAGACTTCAATAACTAATACAAACATCTGAAAAATATTATCGTTCCCACGCGGGGAATCGAACCCGCAACTCTCTAGATACATGACAGAGCGCTCTACCGTTAAACCACAAGACAGATGCTAAAATTTTCCAGAATAAGACCTATAAATCTTTCACTGAGATGTGGCGGACCTTGCGTCGTCTATACTTCAAAAGAGGCAACTTTTCCAGTTGTTGATTATAATTGAGATGTTAATTAGATCAATCACACTTAAGCGTTTATTATTAAAAACCCATCCATAATAAATACACAGATTATTTCTGCCGTGGCAGAGGCGCAAGGTCCGCCACATTTCAGTGAAAGATTTACAGGTCGTATTCTGGAAGATTTTATCGTCTATACGTGGTTTAACGGTAGGGTTCTCTGGTGTATAAATCTAGGGATTTGGGGGTTCGATTCCCGCCCCAGCAGCCGTAATTTTTTCCCCAGATGTTTATAATTGGCTGTTTATCTGAGGTTCAAACCGAAGTTTCTTTGTTTTGCAAAGAAACTTGCTAACACCTCGACTACTAGGTCGAGGTGTCACCTATCTTTATTTATCTATAAATAGCTGCAAAGATAAAAATATATAAATATAATAATATATGTATAATAATAATATATATAATAAATTGAAAACATAACAATATAAATATAATAAATATACAATATAAAATAATATATAATAAATTAATATTGCAAATGGAATAAAACCAAAATAGACAACTGCTCATGTGATAATTTACTATGAAAATTCGGTTTAAATAAAAAAATATAAATTCATAATAGGAACGAAGTCAAAAACAATAGTAAAAATAGTAAAAAATAATAAATAACAAGGGCGAATTTCAGAGTTTTTTGGGGGGATTTCAAAAATATTTGCTAAATAATGAGCTTCGAGAATAGCCGAAAAAACGATCAATGTATTAGTTTTTAAACCTTTAAGATCATTTTGAATTCAATTTGTTTTAATTCGATGCCAGGCAACTCCCTAAAAGTTTTTCCTACATCCGGGCCCTTCCTGTGCTAGCTAGTTCCAAATTCAGTATAGAGCCGTCACATTAAGACTGAAAATCTGAACACTCTAAGCCGAAGTTTTCGAAAGCAAACTTTTGTGTTAGATATAAAATTATACCAATAATAATATAATTACTGTATTTAGCTAATTAACATTATCTTCCATTTTGCTGGAAAAGAATTTAAAGTATCAACACGGAACATATAAAAAGTACATTCACACCTCTCTAGTCAGAGAGGTGTGAATTGTGAGATACTCTTGATTATCCGTGTTGGATTATCATCTTTATACATTAATCACGATATTTAGAGAAACTTCAATGTTTTTGTTCGCAAAGGAATATGATGAAGGATATATAAAAAATATGAAATTATTAAAATTAGAGACGTTAAGAACTTTTCCTACCTGCAGTACATAACTCTGTAACTCATGTACGCAGTATCTTCACTGCTTTTAGTGATAGTAACTGTATACTCGTGATACACAATTGCTATCTATTTCGTAAGACTGTTTGAAAAGTACCGAAGACACGGCCTTCATGAAACACAGATTGTGTACTGCAGGTAAGCACAGTTCTTAATTTTAATTAGAAGGTGATCTGGATCGGCAGCCGGTAGCTCAACGGTCAGAGCGCCTGACCTATTATCAGTATGTCGTGGATTCGTATCCTACCCCCCGTTTAATTACAATATTTCCTTTAATGTGATCGACGTTAAACTAAAAGTGAACTTGATTGGCTGATTGTACCAAATCTCATATAATTGAATATTCCCTGTCATGGAATAATATCGTTATGATTTATTCTGGAATGCTGAAGATTTTAGAAAACGAAGATGGGGGAGGGGGTTAATAAAGCTTAAAACATAGTTCTTTATAAAAGACATTATTTAAATATCAATAAAATCCAAAAATATCTAATTTCAAGATGAATAATATCAAAAAGATGTGATGTTAAGGTATTTAGGAGGAATATTCCACAATCAGATATTTTTTCTAAAATGAATTCAGAACATAGAAGATTTTAACTGCTACACATTTTATTTATCTAGCTGCTATTTATCAAATAGGTTGAGGCAAAACAATGGTATAAAGGTTTTCCCTACACAATTACGCAATTGTGTTTTGAGTTATTAAAACATTAAAGAACTCGTTACCAATTAGAACATGGTATATGCAATTAAATGACATTAAGGTAATATTTCTCCTTTTTTAATTGTAAGTATTCCTTTTTCGGTTGAATTATTAAATGGCATTGAGTAATTCCTCTCCCCACGTGAGTATTTAACTCTAGTGGCTGATCGCAATACTTATTACACACAATGGTTGTGAAATGCTTTTGTATTTTAATGCTTTACCAGTAGATAAATACTAAATTTCATATACTTAAATATTTAAATGAATCCTATTTTTTGCGAGATTTGAACCCCGCTTATATTGAATATAAGCAATAAATGAAATACAAACTAAATAAAAAGTGATTTACTGATCACTTTTTATTTAGTTTATATCATCGTCATTATTTCTCCTCCCATTTTTCGGGTCCTCTGTATCGTAATTATTCAATGCAATGATCATAAATATCCTTTATTAATTTCTTTCTTATTTTGAATGTTACTACTTATTAACGTGCACAATAAAGGTAGATAATTTTGAAGAAATCCTCGCTTCAATGTGGGCAGGTATCGCAAAGCAATAGATTTTCTGGACTTCTAAATTTCTTGTAGCGATTTGGTTGTACCTAAATATTTATTGGAATTATAGAAATATTCATTCATAAAATTAACAATATCATATACGTACTTAATCATAATTCATTGGAATACTGATCTGATAGCTATTTATTTAGCATTATCGAGTTTTTTTAGAATATATATCATATTTGAATTATTTCTCATAACCTGTCTGGTGGGTCGCATTCCTTGCAGAACTATTGGTGAAGAATTCTGCCGTGGCAAAGGGGTTTGAGTAAAAACTGCAAATCCTGGTCAGAGGAAAGACTAGGCTATTGCTGAAGCTTTGACGAGTGTTCAAGATATTTTGGGTAACGGTATTCGGTGAAAAAAATGATGCAGAAAAATTTTCAGGACGTTGCTTAGTACTGTTGCTTGGTGCTTTATAGTTTTTACATTTTTTTATCGAGATATATACGTATCAACAGAGAAAAACTGATTGTTAAAGAAGCATATTTTCTTGCAAAAGATGTAAATATTTAACTCTTCGATACTTTGGTTTTAATATTTAAGTTTCTTTCTTCATCAAGAATATTGAAATAATATTATATCTGACTCCACAAAGAAATATGGAGCAACAAAGGAAAAGGTGAATCTTATTTTTGAACTATTGAAATTCTTCAAGGTTACAGATCACCATCCGTAATAACGACAAATTTTTGCCTCTGATTTCTTAAAATGAGTGCATAAAGTTTTTTTTACTGTTTAAATGGTAAATTCTATTAGCACTAAATGTGTGTCCTTTCCGGCCATAAAACTATGTTTCTATCGATTGTCATTTTCACTTCCAATCAAACAAGTAATTCTTCTGATTTAATTGTTTGCCGTAAAGCCTATAGCTAATAAAGACTTGGTTAAGAATCGTTGATCATCTGACGTCAACACAACAATAGAGTATCTGATATATTATTTGGAGTTCTGGATTCGTATACCACCCAACTCAAGACAGTTTTACCTTTAGAATTGAAACAGAACAATTCATAACTTATAAAATACTATTAGTGATGAAATTAAGAATGAAAATGAAACAACTTTGGGTCAAAATTCTTCATTAATCACCTACATTGTTCCAGTCAAACTATTTTGCTCTTTCCAACTCACTGAGACTATCGACACAATTCCTACAACTCTGCTTTGGTTTCCCTATCCTCGAGACAGCAAGATCATGAAACAAAGCAAGCGATGAGTATTCGGGAAAATTTATGCGACTCGCCCACTTCCCTCGCGTTAGTGGAAGTGAAATTAAGAGGGGTCATATGTCACGTGGTGATGACCGCCGCCATTAGAAACGAAGGCAATTAGGTTATGCCCATAGCAGGCTGGACTGGTCCCCTTAACATTTCTCTTGTACAGCCTCAAGCATTGATCTCACACACTCTATGATTGCCCTGACCACGAGGAAAGGGAGAGCAACGTTACGATCATCTGTCGGAGGTCAGGCGAGAGGTAAGTGAGGTTCGGGAAGCTGTGGGAAAGGAAGGAATCGTGAGGAGGGGCGGTGCATTGTCAGCACTTGATGATACCTTATTGCTCATGCGTCGGGGCGCAGCCGTAACTTCGGTAAGCGACGGTAGCCGACTTTGTAATGGAAAAGGTGGAGACGTGCCACTGGTGATGGCTACGGAGTGTGTAGGACTGTAAGCGTGGGCTATTGAAGTGTCTGGTGGGGCGTCTGGTGGATGTGGCTGCACAGCATGCATTTGACATCCTGCTCTATGCTGAAGTAAAGTGTAGTTTCGTCGAATGAATGTTTTTTGCTGGAAACGGCATGTCGCGCATCAGGCATTTACCTCGACTAGTGTTATTGAGATAAAAGCAAGGTGAAGTATCGTTAAAGCAAAACTGTACTTTTTGATGGCGAACAAAAATGTTATTTAGGTGGGATTTTTTTTTGTTCAAACCAGCTCTACTTTTTTAAAGTCTTGAAGATTGTTTTGGGCAAATGTCTTCCTATAGAAATTGAACTAGCAAATTTATGGTAAGCGTTCATGACAAAAGTATAATACAGTCGAAAACACAGTACGAAAAAGGGTAAGGGGAAATATCGGTTAACACGAAGCTGAGTTCGTTCCGGGAACGATATTTCTTTACATACATAAATATTCTTTTAACGCAAAATGAATACTACGAAAAAATCTAAGATTTTTTTCCGAGTCCAGTCAGTTATTTAACAACTTATAGAAAAATATTCCAAATTTGTAGGCTAGTGTTATTAGGAAAAACTTATATAGACTACCTGGATAATTATTATTAACACCTACTTATACTTCGTCTTATGTATCATGTACAATTCCCAAATTTCAAGATTTCAATTCTCTGCGCATAGTTCTCGTTGAAATGGGTTTTGAAGTATTGTTAGCGGTCATCTCTCTCAGCTGATGAGTTGTAGCAGCTCTGTAATGCCGTAAAGTTCGAACTAACAAACCTATTTTCCTATCTGTCAGAGCTTTATAACTTCCGCATTTTGCCCTCGGTCAATAGGAGACACCGATTGACTTGGAAAGGCCGCCGTCCTTCGGATGGGACGAAGAGCCGTGGCTTCGTGTGCGGGAAAGTCATACCCTGTGCATTTTAAAGGAGGCTACCATCTGTCTCCTAACAACTGTCTAGTTGATCCTCTCCGCCCAGCAGCCTTCTCTGAGCCCTCAGAGTCCTGTGAACTGGTCATTTAGCCCATTGTGTGCAAAAAAGGTGCCGCTCAGAGAAAAACAACTCAGAGATTTATGGTAAGCGTTCATGACAAAAAATATAAAGTCGAAAGTACTGTACGAAAAAGGATAAGGGGATATATCGGTTAATACGAAGCTAAGTTTGTTCCGGGAACGATATTTCTTTACATACATTAAATATTCTTTTAATGCAAAACGGAAAAAAATCCAAACCGCTGGCATTTGCCACCATTAGCGGACTTTTTTAGAGATCGTTTCCATTCTCTGTATGCTTGAGATATTGTGCTGGGGATTTTCCGCTGAACTCCATCACCTCCGTTACGAATTCACCTATCCATCAGGCTCCAAGGACTCCAAAACGTTACCTTTCGAAGTCAGTCAGATCAGCCTTTAACCCAGTGTCTCGCAAACTGTGTGCCGCGAGAGATTTTCAAATTGACACTAGATATTTAAAAGATTTCATTTTGACTTGACTTGTGTTATCGACGTGCTTTAATAAAAATCTTTCAGATTTTATCAACTGGGATCTTGCAAGTATTTATCAAGCTTTTTCCAAATTTTGGTATTAATTTTTGATTATTTCAAGCCATAGAATGGACAAATATTTAAAACAAACACCGAGTTATGAATTAAAGAACGAGAGCAAATCTTCAAGTAAAACCAGGCTGATGACTTCAACAAAGCGCAAATATAATGACGATTATATAGAGTTTGCTTTTATTCTTTTTTAGGTGTGCCGCGGGAAAAAAAAATGATTCAGTGTGCCGCGGAAAAAATTAGATTCAGTGTGCCGCGGAAAAAAATTAGATTCAGTGTGCCGCAGAGTAAAAAAGTTTGCGAGACACTGCTTTAACCCATGTCACACTTGGCTTTGTTTGCGTCATACCATTAAGACTTTTAAAGGACATCATAGTGAAGTAGACTTCTGATGTCAGTAAGAATTTTGCACACATTGGTATGTACGCAAAATTTTCTATGCATGGTGCTTTGCGTACGAATCGCAATAATTTGGCTAGGCATTGCATGTTCTATGATATTTTGCTTCAGTTTATGAAGGATCCATGTAAGCCATGGTAACCAACATTTTGAAAAAAGGGACACGTATGGAAATCAACGATTCTTGTACACACTAATATTTTTTTTAATAGTAATTGCATTTCTAGCACAGCAGATTTCATCAGGTTGAAGCAGATAAGCAAGCACGCAAGTAGAATATTTGGAGAAGGAGGGCAAGTGAAATTGCCGGAGGGATTCAAAATTGAGGAAAAAGAATGGTGATAGAAGGGAAAAACTACTATATAGCTCCAGTAAAATTTATTCACTCCTGGTAAAATATGTAATTCTATGTCATATAATAATAGATTGTTCAAAAATAAGTCAACATACTCCAAAATTCGATTTTAGGACTCGAAGAGCGACACCTCGACAATGTAACATTGGGTTGTTTTACCTCTGACGAATATTTTTCTGCACACAAATGATTAAATGGCCAGGTCACAAGGATCCCAAATGGTTTAGAGAAAGTTGAGGAAAGGGATCCATTGGATAGCTGTTACGAAACAAATGGAAGCCTTTTTGGTTATATCTTTTGTAGTATTTGTGTATTTTTTACTCACCAATTATATTAAAATAACCCTTAACTAAAATGTGTGAGGGGAGGGGCGTTCAATCCGTAACGCGCCAGGCTCGCAATCTGCAATTCTCTAGTTCGAATACCACCTAGGTCAGCGTTGAGATTTATCACCGCTAAACCCCGCCCCCCCCCCCCCACCACCTTGCCCTCGATCAGTAGAGGATACCTATAATATATTTGGAAAGACCGCAGTCCGTTGGATGAGACTTTGACGGCACTTTCTCTCTCAATAAAAATAGTTTCTTTAAACATCCCAATAACAATTTTCTCTACATAGGTAATTGGAATGTGAGGACTGTGCACAGAGGTTATTCTCCTGATGTCCTCACACAAGACACACCGTTACAACTTGGATATTATCGGCTTGCAAGAGACCAGATGAATAGATAAAGGTTGCTTTAAAATAATCTTAAATTTCTTTTTTCTGTAATGGCAGATGGAAAGCATCTTCAAAGCGTAGGTTTGCTTCTTAGCAGACACGCTAGTGATCCACTTCTAGGATATGAGTGCATTAACGAAAAATGCTTTGCAGCTAAATTTAAAATAAGCGTTATGAACTTCAATTTGATCTGTTGTTATACCCTACTGAAGATGCTGATACGGATGGGAAAGATAGACTTTACGAACAACTTCAAGATATTTTGAATTCTGTCAAGAAAGGAGATATTACCCTTCTTCCAAGTGACTTCAACACTAAAATTGGCAGTGGCTCTAAACTTTAGGGAGGACTGACAGGTCCCTTTAATACTGGTAGCTGCAATGGCAATGGGCAACGTCTCCCTGCAAAGTCCAATTTTTAGGCTTAGCAATTTCATTTAGAATTTTAATCAAATTAGAATTTCAGTCATATATACTAGCATAATCTGAATTTTTGATACTCGGATATGGATACAGAAAGAAGAAATACGTGTGTGAGATGAAATGAAGAAATTATTTCAACCGTAGATTATGTAGTATGCAGTGTATATAAAGCTAAGCTTCATTTGAACTGTACGAAAGTCAAAGAAAATGCCTTGTCAAAGAAAATGTGCAAAAAACTGTTGGATGACAAGAATTCTATTTGGACTTGTTCAACTTGTAAAATAAGAATACCAGCACAAAATCTGAAGCTGACAGTCAACCAGATGAAAATATTTTGCATTCATCAGGCACCAATCTTATTGATTCCCAGCCTAAGCTGCCATTGTCTACTAGAGGAGCTCCTGAAGAGAAAGTTTCACATGCCATAATCGGAGCTGCTGTAACGGATAAGAGAAGAGAATGTGAAATCGTCAGGTCCAAAACTTCAAACAAATCTTAAAACCACTATGATTAGTAGAAAACACTTCACAAAAACTTCCAACAAGTGACGTCAAACTGTTGATAGTAGAGATTCGTGATTTAAAGGAAGAAGTGAAAGAATTAACACGAAGCGTAGAATTTTTTTTCTAGCAAATATGACGAAATGATGCAACAAGTGGTAACTTACGAGAAAAATCAAAAAGATTTAACCACAAAAGTTCATGAAGCCAAAAAAATTAAATAAAGAAATGAGGAAAGAGATTAAGGAGTTTAAACAAAATCTTAATGACATAGAAACATATAGACGAAACAAAAATATAGAAATACAATGGTATTCCCATAAATGAAGGGGAGGATGAAACAGAGCTTAAAATAAAGTTTAATAAGATTTTTCGGTCACTAAACTTAGACAATTGCACAGACAACACGATTGGAAAAATTCACAGACTTCCTGAAAGAAATAAAAGCAAAATCCCAAAGATAATCCAATTCGTTACACGAAAAGAGAGATACATTTGGACACAAAACAGGAAAAAAAATTACAACCACTAGTGCAGACCTGAATAATAAAGGAACACCAAAATATATTAATGAAAGAATGACTATGATTAATAGAGAACTTTTTTGGAGAACTAGGATGTGTGCAAAAGAAAAAAGGTTATAAGTTTGTATGGTTCAAAACTGGAAAAGTATTAATGAGGAAATCAAATGGTGAAAGAATCATCAATATTGATATATTCACCAACTTTGATGCTTTATGAACTTTTGATATATCTGATAAACCTCATTTCTTAGCCTGTTTCTTTTGTTTTTGTTTTTGTTTTTTATTTTGTTCAATACTTTTGCTAACTGATAATATGATTATGAATTTTTTTCTTCGCTTAGTTTGATGTGAATTTTGAGGATTGTAATAGCAACTGTGATGTTACTTATGTAACTTCAGTCTTAGAAGTAAATGCTTGGTTCGAAAATAATTATGGTAAATTTATTCACAAAAATAACTTAAGAATTGCTCATATTAATATAAGAAGTCAAAGAAAATATTGAGATTCGTTACAAATTAGTATTAACAATTACATGAAATACATTGATTGCTGGTTTTAATTGAAACAAATGCAAATAAATATGAAAATTATTTATATAATATTGACATAGTTAATAAAATTACAAATGATAGTAAAAATTAAAAATATTAGGGGGGGATTTCACTATGCTCTATGGCCGAGTGGCTACTGATCTGAGGCCTTGGCTACTGATCTAAGGCACCTGATTTCGAATCCCGGGTAAGGCATGGGTGGATGTGTCGTTTTTCTGCTGAGGTCCTGCCACCCTCTCAGATCTTCTACTATGGCATATAAACTGACAGGCTCCTGTCAGACCTCTGTGGCAAGCAGCTGCTTGAGGGGGTATTTTTTTTTTATAAAGAAAATCTAGATATTGAAATTATAAAACAAAAAATACTTCCAGCGAAAACTATACGTATAAAAGTAAAAAAAAAAAAAATAATATAATATATCATGTATTAACACTATAAAAAGTATAGTGTTAATACATGATATATTATATTATTTAATATACCTAGTATGGACGTAACACATACATGATATATTATATTATTTAATACACCTAGTTGAATTCATTTCAGTTAAATTTCCGAAACAGGATGGAAAATACAGAAAAAGTTCAAAATCAGATTTTAATAGGCGATTTCAATACCGATACAATGAATAATAAAAAGCATGGCACAGAAAATTATATCACATTACTGGAAGAAATGAATTTCGAAAGATTAATAAGGGAATCGTAAAGAGAAGAAATCGTAAAAAGTAAAATAACTAAAACATGTATAGACCATATCAATATAAAACTAATCAAAAATATGTCAGCAAATTCAATAATTC
Source organism: Ryuthela nishihirai (assembly GCA_038380435.1). Lineage (NCBI taxonomy): Eukaryota > Metazoa > Arthropoda > Arachnida > Araneae > Heptathelidae > Ryuthela > Ryuthela nishihirai. The sequence continues at coordinate 54,208,813 of JAWZYU010000018.1, read as the reverse complement.
AAACAAGCAAATTAGCAGATCACTTTATGATTTTAGCATTGATTAGTAATACAAAAAATAATTTGAATAGAACTAATTATACTAAAACAGACCAAGAAAACAAGAATGTTCTTTTGACCATAACGAGATAAACAAAGCTATATCTGAAATGAATTGTAATTTAGAAAAGTATGGAGACAACTCAATGGAAGAATTAATCAAAGACATTTATGATGAAATTTTGAGAAACAATGGAGTATATGTGAGGAGCATAGGAAAAGTAAAAAGAAATCATAGCAAAAACTGGATAACTCCGACTTGAGAAAAGAGATCAAGCTTGGATTAAATTTGAAAACAATGATAAAAGTAATGCTTATAAAAATAGCTATAAAAAGTTAAGAAATATAGTTAATATTCAGATCAGAAAGCAGAAAAAATTGTATTATAGAAATAAACTTATAATGAAGAAAAATGAAATGAAGGCTACTTAGCAATTGATATATAAAATAATAGAAGGAAAACATGAAAAGTCAGCTGACGATGTAATAAAAATAAATAAATACCCCCTCAAGCAGCTGCTTGCCACAGAGGTCTGACAGGAGCCTGTCAGTTTATATGCCACAGTAGAAGATCTGAGAGGATGGCAGGACCTCAGCAGAAAACAACACGAACATCCATGCCTTAACCCGGGGCTCGAACCCAGGTCCCGTAGATCAGTAGCCAAGCGCGCTAACCACTCGGCCACGAATAATTGATAAAATGTCCAAAAAGAAATTATCTGTGGAAGAAATAGCAAACAATTCCAATAACGTTTATAATACACACATTCTACAGATGAGATACAAATCACCAAGACGATGTAAATTATGTTCCAACCAGGAGACAAAGAATCTTGGACTCTATTTATGTACATAAAATTACCGAAAATGAAATTAATGAAATAATTAGCACATTAAATAAAAAAATAAATACACCCTCAAGCAGCTGCTTGCCACAGAGGTCTGACAGGAGCATTAGACACCAATAAATCACCTGGTTACGATAATGTTTACATTTAACATATTAAATTTAATAAAGAAACACTACTAAATATTATATCAAAAATTATAAAACAGATTATATTTACTGGGAACATACCTACTGAACTCAAAACAGATATTTCAAGACCTATTTTTAAAGGAAGTATTAAGGAGGACTTTTCTAACTATAGACCAATAACTAATCTATCTATATTTTCAAAAATAATGGAAAAATATATTTATAATACTGTATACCAGTGGTTCTCAGCCTTTTATGCTTCGTGTACACCCTGGAAATGTGTTTGTAACTGGCGTACCTCTTGCGTAGATAGATAAAACTATAGTTATAGCACAAAAATGGGAATAAAATAAAAAATATTATGTATACACACATTAAATTTTATATTCATGAATTACATATATCGATAAACACATATATCGATAAACACAAAAAATGACATAAAGAATTTAATGAATCTTACAAACTTATAAACATTTTAGTGGGTAATTGAATTTTGGGATTTCACGACGTATCCCAAAATTTTTTACCGCGTACCCAACGTTGTTGAGAACCACTACTGTATACAATTTTTTTTATTTAAGCACAACATAATTAATAAAAATCAATTTGGCTTTCAAAAAAGAAAAAAAGCACAATTAAACTTATTTCTAAAATTGCAAATGACATTAACAAATCATTGAATAATAGAGAAAAAAATTGTAACTACAGTAAGAGTTACAAATATCCTTCGATACAATAAATCATAACATTTCACTGAATAAATTAGAAAATTACGGTATTCGCGGTATAATATTAGATTGGTTTCGGAATAATATCCTATAATTAATTATTAGTAATTGCCTATATTGACAGATACACAATTGCTAAAATAAGAAACTGTTACAGCAGAAAAGTGCGTAATTCCTGCGTAATTCCATGCGTAATTCCCCAAGGTTCAATTTCAGGTCCTTTATTGTTCCTGGTATGCATAAATGATTTGTTCTATATATAATTAAAAAGTGCTGTTTATCTATATGTTGATGACATAGTTTTAATAAACAGTCACAAATATTTAAATGATAGCATTGCAGAAGAGATTCAAACAGATTACAATAATATAAATAAATGTTTAAATCATAATAAAATCTACTTAAATGAGGAAAAAAACAAAATGGATGATATACACTCACCAGGATTTAATATTCATCGAAACTTCTTTATCAAAACACATAAAATAAATTGCAAAAATAAAAGGATGCTGTGAATCATTATGTAGTTGTCCACTTGTTGAGCAAGTAAATCAAATGAAATACTTAGGAATCATTTTTGATGAATATTTTAGGTGGAATGCCTGTATACCCCACATATATGAAAGCTTGGGAAAATCAGGAAAAAAAAGTCAAAAATTAAAATACGTACTAAATATGGACACCTGTATATTATTTTATATAGCAATATGCGAATCGATTTTAAATTATGGAATAATTGTGCATGGAACAACTAACTTAACTAACATAAATAAAATAGAAAAACTGCAGTCTATAATAGCTAAAAGTGTTATTCCATTTCATTTACAGAAAATTGTAACACTTCCACGGATAGATTAAAATCTGAAAAAATGATTTAAACATCTAATTATATTATTGTAATCTGTTTGAATCTCTGAAATACTATTATTTAAATATTTGCGATTGTTTATTAAAATATGTCTTTTATCCTACAGTAATTTATATAAATATAATTTAAAAATTAAAAACGTTTTAGACGAAACATGCAAACTAAAAATTCAACACAAGAAAAACACAAGAAAAACACAAAAATTGAAGGGTATTTACGTAAAGCCTACTTTTAAAAATAATTACGGAAAGCATACCTCTGAATATCAAGTACCACTTACATTTAATGCTATCCCAAAAGGATTCTAAATATAGATTCATTTAGAAGATTGAAAATCGAATTGAAAAAAATATTTGGGAATTTCTAATTAGCTGATTATTATGTATTGTGTTTTGTGAATTTATTTGATGTATACTATTTTTGTGGCTGGATGACCTATGTATAATTAAATTTATTCATTTATCTGCAGATAAGTTATTTAGCTGTGCAGGTCAAATGGTAAATATATTGTATTCTTTACTTTTATGAATAAAAATCTACATTCTTAAAAAAAATGTTAAACTTAATGGTTTTAGATGGGATGGGTTGTTTTACCTCTTAGCGGTACATTTTTTGCACACAATCAGCTAAATAACAAGTTACAAGACCCCGAGAGCTCAGAGAAGGGGCGGGGGGAGTGGACCCACTGGACATCTGTTAGGAAACAGATGGAAGCTTCCCGTGAAGGCCAGTCATCGTGTTCTTTAAGTTGCAGAGGGTATGACTCTGCTGCACCCAGGGACGCGGATTAACATTCCATCCGAAGAACAGCTGCCTTTTCAAGACATCGTTGTCCCCTAATAAACGAGGGCAGGGTGGGGTTAAACATAGACAAATCTGAACGCTGGACCAGGTGGTACCCGAACCTGGGAACTGCAGATTACTTGGACTGGTCGCTACCGACTGAGCTACCCCAGCTCCTTAACTGACAATGGTTTGAGAATAACTAACACTTATTACAAGCACCGCGACATATATAGTAAGTGCACGCTGATTTCACCATATGGGCTACATAAGAATATGATGGATAACATTAATTAACAGCAATTGGGTTAGTTCTGTTCTGTTAGAATACCAGGTTATATAGGGTAGCTGAAATTTGATGTGAAAATTGCATTAAAAGTGTTTTGCAACTTAAACTTAAGAAATGTTGTGTTACAGTTAAAAAGTTACCGTTAATACTGAAGCTTTGAAAGATCCAGTTTAGTATAATTAGTTACTTACTCTTTATGACTAAGTATCCTATTATGGCAGTCATGGTTTGCTTACTACTAAAGTTGGGGAAGAATGGGACTGTTTTAAACAGGCTTTTCTTATAACTAACAATACTATGTTGGGTAAAAAAATGCTGAGGAGGTAAAATTATTTGAGTAATCAGTCAGTGGAGCTTAATTTTGAAAGAAAGAACTTCAGGAATATCCTTAATGAACAACCTATTAATCCTAACATAAAGGTTACAAATATTTAATAAACTTGTAAAGGATCAGTTAACAACTGGTAAGAATCTTTTGCTTGATATCTTGGCTGGCGGAGCAGAGGAAGTAGCTAGGCAGATTAACAGCAGGGAGCTGTACCAGATAGTCAATGTTTTGTGTGGGAAAAAGCGACAGGTGTACAGGGATTGAAGGATAAACAAGGGAAAGTTATAGAAGGTGAGGATTCTGTTATGGCTAGGTGGGCTGAGCATTTCAGTGATGTTCTAAACAATGTGGTTAGTTCTACTCCAATTGTTTGTAATAATGATAGATGCATTAGTGGCTTTAACTTTGGCACTATATCACAATCTGAAGTTATTATGACTATTTCTAAACTTAAACTACATAAATAACATGAGGATTTACTGTATTACTGAAATGGTTAGAGCTGAGAATGTTTCTGATATCACATGGCTGACTGAAGTTTTGAATATCTTTTATGATAAAGGCATGGTTCCTAAGGATTTTACCAGATATATTATTATCCCTATTTTTAAAAATGGTGATCGCAGTTCTTGTGATAACTATAGGGGTATCAGTCTCCCGCTTTGTTCCAGGTGAAGTTCTTTGTATGATTATGCTTAATGGTATTAATAATCTGATTGGTGGACAATTGAGCGATGAGCAGTGTGGATTCAAAAGTGGCAGGAGATGTACTAATCAGATAATTTTTTTATTTAAGCAGATTCTTTCTTGAGAAATGTTAGAGTTTCAGAAACCTTTGGTTACTGTCTTTGTAGATTTAAAAAGGCTTTTGACTCTGTTGAAAGCTTCCCATTTTGTCCTCATAACATCCCGAGTTCATAGGGACATGAACTCAACGAGTTGTCGAAGTCAGGCCACAGGGACGTCAGTCCATATAGACTTCATTTCTTCTCATAAGTGTTGCAAAATGCCTGGTGATGGATTTTGGCTCCGACAAATAGTTCCATCTCACCACACAGGTACTAGATACGATTGAGATCTTGTGACTGTGGAGGTCACTGCAGTAAGCTGAAGTCACTGTCATTTTCAGGGCGATCCTAGCCTTCTTACATGGATAATCTTGCTGAAAAAAACTATTCTTAGATGGATACATTGCAGCCATGAAGAGATGCACCAGATTTACAGCAATTTTTATATATCCTGTAGAATTCACACATTGCTCTACTGGTATCAAGGGACCCAGTCTGAGCCACGAAAACAACTCCATCACAGACAATTTGCAATACCAATGGGGAAACAGTGGAATCGACATGGACCAGTATCCCTGTGGCATTCATTCGACACCACATTGAGTTCATGCTCCTACGAACTCACGATGTCCTGAAGACAAAATGAGGAGCTCTCGCTATTAGGTAGGGGAAGTACGTAATAAAGTGGACATTCAATGTATAAAGCTACATTTTAATATTTATGGAGAAGGAATTTGAAGAGTTATAAATAATATTTGAAATACCATAAGCTAATGCATAAAGTACAATATAGTAATATCCTAATTGAATGAACTATCGATTATGATTATTTTTTCATCAAGTTCTCTCTTTAGTAGGAAATAATTATTTTAAAACTTCTGCAGCAACAAAGGACACAACAAATAGAAATTCTGAAAATCAGATATGAAGTAGCACCGACACAGCATTTGAACAAAATGACATTCAAAACGAAATATAATTAGCGAATAACAAAAAAAAATTTAAAATTTCAATATTGTGGTATGCCGAGAGAATTTTTTTTTACTTTCTTTTTAGAAACTAACGAAGATAAACTTCTTTACGAAATGAAATAAAACAACATTAATAAAAGAATGTCAAGAACGGTAGAAGAAATAGCCTTTTTAATTTTTTCTAAACTGCAAAAGCATGAAACAATGACTGAGCCTGATTCAGAATTTTAGAAATGGAACATAAAAAAATAGTACCACGGATTAAAGCTTCCAGCGTCAGAAATCTTCACTGCTCCGAGACACAATGTTCCGCGAGCTTGCACGTTCCATAACGACGTCCTCTCTTGTGATCCAATTAGATTAGTCCGAAAAGAAAATACTTAATGATAATTAATTTCCTTTCTATGTCAACATATTCTCTGGTTACATTTCTTTGCTGACTTTTCTTGCAATTAATCAATGTTTCCTGGTCAGTTAATGACAGGCGAGGTGAGGCGGGAATAGAGTACGCCTCTCCACCAACTCTAAAGCTACTTAACACAAAATTAAGACTTTGTCTAATTAGTTCGTATTTCTCGACGAAAAGAATATAAGCTGTGGGGAAAATACGGCTTTTATTACTGAATAGCTGAAGCAAATTTGAGGTACTTTCCTATCCGCTGATTTAAAGTCTTACAGAATAAAGTCTGGTGGGGGGGGGAGGGGTTGTGTACTAGAATGGACGAAGTAAATCTTATGGATTATTCTTTTTTTTTTTTTTTTCGATTTTTGTTTTAACGCTGATTTCCGAAAGGTTCTTGAGGGATATTTTTGAAATATATAAACAACAATTTATAATCATTCTCGTTACTGTCATCAGTTAAGATGAAACTGAATATTCTTTCCACTGGTGGAAATTTTTTATACTAAAATGATTAACCTCATTCAAGTTGTTTTTGAAACTAAAGACTTTAATGAGTATTACCATGGAATTAAAAGTTACTTTTCAAGAAATGTTTCGAAAATAATGGACATAATTAGTAATATAGATTAAAAATAAAATCTGTTAATAAAACTTAAGACGTTGTTTGTACAGTAAATCCTTATCTAACGACGTAGTTATATTCTTCTTAATTATTATTCCTCCACCTTAGGAAAATCTGAATTCTATGAAGAATTAAACTTATGGAAAAATGTAGATTATGTCATAGGCAGTGGTGAGCTGGAGCTGATTCTCACCGGTTTTAGCGAGCAGGTTGTTAATATTGTGTTGCGCATCAACAAAAGACTGTTTCTACTAATAGGTAAAAGATAAAAACAAAAATTTTGAATTTAACATCCGTCCCCTTTTAGATAATTAGAAACCTAAATCTAGACGAACACATATCGGCTATCGGTAATCCCCTTTACAAAGAGAATTAAGTTTTTTCTTTAGCTACTTTTGCGCTCATTAAAAGATTTAAATTGAATAAATAGATAATTGAGAAATGAAAATAATAGTATTTCATTACTACTTATAAAATCTGAAGTATTTACTTTTATTCCTTAAAAATGAAGACATAACAGTTGTAGTTTAATGCTTTTCTCATAATCCCTCTGAGGAAAACAGGGGAGGGGAGTTATAATATGTAATCAGTACCAATCGAACTAAAAATGAATGTTCCAATTATTACTTAAAACAAAACAGATGTATTTCCTACCCAGACTGAGAATAAAGGGGATTATTTTTTCTGACTCTAACCTCATGATATTTACATTCTACCATCAAAATTTCAGATTTCTAGCATAAATGCATCACTTAAAATATTCGTTTAAAGGTATGAAATGTACAAATTTTCCCACTTTTACAGGGAACAATTGCGAAACAAACAATTCGAATTTGCCTCCCTACAATGGGGGGAAGGTTTCAATTCATTGTTGCAAGTGCAAACCTCGTGACCATCACATTCCACCACCAAAATTTCTAATTTCTAGCATAAATAAATCTTTGACAATATTCGTTTAATAAGTTTCACTTTTTCAACTTTTTCCAAGGTTAGACAACGCAATTGTAAAGTAGGTTTAGAGAGATTCAGAAAGTGCAAATGGTAATATCACATCAACACATGACCAACGCAAAAATAATTTTTACTTTATCTCTAAAAACAGAAACATTCGATGTCACAGACGGACAGACAAAATGAAATGTTATCTCTTTTTCTACGAAAATGAGATAATTAGGAGAATACAAATCGCCTCTGGCAAATATGAGAATCTCGATTTCCAAGTGAATGAAATTTTAATTTACCGAATTTTGCCACTTCTAAAAAATTTAAATTCGAACTAATGAATGATTCGAAAAATGCAAAGAGTAATATTTTATTAGCACTTATGTATCTTGTGTGCCGTCCCGTAGCCGAGTGGTTATATATATACATATATATCTGTGTTGCCACATAACGCAGCAACCACGACAAATCCCGGTTCCGTCGAAGACACTACCAGTTAATGAAATGTCGTGTATCTACTGTCGGGGGCAAGACCATACCATATAGATATGACTCATCCCCAACGAATCCTATGGCGAGCAGTCCTATAGAAGGAAAGCTCATCCATCGGTCAAAACCTAAATTTACTCTGTTCCCCTATTAGCCATGAACTGGTGGAGACTCTTAGTGGGACCCAGACTTTGAAAAGGGCCCTTGCCTACTAGGGCACCAAATTCGTTCTGCAGGGCCCTTGAACTGCTCCACTGAGCACCTGATTATGAGGCTTTGGCAATGTCCAACCGGGCCACGAAATCGGTCAGCAATGCCTTCGACCTCGGTTGACCTTGGCTCTGTCCAACCGGAGGACCAAATCATTCAGCAGAGTCCTCGACCGGTTGCTGGGCCTCAAGCCCCCCCCCCCCCCCCCCACCACGGCAAGGTGGTCCCCAATCGTGGGGGGGGGGGGGCAGGCGAGTGGTTAGAGTACTTGGCTACTAATCAAAGGCATGGATGTTTGTGTCCATGCCTTACCATTACCTTTCTGCTGAGATCTCGCCTTCCTCACAGACCTTCTACTATGGGATAAGAACTGACAGTCTCCTGTCAGTCTTACTTAAGAAATATTGTTGACAGTCTCCTATCAGACCTCTATGGCAAGCTGCTGCTTGAAGGGGATATTTATTTTTTATGTAACATAAAAGGTTTTCCTTGTTTATCTTTTGAAATGAAAAGTTCCTCTTCTCACCACTACCTCTCAGAAAAGATGGCACATTATTGCTGTCAGTGCACAGTCTCTTGGCTCGCTAGCACTTAAATTTAATTTTTACTATATATAGATCACTTGCAAAGCTGGTTAAAATTTTCACAATGTCCACGTTTAGTTTCCTTCTAACGATGCAAATTAAAACTATGCAAAGATAAAAAAAAATGCGACTTATAATGTTTCATTAGTACATATCAAACTTAAACAATATTTTTTCAATTATCTCCAAAAACAAAAAGTTGCGCTTCTCACTCTCCTGGGTTTAAGGGGACAACTCGTTGTTGTAAATGCAAACTCATGACCTTCGCATTCCACCATTGAAAATAAAAATTTCTAGATTAAATATTTCGCTTGCAATTTTAAACTATTTCCATCATTAGAGGGGATTGCGAATCATAATACATTGTTTTCAAAAATTAAGTAACAACCCAATGTTATACCAATGGGATACTACAATCAAAGCTGCACAACTTCTAAAAATCTATGCATATTTTTTTCTGCAAAATATGATAACAAATAAAGATCTCAATTAAATATATCAATATGTCAATTTTCAACAATATTCGTTCAGTATTTAATGAACTATGTAAGTTTGAATATTTAGCAATAGCAGTACCAGTGTTAAGAAATTATACAAAACTGATGACTAGTGAAAGAATTCTTACACACAAACTTCTAAAATACACACTTACTTTATTAAACACTACGATACAATACTTATTACTAAGCTTTAATTAACTTCTGAAGTCAATTTTTGTGATCCGCACTTTTATTGTTAAATATTCAAACTGCCGTAACTCATTAAATACTGACCAAATTTTGCTGAAAATCGAGATATTGATGTATTGGATTGAGATCTTTATCTGCTATCACATTTTTCAAAATAGAAAAAAAAATTAGACGTTATAGGGCTTCGACGTTAGTTTCCCTTTGTCACAACATAAGGTTGCTCCATAATTTATGGAATATCAGTATATATCATTAATACCTATCCAACTCAAAAATTATTTTAAATTTATTTCTAAAATCAAAACTTTTGAATGTCTACAGATGGACAGACAGAAGACAACGTGAAAATATTATCTCGTTCGAGATAAACATTTTTAACACTATTGCAATGATTTCTACAGAAGCCGAAATAATCCTTTTCGTTGACGAACATTTTGTAGCGTTAAAAAAGAATGACTTTAAATTTAAACTTATATACAAGTTTACGAATTTTTATGCAATCTACTAAATTCATTGGATTCAATATAATATAGTAATCGTGGTTGGGTAATGAATCATCGATCAGCTTTAGATACCCAAGTTCATGAAACAAACAAGAAATGTATACGTACTATGAAATTCAAGTAGTCATTTGAATATCAGTCTACATTGATATTGGATATTTCCGCATTCTAATTGATAATTTTTTTTCTGTATCAATATCTGATCAAGAACTCCTAAACGGTGAGAGCTAATGCCAGCCAATTTGATACATAGCTTCCTCCAGGCCCTTATCTAGAAAATATAAATAAATAAGGAGAGGGAATGGAGCTGGAAAAATGGAAAAAAGGTAAAAGTGGGGGAGGAGGTAAAAGAGATTGGATTTCCATTGGAATATAGAATTTTTCCCCATTTTAGAAATTTTTAAAATGTTTCTTCAGAAATGCGTGAAATATGCACAAGTTTAATATTTTTTGCCTCCATTACCCTTACTACCATTCTGAAAGAAGAGCGGACAACACCTGTTTGCTCCCCCTTTCTACCCCCCCCCCTAGGTCCGACCTAGATTTCGTCTTACCATAAGGTAAAGGAACTCGAAGCTTTGCCTTCCCAGCTGTCTATCCTTTTGGAAAATATTCTCCATATCAGGAAAACTTTGCTTAAACGTTGGAACTACAATCTGAGAAAATATCGAAACCGCAAAGGAATTTCTTTTGACATATCACTATGCTGGCGAACGATTCCACTTTACAACACTGAAAATGTTTCAGAAATGAAAACAGCCGTTTTTTATTAATTTCGAGAAGCTAAACGCGATTATGACATTAAAAATTGGTGATTGGCTCTTTTTTTAAAAATACAATATGCTTCGTCCATATACAGTGTATACTGATTTGAGTCTTTCGCGCACTGTACGAAGCCGAGGTGACACAATATCAGGGAACTATTGCATCATTCTAGGGAACGCAAACGTGGGAGCTATTACATCATTCGAGGGAACGCAATACACGGGAGCTATTGCATCATTCGAGGGAACGCAATACGTGGGAGCTATTGCATCATTCGTGGGAACGCAATACTTGGAGCTATTGCATCATTCGGAAGTTACCCTTCATAAGTTATCGTCCGTTCATGATTGTATGCGGGTGCGTGAACAATGCGGACCATTTTTGTTACATTTGTAGCGAAATTACTTTTGCACTACAGAAGTAAGAAATAACGCCTGTCATCAAAAAGGCCTACCACCTTTATTTTGGGTGTAAGATTGCAGATCGACAGAGGAGCTAGGCACCACATGTAGTGTATAGTAGTTCTACATGTCTTAGCAGCTGACTAAATGGCAAGAGGCAGTGGATGCCATTTGCCATTCCTATGATATAATAGGAACCGTCTAATCACGTGATACTACACTGAAGTGCCATTGATTTAGGGATAGGAGACGTTATCCAAATTCAGTACCGCTGTTCCCGTATTTGCGCGCATGAATGGCTGAAATTCTGGTCATTATAGCTGTTAGCTTTGGCTTCCCCAAGCATTCGTCGTGAGAAGTGTAATGGGAAGGGCACGTTTAACATTTGACAGAGGGTAGGTGCCCGACGGATGGGACACTCGATCTCCGAAATTTCAACGAACTTGGATTTTCTCGTATGACAATTTCAAGAGTGTTCTGGGATAGGAAAATTCCGGCAAAAAACAAGTACCTAGACAAACTGCAAAAAACAACCAGCTTTGAATGATTGTGGAATTCGCTGTCTGACCCACATCGTACGGACCGATAGGTGCCAGACATTATCTGAAATCACCTCCCATCTGAACGCGAGTTCCAGCTGGGAAGTCAGTGCACGGACATGGAACGCTCACTTCATCATCTCGGCTTTGGGAGCCGCTGACATATGAGAGACCCACTTCTAATGGCACGACACCGGGCTCAACACCTTGCCTGGGCTAAAGAACATCGAAAATTGGCAACGGATAGCCTGGAGTGAGGAATCCCGATTTAAACTTCATCACGCCAATGGGAGACTGAGGGTATAGCGCCAACCCCATGAAGCCATGGATCCTGCATGTCAGGTCGGAACAATACATGCTGGTGGTGGCTCAGTGATGGACTATTGATCTCTATGTTGCGATCTTGTGCAACCACGGCAATTCCCGGTTCCGCCTGACAGCACTACCTGGTTTAAGAAAAGCCATGACTATCTAGAGCCGGGGGCAAGGAATACGCCCTATAGGCGCACCTCAACCCCGGCCTCACATGGCAGCAGTCCTATAGAAGGAAAGCTAACCACCGGAAGAAACCTAACTTTAATCTATTCCCCGGTTTGCAAATGTGCAAGGATATAAAGATCCAAGCTCGATCGGCACCCGGGGTGGAGACTCTTAGTAAGACCCAGACTTTTTGGACAGCTCGTGCCTACTAGGCAGGAGGAACCGTTCGACCGAGCCGTCAAACTGACCACCCAAGGTCCCTGAAAGGTGAGGTCTCCGACGCCGTCACCACCCGACCGGCAATCAAGCCGGCCAGCAGCGTCTTCAACCTCGGTTGGCCTTGGCCATGTCCAACCGGCGCCCAACCCGGTCGGCACAGCCTTCAGCCGGGTTGCTGGGCCCTAGGCCCCCCCACCACGACAAGGTGGTCCCCTATCGGGGGGGTCAGTGATGGACTGGGGTATCTTCAGTTGGAATTCTGCGGGACCTTTGGTACGTGTACTGACGACTCTCAATGGATCCCAGTATACGCAAAATTCATGGCTGACCATTTACACCCATTTATGGCCATCATGCATCCCAATGGAGATAGGGTCTACCAGCAAGACAACTGTTCATCTCACAGGTCCATGTTGGCTACTGCATGGTTGCAGGAGGATTTTTCTGACTTTGAAATAATGAATTGGCCACCTAGAAGTCAAGATTTAATCCCATCGAAAATCTTTGGGATACCGTCGAGCAGAGTGTTCGGGCCCGTGTCCCATCAGCGACGACCTTGAGAGAATTGTGGACAGTTCTGGAGGATGCATGGGTCGCCATTCTGTAGAACATTAACACGAGCTTGTGGAGTCCTTGCCTCGTCTTGTGGTGGCCGTTATCAGGGCCAGGAGGGTTCAACACGTTACTAGGTTACTATCCCTAATTCAATGGCACTTCAGTGTAGTAGTGTCTGTTATTTTTATATGACTCCTCCGCTATGAATTGACATTACTAAAAAAAAAATCAGACAATAAACTACCCAATAATACTGTTTGCCATCCGCCCAATGCCACATGGGGAAACCCTGCCCATCGCGGAGTCACCAGAACATTACGATGTGGACTCAGAGGAGGAAGAGGAAGAGAAGGAAAAAACAGGAATGCAGGAAATAGCATCTGTAGGGCCAGGCTTCACACACACAACATCGGATTCACCACACAAAATAACGCAGAACTAGTTGAATGATCTAGTTAGAGATCTAGAGCTGTCAAAGAGAAAGGTGGAACTCCTAGGATCCAGACTGCAACAGCGGAATCTCCTTGATAGAAATGTGAAAGTAAGTGCGTATCGTTGCAGACAAAAAGACCTGACATTGTTCTTTACCATGGAAGGTAACCTGTTTGCTTGGAAAGATGTTCTTACCCAATGATTAAAAGTACATCAGAATATTTAGGAGTTAATATCGACTGTTATCTAACCTGGCATGATCATGTTCAAAAAGTAGTATTAAAAATCAAACAAATAATTCCAAAGATGTATCTTTTAAGAGAAATGATGAATACAAAAAATTTAAAGAACATATATTATGCATTAATCTATTCCAGAATACAGTATGAAATTCTAATTTGGGGAGGAGCATATTCAGGTTGTTCAAATCAATTGCAGCAATTGCAAAAATATATAGTAAAGATTATGACATTTAAAAGAAAGTACGACTCGTCTAAGCAAAGTTTCAGAAAACTTGAAATACTCAACTTAAAACAAATACACCGAATGGCTTTCGCAAAGCATGTAATTCATAATAAGGGCAAATTTGATATAGTGGTTGATAAATATTTTATAAGAGTGGTAGTGGCTTAGGATTTTTTGCATTTCAAAACCAAACAAAGAGTTATTCAAAAAATGTTATGGATATAGTGGCTTAAAACTATTCAACTCACTGCTAGGTAACATAGAAATTATAAATAATAAAAAATACATTTCTCTAAAGAACTAAAATAAAATGGTTGTTGAACGGTGGAGATTGCGACTGATGTTTTATTTACTGTATTAACTGATTGCATTGTAACGATATATAAGTAGTAGGAGATAAATTTATATATTACAGAGGCTGAAATTGTTATTTTTCGTTTACAGATTTATATAATATTGATGTACTCAGGTTTGCAGAATATATATGTTTTGTAAATATCCACTTGCGAGTTAAATAATAACTCTTGTGGAACTTGACTCTGTACTAACTATGTATTTAAATATTATGCAAATAAAATTAAAATTGAAAAGTTAACGGTTTATTCACATCCCTCCACATGGCACTTACTCCAGAAGAATGGAGGTTATTTACAGATTCCTCGAAATTAAGTATAAGAGCCGTTCTTCTGCACAATGGGGACATGTTGCCTTCTGTTCCAGTAGGGCATGCTATTAATATGAAGGAAACTTATGACAAAATACTTCGATCAGGCGTTAAGCCTGAGTGGAAGTAATTGAGACCTTGAGACTGCGCTGTTGAGATATCTATTATTCTTACAGTTGATTGATTTTCCGAACTGTAAGCTACTTGTCAATTACCCAATAGTGTCATGGATTAACAATTGCATTAGATATCACTGGTTAATTCAAAAGTGCCTAATAATTCAATTAGCCAATGATATACGAGAATCAACGTTTCTTCAACTGCATAGTCTCATTGTCTCAGTTGCTTCCACTACACTTCACCGCTGACTTCAATACATAAATTATGACAAATACAAGTGGCAAATTTGTGCGGACTTAAAAGTCATTGCTCTTTTGCCTGAACTATGGATATGCAAAGTTCTGTTGCTTCCTTCGCGAATGGAACAGCAGAGACAAAGCATCTCATTACGTGAAGAGGATTTGGCGTTCTCGGAAATCACTGGAGTCAGGGAAGAAAAAAATACAGCATCATCCGCTGGTACAATCCATGAAGACTTTGTTGGCACCTTTACACTTAAAATTCGACCTAATGAAGAATTTTGTCAAGTCTTGGATCAGGCGCCAACTGCCTTTCTGTACCTTCGGCAGAAAGTTCTAAGACTTAGTGATGCAAAGACAAAAGAGTGTGTTTTACCGGTCCGAATATTCGTTCACTGCTACATGATGAGATGTTTGATCGTATCATCACTGGTGATAAACGAGGAGCATGGCACGGGCTTCTTAGGGAATGAAAAAGCAGAAAATTATAAGGACCTTGTGGAAGAACTGGTGCCCTAATATCACAAACTGGGATGCAATATTCTTTGAAAGTACATTTCTTAAGTTCTCGTTTGGATTTCTTTCCGGAAAACTATGGCGGTGTGAGTGATGAGCACGGAGAACGTTTACAGCAGAAAATTGCCACAATGGAAAAGTTATATCGAGGAAGATGGAGAACCTTCAGTGTTAGCAGATTGCTGCTGGAATGTTATGCGAGATGCTCAAGATTTGGTATATAAGCTACAGGCGAAGAGGCGGCGGTTGCTGTAGACCGATATGCAACCTTCAGCGAAAACGTAATCTGGTAAGTGACTATATCTCGAAAACGTAGACAACCAAACATTTTTGTCGTCATTTTCGTGTTTAGCCCCTTGATTTACATAAGAAACGGCTGTTTGTAATGCGAAACACACCAAAGATCAAAATTTGCTGTTCAGCAGCCATCAACGCGAAGAGTGTGTTACATTCGCGGCGCCGTTTGTAACTCAAGAATCTGTACGTTGGCTCTTGTTAGTTCCAGCAGGTTTTCACAATCTACATGCAGTACAAAAGAAAAGAGCTTTTTTTTTTCTCTTATACTGCATCCAGATTGAGATGATCCAGTTTTATGTCTGTTTACATTTTTGATTTGTTGTTTAGTTATATCGGTAAACCTAAATAACAGATTCAGGTTTTTTATTTTTTTTAATTTCCATTTTATACGGTATCCCCGAGTTAACGCAAATTTTGCATTGAGTGATTCCGTACGAACTCTGATGAAAACAAATACAGATGGCCAAAACATTCTCGTCACAGTTATATCTTGTTAATCTTTCAGCCAACCCTAAAAAATTATAAATAAATTTAAAAAATACATGTCATACTATATGCGCCCTGCAGAGTAGATAATAAGGCTTAAACATGTTGATGGTGCAGTCACTGAGTTCGTATTCACTTCAAAAGAAAATAGGGCGCCGATTACAGTAGCTAAAAAAATATCCGAACACTATGGTTGATTACAGAATTCAGAAAAAATATTTGGCAACGATTTTTTTTAGAAATTAGTGATCTGGCAACCTTCGTGTACGTACACGAAGGTTGCCAGATCATAAATTTCTAATAAAAGCGTTGCCAGATATTTTTCTGAATTCTGTAATCAACCATGGTGTTCGGATATTTTTTGAGCGACTTTACCTACTCAACAAGTTGCCGGTGCCCTAGCTTCCTTTGAAGTGAATATGAACTCAGCGACTGATTGCACCATCGATATGCTTTTATTTTCTACATTTTAGGGCGCATATATGAAGATAAGTATTTTTTCAAATTTTTTTAATTATTTATATTTACCTTTTTCTAATTTCTTTTTACTTGTCATTTGTTGGTTCATTAGTTTGTGTTTTTGCTAAAACCGTTGTCCCACCATATCTTCCCAACGTTCGCCGATCTCTGCGAGTTTCATATCAAATGGGAGTTTGTCAAGTGGGAAGTGTGAGAGGCTACAAAAAAATTATTTTCGTGCTTTCTTCCCCTGAAAAGGGGGATTGCGTAATGGTTCTTCCTTCCACTCTGTCTTCTAAACACGAGGCCCCACAGTTACGAAATAGGTATCAAATGCAAGTTTTTGATGTGGGCAAGTCAGGATTTCCCATAAGGCACGTTAGGCACTTGTCTAGGGGATCTAGCATTCAAGTGTCGCGTTTTTAAATATGAACAAAATTTTGACTTTTTCAGTTTTTAAAAGGAATTAAAAGTTGGTTTCAAATATCCATAGTTAAAATGCGATTCAAACTATTTTTTATCCCGATAATCGAAAGTCAACTTTTAAAAAATATGGATTGTGAGGGTGCGCATTATAAAACAATTAATTTATTGTATTAAGTTTCATAGTATATGATAGCCAAACTGCATTACATATTAAGTTCCTACATCCGTTTCATTTCTTCAATAATGCAAAATTTTAAAAATTATACTTTTTACACAAAAAAACGACCGTATGTAAGGGATCACTACCGCTCTTTGTGCCTAGGGGAACGTGAGATGTAAATCCGGCCGTGGGGGATAACGTGGGCTTCCTATAGTTTTGCGCCCCACCATTCTTTTCCCAAAAATATGGGACGCAAATTCCACGGGGGTTGACTCCAACTAGTTATATTTTAAATTGAAACTTCTCAAGTCTTTAATATCTTAACTTTTCCCTTCTCTTTTTTCAATACGCCCGCTTTTCGTCTCCCCATAAAGGAGGGAGGGAAACAGAGGTCAATCTTTAGGAGTCGTAGTAGCAATGTAGCAGTTCCTAAAATGTGAGTTTTTAGCAATAATATCAAATATATAAATTTAAAAATATTAGAAAAGTATCTATATTTTTCGACCAAAAACTTTTAAAAATAAAACAAAACATCCTTTTGCCGAAATTACTTGCTGGATTCTGTTTACTTCAAAGGCAGGTAGGGCCTCGATTGCATACTGAACTAAAAACATCTTCGCCCAATCTTCCTTTGAATACGACTTCAGCAAGTGATTTCACCATCACTATGTTTTATTTTGTAGTCGTCCCGTGGCCGAGTGGTTAACGCGCTTGGCTACTGATCTAAAGGACCTGGGTTAGAGTCCCGGTTAAGGCAAAGATGTATGTGTCGTTTTTCTGCTGAGGTCCTGTCATCCTCTCAGATCTTCTACTATGGCATATAAATTGATAGGCTCCTGTCAGACCTCTGTGACAAGCAGCTGCTTGAGGGGTATTTTTTTATGTTTCATTTTAATTTTTTGCTTTTTAAGAACAGGGAAATAAGCATTTTTTTATTTTTAATTGAAACTATTTTTTCTTTGTGAGTTGAACAGTGTGCTAAAATGAGAAAATAGGAAACCTTGAAATTGCTTGAATTTGTAGGATTTGCCTTGACTGAATTAAGACACAATATCAGTTATCATTCAAAACTGTCAACCTTTAATCTCTCGAATCTTCGAAAAATCTAATGTTTTGAACCAATATGAAGTGGTT
Organism: Ryuthela nishihirai; assembly: GCA_038380435.1. NCBI lineage: Eukaryota > Metazoa > Arthropoda > Arachnida > Araneae > Heptathelidae > Ryuthela > Ryuthela nishihirai. The sequence goes on along the minus strand of JAWZYU010000018.1, from coordinate 54,190,239 downwards.
CGAGGTTTATAACTAGTTAATCTAAAGAACTTCGGAGAGCCTGACATCCGCTGAATGACAGATAAACATTCCAGAACATTATTTATGCTGCAATTAATTTATTTAACGGAGCAAAGTTATTTGCCATAAAATGAATAACTTAATTAAACAGCGAATCTCAGTTTACTCTCCTCATTTCCTAGTTTCCCTCAGTAACAAAAAAATTATCTCGCTAATTACGTTACGATCGCTATTTTCTCTATTCATAAAAACAGAGTAATAGATTGATAAAGTTTCGCTTGCTTTAACAAGAGCGTAAGTATACATCTATACATTCTTCTGCCGCCTGCATATCCAAAAAGCCAATATTTTATTCTCTTCATTTTAATTGGCTCGACTTTTTAATTAAGCAGGAGGACATGTTACGTGCCACTACAAATGATCGTTTTGAGACTAAAGAAGACCAAAGCACTTGAGCATTTTTAAATCGCGTGTAATGACTGTCGAAACTAAATACAGGTATGGGGGGATGCTTCTACCTTTTTGACAATTTCAAAATTCCCTCTTGTCAATGAGAGTTATTGGCATAGTGTTATAACATTATGAGTTTTCAAGTTATTTTATTTGTTTATTTTATTTTTTATTTATTTGTTTATTTTATTTTTTATTCATTTTAATATTTTATTTTTTTATTTTAATATTTTATTTTTTATTTTAATATTTTATTTTTTATTCATTTTGATATAAGTTATATTATTTTTAAGTTATATTATAAAATATTATCTTAAATAAATTATATAACTATATTAAATTTGGTATACTTCATGAACATTTTGCATTTTACATTTTATCCTATTTTTATTTTAATTTTTTGAATAAACTTAATTGTGAGAACATGTGTATATGTATTATGAATGTATTATTCAAATACCTACAGATAATCTACTTAGCTTTGTGGGTCCTATGTATTTTGCATTGTATTATATGAATATTTATGAATGAAAAAACAAAGCAAAACAAAAAGTTTATGATACATTCCAGTGCAGTTCTTGACTATATTACATGAATATCCGTGAGCTTGGAAATTGTTACCTTCTTCAGAAAGAGTCTTGTTTGGTGAAGCTTTGTAAGAAAGAAATAATAGTAAACAATAAAATTGCAACTACATTCTGAATTCCTATTCATTTCGAAAAAAAAGATAGAGATACGACTTTTTTTTCTGCTTATAAAGCTGGGAAAAATATAAATAAAAGATAGTTAAAAAAAGAAAGAAAGGGAGAAAAAAGGATAGCGAGACGACATTTTTGTTACAAAGTTTCCAAAATATAGAGAGATAGTTAAATAAAAAATGGAAAAGAAAGTTTGTCGGACGAATTTTTTGTTACAAAGCTTCAAACAAAACAGATAGTTAATAAAATGGAAAAGAAAGGCAGGGGGACGACATTTTTGCTGCATAGCTTTAACAAAAGCTTCAAATAAATTTATGTTTAAACCATATTTAAAACCTATGAAAAATATATGCAGAAAACAGTTTTCTGCAAAATATCATACTATTTCTAAAAGCAATGCACTATTGTCACTGTTCATATTGTGTTCCCATTTCATTGTCATTGAGCTTCGGTCAAAATGAATCGGCTTCTTATCAAACCTTAATAACAGGTGTAATCTGCTGAAGAACTAAAAGATAACGTAGCATAAGTTGAAACTAATGTTTTAAAAGACTTACTTGGCCAGCGGCATCTTAATCCATTCTCTGTAGCTTCGGATTTCAGTACGTTTCCATAGGCTGGGAGAACGGAAATGCATCCCTTCAATGTTTCTTCCTATGCCCCACAAGTTTCAAACTTTCCAGCGGTAATTTATTCTAAAATATATTGTAGAAAGTTCATTGTGAGTGCTGAGATTTGCTTGATGTCGAAAATTGATCATGACAGAGAAATCATTGAAAATTGATCATGACACAGAAATCATTGAAAATTGATCATGACACAGAACAAGACGACCAGTCAAGCCATCTGCACATCCCCTCAGGCAAACGGAGATGTATGTGTCGTATGCTCTCCACCAGCTGTAAACGACAATGATAACATCATATGCAATCGTCTTTGTAAAAAGCTATTTCACTTCTGATACATTGTCCTTGGTTTATATTAATTAACTTCTAAAATGTCTGTTGTTTGTAGAAAATGTAATGTGATAATTGGTGATTCTTCTGAATCTTTGCAATGTTTGACGTGTGCACGGGATTATCATTCCTATTGTATAGGATTTACTGACTGCAATTTTAGGAAAATGAGCGAAGAACGGAAAAAGAAATTTAAATGTAATAAATGTAGGTTGGGGAAAGGGAATGCTACTCAAACTGACCCTGGATCATCAACACAGCAAAGTATGAGTGATAAAGATTTTGTTTCTAGGGCAAAAGAGGATTCTGATATAAGAAAATATATTGCAGAAACGCTATAAGAAAAGTTTAACTTATTTAAGAACGACATTTTGGAGGAGAATGCCAGGATGAAAAAGAACCTTATGAAGGAAATGACTGAATGTCAGCGTGGATCTACTTATTGTTCTAACAAACTGGATGAATATCTAAATATAATGAAGGAGGTGACAGCACAGATAAAAGAAATTAGAAAACAAAATGAACAACTCATGGAAAAAAAATAATGCTTTACAGAAAGAAATGAATGAGTTAAAGTGGAAAGTAAATGATTTGGAGCAATAGGGCAGAAATTGCAATATAGAGGTCGTTTGAATTCCAGAGGAGAGAAATGAAGATGTGACTGTAATTCTGAACAAAATAGCGGAGGTATTGGAAATCACTTCAGAGCATGTAGATATACAGGTGGCATATAGAGTTCCCGTGAAAAACAAAGGTAAAATAAGACCGATCATAGTACAAATGGGATCAAAGAAAGTAAAAGATTACTGGATTAAAAAATGGAAGGCAAAGAAACAGATAAGAACAAGTGATTGTTCTTATCTGTTTCTTTATTTTAGGATTATCAGAAAGTAGAAAAATATTATATGAAGAAGGTAAAGTCTACATAAATGGTCATTTATCACCAGAAAATGAAAAATTATTATATGAGGCTAAAACATTACAAAGAGATAAGAAATATAAGTACGTGTGGGTAAGGGATGCCGAAATTTATATTAGAAGAGATGAAAATTCAGAAGCAATTAGAATTAGAAATCAAACTGATCTGGAAAAACTTTCGACTTTTTGACTAGCTATTGGATTATTTATCTGCTAATTTCTGTTTTACAACTATGAGTGTAAGCAATAGTAGTGTATACGAGAGTAATACGTTTTATGTCGATTTACATAGTGAAGAGAGGGATAATAATGAAATTTATGATAGTATAGGTGCAAATAAGGTAAATATAACTTTAAATGATGTGATAGTAAATAACTCTGGAGATAATATTGCAAAATTGAAAAACTTAATCATGAAAATGTTTTTGAGTGTAAGTCCTACATTTGGGGTAAGGAATTAAAAATAATTTCTGGAAATATAAGAAGTTTGAGAAGAAATTTCGACCATTTTTTAATTTTCTTAAATTTGTCTAGGTTATATCCTGATGTGATAATATTTACAGAAATTTGGGTAAAAGATAACGAAATAGAATGTTATAAATTAAACGGGTATAATCTATATTATAAATGTGGACAGTAAAATAGGGCAGAAGGAGTAGTTATGTACTTAAAGGATAATATTCATGTTATTGATTGTTATAGAAAGTTTAGAACAGCCTACATGTTGAAAATTCGAATAAAACTTAATAATGTTCAGATGGTACTTATGGGCTTCTATAGATATCACGGATATACAAAAGTAGAATTTATTGATGAATTGCAGGATAATATTAGTGATATTTATGACCAATATATCATTATTATGGGGGATTTGAACACAGATTTAAAAATGCATGATGCTGTAACTGAAAAATACCTTCAAACTTTAGATGTTAATGGCTTTTATGTTGCCCACGATGAAATCACTAGAGAGATGACAGGCAGTTGCTTGGATCATTTGTTTGTAAGGAATTTGAACAGCAGGGATTTAACAGCGTACATTATTAAATTACATATTGCAAGAAATGACATGGAACACATTAATTTGAAACCTAACACTGTAAATAAAAGGAAAACTAATATAAGTAAATTAAAAGATATGTTGAGCGTAAAGGATTGGAGTTCAATTATATTTGATCCTAATATTAATAGCTCTTTTGAGAACTTTATCAGAGAATTAAATATGATGATAGATAAAGATACTTCTATTGAAACAAATATAAAAGTGAGTGTGAAATTAAAGCCGTGGATTTCAGAAGCAATTTTAGTTTCTATCAAAGAAAGAAATTGGATGTTCAAATTGCAAAGTGGGAGTAATATCAATGGACCAAATTTAGTTCAAAATTACAAGAAATATCGTAATACCTTAACTAAAGTTATCAGGGAAGTGAAATCAAACTATTATAGCAATAAATTATTATTATATCAAAGTAATATTAAGGAACAATGGGATGTCATTAATGAGTTGAGTGGAAGAACAAAAAAAATACAATTGTCCTAAAATAACTGTTGATAATGATAAAAAATAGTGAAATAGAAAATCCAGTAGCTTTAGCTAATGCTTTCAACGACTATTTCACTGGTATAATATATAAATTAACCCAAACTATTCCAGAATCAAATGATATTGAGATACTTCCATTTAAAGAAATGTACAATTTTTCTTTATTGAAGAAATATACGACAAGGAAGTACAAGCAGTTATAAAGAATTTAAATTCTGGAAAGTCTTGTGGAACTGATAATATTTCTATATAGATATATTTTTTAAAAGAAATAAACAGTGAACTCAAAGGCATTTTGTGTTCTCTATTTAATAAATCTCTGTTATCAGGTTCTTTTCCTGCTTGTCTTAAGGTTGCTACTGTTGTACCAATTTTCAAGGGGGGGGAGGGTGATGAAACAAAATTTGAAAATTATCGACCTATATCTGTTTTGCCGATTTTGACCAAAATATTTGAAAAAATAGTTAAGAAGAGGTTATTAAATTTTTTAGATAAATACAATTTTTTCAGACAACCAATATGGTTTTCGGAAAAATAGGAGGACTGAAGGCGCAATTTTGAATAATTCATCTGTGATCTGAATTATTTGATCGAATTATTCATCGTGATATTAACGATAATTTGAGAGTTGCTGTTTCGTTTCTAGATGTAAAAAAAGCATTTGATTCTGTTTCTCACAGTGTGTTGCTGAAAAAATTAGAAAAGGTTGGAATGAGAGGTATTATGCTATCTTGGCTAACTAGTTATTTAACTGAAAGACAGCAAATTGTAAAAATGAAAAAATTGTTATAGTACCTCTGCTTGTTAATTTTGGGGTCTCACAGGGTTCAGTCCTTAGACCAATATTATTTTTAATGATCTATGTGATTTACTATTGAATGGGATTAACATTGCATTTGCAGATGATACTGCACTGGTTTACCTTGGCAACATTGATAATATTGCTATAAAACTAAATGATGATTTAAAAGAAATAAATAACTGGTTTGTTAAAAATATGCTAATTTTTAAATGTCAACAAATCGAAATATATAAATTTTAGATTAAAAAATAAGTCTATTGATGAACTATACAATAAATTAATTTATCATGATATAAACTGTCAAAATTGTTCATGTTCTTATCCAGTTATTCACGGTGTTGATGGTTTTAGATATTTGGGAGTATTTATAGATAGTAACCTCACATGGAAGTTATATGTAAAACGTAGTAAAAAGCTTGAATATCATGATTTCAAGAATATATTTTATTAGAAGTTTTTTGAATTTGTCCATGTTAAAAATAATTTACAATTCGTGGATAAAATCTTATTTGGAATCTGGTATTATTTCATGGGATGGCCTTTATGAATCAAATTTGAGACCTATTCAGAATCTTCAAAACTGTGCATTGAGGTGCATGCTCAAGAAACGAAAGTTTGATAGCATCCAAAATTATTATACTTCTTTACAAATTTTACAAGTCCAAAAATTATATATTTACCATTTGTTAACATATATTTTCAAAATTTGGGATGATTCAAATGTAAAAGTTTTAGATAAAAATACAAGACTTTCAAAAGTTGTACATTTAAATGTGATTACTCCCAGAAAAACAGCTTTTTTCAAACATTATGTATACCTGGCTATTAAAATATTCAACAGTTTACCTTACAACATAAAGAATGAAAGAAATCTTTATCTTTTTAAAAAATTAATTGCGAAATGGATACTCGAGCAAAAGGTAGAAATTTTGTTATTGTAATTATGCCTTGCATGATTATAGTGTCTAAATACACATTTTGAGTCATAATGTTAACGAGTTTATTATATGTCAGTGTTAAATAAGTTGGTAGTATTGGTTTAGAATATTTTATGGTTTCTTAATCTAATATCTCCACAAACGAGCTTTGGCTCATGTGGAGTTTTGAATTTTACACTTTCAAAATTGTCTATTTACTTTGGAAAAGAAAAACATTTATTCCTTTTGTTATTATAAGTTTAAATTACATGTTTGTAATGTATCAAAAGTGTGAAATAAATTTGATTTGAAATTTGAATCCAAATGCAGTATCTTAGCCATAGGTATATATGGACTAGAGTGTGATTACAGCTGTCTATATGTTTAGTTGATCAAAATTCATCTCTAATGGTAAGAGCAAGGACCACCAAGTGCGGTATACAGCTTCCTCTTATCATAACTCATAGTAATGTTATGGGGACGACCTTCCCCTCCTACTTCCCGCAAAGAAAACGTGGAAATTCATAAAATATTGCTTGGCCTAATACAGATGCAAAACGTGAGTGGAAGAAATTGATATCTTGAGGCTGCGCAGTTGAGATATCTGTGATCCTTATAGTTGATTGATTTGCCGAATTGTAAGTTATTTGTCAATTAGCCAATGGTGTCATGGATCAACAATTGCATCATATATCATTGATTAGTTGAAAAATGACTGATAGCTCAATCAGCCAATGATCTACCAGACTTATCATTTCCTCAACTGCGCTGTCTTATTGTCTCAATTGCTTCTACTACGCTTTGTCTCTGGTCTAACAATTATTTTATGACAAGATTTTATTGACGTGGGTGGAATACGAATCCACGACCTCCAGATAACATGACAGGTGCTCTTGATAACTGATCGACAATTTTCAGTAACATTCAAGATAGCTTTCAATGACTGACGCCAAAGTTTAAAGTTAATAGACATCAATAGAGAAGAATTTCATCGATGGCTGGTAGCTCAGTGGTCAAAGCACCTGGAATATCATCAGAAGGTTATGGGTTATATCTCACCGACCTCAATAAAATTATTTCTTTACACTCAAGAATGTGTATAGATGCTTACTTGTATTTGTTTGTTACTAAACGTAACAAATTATGTTTCAGATGAAAGTTTCAGACGAGGAGGAATATCAAGGGCTACTTCAAATTATGCTTCCTCTTTTCTGCACCACACTCCCTCCATAGGATAAAGAACTTGGAAAACATTTTCAGAGGAGTCGTAAACGGTCCTAACGAGTTGTATGACAAGTGAAAGATTGCGACAAGGAAATTGTTATCTAATATGTATTTTACAATTCCATTAAATTAACTTAAGGACCTGAGTAGCTCCAAATAAATAATCTAATAACTTATACATTGAAATCTGGAAAAAAACAGAATATTTTCTAGAAATTAATCTGCACAAAAGGAGCTCTAAATAATCGTTTTTTTTTTAAATCGACTCTTTACAAACCAAACTTCTACCAAACTTTTGACTTGGACTTTAAAATTTCATAAACTCAAAATAAATTACGTTGTATATATATATATACTTTGTTTAAATATTATCCATATTCCATCATTTATTAATTTATTTACACCCTAAAGGAGTGGAGGATTTGTTTTAAATCTAACAGGATTGCTGGATATGACGAAACATTTAAATTATCAACTTTCACGTCTAAAGAAATTGCTTTATAAATTAAAGAAGAGCAAAGACAGAGCTCTACGTTTTACTTAAAATACCCTTGATGGTGTGTAAAGTTATGTAGCAACACAGATTTTGCTATTCTCTAGCAAGTATGGAAAAAGCATGATTACTTACACGAACAGATCGAACAGATTTTAATTCACGTATTAGGATTTCTTTCGATTATCTACGGAATATGTCCCGATTTTGGCTAATCAGAACGTTCCGTCTAAGTGTTCCAATTCCAATTATTGATACAATTCCAACATTGGTTCAACAGTCAAGGATATTAAAGCTGGTTCTTTCACATCAGAATTTAAAAATGTAATGCAGATGCACTATTTTCTTTGTGGCATCTAATATACTCTTTTAGGAAATCTAAACCTTAATTAATTGTATCTATTCCATCCTTTAGGATGAGGATGATCAATTCTGAAGTTACAAGTACAAGACTTAACCACTAAGATATTTCATTCAAAATCTCTTTCATATCCTTAAGTTATCTTCTTTTCAAAAACTCGTTAGCTTGTTCGATCCAATTCACATCTCCGTTATCATTGCCCCTCTCCGTTTTAACAATTTTTCTAAAACATGCGGTATTAAATTACAAGGGATCTTTTCGATAACCAATTACAGGAGATTATAAGCTGGGTTGCTTGCCTATGAGCAACCAGGTTTTGAGCACATTGGGCTAAATGTCCAAGTCACAAGAACCCCTAAGATATCAGAGAACGTTGTCCACTGGACAACTGTTAGGAGACAGATGCAGCTTTTAACACTGTGTTATTTAAGTTCACAGGGTATGACTCTCCTACACACGAAGCAACGGCTTAATATCATACCAGGTGCACCTCGCCCCTCAAAAGGAGCCCAAGGGCTCAGAGCAGGTTGGAAGAAGGGGACCCACAAGACAGCTGTTAGAAGACAGATGGTAGATCCCATCAAGGACATCCAACTTGTTTTTTTAACGTACACAGGGTATGGTTCTCCTGCACACGGGTCCACAGCTTTACGTCCCATCAGACAGACGGTGTCCTTTCCAAGCCCGAGTGTCCCCTACTGACCGAGGACAGAGTAGGTGTTTAGCGAGATAAATCTCAACGCTGGTAGCCCGTTGGTACATGAACCTGGGAACTACAGATTACGAGCCTTGCCGCCTCCGACTGAATAAATCCCACCCCTTCCAGGAAACAAAGGCAAAGGCATAAATGTTGCTAATGTAACTGCGCCAAAAAGAGGGAGAAAATCGCTATAGAAAAACAAAACCGCGATTTTGCGTAATGAAATAAGAACGAAACATCTTGTACAGCGAGGATTTAAACCAGCTTAAATTTAGCACTGTGTTTTAGGTCATCCTTTCTTCTTTAAGCTCTAAGCAGGATTTGCGAAGAGAGATTATACTGTACATAAAATATATACGTTTAGTTGTAATGGAAAGGAAACCGAGTAGTGAAAGGATAATTGTGTTTTATTTCTGTCTCGCAGTTTCTGAAGAGACCTTGCCTCTTAGTATTTGCTTTCTTTGTTAGGAAATTTAAAAGGCGAGTTAGAAAACTATATATTTATCACTTATTAATAAATAATAAACAAAATTGCGATGATTCTAAGTCATCAGATTTAGTTAAGATCTTTCCCAAATATACACGTTTATCCTAAAAAAAACTATTACACAAAAACACTATGTTTATTTGGCATCAAAACATTTTAATTCTCTTCCGGCTAACATTAAAAATGAAAGAAACATTACACTTTCAAAAAGTTAATATGTTATGATTAGTGGATTCTGATGACGTAGAGAAATATCTATAAAATGAAAACTGCAGTTTAAATGTTAAGATTTTAATACTGTTGCAGTTAATTTTATTTTCCAAATTATATATATTTCAACTTCTCCACATACGAGCTTTGACTGAAGTGGAGTGCTCATTTATTTGGTGCTTTCAAATTGTTCACTCCCTTTATTATATAACTTTAGTATTTAGCTTTCAAATATATTTTATTATTTAGTTAATGAGGTTGGTGTGAAGTCTTGAACAAAAAGAATTTGATGCAAAACTATGTTCCTTACTTCAGATGTTTTTTACCGAGTTATATTGGTATCGAGAGTAGTGAATAAAAATATCTATCTATCTCATAAGATTCTCAAATACATCAAAAGAGTCCTGTGACACTCACGTATTATATTGGAGAAGTTTAATGTGTTTGACTACAGTAGAAATTAAGTTGAATTTTTAATATTCTTGCTTCTCCCTAGAAATTCCCATTGGTCTCTCAGTATACTCTGAAATATATTCTTCTCGGCATTAGTTACTGTTTGATATTAGATTTTCCTTTCGTATTATGGCGTTACTACTGCCACTGAAGAAGGACGTCTTTTATAACAGCGCAGATTCAAACATGTAGCAGTAAATTCTAATCGCCACTACTTTAGGACAATCTAGCTGTTCCGATTAGTAATTTTATTGATATACAAAGCACAAACAAATTGTGAGACGTTAAAAAGATTATTTTGACTGAAGAGCAGAACATTTTTATCGGTAGCAATGCAACAAATATTCAAACAACTTTTAAAGGAGTCTAGTACTATTCGTCTAATGCTAACTGGTCTAATGCAAATTCGTCTAACGGGAATGATTCGTCCAAGTCGCGAGCCTTCAACTTCGTCCTCTCCATTGTAAGCGGTCCGAAGCCCCCCGTGAACAGTCTTCCGACCCACGATATCACTGATACCGCACCGATGAGTCTACTGGACCGGGTTCCCCAAGCCCTATCCGCAGAACCCTCAAGTACGGCCCCTCAACCGGGGCTGCAACCCGGAGTTTCTCAGGGGACAATATTCACAGGCCAGATCTGAGGAGGTGGTGGTGGGGCGTGATCCTCCTGACAATTCTAGATAGGCCAAAAGAAACGAAATATTGATAAACTGTTATATATATTATGCAATTTTCAATGAAATTTTTAAAGACCTCTAAAACGGAGGGGAAAATGTTTTACTGCAATAAAAATCTAGTCTCTTAAACACCTCTATCCCCTTTTTCTAGATCTGGGCCTGAATGTTATATTTCATGGTTATTATTGTGAATTAAGAATTTATTTGCTTTTATTTGTTTTTAACACGGTGTTGAAGCTGAGAAACAAAATAGCTTAAATTTTTTAACACATTTTTTTGGAAGCAAAATTCATTAATGTTATCGCCAGGTTCGACGTCCATTCATCTGTTTCTGCATTCAATATCTCTGGAACCAATCAATCGATTTCGACGGTTCTTTTTGCATTGGATGGAGTAAAACGCTGAGTTTGAACGCAGATACTTTTATATCCGTCTCTCTATGCACGAAATATTTCTGAAACTAATCAACCGTTTTCGATATACTTTTTGATTTCAATAGAAGAAAGGATCAAATTTTGCCCGCGCATATTTTTACTTCCCGATAAGTTGGAAGGGGAGGGAACTTAAAAGCTATTGCATCTTTAGTTTGAACCATTAGAAGTGAAATATATGAATGAAATGTGCTTTCATCCCCACTGGGCGAATAAAAATTTCTCTATTTTTTGTGTAAAGCATTTTTTTTCATTTCCTCATAAAACTGCAAATACATTTTGTCTTTTAAATATATCTTAAAATTTAAATATTCATTTCAGTAGCAGTTTCTGTAAATAAATATGCTAAACGAATGAATTAAAAACACACAGTGTTTTGTTAATGTGCTTTACGACATTACCACTTGTTATCTTGATAAGGAAACCAGAGGACGTTAGGATTACTATGGCTTTTGAATGTATTTATACTGTAGTTCCTTGATAGTGTGATTCCTACATTTTTCAACTTTTCATTTATATAGGATTAAAAATTGGTTTTACATCTCACTATTAAAAAGTATGTGTTACGTCGCCATTCTTATATTAAGAGCAGCACTAATAGTTTTATTACAGAATAATCCTAACCACGATATTCCGTTGCCATGTTTACTGAAAATAGGCAATTTTTTATGAGATGTACTAAAACTTATTTTTGATTCGTTTTGAACCAAGGAATCGAGGTTGCATTAAAAAGGAACGATATAAAATAGAGTCGCCGGAAAAAGAGCTGGAAAGGAAAAAATACCTAGGGAAAGGCGATACCGGTAAATAGTAAGCAAACCTCATGACCTTCACTTTCTACTATCGAAATTTCAAATTTCTGTCATAAACACATCGTATGAAATATTCGCTTAAAAGTTTGCAATTTTAAGGTTTTCCACCGTTAGAGCGCCCAATTTAAACCTCTGAGTGATTCCAAAAGTGCGAATCGTAATATTTAATCAATACCTATCTAACAAAAAAGAAATTTTAATTTAGCTGTAATAACAAAAAAGTTGAATCTTCAGATGGACGGACTGGCTGACGAACACAGACAGACAGACGACTAAAACAATATTAGTTCGTTTATTTTGAAAACGAGATAAGAAAAAATTTAAGCTCTTTTGTTTATCAGCTTCCACACCGTATTATGACTAAATGAAAAGACTCAGATACATGGGCGTCCGCAGAGGGGGGGCCATCTAGCCATCTAGCTTATTGTGAGCAAAAAAAAAAGTTTTCAGAGTAAAACACGCTCGATAAAAATACTTTACCAACCTTTTAAACCAAGGTAATTACGAACTAATAATTAATCCTTATAATGCCAAAAAATGCACATTTCGAGAAATGAATCAATCAAGAAATATATTTCATGATATATAGTTGATTGAACTGTAGAGTCACCATAAAAAGAAATTTCAATGTGAGAACTGCCATTGTTTATACCAAAATGCTGGAGAAAATGGTAAACTATTTTGGTTGAAATAGTTTACTGTTGAAACCCAGTTTTTTATCCCGTAGAGTGTGAAAAATAGCGAAGTGACAAAGTAAAAGAGTCTCAAAGAAAGGTCGGTTAAGAATAAGCCCTGGGAAACTATTAAGAGCAAATGGTAGCTCCCGTCAAGGATATCGAGCGTGTTATGTAACGTGCACGAGATATAACTCTTCGGAATGTCTCTTTCGATTGAGAGAGGCATTTGGAACTCCTTTGGTATAGCTTTTCTAGGAAAGAGGATAAAGCAGAGAAGCTGAAAAAACATCTAAACGGAAGTGAAGTCTGAGATTAAACCTGTAAACTGCAAGATGCGAAACACACAAAAATATAATTTCCTATTGCATTAAAAATATATTTGTTTTTTTTTAGACATATTCTATTGCGCCTAAGTTACTGACCAACATTGTTGAAAAACGAGAAAACTTATCATTTGGTTATAGTCTTTTCAGGGCTTAATATGCTCAAAATCATATAAAGATTAATTTTCTTAAAATCAGTGGGCGAAAACTAAATATATATTTTCCAATATTTCTGGAAAAATACTGAAAAAAAAATCATGAGACCAATTTTTATTAATTTCATCTAATAAGATATAAGTAGAAAAATATAATCTGGTGAAAATGAGTTAACAACTATTTAGTTCTTGATTTAGAATTAAAAAAATTCTCTTTTAGTTAAAATAATCAAGAAAACTTATTACCCTCAAAATATTCTTCTGAAAACACTGGAAAACAATATTTTTTCTCATATGGCATTGAGTGTTTGCTTTGTATTTTTGAGCGATGAACACGAAAACGACCTCAAAAGTTTGCTGTCACGTCAAGTTTTCAAACAAATCTAGATCATCGTTTCATTAATTATGCTAGTTAAATCGCGCCAAAATTTTTGCGCGAAATGCCAATTCACAACGTACTACTCGATTCATAACTCTCGATCGATAACGTACTACTCCATTCAGAAGATAGGCAACTGCAGCGCCCTCAAATATTTCAGACTCTTGCAGAGAATTTACTCCAAACCCACGGCAGTTAGGTACCCATTTTTTAGTCAAACGTAATCGGACTACGTGGGACCATCACACCAAATTTGAGACCAATCTCTCAAGTACCCGCGGAATCAGGGAACCGAAAATTTCTGCCAAAGACTTCACGCGGCAACTGCCAACGTAAAAATGACTTCTCTTCGAATGTACTAAAAATGCCATTCCACTCGTTCCTTCGCCCACTCCGAATTACGGTTATTATATAATAGGATTACTAAATTTATTTTCTTTGCGAACATAATTTTTGGCTCTCTTAAAATGCTTTTCTCATTCTATACTCTATACTTGCATGTAGCATCCTAATCTTCCCTCATTAATGTCTTTCAATATTCATTTAACATGCTGAAATTCTACTTCTTATGGCATATTTTTTTCCATTTCAAAAATGTCCAAAGAAACTTCAAAATTCTTAGGGTAGAGGTTGGATCAGTCAGTAGCTCGACAAGCTCATAATTTGTAGTTCCGAGGTTCGAGTACCAACTGTGTACTTCTGAAAGAAAAGAGTTTTTATAGTACTATTGAGATCCATTACCTCTAGTCTTCAGCCTGTCTCTGGTGAGAAAGGGAACACCAGTGGGTTTGGAAAGGCTGCCTTCCATCGGATGGAAGGTTAAGCGGTGCAGCAGAAACATTCCCTGTGAGCGTTAAGGATACGCTGAATGGCCTTGGCAGGAGATTTCCATCTGTCTCCTAATAACTCTCCAAGTGGATCCTCTTCCTCCAACCTTCTCTTAGCTCTTGAAGTTCCTGTCACTTGATCATTTAGTCCACTGTACGCAAAATAGTTCTTTTCAAAGTTAAAACAGCACAAATTGAATTTCTCAAAAATCTGACTCGACAGAAAGTTTTGGTTGCTGTTTAGTTATCATGGTTGATAAAGAAACGAAAGCATACATATATACAAGGAACACTGGTTATCCTATGAGGTAAAAAGAAAACGTTATTGAATGCTGTAATCCGTCTTTGCTAAGAAAGAACTAGTATGCCTCGAAATTCATTTCAAGAGAATGCATGGGAAAGGAAAATATTCAAAATGTCGAGTACAGAGCGTATACAGGGAAAGGAAAATATTCAAAATGTCGAGTACAGAGCCTAGCCTCATAAAATACTTGAAAATAACGATATGAAAGTCTTATATCTGTCTGATATACAGAATTAACGCACCACAGCATTAATCTCCTAATTACTATGTTTAGATATAAAAAAAAGTATTAGAAGCTAGTGTTCGAGGTTTGAAGCACACTACCTTCCACAGTGAACCTATCGGAGATCGTATTTCGTTTCAGGAATGAATTTAGAAGCCTAGCCTCATAAAATACTTGAAAATAACGATATGAAAGTCTTATATCTGTCTGATATAAAACAAGATAAATTACTTTCCTGATGATCAACTATTGATAGTTAAGATCCAATAACTGGCATTTTCTTAAATATCAGATAAGAGCATCTTATCTTAAACTCGTCTTGCCATTTAATAGGCAATTGGAATATTAATGAACGATTTGCACTTTTGACAATTTTGCATATCTAACGATTTTATCAGGGTTAAAATTTAACACATGCTTTAAAACTCTTTCAATTTGGCTGTTAAATACAGTAATTCGTCAATTAAATTCTTTATCTAATCAGTTTCTCTTTCAATGTAATTAAACAAGAGGGGTACGTTCCTTTAAAGAAAAATCTGTCAACGTTATTATACATTTACCAAAAATTATTTTCCTAGTCCAATAAAGTTTACGAATATAAATTTTGTATTCATACACATATTAAAAATCAATAAAGATATTTTTCAACAAATAAAAAATATTATTATAACAGGGAGTAAATAAAAAAAGGGACAATAATTTATCTAAATACCATTATAGGAACACGTGGAATCTGTGCAAATTACGATTTGTTTTTTCTTTTCGTTAGGCGGAAGTTGTATTTTTTTCCTTCTGCGATACTGTCATCATTAATCATCCTGTTTTCAATAACAACCAAGTAACGACTGTTTTACCGCAACTAGTAGTATAAGAGAGATGCTACACAGCCGCAAATTAAAGATAAACAAAAGGACAATATTGGCTTTGGCACTGAACTCATCGGCAATATATTCCGCATCATTTTTTGCTGTTTCACTGCTTAAATGGTTTACAATTATCTCTAAATTGTAAAGTAAGTAAACTTTGCGTAGGGTTTCATTTAAATGGAAACTTTATGGAAACTCTTAAGGTTATTTTTCTCCAATAAACGATTTTCCATAAATTTTTCACACCTGGTGATGTAAGTTTCATTAGTTTGTCGTAGGAAGCCAGATTTCCTGAAAGTGTTTCAAAATTCGTTTTTAATTAAAACCGAATTGAGTTATTATTATATCGAAACGACATTTTCAGAACCCAGTTGGCTAAATGCCCATTTCATGAATGCGAAGATGATCAAACAGGATGCTTGAAATGGATACTGAACAAGGAATGATGAGATCCTATTATCAAAATCATCAAGCTGATGTTTAATTCCCGGTAGTATATAGCTCTCCAGCAGATAAGACCAGGAATTACCAACTAAAGGAAGAGGATATTAATGTCCAGAGTATGGCTTTCTTGCAATCAGAACTAATTTTTTATTCAGAGGCTATGTCTCTCCCACAGATAGCACTTGAAATTACCTTCTGAAGAAAGAGCTTTTTAACCTAAGGATTATGGTTCTCCCATAGATTAGACCAAGAATTGAAATCTGAAAGAAAAGAATTTTTTAAAGTATTATTTTTTTGTTTTTCTTGCCTAGAGATCTTAAATAAGAAGAAAGAAATTATCGATATTCGTGTGAGATCGATCCTTAGAATTTCGAACTCTACCTTGCTACAGACAGGATTATCCGTACTGTTTAATGCTTATCAATTTCTTTGACGAGTGAGTTTTTCATCCCTAATTGGATATAACTATGAATTTGAAAAGATTATTTAACACATTCAGACTTGTTTTCTTCCTGTATAAAAAAAGTTTCCATTTAAAAGTGCTTTATCTTTATTTTGATCAAAGGAACAAACATTTACAAAAATTATTCTTTGACATCATTTCAGTGAAATTTAGCATGTGGAGTATAATGTAGGAACTTTCCCAAAAGTTTAAAAATCCCGAAATCTCAGAAAATAGTAAAATGGGAGTTAAAAGAAAAGAATTATGATTTATATGCACTTTGTCATGATAAACACAACAAATGAATGACAGGCTGTGAAAATGTAACGAAACAGTTCTTGTTGCTTTCTTATGAAATGTAGCTAAACAGTTCTTGTTTTTTTATGAAATTTAGCAAAACAATTCTTGTTATACGTCAGGAAGTTGTCCTAAACATTATTGTATGTAGTTTCAATTATATCCATAGATGGCATCAAATTCGAGTCCATTTCTATATCCTGAAAACAGGTCTACATTTTGCAAACATTGCAAAACTACATGCACCTTTTTCCTGTGTTTAAAATCAATCTAGAAAACAAAGCACATTGTAATGTACACCAGATATAAAGGAGTTAAAAAAACTGCTTACACTAAGTTCGATAGTTTCCCAAGATGGCAGAAGCATCCACTTTACACTACAAAAAGAGTAAAGGTAGATCTAATCCGTTATGCTGAACATACCGGTATGTTCGGATATGTCGAAACATTAATCAGTCAGTTAAAAGAGAATTACGCATGTAAAGTGCACTGAATGTAAAGACAGAATCATCAGCTAGAGATAATATTTGCTAATAGGTAAGAAATAGCTAGAAAACGCTTACAGTATTATTTTGAATTTTTTAGCTAGAATAGTATTTTGGTAACTGTTTCTTATCATCAGTGTATGATCGAAAAATATTTCAAATCTAAACTGTTCTTCGAATGTTTTGTATGAAACTTTAATATAAATATTTTGTTTCCTTTTATACATAGCAAAATTACTAAAATATATGAGTCTAACCGGACTGTGTAATGTTGCTCTCCAAATATACTTAATTTTTTGAAGAGCTCTAAAATCCATGTGATGTGTGCACCCCAGAGGTTGGGCTACGAGCGCTCTGTCAGCGAAAACATCATTAGAGTTTTTTGCATTGTGATTTTATCCTAGGTGGCTCACCAAGAATTTATGGTTGTGATGTAGGACCTGTTGGAAAAAAGTTAGCCATTGAAACTGTGGCTGAAACTCCTACTCTGAGTTAAAAACTGACATAGAGAGTAGCACAAGTTGGCTATTTGACTGCCTTTTCAGACGAAAGGGGAGCACCTGCCTAATCCCTTTTTTATTCAGGGTTCTCCTCCTGTTTCAAAAATATACGAAATTCTGAAGCTCCCAGGGCTAAGCGGCAAGGTGTTGGTTCGAATGACCCTTCCAATCCTAATTTCAAATAGGGGCCACTTATCTCTGCAAACGCTTCTTCCACTGGGCAAATGAAAATACGCTTGGGAATGATGGCGTAAGTCTGGCAATTGGATTTGAACAAAATAACAGTGGATTTATTAATCCTTCAGAACTATGGGATTAAGGCCCTGAATACACAGATAATTTTACTCTTCAATAATTCACAGTTGCCACCCTGAGCAGTGATTGATAATCTCTTTTAACAGTCGAAAAGAAACACATACAATATATACTCCTCGCTAATCTTTAAAAACAGTCCAGGATAATTTATATCCTAACTTATTCTAACCCTAAGTCCAATTATATATTGTTACGCTAACTCTACAAATTAAGTAAGTTGTGTGCAAGGCATGAGAGAATTACTGATAAAAATAATATTGAGCTCTTACTGACTAATGCACTTCAACATGGTTGAACATTGCTGAAGATTCCAAGTTGACTTGCAAGGTTCTATGGCTTTCAGAGATGACTCCGACGGCAGCTGATCGACGAAAAGTTCTATCGAATTTCCTAAGCGTTTTACTACCAAAGTGGGAGTCGTTTCTATGGTGATGGCGGTTATAACCTTTGGGTGGTCGAATCTCACTATTGGATGGGCGAACAGTCTTTCACAGGTGCACTACCAAACTGATGTAAGAAGAGTTCCCAGTTAAGCAACAAAATTCCGCACTCTTCTTTTGGGTGTACTAAGATGATAGTTGTAATTATCAAAAATCCACCATGCAGATGCAAAAGCCACGGGTAGGGGAATCTAGAGGGGAGCCCGCGGGCAAGGGAGAAATATTCGTTGTCGGTAGCATCAAATCTTGGCTAAACCTCTGACGAAGTGACTCAGAATGGGTGTAGAGGAACGAATTCCTTATCGCCTCACAAGTGCTGCTTCTCGAAATTTCTCTACTGTGGAGGAAGTTACTGATTCTGCCGGTGAAGAGACGCCTTCCCTAACTCTTGTGGGAAAAAACGACGAAATAGCAGGAAGAACATTCTAGACAGAATGACACTCTGTGTATATCTCCGGTAACATTACTTGTTCTCGCGTTGCTCTCGATGTGCTGACAAGAAGGAATGGATAAATCATTGACCGCTGTTCGGACCTTGGTTGTTGCTGCTTTACGATGAGGCCATATCTAACCTTCGGCATTTCAATGATGTTGTTTGCTTTATGGCATTGTTTACCCTAGGACTTGCTGAATTGAGCAAGCACGTTAGATGAGAACCTTATGGCTTATATGAGGGTACCTTTCATTTCCATGGATATTTGTCGAAATGTTCCATTATTCAAATGTTTACCCGCTGCACTTTATGCCTTGACAAACACTTTTATTTCGGCCCACAAGTTGCGCCCTGTTGATTTCTTGCTCAGCATCACTAGTTGACGATGAAATTGGCCAAAACAAGTAAGGGGGATCGAAAATGGCTGTGACTGTGGCCAAGGAAATCGTACTCTGCACACTCAAAGTTGCTAAGCAATATGAGATATGTGCAACACATGCATTGCCTGCAAATAAATGCAATATATTCCGTTTGACATTGCATTCACACCTCACTCTCAGGCGACTTTGGTTAAAATGTGATCAAAGTCTAACCAAACTTAGAGCAAGTCTATTCATCACCATAAAGAGAATGGCTGGAATCAGCTTAAGTTTATTATCTTTGCATAATATCTCTATAGCAAATAATACAGTCTCTTACTGTCGAAACTTCTTAAAAAGTGAATGTGAGTTTCCAAGAATTCCTCTTTCTCAATTCCCTTTAACTTTGCCATCATCAACAACATCCATTGACAAGATGCTATGAGTGGGGAAAATAATTGCTGCCAGTGCTAAATCGTACACACGGAAACCAATTTCTGACTTGTTTACACAAAAATGTACACTAGTCTTAACGACCTAAGTACTCGGTCAATTTGTTCCAGGAAAAATGCGATCTTTATTGCATTAGTTTTGAAGCAATGGTCAGCAAACTTGACTTCAGTTTCTCCAATTTTTATCTAAGAAAAATTCATAATTCTTCAGGAATTGGATTTGCAATTTTTCTACTTTACAGGGAAACAAAAGATTTTTTTTTCGTTCCTCTCTAATATGCAGCCCACTCCATCGAAGATTCGAAATCAATTTTCAATGCAGATTCATTGAACATGCTGATTAATAAAAAAAAAATAAAAAACCCCTCAAGCAGCTGCTTGCCACAGAGGTCTGACAGGAGCCTGTCAGTTTATATGCCACAGTAGGAGATCTGAGAGGATGGCAGGACCTCAGCAGAAAAGCGACACACACATCCATGCCTAATCCGGGGCTCGAACCCAGGTCCCGTAGAACAGTAGCCAAGCGTGCTAACCACTCGGCCACGGGACGGCTATTAAAAACTCAAATTTTTAGGTATTATTCTTTATACATAAAGCCCATCAAGGACACAAAGCACAACACAGCAAAACTAAATATAGTCGAAAACAATAAAATCATTCCTCTATCCCTAAGATCATTATAATGCACAGAAAACGCATTTAGCTTCTACAATTCCTCATTACGCTTCTGCTATTGAGAAAGATATATCTGATTTACCGATTTAGAAAAAAGATGGTATTGTGGCGAAATTAAATATAAGATTGAAAAAACTGTTCTGTTAAAATATTAAAAACGAAATAAATTTAATTTATAAGCAAAAGAGGATTAAATTTATCTGCAGAACTTAGCCAGTTGGAATAGCCAAGATAAGTCAAAAAATAAGGGTTGCAATTTGTTACCCGCCAAACTAACATACCAAATACTGTCACTAAATATCAACAGACATCACTGTTCTCATACTGTGAGGTGCAGAGTCGGATTGAACGAAGGTATATTGAACAGGAATTTCGAATCGGTTTCTGTGAACACAGAAGACCAAACAAGTTTAAATTCATTTACAGCTTGCGTCTGTGTAAGTCTCGGATGTCCTGTAGAACACATGTGTAAATGTTTCCCTGAGTTCGAAAACTGTCGTGTGATTGCAGTGGATGAGGATATGTGTGCATGGGTTGGGTTGTTTTTCCTCTGAGCTGCACCTTTGCACACAATGGACTAAATGGACAGGTCGCAAGGACTTCAAATGTTCATAGAAGATTCGGAAAGGGGACACACTAGACAACTCCTAGGAAACAGATGGAAGCCTCCCGTCAAGGCCATTCAGAGTATTCTTTAACGTGCACAAGGTATAGTTTTCCTATATATGGAGCCAGCACTTAACGTTCCTGTCTGACAGATACCTGTATTCCGAAGTCCATCGGTGTCCCCTTTCTGATAGAGGGTAGGGTGAGGGTTAGCAGAGATAAATCTGAATGCTAGAGCAGGTGAACTGGTAACTACAAATTATGAGCTCCGAACCTGGCAAAAGTCCATCAACCCATCTTAAAGTCCAGACCTAGCGCCATTGGATTTTCACTTGTTGGGAAGATGAAGAAGCATCTATTAGGAAGACATTTTCCATTAGATGACGCCATCAAAGAGGAAGTCAAAAAGTGGCTTCAGAATCAGGACGCGTCTTTTAATACCTAGAATTTTGATAAGCTGATTGGCTACTTGAAAAAATAATACACATATGGGGGAACAGCTCCTCTCTATTATCTTCAGTAATTATCTGCCTTCCACAGAAATTAAACAGGGAGCCTTACTTTCTGACATACCCTTGTACATACTTAGATTCAACTATGATGATGGGATAGCTTCAAATAGCATTTGCTTGATGTGTATTGTGGAGTGGATTCATTTAATATCCACTTCAATCAAGTCATTTGAGTCACCAAAGCAAGAAAAGATCTTTACATCAGTAGAGTCAACATTTAATTGAATCCAACAGCAAAGAATGATGAAATCAATTCACAAACTTTAGAGTGAAGAAAACAATATCAAATGCCAGAACTCACGGAAAAGCTTTCGTAATAAAAAAATAATGCACAGATTAAGCTACTACAGTGATATTTAAACAAAATAAATTCTAATTTTTGCAAACGATAGAACAGAAGCATTTAGGAACTGCTTAATAAACTACAGAGCGACTGAGATTTACGATCATAAAAGTCTAGCGGAATTACAACAATTAAATTAACTTGGTCCTCATGCCACGTTGCACTTATGATTGAAGTCAAATATTTATTTTTCAACATTTTTCCGAAAGTATGAGGAAAACTTTGGTTATAAATTTGGTTACCACAAGCAACACAGATAAATCGTCAATCCCAAGTAATAAAACTGCGCCTATTATTGCTCTCTTCTTCAACTGAAGTTTTAACATACAGTGTTCATTAGAGAAAAACTGCTAAACTGCCTAAGCATTAATGGCCTATTGGAGAATATTGGTGACCTTGATGCAGACAAATGTACATAGTTAGTGAATAATTTGAAGTAAGAATAAGCAATCTAAAATATTATCATTTTCTACTCATTTTACATTAAGTTAACCGTAGTCTTAATGATTAATAATAAATCCATTTTAAAATCTCACTGAAAGGTGCATTTGTAACAACGTTTCAAACGATTCAAAACATTTCCAGTCATTAATAAAATTATGAAATACAGAGCATTTATAATCAGCCATTTATAAGCTATCATTTATAATTAGTCATTTATAAGCTATTATCAGCTAAAGACCTTCTTTAGCAGAGGCGTCCTTTCGTTAATTCTGAGAAGAGAATGAGTTTTCCATTAATATTTGAAAGAGGTAGTAAAGTATGAAGAAAATAGATAGGAAGATATTGATGCAAGAGAAGGAAATGTTTTGTAGATGTTCCCAGAAAAGAATGTTATGTGAAATTAGGTTTTTAAATATACATTTTTCCTCCTGAAGATATTTTAAATAAAAAATAAGTAAAACATTTCACAGATCATAATTTTTACAGTAAAGTCCAGAAAATCTGAAAATGTTTAAAATAAAGAAAATTTAGAATAATGCTGGCGAATATTTTCTTTATTGTGAGTTGTCATTTGTGTTATACTTAATTTTGAATATATACATTGACAGTCACGTGGATTAGTAGGTTAGTGTGCTAACCACTCGGCCACGGAACGGCATATCTATACATACAGAAGATGAATAACAAATATTTTGTTTCTCTATTGTGTACGGTCTGTAAATGGTAGCTAGGTAGTCACTGGAAGGAGAGCTATGCACCAATCCCTGTGATGATGCATAGAACCGGCCAGGCCTAGCACCTAATGTCCGACCCCGCCTTCTCGTGGTGTGGACCGTTAGTAACTTTCAAAAGAGATACTCTCTTGTGGAAGTGAACGGAAGGGGAGGGCTGCCAGATTAGTGTGGCCTACTGATCTGGACAACTATGGCTACTTTTCTTTTTTTTCTACCCTGCTGAGGAGTGGTCAACCACACAGGGTCCTGGTGCTGACCATATAAACCTACTGGACTGATATATGGCTCTGAGCTTGATTATGGATCCTGATTTTGCTGCACTGGTGGGCTTCTGTGGAGGGAAAATCTTCCGCTGTGTTTTCTGTTTGTTTGTGGGTTGACAGCCCCAAGTGAATAGATTCACAGGATATGTTTATCAGCTGGTGGATAATCCTGAGCAGAAGTCATCGCAGGCACCTGAACTCTTTGCTTCTATTGGCATCGTCAAATTCTACATTGGAGGAAGTCTTCCAGTGTAGATGGCTTCAGCCTTTAGTAGTGGGGGAACGGGTCTTTGCCCCATGTCTGCGATTAGGGGGCTGTTTGATATTGTCGGCAATCCCTCTCTCAATAAACATAATTTCTTTAACCATCCCACTAACCATTTTCTCTCCATAGGTAGTTGGAATGTGAGGACTCTGCACAGAGCATTTTCTCTTGATGTCCTCACACAAGAATTCCACCGTTATAATTTAGATATTCTCGGCTTGCAAGAGACCAGATGGACAGATAAAGGTCAGATTCTTAAAAATAATCTTAAATTTCTCTTTTCAGGGAGGGACGACAATAAGCATCACCAAGGCGTGGGTCTGCTTCTCAGCAGGCACGCTAGCGATGCTCTTCTAGGATATGAGTGCATTAATGAAAGGTTTCTTACAGCAAAATTTCAGACAAGCGTTAAAGACTTGAATGTTATCTGCTGTTATGCCCCCACTGAGGATGCCGATGAGGATCAGAAGGATAGGTTTTATGAACAACTTCAGGATATTTTGAATTCTGTCAAGAAAGGAGATATTACCCTTGTTCTTGGTGACTTCAATGCCAAAGTTGGTACTGACTCTGCCCTTTGGGGAGGAGTAATAGGCCCTTTTGGTATTGGTAGCTGGAATGGCAATGGGCAACGTCTCCTACAGGTAAGTAAACTCAATGGATTCAGAATAACTAACACATATTACAAACACCGCGACATACATAAGTACACATGGGTTTCACCTGATGGGCTGCATAAGAATATGATTGATTACATCTTAATTAACAGCAAATGGGCTAGTTCTGTTAGGAATACCAGGGCATATAGGGGAGCTGAAATTGGATCTGACCATTACCTTGTTAAAAGTGTGTTGCAACTTAAACTTAAAAAGTGTTGTGCTAGGGTTAAAAAATTTACTTTTAATACTGAAGCTCTGAAAGATCCAGTTATAGCCAAAGCTTACCATGATAGGTTACTTAGTCATTATGACAGTCATGGTTTGCTTACTACTGAAATTGAGGAAGAATGGGATCATTTTAAACAGGCTTTTTTGGACACTAACAGTACTCTTTTAGGAAAAAAGGAGCAGAAGAGCCAAAATTATCTGAGTGATAAGGCACTTGAGCTTATTTCGGAAAGAAAGAACTGCAGGAATGCCCTTAATCAATACCCTACTAGTCCTAATAGAAAGCATTACAGAGACCTTAATAAACTTGTAAAGGATCAGTTAGCTGCTGATAAGAATCTTTGGCTTGATGGTTTGGCTGACAAAGCCGAGGAAGCAGTTAGACAGCACAACAGCAGAGAGCTGTACCAGATAGTTAATGTTTTGTGTGGTAGAAAACGGACAGGCATACAAGGATTGAAGGATAAACAAGGTAAGGTTATAGAAGGGGAGGATTCTGTCATGGCTAGGTGGGCTGAGCATTTCAGTGATGTTCTAAACAATGTAGTTAGTTCTACTCCCATTGTTTGCAATGATGATAGATGCATTGGTGGCTTTAATGTTGGACCTATAACACAATCTGAAGTTATTTTGGCTGTTTCTAAACTTAAACTTCATAAATCCCCAGGGGTAGATGAAATTACTACGGAAATGCTTAGAGCTGGAAATGTTTCAGTTACCACTTGGATGACTGAAATTCTGAATATCTTTTATGATAAAGGCATGGTTCCTAAGGATTTTACCAGAGCTATTGTTATCCCTATTTTCAAAAAAGGTGATCGCAGTTCTTGTGATAACTATAGGGGTATCAGCCTACTCTCTGTTCCAGGTAAAGTTCTTTCCATGATTGTGCTTAATAGAATTAAGAATCTGGTTGACAGTCAATTGCGTGATGAGCAATGTGGATTCAGAAGTGGTAGGGGATGTGTGGATCAGATATTTTCACTTAGGCAGATTCTTGAGAAATGTTTAGAGTTTCAGAAACCTTTGGTTGCTAGCTTTGTTGATTTCAAAAAGGCTTTCGACTCTGTTGATCGTCATAATTTGTGGTTGATTGTGAGATCATATGGTATACCAGACAAGTTAGTTAACATTATGAAAGCTCTCTATAATAACACTGAGTGGTGTGTGAGAGTTGGTAAGGCTTGTAGCAATTGGTTTAGCATTACTTCTGGTGTTCGACAAGGGTGCATTTTGTCTCCTTTTCTCTTTAGCTTGGTTATTGATTATGTTATGCGAAATTCACTTCAAGGGAAAGATTTTGGCCTTAAATGGGCTGGAGATACGAAAATTTCTGATTTAGATTATGCTGATGATTTAGCCCTTTTGGCAAATGATGTTGATGAGATGAACTCTTTCATTCGAGCTGTTGATGAGACTGGTAGTAGAGTAGGTTTGGTTATAAACAGAGAGAAAACTAAAGTGATGAAAATTGGTCAGGCAGGCTGTGATTCAGTTAATCTGAATGGTTGCAGTCTTGAGCAGGTGTCACAGTTTAATTATCTTGGGAGCTATGTAACAGATAATGGTGATGTGCGGCATGAGATTAACAGACGAATAGGGATTGCTGCCGGGACTTTTAAGAACCTATGGAGAGTGTGGAGAAACAGGCGTATACACCTAAAGACTAAAATTAGACTGTATAATAGTTTGGTTCTTTCTAGGGTTAGTTATGGTAGTGAAACTTGGACACTTTGTAAACAAGATAACAGGAAACTTGATGCTTTTGATTCCAGATGCTTACGCAGTATCTTGGGCATTAGGTGGTTCAACTTTGTAACTAATGATGAGATTAGGCAAAGGAGTTTGCAACCTCCTTTAAGCAGCATATTGTGCAGAGAGAGACTCCGTTGGTTTGGCCATGTTGCCCGTATGAATAATTATAGATTGGCGAATAGGGTTATGAACAGTGTGCCTAAAGGCCTCAGAAAGAAGGGGAGACCTAGGATGCGGTGGGCAGACAATGTCAAACAAGACCTTGTTAGAATTGGTGTGCAGTGGCCAGATGCAGTAAATGTAGCTCAGGATAGACTTGCTTGGAGAACTAAATTGCACGGTCTGGTTGGACCTCCGTAGCCCATGGCTGCTTGAGGATGATGATGATGATGATGATGATGATTGTGTACAGTGACATAAACAGAATCGTAGCTTGAACTAGCGCATAATTAAATTAACGAGAATAACCTTTTGAAATAACAGAGAATGTATTAGTAATGCGTTTTGACTTTAAGATGGTGGAAAATGTACGGATTACTCCTGAGACAGCTTACGAGGAAAGACTTACGAGGAAAGATTCGGCTGCAATGCTTCCCAATGCAACATATCATGGAAACCCAACAGGAACCTCTCAGTCAAATGCACCATAGAGCAAACTGCAACCAAAATTATTCCTTTTTGTAATAATTTTTGACATTGACAAAATAAACGTTTTTACATTTTAAGCATATTCTTAATTGTAAACATTTCCCATTTAACGTTACCTTTTTGTCTTAAATTTATTAAGATTTTGTATCTTTCTTTAATTTGAAGAAAGACGTTGAGTTTACATTGGATTAAAACATTGAGAAAACAATATACTGTCTATTTGTATTTTTTAAAGTCAGTTTATATTCTATTTAATCAAAATGTATAAGATAATTTTGGGCAGATGGCGCTCAGAATGTGCCAGACAGCGTATGAGGTCTCCAGGAAACACTACTTTAAACCAATATTTCTCAAACCGTGGGCCGAGACCACTTAGGGAGCTGTTAAGCTTAGCTCAGGGAGTTCCGAGGTTCTACAAAAGTGCTACCAGCATCAGTTTCAACTTCACCAGATCTATCTACGTAGACATTAAAAGTGAAGGTAAGAAAAATCATGCCAAAGAAATATACATGAAAAACTCAAAAATATAATCCTGATTATTTCAAACAAGGGCTGGGTCAACGCTCTTAGGACAGCAGCATAATGCTCGGAAATTGATCTCAAAGCTCTGAAAAACTATATTTTAAATAATTAAATATTTTCACACGAGTGAAATAATCATCTACCTGGTGGTTGTCATTTGCCTATCCTGGACCTCCTAGCTCATTATTTCAAATAAAGGTTAGATCAAAGCTCCTAAGGCAGTAGCGTGAAGCTTGGAAAAAGATCGCAAAGCTCTGACACAAACATCCATGCCTTATCCGGGCTCGAACCCAAGTCACGTAGATCAGTAGCTTAGTGTACTAACCACTCGGCCACGGGACGGCATATATATACATACAGAAGATGAATAACAAATATTTTGTTTCTCTATCGTATACACTGACATAAACAGAATCGTAGCTTGAACTAGCGCATAATTAAATTGTCGAGAATAACCTTTTGAAATAACAGAGAAATGTACAAATAACAATAGCAATGACCCAAAAAATTTAAAAAATAACCAATCAGGCAATATAAAGCTCAGAATTTAATCGACATTGGACAGCCCTCGAGGAAAGATTCGGCTGCAATGCTTCCATTCCTCTATGATTGATTAGCAATCTGAGATATGCGATGTGCGAAATGATGTTTTGACCTTAAGATTTGTGGAAAGAATATCTAATTCGCATATAACTACTGGTATAGGAGTAAAAAGCTCAGGAATTATTCACCATTTTGATAACTCTACTTAAAAGTATACGGAAAATGCGCATTTTCCTCAAATATAACGGTCTTCGAAATTAAAAAGGTGAGAGCGAAAATAAAGTACAAAGGATTTATTTACCTATAGATATTTTCATTCCTTTTGAGACATTTGATCCAACTTGATATTAGCAGCAAATTCTGCGAATATTAACTCCCCTTTCGTGCTATTGAAACATGCGTTTTTATGGCTTTTGCGATCGAAAATGTGAAAATCAGATAGGACTGAAGGACTGCAGTAAAAGGTGTTCCAAGCACTCCCAACGATACCTTCAATGTGGGGCAACGGTAATACGATAAGCTTATAATTTCCAGTTACAAGGTTCGAGCCACACCTGAGGCAGCGTTGAGATTTATCCTTGCAAAATCCCCCACCCTGCCCTCAGTTAATAGGGACGTCAATGGGCTTGGAAAGGTCGCAGTCCATCAGATGGGGACATCCTTGACTGGAGACTACCATTGTCTGCTAACAGGTGTCCAGTGCATCCCCTTTCTCCAACCTTCTCTGAGCCATCGGGATCCTTGCGACCTGGCCATTTCGAGCATTGTGTGCAAACACAGTGCAGCTCAAAGGTAAAGCAACCCAATCCAGTATTGGGCCGGAAGTTGTCATGCATCAAAGCAACCTTTCTATTCAAAAGTCCTTGGACGCCTCGACTTTATTGCCTAATGGGCTTTAATATGGTCTTAATTATGGGTTTAAAGTCTCAAAATTTCATACTATCACTACGAGTTGATGCTGTCACCACAGTCCAGAAACTCAACATTATCCAGAATCAGTCAGTTCCACAGTCCAGAACACAATCAACAGTGGACCCTTATAATCACAGGAAAAGTCAGTATACGTTTCCCGTGTTGTGTATTGACCGTGACTTCCTACATGGTAGAGAGAGTAGATACTTCCTTTGTCATGCCAATTTGATTTGTTTCTGGACTAAAATGGTAAAACTCTGATTCGCCACGTGCAACGAAAACAACGAGAAAATCGTTATCTTCCTTTTCACATCTGTAGAGATATTTCATGCTAAAACCTATCCCATTCCGCTTTATACAACTTTGCTTGATTTCAGGAGGGGTTTTATTGGAATTCACACAGTCTATCCCGTTCATACCGATATTTTCGACTGATTATAATGTTGACTAGTTTCTTTTACCTATACTATTGGGTTCTTGTGTGAGGGCGCAAAGATCGTTCAGTCCATCTATCCCAGAGAGACGGTATTTGTGCACGTTTCTTTCGAACAACACTTGTATAATTATGGATTTTATTTACATTAATTTAGGCCATAATATTCCGGTCCGTTTTGTTGCTGCGCTAATAGCTAAGAGAAGTCTTGTATGAGAAGGCCTGTACAAACCAATAGTTTCTAGGACTTTTCTCCGTCCTAAATGTTGCAAATAAACGAAAAAAATAACATTTTATTTTGCAGTGCATAATAGCAATTTAATTTTAAAATGCAATTTCAGGTATTGAAAATGTTAACTTTAGTAAATAATGATATACTGGTTTGTTAAGTTTGATATTCTTTAGGATTTTTATTCTAAATTTGAACATTCCCTGTAGTAGCTTAAGTAAAAATTCCTTAAATCACAGAATTTGTTTATCAAGAATGTGTGTAAAATGGAAACAAATGTGATATTCTATTAAATAATTATATTGCAGACGATTTTTAATATCAATTTTAGAGCTCTTTTTATAACAGTTTAACTAAGAATTCTTTAAATTATAGAAATTACTTTAAAATATGTTGATACAAGAAAAGTATAAATTATTGAGTGGTGGTTATACAAGAAAAGTATATCTAGCGGTTATACAAGAAAAGTATAAACCACTAGAGAGCCTCTCAAACATCATATTCCATTAGAGAGCCTCTCCAAACATCAAATTCCGTTAGAGAGCATCTCCAAACATCAAAAAATCATTAAGGAGCCTTTCCAAACATCAAACTCCATTATTGAATCTCTCCAAACAACAAATTTCATTTTGACCTCTGCCAAGTGCGAAATTCGAATTTTGAGCACCCCTCCCTTCAAAGACATAAAGTAAAACCTTTAGCCCATCTATATTTCAAGTCCCTCTGAATACTTCTAATTGCTACCTTACTGCTCATAGCTCTCATTAAAGTGATGTGTTCCAACAAACATGCTTTAATTTTATTATTTGATTATCATTTTATTGTAAAAAATACACTGTGCTAAAGTATCCGGACACTACCACGTTTTATGAATGGAAAGCCACATTCAGAGCTCTTCGAAAATAAGCTTTTACGAAAGAAATATGAAGATAAATTGATGTTCTCGCTCTAAAATCTCAAGCTGTCCGAGTTCCAAAAATATCCATTTGATATTTCAACGGACATTAAAATTTCAAACTTAATAGGAATGTTGCAGTAATGAAAATTTACTTCGAAAGCTCATTAGCACACAAATGATACCTGCTATAAGAAATTATTTACTAAAATAAATGTAAGTCTTTGAATTTGTGTAATGATCCTTTCAGTTTTAAACAATTTCAAAACATAGATATTTAAGGCGAGTTGAATTGCACCTTCAACTGTTAAATGTTTCAGTTTTAGTACCTCCTTAAATATTAAGCGATTCATGATGAAAATTTATAATTAGAGAAAGTTGAATGAGATCTTTAATTATTTCCTTGTATTTTTTCTTCTTTTCCATAAATGTTATCTTCGAAAATAAGGAACTTTGAATGTGGCTTTCCATTGATATAACATGGGAGTTTTATGAATGGAAAGCCACATTCAGAGCTCTTCGAAGTACCTGGATACTCTTTTGCATAGTGTATGTAAGATACGGTTTTCAGAATTCTCACCTCGCGTGCGTTGAATCTAATTGATGTTCTTGACTCCTTTTGAAATGAAGTAATATCATTAATCCAGGATGTAGAAATGCTCCCCTCCTATGGATATCAGAGTGCATGAAGCTCATTATGAAGATGAAAGGAAATTAGAAAAACTGCTTTTTAAGAGCAGTGGAGAATAATGAACGTTTGTTCGTTTATTTTGCATTGCGTTTGTTTCCAATTATTATTAGATCAAGAACATCTGCGTTTCTATTTATTATTTTTATTGACTGATGATTATTATGAACACTAATCCTCCTGCAAAAATCAAAGCATATGAGAATATTTACGACAAATCTGCAAGGAGTCAAGCTCTCAGAGCTTGCTACGATCAGGTATATATGTATTTGTAAATGCAAAGGAAATAAAGAATTCTGAATTGAATTGAAAATATGGAATTTAAATGAATATTAGCGAAAATACACATACTATAGTCAAACAGTGGCAGGTTACATCAATTGACAGAAAGTCGTTTTTGAATTTTGTTATTGATCGAACTTGTAAATCTTCCAAAAAGGTTGTTATCCAAGAGAAAGTTTTTTTGGTGGGCGGGGGAGTGATAAAAATGTTTCAAAGCATAATTTGTTTTGATTTAAAATTTTATTAGCTGCTGCAGCCATAAAATGCAACACTCTTCCAATTAATAACCTTTTTTAAGTTTATTCAACTGAAGTAAACTCATTTATAACACTTAAATATATTTGCTTACTTAGGCGAAATTTCGAAAAATACAGAACTTAAAAAGTCCCTTCGCCTTACAAGTGTGAATAACAAAACTCTTAAAGAGAGTAAAACAAATGAACGTTAGAAACAGAGGAAGTGCTACTGCTTGTCTTTCTGATTTTCTGCATTCTTTGTTACAAGAAATAGAAGAATGAATCGACTGAAAAGAGAAGCATCGTGTAACCCAATCATTAAAGTTTATAAATCCAACCCTCTTCTCTGCGTTGCGACACGGGTTGTGTAAACCATTGGCAACTCCGTTAGCTCTTTCAATAAGTAGTTAATGAAGACACTAGGGAGACGAAAAACTAATTAGTTGTGACGCTTAAGTTTAACGTAAACGATAATAGGGACTAATTAGACTAGAAGAGTTGCAACAGACGTTTCCTTCATTTATAATTGCATACAGATGTTGGCCGACTTGAAATCCAAAGACAACGCTTGGTTTCTAAGGAACTGCCCAGATGATTTTCGAGCAAATGTCTCAGCAGCAGCTGCGAGCTTAGTCCTAATAATTAATAATAGCGTCACATATTGTGAAAGAGGTATGTAACTTTTAAACGTGTACTTTATGTAATATTATGTTATTGATTAAATGATATAAGTAGATTGTATGTAAATTTTAACTGCTCATAAGAGTATAAATAACTTTAAATGTTTTTTTTTCTCCAGAAATATATTTAATAAACGAAACTAAATATTTTAATTGATACAATGCCAATGGGTACGTTTTAGTCAATTGATTATTTAAAAATATATGTCGTAGCTATTTTAGGTTGAATGCGTTGTTGTACTCACAAACATAGATATGTATTTGTGTTTTTTTTTTCGTTGGGCAATGAATGATTGGTTAGGGCAAAGAACAGAACATGCTGTGAGAAATTGCTGTGAGAGAAGTTGCTTAAGACCCTTGGGGGCGAGCACCTTGGAAGGGGATCGCAAATTTATGAACAACATAGTGAAATCATTAGATTTAACTACCTAGGTCCTGCATTGTAGAGAAGTGAAAAGTAGTCACATCAAGTTATCTACGATTCTAGAGGATCATAGTATCAAAAAGCTTGAGAATATCTGATTAAGGGAATTAATTGAAGTAGGTATGTCAAATTTGTTAGTACAACATGTTGAAATGATAAATCTTTCAAGCTGGCAAAAAATATTACAAGCATTTTTATTAATAACAAATCATTTAGAATCCATTTGATGTTCAAAACTATGGATTAATAAAGGGAAAGAATGTTATTGGATGGAATTTATTCTTTACCTTAAAATTTTTATTTATAATACAATTAAGATTGTCACGGAAGGAATCAATCAGTAATGTCGATATCCAATTTATAGGAAAATTTTTCGAGCCTCGAGAAATATAAACCCACGACATCCTGATAATATGGTACAAACTGTAGGTAGAAACATTGATATCAAATAGAAGAACTCTTGATCGGCGACCAGTAGCTCAACTGCTAGAGCACAGGGCAGATTATCAGGATGTAGTGGGTTCGTACCCAACCTAATACATGACAACGTATTTCTCTATATTTGATGTCGGCGTTTAACTAAGAGTGCTATCTTTCTTGACAGTTGATCAAAAACGTGGAGAAATTTCTACGATTAAAAATTTTTCACATAAACATCAGTTTCAATTTTGCAGGTTTAAATTCTAACTGAACATGTCACTTGAATATTTTTCGAAAAACATGATACCTTTTGCTTGCAAATGCTGAGTTTCAGTTCTTGTGCTAATATCCAGGTACTGACTAGCATGGGACGCTGAACCCTTTATCGTGCCGAATCCTCAGTATCCCGGGCCCTGGGAAATCATAGGAACTAAGACTTTTCTTTTTAACAAAAATAAAAATTATTATTTTACACGTTATGCAAATGTATAATTGGATGTTACATGTAACGCAAGTATGGCATTATATTCTGAGATACTACAGTAACTCTAGAATTGCTGGAGGCATAGTTAAGGTTATAATGTCGACTAATAGGGACGGGAGTTTGCTCAGTCGGTAGCCGTCATGTTCGTAGCCTGTAGTTTTCGGATTCGAGTCCCACCTATAACAGCGTTGAGATTTATCTATGTTAAACCACCCCCGCTCTCGGTCAGAAAGGGAACACCTATGGACTTGGAAAGGCAGTCGTCGGTCGTATGAGACGTTAAGCCGTGACTCTTGTGCAAGTAAGCTGTGCTATGTGTACATTAGAAACACGCTGAATGACCTTGATAGGAGTTTTCTATCTGTTTCCAAACAGCTGTTCAGTAGATTCCCCTTCCCCAGCTTCTCTAAGCCCTCAGAGTTTCTTATGCTTGGTCGTTAGTCCATTTTGTGCCAAAAAGCTTGTTTTTTTTGTGATCAGAAGTAAAACCACCCAACTCAACTATTATTATATTAATAATATCTGTGAAAGAGGGCGGGGGGGGTGGCGCAGTCAGTAGCGCGCCAGTCTGGTAATCTTGAGTTCCCAGATTCGAGTCCTTGCCTAGGCTAGCGTTGAGATTTATCTCCGCAAAACTCTCCACCATGTCCTCGGGCAACAGGGGATACTAATGGGCTTGGAAAGTCCGCCGTCCGTCGGATGACAATTAAGCTGTAGCCCCGTGTGCGAAGAGATCTGCACGTTAAAGAACACGCTGAATGTCCTTGACAGGAGGCTACCAGCTGTCTGGTGGATTCCCTCCAACCTTCTCTGAGCCCTCAGGGTCCATATGATTTGGCTATTTAGTCCATTGTGTGCAAAAGAAGTGTGGCTCAGAGGTAAAACAAACAGAACCCTTCCGTGAAGGAACTAATCAGAGGAATTTATCAAAAAGTTTGGCAGAAGTTGTACGAAATTTGGGTGAATAGAATTTTAAGCGATAATTAAGAACTAGCAAAAGAATCAGTATTGAAATCTTGCATATTATCGAATTTAATATTTTTATCGCAGCTTGGGGTCCCAAAAAAAGTACTTGTCTGCTTCTGCATATATCATTTTCAACAGTGATAAAAAACCTTATCCGTTTCCATTTGTTTGTTTTTTTCTAAACATTTCTTTAATGAGCGATATTTGTTCACAAACTGCCGAGCATCGTAAATATTTGTCATGCAGATTAAATTATTCTGGAAATCGATCTCCAGATAAAAAAGCATGAAAGTTTGGTCTCCAACTTTTGTTCCACAGTCGACTTCTATTTAGTAGTTCTATTCAGAAAATATTTTTGAAGAGATTTGATATGCACACTTCAACATAAATTAGCTGACAACCTAGTGGAAAAACTCTATTAAGATTTACAATGAAAAGTAGTTCTATAGGTAATGAAATAAATGAAAAGAACAAGAACCTCATGGAGTGTGGAAGACTTTCCGTTGGTGGCCAAAAAGTAGTCAATGGACAACACAGAAATAGTCAAACGATCACAATCGACCCAGAAAATTGTAAAAGGAGAAGAGACTGGATTCTCAATGCAACATAACATTTCAACCTCCGTTTTACAATTCTTTAAAAAATTTCTGAAAAATATATTAAATTTAAATCAGTGTCATAATTTTTTTCTCTCTTTTACCCTTACCAGCATTTTTAAGGGGGAGGCGGTTGCTCTCTTGCCCCTCCCTAGATCCGGCCCTGTATATTAAATTATAAATTATCCCTTTCCTACAGAAAATAACAACAATAATAATAATACATCCTTTAATACTAAATTACAGTTTAACATTCTATTCAATGGGAGATAATATTTCCAAATTTCTTTACCTATACAATAAAATTATACTCTTTCATGTGAAATCGCAGTTTAACGTTATATTCAATGGAAGACGATATTTCCTAATTTCTTTACCTACACAAAAATATGAATCTCTTTCACAATAAATCAAAGTTTAGATAGATAGGTGGATATATAGATTACATTTTATTAATAAATTTTAAATAATATAATTTTGAATTATATTGTAATTTTAAGTAATCTATGCTTCCAAACCATCTTTGTTCCCCAAAATAATTTTCTACTTAAATTTTAAGTGAGGTAGAGTGCGCGATTGAAGCTGATGGTTAATAATCCAAATCAATGTAAATGATCAAGGTTAGAGAAATGAGCCGGATTTAGAGCTTGAAAAGCAATCGAGATAAGTATTCATTCTTTATCCAGTGTAGAATTGGGGTTCACTAAGTTAATCGAAAGAACTATCATCGATAAGGAAGTCACTGTTTTAGGGCTTTAAGGATTTCAACAAGATTAGTTTTCACATCATTATCATCAACAAAGTTAATCGTCAAAAGAAACTTTTTAAACTTTTTACTATTTAAGTGATCTGTAACATGTATCTTAAGTTCTTCAATTTTCTTTTACTGCGCTGATGAAAAATGTCTAGAGAACAAGTCTGTGAAAGAAAATTATTTATGATCATTACACTGAATTGTTATCTGTTTTTCTCATTTCCGTTTTATATACAATGTAAATTATTGTAATAATTTGTATTAATTTTTTTCCTATTTCTAAATCACGTAACTATAATATTTCACATGTTCGACACTACGTTATATGGATATTCCCCACTAACCCTCGCTCTTCGCTCGGTGAGAAGGGAGATATTGCTAGGCACAAAAAATGCGCCATTCGTCGGATGGCTACTATACAGTATACCATGCAGTCAGATACCATCGTCGGATGGGACTAAAAATTTGGGTTCCCATGTACTCTAGGGCAAAACCCTTATGTACACGGAAGAACACATTAGATTAAGCTGTGTCCATGGGATGGGGCTTAATGAACGTCATGTTCCCGTAACATTAAAATCAAAATTATTATTTTACACTTTATGCAAATGTT
Source organism: Ryuthela nishihirai (assembly GCA_038380435.1). NCBI lineage: Eukaryota > Metazoa > Arthropoda > Arachnida > Araneae > Heptathelidae > Ryuthela > Ryuthela nishihirai. Next base: position 54,153,375 of record JAWZYU010000018.1, on the reverse strand, counting down.
GCATGGATATTACGAGTAACACAAGTATTGCATCAATATTTTGAGATACTACAGTAACCATAGAAATGCTGGAGGTACAGTTAAAGTTATAATACATTATATACACTGAATGACACTTTGGTTAAAGTTGTGCTCCCATGTGCATGGCGCCAATACTCTATATACATACACTATATTACAAAAAGTGTCCGGATACTTTCATATTAAGTGAACGAATAGCAACATTCAAATCTACCTAACTTTGAAAATAAGCTTTTTACGGAAACGTCACTCGACATAAATTGAAGATCTCGGTCAGAGCTCTCTAAATCTCTATTTTCTAATAATAATAATAATAATAAAATATTCAAAGAGTTATGGAAACTAAAATATTTTACAACAAATGTTAGCACACCACACTTCCAAAACATTTCCCCCCCAAATTGATGAAAACTCCAAAAATCCTTATACAAAATTCAAATATTGTATTTATATTGCGAACTTATTATAACAGTGGTGATTTAACTTTTTGAAGCAAATTTTCAAAACTAGCAAATGTTTCACTTAAATTCTTAACTTCTATAACTCTTTAAATATTAGATTAATATTATAGAAAGTAGAGATTTAGAGAGCTCTGACTGAGATCTTCAATTCATATCTAGTGGCTTTTTTCCCGTAAAAAGCTTGTTTTCAAAGTTAGGTAGGTTTGAATGTGGCTATTCGTTCACTTAATATGAAAATGTCCGGACACTTTTTGTAATATAATGTACCTTAAAATTCACATTGGATGACGCTGCGTTCTTCAGATGGGACTTAATGTCGTATTTCCATTTTTTTTTTAGTGTGCATGGCGGCAATAACCTATGTACACCGAAGAACACATTAGATGAAGCTGTGTCCATCGGATGTGACTTAATGTCGCGTTCCCATATTCATGGCGGCAATACCTTTATATACACTGAAAAACACATTGGATCAAGTCTGTGTCTATCGGAGAGACTTAATGGAGTGCTTGACGGTATGCTTTCACCTGCCTCCTAACAGTTGTTGAAAAAGACACCTTTCCCTACCTAGTTCTGAGATTTTGTGTTCTTCTGACCAGGGTATTTAGACCTATGTGTGTAAAGCAGTGCCATTTAGATGAACAGCTATCCCTCGATTTACACAGTACTTAGGTTACGTGGTTTGAGTTTTAGGCAGTCAAAAATGAAACCAATTTCGATTTACACGGTCAAGAAAATGTAACCAGTTTGCTTTTTCACGATTATAGATTCGGTTTTACACGGTACGTATTGAGATTTCTTTTCATGTATGTAGATATGATACATATTATGAAGTAGAAGTGGTATAACATTAAGGGAGATTATGAAACTCTCGTCCCAAAGTAAAAAAAAAATCAACTAAATGGTTTTGATTGATATTATTTTGTTTTGAAGAATAAATAGATAATAGTGAATTCCTATATTAATAAAATTTTCATCTGTAACAAGTTATGTCCTTCGCTAAAATTATATTCTTGCCATTGCAATGCAATCTGTCTCGCGATATATTAATGAAATGAATCTTGTTTTTAATAGGCAGAGAGGTCTAACTTTTCTAGACTGAATTTAAAAAGATAATTCGTAAGTACACTGCTTAATAAAATGAAATCTAAATATTATTTTTGCAAAATAAGGCACTGACTGTTCATAAGAATGATTAATTTCTAATTTATATTCAGTTCATAAATATACTTCTTTAAAATTTTGTCTTCAAATTCAATAGCGTACGTCTACATTAACGATAATTATTTTCGTGACCAGAAGGAAATGTATGAGAAATTAATCTTAAGATTATTTGAATTAGTGAAAATAAAGTACAAAATAATGTTTAATGTTACATTAATGCTTATTGTTACTGATGAACTGAAATTTGATATAAAAAGGTTAAAACATTCCAATGTGCGTTTTATTCATAGCAAGGATTTTTCGGAATCTATCCTCCTTTTCTATAAATTGTTCTTCTCGATTTGTCGGTAATTCCCCAAAATCTGCATACAGTATAAATCGAAGAATTAGTGTATAAATGCAAATCGTATATTATATAAATGCATTTCTTTCTTCTCTCCGATTATTATCGATCTCATTAACTGTTCTATGCACTACAGGTAAGATTAACATCAGTGATGTCATCCAGACGGTCCGTACCGGTTGTTAAAGATATTATTTATCAACAAATCGATTATTTTGAAATGAAAAAAATATATCATTTCAAATAACAAAATTTTTTTTTCAATGCAAACAACAATTATTCATAATAATGCAAATGTGTGATTATAAAGAAAAATGTTGTGGTTGATTATCCTTTTAATGATTATATAAAGAATACTTCATTTTATGAGTTTGCAATATTATTTGGTCTGTAATCCGAAAACAAGTTTTTATTTTCTTCCTTGTAAAATGGAATAACTTTGGAAGTTTTCAGTTCATCTCGAAAATTTCAGTTTGTAAAAATTATTCAAAATAAAATATAAAGGAAAAATAAAATTATTTTAATTTTTTAAATATTCACTCTAATACCCTATTTTTACCTTTCAGGATTAGTCCATTTAAGTTTTTGCTGTTAAGAAGAAAAGTAACAGATTGCCAATTTTAAATACTTCTTTACGAAGGTTATAATCAACAACTTGACTAATTACTATTTTTACTGGAATTTCAGAAAAGAAAGCAATAAATTCCTTTACGATTTCCACGATTTCTAATGAATTATTTTCGTTAATGTTTCTAATTTTTCAAGTAAAATTTTATGTTTTTTTGTCCCTATTACTTTATTAACCAAACGTTATTTCTTTTTAATATTCGCATTAAATTTAGGAATTCCTTTTATATAATAATTATTTTTTGTTGCTTAATTATCATTCATACTTGATTTCTAAGATATAAATATTCCTTCTTTATATTTCCATTATGCGGATGTTTTTTAAACCTTTTGTGTAATTTACCTCTTTGTATGATCTTCATATATATTATATTTTTGATCCATGGTTTCTACAGTTCTTGCATGGTTCTGTTTTTCATAAGAGAATAAATGGTTATTTTTCTTGCAAATAATTGCTGAATTGTTGTGCAGATACTGTTCACTTCATATTTTTGTCTACCATCATCCTAATTCATAATTTCTTGTTTGTATTTATATACCACATTAATTCTAAAATTATAATTTGGAATATTTCTTTTACCCTTTTATTGCTTTCACAGCATTTGATTTTAACCACTATAGGATAATGAATTAAAACTGGTACTGTATGTAGTGCAGGCTTGTTTATTGCTGCGATTTTACTGTAGTCTAAACAATTTCGGATTTCTGATATTCTTTGTCAACAACACTTATTTAGTCGACGGAAATTTGTTCGATCAGTATTTTATTGGAAATTTGAGAATTGAGAAATATTGAAGACAACTAGAGGGCGTACTCCTCGATAACATCTTTTCAGGTTTCCCATTGTAGAATCATTGGAAGGAGGGGGAGGAATCTCGAATGAGGCTACAGAAGAGAAGTTCGGCAGAATAAAACATTATTTGTTTTAGAGATGATCGAGATACCTTTTATTTCCTCTTTGTTTTCACTATTCTTATAAGCTTATATTCAGAGCTTTATAAAACAGAATAATGTTTGAAATTTAAAACTATTTACCACAACTATACTTTTTTTTCATAAATCTACTCTGGGCCGATTTTAGGTTGATATGACCTTCTATCTCAGACAGAATTAAAGGCATTGATAAGCTAAGAGATTGATAGCTAGTTTAGCCATAGTTAGAAAATAGCAGGAAAGGTGTAAAGTAGGGGAGGGGGAAAGGGTTCATTTGCTCTGAGCTTTTCATGTCTCTTCTTTTGATTTTATGTTAGGTTTCTTCATGTTTCGTTTTCGTGTACATTACTTTTCTTCATGTTGCTTCATGTTTTATATTTTGTGATTGGAATTTTTGTTGTTAATCTTGTCTTCGTGATTTTTTCTCTTTATTTTTCTGTGCGTCGTAATTCCTTTTTAATATTGTTTTTTGTCTTTAGCTTGATTTTCTACTTTTGTTCTTTTCAGTTTGATTTCTTATTTTCTAAGGATTCATCGCTATATATAGATATATTTATTTCCGGCGTTTATTTTTGTTTAATTTTAACTGTTTTCTTGTTTTTTTTTCACTTTAAGTTTTCTCTGTTGATTGTTTTGTGTGAGATGACTTGGGCTGCTGTCCATGTCTGAGGGATTTCAGCTGAAGAGTCTGATGTCCTATGTATCCTATGGATAATACAGATTAGTCCGTAGTGGGTAGCTGCTGTCTTTGAAATGTTGGAGTGTTGGTGTGCTTTGTTTGTTGGGATATTGCATCCGGTATCTTGGGGGGGGGGGGGTGGCTTTAGGTTAAATGTAGGATAATGCTTGTATTTTTAACTTTCTTTGAACCGACTTGGTTTTTGAAAGGTAAAAAATATTGATGTTTTTTTTTTTGTATTTTTTTATATTTGACTATTTTCATTTGATATTTTTCTACCACAACTATAAGCTGAGTGATCATTGAAATATAACTACCCCACCCCAGTTTTGTCAATGAATTAATATATTAATTTCGAAGTCCTATAACTTTTAAAATAAACGTTATATTGAAAAATGTGACAAAAGTAAATTAAAGCTCTAAATAATTTCTATCTAAATATTCATTTTCAACAATATTTCTTCAGTGTTTAAAGAATTATAGAAGTTTGAACATATAACAATAGCAGTGCTAGACATTGCTTATTGATAACTTTAATTAATTAAAGAATTTAGTTAATAGAACTTATAAGAAATAGAACTTAGAAGAAATTAGTTAATAGAACTGAAATATTATTTCAAATGAGTTGATATAAAACTGAATATTTTAAGTATTTTGACTACATTTTTAATTATTAATATGACCATGGCCCTCTAAATTCAAAGCAAAAATTACAACCGGGAAACTCGCCCCCACCCACCATTCCAAAAAATCTGTTATTTGTATATCGAGACTTATCTTCCATGCATGATCCCTAGTGATGACGTACAGAACAGGCCAAGTCTAGCACCTAACGTTCGACCCCGCCTTCTCGTGGTGCAGGCCGTTAGTACCTTTCAAAAGAGATATTCTCTTTTGGAAGGGAACGGAAGGGGAGGGCTGCCAGTTTAGTATGGCCTACTGATCTAGTCATCGATGGCCACCTTTTTCTTTTTTTTCAACCTTGCTGAGGAGTGGTCAACTTCACAGGGTCCTGGTACTAACCATTTATACCTACTAGACTGGACTTGTTTATGAATTTGAGCTTGATTATTGATCCTGGACTTGCTGCATTGGTGGGCCTCTGTTGAGGGAGAGTCTGCCACTGTGTTTTCTGTTTGCTTCTGGGTTGCCAGCCCTAAGTGAACAGAGGCATGGGATACCTTATATCAGCTGGTGGATAATCCTAATCTGAGGCCATCGCGGGTACCTGAACCTTACTTAGCTAGTTGGGCATCGTCAAGCCTAAACTGGAGTAATGTGTCTCAGGCAGGCCATATGGCTCTTGAAAAATCCACTTGAAAAGGTGGTGTCTGAAGTTCCTACCAGCATCGGTGACTTCAGCCTTTAGCGGAGGAGGAACAGGTCTTTGCCCCATGCCTGCGATCAGGGGGCTGTTTGATATTGTTGGCCCTACCAATCTCAATAAACCTAATTACTTTAAAAATCCTACTAATCATTTTCTCTCTGCATGAACATGGAATGTGAGGACATTACATAGAGATTATTCTCTTGATGTCCTCACGCAGGAATTCCAGAGCTAAAACCTAGATATTCTAGGCTTGCAAGAGACCAGATGGACAGGTAAAGGTGAGATACTTAAAAATAACTTTAAATTTTTCTTTACAGGGAGGGAGGATGGAAAGCATCACCAAGGTGTGGGTCTGCTTCTCAGCAGACATGCTAGTGATGCTCTTCTAGGATATGAGTGCATTAATGAAAGGTTTCTTAGAGCAAAATTTCAGACAAGCATTAAAGACTTGAATGTTATCTGCTGTTATGCCCCAAATGAGGATGAGAAGGATAGGTTTTACGGAAAACTTCAGGACATTTTGAATTCTGTCAAGAAAGGAGTTATTACCCTTGTTCTAGGTGACTTCAATGCCAAAGTTGGTACTGACTCTGACCTTTGGGGAGGGGTGATAGGCCCTTTTGGTATTGGTAGCTGCAATGGCAATGGACAACGTCTCTTACAGGTAAGTAAACTCAATGGTTTCAGAATAACTAAAACATATTACAAACACCACGACATACATAAATACACATGGGTTTCACCTGATGGGCTGCATAAGAATATGATTGATTACACATTAATTAACAGCAAATGGGCTAGTTCTGTTCGGGATACCAGGGCATATAGGGGAACTGAAATTGGATCTGATCATTACCTTGTTAAAAGTGTCTTGCAACTTAAACTTAAAAAGTGTTGTGTTAAATTTAAAAAAATTACCTTTAATACTGAAGCTCTGAAAGACCCTGTTATAGCTAAAGCTTACCATGATAGGTTACTTAGTCATTATGACACTACTGAAGTTGAGGAAGAATGGGATCATTTTAAACAGGCTTTTTTGGACACTAACAGTACTCTTTTAGGAAAAAAAGGAGCAGAAGAGACAGAATTTTCTGAGTGATAAGGCACTTGAGCTTATTTCAGAAAGAAAGAATTGCAGAAATGTCATTCATCAGTACCCTTCTAGTCCTAATAGAAAGGATTACAGAGAGCTTAATAAACGTGTGAAGGATCAGTTAGCTACTGATAAGAATCCTTGGCTTGATGGTTTGGCTGACAAAGCTGAGGAAGCAGTTAGACAGCACAACAGCAGAGAGCTGTACCAGATAGTTAATGTTTTGTGTGGTAGAAAACGGACAGGCATACAAGGATTGAAGGATAAACAAGGTAAGGTTATCGAAGGTGAAGATTCTGTCATGGCTAGGTGGGCTGAGCATTTCAGTGATGTTCTAAACAATGTGGTTAGTTCTACTCCGATTGTTTGCAATGATGATAGATGCATTGGTGGCTTTAATGTTGGCCCTATAACACAATCTGAAGTTATTTTGGCTGTTTCTAAACTTCAACTTCATAAATCCCCAGGGGTAGATGAAATTACTACCGAAATGCTTAGAGCTGGGAATGTTTCGGTTACCATTTGGATGACTGAAATTCTGAATATCTTTTATGATAAAGGCATGGTTCCTAAGGATTTTACCAGAGCTATTGTTATCCCTATTTTCAAAAAAGGTGATCGCAGTTCTTGTGATAACTATAGGGGTATCAGCCTACTCTCTGTTCCAGGGAAGGATCTTTTCATGATTGTGCTTAATAGAATTAAGAATCTGGTTGACAGTCAATTGCGTGATGAGCAATGTGGATTCAGAAGTGGTAGGGGATGTGTGGATCAGATATTTTCACTTTGGCAGATTCTTGAGAAATGTTTAGAGTTTCAGAAACCTCTGGTTGTTAGCTTTGTTGATTTCAAAAAGGCTTTGACTCTGTTGATCGTCATAATTTGTGGTTGAGTGTGAAATCATATTGTATACCAGACAAGTTAGTTAACATAATGAAAGCTCTCCATAATAACACTGAATCGTGTGTGAGAGTTGGTAAGGCTTGTAGCAATTGGTTTAGCATTACTTCTGGTGTTCGACAAGGGTGCATTTTGTCTCCTTTTCTCTTTAGCTTGGTTATTGATTATGTTACGCGAAATTCACTTCAAGGGAAAGATTTTGGCCTTAAATGGGCTGAAGATACGAAAATTTCTGATTTAGATAATGCTGATGATCTAGCCCTTTTGGCAAATGATGTTGATGAGATGAACTCTTTCATTAGAGCTGTTGATGAGACTGGTAGTAGAGTACGTTTGGTTATAAACAGAGAGAAAACTAAAGTGATGAAAATTGGTCAGGCAGGTTGTGATTCAGTTCATCTGAATGGTTGCAGTCTTGAGCAGGTGTCACAGTTTAATTACCTTGGGAGCTGTGTAACAGATACTGATGATGTGCGGCATGAGATTAACAGACGAATAGGGATTGCTACCGGGACTTTTAAGAATCTATGGAGAGTGTGGAGAAATAGACGTATACACCTAAAGACTAAAATTAGACTGTATGATAGTTTGGTTGTTTCTAGGGTTAGTTATGGTAGTGAAACTTGGACACTTTGTAAACAAGATAACAGGAAACTAGACGCTTTTGATTCCAAATGCTTACGCAGTATCATGGGCATTAGGTGGTTCAACTTTGTAACTAATGATGAGGTTAGGCAAAGGAGTCTGCAACCCCCTTTAAGCAGCATGTTTTGCAGAGAGAGACTTCGCTGGTTTGGCCCTGTTGCCTGTATGGATAATTATAGATTGGTGAATAGGGTTATGAACAGTGTGCCTAGAGGCCGCAGAAGGAAGAGGAGACCTAGGATGCGGTCGGCAGTCAATGTCAAACAGGACCTTGTAAGAATTGACGTGCAGAGACAGATATGCTGGACTGTGACAAATAGAAACACTCACTTGTAAAAGGTAAAAGCTCACTTTGTATACTCTGTAAAGTGCAGGATATCGTATTATTCCTTTCTTACGGATGTAGCAGATGTAGCTCAGGACAGATATGCTTGGAGAATTAAACTGCACGGTCTGTTTGGACCTCCGCAGCCCATGGCTGCTTGATGATGATGATGATGATGATGATGATCTTTCGTGACTGTGAGCTGTATCGCCATGGCTTTCCACATTTTCGTATGAAATCAAATACACACCATTTAACAGAACAGAAAAAAATTAACGACAGAATTAAAGGAAAATAAAGCGTACCCCACAGCCACCCAGTCCTCCATTGAAAACCACACTAAAATATTTCGCACTGGAGAGATACAATAATCCCGACACTTTTCTTAAAATAACTTTGTATACGTTTTTAATAAATTTCCTTTTCGGACCAATTTCCGTCGAACAAATTTCCGCTTCGAACAAATTTCCTTCGAATTAACGCTGTCGAAGAAGTTTCCGGATACTATATGGCCACTTACTCTCCATTACTTTTTTTTCTGATCCCGGCTTGATGCTTATACAAGACTAAAGGTTTCGGCTACGCTAAATGTGATCTGAAGTTTCTGAATTCAATACTGAGCTTGGACTTTTTTCCATATTTTCCCCGTTATTCTGTTTTAGCCATAATAAGAGAAAAATATAACAAATCGCTTTCAAGAACACCATTTTTCAGATGAGAAGTACGTGGAGATCACCTGTAAACGTTAAACAACGTGTTTTGTGAACTTGCTTGGCAGGATGCCCTGTATGTTAAGGTGAAGTTATGAGCTAACACATTGCCATTTGTTGTTCGCAATAAAGAGCCCATTAAAAATTACTAACATCCTCTATTTGTCATGCATTTAGCGCTTCAATATTCCCCACTGCATACATAAAAGAACAACTCGCTAACATGGTACCCCACCGTTTTAAGCAAACGTGCAAAAATGTGCTCCGTGACTCTCCCAGAAAGTATCTCATTTACTGTTTATGTTAATCGTGTAACCTTCTTTACTTTCCGTTTGCGTAGCTTTGTTTGCCTCAGTCCGCTGAGCCAATAAGTCATTTGTTGTACTTCACGGCCGTGGTTTTGGAGAAAGTGCTTCTTTTGAACGCGTAAACCGAGGTAAATGATTCTGGCTGCTTATGCGACCAAACGGAAGCGTTACGTGCGGATGCTCAGCCATTCAGAGTTGCTGGGCTGTGACAAATAGAAACACTCACTTGTAAAAGCTCACTTTGTATACTCTGTAAAGTGCAGGATATCGTTTTATTCCTTTCTATTTTTTACTCTTGAAACTTTTGCCTGGATTTCTCGAGCTTTTGCTGCGGGATTTTTGCATTACGCAGTTTCAGTGCATTTTATTACATTAATTAAATGCTAAAAAAATACTGATAGTTTCTGCTTTCTGGTATTTCTTTCAAATTTTGCTTGCCAAAATTAATTTTTAAAGAAAGCAGCGGAATAAAGATAGAGTTGGATTGTTTTACCTCTGAGCGACACTTTTGTAGGCACAACGAGCTAAATGGGCAGGTGGCAAAGACCCCAGGGTTCAGAAAAGAACTGGGGAAAAGGACCCACTGGACAGCTGTTACAAGACAAATAGTAACCTATCGTCAAAGCCATCCAGCACAGGGTACGTTCCATCCAACAAAACGTCAAGCTTTTTAAGCTCATCGGTGTCCCCTTTGTGATAGAGGAAAGAGGTAATATAATTTATGACAAAACCCGATGCTCAGTAACTCGAGGCTACACTACATCTTTAGGGAGATGCCACGTTTGCTCCTATCCACCGTCGGGGATGAACAGTACTATAGAAGTAGTCGCAAAAACCTAACTATAATCTTCGTCCTGGGACGCCACAAACAAGAATATAAAGACCCACGTTGCGTTCGGCGCCCATGAGATAGAGGAAACAGTGGGCCTTAGCGAAGACCTCTTAACACTGGTACAGATGAGACTCAAACTTGAGATCTGCAGATTACGAATCTAGTGCTCTACGGTCTGGGCCTACTCCTGCCCCGATTTAGATAGTAAATCAATAAATAGATCTAATTTTTTTAAGAGAGTTCAAGGAAATGATATTCAACAAAAGAAAAATGAAATGAATGATGTATGAAAAAAAAATGTATGTATGTAGTTGCAATTTATTTAACATTTGCTACAAAAGATTTTAAAATATTTTTTTCAGAATTGGTGTGAATATCGAAGTCTAAAATCATTTTTCCACTCTGTAAATCAGTAGTTCTCAGCAACTTTGCCACGAACCGAGAGAGGTGTGCAGATGCGTTCAAAGGGAAAAAAAGTTTGTTTTTAATCTCTGTATAATAAATTAATAAATCTCTGAAATTAATAAAGGAAAATTCCTGAATTGCAAATTAAGTGTCACGAATGATAATACCATATAAACAGTGGCGTAACTATAATATAATAACTATAATAATTACTCTCCTGTACATAAAGACATGCACATACATGTCCGGACTCAGGCAGGATAGCGACCTGTAGACTGCTCACGTCTTTTTTCCTTGTTATCAGGGCCTAATGCATATCTGGCGATTTCGTACCTTAGAAGTTGTCTGTATAACTAGCCCATAATTTTATCGTCAAACAGGTTCGCTTATCAATGTTTCGTAGTTTAGTAGAAATTTTATTAATATTTCTTAATTCCAGATCAATTTTTTTTTCATGAATAATTAAGTGTATTTCTAATTTTAATCCATATCACTAAAGAATGTTATCATCTGCCTCTAAAGGCGGTATCCTCTTTCGCTCCTGAGAAAATAGTAACCTAGACGACTTGTTTTGATCATAATCACACCCAGTATACCAAAATATTTGCTTGTATACCTTAATCCTACCGAAAAGTAAACTTTTTATCAAATTTAGTCGTAAAGAATAAGTATTAGCCTATTGAATGAATCGTAACGCCTACAGAATTTGTAATTCTGGTAGGCGTTCTATTTGAATGAATCGTAACGCCTACAGAATTTGTAATTCTGGTAGGCGTTCTATTTGAATGAATCGTAACGCCTACAGAATTTGTAACGAAATGACACACAGCGACACATCATGGCTTTTGGAATTTTAAACGCTAGGCAAAGAAACGATATTCATTGCCTTATGCGCTAATAAAAATATCCTTAAATATTATACAGAATAATAATTTTTATCTGGTATTTTCATTTACTCTTCCTAGCTCTACCTGTGAGGAGAGCCTGAGAGAGGTGAGATGGGGCCCCGGTCAGTTACAAATGTAGGGCCCCTACACCACTTCGAAAGCCATATTAATATATGAATATATTTCAAAGATACTTTTGAAATCTGATTTTGTGTTATTTGTTTAAAACAATCTTAAATTTTACAAAGAAAATATTAATTGACGCAAATTTCTACTGCATTCTTCGATTATGAGGAGTAAAAATCAAGCGAAAAAGACAGCACAGAGAGAAAGCATGCTTCACTTAATTCAGTTAGAAAAATGAAAATTGTAGAAAGGGAGTGGAGAAAAAGTAGTATACTTACACAGTATACAATATTGAATCGTCAATATCACATGACCTAAAGGCTCAGAAAGGTCATAGTATGTTTAACTGTTCCTTTAACTGCCCCTCCTACTTTTTCACAATTAACTACCCATACAACCATAATCTCCAGAATATGTTCATAAGATATCTAGGGTGACAATTGTGTAGTTACTGTTCATGTCAGATATCTTATAGATATATTCTGAAGATTGTGATTGTGTAGGTAGGTGAAGTCCAATAAGTGACTGTAAACTAATGAATACCAGATATGCTTTTAAATTTGAGATTACAATGCACGACATTTGCTGTGACTTTTTATTGTCATTTGTTCGCATGTAACAACTGAATTGTTACTTACATTTGTAACCACTAGCATTATCTTTTAGTCCTTTTTAAATGTTTACATATGTAAATAAGGTCTATTGTTAGCGTATAATAACCATTCATATGTTCTCTAAAACTGGTTAATCCCTAGGAATACATTTCTAAATATCCTGCATCTCTCAGTCTCCAAAGGGATCGGATTTCAAAGAGTTTACTGTAGTAATAAAAATATATAGTAACACAACACGAAATTCAACAGTCAAAGCGTTCAATCTTTCCTGTACATAAAAACATGCACATACAGTAACTTTAACGGATCAAAAGGATCATGGTGAAAGGAAGAGAAAGCACTTACGAAAAGTTTTCTCTACTTCAAACTTCATAGATATATCCCACTATCTCAATCAGTCTTCTTTTTCCTTTGACAGTGTTGGCTGATGTTTGGTTGTCACGGGGAACAAGTTTCACTGCATTTTCCGGCAGTAGCATCTTCAGGTGTAACATTGTGTGCATTTATGTGCAGTGTAATGTCCGAAAGTTACTGATGTCAGGGGTTGGCTCACTCGGTAATAGTTCAAGCTCATAATCTACAGTTTGTAGGTTTGAGTTCTCAGCTCTTCTAGCCTTGAGATCTATCTCTGCCAAACTCCTCTCTACCTTCAGTCATAACAGTGACACCGAGGAGCTTGGAAATGCCACCGTCCATTGGATGGAACATTAAGCTGTGTTTCAGTGTGCAAGAGAGCCATACCCTGTGAACGTTAAAGAACACGCTGGATAAGCCGTGAGGAAGCTTTTATCTGTGCTACCATTTATCCATTGGATCCCCTTCCTCTAACCTTCTCGATCCCTCAAAGTCCTTGTGACCTGGTCATTTAGCAAATTGTGTGCATAAAAATGTCGCTCAGAGTTAAAACAACCCAACTCAAACCGAAAGTTACTATTAACCATTTCTATGTTGTGTCTGTAAAATTGGCAATTCTACATTTATTATTCGATTACGCAACTATGAAATCTTTGGGCAGAACCTATTTTGTGCAATTTGAAAAATATTGTCCCAGGATGAGTTTAATGTAATAGTTTGATCCTTTGAATGATTTTACACAAAATGAAAATATTTGGAAGTCGCGCTGAGAGATTCAGTATCGGAAAATATAGGGTGTATATGTTGTATTAATTGAATATGGCAATCAGAAATGTTTTGTAGACTGCATCTATTCTCTCATAAACCGCGCTGCCAACGGGTTATGGTATTTTTGGTAAAGCTGCAGTCGAGTTGTGCCCAATTTCTATTGCTGTCTTTAAATGTTGCTTAATGTCTTTAAGCGTTGATAATTATGACATTTATACTAAAGACTAGTTCGAAAAATGTCGGTACAGGCTTGAATTTCCGAACATTCAGTGTATTGGGCTCAATATCATCCGAAGGCTCAAACTATCGTATTAAACTCATCCTGGGATAATGTTTTTGTTGGAGGAAGGTGGGAGGGGGTCGGCGCTCTCCCACATAAATATTTCCTCCCGTTTTAGTGTTGTTCTCATTTTTTAACTTACAAAATATGTTCAATAGTGTCATTGTTTAAATAACTTCCGCTGTAAAAGTTTTCAAACGAGAGAATCTTGCCTTTCCGCATTCCGGCTGATTGCACCTACACCATGGGCAGAGGACCCGTTGGTTGCAATGAACATTTTTATAGTGTATAAAGTCTAGAAAACTGGACCATCCTTCAAACAATCAGAATGATGTTAAGAAATTTAATATCAGTGACTTTGAAAATGTCTTAATTGTTCACTATAGTCACAGGTAAGTGTAAACAATTTCAGAGTAAGGCTTGAGTTAGACTTTTAGGTGGTTTTACCTCTGAGCGGCATTTTTTTGCAAGCAATGTGCTAAACTGCTAGGTGCCAAGATCTCCAAGGACAATATTTTTGTCCTTGGAGACCTTGAGATAATAGAAAGTTGGGGAACGGGAAACCATCATAGAGCTGTTAAGAGATAAATTCTAGCCTCCCGTCAAGGCTATCCAGTGCGTTCTTTAATTTTCACAAGGTATGCTCTCCTTCACACGGAGCCACGGCTTAATATCCCATTATATGAAAGGTGACGTTTCGAAGTCCATCAGTTCCCTCTTTCTCACCACTAGCCCAGATGGGACTCGAACCTGAGAGCTACAGATTACGAGTCTTCTGCGGAACCGACTGAGCCAACCTCCTCCCCGCTTCAGTTAGAGGCTTTTGATTGAGTAAATCGTCTTTCATTGCAATTGCTCACAGAGTGAAAGGAAAGGCTTGGAAAGTGATGTTCATCTGCCATGACTGGAGGATGCCTTTGCATCAGTTAAATGCTATGTTGTGAGGAGTTCCAATGATTTCACTATTTGTTGAAGATCAAGAAGTATTAAGTTGTTATTTAGATCTTGTTCTCAACTGTTTTTATCAGAGGGGTAGTGACATGACAACCTGCCCCCTCACTAGTGCTTCCCCCTATGACACCCCCACCACGACCCTTCCGGTCACGTGATAAGACGTCACTGACCACGCCTCCTATCAATATTCATAATTAATAATTAATAATTAATAATTCATGTTTCATAAAGGCCCCCTGATTGACCCACCTGTATTTTTAAGCCCCCTGAAAAGTCTCCTCACCTGAAAAGCTCCTCTTTTTTGGTGGCGCCATCTAGTGTTTAAAACACATACTATATTGTTAAATAACTTTCGACCAAGCACCCTTCACAATTTTTGACTCCCCCTCATTAAAATCCCTCCCCTTTATTAAAACACTATTAAAAATGCCACACCATCGTTAATTAATCCGTTATCAAAAGTTCCACCCCCTTTATTAAAACAACCCCATTTATCAAAAATCACTCACCCACTTTATTAAAAACCCTATCAAAACTGACACACCCTCGTTAATTAATCCGTTATAAAAAGTTACGCCCCCTTTATTAAAAACCCTATCAAAACTACCACACCCTCGTTAATTAATTCGTTATCAAAAATCCCTCCCTCTTTACTAAAAAACGAATTTTTATTTACTTGTAAATTAGAGATTTTCAGGTCTTATAAATCAACTCCCAAATATTTTTATACTTTAATGTGGTAGTTGTATATTCCCTGTATTTATTGCGAATTTTTTATTTTTATTCCTTATTAATTAAACACTTATCAAATGTTCCACACCCTCAGATGGCTAACCTCGTAATTTCCATTATCAAAATAATGGAAAAAACCAACTAAACTCTCTGTAACGTTCTCTCTTATAATGGCTGAAGCAATCCTCAAAAATAATCACAAAGTCCAATATTTTGTGAATTCGACCTTCATATAATTCTAAGTCCCACGACATGCATTTTACAAGAAGCATTCGGTACTTCACCCCTACTGAGGACCGTGACATGTGTCTCTTCTTATCGGCAAGGTAAAGGGGTGAGTGGAGATCGAACTGCCGATGCACGCTAACCACTCAACAATATTTGCATTTGTTGCTGATAAGATCTGAATTCGTATTTTAATATCTACAAGCTTTAACCTTGCAGAACGCGTGACAGGGGTCGGTTTTATCAGCGGGTGACATGAGGGTTCACCGATTGAACTCTCGATACACACTATCGGGCACCGCAATATTTGCATTTGCTGCTGATAAGTTATTTCCTTCATTAAAAATAGAAGCTATGTAAATAATTCTGATGCCGCTTTAGCCCCAGTGATGCTGCTGATGCCACTTTAGCCCCAGTGATGCCGCTGATGCCGCTTTTGCCCACCTTTAGCTCGGTGCCTATCAGATGTTGTAAAGGTCACTGTTTTGCTCAATCTTGTTTATGTCGAAAGATGTATCTTGACTCCAAAGCGTTTATGAGATAACATTTGAGAGTATATAAACTAAACAGCGGCCCGCTACGTCATTCCTTGCTGTTACTCCGTAGTGTGTTGATAGTAAAAATTTTGAAGCTATTTCATCATCCTTGAAAGTGTCTATTATTCGTGAGATCGAATACGCCACTGTGTTGGACGCCGAAAGGAAGGACGTCGCCAATGCCTTTGACAATCTACTGGCCTAGGTGAATAAGCTAGATGCGGCAGCAAAGCACCCATCGAATGTCCTGAGCTGAAACGATAGTGCTTGTTACCCCTTCAACGTGGTGGAAAGGCTCTTCACCATGCCCATCGAGTTGGCGCCATCAAGTGTTTAAAACACATACTATATTGTTACATAACTTTCGACCAAGCGCCCTTTTCGAAAACTTCTGCTATTTTGCCGTCGCCATCTGAAATTTTTCGAAGTCCCAATTTTTGACTTTACCTCATTAAAAATCCTCGTAAATGGACACGAGATTTTTAGGTCTTATAAATCAATTCCCAAATATTTTTATACTTTAACGTGGTAGTTGTATATTCCCTGTATTTATAGTGAATTTTTATTCCTTATTAATTAAACACTTATCAAAACTGATGCCCCCTTTATTAATATGCATTTCCTCATAAAAAAACCCTTATTAATATGCACACCCTTCATTAAATGTTTATCAAAATTCTCCCTCGGACGACTAACCTCTCAGAAAAGCTGATGCAATCTTCAAAATAATTGCAGATTCCAATATTTTGTGACATCGACCTTCATTTAATTCTGAGTCCTGCAACAAGCATTTGGTCTCACCTCAAGCAAGCCTCACCCGTACCTGGAACCACGATTTGTGGAAAACCCACTCACACACTTGATCAGACGGTTGACAGCCCTTCTGACTAAACCGCATTGTAACCCCTTCGCAACAAGTGTTCGGTACCTCACCCATACCCGGGACCACGAATTGCGGAAAACCCACTCACACACTTGATCAGACGGTTGACAGCCCTTCTGACTAAACCGCGTTGTCACCCACCGAGCCATCACAGGAGATATGGTATGGAAAAAATGTTTTGGAAATAATTTTCCATCCTCTTATCGAAACATCCCATCTCCCGTTTATGATAGGTCAGCTATTTTATAAATAAACAATGTACCCCATCGGCAGAAGAAAAACCATTTCGAAAACCCCACGAATCAGAGGAAAAAATTTCTTTTTCCTTACAAATTTCAATCATCTCCCAATTTATTAAATTGTTTTCCTTTACTAAGTCGCTTCAAAGGCATCGTGATTACAAAAGAATAACCAATAAAACAAACATTTTTAATTCCCGTATATCCATTACACGACTGGGTCTCAAATTTAAACTTTTTATTCCTAATACTTATTACCGCTGTATCCTCAGTACATGATTCACCTATGCAAAATATTACTCTTTCCTAAGAAGTAATGTTACACAGTAACAATCAATAACAAAATACTATTTCTTCTTCCGAAAAATAATCAGCTAATTATTTGGAAGTAAGATGTCATTCTTAAAAAAAATCTGCAATTGTAAACGCTCTCACAGTTTTTAGAAATCGACTTTTCCACTGTTTCCTGGCGAACGTGTAGCCCAAAGACAAATGACTCAGCATGCTAAATACTATAAAATACACTAAGCTACTATAAAAAAATAACACATTTAATAAGTCTCACTCGATCGATATACTGATAACAACTCTCAACTTACTTGAGCTAATCCACCGAAATTCTATTTGCAACTTGACTGATAGTGAAAATTTAGCAAATACTTCAGCGATTATATCAGTATATCAGAATATCTATGGAACAAGCTACATGAGAAAGCTTCCTTGATAAGCTACTGCCAACATAAATATCCGCCTAACTAAAAATTTTCAGGAATAATTTAAAAGTGCAAAACTCAGCAATAAGTTTTGGATAATTATTACTGTTCAGTGACACCGGAGAAAACGATGTTTTCCTTTTTTCCACAGACCCACCCACGATACGCACCGGTGAATTGTGCGCTTAATTAGTCACCCCCCAATAATGCGATGGTCTCAAGTAGATACATTGGATATAAGTGACAGACAAAAAATAATGTCTTTACAAACTAAGAGACACTCTGCAGGAAACACCCCAAGTCCAGAAATGCAATTTTCAAAATATAGAAAAATGCTCTCCACACACACTCCCCCCATTCTTAAAATTTAACACTAACTTTTCACTTATCTGCAGAAATAGTCAGGAGCAGAGCGCACGCACGAACAGCCAGCCCATCTAGTGACAACCCACGGGTCACGGGGCACTTATGCACTGACCTATGGAACAGCCCTTCGATGTGAAAACAGATATGCTACTGTTTATTTAAATCCTTTACTTATGGGAAGAGTTGCCTGTTCCGTGACTTTTATCTTCATCAAGGATCTTTTCAACTGTAATGACAAAGGGAAATCACTATTCGTTTCATGAAGAAATGCAGCACTTTATCGGATAAGTCAATGGGGGGATCTTTTCGGGGGGGGGGGGGGGGTTCTTTTCGGCTTAATGACACAACTCAACAGTATACCGCGGGCAAAAGCACCATGCGGACAGCTAATTTTAAAATTCCCTCATACTGTTCATCACAATTAAAAAAAGTATGTAGCCGTTACCGGTAGAATGTGGTTTTACCCCACCAGAAAAAAGAAATATAATACTTTAGAAAGGGAAAATCACGGTTGGAAGGAACACAGAAAATTGTTAAGAAATCTGTAACGTATTTTACATAACGGTACTGACGTCGCAAAAATTTCAGTGTAAAAAATGGGAAAACAAAGAAGTATTATTTAATATGAGTTTCGCAGATAATAGAATGTGTGAAAATTTCAATCCCAGTGTGATATGTTGTAGAAGTAATGCGAAATCTTTAGCATTATTCCCCACCTCATTTGTTAGGTGGCGATAGTGTTAACATGCACTAACATCCACGAATTTTCAAATGACATTCAGGGGTGTATCATTTCCATCATTGAAGTTTCAACTTCTTTAATTTTTTTCAACCAATAACCACGATAATGTACAGTTTTTGCGGGACAGTTCCTGTGGTAACTTCGATGAATAAATGGGTAAGGGGGGCGATCTTTCTCACAGTAGCGATATGACCATGCACTTTGCTAAAAAAATAAAACCTGGTTAATGAACGAGGCATTTCCCATAGACAATATGTAATTAAGGTTTGAACTAAAAAGTAATGACATGGCTGAAATTAGGTGTTTCACTACAGGAGGAAATCTGACACATGCATTTCATGTCTAAGTAAGTTTCGGTTTAGTTATTTTTCCTGCATGAGAATATATATTTCTAGACTAGTACGGAATTCTTAGAACAAGTATGTAAGTACACTATGTTTGTGTAAGTATGAAAATAGTTGTTTTTCCCGCACCGGGGTGGAATTCTTAGACACAAATGGCACTATGTTTTATAAGTGTGAAAGTGGTTGTTTTTCCGGCAAGGACGCGTATTTTTTTTATAACGTGTTATGTATTCCCATATGTGTTTCACTTGTTTGGAAATTTAAAATCTGAAATAACACTACTTATAGAAAGTAGCATTACTCTAGTAAATTCCATTAGTATGTACTAAATGCTTCTCGATTCTGAAGGAGAGGGCACCCAGAATCGATCGGCTACACAATACTTTGCATTCTCATAACTTCAATCATTTTCCGACCCTAACACATAAAGCGCTAAGTCCTTCAACGGTTATTTAACACTTCAAACACTCATCAAGACAATCAATCGCCACATTACAGAAGTAAGGAAGATTGAAAAAGAAAATAGAAGCGATAGGAATGCGAAAGAAAAACACCCTCCCCACATTCTCACATTAAATGAAAAAATATCAAAAACGTAAGGTAAACCTAAGCATTCATCGGAGAAACATTTGCCTTAAAGCAACTAAGATACACAATCCGGGTCAGCCCGACAGAGGGCGCCATATGTCAGCTTGAACGGCAGCAAGGAGAAACGTCGATCATACAGGAGGGGCATTAGAATGCATGTTACTTTACGTTCGAAACTTTTTTCCCTGTTTATTACAAGTATGTGCACGTTCAAAGTACAGTAGTAACAATAGTTTAACCACAAGTATTCATTTCTTAAGTATTAGGGTGTTAATGTCACAA
Source organism: Ryuthela nishihirai (assembly GCA_038380435.1). Lineage (NCBI taxonomy): Eukaryota > Metazoa > Arthropoda > Arachnida > Araneae > Heptathelidae > Ryuthela > Ryuthela nishihirai. Next base: position 54,132,966 of record JAWZYU010000018.1, on the reverse strand, counting down.
TTTCTTACAACAATGTTCATTTCTAGTGAGGTGCAAATCAGCAATGTTAGTTTTCCTGCAAACATTCACCTTTTGTGCAAGCATGTGAATGTTACATGTAACTTTTCAGTTGTATGTGAATCAAATATTTACTTTTCTGATCAAGTGCAAAATCGCTCCAATGGAGTGAACTACAGTGAAATCGATTACTCACACAGTAAAATAAAAGGCATAGAAGAACGGCCAGAAAATGTACAAAGTACTAGCAGGGGGTGGATGACGGTTATCTTCTAATTATGCAGAAATGAGAATATACAGGTATACACAGTAGAATATTTACCTGTTTAAAAACACCCCCGTTAATTCTTTCAAACATATATCGTGTCTGCTTCTTAATATTTATATACTATTCTTTCGAGCACAAATGCTAAAAGATTATACATGCAACAGTAAAACACGATAAATAAGGATCGGTTAGGACATTTAACTCGCGCCATCTATTGGGAAAAACTAACCTTGTAAAATACGCCTTTACCAGATAAATCTTTACCATGATGTATTCATGTATTAGGGATTAGTAAAATCACTGTCTCAAGAATGTAATCATCCATTCCAAATCATTTGATCATACCTTCAATAGAAATTGTCTTTTGAAAGTTTGTCTGTTTTTAAATTTATACAATAGCATGAACAAGCATTCTTTCACAATAAGCAATTATAGTATGTTGACTACATTCACTTTAAGTCTGATTCGAGTAACGGAAGACAATCTGAATAGCTGTTATTACTTTCAAACAGAATAAATATCCTGTTTAATTTTACGTATTCATAGGTTTATGACTATGTAAAGATTAGGTATGCATGTACGAGAATGTGAGAGTTTCTCTGATATTATGAGAAGTACGGGTATATTCATGTATATATCTGTGGTTAAGAGATGAATGGCATTATACACATTCATTGGTTGTCTTTCTGAGTGTGTCTCTATGCATATATGTATTTGAATGACTAGGTTTTTGTCTCTCTTCATGTATATCTATTGAATTATGTATATATTTTGTCACATACTTCCATATACATGTTTCATGTTCATCTCTGCGTGTGTGTTAATTGTACGCGTGTGTGTATGTGTGTACACAGATGTGTACGTGTATATATGTTTTCATGTTTGTTTCTGCGAAACGAATGTGTGTGTGTTTCTGTGAATCGGATGTGTGTGTGTTCATTTTCGTTTCTATGAATCGTGTGTTCACACACAAGAATAAACATATTATATATCTGTCAGTTGCTCACTACAAAAGAAGGTAACAATTTACATCCTACAAACCTCAACAGATTGGTATTATAGCTCTATTTGAAATTTCCAAAAATATTTTTATCTTATCGAAACAGAAAAGTCAGTAGAACAAACATTTTCTGAAAAGTTTACTAAAGAGAAAGATGTATTTTCTCTCTCCAATATTGTATACACTACAGTTTTCAGATAGTCTTTTATTGTTAACCACATTATTTTACTTTTCTGGATTCAGTTAAGTATAACGAGCAGTCAATAAAACAGCTTTGCAGGAAAAATCTTTTATTCATACTATCTTCCGGAAGGTTACATTTATCGATGACTTAATAAAGAATTTTTTTTCGAAGCAGAGTTTGCAGGTTTCAAGATCGTAATAAAAGTTACAAGACCACGAACACATCACTTTATTCTTAAAGAGACGAATCATTCACATAATTCTGCAATGCTCGTAGATGATTTTGTAACGCTCTCAGGTAGAATTTGTTACACTCTGTGGAATTCAACATGGATCTAAATTTTTCATCTAACCAATCAGGAGATGTTATAGTTTCACCACTTCACAGAGTTTCTGCATGCTTTTTAATCCTAGGAACAACACTTTGCATTTCCTTGCCACAGTTCTTACACACTGAATGGAATCATTTCTCTCTTTGATGTTTTCTGTATCATTATTTCTACCCATCATATTAGTCACTAGATTAAAAAAACCACAGTATCCAGTTAACAACCTACACGACTATACCTGTCAACAAATAATAATAATAAAGCTATGCACACAGTGAGAATCGTTACTGTTTTCATTTATCCCTGACGACCAATCAGAATAAATAACAGAAATTACTCTTCTACAATGGGGTTTTAATATCAGTATGAATTAGATCTTGACCTGCAGAATTATGTGAATGATTTGTCTCTTGCAGAATAAAGTGATGTGTTCGTGGTCTTGTAACTTTTTTATTACAATCTTAAAACCTGCAAACTCTGCTTCGGAAAAAAAATTTGTTTATTAAGTCATCGATAAATGTAACCTTCCTGAAGATAATGTATGATTAAAAGATTTTTCCTACAAATGAAAAATCTTTTCTGGCTGTTCGTGCGTGCGATATAAATCGATTTCACTGTAGTTCACTCCATTGGAGCGATTTTGCACTTGATCAGAAAAGTGAATAGTTGATTCACATACAACTGAAAAGTTACATGTAATATTCACATGCTTCCACAAAAAGTGAATGTTTGCAGGAAAAATAACATTGCTGACTTGCACCTCACTAGAAATGAACATTGATGTAAGAAATTGTGACATTAACACCCTAATACTTAAAAAATAAATATTTGTGGTTAAACTATTGTTACTAATGTACTTTCACGTGCACATACTTGTAAAACAGGGAAAAAAGTTTCGAACGTAAAGTAACATGCATTCTAATGCCCCTCCTGTATGACCAACATTTCTCCTTGCTGCCGTTTAAGCTAACTCATGGCGCCCTCTGTCGGGCTGACCCGGATTGTGTATCTTAGCAGTTTTAAGGCGAATGTTTCTCCAATGAATGCTTAGTTTTACGTTACGTTTTTGATACTTTTTCTTTTAATGTGAGAATGAGGGTAGGGTGCTTTTCTTTCGCATTCCTATCGCTTCTATTTTCTTTTTCAATCTTCTTTACTTCTGTAATGTGGCGATTGATTGTCTTGATGAGTGTTTGAAGTATTAAATAACCGTTGAAGGACTTAGTGCTTTATGTGTTAGGTTCGGAAAATGATTGAAGTTTTGAGAATGCAAAGTATTGTGTAGCCGATCGATTCTGGGAGCCCTCTCCTTCAGAATCTAGAAGCATTTAGTACATACTAATGGAATTTACTAGAGTAATGCTACTTTCTATAAGTAGTGTTATTTCAGATTATAAATTTCGAAACTAGTGAAACACATATGGAAATACATAACGTTATAAAATAGAAACGCGTCCTTGCCGGAAAAATAACCACTTTCACACTTATAAAACATAGTGCCACTTGTTCTAAAAATTCCACCCCGGTGCAGGAAAAACAACTATTTTCACACTTACACAAATATAGTTTACTTACATACTTGTTCTAAGAATTCCATACTAGTCTAGAAATATATATTCTCATGCAGGAAAAATAACTAAACCGAAACTTACTTAGACATGAAATGCATGTGTTAGATTTCCTCCTGTAGTGAAACACCTAATTTCAGCCATGTCAAGACATTTTAGTTCAAACCTTAATTACATATTGTCTATGGGAAATGCATCGTTCATTAACCAGGTTTTATTTCTTTTAGCAAAGTGCGTGGTCTTATCGCTACTGTGAGAAAGATCTCCCCCTTACCCATTTATGCATCGAAGTCACCACCGGAACTGTCCCGCAAAAACTGTACATTATCGTGGTTATTGGTTGAAAAAAATTAAAGAAGTTGAAACTTCAGTGATGGAAATGATACACCCCTGAATGTCATTTGAAAATTCGTGGATGTTAGTGCATGTTAACACTATCGCCACCTAACAAATGAGGTGGGGAATAATGCTAAAGATTTCGCATTACTTCTACAACATTTCACACTGGGATTGAAATTTTCACACATTCTATTATCTGCGAAACTCGTATTAAATAATATTTTTTGTTTTTCCATTTTTTACACTGAATTTTTTGCGACATCGGTACCGTTATGTAAAATACGTTACAGATTTCTTAACGATTTTCTGTGTTCCTTCCAACGTGATTTTCCCTTTCTAAAGTATTATATTTCCTTTTTCTGGTGGGGTAAAACCACATTCTACCGGTAACGGCTACATACTTTTTTTAATTGTGATGAACAGTATGAGGGGATTTTAAAATTAGCTGTCCGCATGGTGCTTTTGCCCGCGGTATACTGTTGAGTTGTGTCATTAAGCCGAAAAGATCCCCCCCCCGAAAAGGTCCCCCCATTGACTTATCCGATAAAGTGCTGCATTTCGTCATGAAACGAATAGTGATTTCCCTTTGTCATTACAGTTGAAAAGATCCTTGATGAAGATAAAAGTCACGGAACAGGCAGCTCTTCCCATAAGTAAAGGATTTAAATAAACAGTAGCATATCTGTTTTCACATCGAAGGGCTGTTCCATAGGTCAGTGCATAAGTGACCCGTGGGTTGTCACTAGATGGGCTGGCTGTTCGTGCGTGCGCTCTTCTCCTGACTATTTCTGCAGATAAGTGAAAAGTTAGTGTTAAATTTTAAGAAGAGGGGGAGTGTGTGTGGAGAGCATTTTTCTATATTTTGAAAATTGCATTTCTGGACTTGGGGTGTTTCCTGCAGAGTGTCTCTTAGTTTGTAAAGACATTATTTTTTGTCTCTCACTTATATCCAATGTATCTACTTGAGACCATCGCATTATTGGGGGGTGACTAATTAAGCGCACAATTCACCGGTGCGTATCGTGGGTGGGTCTGCGGAAAAAAGGAAAACATCGTTTTCTCCGGTGTCACTGAACAGTAATAATTATCCAAAACTTATTACTGAGTTTTGCACTTTTAAATTATTCCTGAAAATTTTTAGTTAGGCGGATATTTATGTTGGCGGTAGCTTATCGAGGAAGCTTTCTCATGTAGCTTGTTCCATAGATATACTGATATACTGATATAATCGCTGAAGTATTTGCTAAATTTTCACTATCAATCAAGTTGCAAATAAAATTTCGGTGGATTAGCTCAAGTAAGTTGAGAGTTGTTATCAGTATATCGATCGAGTGAGACTTATTAAATGCATTATTTTTTTATAGTAGCTTAGTGTATTTTATAGTATTTAGCATGCTGAGTCATTTGTCTTTGGACTACACGTTCGCCAGGAAACAGTGGAAAAGTCGATTTCTAAAAACTGTGAGAGCGTTTACAATTGCAGATTTTTTTTAAGAATGACATCTTACTTCCAAATAATTAGCTGATTATTTTTCGGAGGAAGAAATAATATTTTGTTATTGATTGTTACTGTGTAACATTGCTTCTTAGGAAAGAGTAATATTTTGCATAGGTGAATCATGTACAGTCGCTCAAAAAAGTATCCGAACGCTATGGTTGCATACAAAAATTCAGAAAAAAATCTGGCAACGATTTTTTTTAGGAATTAATGATCTGGCAACCTTCGTGTACGGTACACGAAGGTTGCCAGATCATTAATTTCTAAAAAAATCGTTGCCAGTTGTTTTTTCTGAACTTTGTATACAACCATAGCGTTCGGATACTTTTTTGACCGACTGTACTGAGGATACAGCGGTAATAAGTATTAGGAATAAAAAGTTTAAATTTGAAACCCAGTCGTGTAATCGATATACGAGAATTAAAAATGTTTGTTTTATTGGTTATTCTTTTGTAATCCCGATGCCTTTGAAGCGACTTAGTAAAGGAAAACAATTTAATAAATTGGGAGATGATTGAAATTTGTAAGGAAAAAGAAATTTTTTCCTCTGATTCATGGGGTTTTCGAAATGGTTTTTCTTCTGCCGATGGGGTACATTGTTTATTTACAAAACAGCAGACCTATCATAAACGGGAGATGGGATGTTTCGATAAGAGGATGGACAATTATTTCCAAAACATTGTTTCCATACCGTATCTCCTGTAATGGCTAGAAACAAAGAGGGTGACAACGCGGTTTAGTCAGAAGGGCTGTCAACTGTGTCTGGACTTAGAAAACTTTCGAGATGTATCTGAAAACTATGATCAAGTGTGTAAGTTGGTTTTCCGCAAGTCGTGGTCCCGGGTACGGGTGAGGTACCGAATGCTTGTTGCGAAATGCATGTTGCAGGACTCAGAACTATATGAAAGTCGATTCACAAAATATTGGAATCTGCAATTATTTTGAGGATTGCATCAGCCATTCTGAGAGGTTAGTCGTCCGAGGGTGGATTTTTGATAAACATTTAATGAAGGGTGTGCATATTAATAAGGGTTTTTTAATGAGGAAGTGCGTATTAATAAAGGGGGCGTCAGTTTTGATAAGTGTTTAATTAATAAGGAATAAAAATTCACAATAAATACAAGGAATATACATTATCATCATCATCATCATCCTCAAGCAGTCATGGGCTACGGAGGTCCAACCAGACCATGCACTTTAGTTCTCCAAGCAAGTCTATCCTGAGCTACATCTACTGCATCTGGCCACTGCACACCAATTCTAACAAGGTCCTGTTTGACATTGTCTGCCCACCGCATCCTAGGTCTCCCCTCCTTTCTGAGGCTTTTAGGCACACTGTTCATAACCCTATTCGCCAATCTATAATTATTCATACGGGCAACATGGCCAAACCAACGGAGTATCACTCTGCACAATATGCTGCTTAAAGGAGGTTGCAAACTCCTTTGCCTAACCTCATAATTAGTTACAAAGTTGAACCACCTAATGCCCAAGATACTGCGTAAGCATCTGGAATCAAAAGCATCTAGTTTCCTGTTATCTTGTTTACAAAGTGTCCAAGTTTCACTACCATAACTAACCCTAGACAGAACCAAACTATTATACAGCCTAATTTTAGTCTTTAGGTGTATACGCCTATTTCTCCACAATCTCCATAGATTCTTAAAAGTCCCGGCAGCAATCTCTATTCGTCTGTTAATCTCATGCCGCACATCACCATTATCTGTTACATAGCTCCCAAGATAATTAAACTGTGACACCTGCTCAAGACTGCAACCATTCAGATTAACTGAATCACAGCCTGCCTGACCAATTTTCATCACTTTAGTTTTCTCTCTGTTTATAACCAAACCTACTCTACTACCAGTCTCATCAACAGCTCGAATGAAAGAGTTCATCTCATCAACATCATTTGCCAAAAGGGCTAAATCATCAGCATAATCTAAATCAGACATTTTCGTATCTCCAGTACATTTAAGGCTAAACTCTTTCCCTTGTAGTGAATTTCGCATAACATAATCAATAACCAAGCTAAAGAGAAAAGGAGATAAAATGCACCCTTGTCGAACACCAGAAGTAATGCTGAATCAATTGCTACAAGCCTTACCAATACACGACTCGGTGTTATTACAGAGAGCTTTCATTATGTTAACTAACTTGTCTGGTATACCATATGATTTAACAATCAACCACAAATTATGACGTTCAACAGAGTCGAAAGCCTTTTTGAAATCAACAAAGTTAGCAACCAAAGGTTTCTGAAACTCTAAACATTTCTCAAGAATCTGCCTAAGTGAAAATATCTGATCCACACATCCCCTACCACTTCTGAATCCACATTGCTCATCACGCAATTGACTGTCAACCAGATTCTTAATTCTATTAAGCACAATCATGGAAAGAACTTTACCTGGAACAGAGAGTAGGCTAATACCCCTATAGTTATCACAAGAACTGCGATCACCTTTTTTGAAAATAGCGATAACAATAGCTCTGGTAAAATCCTTAGGAACCATGCCTTTATCATAAAAGATATTCAGAATTTCAGTCATCCAAGTGGTAACCAAAACATTTCCAGCTCTAAGCATTTCTGTAGTAATTTCATCTACCCCTGGGGATTTATGATGTTTAAGCTTAGAAACAGCCAAAATAACTTCAGATTGTGTTATAAAGCCAACATTAAAGCCACCAATGCATCTATCATCATTGCAAACAATGGGAATAGAACTAGCCGCATTGTTTGGAATATCACTGAAATGCTCAGCCCACCTAGCCATGACAGAATCCTCACCTTCTATAACCTTACCTTTTTTATCCTTCAATCCCTGTATACCTGTCCGTTTTCTACCACACACAACATTAACTCTCTGGTACAGCTCTCTGCTGTTGTGCTGTCTAACTGCTTCCTCGGCTTTGTCAGCCAAACCATCAAGCCAAATATTCTTATCAGCTGCTAACTGTTCTTTTGCACGTTTATTAAGTTCTCTGTAATGCTTTTTATTAGTACTAGTAGGGTATTGATTAAGGACATTCCTGCAGTTCTTTCTTTCCGAAATAAGCTCAAGTGCCTTATCACTCAGATAATTCTGTCTCTTCTGCTCCTTTTTTTCCTAAAAGAGTACTGTTAGAGTCCACAAAAGCCTGTTTAAAATGATCCCATTCTTCCTCAACTTCAGTAGTAAGCAAACCATGACTGTCATAATGACTAAATAACATATTATGGTAAGCTTTAGCTATAACAGGGTCTTTCAGAGCTTCAGTATTAAAGGTAATTTTTTTAAATTTAACACAACACTTTTTAAGTTTAAGTTGCAAGACACTTTTAACAAGGTAATGATCAGATCCAATTTCAGCTCCCCTATATGCCCTGGTATCCCGAACAGAACAAATGGGGGGAACCTGGTATCCCCCCATTTGCTGTTAATTAATATGTAATCAATCGTATTCTTATGCAGCCCATCAGGTGAAACCCATGTGTATTTATGTATGTCGCGGTGTTTGTAATATGTGTTAATTATTCTGAATCCATTGAGTTTACTTACCTGTAGGAGACGTTGTCCATTACTATTGCAGCTACCAATACCAAAAGGGCCTATTACTCCTGCCCAAAGGTCAGAGTCAGTACCAACTTTGGCATTGAAGTCACCAAGAACAAGGGTAATATCTCCTTTCTTGACAGAATTCATAATATCCTGAAGTTGTTCATAGAACCTATCCTTCTCATCCTCATCGGCATCCTCAGTGGGGGCATAACAGCAGATAACTTTCAGGTCTTTAACGCTTGTCTGAAATTTTGCTGTAAGAAACCTTTCATTAATGCACTCATATCCTAGAAGATCATCATTAGCGTGTCTGCTGAGAAGCAGACCCACGCCTTGGTGATGCATATTGTCGTCCCTCCCTGAAAAGAGAAATTTAAAATTATTTTTAAGAATCTGACCTTTATCTGTCCATCTGGTCTCTTGCAAGCCTAGAATATCTAAATTATAATGATGGAATTCTTGTGTGAGGACATCAAGAGAAAAATCTCTGTGCAGAGTCCTCACATTCCAACTACCTACGGAGAGAAAATGGTTAGTAGGATGTTTAAAGATACTATGTTTATTGAGAAAGGGAATGCCGATAATATCAAACAGCCCCCTAATCGCAGACATGGGACAAAGACCCGTTCCCCCACCACTAAAGGCTGAAGCCATCTACACTGGAAGACTTCCTCCAATGTAGAATTTGACGATGCCAATAGAAGCAAAGAGTTCAGGTGCCTGCGATGACTTCTGCTCAGGATTATCCACCAGCTGATAAACATAACCTGCGAATCTATTCACTTGGGGCTGTCAACCCACAAACAAACAGAAAACACAGCGGAAGATTTTCCCTCCACAGAAGCCCACCAGTGCAGCAAAATCAGGATCCATAATCAAGCTCAGAGCCATATATCTGTCCAGTCCAGTGGGTTTATATGGTCAGCACCAGGACCCTGTGTGGTTGACCACTCCTCAGCAGGGTAGAAAAAAAAAAGAAAAGTAGCCATAGTTGTCCAGATCAGTAGGCCACACTAATTTGGCAGCCCTCCCCTTCCGTTCACTTCCACAAGAGAGTATCTCTTTTGAAAGGTACTAACGGTCTGCACCACGAGAAGGCGGGGTCGGACATTAGGTGCTAGGTCTGGCCGGTTCTATGCATCATCACAGGGGATTGGTGCATAGCTCTCCTTCCAGTGACTACCTAGCTACCATTTACAACTACCACGTTAAAGTATAAAAATATTTGGGAATTGATTTATAAGACCTACAAATCTCGTGTCCGTTTACGAGGAAATGAAAATTCGGAGTTTTTTGAACAGGGGGGCGGAACTTTTGATAACGGATTAATTAACGAGGGTGTGGCAGTTTTGATAGGTTTTTATTATCAAAACTGCCACACCCTCGTTAATTAATCCGTTATCAAAAGTCAAGGGGGAAAGGATTTTTGATAACGGTTTAATTAACGAGGGTGTGGCAGTTTTGATATGGTTTTTAATAAAGGGTGGTGGAACTTTTGATAACGGATTAATTAAAGAGGGTGTGGCAGTTTTGATAGGGTTTTTAATAAAAGGAGAGGGATTTTTAATGAGGGAAGTCAAAAATTGGGACTTAGAAAAATTTCGGATGGCGACGGCGAAATAGCGGGAGTTTTTGAAAAGGGTGCTTGGTCGAAAGTTATGTAACAATATTGTATGTGTTTTAAATACTGGATTGCGCCACCAGAAATCGAGAGGCTTTTCAGGTGGGGAGACTTTTCAGGGGACTTAAATAATACAGATGGGTGAGCCAGGGATAGTTATGAAATATGAAATATAAATTATTAATTATGAATTATTAATATTAATAAGGGGCTTGGTCAGTGTGGCATATCACGTGACCTGAAGGGGCGTGGTCAGTGACGTCATAGGGGAAGCACTAGTGGGGGTGCCAGATTGTCAGGTCACTATTCAGAAGTCTCATGCTGGCAGTGATTTTCAGCTACCTGGATATAATGGGCGTTTCTGCAAAGTTGTTTGAGTTATTCTAACAGTGCCCATAATCTCTGTGTTCTAGTTAATATACTACTATTAAAGTTTTGTGAAAAAATGTGAGTAGATTGTAACACAAATGAATTAGGGGATTGTTTCTATCATCGTCGTGTCACGATAATGAGTGAAATATTCCACCCAAAGGTTTGAATAGACACTTTCTTCAGAATTGATGAACTATCAGTTGAGGAGAAGGACAGTCTCGGACATCTACTACGAACCTAAAGTGGATCTAAAAGCACCAAATAATAAAGCGATTGTGAATATAGTCCGTTAATTGGATGTAAGTGATCAATATCAAAATGGTTTCTTCAGATGCTAGAAGGACTGTCTTTTTACACCTAATACTGCTGAGTTGTCTTCCAGTGTTAATGTACACATCACTATTTGAATTTATGGTTGTAAAGTGATGTTATGTACGGCGCGTGGATGCAAAATGATATCATCTCAACCCGACTCTTCCCCTCTTCCCCCTCCAAGGGGTACGCGAAAAAAAAAATCCGTTAATAGTATTTTTCGCTAAAATTATAAGCACACGGTTTAATTAATAATGATATATAGCCGTTAATTAATTTTTTTCTTGCATAAGAGGGTGAGGTTATTGCAGATTCGTTAAAAATGGGTTACGCGAAAGAAAACAAAACAAAATATCGCGATTACTAGATTATAGGGATACGTGAAACAAAATGCTTGAGTTGGGATTTCAAAACAGGTACGTCACAAAATAAAGTTGAGAAACCTTGATCAGGGCAGTGGTTCTCAACCTGTGGTTCCCTCACATCTGGGGGGGGAGAGCTCAGTCAGAAGCGCGCCAGGCTCGTAATTTGCATTTCCCAGGTTCAAGTCCCGCTTGGGCCAGCTTTTACATTTATCTCCGCAAAACTCCCCGCCTGTCCTCGGTCAGTAGGAGACACCAATGGGTTTAGAAAAGTTGTCGTCCATTGTATGAACGCCCCATGTTCAGGAGAGCCATCCCCTGTGCACGTTAAAAAACATTGGATGGCCTTGACGGGAGGCTATCATCTCTCGCAACAGCTGTCCAGTGGGTCCCCTCCCTCAACCTTCTCTGAGCCTTCAGAGTCTTTGTGACATGGCCATTTAGACCATCGTGTGCAAAAAGTGCCGCTCAGAGGTGAAACAACCCACCTCACCTCCTACGGTCCGCGAAGGTAGTAAAGGGGGTAAGCGAGCTTGTTTTAATATTTCAGAAATCTCTAAAGGAAATAGTACATTTGCCGCGATTACATAACCGCATTAAGTTTCATTGATTTTTTTTTTGGAACTTAATCAATTCATTATGACAACCCAGACTATCTGGTGCTGATTATAAGATGTAATTGACTGTTGATAACGTACGGATTTTTGGACCATCGAATTTCTCCACTCAAATATTTAAATTCAAATTTCAAAATAGCCAATAAAAAAATCAACCGATAAACAACTACATATATAATCCATTCTTAAAGCTTTTTCACAGTTCTCGTTGCAAGGATCTATATCTTAGTTAAAATGTCACAGGTAATGACGGAAAGAGGGTGTGCAGAAAGAATATGACCTCGTAGGGAGTCCATGACACCGAAGAGGTTGCAATTTATTGATATACGGTATGGAGAGTGCCAAATTTAATTTGATGTCAATTTGTTTTGCATTCTTTAACTATGAATGGCACAACAAGAAATTGTATTGTGTAAAGTAGGGTTTCTCAACGTGGGGTACGAGGTAAAATTTTTTATGGTACGCCTGAGAGCTCAAAGGTCGTTAGATATATGTTATATATATATGATTTATTTTATTCCCATTGTTATATTATAACTATAGTTTTATCTATCTATACAAGGGTTACGCCAGTTACATACACATTTCCAGAGGGTACGTGAAGTATAAAAGGTTGAGAACCACTGGTTTAAAGAAAGGACAGCATAATAATAAAAGAATAGGAAGAATTTATATGTTACTGACACTGAAAGGAAACAGAAATTAAAAAAAGAAACATTGATATTTACAGAAAATTTATTGTAATAAAATTAAATATCAATCAAATAGTAATTTTGATTGTTTAGGATAGTGTGACAAATACCTTACAGCCATCATAAGATAAATATCCTTAATTTGTTTTTATAAATATTACAATTATCTCAATTCCCTAAACAGGCGCAACAAAGAAAATTTGATGGATACTTTATTTTCTATTAATTGACACGGAGTAGCCATCTAGTTCGTAAGCTCTTTAGAGTGCAGATGGTTCCTTAGGGCCTGAGTTATATTAACGGTCTGTAGCCATTCTTTCCACAGGAAGGGAGGATAGCGCCAACCACTTCCTGACATTCCTGAGTGATCATCCTTTTCCAATGACGCCCAATTCTTTCCAGCAAGAGAAGGCGTTTTCGAAAACAATAACGTCCACGTGAACGCTGCACGAGCGATTCACCATTGCTTCAATGAGTTCGAGGTGGACGTCCTTCATCCCCAGTGGCAGGATCTCACGAGATCGAACATCTGCGAGAGATTCTCAAGAGTCAGCTGCAATGCCTTTACGACAGAAACGGTCGCTGGTCTTTCTCGAGACCTAGCTCAGATTTCTTTTAAATAAACAGTAATCATTGAATAAGAATAAACAACTGAACCCACAAACAAAAACGGATTGTAGCGAATTAAAGTAATCAACGCTTTCAAAATTTTAGAGGTTCCTTAGAAATATTAGTGGAGATAAATACTTCATTCTCAATTTTTATATTTTCAAATATTTCTTTTCCTTGACTTTCTTATATTTCCCGTTCCATAAGGTAAAGGAGAACTCGACAAAGGTATTTTGTCCATTCTCTCTAAAGAATTAAATGCTTCTATATATTTGTAAGGTTTCTCCGATTCGATTCCGAGATTAGATTAGTAGGAAGTCAATAAGCTTTAATTTTTTTCTTACTTTCTTTATCGAATAACAAATATGTCATATGGGATAGTATATCTTGGAAAGACCGCCGTCCGTCGGATGGGACGTTAAGCCGTGGCCCCTGTTGCGGGAGAGCCATACCCTGCGCACGTTAAAGAACACGCTGGATGGCCTTGACGGAGGCTACCATCTGTCTCCCAACAGCTGTTCCAGTGGGTTCCAGCTCCCCAACCTTCTCTGAGCCTTCGCTCTCCCCAACCTTCTCTGAGCCTTCGGGGTCCATGTGACCTGGCCATTTAGCCCATGGTGTGCAAAAAAGTGCCGCTCAGAGGTAAAACAACCCAACCCATTGATATAACATGGGAATATAATGTCATAGCTACTCTGAGCAATTAAATATTGTCACCATCAAATGACTAGAGCCCTGCATGGATGCGGATAACAGCGGTTCTTTATGCGGATAAAATATTTACCTTATCGCGGATAGCTGATAAAACGGTTGATAAAAAATGATGCTAACACGGATGGCGAATAAAGTCTCGTATTTGATAATATAGGCAGAAACACAAGCAAAGATTATTGCATCATCGATGACTCACATGAGTGAAAAAACTACTTGAGATAATGTTAAAGAAACCTTTGTTTGAAAACTCAATGATATTCACTTTAAAAAAGAAATCCATTGAGATAAATCCACAATTTAAAAAACATATCCAATATGAAAGAAGAGGTCTTTTTATATTCTGCTTTGGCAGAAAAAAAGACCTCTTTTTTTCTGCCAAAGCAGAATATAAATTGAAAAAATTGCTAAATAAATTTTAAAATATATGTATTTAAATATATATATCATTGCAAAACAATAATAACACTTAAATTTATAAAACCGTTTTGCACTAATTATGGAAGTAAATGTGCTGAAGAAGCTGTAGAAGTAAACAGGCTAAATTCTAAATAATTCTCAACAGAAATGCCTAAATTTTAAATATTTCAGCTGTCAAACCTGAGAGCATTTGCGCACCCCCATGTTATCAAAAATGAAACATTAATAACTGATTAAATAAATAAAAGCACCCAAGTGCTAGTAACAGTAGTAAAAATGTCGATTATTTTCTTGGGACTCTCCATCTGTCCTTATACCTGTCCTGTATACGACAAATGGAATGTGGAAGGTTATAACAGTTTGTACGTTTGAGCGGCACAAATTCGTATAGGAATCATTAAGAAAATGGGAGCCCTTTAGCCAAGTTCTATATGTGTGCCCTGGAACAAAGTTTTTAATAGGAGCCTTACAGCTATTTTTAATAGGAGCCTTACAGCTATAATTAATATAGAGCCTTACAGCTTTAATAGGAGCCTTACAGCTATTTTCTAAATGGAGCCCTTTTATCGTTCTAAACTGAAAAATAATGAAAATTGAACTGCTTTATTGTCGATTGACGTGATAAAAAACAATATTACTTTAAACAAGTGAAAAAACAGGAGTGGGACTAGAAAAAGTTTAATGTTACTTCTCCCGACCTATAGCTCGGGAGAAGTAACATTGAAATATAAGGATTTGGAGGTATTATTAGGACAGTATCATTAGGATTTGAAGGGCCCAATGAAGGCAAGAGGGAGGAGTGTCATAATTGCCATGCCTAAGAGTGGCCCACCTGTTTACAGTGGGTGGAGACCCATAATGTGGAAAAGGAGATCCTGATGGCTGAAGGTCAGAAAGCTGGAAAGGCCAATGCTTCAATAAAATGGGAGGTCTGAGTTGGCACACTCAGATTAATCCGTTCATGAGGAATCCTCTCCCACCTCCCATAACCCAGGGTGGGTCAGGGGCAGTTGCGGGGGCCAACTAGGTTGTGGTGAGCTCTGACAACTTGAGTGAGGTCCAGACCATGGACTGGATCCTTCTGGCCTGAGCCCAGGTCTCGTGTTGGTCTGAGCGGCGTTCCCAAGTCTGGGTGTAGCTCGGGTGTAGCTCTGAGGTACAAAGAGTGGCTAAATAAATTCGGAGACCTCCCCTTATTGGGCTCGATAGTGAGTGAAGCACACCTGAGTGGAATACCCAAAACAACCATGGACGATGTAATTGCGGCACACACATCTGGACATGTTACAAAAAAGAGGACTGGAAAGAAGGACGGCAAGCCCAAAGAGGCTGCCGCTCCTATAGTGGAAGGGGAGATGGTCTTAGATACCGCCCCTCCAACCACGAATTTAGCTAGAACACAGGAAGGGACTCCAAAATCAAAGGAGGACCCTGTCGAAGAAGATAAGAATGGGGACCAGAATGGGACGACTGCAGAGGCCTCCACAGATAATGAACATAAAAACGGAGTCGAGAAATCCTCAGCGAGGCTGTCAGCAGTGACAGACCTCCTTTAGGAGTTGGCGGTGACCCTCTTCCAGCACTAGGTGGACAAGGCGGTAAGAAGTGAGGTTATGAGCATAGCTAAAAAGCTACCCGCTATTGTCTGTGAGCAAGAGCTCACCGTAGCAAAACCTTACAGGGCGTCTAGAAGTCGAAACCAACCTATGATAAGACAATTCAGAAGCAGGGACTAGGAAAGGGCGGTTTGATGGTGGTCAAGGAGCCCCACCCCCCTAAACAAAGGCATACCCTGCTGGTCTTCTCAAAAGACAAGGAGAAATCAGCTGCGGAAAGTAGGGATATCCTAAAGAAATGTGTAAACCACACTGAGATGAATCTCAGGGTATTGACATTCAAAACCATGAGGAAAAATGGGATCATCATCGAATGCGGCATACAGGGAGACATGGAATGTCTAAAGCAAGCAGAAGACAGCCATGAGACGCTCAAAGAAGAACTTGAGGCCAAGTCAGTCAAAAGGCTGAGACCGAAACTGATTGTCTACAGTGTGGATGGAGAGTTACGCCGCGACCTCCAGAAGATCATCCGGACCCAGAATACCCTCACGGAGGAGCATGCGGATCTTACCCCGCTATTCACCCTGAAGGGCAGGGACAACACGGTGAATTTGGTCCTGGAGGCTAGCAGCGCTTCGCATAGGAAGTTGATATCAGTAGGTAAGTTAAATGCGAGTGCTGGTCACAGTGCCAAGTGAAGGAGTACATTAAAATACTCCGATGTTATAAATGCGATGCCTTCGGGCATATGTGAAAAGAGTACACCCAGTGGTGCTTTCAATGTGCGGGTAAACACTGATTCAGGGAGTGCAATAAAAAGAAGCCAAAATACATAGTGTGCAAGCAAGCTAACAAGGAGCACAGTGCCAAGTATGATCTGGAGCACAAAGCGATGGACAGCAACTGAGAACGAAAGCTGCTATAAAAGCGCACCGACTATAATAGAGGTCCCGGTGGTGCTAACAGATCAAGCTTAATTTTTTACAAATTAACCTGAATGCGACAAGGGTACAACAGTCCTAATCAGCCAGGAGATAAAACAGGAAGGAATAGATGTTGCTATCGTGCAGGAACCCTACAGAGCAAATAATGAGGGGATTCCCTCTGACCAGCAAGCTATTTTGTACTAAAGGAACCAAGCTGAAAGCTGTAATTGTCGTTTCCAACCCCAAGGTGAATGCAATATTAGCATATAACTCAGCCACAGTGGTGGTAGCAGAGATTGGTTATGGGTGTATAAATATACACGCCATCTCTGTCTGCTTGTCCACCGAGTCATAACATTGAAGACTCATTGATTGAGTTACATAACGTTTTAACTCAGATCAAGTGTAAGAACCTTGTCGTGGGGAGGTGACTTCAATGCGAAGCACCCCCTTTGGGGATCGAATAGACAAGATGTCAGAAGAGACATGACTCTGGATTTTATCAATTCTGCTGATTTAATAGTATTAAATGATTATGATACACTAACAACTTTTGATGGCCCTAGAGGCCAGAGCTGGATAGAATTTGACCCTTGCTATGCCTCGGACTATCCAACTGATTCAAAGTTGGCGCGTCAGCAACCATAAATATATTGAGTTCCTTGTTGGGGGCACAACACCGCCTCCTATTAATTTGCAATTTGCAAAACAATTTGCAATTGCAATTGGCAAAAACCCTGAGTGGTAGAAACTCGCACCGGAGTTGGCAAATATCCTCCAGCAAATGGCCCATATCAGTGACGAGGACTCTCTGAACAGAGAAATTACTAGAACGTCAGAGAAAAACGTCTAAAACATCAGAGGAATTACTAGTTGTATAAGATCTGGATGCGAGGCAACCTTTGTGTTTAAGAGTAATCTCCCTGAAAGGAAGTCTGTATCCTGGTGGACACCAGAGCTCGGAATCAAAAGAAAGAGGGCACGAGTTCTTAGACAGAGATATCAAAAGTGCCAAAACAGAGAAATTCAGTTTTAAAACTTCTGTTATAAAAAAATGTTAACTCGCCCAATTAGTAAAACCGTTCAGGAGCATAACAGTGTAAATAAAGAATGACTAACAGAAGTTAGTGAACGTTGGAGCAGAAGGTTGTGAAGAAAATTCACGACTTCGGTGTTCTATAAATTTACCAGGATTGGTATTACAGATAAGAAGACGTTAGCGTCACTTCTACAACCAGCACACTGAAAGAGCGAAAAACAGGGACAAACAACCCTTAGGAATCAGTTGTAGTCTGTGCCAGCAGGTAGACAGCTCACTGGACTGGTAAAAATTTTTTATCTCTCTTGGCGACCTTTACTAATGAAAGACAAGTGTACAAGAAAGGGTACAAAATAGTAGTACAAAGAGAATAAGTGTAGAAGCAACTAGGTGATAATTGATGCTATAGTCTTTCATTCGAGCCATTTAAGCGGTGCTCAAGATTTTTAATTTGTAATTACAGCTTAAACCGTGAATATTAAATTGATACAGTTTATTTACATTCACATACAATTACGTGCCGTACATACGCTCGATTTACGAGGGCCTTCACTGCACTGAAGATCAGAATGATTCGTCTCCCTAGATGTTCTTTGGATTTCCTCCAATCTGCCCAAATTTAATCTGATGCTGCTTTGCTACTGAAGCATTCATACAATGAGGTGGAAATCTGCGCTTTACAGTAATCGCTCTACCGACCTCAAAACTCGGCGAGAGGATATTTAATCCTTGCCTATTACGTGGCTCACAAAGAACGATATCTTGGTTCACCCAGAGTCGAATTCTGGTTCACATAGAACCATACCTTGGTTCACACAGAATCGAACCTTGGTTCACACAGAATGATACCTTGCCTCACACAGAACCGAAACCTGGTTCACACAGAAAACGCTTTACCAACTTCAAAAGGAGTCGAAATCTGTTGGAACCAGAGTTCGGTTCTGTGTGGTTTACACAGAACCGAATTATGTCCTTAAGGGTTTTGTTTTTGAGAAAGTGCATTCAAGCATCCTTCCAGTTCACAGCAACACTCAGATTGCTCTTCATTGTTAAAGCGCTTCTCTCCCTCACTCACACTCGCGTCTCAGGCATTCATTCGAGCTGTTGATGAGACTGGTAGTACAGTAAATTGGTCAGGCAGGCTGTGATTCAGTTAATCTGAATGGCTGCAGTCTTGGGAAGGTGTCTCAGTTTAATTATCTTGGGAGCTATGTAACATATACTGGTCTTGTGCTGCATGAGATAAATAGAAGAATAAGGATTGCCGCTGAGACTTTTAAGTATCTATGGAGAGTGTAGAAAAATAGGCGTGTAGACCTAAAGACTAAAATTAGGCTGTATAATAGTTTGATTCTTTCTAAGGTTACTTATGGCAGCGAAACAATGGACCCTTTGTTAAGCAAGATAACAAGAAACTTGATGCCTTTGATTTTAGATGCTTACATAGTATATTGGGCATTAGGTGGTTCGAATTTGTAAGCAATGACGAGGATAGAAGAAAAAGTCATCAACCTCCTTTGAGCAGCATGTTGTGCAGAGAGAGACTGCGTTTGTTTGGTCATGTTGCCCGTATGCATAGCTGCAGATTAGCAAACAGGATATGAACAGTGTGCCTAAGAGTTTCAGAAAAAGAGGGAGACCTAGTATATGATAGGCAGACAATGTCAAACAGGACCTTATTAGAATTGTCCTAGAGTGTCCAGATGTAGCAGCTGTAGCTCAGAACAGACACGTGGAGAGAAAAATTGCACAGTCTCCTAGATCTCCGTAGCCCATGGCTCCATGAGGATTTTGTTTGTAAGGCAAGGCGAGTTTTGGAACTGCAAAAACATTTGTTTTTTTTAGGTAAAATAAGGGCCAATTTTTAATATATTGTTCTTAACAAGGAGCTTTCGTTATACGAAGATTTGCAATTAAAGATTGTTGGTTATCTGGAGATTAAAAATGCATTGAACTCAGTCAAAATATTGCACCAGAAACTATTATCTTAAGTTCATTAATCCGTGAATTCGTATTAATCACAACAACTCGACAGCAGTAAATACTGATTGTGCTGTATCAAGTTTAAGTTTCCTATCATTCTAAACAGAAAGATAGTCGAAAACTTAATATTAAATAGCGGAAAAGGTCAAGAAATTTATATGAAGAATCAAAAGAGGTTGAAGATAAACACATAATTTATTTTGTTTTGCTGCTGTCGAGTTGTTGTGATTAATACGAATGCACGGATTAATGAACTTAAGAGTTATAAAGATATCGAAAAGTTATATAATCTATCTCAGCAAAACGTTCTCCTATAACTCTAATAATAATAGTGATTTAAAAGAAATCCACTGGTTTCCATAAATTAATTAACCGCCCTATGTTATGTCAATAGGAAGCCAACGCCGAAGCTCTATAACTTGTAAAATAAGTTTTTTTTTTTGAAAAATGCAATAGCAGATAAATATGTCAATCAAATATTTCAATATCTTGATTTTCAACAATATTCGTTCAGTATTTGATGAGTTAAAAGGTTTGAATGTTTAACAACAGCAATGCCAGTTACAAAAATTGGTTTCAGAAGTTAATTAAAACATAGAAATTTGTATCAAAGTCTTTAATAAAATAAATGTGTATTTTAGAAGCTTGGGTAAAAAATTCTTTCACTATTCATCAGTTTTGTATATTTTTTTAAAACTGGCATTGCTGTTGTTATTATTAAAATTTCCATAACTCATTAAATACTGAACGAGTATTGTTGAAACTCGAAATATTTGATATGCTTGATTGAGATCTTAAGTGCTATCATAGTTTTCAAAACAATAAAAAAATGTATTTTAGAAGTTATAGAACCTTGATGTTAGCTTCCCATTGACATAACACAGGATTGTGCCTTAATAATATATGATATGGATATATATTATTTATTATTATATGATTAATAATATGGATTGTGCCTTAATTTCTGGAAACCAGTGTATAAATATTATCTATTTTATAAGTGTTTAAAATATCTTACATTATCTAAAACCATCTTACATTTATATTGCTCTATGAGCACATTTATGTGGTAATCGCCTGAAACATAAAAATTTCGATTGACGTCTTGTAAAAGATATATTTCCAAACATTCCATAAGAATTCTAAAGTTTTTTCCCCTTTCCCAATATCTGAAAGATTCCGTTAGAGCAAAAGAAAATATAAGATCTATCGAACAAGAGAAAGTCAATCGAAAAGAAAAAAGCCCTTTTGGGCTCACAGTCTTTTTTTTTCAACCTCAACGGAATATAAAAAGACATCTTTTTTAACAAGTAGCAAACTTTCGCGTTGCAGAAGAGAAAAAAAAGGAATCAAAGTGTTTCACGTCACTCAGAGCACAAAGAAAAGGGTGACAGCTTTCTAATCAGCTGGAAAGATCCATCAGGGCAGCGATGCATAACGTTCACCACGTTGGTGATTTCGAGACTGGATATCGCACGTGATAGGCGAAGAATTCACATTTCTTCACAAAGCCTAAAACGATTAAAAACGAACTGACAGAAATAGATAACAGCTAACATAAGAAAAACGTGTTGTTTTACGCATTTAATAGGTAAGGATATTGCAATATTTATTGTTCTATATTTTTCTAAACATTTTATTCTATACATATTTTCATGCATCACAGATTAAAAACTGAAAATAATACTAACTTGTCGAGAATTTATACTACTCATTTAACTAATTAGGAAATTTTAGTATCGTGGAGCGAATATTACTCATTTAATAATATTTCATAATGCGAGTTCCGATTGTTCTCCCATTTACAATATTGTTTCAAATAAAGTGGTCTTTTCTGGGTAAAATCTACTTTATTTGCAGAGCAGAATTATGCCAGAAGCAATAAGAAGGAGATTCCATCTGTCTCCTAACAGCTGCCTAGTGATCTGTTATGCTACTCAGTCCTGGGCCCTTCCTCTGACCCTGGTCCCTGGGCAGTTCCTCTGACTTGGTGATTTAGCCCAATGGGTGCAAAACGTGTTCAGAGAATAAAATAGCATAACCCTAAACGTTCGTTCTATTTCTTCCGTGGCATGCGCTGTATTATTATAAATATTATTTAATGTTTTGCAATTATTGCTCCTTTAACTTAGGGGAAACGTGAAAGCTAAAAAGAAAAACGCAGAAATCAACTAAAATCAAATATACACAATGATTAAAAACGGAAAAAACAATAGATCACTGCATGTGAAGAACAGTCTCGAAAAACACAGTGAACATGATCTAGTGACGTGTATATGTCATAAAGACGCCGTAAGAAGGTGTTGAGAGACAATTGAGAAATCCCAAGTGGACGGGTGTCATGAACAGCAAGTCCCGCTTCTAATAATCGAATAGAGGACAAGCACTGGAGGAATATAAACAACTCGAAGTAGGAGGAAAGAACTTTATTTTTAAAATTCTAATTCAATGTCTGCTACTGAACTAAATATTTACTCTTCACAGCTATTCAAAGTTCGTATCGATGTTAAAGCTCATCTTCAGGCATGTTAATTTTCATCATTAAATATGTATTAATCACCATTTACACCATTGGAATATTGTAAATTAAAAAAGGATGACTAATTATGGTATCTGAGGGCTATAAACAAATCTTTCTCAAAACAAAATGATTTAAACATAGACACATAAATAATTTTTATAAATTTTACACATATTAATTAATAAACCGAATTAGGGTTTAAAATATGGCTTTGCTATCAGGGAAATGTTCACTTCTAGTTTACCGTCGATATCAAATTTAGAGGAAAAATTTTTATCGATGGTAAACTAAAAGTGAATATTTCTTTGATTTCCTTGATGTTTGAACAAAAACATCGATAGATTTCTTCAATTTATGTATATGGTTTTACGTTAAGATTTGGTGCTGGTATCTCAACATATTTGGCCTTATTCAATCTAAAACAGTGTTTCTCAACCTTTTCGGCTCCACACAACCCCCTTTGAAGTTATATTCTTTCTGCGCATACCTTATGAAATCTCGTTCTTTCTTTGGAGATCTAGGACATATAGGGAGGGTTCACAATACACGGCACAAGGAAGAAATGTAGTCATCAAAAACATTTTGTTCAGGCATGAAGTACAGTTTCTACATCTGGTGTGAAATGACAGAGGCAGAATCAATGGGATGAGAAGAAACAAGGGGTCCTTCCCCCTCCCCACCTTGATAATGCTAGTATGGTTAATGGAGAGGAAAATATTAAACCCATATATATTTCAGGAATTTTTCAAGAGATTTAAAAACCTATATAACGGAGGGGAAGATATAATACTGCAAAGTAATTCCAGGATCTTGCCCCCCCTCCCTTTCATTTTTTTAGCTTTTCCCCCGGCTCGATGGAGTTACTTGCCACCCCCAACCATTTTTTCTATTTTTTTTTTCCAAATCCGGGCCTGGAAATGGCAAATAAAATTAATTCTTATCTCTTTTCACGCTCATCTCGCAATCGCTTGTCAGTTTCTCAGATGGTTTTAATGTTATTCTTATGTGTTTGAGAGTTATAAATGAGTTTTCAAAACATTATGTTTAATTTATGTATTATCATATTGGAGTAAGGCTACGTTGTTGGGGCGGGGGTGGCTCAGTCGGTAGCGCGCCAGGCTCGTAATCTGTAGTTCCCAGGTTCGAGTCCCAGCTGGGTCAGCATTGAGATTTATCTCCGCAAAATTCCCCGCCCTGCCCACGGTCAGTAGGGGACACCGATGGGCTTGAAAAGGCCGCCGTCCGTCGGATGGGACGTTAAGCCGTGGCCCCGTGTATGGGAGAGCCATACCCTGTGCACGTTAAAGAACACGCTGGATGGCCTTGACGGGAGGCTACCATCTGTCTCCCAACAGCTCTTCTAGTAGGTCCCCTCCCCCAACCTTCTCTGAGCCTTCGGGGTCCATGTGATTTGGCCATTTAGCCCATGGTGTGCAAAAAAGTGCCGCTCAGAGGTAAAACAGCCCAACCCAACCCTACGTTGTTCGTCGGGGTTGCGTTCCTCAAAATCTGTACTAAGAACGAAACGACGAGCAACGGGGGCCAACTTACCTTGAGTGTACTACATAGTATAGATATTTAGACATACGTACAGGTGGGACGTACCCAGAGTGATGATCCCCCCCCCCATCTCGCCGAAAATCCTGTCGTTTTATACTAAATCTAAAACTTGTCTACCATCTTTGAAATCCAAAACAATTGTCTTTGTATAATTTTTATTTTAGCCCATATTTTATGTCTGGCACTAAAAATAAATTTAAAAAAAACTTTAAAATCTCATTCCATATAGAATATCGTTTTAACCTTTTCTGTTCGGTGGAATATTTTAGTAATGGGAAACGCTAGTCAAGTCTTATTCTCAGCATAAATTGATCCTCAAAAATTGATAATTGTTTTAAAGCACTATAATAATACGATAAATAGATAAACGATTTTACGGCATGCATTTCTGTATATATAAATTATGATGTGTCAGAAATTTAGCTCAATCTCAATAATTATCAAAATTGGTATTGGCCCGGTCTCAATAATTTCGGGACCTGTCTCAATAATTCTTATTCTTAGACATCCCCGCCCCGAAATAATTTTCTCGGAAATTCTCTCCCCTCTGGAAACTTAATCCTGGGGACGTGCCTGCGCACAGGTATACGTACATATATATTCATATTGCATTTAGTTATTTAGAATTTAGCAATTGCTTTCTTTACAATTACTTTTATTTACTTAGCTAAAAAATAAAATTTGTTTGAGGAAGCACATTTCTCATTTTACACAAACTTCGATTGTAAACATTGTACAATGAAAGTTTTACACAAACATACAAACAAGTTATACATGAGTTTGGAATCTAACGTTATGAAGACATTTATTCTGTTCTTTACTGAGTAACAGATTTTCATCAGTAATAATATATTCAATGAGGAATAATAACTTTATCTCTTAAAACTACCACAACTAAAGATTTTTTAGTACCAAATATTAATTTCCATTTATCACCATTTAATTCTTTTGCAGCCAATAAGTTTGTTTCATCTTTTTAAATTGTTGCTGTTTTACATCAACTCATCAGCATAGAATGAAAATTTTAATATTATTATTAATACTTTCTGTTTAATCATATAAATAGATATATATGTTAAAATGATAGGACTACACAGAAGGGCTCACATACTAACGATGCATTTATTAAAAAGACAGGGCTTTTAAAATCGAATTAACGAAACTACATACAGCGAGAACTTACTATATTTTCAAAATAAATGTGATCATGAATTGTAAACATAATATATTTTTATTTTTACTTCTTAAATAAATCAGTGTTGTGGTTCCTATTTAAATATTTTAAATGTTAAAAATCAAATTTCAAAGATATCTTCTCAAACCATGTATTATCGACCTTGAACTAATAAAAAATGTAGGTGTTGGTCGTGAAATATAAATAATAAGTAGTTCTTCCTCTTGACCTTATACAATATTTCACATATAGGTATGGTAGTTCTTAAGCTACCGATGAACATCATTGGCATGTGCATCACTACGGCACATGTGCGTACATGTGCTGTTAGGATAATAAATATGCAAATGAAAGTTTTGCATCACTAGAAGTTCTTTTCAATAACCACTTAAAGCATGTAATCGGCCATTTAACAAGAATTAAAATCTAGCTCGTAAGGAGTATAATTAATAATAATTCGTAAGGAATGCCCAATGAAATTAAAAGGTGTCATTTAATAATTCCGAAAAAAAATTAAGTGTTATGTATATAATATTCCTATATATTTCACTGTCTTCGCCGTTTTTCTACAAGATTATGCCCGTGCTAAACTGTCCTACTTCATACCTACTTGCCTTACCTTATGTCAGTTTAGCAGAGTATCAAATACCCTAATGGTGCGTTCGAGTCCCAGCTGGGTCAGCGTTGAGATTTATCTCCGCAAAATTCCCCGCCCTGCTCACGGTCAGTAGGGGACACCGATGGGCTTGGACAAGCCGCCGTCCGTCGGATGGGACGTTAAGCCGTGGCACCGTGTGCGGGAGAGCCAAACCCTGTGCACGTTAAAGAACACGCTGGATGGCCTTGACGGGAGGCTACCATCTGTCTCCCAACAGCTGTTCCAATGGGTCCCCTCTCCCAACCTTCTCTGAGCCTTCGGGGTCCATGTGACCTGGCCATTAGCCCATGGTGTACAAAAAAGTGCCGCTCAGAGGTAAAACAATCCAACCCAACCCTAATGATGCAGATGCCGGCAGATTGCATCTCATACTAAGCCGACATAAGATAAGGCATGCAGGAATGAAGATAGGAAAGCACTTAAAATATCATGGTATAATTTTGTAGAAAAAACATGAAGTTAATAAAATATATGGGAATACTGAATTACTGCACCGAAAAAAAATTATCAAAGTGTTATGTATATATTAGAAAATTATACAAAACTTAAGAAATTTATGGAAATATAATTTCTATTTTATAGGAAAAATCAACGGTGTTATTACTAGAGTTAGAAAAATAATGTTTGATATATTGGGAATGTAGGTCTAATATGCCTGCAAATTCAGGAACAGCGTGTATATTTTTAGTCTCCTTTCTTCCCATCACTACTAAAAGAAATTGCTTCATTTATTTCTACATTTCTTTGTCTGCAAGAGCTTCAAACGCAGTGGAATCAGAGGATACAACGTACAGCGGTATCTTCTGGTCAAATATATGTAGTTCTGTGTAAATATAATTGATCGACTGAACTGTCAGCAAATACCGGCAGTTCAGTCGTATAATTGCATTTCAAAATATTTCAGGTCGGATATTTATTTTATTTTTTTCTATTCGTAACAAGTAGATCCTTATAACAAATATTTTTCAATGCTGTTCTCCAAATTGAAGACTGAATGCTCTTTTGACGTTTTGCTGAAAGGCTGGTAAGGCTTGTGGTAAAGAATTCAATTTTGGTGCTAAACATACTTTTCTGGGCCCTTCTTTTCATCAGCCATATATCATACCGTACTTGAGACATATTGTGATTTACTTGGCTTCCGTAACGTGGAACCGCAGATGTAGTGCATTCATCAATGATGCCGACATACTGACATTAATCTTCCCAATGCTGAAAGTTCCAAATTCAAAGGGGATGCGGTGGAATCACAACCTTACAATGAGTTTCAAGGTAAAAGGTGAGGCACAATAGCTTCATTCTTCATTGTCGATGCCCAATATGTATAAGTGCTCTTATTGTCTTATAGACTTGCATCAAAAGGGTGAGCCTTTACTTGAACCGCAAGTGATAAAACGTCGCCAAAAAGAAAATGTCAGTATCGACACAGATGAAGCAAATATTTAAGTCACATTTTCAACATATGAGGCTCGCTAACCCATTATTACATCTCTCCCTTCACGTATAATTTTGAGATTTTCAAACATAAGGTTGTTCTCTTGCCGGTCATTTTTTGAATCGGATAGGTCCCATTAACATACTTTTAGGTAGTGGGCGATCACTGTTCCCTTGTCAGTTTTCAACCCTACTACAACTATTTTTTTTTCTCATATAGTAAATAAACTTTCCGAGGATGAATGTAGTTTGTGCAGTTAGTCTCGTGCTCTTGCTGACTTCATTCCCTGAATAGTTTCTCTTGGTAAAATTAAATGCATACTACTCCTCAAGCAACTGCTTGCCACAGAGATCAGAAAATTGTCTATTAATATGCCACAGAGGAGATGTATGAAGAGTTGGGTTGGGTTGTTTTACCTCTGAGCGGCACTTTTTTGCACACCATGGGCTAATGGCCAGGTTACATGGACCCCGTAGGCTCAGAGAAGGTTGGGGGAGGGGACCCACGGGAACAGCTGTTGGGAGACAGATGGTAGCCTCCCGTCAAGGCCATCCAGCGTGTTCTTTAACGTGCACAGGGTATGGCTCTCCCGCACACGGACCACGGCTTAACGTCCCATCCGACGGACGGCGGCATTTCCAAGCCCATCGGTGTCCCCTACTGACCGTGGGCAGGGCAGGGAATAATTTATGAAGAAGACTACACCTCATCCAAAAGACGTTTATTTAAAAAGTAGATGTTGGTGAAGCAAAAAGAAAAATCCCATGCTTTATCCGGAATTCAAACCCAGCTCCCTTCGCTAAGCAGCAAACCATGCCAACTAGCGACACCCTTAATACTCTATTCTTAGAGTCTGTCGAATATCTGAAATTGTTCATGTTTTACCAATATCGTTAACATATAGGTATATGTTTTGCCGTCTACTCTTTGCCTGTTCATTAATGGCTTGAAAGTTTATAAGAAGGACGTCCAAAAAGTGATTGACACGTGCTGGAAGATTTGCATTCGTCCCTAGGAATTTAACAAGCGACGACTGGTATGAAAGCTTGTCGGAACTTGTCATTACGTGCTAAAGGAAAGGCAGCATCATCAATTCTCTCTTCGCTGGCGGCGTGCAACGTTCGGTGTGCAAAATCTGTACATTGTTGCTATGGAGCTTATTAAAGGTGGGGAAAGGGTTTACATTTCACAAGGATGCAGCTTGGCGACTACACGAAAAACATTCATGCCAATTTACGACAAGTATATGGGGATCATGCCTGTTCATATAGAGCTGTTAAAAGACGGATGCGTAAATTCAGAGGATACTAGAGCTGTGAGGAATTCCCTAGTTCAGGAAGACCGAGGGAAACCGTGAACGAGAAAATCATTGCTGCTGCTCTCCTGAACTCATTAAGGAAAAGCCACACATCACCGTTTAGGGAATACACTACATGAAATGAATAATGCAGCACTTGCAAGAAGTTATACAAATGTGACATAATTTAGGGAGGTGGTAGTATATGGAATGGCATGGAAATTATTAGGTTGTAAGACGATCGAAACGATTGGACAGGCGCTAACTGACGTCACAGGCAACTGACAAAACAGAAAAAGGCACCCAAAGTTCCCTTATTGACAAAACGTCGTGGACATTGTTCGAAACCGTTAAAGATGCCCTTACGCAGAGGTCGACAGCCGTTTACAATAGTTAACAGACTTTGAAAGTGGAAGAATCAATGGTCTTAGAGAAACTGGTTTGTCGTACAGAGATGTGGCCAACCTCGTTGGCCTGCAAACCCAGCTAGCACAATCGTACACATATGGCGCCAGTGGTTCAACAAGGATCCAGCACATGCAGACAACGATCAGGAAGACGACATATGACCACGAAGCGACAGGACTGCCATTTGCGACGCATGGCATTGCATGACAGATTCACGACTACAACGCAACTGCTAAATGACTGGCAATAGGTAAATATCGAATACCCATTAGGGGGACGATAACAACAGACTTTTACAGTTTTCATTACGAGTCTATCGTCCGCCATTGCATTTGCCCCTTACATCTGCCCACATGCAAGCACGTCTTCAGTGGTGTCGCCTCAGACAGAACTGGAACGAACAAGAGTGGAGTACCGTGATGTTAGTGACGAATCTTCACGGAACTTGTTCAACAACACGGAATCTTTTACCAGCAAGATAACACCCGTCCCCACACAGCTCGCATTAGTCTGCAGTCACCTTTCCATATTGGACATGATGAACCGACAGCTCTAACAACACCTAAGAGCTGCACTAACCACTATCACTGAAGTAGAACAGCGACTTCGTGCTGTTTGACGTTCTATCCCTCAGGAAGACATTATAGATCTGTACGATAGTCTTCCCCGCCGTGTTAATGAATGCATAGCTGCGTGGGGCAGTTCAGCATCATACAAATTATATCACTTTACCAGGTAGATACAGTGGTAATCCATATTTTTTTTCGATAATGTAATCAATCACACATCTCAGAGTATGTTAACAGCTGACTGCGTTTCAATAAAATGGTATTAATACTTCCAGGTGTTGCAATTATTTTTCCTGTAGTGTAGATTCAGATGTCAGTATATCGATTGGCAGTTAGGAAACAAATATCCGTCAATATTTAAAGTTCAGAAAGATCTATGCCAAATGGGTTCTCCACAAACTGACAGAAAAAAAGGGCTAGACTGGACTCGTGAAATGAGATGCTGGCAATGTTTTAACCTAGTTACCCCCCGAACGGTTAACAGACATTGTCACAGGTTAATACATGGTTTTATTACTATACAACTTGAAGAAAGATCGACAACTATGTTTGGATTGCGTTCCCAAATCCTCCGACAAGACTTTCGCTCAAGGAAGACGATTTTCAGAATTTTCTTTAATTTCCAAGGAATGGTAGCCGTGCACACCTTATCTGAAAAAATGACTATAAATGGCCAATACTACATTAAAATTGTTTTGACCAAAATGGTTAAGAAGATGAAGGAGCAGCATCCATCAAAAGGCGTCTCAAGTGTTCTCCTTATTCATGACAATGCCATTGCTCACAAACCCTGGCAAATTACAGACTATCAGGAGCAGGTGTTATGCGCTGATTTTACATCAGGCATAACGATTCATTTTCTTAAATTAATTTCTTGCTAGATTGGGATGTTTGCTTTTCTCCCACACAAAGGGAACAGACTAACAAAGGGGAACACGTCAGGAGTGGGCGGAAATCGCAGCTGCAGCGAGGGTCACAAACACACGGGACACCCATCGCCAGATCTCATGACATTCGATAGCACACGGGCAGCGGATGGCAGGCGGAATCACATTTTTCTTCGGTGCTGACAGTTTTAGTGCTGGGTTCACACGAGAGGCTGTGTCCACCCCCGTAGCAAATGCAGATGCTGGACTGGACAACCTTGTCCAGTGTCGTGTAACGAACGAGGCATCCCGTTCTCCCAGGCGGCGATGTCAACCTCACAGACCCCCTGGGGAGAATTTATCACTCGTGAGTTCCTCTGCAGGTGCTGTGGATGGGTTGCACATACCCTTTTCGTGGGAAATCGAGGGAGAAGAGTCGTGGGAAACTTGTAGCAAGGGGGCAGGGAGGACTGAGTTTTTGGACAGAGGAGTTGGACTCTAGATTTGGAACAGAGCAGACAGCACTGAGATTTGAGAGAGAGCAGTTGGACAGGACGGCCAGAGCTTGGGGCGGGCTCGATTCAGTATCGGAGGAGATGAGTGCAGGACTTTGACTAAACAGCCGTGTGCTTGATGCGTTAATGCAAGGACTTCCCATGAATGAGTGGCTCCCCACAATGAGAAGCAGAGAGAGAGGATAATTTGCCTCCGTACTCGATTAAGAGGGAGAGGATAATTTGTCTCCGTACTTAATTAAGAGAGAGAGGATGATTTGCCTCCGTACGTAAATTGTACCAGTGAAGATCTCTCTCCTTCCATGATTTGCCTCCGTACGTAAATTGTACCAGTGAAGATCTCTCTCCTTCCATGATTTGCCTCCGTACGTAAATTGTACCAGTGAAGATCTCTCTCCTTCCATGATTTGCCTCCGTACGTAAATTGTACCAGTGAAGATCTCTCTCCTTCCCAACCTTCCTACGATGATGCAGCAGACCGCCTCCCTTCGCCGCAGCCAAATTACCCCACCGCAGAGGTGAAGGTCAACAGAGGCTCGTCTCCCTAGCAGCCACAGTACGACGTCATCAGCTAAAGTGACGAACTAAGAGAGATGATCCCTACCCGGTGCTGGAGTGACGACGACCTGGCCATAATCCGATGCAGCTGACGGACGAGCTGAACACTTAGAACGGTACGATAATCCTTCCTTTAATTGCTTACCCTTTCTTTCACTAGAAGTTGCTATCTTTAATTTTAGAGTTAATTGTAAAGGGGTTCCACAATCCGGTTAATTCATTAAGTTCTTTTTGTTTTAAGTTCACGATAAATAATCCATTTTTTTATCTAGATTAATTGTTTGCCTGTACTACTAGAGATTGTGTTTCAATAAATATTGCTATTCTTTTATGTTCCCTTAAACCTGAGTTGTGATCATCATTGGGTTTCCTATTAATAAAAACGTCTTCCCCTAAGGAGACGGCCTGGGATTTTTGCGGCCCGCATTGTTTAATTAAGGTGATATCCGTAATCGGACAATGTGGGAAACACAACGCCACACATTTAAATTTACATCTGTCTACTTAGAAAGTGAATAGTGCTTGCAACCGCGAGGTGCGCACGACACAGGAACAAAATCAACGGCTGCACCATCCTGAATATTCACCCGATCTTGTACACATGTGATTTTTGGTTCATTCCAAAAATTAAAAATGAACTTGCTAGAAAGACATTTCAAAGGTGCAAGACTTCTCCAAATGCGTTCATTCAGAATTGAGGAGTATTACCCAACAGATCCATATTGGCGTACACATCTCAAACTTTGTATAGATGCAGGAGGAGAGTACGTTGGGGGATAGTAAAAGTTTTGTTGGGGTAGTAAGTACAATGATTTATGTTCTGAAGATGCATGTCAAGGGTTTTTTAACGCTCTTTATAATGCCCAAGACACGCATTGGAATTCTTGTGTAAGGACATCTAGAGACTAATTTTAGAGTCTTCACTTTCCAAGTAGCTGTAAAAGTAGCTGTAAAAGAATGTAAAAGAATGTTTCCAAGTAACTGTAAAAGAAACACAATTGAGACAATCCAGTGCAATATGATATTCTCCCCCCACCCGTTTTACAGGTCTTTAAAATTTTATTGAAAAATGAAAGAAATATAAATACGTTTAGTAGTAAAGAATCGCAGGATGTGTACTATTGGACTCATGAAATCATCATCATCATCATCCTCAAGCAGCCATGGGCTACGGAGGTCCAACCAGACAGGGCAATTTAGTTCTCCAAGCTAGTCTGTCCTGAGATATATCTGCTGCATCTGGTCACAGAACACCAAGTCTAATAAGGTCCTGTTTGACATTGTTTGCCCACCGCATCCTAGGTCTCCCCCTCTTTCTGAGGCCTTTGGGCACACTGTTCATAACCCTATTCTCCAATCTATAACTAACCATACTGGCAACATGGCCAAACCAACGGAGTCTCTCTCTGCACAATATTACGGTTTCTGTACTCAGCAGCCATGGGCTACGGAGGTCCAACCAGACAGGGCAATTTAGTTCTCCAAGCTAGTCTGTCCTGAGATATATCTGCTGCATCTGGTCACAGAACACCAATTCTAACAAGGTCCTGTTTGACATTGTTTGCCCACCGCATCCTAGGTCTCCCCCTCTTTCTGAGGCCTTTGGGCACACTGTTCATAACCCTATTCTCCAATCTATAACTAACCATACTGGCAACATGGCCAAACCAACGGAGTCTCTCTCTGCACAATATTAGAGTTTCTGTACTCGATTCGACTCGACTCGGACTCGTCGAGTATTTGGGTAGTTACTCGGATTCGGTACTCGACTCTAATACTCGACGAGTCCACGAGTTCACAAAATTTTATCAATTGTGCCTCAATCATGGAGTACATCTTGGAGTGTGCGATATTTTATATAAGAAAAAATCAAACCGCGAAAAAGAAGAGGAATTAATTGATACTGAGATGAGAATGAAGATGTTTTTGCTGATGGAGCGGATATTGAAATAAGAACAACAACAGAGGAGGTATGGAAGAAGTTGTTAGTATCCATCAAATAATTAACAACATTCGAAAAGTGGTTAAATCCAAAATTTGTACCTACTAAACAGGCTTTAGACTTAGCCACACAATTATTAAAAAGACTTTACCAAAAAGAAGATAATAATGAATCAACGGAAGCTTCGCAAGACCAAGAATTAATAATAGTTGAAAATCCAAAAAAAAATTGACAATGGAGGAAGAACTTGATTTAATTTTGAAAAACGCAGCTGAACCTCCAACTCCAAAAGAATCCGAGATTTATAGCAAACTTAAACAAGAATTTTTGCTTTTCAGAAATACTGGAAAACGAACAAGTAATCTTGATGACATGTACAACGCACTTTCCTCCATAAAACCAACTTCAACTTCTAATGAAAGAACATTTTCAATAAGTGGCAGCTTCTGTACTACAATCAGATCGAGACTTGCTGACAAGTCTCTTAATTCGCTAGTATTTCTCAAATATTTTTACCTGAAGACCAAAAAAAAGCAATTAAATTGAAATAAATAAATGTTCAAATAGTTATATCTAGTTTTAAAGTTTAATTTTTGAAAATAAATGAATTGATTAATAAATAAATCTGAGTACATTTTCTTTATAATTTCTTGGCACGACCACAAATCTCATTTGAAAATCTTGCAATATAATAAATAATTCTAATTTTAACAAATTTTAGTAATTTTATTTTGTTACAAAGACTTCATCTATGAGAATTGTTATTGAACTCCAAAATATTAAACGTTTTCGCTTATTGATTTGAGTTTAGATTTAGATCCGGACTCGACTCGGAATCGAGGAGTTTTTAAAATTTGGGACTCGTACTCGCCGAGTCCTAAAAACCCGAGTTTTTCAGAAACCCTACACAATATGCTCCTTTGCCTAACCTCATCATTAGTTACAAAGTTAAACTACCTAATGCCCAAAATACTGCGTAAGCATCTAGTTTCCTGTTATTTGTTTACAAAGTGTCCACGTTTCACTACCATAACTAACCTTAGAAAAAAAACCAAACTATTATGCAGTCTAATTTTAGT
Organism: Ryuthela nishihirai; assembly: GCA_038380435.1. Classification (NCBI taxonomy): domain Eukaryota; kingdom Metazoa; phylum Arthropoda; class Arachnida; order Araneae; family Heptathelidae; genus Ryuthela; species Ryuthela nishihirai. The sequence goes on along the minus strand of JAWZYU010000018.1, from coordinate 54,098,440 downwards.
TTTTAGGTGTATACGCCTATTTCTCCATACTCTCCATAGATTCTTAAAAGTCCCGGCAGCAATCCCTATTCGTCTGTTAATCTCATGCCAGCTCGAATGAAGAGTTCATCCCATCAACATCATTTGCCAAAAGGGCTAAATTATCAGTATAATCTAAATCAGAAATTTTCGTATCTCCAGCCCATTTATGGCAAAAATCTTTCCCTTGAAGTGAATTTCGCATAACATAATCAATACAACAAACTAAAGAGAAAAGGAGACAAAATGCACCCTTGTTGAACACCAGAAATAAAGCCTTACCAACTTTCACACACGACTCAGTGTTATTATGGAGAGCTTTCATTATGTTAACTAACTTGTCAGGTATACCATATAATCTTACAATCAACCACAAATTATGACGATCAATAGGGTCAAAATTCTTTTTGAAATCAACAAAGCTATGAAAAAAAGGTTTCTGAAACTCTAAACATTTCTCAAGAATCTGCCTAAGTGAAAATATCTGATCCACACATCCCCTACCATTTCTGAATCCACATTGCTCATCACACAATTGACTGTCAACCAGATTCTTAATTCTATTAAGCACAATCATGCAAATAACTTTTCCTGGAACAGAGAGTAGGCGGAAACCCCTATAGTTATCACAAGAACTGCGATCACCTTTTTTTTGAAAATAGGGATAATAACAGCTCTGGTAAAAAAGGTCTTAAAAAAAGGTCTTAGGTGTAGTCACTGGAAGGAGAGCTATGCACCAATCCCCTGTGATGATACATAGAACCGACCAGGCCTAGCACATAATGTCTGACCCCGCCTTCTCGTGGTGCAGACCGTTAGTACCTTTCAAAAGAGATACTCTCTTGTGGAGGTGAACGGAAGGGGAGGGCTGCCAGATTAGCGTGGCCTACTGATCTGGACAACTATGGCTACTTTTCTTTTTTTTTTCTACCCTGCTGAGGAGTGGTCAACCACACAGGGTCCTGGTGCTGACCATATAAACCCACTGGACTGGACAGATATATGGCTCTGACCTTGATTATGGATCCTGATTTTGCTGCACTGGTGGGCTTTTGTGGAGGGAAAATCTTCCGCTGTGTTTTCTGTTTGTTTGTGGGTTGACAGCCCCAAATGAATAGATTCACAGGATATGTTTATCAGCCGGTGGATAATCCTGAGCAGAGGTCATCGCAGGCACCTGAACACTTTGCTTCTATTGGCATCGTCAAATTCTACATTGGAGGAAGTCTTCCAGTGTAGATGGCTTCAGCCTTTAGTAGTGGGGGAATGGGTCTTTGCCCCATGTCTGCGATTAGGCGGCTGTTTGATATTGTCGGCATTCCCTCTCTCAATAAACATACTTTCTTTAAACATCCCACTAACCATTTTCTCTCCATAGGTAGATGGAATGTGAGGACTCTGCACAGAGCTTTTTCTCTTGATGTCCTCACACAAGAATTCCACCGTTATAATTTAGAAATTCTTGGCCTGAAAGAGACCAGATGGACAGATAAAGGTCAGGTTCTTAAAAAAATCTTAAATTTCTCTTTTCAGGGAGGGAAGACAATAAACATCACAAAGTCTACTTCTCAGCAGACACGCTAGTGATGCTCTTCTAGGATATGAGTGCATTAATGAAAGGTTTCTTACAGCAAAATTTCAGACAAGCGTTAAAGACCTGAATGTTATCTACTGTTATGCCTCCATTGAGGATGCCGTTGAGGATGAGAAGGATAGGTTTTATGGACAACGTCAGGATATTTTGAATTCTGTCAAGAAAGGAGATATTACCCTTGTTCTTTGTGACTTCAATGCCAAAGTTGGTACTGACTCTGACCGTTGGGCAGGAGTAATAGGCCCTTTTGGTATTGGTAGCTGCAATGGCAATGGGCAGCGTCTCCTGCAGGTAAGTAAACTCAATGGATTCAGAATAACTAACACATATTACAAACACCGCGACATACATAAGTACACATGGTTTCACCTGATGGGCTGCATAAGAATATGATTGATTACATATTAATTAACAGCAAATGGGCTAGTTCTGTTAGGAATACCAGGACATATAGGGGAGTTGAAATTGGATCTGACCATTATCTCGTTAAAAGTGTCTTGCAACTTAAACTTAAAAAGTGTTGTGCTAGGGTTAAAAAATTTGCTTTTAATACTGAGGCTCTGAAAGACCCAGTTATAGCCAAAGATTACCATGATAGGTTACTTAGTCATTATGACAGTCATGGTATACTTACTACTGAAATTCAGGTAGAATGGGATCATTTTAAACAGGCTTTTTTGGACACTAACGGTGCTCTTTTAGGAAAAAAGGAGCAGAAGAGACAGAATTATCTGAGTGATAAGGCACTTGAGCTTATTTCGGAAAGAAAGAACTGCAGGAATGTCCTTAATCAATACCCTACTAGTCCTAACAGGAAGCGTTATAGAGAACTTAATAAACGTGTAAAAGATCAGTTAGCTAACTGATCTTTTATGATAAGAAGCTGATAAGAATCTTTGACTTGATGGTTTGGCTGACAAAGCCGAGGAAGCAGTTAGACAGCACAACAGCAGAGAGCTGTACTAGATAGTTAATGTTTTGTGTGGTAGAAAACGGACAGGTATACAGGGGTTGAAGGATAAACAAGGTAAGGTTATAGAAGGTGAGGATTCTGTCATGGCTAGGTGGGCTGAGCATTTCAGTGATATTCTAAACAATGCGGTTAGTTCTATTCCCATTGTTTGCAATGATGATAGATGCATTGGTGGCTTTAATGTTGGCCCTATAACACAATCTGAAGTTATTTTGGCTGTTTCTAAACTTAAACTTCATAAATCCCCAGGGGTAGATGAAATTACTACAGAAATGCTTAGAGCTGGGAATGTTTCGGTTACCACTTGGATGACTGAAATTCTGAATATCTTTTATGATAAAGGCATGGTTCCTAAGGATTTTACCAGAGCTATTGTTATCCCTATTTTCAAAAAAGGTGATCGCAATTCTTCTGATAACTATAGGACTATCAGCCTACTCTCTATTCCAGGTAAAGTTCTTTCCATGATTGTGTTTAATAGAATTAAGAATCTGGTTGACAGTCAATTGCGTGATGAGCAATGTGGATTCAGAAGTGGTAGGGGATGTGTGGATCAGATATTTTCACTTAGGCAGATTCTTGAGAAATGTTTAGAGTTTCAGAAACCTTTGGTTGCTAGCTTTGTTGATTTCAAAAAGGCTTTCGACTCTGTTGATCGTCATAATGTGTGGTTGATTGTGAAATCATATGGTATACCAGACAAGTTAGTTAACATAATAAAAGCTCTCTATGATAACACTGAATCGTGTGTGAGAGTTGGTAAGGCTTGTAGCAATTGGTTTAGCATTACTTCTGGTGTTCTACAAGGGTGCATTTTGTCTCCTTTTCTCTTTAGTTTGGTTATTGATTATGTTATGCAAAATTCACTGCAAGGGAAAGATTTTGGCCTTAAATGGACTGGAGATACGAAAATTTCTGATTGAGATTATGCTGATGATTTAGCCCTTTTGGCAAATGATGTTGATGAGATGAACTCTTTCATTCCAGCTGTTGATGAGACTGGTAGTAGAGTAGGTTTGGTTATAAACAGAGAGAAAACTAAAGTGATGAAAATTTTTCAGGCAGGCTGTGATTCAGTTAATCTGAATGGTTGCAGTCTTGAGCAGGTGTCACAGTTTAATTATCTTGGGAGCTATGTAACAGATAATGGTGATGTGCGGCATGAGATTAACAGACGAATAGGGATTGCTGCCGGGACTTTTAAGAATCTATGGAGAGTGTGGAAAAATAGGCGTATACACCTAAAGACTAAAATTAGACTGTATAGCAGTTTAGTTCTTTCTAGGGTTAGTTATGATAGTGAAACTTGGACACTTTGTAAACAAGATAACAGGAAACTAGATGCTTTTGATTCCAGATGCTTACGCAGTATCTTGGACATTAGGTGGTTCAATTTTGTAACTAATGATGAGGTTAGGCAAAGGAGTTTGCTACCTCCTTTAAGCAGCTTATTGTGCAGAGAGAGACTCCGATGGTTTGGCCATGTTGCCCGTATGAATAATTACAGATTGGCGAATAGGGTTATGAACAGTGTGCCTAAAGGCCTCTGAAAGAGGGGGAGACCTAGGATGCGGTGGGCAGACAATGTCAAACAGGACCTTGTTAGAATTGGTGTGCAGTGGCCAGATGCAGTAGATGTAGCTCAGCATAGACTTGCTTGGAGAACTAAATTGCACGGTGTGGTTGGACCTCCGTAGCCCATGGCTGCTTGATGATGATGACGACGACGACGACGATGATGATGATGATGATGATGATGATGAAAATCCTTAGGAACCATGCCTTTATAATAAAATATATACAATATTTCAGTCATGCATGTGGTAGCCGAAACATTCCCAGCTCTAAGTATTTCCGTAGTAATTTCATCTACCCCTGGGGATTTATGAAGTTTAAGTTTAGAAATAGCCAAAATAACTTCAGATTGTGTTATAGGGCCAACATTAAAGCCACCAATGCATCTATCATCATTGCAAACAATGGGAGTAGAATTAACCACATTGTTTAGGGTATGACTGAAATGCTCAGCCCACCTAGCCATGACAGAATCCTCACCTACTGTAACAGTGTCTTGTTTATCCTTCAATCCCTGTATACATCTCCGTTTTCTACGACCCAAAATATTAACTATCTGATACAGCGCTCTGCTGTTGTGCTATCAAACTGTTTCCTTGGCTTTGTCAGCCAAGCCATCAAGCCAAAGATTCCTATCAGTAGCTAACTGATCCTTTACATGTTTATTAAGCTCTCTGTAATGCTTCCTATTAGGACTAATAGGGTATTGATTAAGGACATTCCTGCTGTTCTTTCTTTCTGAAATAAACTCAAGTGCGTTATCACTCAAATAATTCTGTCTCCTCTGCTCGTTATTTCCTAAAAGAGTACTGTTAGTTTTCAAAAAAGCCTGTTTAAAACGGTCCCATTCGTTCTGAACTTCAGTAGTAAGCAAAACATGACTAGCATAATGACTAAATAACCTATCATGGTAAGCTTTAGCTACAACTGGGTCTTTCAGACCTCCACAAATCACCCCTCCCCAAAACCCAAAATCTCTGTCCAGATCACCCCACCCCCAGATCACCCCTCCCCAAATCTGACCTTTATCTGTCCATTTGGTTCCTTTGCAAGCCAAGAATATCTAAATTATAATGGTGGAATTCTTGTGTGAGGACATCAAGAGAGTAAGCTCTGTGCAGAGTCCTCACATTCCAACTACCTTTGTAGAGAAAATGGTTAGTGGGATGTTTACAGAAGCTATATTTATTGAGAGAGGGAACGTCGACAATATCAAACAGCCTACTAATCGCAGACATGGGACAAAGACCCGTTCCTCCACTACTAAAGTCTGAAGCCATCTACACTGGAAGACTTCCTTTAATGTAGAATTTGACGATGCCCGTAGAAGCAAGAGTTCAAATGTCTGCGATGACCTCTGCTCAGCTATATCCAGCAGCTGATAAAATAGATCCTGTGAATCTATTCACTTGGGGCTGTCAACCCACGAACAAACAAAAAACACTGCGGCAGATTTTACTTCCACAGAAGCCCACCAGTGCAGCAAATTCAGGATCCGTAATCAAGCTCAGAGGCTTAATCCAGTTCAGTAAGTTTATATGGTCATCATCAGAACCCTGTGTGATTGACCACTCCTCAGTAGGGTAGAAAAAAAAAAAAGAAAAGTATCCATAGTTGTCCAGATCAGTAGGCACCCTAATCTGGTAGCCCTCCACTTCCGTTCACTTCCACAAGTGAATATCTGTTTTGAAAGGTTGGGTTGGTTTGTTTTACCTCTGAGCGGCACTTTTTTTGCACACCATGGGCTAAATGGCCAGGTCACATGGACCCCGAAGGTTCAGAGAAGGTTGGGGGAGGGGACCCACTGGATCAAGCTGTTGGGAGACAGATGGTAGCCTCCCGTCAAGGCCATCCAGCGTGTTCTTAAACGTGCACAGGGTATGGCTCTCCCGCACACGGGGCCACGGCTTAACGTCCCATCCGACGGACGGCGGCCTTTCCAAGCCCATCGGTGTCCCCTACTGACCGTGGGCAGGGCGGGGAATTTTGCGGAGATAAATCTTAACGCTGACCCAGCTGGGACTCGAACCTGGAAACTACAGATTATGAGCCTGGCGCGCTACCGACTGAGCCACCCCCGTCCTTTTTGAAAGGTACTAACGGCCTGCAACACGAGAAGTCGAGTTCGGACGTTAGGTTCTGGGCCAGGCCGATTCTATGCATTATCACAGGGGATTGGTGCATAGCTCTCCTTTCAATGACTACTTAGCTACCATTTACAGTCCTCAATAAGTAAAAATTAATATTTATACGTATTGACAGGTAATTCCTGGGTTATAATAAAAGGTATGACACAGAGAAGATATATGAAAAGACTAGAACTTACCTAAAAGAAGTTATTTAAGAAAAACAGATGTTGATGATGCAAAAAGTAATGATTTATGCCAGCGTTGACAAACCTTTTAGCTGAAGGGCAGCAGAAAAAACTGAAATGGAAGGTCGCGCTGCCAAAGAAATATATAATCAATGACGTATGTATAAAAAAACTCGAAAAAAATTGTTTTTTCTCTTTTACATTTTAATTTATTTGAACGGGACGCATAAGGATCGAAGACCGCAATTTGCCTAATCCTGGTCTATTCCATATCCAGGATTCGAACCCTGCTCACCTCAGAGCCTGATTTGCAACATTGCCAATTTTTTTAAATCTTTTTTCTCCTCTTCAGTCTGAACCATTTCTGTTTGCTTCATCAAAATTATGAGACTTTGAACCACTAATTTTAAAGAGATTTGTACGATTAAGATTTGATGTCTTCTTTTCAAGTTGTAGTGAGAAAATAATAAAAAAACTTCTGAGTGAACAGCTAATTAAAAAAACAAGAGCGGATCTCTTAACCGTAAACAGTGAAATTACTCTAAAGTTAACAGAGAAAATAAGTGATACAGTCCAAATATTTATTTTACAGCAGTCAAACACAAACTAAGACTTCGTAAACTTAAATCAAATTTGTGTGAGTTTTCGTTTTTTGTTAAAGTGAATGGCTGTTATATAGAAATAAAACTTTACCTCCTTCATACCATCTACTTTTTTGGGGACCGATGGCATTGCCAAAGGAAATAAGTCATGCTTTGCTTGTTACGAAACAAGAATTCTTTCCGAACATAAAAAGAAAGTAAGAGAAGAACGAGCCAGTTTCAGACGGTAGTCGATGTACTTTTTCTCCGAATTCAATCTGTGTCTGGTAGCACGTTGATAGTGCAACAAACATTGGCACCTAATGGAACATTGCAGTTGACTAAAGCTCAAGTCAGGCTTTCGTTTTCGTCTTTCTTATTACCTTTTTTTTCTGTACTTCAAATGTTCCAGCTTTCTCCCCACTTTTTCTTTTTGAATGTAAAAAAAGGAAGCCCAAATACAATTCTTAGCATAAATATTGCTTTATGTGAGCCCTCTACTCTTACATTCTATTCATTTTTCCAATCTTTAGCAGATGTTACAAGTTTTTATTGTTTGCACTTTAATATGTATTTCTACATGCACTGACGCAATTGCTTGTGTATTATAAGCTGCAATATTTTACATTTGTTTGAAGTATATTTTGATCCTTACATGATGCTAATGGGAATGTTTTTGATGTTTTTTGGCTTCGAAACGTAAATAATGGGAGATTATATCATTTGACTTTGGTTTGTTTTTATTATATTATTCATATCTTATTTAGTTCATTTATTATTTGTACTACTGAATGAATATTCCCCAATCATGAATTTTTGTCCGGATCTTAGTCTTGGGATTGAATGATTACCTCCACATTACACTACTACAACAGGGTGTAGTGGATTTTATCTCTCACCAATTGAAATATGCACCTTATACGATAGTGACAAATTTGAGCAATATTTTACATCTGAGTGTGCTGTGCCAGTATATTAGCTTCCCATTTCCTCACAGACATTGTAGTTAATTATATGATACAAAAGTTTTAAAAATACTGTCACGACAGTTGAACATGCAAAAATTAAATCGTGATGTGCTGTGTCGTCTTGATGCTCGCTTGTACTACAGCTTGAGAATTACGTCACTAACCAACTCGAACGATAACTTAACTTAAAAAAGATAAAGAATAGGAGAGTTGTAATTAGGAAGAATTAGTGTGAATCGTCTGATGTGTAGTGATCAATGTCTGGAAAGAATTGATTCTGAGAGACCAGTATACTTAGCTGCAATTTTAGAGTACTTGATGACTAGAATCCTGGAATAAAGTTATTTGGTATATAGTTATATTTAGTTTGTTTATGTAATTTGTACGGTTATTCTTGGAAGAGTAAAGGTTTATTCGCAAATATGATTATGTCACTTAATGAGAATTGTAAAAAGCCTTATTTTATGCTTTGAGTATAGATTGCAAATATTATAGAGAAACAACTATTTGTAGGAATAGTGAAAAGGTGCTATATTTTTCTGAAGGTTTATTTTCATATTGATCAAGATGAAAATTTGTGTTGGTTAAATTTAGTTTGCATAAATGTTTTTATTCATATTTTGTAAACAAATTACTTTATTATAGAATTATTGTTGCGAAATGTTATTTTTGAATTCACGCTCAATTTCCATGCGTTAAATTTTCATATAACAATACTTTAAAGGACATCAATCATATTTGAAAGGGCATCAAGCCACTTGAACCTTTAAATTAATATCAAAATTTATCGGTAGCTTGGCTTTACTGTAATCCCCAGCATGAAATAAATTATTATTATTATTATTATTATTATTATTATTATTATTATTATTATTATTATTATTATTATTATTATTATTATTATTATTAGTGCATACACTGAGTGATCATTGAATTATGACCACCTCAACTCATGTTATGTCAATGAGATGCTAATTTCGAAGATCTATAATTTTTAAAATAGCGTTTTATGGGAAAATGTGACTCAACGTAAAGACCTCAATCAATCCTATCTAAATATTGATTTTTCAGTTATATGCGTTCGGTATTTAAAGAGTTATGGAAGTTTACATACATACAAAATCCTCATGCAACCATGGGCAACGGAGGTCCAACCAGACTGTGTAGTCTTCCTCTCCACACGTGTCTGTAATTAGCCCCTCTAGGCCAATTTTAGTAAGGTCCTGTTTGACATTATCTGCCCATCGCTTCCTAGGATTTTTTAGGTTTTCGTTCATTGATTTATCTCATCCCGCCCATGACAAGTATCTGTTACATAGCTCCCAAGATAATTAAACTGAGACACCTTCTCAAGACTGCAGTCATTTAGATTAACTGAATCACAGCCTGCCTGACCAATTTTCATCAGTTCAGTTTTCTCTCTGTTTATAACCAAACCTACTCTACTACCAGTCTCATCAACAGCTCGAATGAAAGAGTTCATCTCATCAGCATCATTAGAAAAACAGGGCCAAATCATCTGCATGATCTAAATCAGAAATTTTGAAATCTCTAGGTCATTTAAGTCCAAAATCTTTCCCTTGCAAAGAATTTTACATAACATAATCAATAATCCAACGAAACAGAAAAGCGGCAAAATGCACCCTTGTCTAACTCCACAAACAATGCTAAACCAATCCCTGAAAGATATACGAACCCTCACACACGACTCAATGTTATTATAGAGAGCTTTCATTACACTAACTTATCAGGTATTCCAAATGATCTAACAATCAACTACAAATTACGTCGATCAACAGAGTCAAAAACCTTTTTGAAATCTATAAAGCTAGTAATCACAGGTTTCTGAAACTCTAAACCTTACTCAAGAATCAGTCTAAGTGAAAATATTTGATCAATGATCCCCTACCACTTCTGAATGCACACTGTTCATCACGCAGTTGTCCATCAACAAAATTCTTAATTCTATTAAGTATAATCATGCAAAGAACTTTACCTGGAACAGAAAGTAAACTAATTCCCCTATAATTATCAGAGGAACTGTGATCACCTTTTTTGAAAATTGAGACAATTATAGCTCTAATAAAATCCTTGCGAACAACACCTTTATCACAAAAAATATTCATAATTTCAGTCAGCCATGTGACAACACAAATGTTCCCAGCTCTAAGCATTTCAGTTGTGATTTCATCCACCCCTGGGGATTTATGTAGTTTTAATTTAAAGATAGCCAAAGTGACTTCTGAATGTGATATAGGATCATCATTAAAGTTAGTAATGCATCTATCCTTATTAAAAACAATGGGAGTAGAAATAATCACATTTTTAGAAGTTCTCTGAAATGCTCAGTACACCTAGCCGTCACAGAATCCTCATCTTCAACCGCCTTGCCGCGTTTACCTCTTAATCCCTGTGTACCTGTCTGTTTCTTCCTGCATAAAACATTGTAAAACCCCTTGCTGTTGTGCTGTCTAACTGTTTCCCCAGCTTTGTAAGCCAAGCTACCAAAGATTCATATCAGCTGTTAACCCTTTCACGACTAAGGGAAACATTTTTCCCATTTTAAAATTGGTGATTGTCGTATTTAATTATAACCTTATCTGCTTTTTTTTATACAGAATGTCAAAATAGAACGTATGCCGAACGCAATTACGTAAACGGGAACGTTTAGAAAAAAAAAAAAAACTGTCAGGACACATAATATATGTACTATGTGCAATGTCCATCTTTGCTTCACAACCAAAAGAAATTGCTTCGCAGAATATCGTAATTAGCACATCATTTTGTATAGTAATATTATTTCATAATTTTGCATTATTTTAGTTAACATTTTGTTATAATAAACCAATAAATAAAGAACATTGCATAATAAGCCTAACTATAATTTGTGTTACCTTTATAGTCCATTGGGAAAAATATTTTCCATAAAATTCCAAAAAAACTACACATTGTTATGTATTTTTTTTTTATGATTTTTATTTATTTTACGTCTAAACCAGTGTCTCGCAAACTGTGTGCCGCGAGAGATTTTCAAATTGACACTAGATATTCCAAAGATTTCATTTTGACTTGACTTGTGTTATCGACATGCTTTAATATCGAAGTGCTCTCGACGTGCTTTAATAAAAATCTTTCAGATTTTATCAATTGGAATCTTGTAAGTATTTATCAAGTTTTTTCCAATTTTTGGTATTAATTTTTGATTATTTCAAGCCATAGAATGGACAAATATTTAAAACAAACACCGAGTTATGATTAATTATATTTATTATTATATTTATTTTAAATAAAATGCATTTACGAAACTTTAATTTTCCTCTTTTTACGTAACCAGCAAAAATTCTTTTTTAGGTGTGCCGCGGAAAAAAAAATTTAGATTCAGTGTGCCACGGAAAAAAATTAGATTCAGTGTGCCACAGAGTAAAAACGTTTGCGAGACACTGGTTTAAACAAACTAAAATAAACAGTTACATATTAATATTTACTCTTAGAAACCTTATGGTCCTGAAAGGGTTAACTGATCCTTTACAGGTTTATTAAACTCGTTGTAATTCCTTCTGTGACTTACTCACGAAGGACCAATAGCGTGTTGATTCATATTAATCCTGCACTCCCTTATTACATAAATAAGTTCCATAGCCTTATCACTCAAATAATATTTTCCTCTGTTTCCTTTTACTCAAAAGTGTACTGTTGGTCTCAAGAAAAGCCTGCTTAAACTTATCACATTTGTTCTTAACTTCAGCTGTAAGCAAACCACGATTGTCATAATGACTAAGTAGCCTACCATGGTATGCTTTGGCTATATCTGGATCTTTCAGGCGTTCTTATTATAGGCAATTTTTTAAACTTAGCACAAGATTTCTTAAGCTTCAGCTAATGGTCAGACCCAATTTCGACTTCCCCGTATGATCTGGTATTCCAAACTGAACTAGCCCATTTGCTGTTAATTAAAATATAATCTAGGTTATTCCTGTGCAACCCATCAGGTGAAAAACATGTATGTTTATAAATGTCCTGGTCTTTGTAGTATGTGTTAGTTATTCGCAAACATTAAGATTACTTACCTGTAGGAGATGTTCCCTATTTCCACTGGAACAATCAATGCCAAAGGGACCTAAAACTCCTGCCCAAAGATTAGAGTCAGTACCAACTTTAGCTTTGAAGTCACTTAGCACAAGAGAAATATATCCTTTCTTCACAGAATTCAAAATATCTCGCAGTTGGCTGTGAAAATTATCCTTCTAGTTCTCATCAGAGTCCTCTGTGGGGACCTAACAACAGATGACATAAAAGATTTTATTTTTTGCTTTAAATTTTGCTGTAACAAATCTTTCATTAATGCAGTCATATTCTAGAAGAGCATCACTGGGGTGTCTGCTGAGGAGCAAACCGTCATCTTGGAGATACATTCCATCCTCCCTGCTTGAAAAGAGAAATTTAAAGTTTTTTTAAGCATCTCACCTTTACCTGTCCATCTGGTCTCTTTCAAGACTAGAATATCTAGATTATAACGCTGGAATTCCTGCTTGAGGACATCAAGAGAATAATCTCTATGTAATGTCCTCACGTTCCACGTACCTACAGATAGAAAATGATTAATAGGATTTTTAAAGAAACGTGGTTTATTGAGAGAAGTAGGGCTAACAATATCAAATAGTCCCTGATGGTAGGCATGGGGCAAAGACCTGTCCCTCCTCCGCTAAAGGCTGAAGTCACCAAAGATGGGAGGAACTTCAGACATTACCTTTTCTAGTGAACATTTTCATATGGCCGGCCTGAGACACATTACTCCAGTTTAGGATTGACGATGCCCAACTAGCTAGGAATTCTTTCACTATTCATAAGTTTTGTATACGTTTCTTGACACTGATATTTTTATTGCTAAATATTCAAACTTCCATAACTCATTAAATACTGAAAGAATATTTTTGAAAATCGAAAAATTGATATATTTGATTGACTCGTTATATGTTACTACATTCTTCAAAACAAGGAAACTTCTTTTAAAAAAGTTATAGAGCTTCGGGATTAGCGTCCGATTAACATTACATGAGGATGAATGGTCATTATTCAATGATCACTCAGTGTGTATATATATACACTGCAAGACATTGAAATTGCCCCACCCAGAACGAGTGAGGGGATAGGGGTGAAATATAGCACACACATAGCAATACATATTGGCATCATCATCATCATCCTCAAGCACCCATGGGCAACGGAGGTCCAACCAGACCGCGCAGTTTAATTCTCCAAGCATATCTGTCCTGAGCTACATCTGCTGCATCCGGCCACTGTACACCAATTCTAACAAGGTAATGTTTGACATTGTCTGCCCACCGCATCCTAGGTCTCCCCCTCCTTCTGAGGCCTCTAGGCACACTGTTCATAACCCTATTCGCCAATCTATAATTATCCATACGGGCAACATGGCCAAACCAGCGGAGTCTCTCTCTGCACAATATGCTGCTTAAAGGAGGTTGCAGACTCCTTTGCCTAACCTCATCATTAGTTACAAAGTTAAACCACCTAATACCCAAGATACTGCGTAAGCATCTAGAATCAAAAGCATCTAGTTTCCTGTTATCTTGCTTACACAGCGTCCAAGTTTCACTACCATAACTAACCCTAGAAAGAACCAAACTATTTTACAGTCTAATTTTAGTCTTTAGGTGTATACGCCTATTTCTCCACAATCTCCATAGATTCTTAAAAGTCCCGGCAGCAATACCTATTCGTCTGTTAATCTCATGCCGCACATCACCAGTATCAGTTACGCAACTCCCAAGGTAATTAAACTGTGACACCTGCTCAAGACTGCAACCATTCAGATTAACTGAATCACAACCTGCCTGACCAATATTCATCACTTTAGTTTTCTCTCTGTTTATAACCAAACCTACTGTATTACCAGTCTCATCAACAGTTCGAATGAAAGAGTTCATCTCATCAACATCATTTGCCAAAAGGGCTAAATCATCAGCATAATCTAAATCAGAAATTTTCGTATCTCCAGCCCATTTAAGGTCAAAATCTTTCCCTTGAAGTGAATTTTGCATAACATAATCAACAACCAAACTAAAGAGAAAAGGAGACAAAATGCACCCTTGTCGAACACCAGAAGTAATGCTAAACCAATTGCTACAAGACGTACCAACTCTCACACATGACTCAGTGTTATTATAGAGAGCTTTCATTATGCTAACTAACTTGTCTGGTATACCATATGATTTCACAATCAACCACAAATTATGACGATCAACAGAGTCGAAAGCCTTTTTGAAATCAACAAAGCTAGCAACCAAAGGTTTCTGAAACTCTAAACATTTCTCGAGAATCTGCCTAAGTGAAAATATCTGATCTACACATCCCCTACCACTTCTGAATCCACATTGCTCATCACGCAATTGCCTGTCAACCAGATTCTTAATTCTATTAAGCACAATCATGGAAAGAACTTTACCTGTAACGGAGAATAGGCTGATACCCCTATAGTTATCACAAGAACTGCGATCACCTTTTTTGAAAATAGGGATAATAATAGCTCTGGTAAAATCTTTAGGAACCATGCCTTTATCATAAAAGTTATTCAAAATTTCAGTCATCCAAATGGTAATTGAAACATTCTCAGCTCTAAGCATTTCCGTAGTAATTTCATCCACCCCTGGGGATTTATGTAGTTTAAGTTTAGAAATAGCCAAATTAACTTCAGATTGTGTTATAGGGCCAACGTTAAAGTCAACAATGCATCTATCATCATTGCAAACAATGGGAGTAGAACTAACCACATTGTTTAAAACATCACTGAAATGCTCAGCCCACCTATCCATGACAGAATCCTCACCTTCTATGACCTTGCCTTGTTTATCCTTCAATCCCTGTATACCTGTTCGTTTTCTACAACACAAAACATTAACTATCTGGTACAGCTCTCTGCTGTTGTGCTGTCTAACTGCTTCCTCAGCTTTGTCAGCAAGGCCATCAAGCCAAAGATTCTTATCAGTAGCTACCTGATCCTTTATACGTTTATTAAGTTCTTTGTAATGCTTTCTATTAGGACTAGTAGGGTACTGATTAAGGACATTCCTGCAGTTCCTTCTTTCTGAAATAAGCTCAAGTGCCTTATCACTTAAATAATTCTGCCTCCTCTGCTCCTTTTTCCCTAAAAGAGTACTGTTAGTTTCCAAAAAAGCCTGTTTAAAATGGCCCCATTCTTCCTCAACTTCAGTATTAAGCAAACCATGACTGTCATAATGACTAAGTAACCTATAATGGTAAGCTTTAGCTATAACTGGGTCTTTCAGAGCTTCACTATTAAAGGTAAATTTTTTAACCCTAGCACAACACATTTTAAGTTTAAGTTGCAAGACACTTTTAACAAGGTAATGGTCAGATCCAATTTCAGCTCCCCTATATGCCCTGGTATTTCTAACAGAACTAGCCCATTTGCTGTTAATTAATATATAATCAATCATATTCTTATGCAGCCCATCAGGTGAAACCCATGTGTATTTATGTATGTCGTGGTGTTTGTAATATGTGTTAGTTATTCTGAAACCATTTAGTTTACTTACCTGTAGGAGACATCCCCATTGCCATTGCAGCTACCAATACCAAAAGGGCCTATTACTCCTCCCGAAAGGTCAGAGTCGGTACCAACTTTGGCATTGAAGTCACCAAGAACAAGGGTAATATCTCCTTTCTTGACAGAATTCAAAATATCCTGAAGTTGTCTGTAAAACCTATCCTTCTCATCCTCATCAGAATCCTCAGTGGGGGCATAACAGCAGATAACATTCAAGTCTTTAATGCTTGTCTGAAATTTTGCTGTAAGAAACCTTTCATTAATGCACTCATATCCTAGAAGAGCATCACTAGCATGTCTGCTGAGCAGCAGACCCACGCCTTGGTGATGCTTTCCATCCTCCCTCCCTGTAAAGAGAAATTTAAAGTTATTTTTAGGTATCTCACCTTTACCTGTCCATCTGGTCTCTTGCAAGCCTAGAATATCTAGGTTATAGCGCTGGAATTCCTGCATGAGGACATCAAGAGAATAATCTCTATGTAATGTCCTAACGTTCCACGTTCCTGCAGAGAGAAAATGATTAGTAGGATTTTTAAAGAAATTAGGTTTATTGAGATTGGTAGGGCCAACAATATCAAACAGCCCCCTGATCGCAGGCATGGGGCAAAGACCTGTTCCTCCTCTACTAAACACCGATGCTGGTAGGAACATCAGGCACCACCTTTTCAAGTGGACTTTTTCAAGAGCCACATGGCCTGCCTCAGACACATTACTCCAGTTTAGGCTTGACGATGCCCAACTAGCTAAGTAAGGTTCAGGTACCTGCGATGGCCTCTAATTAGGTATCCACCAGCTGATATAAGGTATCCCATGCCTCTGTTCACTTAGAGCTGGCAACCCAGAAGCAAACAGAAAACACAGCGGCAGACTCTCCCTCAACAGAGGCCCACCAGTGCAGCAAGTCCAGGATCCATAATCAAGCTCAAATCCATAAACAAGTCCAGTCTAGTAGGTATAAATGGTCAGCACCAGGATCCTGTGAAGTTGACCACTCCTCAGCAGGGTTGAAAAAAAAAGAAAAAAAGTGGTTTAATCTGCAGCCACTTACAGAGATTAGAAGATGAGATAACGCAGCACAATGTGACTGCCTCAGTAGGTGGTTGCACCACCGTGAACGGCAATACAGGCAACAATATGACGTGGTATAGAGTATTACAGTGGACGGATATGGTCCTGAGGAATTTCACACCAAGCAGCGTTGACTTGTTCCCATAATTCATCGAGATTACACTTCAGCTGTTGAGAGGATTGCAGACGTCATCCAATGTGGTCCCCACAGATTTGCTATCGGGAATAAATCTGGAGATCGTGTTGGCCATGGCAATACTTGAACATGTTGAAAACATTGTCTGGAGATCGGAGCAGTGTGTACACGAGCGTTGTCATGCTGGAAAATGGGCTGCTGCATGCCTCCCAGGAACGGTAGTAAAACGAGCTGCAGAACTGCACTAACATATCGTGCAGCTGTCAGTGTTCCCGCGATGAGAGGTGACCTGCTGTCACATCCAATAGCACCCCATACCATTATGCATGGCTGACAAGCAGTGTGCCGGTCGCGAACAAATGCAGAATCCGTCCTCTCACCAAATTGTCACCATACAGTCGCTCAAAAAAATTATCCGAACACCATGGTTGATTACAGAATTCGGAAAAAAAATCTGGTACCTTTTTTTATAGAAATTAGTGATCTAGCAACCTTCGTGTACAGTTCACGAAGGTTGCCAGATCACTATTTTCTAAAAAAAATCGTTGCCAGATAGTTTTTCTGAATTCTGTAATCGACCATAGTGTTCGGATATTTTTTGTACATGACCCGTCGATCATCAGCACCCAAACAGAAACGGGATTCATCACTAAGCACTACAGTGTTCCATTCATGACCCCAGTTCGCATGACTTCAGCAACAAGCCATACGAGCGCTGCGACGATTTGCAGTCAATGGGTCAGAATTCTTCGATTTATCGATTCTTCGATTTATCGTTCGGGTTGTTATGGGGACGTCCATGACTGCTGATACAGCCTGTCGAATATCGACTGCAGTACTTTGTGGTAACGAACGAGCATGTCGAACAATGCGCCTATCAAGCCACGCTGATGTCTATCGGACGTCATCACTCCCTCTGCAACGCACACTAGAACCTTCATTTCGCCACTGTTGCCAACGGCGTCCAACAGTTCGTGCATTCCGATGAACATGGACAGCGACACGACTTGTAATCCATCCAGCTTCACATAGGTCTATAATATTTCCTCCCTCAAAAGCATCCAAATGGCTCTCATCTCAACCGTTCGCATGACTTCCACCTGCATAAACACAATACCATGCCTGTTGTTTCTTGCACCTTTTATCTCTTGAATAACACATGTCATCGGCTCCAGATAATCATCATTTGCATATCTCAACCCCCGCACACCCATCCTTCTATTTACATGTTTGTACATGTCCTTCTGGGTTGTGCACTTTCAATGTCGAGCAGTGTATATATAGGTGTTTCTTAAAATAGTAAGTCTAAAATATAAAATAAATGTTAATTATACTGAACAAGTTTGTACCCAAGTTAGGGTTATATTCACCCTCCATTAGGGCTTGAAAATGCTTTTTAAAAAATTCTCCGATAATTCGAGATCAAAATATGTCAATCCCTTCATTATTATCCTCAAACACGGAAACCCTTTCCTTTGGAAGTTTCTGGATAAGCTACTGATATTGACATAAGCATCTTACTAACTTAAATAGGAGAAAGGAACGCCACATGTACACAATATATCATGAAACTGTGTATTAAATGAAAAGAAAATTAAAATATATTACTTTATTATATAATTTGTGATTTTATCTCTGTTAAAGCTAATCTATAATGCTTAGATGATTAAATATTATTTAAATTATGGGGAAATTCATGACAAGTACATAAAACCATTACAGTGTGTGCAAAACCATGTTATTAGATGTATAATTAATAAGAAAAGTAGGTATAGCGAATTATAAGATGTTAGGTTTTATGAAATTATAAGATAAGAGAATTATAAGATGTTAGGCTTCATGAAAATACAGAAAGTATATGCTTTTAGAGTCATAAAACATGTAACACAAAGTTGTAAAATGCAGAATGTTAGACGCTTTACAATAAATACAAAGTTATCCAAAGATCGTTTATTAATTGAAATATTGGCTAACTAGAAGAATACATATCGCCTCTGGCACATACGTGAATCTCGTTTTCAAAGAGAATGAAGTTTCATTTTTACTTACTATTTCACTCCTTTTCAAAAGTTTCAATTTGAGCTAATGGGTGATAGGATATAAAAGTAATAAAAAAAAAATACCCCATCAAGCATTATCGGAAGTATATGGGGATTTGCCTGTTGATATTGCGCTTTTACGGATGGATGCGCAAATTCAGAGAAAGACGGCAGAGCTTCAAACTCCCTTGTGCAAGAAGACCGAAGGAGGCCATGAACGCGAGAACCATCGCTGATGTTCATGAGCTCATTAAGGAAAACCCACAAATCGACGTTCAGGTAATAAGTGTAGGTATCAATGTATCGATTGGCAGTGGGGAAACAATTATTTATCAACATTTAAAGTTTCGAAAGATCTGTGTTAAATGAATACCCCACAAACTGGCAGAGCAGGAAAAAAGGGCTAGAATCAACTCGTAAAATGAGATGCTGGCAATGTTTGAACCTAGTGGCCCCAAACGGTTAATAGACATTGTCACAGGTGATGAGACGTGGTGATATTACTATACAACTTCCAAAAAGATCAACAACTATGTTGGGGTTGTGGAAGATGAGTCGCATTCCCAAATCCTCTGACAAGACTTTCGCTGAAGGAATATATTATTTTATGTTCTTATATGTTATATTATATATTACTTATATGTTCACATTTTTTTTTAGTTCCCAAGGAGTGGTAGCCTTGGACACCATACCTGAAAAACAATGACTATAAATGGCCAATACTACACCAACATTGTTTTGCCCAAAATGGCTAAGGAAATGACAGCGTCCAACAACAAGCGTGTTAGCACATCAGGACAGCGTTAAGAAACAGACAGCATCCAACAACATGCGTATCAAGGGTTCTCCTTCATGACAATACCAGTGCTCACAAAACCCGGCAGGTTACCGTCTATCTGGAGCAGGAAAAAATCAGAGAACTACCCCCATCCTGCATATTCACCCGTTCTTGCACATAAAATTTTTGGTTGTTTCCAAAAATTTAAAAAGAAACTTTCTGAGAAGCAAAACTAACTTAAAGATGCACGACTTTGGAAAATGTGTTCATACAGAGTTGTGGAGAATTCCCCAACAGGAGTACCACTAAACGTTCCAGAATTGCCGTAGACGTCTGCACCTTTCCATAGATGCTGGAGGAGAGTACTTCGAAGGACAGTAAAAGTTTTGTTAAGGTACGTGCAATGGTGTTTGTTCTGCAGATGCAAGTCAAGAACTTTTTCAACGCCCCTCGAAATGTAATGTAGAAAAATGACAAACTTTCTTTTCTTTGAAAACGAACATTCCACTTTTTTTCAGTGGTGATTGGTCATTGTGATAGGCAAACTAGGATTGGTTTGTATTTTAAAACATATTGCGAATTTCAAGCTGCTCTCAAAACTATTTAATGTATTTTACATAAAATAATAAAAACAAACATGTTCGAAATATGTTCGATGAATTTTTCTCCTAACAAGTACAATGATTTTATAAGTTTTATTTTCGGTTTATTACTAAGTAATTTAAAAAAAATGTATGCAGACTTTCATATTGCACACAACAAGTTTGATTAATCTATTACATCGAAAAATTAAAGTATTTTTTTTCTTATGGACAAAAAAGAATCCTAGCTTCTATAGGCCTTCATACAAGGACATGCCCTACCAAGACCGAAGTCACTGTTGACCACTGTCTCAGTTTAGAGTTAACACAATGTTTGACCTGCTAGAACAGTCGTTGACTATCTAAACATTATGCCAGTTAAGGCTAACAGTCGTAAAATAATAATAAACAAATATATTCTCCATCTCATCATCATCATCATCATCAAATAACCCACTTAATACGGATGTTTCATAGACACCTATCAATATGATAACGAGATCTCAGCAGAAACACAACAAGCATCAGAAAGAAATCGTCCATTCCTTTCTCTAGAGTCGAACAGAAGTTACTTTACTATGCACCCTATTGCTCGACTAATTCGATGAATCCAATCGTTTTGTTGAAATTAATCATGCTTCTATTCATGTCATGAAGCTTATTCATATCATGAATAGAATGAATGTAATGAATGTCATTCATTGATAAAAAGAATTTAGTATATAAATGTAATAAAATGGCATTCTTTCCGTGATATGTTATAATTTCTACGGCTTGAACAAAATTATCAGAAGCAATAGCTTAAGCTTACGATTCTTGTTAAATTAAATATTCTGCATAAATATGCTTCTAAAACATATCAGGTTACGTACGCATCGTGACCCTTAAGGTTGTAAAAGTGGAATAACAAAATTGATTGATTTCAGCCCCTTTCATGCTTAGATAATTTTATGAGCTTTGCGTGACCACAACGAGCACACGAAATCCTAATTCTTACAATAATTAAGGTCCCCATTAATAGTTTCTGCAACAGTTATTCCCTCCGTTTCTTAATACATAATTGCCTCTGATCAATGTTTTGTAGAATAGAAATTATTTAGACGAAGACGCTAGCGAAATTGTTTCAGTCCTTTTTAATCCAAATTTTTCTTATTTATTAAAAAGACAATGGACAGAAAAATGGAAACATTCTCATCTTATATAAATGAAGAATATGGAATTAAATTTTTACAGAAACATATTACTGAAGCTAAATGTAAGATGTCAATTAATCTGTCTAAATGTCGATTTTACAATGAACAATAAACGTTCAGTTCTAAAAGAGATATAGAAGTATCAATATTAAATAACAGAAATGTTAATCATAAGAATTCCACTCAGAAGTTAACTATAATTTTAAAAAAGAATTATTTCAAACCGTTTAATAAAATAAGGACATGTTTAGAATTTTGTGCAATAATTATTTTAATAATTGTCTGTTTTACACAGATTTCTTAGGCCTGACTCTCCTGCTGTTAAATATTCCAGCTTCCATAGCTCTTTAAATACCCAACAAAAACTGTTGAAAATCGAGATTTAGATAGATTTGAATAAAATGCAAATTTTTCTAGTCCTTTGTTCCTATAAAAAGCTTATTGTAGAAATTACGGATTTCAGATTTGAATCTCCGTGAGTTAACATGGGAACATTTTCTTTTTTCTGTCTAGTATATATATATGTGAAACGAAGAAATCTCATTTCTCATTTCATGAACTTTATGAGCAGACTGTGATTTTAAGTCTGTGTTTTATGGCAAGTAGATTTCGACTTGCCATAAATCACAATATTGTGCTACCTTGTATGCAAATCATTATATAAATACTTTTATTAGAGAAAAACAGATTATTATATGTTGAATCTCAAGATTATATAAAGTCCGAAAATGGTGACGATAGGTTTAAGATAATACTATGATACTAAAATAATGTTTCTTACAACTGAAGGGATAACTATGATAGTTGAAAAATTAAAATATGAACTTATTTCATTATATAGTATTTCTCTCTCTAAATTTTACTTCATGCATTACCATTTTAATAATCTGATGAAAGCATTCATTTCATGACATCCATGAGAATGACTTGTGTATTAACCCGCATTGCATATTCTACATTTACCACACACACTACGAAATTATTGTGTCTAAATATATAATATATTACAAACTGTAAATATTTGTAAAATTTTATCTCAATTCGAGAAAAACAAACGAATAATTATTTTCTCTTTGTCGCTTGACAATCCGCAAGTAGACATGAACTTTTTGTTTTAAGAAATAAGTAAAAAAACTTTTTGGGTTTCATATGTATTAATAAAATATTACTATTCGCATTTTCTTAATTTTCAATGGTTTTTATTTCCACCTATAGAGGGCACCAAATTTGGAAAATGATAAAACTTCAAACGAATATTACAAATAGTTTATTCTTGCCAGAAATCTAAAATTTTGGTGGTAGAGTTTTGTGGGCAATAGGTTTTTATATTGACAATATTGAATTAACTCTCCATCCCCATTGGTAAGGAAATAGCGGTTGGCTTACTCTGTAGCACGCCAGGAACGTAGCTACAGTTCCAAGGTTCGAGTCCCAACTGTATCTGGACTGAGATTTATCTCCGCCAGTCCCAGTCTGCCCTCGCTGTGAATTAGGACACCGATGGGTTTGAAAAGGTCGCCGACGTCATCGGATGGAATGTTAAGTCATGGAGTGGTGTGCAGAAAAGCCATACCTTGTACACGCTAAAGAACACATTGGATGTCCTCGATGGAATGCAACCATTTGTATCTTAACAGCTGTTCAGTTGCTTCTAACATCTTTCTCCAACCTTCTCTGAGCCCTGGGATCCTTGTGAAATAGCCGTTGAGCCAATTATGCGAAAACGTGGTACTCTGTAAGAAATATTCACAAGTAAAGCAACCCTACCCAAATACCACTGAACAACGCAACTCCCACTGAACTACCCAACTCTACAGAAGAAAAAACGCATTTTTTTTCTTCTGTTTAGTTCACAAATAAAAGATTATTTTTTTGGTTTGACAGGTACTAATAAAACATTACTATTCAAAGCTTTCAAATCTTTCATTAGCTTGAATTTCCGCAATTAGAAAGCGTTAAATTTTGAAACTGACAGAACTTTTTTCTCTCTCTTTGAAAGGGCAATTCCATTTTCACGACAGGTAACTGACTTTCTGCACTCTGTTTCACATAAAGAATGGAGTGCCAAGTTTCCCTCAAAGATTTTCTTGTACAATCGTGGCTTTTTACGCATAGCCATTTTTTTAATTTTTTAATGTATATTTTTTTACATTTTTAAATAGTCAGTGCCAGGACAAACGTGCTTGCCTCAAGGGCAATCCTATAAAGAACCACTCAAAATGTAACCACGTAGTCTTTTTGTGCCATCCGTAAACAGTACACATCATGGTACGACCTATGGCTTATTAGCATGAAGTTTGCTATGATCTCACACGAGTATGGAGAATATGCTGTCGTTCAGCCGAAGTTGAAGCCACTTCAAATGAAATTTAGGTTTATGATTTGGTATTAACGATATATAGCATTTAAATAATAAAACAATAATATAAGTCATTAAATTTTGCTTATTACTGCTGATAACCAAATGTAACCAGAATGCTTCAAATAAATTGCAGCCAATCAGTAACTGATTTGGCTCCTATATTATTTTAGTTTGAGACCACTGGACTAAGCTACTGCAGAATCGCGATTTATGATTCTTCTGCATTAGTTTTAAATACATTATTCAATTTTTAAAAATTATTATGCAAATTTACTGTGCACTGTAATGTTGATTTAGTAATAATATGCATATTTCACTGTGCATTAACATTATTTCATGACTTTTTTTATACCATATTCACTGCTAAAAAGGTGTAGTTCTGAAAATTTGCACCGGGTGCAAAAATATAAGTCAGAGAAGTGTGCAATTAAGTCGATTGCAACTACTGTTATAATACCTCTGAACATTTATTTATTTTCTTCCAAAAAACCTATGTTCTTTCGTCATTAGATACCAGGTTATTAGTTTCTCGTTTTATCTTTGTCATTAGTGATCAATTATATTAAACATTTCCGCATTCGATTGAAAAAAAAAACAGAAGCTAATGAACATCCCTTCAAACAGAAGTAAGAAAAAAAACTCTAAACAAGCCTTTTCAACAACTGAACCTTCTTAGACATATTGGGTATCATTTCAAGGCGTTTTATCGCTATTATTTCGTTTATTTCCAAGTTCTACTTCCAACAAACCTAATAAGATCACGAATGTTGCCAGCGATCTTAAGACCGCGGTCCTTTATCCGATGACCGACGCATGCTCTATCACATGGTCGGACCACTGCTAGTCATTATGGCCAGCGTTTCCGAGCTCTGCGTCCACAACAAATTGCCAGGACGAGAACTCCGACAACTCCGACACACGACTGATTTCCAGGGGATTTTTTCCTTTATTCTCAAGTCTCCATTGGCTACGATAACTGGGACCGCTCGAAATCGTCAATCCGTGCCCTGCCGCCTTTCCCATCAGTTACAAGAGGGGTGGAATGTTCGAAGAGGGGTAAAGGGGCTGAAAAATTGGCCCAAATGCTCCACTCAAGTGCTCCACTGAGAAAAGGCTGCAACCTTTTTCTCTGTGATCATCTTTTATCACTATGGGGTGTTCTAAGGAATGGGATACTCCATTTTTATGAGTCCGCATGGCGACTCCGAGGAATGCCCATTTTTCTCACCCTCTCTCTTTCGTGCAATTACATGGACATTTATCAACGCTAATGGAAGACCGACTCCAAATATATTACTTTTAGCGAAATAGAGGCTCAGACAAATATTTGAACAAGTGCATGCCAAAGCTGGTTGACTAAGAAACAAAAAGAATGTTTTGGTGGTGTTTATAGCTTTAAAATTAATGACGGAAGACCGTAAAATACAAATTTAGCCTCTCTATCTGAAAGACGGATCTAAACGCATTATTTTACACAAAAAATATCGTTGCAATTCGAAAGTGTTAGTCCTACATATATTTAATTATCGGCAGTATTAATGCAATTTCAGAATGCATTATTTTTTTACCAGTTTTAGATTCCTCATTGTGCATTGCTATATGAAATTCATTACAGGGATACATATATGAACAAGCGCACTTCAAAGCGATTTTCCTATGGAATGAAAGTGTTTCGTATTGTTTATAGCTTTAAAAACAATGATGCAAAACTTTAAAATACAAATTTAGAGTGTGTAACACAGTTAAAGTTCAAAACGTCTTATTTCAAGAGAGAAAAAATATGATATTAAAATATGATATTTGCTAAACGACAGAAACGATTTTTTTCGTAGTGTAAACTTTAAATTGCATATATATATATACCAATTCTCCAACTAAGACGAAATCATCTAACACGATTTTTAAACTAGGACTGGTTTTCTACTAGCGCTGCTGGTTCCCATTTTAACATAATTTCTAAATTGCTTCTCTCATATCGCTTTTTTTTTTTTTGCATTTATCATATAAGTAGACAGCTTATTATTTTCTTTGTCTCATCTACTCTTGTTCATAATTTAAGAAATTCTAAAAATAAGTTTCGCATTTGTCTATAAAAATTCGTGTGTTTAAACCAGGGTTATCAGATGCCAGTGTTCTAAAAGGAGGACAGAAAAGGTAGAAATGGAGTACAAAGGAGGACAAGCTTTCAATCTGTGAAATAAAATTAGTTTTTTCTACCAAGTTTTAAGTACCGACCAAGAGTTTAATTAGGAAAATGCATAGTACTACTAATTATTCAGTACATTTCAAAATATATGACGTGCTGATTTTTATTCATACTTGATAAACAATGAATGGTTATTTGACTTTAAGTGGCATAATGATTATCTGCTGTTGCAGGACTTTGTGTGTTTCTATTAACTATAATTGAGGTAGTGGCCAGCAGTGGCTTCAGTCTTGTTAGGTTATGCTCTGTATGAGAAGACTTTTACAAACTAGGAGCAGTTCCTTAATTTCTTCGCTGCCCTTTTATGTTGCAAATAAAATTGCTGTCAATTTTCATAGCTTCAACTTTCGGTGGACGGAAGCTAAATTTTATGAATTTTCTAAAGCGCGTGCTTTTTTCAGTCTGGCATGTAAATTTGTAAATAACCGTATATCATTTCACGGTTAACAGTATATTATATTATAGTCATGGATGGGTTCAAGGAATTTAAAAAAGGAAAAAATATAGAAAATGAGTGCCTTAATTTTAATTAAAAAGATGTTATGAGTTTATACAAAAAGGAGAACTTTTGTGCTTTTTCAAATTTCCCGCAGAACATGAGATAAAAAAGGAGAACATGTCCTCCTTTTGGAGTACGTATGGTAACCCTAGTTTAAACAGATATAACATATTGTTACGACAGATGAACGTGCTATAATGGACTTGTGATGTTTCGTCTTGATGCTCGCATCTGTTTCAGAGTACGAGTTACGTCACCAACGACATCGAACGAACTTGACTAAAAGAATAAGGAATAAGTGTTAATTAGAAGAATTTATGTGAAGCGAAACGTAGTTTGTTTTAGTCTACGCAGTTTAGTCTAAAGAAGAAATATTTTATGTGGAAGGTAAAATAAGTTTATTAATGTTCATCTTCTTAGAAGACTCGCAAGAAAAAAGAAAGATGTTTAGGTTACTGAAGATGTGGTTGAGGAGATTTTAAGTTAGTCGAACAAGCAGATCTGATCTCAACTTTTCTGTAGGAAGAGTTCATTATTATATTTTGTTGTTTAGGAAATGTTAAGGTTGTTCTTTATAGATTGCAGGTTTGTTCACAAATACGATTGTTCCACTTATCGACTGTTACAGAAGCTTCATTTTCTTTTGCTTTTAGTAGAGATAGTAAAAATGTGCTTTGTTCTTTAGAAAGTTTATTTTTATACTGATTTAGATTTGTGTTACTCAGTTGCGTTTGTTGAAATGTTTTCATTCATACTTTTGTAATAAATTACATTATTTTTATAATTATAATTGTTATATACTATTTACTTCAACTCACGTTCAGTTCCTATCCATTTAATTCATAACAATATACAGGGCGAATCTGAAAAAGTGGGCAAAACTTTACGGGGTGGTAGAACGCAGCTATACGAGCAATATTCGTCGTAGAATGTATGGTCGGAACGCAAGTGGTGAGAAGTTAAAAGGTAGTTTTCCACTGTCACATTTAAAGAATGAACACAAGAAGGAGAGGAGATACTCTGTGCCTCACTTGCATTCCCGTCCGCCGCACCGTACACAAAGGGCATATCCGCCATTTCGTGGTTAGTATAACCAGCCATCCTCTCGGCAATCCACGGTAGGAATGCCGTTGGGTGCGAGGACCGACCCTTTTATACCATTTCCAACGCCACCTAGCGGCTCGCCGTTTTCGTTCCGCCCATACTTTCTATGACGAATATTGCTCGTATAGCTGCGTTCTACCACCCCTTAAAGTTTTGCCCACTTTTTCAGATTCACCCTGTATACATTTGTTAACAATAAAGAACATTTTAATTGTCTCTGACGGATGACATGCTTATATAAATTCACATTCATTGGTTCAAGATTAAAGATCAAGTAATTATTCAAGAATAAGAAACTTGTCGAATATAGATATCCTTGAGTAAAAACGCTTATAAACATATAGTTATCTGCCTTACTCGACAATAGTTTTAACAGCAATCAATTTCTCATTTTCAATTTTCATTACTCGACAATATATACCGTGTAGTAAAGCTGCATTTAAACTCATGAAATAGTTAACTAAAAATATTGGTTTTGCCGTGAGTGGGATTCGTGGGGAATATGGAAAAAAGAGGGGGGGGAGGCTCTTTTCCATATTCCACATGAAGAATTCGTGCCAGAGTAATACGATTTCACTTTACAGGGATTTTTTTTCAAGAATGCATTTATCGTGTTAGTAATGAACTGGGTAATACACATAGTTACTTGTGTTACTAACTGAAAAATCCGTATTAAAGGGCCTACGATTTAGAAATAAAACAATTAATCTTCCTTAATTTTTCATAAAATTAATTATTATCACAAATTCCAATATCACTCTACTGCGTAATTATTAAATGGCTCATTAATCACAACTTCTTTCCTAACTAGCCTGTATTTTCCACTTCTAAGGACCCGGTGATTATAAAAACAAAAAATTGCAAGTAAAAACATAATAGCAGGAAGTGGAACTTTTCGAGTTGTTAGATTGAAATTTCCTTTGTGAAATACAATAGAATATTTCTTTCTGAGTCTTATTTATATCATTAGTAAGCCTTAAATGCAATCTCAATACATATAATACAATAATAAATTTAATCTCAATACATGCTAAAATGGCTGAGAAATTAAGTGTTACAGATTATTAATTGTTCTACTTAATATTCATAGAAGTTCCATCTTATGTCGGTGGAAGTCTAACTTTGAAGCTCTATAACTTTAAAATATGCATTTAATGAAAAAATGTGATTTAACATGTGTTAAAGACCACAATCAAATCTATTTCAATCTCGGTTTTCAACAATATTCGTTCAGTATTTAGCGTTATGGAAGCTGGGATTTTTAAAAATAGATTACTTTGTTTTATAAAAAAAATTCATAATTGTGTAATATTGAAATAATCATTATGAAAACTTCTAAAATGTATATTTATGTTATTAAATGGTTTGAAACAATACTTATTATTTAAGTTCTAATTAGCTTTTTATAGAAAAATGTTGCAGAAGTTAAATTCTAGATCTCAATCAAATTTCTTTGGATTTTAATTTTAAAAAATATTCTTTTAATATTTAAAGAGTTATCGAAGCTGAAATATTTGACAAGAGATGCTGCTGTTATGATTGTCCTAAACAGTGTTTTAAAATTGATGCGAAGCGAAAAATAGTATTCAACACAATCCCAATTATCAATATAAAATTAGATTGTTTTCAGCAAATGATTTGTTATAGTTTTAAGATAAATTGAAAAAGTATCAAAACTGATGTTAAGTTTTTCAGTTTCCAGAACACTTCAAATAGTAAACAAATATCACTCAAAATCTATATTTTTGGAAAATTTAGAATTTCCCTTTTTTGTGACATTTTGCTACAAAATGCGCAATTAAGAGTCAGAGAACACTGAATAGTGTCTGAAGAGTGAATTTTTCCACTTACACAACATGGAATTGTCCCAATAGTTTGACAATTTAGTGTAATTTGGTCATTCCCAGAGCAAAAAAATTAGGAAGAAACAAATAAATTTTCGATTTAAATTAATAATTTGATTTTTAAATGTTTACGCCCTGCCGAATATAAGTTATAGGCTATGTGTAATATAAATTTATTACATTAATTTACTATTTATTAACATTTTATGCGTTACTTATCATAAAAATTTCTACATCCGTTTCAATTTTATTATTTCCTTTTTCATGGTTGTGAAAGCGAAAAATTCATATTTTTAATAGAAAATAAGAGCTTCGTGCGACTAAAAGCTTGTGAGCCCTAGGTTGACATAACATGAAAATGCTCCAATTTGTTTTATAGGGCAATGTATATTCTCACTTTTATCCTATAAAAACTAAAGGTCTGAACTCTCCGTCATACCATTAGCTTCTGGTCGAGATCTTGCACATAGTCGCTGCCCTTCCTTATGTCTGCTACCAGTGCTTTTGTGTTTCACTGAGTTCCCTGCAGACAGTCGAATTCTCCTGTGCAATGTACTTAGATCTCGGTTGATTGTGATGAGCGTAACGCGCACATTTTTCTGAAGTAGCTATTATTACTTTAACGGTTTCGATTATTTGCTGTCGTTTTCATCTTGAAAGTGTTATTAGTGGAGAGTTAATAAGTTATTCTAGTTTGTCTTATTGTTTATTCGCACATGTAGTGTTGTGCTTATGGAAAGCTGGTTTACATTGCTCGTGGGATGAGGAGAATTATTCGTTGGGTTTTTTCCTATCAGTTTTCTTTCACAGTTTTCCTCCTCTTCATCTAGTAACAGTCTCCAAGTACGTGGCGAAATTATTATATCATTAAAACTTTTATTATCTACTCTCATATATATATTTTTTTAGGTTTAGCTGATATCCTGTTCTTGGGTTTACTATCATCTCTGATTTTTCGAAATCACAGATGATAAATAATATTAAATCTCAGATATGAATATAATATCACAGATATAAATTTTTTGGTCAATTTCGGTCGGTAGTGCGTCAGGCTCGTAAACTGTAGTTCCCAGGTTCGAGTCCCAGCTGGGTCAGCGTTGAGATTTATCTCCGCAAAATTCCCCGCCCTGTCCACGGTCAGTAGGGGACACCGATGGGCTTGCCGTCCGTCGAATGGGACGTTAAGACGTGGTCCCGTGTGCGGGAGAGCCATACCCTGTGCATGTTAAAGAACACGCTGGATGGCCTTGACGGGAGGCTACCATCTGTCTCCCAACAGCTATTCCAGTTGGTCCCCTCCCCCAACCTTCTCTGAACCTTCGGGGTCCAAGTGACCTGGCCATTTTGTCC
Organism: Ryuthela nishihirai; assembly: GCA_038380435.1. Classification (NCBI taxonomy): domain Eukaryota; kingdom Metazoa; phylum Arthropoda; class Arachnida; order Araneae; family Heptathelidae; genus Ryuthela; species Ryuthela nishihirai. Next base: position 54,067,669 of record JAWZYU010000018.1, on the reverse strand, counting down.
ATGGTGTGCAAAAAAAGTGCCGCTCAGAGGTAAAACAACCCAACCCAACCCTGAGTGATTGAATTCCTGTTTTCGCAAATCGTTCATGTCAGCTGTTATGGTATTATTAAACCTTATTTCACTTTTCTAACAAATATACTCTTTTAATTATTTTTACCATTTTAAGATGAAAGCAGACAGCATTGAAAAATGTGATTGCAAATAAAGATCTCAATCAAATAAATCAATATCTCGATTTTCAACAATATCCGTACATTATTTAATGAGTTATGGAAGTTTGAATATTTAGTGATAATAATGCCAGCCACAAAAAGTGACTTCAGAAGTTGTAAGTATTGTATCAAAGTGTTTGATAAAATAAGTTTGTATTTTAGAACTTTGTGTAAAGAATTCTTTCACTATTCTTCAGTTTTGTGTAAGTTTCTTAAGACTGGCATGCTATTGTTAAATATTCAAACTTCCATAACTCATTAAATACTGAAAGAATATTGTTGACAATCGAGATATTTATTTATTTGATTGAGATCTTTATTTGCAATCACGTTTTTCAAAACTAAAAAAAAAAATTTTAGAAGTTACAGAGCTTTGACGTTAACTTCCCATTGACTTAACATAGGGATTTTCCTTAATTTATGGAAACCAGTGTATAAGGGTTTGGGTTTGGAAGTTTCTATCAAACAATGTCTAATAAGAAATATATGAAAAATAGTGAATTAGAAAGACTTACAACAATGGAAAACTTAATGAATTGCTAAGACATGATATCCAAATGAAGTAGGTGATATTAATTAGTTTCTTCTTAACGCAGAATCGAAAAAAACAAAAAACAAACAAAAACTCCATTTATCATTGAAATCATTATTCCGTCGTATAATTTGCATACCTTATTCTTTGACAAAATTAAATATGTGAAAAAAAAAGGATTCTGATTCTTTACTCCAGACTTAAGGCTAATTTCTTGTGTACATGATAAATCATTTTCTAGCCTAATGTTTCTCATAAAAACACCAAGGACTACCCTTTATTTAGTTCTCCAAACTTTTTCAGTTAACGGATGTACATGGAGATTTTAATTATTCGACCTAGGTCAGTTAACAATTTCAAAAACCGTAAGATAAATGATGACTGCTTCTTATTTCTTAAGACATTAAGAATAAAATAGAAATAGGGTTAAAATAAAGAAGAGAAAAGAAGTGTTATAGTGCACAATAATCGCAGAGGGTGGGAAGAGGAAAATGGAATATGGAAAGGTGCCAAATAATTCTCGCATTGTTCTATGACTCCCCAACAAAATGTCAATGGTACAGGAAACCAGGCTGATAATAACAAGCTGAACACATAGGAATTTCCTAAAGTGTTTGCCAGAAGTTTGCTATAGAAAAAAAACTCGTCCAGCTAATAAAAAACATTTTTTTTTCTAGAGTCGTAAAAGTTCAATGCAACGTTTGTTTCAAGACACTGGTTCAAACTGTAGTACGCAAATATATTTCTGCATATGCGAAAAGAATTATAAACTCCAAAACAGAATGGAATTCTAAGCTTAATCTAATGCAACTCTTTCATCCCATAAGTGAAATGGCAAATGGAATCTCTGGGTTCGATTAACATTAGTGAAACTGAATCTGAAATTCTTAACTGACACTTCTGAAAAAGAGAAGAATCTTCCATTATTATACTAAGTATCAGGTAAAATTTATTTCAAATTTCAGAATATCAAAGTTAAGTAAAGAAATTACCGGTTTCCTAATTATAAACCACTATTTTCAGTGACACTCTTACAGATTTTAGAAAACGTATGTGCAGTTTCTTTTAAAAGCTCTTACATTAAATGATATATCGAAACCTTAGTTTTCCAATTCTGAGCAAAATTTTCTGCCATCCTTTAATAAAAGCATAATTAATCAGTGGTACACTAAATATAAAAAAAAATAAAACTTTTCCGCAGATTACATGCAGACTGAATTGTTTGAAAATACAGATTTTTATTAATATTTTGAAAAAAGAATTAGCCACTGATAAATAGAAATCAAATTTATTTATAGGTCAAAGTCATGCTTTTGAAAAAAATGCAAAAATATTACAAATGTAATTTACTGAATTAATAATACGATTTAACCTATCTTACACTACACGATGCAATCTAACAAATGGAAAAAAATTATGTTTACAAGGCAACTATATACAGAAAATATAAAACGTTATCAAAACTGAAAAATGAAATTAAAGAAAATAAGTAACATTACAGCTGTGAATAGTTTTCATGTGACTACGATTTTAACCATTTATTACAACTGACGAATCTTTTCATAATATCACAATTTACTACGACTTTTACAAAGAAATAATATGAACTAAATTCAGCCCCAACCTTTTATTTTGGGAAAACTAATCTTACAGTCTCACCTGAGACAACTCCATTGTGAAACATCTTTAACGTTGTGCAAAATTTGGATCTACTGCATGTTGTGCCTATGCTTCATTTTTATCAGAAGTAGAAGTCTATCTAACCTAATAAGTGTCTTCATTCACACTGGAGCTCAGTCGGTATCTCACCAGGCTCGTAATCTTCAGTTCCAAGGTTCGAGTCTCAACTGTACCAGCGTTGAGATTTATCTTCGCTAAACCTCATCTTGCCCTTAGTCAGACACGGATATCGGTGGGTTTGGAAAGGCTACCGTCCGTCAAATGGGACGAAAAGCCGTTGCCCACTGTACAGAAGAGACACACCCTGTGCACGTAAAAGAACACACTGGATGACCTTGACGGCAGACTTTTACCTGTCTCCTAACTCCTGTCCAGTGGACTACTTCTCCAACCTTCTCCGATCCCTTGAGATCCTAGAGACGTGGCCATTTAGCTGATTATGTGCAAAGTGCCTCTTAGAGGTAAAATAACTCAACCCAATACATTCACACTGACTCAGAGCAATTAGGAAAAATCTTGAAGCTCCACATTTTGGGACTCAAACCTGAGAACGTAAAATTACTAGCCCGCCAAGCTATTACTATTGAGCCTCCTAGCACCTTAAGAGAATGAGAAAGCAACCGTTACCAATGATTTCTCTGTATATAGAGAGAGAGCTGCAACTTTATCAATCATATACTTTTAACCACTTCTGTTGCCGAATGTCCTTATAATAAATTGTTGAACTTCAGCCTCAAAGATAGATTTCTAGTGGACTATAAGTGAACACGGCTGAAATCACTTTCAGAGAATTTAACTCTTCTTGGCAGCTGTGCAGATCTAGAGGACAGAAAATTCGTCCCACAGCTGTCTGAAACCTTGTAGAAAGGCACAAATGACATATTGATTGAAGACTATCGTTAGTTGGTGGCACCCTGCTTCTGATCGATGGCCACTAAGACGCGGAGACAGTACTCAGGGCGGCCACTCTATAGAAATCAGTAGTGTGTCGCTTATCGGAAAACCAAAATGATAATTCTCCTCAGGACGAAAGCGATCACAACCTCTGGAACAAAACTAAAGCGAGAATAATAGCACTCTGTCTTCCTGTTTTCTTCTTCTCTTACTGATAAATTGAATGATGCTGCCCATAGCGCTCTCCTCATCAAAATGTATATCTGTTCATCTTTTTCTCTGTCTGTTCTTATTCCTTTCATCTTTGTTTCACATAGTGAGCAGAACTACGCGATACCCATAAAGCTTTGGATGACAGGTTTTAAGACACATTCTTTCGTCCACTTTTTCATTTTGATAAATATCTTGCTTTATGACAAACTACAGTACAACTGTAACATAACTTTTTCCATTTGGATTAATATTTAATATATTTTCTTTCTAGAAAAGGGAGATACAAATTTGTATATTCATCCGTGTTTATCTCGTTCTAAAGATGTATTAATAACTTCTATTTCCATTTCGACAATGAGTAGTATTCTAGTTAAAACAAGATTTTTCATTATTTTTTCATTATTTCCGCTTCCGTAATATTCTTCTCAAAAATTTGAATTTTAAAATTAAAGCCATTAACAATAACAGCTATTAGTTATTAGATTATTGCAAAGAAGAAAACAAGAAAACTAAATAGCATATATTTCAAATTTCTTCTTTCAGAACGTTTTTAAATTAAATATGTTTTTCAAACTCAAAAACATTAAAATAAAACATATTTCATATCCATAAAATGTTACACTAAATTTCTATACTAAGATAATTAGAGTTTAAAAAAAAATGTCTTTCTCACATTCAACTTATTTCTCCGAACGTCTATTTTTGGGAAAATGTGATTAATAATCATACATTTGTCACAATAAATTAAGCATTTTGTTCTTTACCAATCTAATTCTATCTGATAGTAGTCTAGATAGTTTTATGTTGTTATTTTTATCTGATGTAAAAAAAAAATCTAGTTTCGAGTAATAACAACGAACTACTTAATTTTTCATTCTGCTCGACAAATATAAAGCTAAAACTTTATTTTGACATTTTTCATAGTTTTCTATACCTCCTTTGATTCTTAGTTTTATATGTGATATCCAGAAATAAATTTGCTGTTGAAAAAAAGTTTAACGTAATCGTTAATTTGGAATTTGTTTCTCTCTTGGGGAAAGAAAAATGACTGAAAGGTTTCAGTTTAAAATGTGATTAATCAATATCAACCTCCACAAATTACTGGAAGCCTGTCCAAAGTTCATATCACTTGTGGATCATCTAAATTGCATTCTACAAGTTTATGTGTGAAGTTTACTTCCCAATATACGTGTAGAATGCAATTAGAAAAAAACGTTGCAGATTTGAACTAAACTACACCTACGATATCTGTCCTTTTAATGCATAATTTTTTTATCTTTCCCACAGAGTTCAAATGTGCATTTCTTCCAATATCATTTCAAAAAGGAAATTCAGCAACACAAATATATGTAGAAGAAGGGCTAAAAGATAATATTAAATGCATATAAATTTTTGCTGCAGTGAGTAAAGTAAAAAAAAAAAAGATATATTTTCTTGAATTAATAGTTTCGTTCTTTAATTGAAATATTGCATTTCGTTCATTGCTATTTAATACAATTTCCGAAAAAATTTTATTCTATTGACTTCAGTATTTATACGTGAACTTAACGATTTATTTGAGTTACAAGTTATATTTATTCATATTTTCGCCGCAATTGTTGGGAAGCAATAATGAAGCATTCCTGCTTGAACTTCACCTCTAGAATTGTCTAGAAAGGAAAATTCACCTCTCATTTAAAAACCATTGATGCTACAATATCCGTAGTTCGATTGATTATTTTTGGACTATTTTGGCAAAAAAGGAAAGACTCCGATGAATAAATTCTTATCAACTTTTAAAATATTAATTATAAACTTCAAGAAGGCAGAAACGCGAAACTTTATTTGGTTAACGATGACCAGACTCTCAGTTCCTCAGGCCTGAAAGCGCGAGATGGAGCCAGTAGGAAGCTATGCATTTAAATAGCTTCATTAAGGTGCCTCATGATCCTCAGTATAGGGAGAAGGATTTAGTCGGGGTTGGTCTGCAAAAGAAAACTTGCTAAGTCGAGTAGAAGAGTTGTGCACATGACTCACCTACTAAGCGTTACTTCCACATCCTGAATTCACAGGTCTTGTCTTCAGAGTCTTTTTTAGCTTTCCAAATTTTATATTTTCTTACATGGTCTGTTTGACATTGGCAAGAACAACATATTTCCCATTATAAAAAAGCATTCAACTAAAAGTAAGCTGAGTGCATTTATAATCCACTGGAAACTCTAAACTCTTCATGTATGAAGAGTTAATGCTAGGTTTCATCTCTGAGCTTTTTGTGAATTATGTTAGATATTAGAGTAAGCTCCCAAGAACCAAGGACATATCCTGATTTCTTTGGCTTCGCTGTGAAAACTATCATGAATGAGACGCGTATGAGTAATTATATAAACACCTAAATTTTTTTTGTTCAGTTCCGTATATAGCTATTTTGATATTGCCACTGAATTATTACTGTTTTATACTTACTGTATTATTATTATGTAATAACATGATATGTACTTGAATTGTATTGAAGTCAGTAATATATTGTAAAACTATCATTTTGAGAAACAAAAAAAATTTCAAAAAAAATCAAAGACACAAAATGCAAGTACAAAAAGACACTTTTGCTAAAGAAAAGGTAGTAACTCAACTTACAATCCAAAAACAATTACCGAAGGCTTGGTTAACCAACTTTTTTACGTATAACATAATTTACCATGAAATCAAGGCCGGATCTGGGGGTGACAAGGGGACATCCCCCCCCCCCCTTAAGAATGCGAATAATGGTAATAGAGGCAAAAATATTATGCAACTTATTTATATTTAGTACATTTTTCAAGAAATGTTTTAAAAACCTGTAAAACATCGGAGAATCAGTCTCTTGTCCTCAAACTCAATCGAGCCGAAAATATGCAAGGGGGCTTTGCATATTTTCGGCTCGATTGTGTTTCTTGCCCCTCCTCCTCGACTTTATTCTAAATCCGGGCCTGCTCATGATCAAAAATAAGTTTTTAAATTTTTGTCGAACAACAAAGTCAAAAACATTTAAATCTACATATTTGGTAACCACAGGTTTTTATAATTTTAAATATAAGAAAAATCTTCCTGAGTGCAAAAATTTGGTTTATACAGACCTTATCACTTTTGAATGTCCATCTCAAAGTTTTCATCAAGCAAATGTTTAATTATACTGAGTACAAATGTTCAGAAAAATTTCCAATAAACATAAAGTACACTAATGACCCTGTAATAGTCATCGGAACTCAGATCACCTAATAATTGTATTCATGGCTGTCTTAGAATACCCAGTGTATTATACGTAAAAAACTTAAGACATAGATTCATTTTCTTGAGTAATTTTATTTCAGCATTTCCGTAATGATTTTATCTACTCCTAGGAACGTGCGTAGTTCCAATTTTGAGATAGTGAAGAATAACATCAGATCATAATACAGCAAAAAAGAACCTCAACAATATATGCAGAAATTGTTTTGCACTCTTGTTATAACGGGAAAGTAGTCCAATATATTCCAATATAATAATTATCTTAAGAGTTGTAAGCCTCAGAGGGGCGGCGGTGGCTCAGTCGGTAGCGCGCCAGGCTCGTAATCTGTAGTTCCCAGGTTCGAGTCCCAGCTGGGTCAGCGTTGAGATTTATCTCCGCAAAATTCCCCGCCCTGCCCACGGTCAGTAGGGGACACCGATGGGCTTGGAAAGGCCGCCGTCCGTCGGATGGGACGTTAAGCAGTGGCCCCGTGTGCGGGAGAGCCATACCCTGTGCACGTTAAAGAACACGCTGGATGGCCTTGACGGGAGGCTACCATCTGTCTCCCAACAGCTGTTCCAGTGGGTCCCCTCCCCCAACCTTCTCTGAGCCTTCGGGGTCCATGTGACCTGGCCATTTAGCCCATGGTGTGCAAAAAAGTGCCGCTCAGAGGAAAAACAACCCAACCCAACCCATGTAAGCCTCAGACGTCCTTCAGGTCTTTTGATAATTGTTTCGGCTGTTTGGAGTTGCTTTCACAGCCTTTTAATTGCTTTCACATCAGAGTAGTGGACACCAAAGAATATGGCCACCTCAGTGATTGTTTGCCAGTGTCCAACTTTCCAATCGTCCTCCATCGATTTGAGTCATAAAACGTTTCCTTTGAACGAACATGAAATAATCGGCTATTCCAGAGTGACACTGTAGCATTTCAATTTGAAATGATAGAGCCTCTGCGAAAGTAGTCCCTTTATAAGGTTTCTGTTTTACATATTCCTTGAATTTATACAGAATTTGCACCTTGATTTTTTCCAAACTATACATTATACTACCATAGTAAGTCCGAAATCGTTTATCAATTTCTAAAGATTTATTTTTATTCACATTTTGGAGATCCGTTCTACTTAATTTTTAACGAGCAATTTCCAATTATATACTCTCGAAGAACAGAACAAAACTGCTCTGGATATTCAATACCCTGCTGGCCATACGTTGCGCGTCTTTGCCTTAAATGTTTACTAAACTGCTTATAATGAATGCTATTTGTTAAAATTAGTAGGGTTTTGATTCAGTTATTTTCTACACTCCTTCCTATCAGAAATTTTCTGCATTGCATTCAAATGACTATCTTCTTTTCTCCTTTTTACCTGAAACATCATTATTGTTTTTCAAGTATGTCCTGCTTAAAATTATCAAATTTTTTTCTTAACTTCTATTGTAAGCAATTCATGTTCGTCATAATGACTAAGCAATCTATCATGGTAAGTGTTGACTATTTCTGGGCGTTTTAGTCCTTTAGCGTAAAAGATAATTCTTATAGATTTGCACAACATTTCTTAAGCTGAAAAAACTTAACTGCTGAAAAAAAGAGCTGAATATTAAGAAACGGTTAAAACCGACCTATTTAGAGAAATATTACTAAAATACCTCCGAACCAACCTCAAGCAATATGAACTTTTCCTTAACATTTAGCTTATATGGCATTTACTGAAATGCTCTCTAACATTAAGTAAAACTAAAGAGTTCCAACCTTGTTCACGCCAAACCCACATTTCAACAACAGGGCGTATATTCTCAGACTACATGGACTTGGAAAAAGCAAGATATTCTTATCTGAAATAGATTTCTTCCGGAAACCATACGACCATATTTCCGTGCTTCATGCTACGTGACTTTATTAAGTACGAGGCTACTGAATATTTATTATTCGCTTTCATTCATGCTTCATTTCTCCACTAAAGTTTTGTTTTACATGAAAATGTTGCTTTTGGTACGAACGGACTGTGCGTGCTTTTATGCATTCGAGATAATATCTCGTGCTTTTGCACAAGGTACATGAGCTTTATGTCTATGGCTAGTTCCATTTGAGTTTCATTTATTTCTCTTCTACACGAACATTATTTTGGGATGACCTCACTTGCGAACTTTTGGTGATAGAAACAGTCAAAGTAATAAAATTCTTTCCATGACTCAACATTTAAACTCTCCCCACCCCCCACCCCCAAACACAAGAAGGAGGGCTGGGTTGTTTTATTTTTGAGTGGCATTTTTTGCGCACAATGGGCTAAATGGCCAGATTACAAAGACCAGTAGGGTTTAGAGAAAGTTGAAGGAAAAGAACCCACTGTATAGCTGTTATGAGACAGATGGTAGCCTTCCGTCCAGGCCATTCAGCTTACTCTTTAACGTGCAGAGGATATGTCTCTCCCACACACGGGCTAAGGTTTAACGTCCCATCCGACAGATGACGGTCTTTCGAAGCCCATTGGTGTCCCCTACTGACAGGAGACAGCGATGGGCAGGGGAGGGAGAGTTTTGCGGAGATAAATCTTTTTCTCTTGTTGCAAAAGGAACAATTTGCATGGGCATGAAAATGTTTGCTCTGGGTCTGTACAAGTCAATGAGGACTTTCCTTTTATAACGTTGTCTTATGCATTAACAGCAAAATCTATTGCTCTGAGAATTGATGTAGAAGGTTATCAGTTGAAAATATTGAATGTGTGGGTTAAAACTATTGTTAATCCTAATTATCAACACGGGACATACTTTCAACAAAACGTCATATTTAACTGAAACCAGTTCATTATTATCCTTTTGAAAAGACATTTAAGTTGGATGATTGCATCCTGAATTCATGTTTGTGAGAACAATACTAAAACAGGTTAAGGATTAAATAGAAAAGACAAAAAGGAACAGTGAGAAAAAAACTATTTAAATCAGTGCGTTTTCTTAGTCTCGCTCACCTCAGATAGCAACTCGTTTTAAAAAAAAAACACCAAACAAAAAACGTAGCAGGTCATTGGATAGCTTAATGAAACCCGCAGAGGCAAAGAGTTAATTACATTTCAAACATCAATGAAAGACTGAATAGATGGTTTTCGTAATCGAGCGTAGACACTGAGATTTTCTTCTTTTGTCCTCATCAGACAAAAGACACAAAAGAGGCACTTTACTCAGTTCAGGTGCAGGGAGATCTAATGTGCGTGGATGTCAGTAACGAACCAAGAATGTCTTTGTTTGATCATCGGGGAAATACAATTTGTTGTTAGATACAAGTCAAGATAAAATATGGTGAACGAAACACCTTATTAATTTTTTTTGCTCTAGCAGATCTTAAGAAAATCTAAACAACAAACGAGGTTTTAACTCTAAATGTCTTTTGCATTACAGTGAAATGGAATGCACTAGTTAAAAGCATAGAGTAATGATCTGTGTGTTGTGTTGTTAATTCTTTTTGTCTTTAAATAATAGAAATTATTTCACGATTTATATGTAATTACATGGCTAGATGATTCTTAGTAGATTAGCAATGGCCTTGAAATTCTATTCTTTTAGCGCATATTTTTTCAGTTCCATTCGCCATGTGAATGAGCTACTTTGTGCAAAGTTATTCCCCCTTAGTGCATAAATATATTATTTTTCAAGTAATTTTTCGCACTGTAAAAGCATAGAAGTCGTCAAATATTAGTTTAAGATTTCAATGTTTTACTAATCGTCAACATGGAGAGAATCCAAAAAATGCAAAATGGGGATGGGTGGAAAAAAAGACTCCATTTCCGTTATAGTATGACATTCTAGAGGTCTTTAATAAAACACGGATTTAGTAGAGTAGTTTTTGTTTGGTAGCACAGTTTTAGTTTAGTTTAATAACACACAGTTTTAGAGGTCTTTAAAAACTTTCTTAAAAATGCATGAAATGCTATATAGGTTTAAAAATTTTTTTGCCTTTATTAACCTTACTAGTATTCTCAGAGTAGGGAGTCAAGGAGGCCATCGTCTGTCCCCTCCCTTACCCTCTTTTGAGAATGACTCATAGAAAGTATGCTTTAAAAAAAACGCAATTTATTATAGTTTCTATGATAATTAGAATATTTCATTTTATACAGTTTTTTAGGGGGGGGGGCGGGGGGGCTCAGTCGGTAGCGCGCCAGGCTCGTAATCTGTAGTTCCCAGGTTCGAGTCCCAGCTGGGTCAACGTTGAGATTTATCTCCGCAAAATTTCCCGCCCTGCCCACGGTCAATAGAGGACACCGATGGGCTTGGAAAGGCCGCCGTCCGTCGGATGGGACGTTAAGCCGTGGCCCCGTGTGCGGGAGAGCCATACCCTGTGCACGTTAAAGAACACGCTGGATGGCCTTGACGGGAGGCTACCATCTGTCTCCCAACAGCTGCACCAGTGGGTCCCCTCCCCCAACCTTCTCTGAGCCTTCGGGGTCCATGTGACCTGGCCATTTAGCCCATGGTGTGCAAAAAAGTGCCGCTCAGAGGTAAAACAATCCAAACAACCCAACAGTTTTTTTTGGAAATCATGAATAATCCTGTGGTTTCCAAAAGGTTCAAGCCAGCTTCCTATTTTCGAGTTTAACGATATTAAGGATCTCCTTCAACTACTTTGTCAGCATCACCTATTCTCTTCCCGAGACTTGAAGGGTTTGCATTCAAATTATGAAGTCATAAGGACCCATCTTAAAGGCCTGACCATTTTCTTTTATTACTAATAACGCAGTAGCTCTTACTTAACTCTTGCAAATTTTATCCCAGTATTAAAGCTTTGTCTCCATTCTTTACGGACCTGGGTGCAAATGAATTGGTTACAGCGCAACCAAGGCTATACAATTTAATTTTCTAAAGGTACATTCTTTTAAATAAACTTTTCCGAAAGATGCAATAAAATGTTACTTCATTTTTTTTCAATAGGTTTCAGAGCAATAAAAATTACGTGTGGTTCATAACAAATTCTATCGATTATAATTTTTGAGATTCTAGTAGGTTATGTGAAGATGGAATTAAGCGACGTTTTTCTACAGTTCTTTCTCAAACAAAAATGACCTAATTTTCATTTTGTCTGTCCTTCTGTAGCTTTTTTTTCATATTAATAGGGTAAATGAAAAACTCGTTTTGTGTTGGATAGGGTCGGGTTGTTTTATCTCAGAGCGTCACTTTCTTTCAACACAATGGACTAAATAGCCAGGTCACAATGACCCCGAAAAGGTTAAGGAAGTATGATGTACTGGAGCTGTTAGAAGACAGATGATATCTTCCGGTCAAGATCATCCTACGTGTTCATTAAAATGCACAGGGCTCCCATCCGACGGATGGCGTCTTTTCCAAGCCCATCGGTGTATTCTACAGACCGAGGGCAGGGCGGGGAGTTTGCTTAATTAAGGGAGCTGTAAATTACGAGTCTGGCACACTACCTACTGAACCACCCCCCGCCCACAGTTGGATGGGAACTAATAAGATATTATGATTCGCAATTTCCGAATATTCCACTTCTACTAAATTCAATCATTAGATTTAACGGTTAAAAAAAAAATTGGTAATACTTTATTATTATAAATTGTCGATTCATCCTAGAAACATAAATTTACGCGGTAGGGTGGGGTAGAATGGTCAAAGTGTTAACATTGACAGCAGTGACTTGCTCTCTTACTCCTCTAGGAATGGTGGGAAATCAGAAACATATTTAATTGACTAATTTAAGCAAGAAATTATCTAAACGAGAAAGGCATTATTGAATGGTCAGAAAGAAACTCTTAGCTACTGTGAAAACCATGTAACATTTTCACAATTAGCTATATGAACAAATGTCCCTTCTCAGAAATCAAATGCATGCAGTTCTCAAGTAGCTGTTAGTTTTCAGAAATTAGGAAAACCAGATTGCCCGATGGATATATTTAAGCCCCTATCTGCAAAACATATAGGGGTAGGGGGGTAAGTGATTTTAACGAAAAGGAGGAGCCAACATCGACCCGGAAAATTGTTCAGGTATTAAAAATTTCCCGCTGCTTGATTGGTCTTTAAAAATTATTTAATAATACATGAAATAAATGTTCCATATTTTTAATCTCGGTTACGGTTACTGACATTCTCAAGATTTTAGGATCATGTCCCCCTTAGATTCGGCCTTGGATATACCGATTACAGGAGACAATCTCGTCATTGAGCATGGTATGGAATATCATAAAGAAATGCAGATGATCTTTCTGGGGACCATATTATGAAATTTTCTGCACTAGTGCAGTGCAGAATTCCTCCAGCTATATCCCAAATCGTGATGACGCAGCGAGTATTGTAACCATTTTCGAGGGATAACTCACACAGCCTTAAGTGAGATTATAAGCGTAGGTGTTATATAAGATCATTAAATTTCGTGACTGAACATCAGCAGCGATCTGTCCATTGAGTAAACTCTATAGAAAAAATAATCTACTATTTCATGGTATACTTAGAAGGCGTGAAAAAATTATAATGAAGGATGACATAGGACATCGTATAATGCAATGTGTTGCTACAACTCTTCTTCCCGTCAGTTTGATCTCGACCCGTAATAGTAGTAGACAGAGCATGACGTTGTATAACTAAATCCTCAGATAAGGCATCTTCTGTGGTTTCATTTTCCTCACAAATCTTTTCCGAAGTGCATTGTACTGACAGTCTCTTATCAGACCTCTGTGGCAAGCAGATCCTTTAGCAGTAATTTATTTTTGTTAAATTTTTCAGATTGAAAGCGATTAATCAAGCTGCATATTGATTAATCGATAGGATGCGGGCACAACACCAGACCTCACTATTCAAAGTTTTTTCGTAGCAGACCATGGAGGAAGGAAGGAAAAGGAGATGCCCTAAGCACTTAAAGTTGATTCTAGAGCATAGAACGATTTCTATTACTACAACTAGAGCTAATGTTTTGAATAGAATAATATGACTGCCGCGCAGTCAGATTATTCGACAATTTAAAGTTTCTGTAAAAAGTTGACAAATCGCGATTTTTATGTTGTGGTTTCCTGTTTAGCATTACGCTGTACAAATCGCCCCTCAAAAAAGTTACCAGAAGATATATTTCACTAATAAATTTATCAAAATCTATATAATAAAATAAGATGTGTCTCTCTCTCCGTGTGTGTGTCTGTGACAGCCATAACTCATCGGAAAATCAACGTACACGAACCACATTTTCAGAGAATGTTTCAAGTTGTGGTCCGAATTGCAGCGCCAAATTTCAGGTCGAAATTCCAAACGGGGGACTTGCTAGAAGCAAACATATTTACCATCTGTTTCAATGGGAAACGAGAATCACTTCAAATTTATTGTTGCCATATATTGCTCCCTAACTGTGAAGTAAAGAGTTAAAATGACATTTAAATCTGCTGCCGTTGTCAGTTCCCCACATTTCCAAAGGCATTATTTAGGCGTTCCATTGCCGTTAGGGACCTGATTTTCTACCTCAACATGGGGTCGTGTAGAGGGAACTCGCCTACGAAATTTGGGACCTTTCGGTGAAGTACGTCGGGAATTACAGAATGCCAAAATCTGTCGGAATAAACTTCTCGATCGTTTGCCACGGGCTCTGAGAGAGAGCGCCGAGTCAGCAATGACCTTTGTAACACCTGGAAATTCTTCGTGTTCAAACTGTGTAAAATGTCGCGGGGGAGGGATACTCACAAACCATTAATGCAGGAAACAACAAAGTATGCAGATTAAAAGTGAGACACGAGATGTCACAATTTGTTTAGAAACGAAGCCACGGATCAAGCGGGAACCTGATTTTTAAACCAACCACTGGGGCACACGGGGGACGCTGTGCAAGAAATTTGGACCGTACGGACGAATATCACAGGAGCCATAGAGTGGCAAAATCTGTGGTAACGGAATAAAATATCTCGATAGCTTATGCAGAAACTAAGCCACGGGTTATGATAGAGCTCGCTGACGTCAACAACGATCCAAGCCAACACCGGAAAAATTTCTTCCTGTTGAAAATCTGTGGTAAAATGTCGGGGGGGGGGGGGGAGGAATACTTACAAAATTTACCTTTAGTGCGGTGAAAATAAGAATATACAGATTAAAAGTGACTCCCGGGCAGGGCAGGGTACGTTCAGCTAGTAATCAAAATAAAATAAAGAACGTTTAAACATCTTTTTGTTGTATTTATACCGTTATGCGATCTGAGTTTTATTCGGTTTACAAACCTTCCTGAATTTAAATAGATTTCCCCCATCTCTTCAGCATTAATGCACTAATGAATCCGGTGATTAAATATGAATATAGTTTTATGACATTACTATTCGCCTTCATTTTAAATTTAAGGAGACGCTTGAATTCTATAACGAAGACAACTCTTTCTCATTCAACCACATGCATGTCTAGAAATACATCAGTAAACGTTTTAGTTTGATAACTGAATTTTTTGTTCAGGTTCTTGATTAAAGCAGATGTATTTGCTTTAAGCAAGAAATTATAATATTCCATTAAAGATATTTTTATTTGATTCTGGAATTTCCGAGTGCGTCTTATCCAAATTCAGAGAGGATTTTTGCCTTACTTTATTTCACCACCGAAATCCACTTTTTTATGCACACAATGAGGTAAATAAATGTCTAAGTCACAAGGACACAAAGGGCTCACCGAAGATCGGCTAAGGCGACCTACAAGTACCACAAGTGGGTTAGGCCACAAGTTCATCTGTTAGGAGAGAGATGGAAACTTCCCGTTCAGGTTATCCAGCGTTTTGCTTTCAAAACGCTGTTGTACATTAATGTGCACAAGGCGGCTCTTTTCCCACACAGGGCCATGGATTAATGTCTCATATGATAGATGGCTGTCCTTCCAGTACATACAGGAAACTATTAACTTATGGAATTATTATTAATTATTATTATTAATTAATTATGAAACGGAATAAAATTTGCTGCCCAAATATTTTTAGAAAATTAGCTGCAGTTCTTTCATTTAATTATTAATAAGTACCTAATTGTTAGCCTACTTTTAAAAAAATTCGCTAATTAATAAGTAACACACAAGTAATTTAGATATAGAGTTTAGTTTCACTATTATTTTATCACAAAATTAGTAATATTTCTTTTATCTTATGATAATGAACATCTGTTAAGAAAAAATACATTTAAATGCTTTGCAACTTTTATTAAAATTTGAAAAAAATGTGCATTTTAAAAAATTTTAATCTTTATATTATTGAATTTTCTATATATGCTTTATATGTTTGGCCTTCTCAAGTGAATATAAAATATAAAGGAAAATTCATTCATCATAAAAAAAAACTTCCCTTTTTTGAGTCTCAAAGGTTCCAGCATTGAGATTCATATCTGCTAACCCCAAACCTGATCTCTATCAGAAAGGTGACACCAATGGCCTTGGAAAGATTACCATCCATCAGATGGGACATTAAGCCATGGCCCCATACACAGGAGAGCCATACACTGTACGCATTACAGAACACACTGCATGACTTTGAAGAGAGGGTATCATCTGACACCTAATAATTGCCCATTGGGCGCCATTCCCCCAAACTCCTCTGAGCCATCGAGGTCCTTGTGACCTGTCCATTAGCTCATTGTAAAAAAAAAAGATGCTGCTCAGACATAGGAAAAATCAATGACTTTTCTGCAAAATGGATCATGGCTCAACTCCCATACGATGGATGGCATTTTCATGGCTATCAGAAGGCTATCAGGCTATTAGATTTCATGGCTATCAGAAGCGACCTGAGAATATTGTATTTTTCTCACTGAGAGCAGGGTGAGGTTTTAGAAGAGATAAATCTCAAAGTTGGCAGAGTTGGGGACATATAAATTGAAATTTCAGTACGATCAAAATTGTTTTAAACAGTGAGTGTCATAGTTATTTAACATGTTTTTTTTTTTTTTTCAGTTTGTTTCTCCTGTAATAGGAAAGATCGGAGGAAAACACATTTTGATGCATGCAATGCTGATATGTTTTACATTCTGTCCCAACCAAATATCAACTTGCACAAAATTCTCTAGAAATAAGTAATTGCTATTGTTGTGATTTCTAGACTATTGGTTTGAATATCATTAAATGTTTTTTTTTTCGTAGAATAAGAAAAAAATATTAGGTACGATAGGAAACAGTTATCATGTTGCATTGTGATTTTGATATTTCAGTTCCGCCGTTGTATATTACCAGGTCCGTAATTAAAAGTAGAGGGGAGGGGAGGTGGCAAGTGACGCAACCAAGCCGTAAGGAAAATAAAAAGAGGGAATCAAGAGACTGGATTCCATTGCAGTATAACATTTCTCTCTCTGTTTGGTCTTTAAAAAAAAGGTGCATGAAAACATTTCTTGAAAAATTCATGAAATATGCATAAGTTCATAAATTTTTTGCCTCCTTATTTTATAAACATCTTTCATAATGAAAGGAAAGTATTCACTCTTTGTTTAACGTCAATATTAGTTAGTTATAGAGGAAACAGTTACAGAGGAAAAATTATTATTAGCAGGGTAGGACCCGAACCCACGACCTGGTATAGATACGGCACTGTAGATCTACGTAGTTATACGTATTTATTATATACAGTTTATCAAAGTTCAAAGTAAAAACTTATTTCAACTGTTTACTGGCTACACATAACAATAAAATTTTAAAAATTATATAATAATTTCTTTTGTTAATATTATGTTTATTCAAATTTGTCTATTTGTATTAAATGTTTGTAGTAATCAAAGTAATGTTTACGTAACGGGAAAGTATGTAATACTCTGCTACAGCTATTCAATTCATTGCTGAAAAAAATATTTTTTTTAAACCGAAATAACGTAGAAGCACTTTTCTGAAATATAGAATTAATAGTAGAAATAGTAAATAGCACAATAGAAGCGAGAAAAGCATGCGAAAAGTAGGCTTGAATGCGGCAGTAGAAGATTTGTTTGGGAAGCATCATGATCTTGGACAAGGAAAGTGCATTAGGGCTTCAGACGGCCCAATTCGCGCTTTATTTCATTGCACGTCAGTCCCGCGGTGAAGCTTTCTTTACGTATACTACTGTCATATTGAAATAGTCCATGTCATATCAATCTGAATCCAACGTCAAAGCTCTATAACTTCTAAAATACGCATTTAATGGAAAAATATATCTCGAAGATAATTTTAAGACCATAATCTAATTAAATATCATATTTAATTTATTAAATTAAATATTTATTTATTTAAGACCATATCTAATTAAATCTAGAATTTCAGCAATATTCGTTCAGTGTTTAACGAGTTAACCCTTCCCAGGTCCATATTTTTTCACTCTGATCAGGAAAAAAAAAAATTAAATTTAGAACTTTTTTGCCAAATAACTAATGAAAGGAATTATGGGATGTTATATGCAAAATTAATCAGCATTAATTTCAGGATATTTTGAAAATAAAATATTTAACAAAAATCCACATGTTTTATTTTAATAGACTTTTTAGAGTCATGCAGTAAAAAAATGAAGCTGGCAACACATATCAAAATTTATTTAAAAAACGCTAATAGAGAGAAATCATTATAATGCACATGAATAGAAAGGCTATTTATTTCTGAATAACAAAAACATTTTCTTGTTTAAAGTAAACATTTCTTCCGTTTTGTAATTTTTTTTCTTTTTACCATACTTTGAGAAAAGTCCGGCTGGTTGCGGAGTCCAATGAAGAAATCAACTTTAGAATATTTTTAATAAATTACTAATCAACAGAAATAGGTCATATTAAATACCAAATTAAAGAGAATTTAATTTTCGAATTTTATTGAAGTAAAAAATTTGAATATTATAGTAGCATATTAATTTTAATAACACTTTTTACAGTGATACACCAAAAAAAGGTTCATATTTCATAATTACTTCCAAAATCTTCCATTTTTAAAATACAGTTTTTTGTTAATTACCAGGATATTTTAGAAACTTTAAGGAAACGTATTATGATAATAGTTCAAGCCAAACGTTTCAGCTGAAATCAGGTAATTGCTTGAATACAGAGTAAAGTTAACCAACCAATCGGCAATACCGTATAGCGCTTCTAAAATATGGTAATCAGATGGCTTTATTGAATTATTTATATTGTAGTTTTATAAAATATGCATCAAATGAAAAAATAAAATGTTATTGTTCAAACTTGAATTATGTATTTTTAAAAGACGTAAGTAAGATAATTTTCAGACGGAAATTTTTTTAATAAAAATCTAAGTTTCAGGTGATGTACAAAAAACCTCTACAGACGTCCGTGATCCTGGAAGGGTTAAGAGAGCTAGGATATTTCACAATTTATGCATCATAAGAATTTAGCTCAGAAATTGATTAAAACTTATATAGTATTGTATCAAACCATTTAATCAAAATAAATATATATTTTAGAAGTTTCTCTAATGATTATTTCATTATTAGGCAATTATAAATGATTCAATAAATTGAAGAAATTTTTCGATGCTTTGAAGAAATTTGAGAAAATTTTGAAAAAAATTGAAGAAATTTGTTTAACTGTCAGCGTAGTATTTACTTTCAGCTAAATACAATTTTGATATTAATTATAGACGAAAAATTGTCAGTAGCCGGTCAGAGCATCTGACATGTTATCAGAGGTTGGGTGGAATGTTTTACTTCTGAGCTGCACTTTTTTGCACTCAATGGGCTAAATGGCCAGGTTACAAAAACCTCAAGGGCCCAGAGAAGGTTGGGGAGGGGACCCACTGGAACAGCTGTTGGGAGACAGATGGTAGCATTCTGTCAAAGCCATCCAGAGTATTCTTTAACGTGCACATGGTAAGACTCTCCCTCACACGGGGGCCACGGCTTAACGTTCCACTCGATGGACGGCGCCCTTTCCAAGCCCATCGATGTCCCCTACTAACCATGGGCAGGGCGGTGAATTTTGCGGAGATAAATCTCAACGCTAACCTAGCAGGGACTCGAACCTGGGAACTGCAGATTACGAGCTTGTAGTTCTACCGACTAAGCCACCCCCGCCCCTATTATCAGAGGTCGTGGGTTCGGGTCCCACCCGGCTAATAACATTTTTCCTCTATAAAAGTTTCCTCTAAAACTAGCGAATATCGAACGTTAAACTAAGAGTAAATACTTCCCTGGCACTTATGAATAATTTTTATAAAATACGATTTTTTTTTAAATATTCCAGCTTTCAAACTCTTTAAATATTGAATGACCATTGTTGAAAAGAAATCGATATTTAACCTTTTATTGGTCTTTTGCATTTTTAATCGGAATTATATTTTACCTTATTAATAATTAAATTTATATATTACAAATAAAAATGGTAAAAAATTATATGATAATTATAGTCAATAAGGAAGCGCCCTGAGAATACACTTAAGACTCATGTCTTCGCTTAAGCAAATATCAGTCAATATAATTTTAGTCAAAGTAGTTAGAGAGCACTTAAAGCGCATCAGCAGTTTTGAATCCATGAGATGGCCAGACGAATTGGCGACACTTGATTAATATACGACTCAGTAGTTATGTATCATTTGAGTAATTTTCTGCTGTTCAAGCGAACATTAATTAAAGCAGCAGGTAGGAGACATTCATGCATTCGCTAGAAACTAATTTTTATTGAAACGCCTGCAGATAATGTGATAGCTTTGCGCGGCACTAGAATTAAAAAATATATATATACTGTGTAAAAGTGAAGTTTTTACATAATAGTTTAGTATAAATATTTTAGTATAAATATTTATTTATATATATATAAAACTTTAGTATAAAAGTTTTAGTATAAATATTTTAATTAGGAATAGCCCTTGATTGAAAATAATTTCTAAAAAAAGATGCTGCTTTTTATATTTTTACATTATTCGATTAATATCTCTAATTATGTATCTGTTCCAGCTTATACTTTAACTTATGCCAGCCCAACATGCGGCTCATTGTAAAAGGATTTGTGGCACTTAACTCATTTAATCTAATCACTATACTGAATCAGGTTGTTTTCTTCCACGTTTTGAACAAATATATTTAGGTGCACAACTATAAGATTTTGGCAATTCAAAGGAATGATTTTTTAATGTAATGTTTTCCCATTCGTTTCATTGGAAATGTTTATTTTTGCTCTTAAATAGTAATTTTTCCTGGGGTTCTTTTAAAATATAATATTTTTCTCCTAGTGGGGCTCTTCATAAGGTTTGGGTTCAATTGGCTTATTTTAATTTCATGAGCTTCACTTAATTGCAAAATATTTTTCACTTCATTGATAATAACTGAACCTTTCGTTTGGAAATTTTGATTGAGCGCCATTTAATTAAAGCTTGATTTTAGTAAAACGTTAATGAATAATGAAGAAAGATAAATGTAACTCAGAAATAATTTCCGATAACAACACGAAAATCTTTCTTTCGGTCTAAACCGATCCCTTCTTTTCATGAATGTGAATGTTCTGCGATTACAACACAGAGAATATAAGCCATTCTCTTTATTATTCATAATTGGAGCATTGCCTACGTTTAAGAAAATAAAACTTTCCAAGTAATCCTGTTTATCTGCATACAAAACATCCATTGTCTGCCTTGCAATGATTCTGTTCACCACCATGTCAATGGAATTGCTTGAATATGACAGAGGGAAAACGAATCGAGAATTTTGTTTGCGCGTAACAACGAGGAATATTTCCAATACCATTTCCTTGACCTCAACCCAGTAATTACCAACGGCAATCATTATTTTCCATCTGGCTACCCTGACCAACACGAATCACGGCGTGTTGAGCGTTGAGCAGCAGACAATACCCTTTAGTTTTCAAGTCTGCAGCCGAGACAAGATTATCTTGTAATTAGGTGAAGTGGTGCTGAAGAAGGAGAATATCGGCCGTGTCGCCGCTCGTGTAAGTCCTCTCTAATTATACCACAACAGCCGTGGGCGCGTCTGTGTTAAGGGTCTTTTTGCTTTTTAATTAAAACTCTTGCTGAAACACAGTACACTGTTTATCACACTCTTAGCATCGTGCATCTATTCACCCAGTGGATTAGCAGAGGAAAAGGCTTTTGGTAATTATTGTAAAGTCATTTGTTGATTTGTCTTTTCGTATTTCTTGAGTGTAGATAAAATAGAAAATCAAATTTGATTGGATAAAACATGACGGCTTTAAGTTTTGTGGAACTATTATTCCGGCTGATTCTACACAATAAACACTGTGTCGATATTTTAAAACATAGATAGCATTAGGTGTGATAAATTAAAGCAAATTCTAATGATGTTACTTTCCTAATCAGGATAAGCGATGATATTATATCTTAAAACATATTTTCTTTACTTCAAAACTTTCTTTACCCAAAATTATTAGAAAAAAGTAGGAAATTGTCGTGCCCCTATAATTTATTTATTTTTATCTATTCCTGGATTTTTTATTCTATTTTTGTTGTTGTAAATATTTTATGTATTAAGTGTGTTTTTGGAAGTGCTATTGTGGGGATATGACTCATAGATGTTGTTTTCGGGTCTGAGCTGGTTGCCTGCACATGCCAACGAGTTCAAAAAGCCCTTTTACGGCCATTTACACCTAGCCTCGGGTGCGAGTGCGGGCGCTGGAGACTACGGCAGCGAGAGTAAGCAACAGTCTTGAGCGTCGCTGTCAAACAGGAAGGACGTTTGAACACGCGTCAAGGGACGCCTACTGAAACAAAACCCTTAAGCAGAGGGTTCTATTTTATGTGAGAATCAAGGTTCGGTTCTTGGTGAACCATGTTGTAGTCAAAGGCTGGATATTCTTTCGCCGAGTTTAAGGTCGGTAAAGAGAGAATCTGCAAAGTGCGGTTCTCCATCTCATTGCATAATTGTTTGCAGCAGCAAAGCAACAAAGTTCTACGAAGTTAAGAGCATTCCCAGCACGTGATTGTATATAAATGTGAATAAACTCTGTCGTACCTATACAACTCTCGTGCGTGAACTGTTTGGACATATCTCTATACATCACTTGGCGCAACAAGTCTGAGGCATACGTCGGTAGGGGTGTAACTTCCGCGAACCTGTTATTTCATCTAAGCAATGGTGAATCTAATCAAGGGACTAAATGATCGTCCTCTACTATAAAGTGGTTGATCGTTCGCCATCCCTGCCGACCACATTTGGCGCAGTTCAAGCAGAATATCTAATGTCACGTGACGAAATAAAAATCTGTGTCGTTCCCTTACCACCACACACGACAGAAATGCAAAGCCAAAAAGCTTACCTGTGTGCCACTAAAAGAAATAACTACACGTAACTATAAATTCAAACATACTGAATTGAAATGTAATGACATAAGAAAATAAATCAAAACGGCATTTTATATTAAGTCAGTTAATACGTTTTCAATATATTCCAGTACAAAATAATATTTTTGACGTGCTAATAGTTCGAGCCCCGGGTAAGGCATGACTGTTTGTGTAGTTTTTCTGCTGAGGTCCTGCCATCCTCTCAGACCTTCTACTGTGGCATATAAACTGACAGGTTCCTGTCAGACCTCTGTGGCAAGCAGCTGCTTGAGGGGGTACTTTACTTACTTACTTAATAGTTTAATAGATGAAACTTTATATTTTCTATCTTTCAAAACTAAAGGCTGATTAAGATGTTTTCAAACCTAAGAATGCAATGCTTTTGATACTTAATGTATTTTTGCTGCCGAGTTTTTTCCCCCAAGAGAATATCAACCTAACTCCAGTATTTTATTGGGAAAGAGGCCATGTTACATATGAAACGAAATAGCATTCAATTATGAACACTAACTTAGCTTGAAAACAAAAAACAGGTAGACGTGGTGTAATTTCAAACGGTAGTAATGTCTTCCAGCACTTTATGAACTAAAACGTTAAATAATCAATGTTGAATTGCATAAAAATGGGAAGTAATTTGAATTTATTTCTTCAGTATCATTTGCCTTTAAGTAAAGTTTAATTAATTGCATTTAAAATCTATATATTATGTTTCCTTTTCATTATACAGTGCTTTATCAGTAAAGAGTTATTAATAAAAAATTGAATTGAAAATATAATAACTTTTATTCTCTGAGAAATGATATAAATTTAGCAACATGCTTAGATGTTATTTGCCTTTAAGCAAAGTTGGATTAATTGAATTTTAAATTTCTATTGTTTTTATGTACCGTTTTTTTAGAAACCAATACAAATGTCGAAAAGGAATGAAGATGAGCACCTAGATCAGAAAAATAATTGAAATACACTGGTTTCCATAAATTAAGGAAAATTTCTATGTTAAGTCAATGGGAAGCTAAGGTCAAAGCTCTATAACTTCTAAAATAAGTTTTCTTGTTTTGAAAACTGGCACTGCAGATAAAGATCTCAATCAAATAAATCAATATCTCGATTTTCAACAATATTCGTTCAATATTTAATGAGTTATGGAAGTTTGAACATTTAACAACAGCAATGCCAGTCTTAAGAAACTTATACAAAACTGAAGAATAGTGAACGAAATCTTCTCTTCCATAAACCATTAAATACTGAACGAATATTGTTGAGAATCGAGATATTTATTTGTTTGATTGAGATCTTTATCTGCAATCACATTTTTCAAAACAAAAAAAAACTTATTTTAGAAGTTATAGAGATTTGACGATAGCTTCTCATTGACTTAGGCATAATCATTGGAAACTAGCCATCGACAATTCTTTTTAATTATTCTTATATCCTCATGAAATATTTTTATATTTTAT
This sequence comes from Ryuthela nishihirai, assembly GCA_038380435.1. Lineage (NCBI taxonomy): Eukaryota > Metazoa > Arthropoda > Arachnida > Araneae > Heptathelidae > Ryuthela > Ryuthela nishihirai. Next base: position 54,043,252 of record JAWZYU010000018.1, on the reverse strand, counting down.
ATTCTTTAACGGAAATAATGGTCGATATAGTAGAAGTTAAGTTAAAGTTATCGACTTATTCTACTTAAAGCCTAACTTTAATCAGAAAAGAAGAAAAATGACGTTGGGGGAAAAACGCGAAAACAACAAAGATCTAAAGTCTCCAACACTGTTATTGAAAATATGTGAAAAACAGAATGACAAAAAAAAAACAATCCGCCATGGGTAAGATATATTTCAGGAAGGAGCGGGGGGAGGGGGGTCAAAAGTTATCAATGTTGAATGAAATTATTATTGTTATCGGCAGAATTTACCATAACTTTGCAAATTTTAAACATTAATGGTAATCACCTAATCATAACAATGAACTTAATGGAACAGTGCATAATTGTTGCTAGCATCTTTAAATAATCTTAATGTATATGCAAAAAGGTTTTAAAACAAAGAAGTGAATAATAGAAACATAATAATGGAAAAAAAGTGAATAAAGAAAAATAATAATGAAAAGCATGATATATGTATTTCAGCATAAATTAATTTTTATGGGGGGGACTTATTCCCCTCCATGCCGATGTCACCAAGGAAATAAAAGATTTTTCGAAGGGCAGTGAAAGAGGGAAAATGACAATTACAAAAAAAAGGCTTGTTACATTAGGTCGTGTGGAAACTTACACATGAAAAGATCCTAAAAATATAAATCGATAAGAATGATGTCATTATTGACATTATTTCCTAAGTTTGCAATCATAAGTCATTTAACAGTGTAATTGTTAGCATACATTTTACGATTAGATATTAAGTATAATTACTTTATCTCTAAAACGTTTTAGAGACTTTATCTCTAAAACGTTATCGATAAAGGGATGAATTAAAAAATATGTTAATACTTTTAGCCTCTTATTCTTTGAGAAATGATGCAATTTTTAGCAACATGAATCTGATAAATGGATGGTTAACGTCATTTGGAAACAACTTCCCAATTAGTGCACAAACAGATAAAAAGGGAAACATTCTCGTAGACATTCACTGAATATCTTTCCAACTCTTCCTTTGCACTGAAACCCCCATTTGAAGCGAGGCCAACAGCTAGAAATGTGATTTTTTTATGACGTTTTGATAATAATCAGATGTTCCAGGAAAATGAGGTACTACCCAAGCAGGCTGTCTGATTTTCCGGTTTCGTAGTTCACAATGAGAGAGGTTGTTAGTGGAGGTCATTTGTAGCTGTCTGAAGTTGACACTTGACTCTGGATCGATATCGGTTTGACGATTACAGCAAAAGGACAAAGTGACAACAAGTCAGGCCGCTTCATTGTATGTGATAATGTCTGCTCTTCGTCTTCATCACTGTCTCATAAACAGTCCAGGTTCGTGGCAGCATGAATGCATAGGGCAAGGCTGAATCAGCAACGGCATCCTCTGGACGACAGCTTAACAACTAGTGCATCGTTGTTATCTCAGTAACAGGAACCCTCGATCATCTATTACAGAGGAGTTCCTGGAACTTTTTTCTCGACTGACACAGAAGTGGAGAAGAAATTTATCACTGAACATGGATAAAGTTAAGATACAAAGCACCTGTAATTTAGTTTTGCTGTTTACTCTTTGGGAAATAGCAAGGAAAATATTCTTCTCTTTATGGGGAAATTTTAGAATGAGTACCAGTGATTCAAAAACACCTGAGATAAATTTCGTCAGTATCAGGACAAGTTTCCTTGGGAACAATGGTAAACTGCCATTCTTATTTACTGTTGGGAAAAGTAATGGGGCTTTTGAACTTTTGTATTTTTTGTTTTTTATTATTTTGCTTTAACATTTGGATAAATGAAGAGTTACAGCACGTATCAGATATTGCGAAAAATGAGTTATGATTATGAGAAGTCTCGTTTAAAGAACAGAGAGATCGATTGGTGCAAGAATGGGAGAGGTCTTCAAATGGGAAGTTTGCTACAGGTCAAATATAAGTGAATCGTACTTGTACAAAAAAACTTTGAGTCATCCTCATAAGATTTCCTTCTTCTTGTGTCAACTACTGGATATAATTTGTTTGCAACGCACAATATGTGCATGCAACAATATTTCAATTTATGCACTTATAAAAGATTAAGGATCAAACCAAATAATTCACTATGTACACTCGCTCAAAAAAGTATCCGAACGCTATGGTTGATTACAGAATTCAGAAAACATATCTGGCAACGACTTTTTTAGAAATTAATGATCTGGCAACCTTCGTGTCACGTGTCACGAAGGTTTCCAGATCACTAATTTCTAAAAAAATCGTTGCCATATATTTTTTCAGAATTCTGTAATCAACCATAGCGTTCGGATACTTTTTTGAACGACTGTACTTATTTCAGACAAATTTTGTTTTCATTCAAGTGTAAAGTGGTTTTTATTCAAGTGTGGTTATTACTTCATTGAAATAAAAAGTTTCTTGCTTCTAAAATATTTCAGGTTAAAGTAGGGGTTCTGAAACTTTTTCCATCTCGACACCCTTTATCGCTGATGGAATACTTTGTGGTCCCCTTTTACTATTGATGGAATTTGTACAACGCCTCTTACAATTAACGGAATTTGTTATACATACACCCCTTACCGTTGACGGACTTTGTCCTATACATTCCTTTACCATTGACGAAAGCTACTTGAATTGAGTAATAATATTCTCACAACAGAATGCATCAGACAACATTATAGCATGCAGCACCAGAAAGTTGTGGTAAACTAAGACACCTGGAACGGCCTATTGAAGAACCTACGGAGAGACGTGTATGTAGATTAGAGTTAACTGGGAATACTACAGAGTAAGTGGAGTAGAAGAGGTCTTGAGACAAGCATTTTTGTGTCGTATATTATAGGAGGTGTTACTGTTACTTTCTCTCGTCGGTGAGAGTGCCGAAGAGCGGCAGAGAGTATCTAAAAAGACGTCTCTTCTTGTTTGGTCAGTGAAACGTTTTTTTATAACATATTAAACTTTAAATATGTCATATTAAAAATGAGAGAGACGCAAAACATTTCTGCGTCTACCTCATTTTTTATACTGAACTACGTAGATTTTTTTATATATTACACATTCAACCATATCCAGCTGCTATGCACCCCCCCTCCCTAAGGTACTCGCGACCCACAGTTTGAGAAACGCAGGGTTAAAGTACTGTTCAAAATGATTCGAGAAATTAACGATGAAATTGGTATTATATGATTTCTATTCTGAATCTTCCTTCAGTTACAAACATACTGTATTTGATTAGTCCGGATGAGTCTGAAGATCAGATTTAATCAGTCTGATCTTCCGATAATAGTGATTTGTGGTATAAAAATAGGGATTTAGATGAGGAGAAAATCAAATAAAGCGAAAAGAAAGAAAAATAGCTAACTCTCTGAAATAAAACCACAGTCATAGAGCGACTAAGAATTTTCGGGAAAAGTTATTAATATTAAATGAAGGATTTATTGGTCCATTACTTAATAATGATCCGAAAAATGATTTTACATCTAAACACTTCCCAACAAAAATCTCTTGTATGAATTAAAGGGAATTCGAAAAAGAACAAAAGAAAGCAAAGTAAAGACTTTGTGAGATTATCCTAAGTGTTTCAAAATTCCTCAGAGTGTCGCTGAGAAACAAGAAGCATATACAAATAAATGTAAATTCCCTTACTGAGAAAACGAAGCCGTTAACTGTACAAAAAAATAATTTCCATCCCATTATGGTTGATTACGTAAAGAGTGGTATTTATAGTTAAGCGCATCGACAAAATGAAATCTGCAACTTCTGTAAAGTAGAACTGATAGATAAATAAATCAAATTAATACAGTCTCCGAAGACATAAAAAAACCCATTCATAATCGCATTAATTCTTCTCCCTACAGAAAGTCCCATTGCAGCTGAGCTGAAATCCGAAAGGAAACAAATGTCGATCTCATTAAAAAAAAGCTGAAATGCAAAAATCTAATGATCCTCAATATTCCGTGGCAGATATCAAAAAATGACGCTGTTGACAAAACCTGTGTAAATTACATCTGTATTAAGATATTATAAACATTTTGAAGCAAATGTTGCTTTGCTTTTGTTACCCCGGAACTTTATTGATAAAGAGCAAAATCTTGAGCAATGTCAATACCACACTTTTTTTACAAAACCAACAGAATTTAGAGAACTCCATTAAAACATACAATTATGCAAGTTTTCTCATTCTGCAAAATAAAATAAATCACGTTGAGATACTTTGCATTAAGTTTTATATCAATTTTAATTTACTATTCGGAAAAACGTCTTACATTTCAAACTGAAGTTAAAGGAAATTAATTGAAATCTAGTTTTCTTCGTAATAATATCAAGCAGGGTTCTTTAAATGGAGGCCAGCTATCTACACCCAAAAGCTGAAAGGAATTTTGTAATCAGTGAAAACTGCATAAAATATATAAAAACTAAAATAAAACAAAAAACAATTGCTTTAGCAACATAAAAATTTAAAATGAAACTACACATGAAAAAGTATGTAAATTACTATATAAATATAACCCTATGTTTTTTAGTTTTAACATTGACAATTTTAGAGCTTGAATTTCTTTTTCCGCATATTCGTCTTTTTTCGTCGTGCCCGGCGAAAAAAACTGAAATTCGTAAAGTGAAAAAAATCCATCCGACTTGAAAATATTCTTCAGTACGTCAATATAAAGTAAAATGCTAATGAAGGATGGTGCATTTAATCCCCAAATGCACCACCTGTTTAGGCAGAATAAATATTTCAGAGATAATAGAAGGTCTGGGTAGAACTCACTAGTCTTCGCTGCCTCTTTTATACTATGAGTCACATTTGTTAAAGCTTGTAGAATAACGTCACTAGAATGAAATTTGAAGAAATTTTCTTTTCGAGTGGAAAAATGTAAAAAAATGATTGTGTAATCAAACTGACGTGATTTATTTTGAATTGCTTTATGGAAAAAACGGTTTAGAGTAAACTTATGTTTTTATTATTATTGCTATCGTGGAAATCGGCATGTTGTAGAGCGGGATGGGCAACCCAAACATAGTGAACAGCCACTACGAAAAACAAACTCCATTCTTAAACATAGAAAATATTCTCTACTTAAAAACGGAAACATATATTTCTACGAGCAATTAATTAGGATAAAGTACTTTTAAGGGATCAAGAAATATTTCGATTGAAAAGCAAAGCTATTGTACATTTTTAACGAGTATACTATGAAGTGGCAAAATCATTTAGTTATGCAACTAAAAATGTTGGATCAAAAACTGGAAGAAATGAGTCAGATTCAGTATTCTGATTGAGCCTCAGGTTCTTTTCCAACGAGGTACACATTGGACAGGCCTGTTGTAGAGTTTCGTGTCAAGTTCGCTACTGCATAAGCATTTATAATTCGCTTTTAAAATACGAAACGAAAACGAGCTAATGCTTTTACTTTGCCGTCTGTTCATCCATCTGTAGACACTCAGCTTTTTTGTTTTTACCGATAAATTTAAATTTATATTTCGGTTGGATAGATATTGATGAAATGTTACGATTCGCATTTTCGAATCTTCCACTAGCTTTAAGAGCGCTTTTTAACGGTGGGAAAATTGTAAATACACCAAAACGTTTCACGAATATTGGAAATTATATATATTTCGTTAAAATATTGAAAATTTTGATGATCGAGAATGAAGGTCAAATATTGTCAGCGAGTTTAATTCTGGTTTAATCAGTCATTTCAGTTTAATTTGTCTCTTCCAGCCTAGGGCTTCTTCATCGGCCGAGAGCGTGCAGTATGTACAATGCCGTGCTAGCTCTCATTGACTGAGAGCGTATGATAGATAGCGTTCAATCTACTGTACTGACTGACCGACCAATAGATAAATATAAATTAACTGTACAATTCAATCTTGTAATAGATTTATTTTTTTAAATATAAAAATATTTCTGATACGAAAAGGACTGTAACGAATAAGTGCTGTACGGGGGCATACTAAGCGAGGTACGCCTGTATTCTATTATATATGATGAGGTAAATATACAATTTTCCTGAAACCATATACAGCATGCAGGCATACCCAAACTGTATACAATATATATGCTTGCACAAAATAGTTTAGCTTAACCTACTTTAAAGGAATTTTTGCCGCTCAAAGTGGAAATCGCAATACCAAGAAAGAATGCAAGTAGATAGATGTAATTTGAAGGAGACAATCGGCCATCGGAGATATGAAAATGATTGAAGTTCCGCAGCGAATAGATGCGTGACAACCAGCCGAGCCGTAGATAAATAACAGACGCCCGCGAACTCGTATCATAGTACGACAGACAATGTGGTTCGAGTGCATGCTATGAAAATGTTTGGAACATGCCTTGGGGCCGCCGGCGGTACCCTTATGTATAATTGACGCCTTCTGAGAGAACGTGAATTGTCGATATGCGAGAGCTCGGATTGAGCCTTCGAGCGATCACAGCATGCATGGGGCATAATATGAGCACAGTGCAATGGTACCTCTCACGCAACACCATGGAGCAGCAAATGTCACGAAGAACAGGTACGGGACTAGCATGCCATACCACAGGATGTGAAGATTAAATATTCCGTATAAGAACCGTTCGCGACTCTTTCACATAGCGACTGTGCTGCAGTGATTTGCGGACTACTATAATTACCGTGGTCTCCAAACAAACCATTAGACAACGTTTGCATGATGCAGGAATGAGGGCGAGACATCCAGTTCCTGCATCTACCATTGCAAGGACGTCCCAGATACACCATCTCCACTGGTGTCAAGCGAGGCAACATTGGACTACAGAACGGAGATTGTTGTTCACAGACAATTCTCGGTTCTGTTTCGGCATGCCAGACGGCCGTTTTTCCATATGGCATCGGCACCGTCAAGTACATGAGAAAGCCTATTACATTAGTTGCCATACAGCTCCCCACCGTAGTACAATGATATGGGATGGCATCACATATGGCAGCCAGACAACTCCACTCCATGTTTCTGGTGCGCTAATGGCAAGAGATTACATCGATGACATCGTGTATGGCATGACCCTTCCTTGCCACCATGTCTGGTCCACCAACACCATCCCACAAATTGCACATGCAACGACAGACACTCTCCAAGTTGTGGACATTCTCCCATGGCCGTCATACTCCCTGGATTTGTCGCCCATTGAGCATGTAAGGGATTTTATGTGTCGCCGCCTTCGCCAGCAACCTCCGGCGGCGAACATGGTACAGTTTTGTGCCCAGTTGGATGCTGTTAGGAGCGCCATATCTCAGAACACCATTAACCATTTGATTGATGGAATGCTGAGACGTCTACAGGCTTGTTTAACCGCCCAAACTGGGTCTACTGTGTACTGATGAATCTGTAATAAACACAAGTACCTTGCATTCTCACTTTCCATTTTTTGATCATCTGCGCATCTGCCTCATAGCTTGCGTCCTGTCGGTTTCAGGAGTATACATCACTTCCATCGTGGTGTTGCGATTTCCACTTTGAGCAGTGTAGACAACTTCAAAGTTTCGATGAAATTTCTTGCTTATGAGAGCTTAAGCAAAAGTAAATATAATTAATTGCACTTTCAAAATTAGATAAAAAAAAATTGCAAAATACCTATCTTGTTATATCTGCTCGAAAAGTAATAAAAAAACAATATTATGTACCAAAAATGAAGCAATTAATTCAATGCGTATTAATTTCAAAGGAAACCAGGACGTCGCTATTTTTGTTCAATTTGAAAAGAAATCCTCTCTGCAGCCCTATCTTCTTTGAATTTAATATGTCTTGAGCCAATGATTCCATCGTTGGATAGTTTACTTTTATTTTTACTGAAAATGGCGCAGATTTTGACCGCAGCACTGCAGTGAAGAGAAATTTTGTTGATGCGATCTCCTCACACAAAGAAATGCTTGGGGAGAAGAAGCTTCGTGAAAGGCAATCAACCCTTGATCCCTTCTTCAAGAATGAGAACTTGCCACATCCTGGAACATCCTAGGAGTATATGACACAACTTCGATCATCTTCCCGCAGTACCTCCCATCGTGTCTCCCAAGTTCGTCATATTTGGGATTGCGCCATGCACTGACGAGTATAGTACACTTTTATTAAAATTTTATTTCATTACTATTCATTTAACAATAGAGAATGCATTTATAAAATCATACTCAGCAGCTGCATTATTGTTATTTAAATAACCCAATAAATACCTAATATGTTCGTCGTAGGTACTAAATTACGATTTCGGGAACGCGTCTCCATAGAGACTACGCTTTAATGACTGCATATAAAGCTGATTCGGTTAGGGTTCCTATTTCCGGAAAGCATATCAAACGTTAAATCGGGTATGATTGTACTTAGAAGTACTGAGAAAAAAGGAATTCAGATTCCTTTTTCTTGAGTTCGACATTCAAGTTACTGGAGCTTGGTACTAAAAGAAATGTCAGCGTATAGGAGAAACACTTAGCCAGTAATTTTTATTTCCTCAATGTCTGTCTTACAATGAAAGTGAGAACACAGAAGAGTAATCTCTCGCGTTCAACTTCTGCCAATTAGCTTACAAAACATTCTGACGTCATAAGTTTATATCATGTAAATTCTTTCGTCGTCAGAGCACTCATTCTTCACATTACACACTGTCGCTTTGCCGGACATTACCGCCATCTATGGGCATAATATGATTTACAACGCATTAGAAACTAAGCAGTAAAGTATCACAGGAAATGTCCGGTAAACATGAGACTCATGAAATATTTAGCAAAATATTTCTGAGTTGCGTCAGAAACTGTCAACTTGCTGTGCCCACATAGGATAAGTAAGCTTTTTGGTCATTCAATGCCGAAATACTGGGTTTCAGTGGAGCGGCAACACGATGTCTCGGTATTGAAAAGTGGTACCGATATTGCATTCCCTATTCCATAGAAGCATATATTGAATTAGTAACCCACAACGAAGTGTATTACGTTACATCTCCTTTTCTAAATCCAAACTTAAAAATCAGATTTTTTTTAAAAGTCCGAAAGCTTTACGCTAACAATATTTTAAAACAATTCTGAAATCACTAACAGTAAAATATGGGCCTATATTTTTCAAATTCAGCTTTGTCAGCATTTTTTAAACAGATACGAATGTAGTTTGTTTCAATACGCTTGGAAAAAAATCCCCTATTCACGGATAAATTAAATCATTCATCTTAGAACAGAAGAAATAATACATCAACCAAAACATTTGCCGTTTGAATTCAACGAGTCTTTGAGATAGGGAGACAAAAAATGATATTTAACTGAAAGTCGGTTCAATAGAAGATAGATACTCGCATTTTTAATGGAAGACGACGTTGGATAACAGAAAAACACACATGACGAATTTTGGATTGGGAGTTAGGATTTGTAAGTTATAGGGGGAATCGAAAGTTTTAATCCGAAGCGCAAATTATGTAAAATGGGGGAGAGGGAATTATCTGAATTTCGAAATCGGGTTCTATGATAGGTGCAAGTATTTGGGAATTTTTAAAACGGTAAATCTATAAAAAAAAGAGATAACTTTCTCAACAACTAATCCAGCTTTGCGCGGCTCTATGGAGCATTTCCCACTAAACTACCAAGCATGAGCCTAACAGGCATTATTGGAAGTAAACCAGTCAAAATCCACCCACCAGTCTCCTGAAATAAAATACAGCTATTATTTATTATAATATTCTATAATTACACTATTATAATAGTTGTGTCAATAATGACTTATTTCCACTCTATCGCAAAGCTAAACATAGTTTCTTTAAACGTCCCACTAACCATTTTCTCTGCATAGGTAGTTAGAATGTGAGGATTCTGCATAGAGATTATTCTCTTGATGTCATCACATAAGAATTCCACCGTTATATCTTAGATATTCTCGACTTGCAAGAGACCAGATGGTCAAATAAAAGGTCAGACACTTAAAAATAATCTTAAACTTTTCTTTTCAGGGAGGGAAGATAAGAAGTATCTCTAAAGCATAGTTTTGCTTCTCAGTAGACACGCAAGTGATGCTCTTCTAGTATATGAGTGCATTAATAAAAGGTTTCTTACAGCTAAATTTCGGACAAGCATTAAAAACTTTAATGTTATCTGTTGTTATACCCCTAATGCCGATGAGGATAAGAAGGATAGGTTTTGCAGACAACTTCATGATTTTTTTAATTCTGTCAAGAAAGGATATATTATCCCTTGTTATAGGTGAGTTCAATGCCAAAATTGATACTGACTCTGATCTTTGGGGAGTGGTGATAGGTCCTTTTGGTGTTGATAGCTGCAATGGCAATGGGAAACGTCTCCTACAGATAAGTAAACTTAATGGTTTGGCAATAACTAACACTTATTACAAACACAGCGACATATATAAATACACGTGGGTTTCACCAGATGGACTGAATAAGAATATGATTGATTATAATTAACATCAAATTGGTTAATTGTGTTAAGAATACCAGGTCATATAGGGGAGCTAAAATGGATCTGACCATTACTTTGTCAAAAGTGTCTTGCAACTTAACTTAAGAAGTGTGTTCTAAGGTTAAAAAGTTACCTTTAAAACTGAAGCTCTGAAAGATCAGTTACTACTAAAGTTTACCATGAGAGGTTATTTAGTCATTATGACAGTCATGGTTTGCTCACCACGTTAAGGAAGAATGGGACCATTTTAAACGGGCTTTTCTTGAAACTAACAATATTCTTTTAGGAAACAAAAAAAAAACAGAGAAGGCAAAAATCATTTGGTGATAAGACACTTGAGCTTATTTGAACTTCAGGATTGTCCTTAATCAATACCTTACTAGTGTTAACAGAAAGCATTACAAAGAGTTTAATAAACGTGTAAATGATCAGTTAGCCGGTGATAAGAATCATTGGCTTGATGGCTTGGCTGACGAAAAGCTGAGTAGGAAGCTAGACAGCCTAACACCAGAGAGCTGTACCATATAGTCAATGTTCTATGTGGGAAGAAATGAATAGGTATACAGGGACTGAAGGAGAGACAAAATAAGGTTATTAAAGGTGATGATTCTGCCATGGCTAGGTGGGCTGAGCATTTCAGTAATATTCTAAACAATGTAGTTAATTCTACTCCCATTGTTTGCAATGATGATAGATGCATTACTGTCTTTAAGGTTAACCGTATAACACATTCTAAAGTTATTTTGGCTATTTCTAAATTTAAACTACATAAATCTCCAGGGGCAGAAGAAATTATACTGAAATGCTTAAAGCTCGGAATGCTTCGTTTACTTAATGAATGATACGAAATTTTGAATATCTTTTATGATAAAGGCATTGTTCCTGAAGATTTTACCAGAGCTATTTTTATCCCTATTTTAAAAAAAAGTAATCGCAGTTCATGTGACTACTACAGAGGTATCAGCCTACTTTCTGTTCCAGGTAAAGTTCTTTTCATGATTGTGTTTAATAGAATTAAGAATCTGGTTGACAGACAATTATGTGATGAGCAATGTGCATCAAGAAGTGGTAGGGGATGTGTTGATCAGATTTTTTCACTTAGGCAGATTCTTGAAAAATATTTCGAGTTCCAGAAACTTGTGGTTAGTAATCTTTGTAGATTTCGAAAAGTCTTTTGATTCTGTTGACCGCCATAATTTGTGGTTGATCGTGAGATCTTATGGCACACCAAACGAGATAGTAATATAATGAAGGATCTTTATAGTAACTCTGAGTCATGTGTGAGAGTTGGTAAAGCTTGTAACAATTGGTTAGCATTGCTTCTGGTGTTTGACAAGAGTGCATTTTGTTTCCTTTCCTCTTTAGCTTGGATATTGATTATATCATGCGAAATTCTCTACAAGAGAAGGATTTTGTACTTAAATGATCTATTGATCTGAAACGTTCTGATTTAGATAACGCTGATCATTTGTCCTTCTCGGAAAGTGATGTTGATGAATGAATTTCTTTATTAGAGCTGTTTATGAGACTAGTAGTAGGGTAGGTTTCGTAATAAACAGAGAGAAAACGAAAGTGCTGAAAATAGGTCAGGCAAGCTGTGGTTCAATTAATCTGAATGGTTGCAGTCTTGAGCAGGTGTCACAGTGTTTTTTTATCCTGTAATAGATGCTGGTAATGTGCTGCTTGAGATTAACCGAAGAATCGGTATTTCTGCTGGGACTTTTACGAATCTATGGAGAGTGTGGAGAAATAGGCATATACACCTAAAGACTACAATTAGACTATATAATACACCTATTCCTCGATTTACACAGTACTCAGTTCACACAATTTTGGCTTTGCATGGTCAAAAAATGCAACCAGTTTCGATTTACACGGTACTGACTGAGATTTCCTTTCTATGTACGTCTCAGTCAGTACCGTGTAAATCGAAACTGGTTGCATTTTTTGACCGTGCAAAGCCAAAATTGTGTGAACTGAGTACCATGCAAAGCCAAAATTGTGTGAACTGAGTACCGTGCAAAGCCAAAATTGTGTGAATTGAGTACCGTGCAAATCGAGGGATAGGTGTAGTTTGATTCTTTCTGGAGTTAGTTATAGTAGTGAAACGTGGACCCTTTGTAAATAAGAAAACAGGAAATTTGATCTTTTTGATTTTAAATTCTTACGCAGTATCTTTGGTATTAGGTGGTTTAACTTTGTAAGTAATAAGGAAGTTAAGCAAAGGAGTCGGCAGCATCCTTTGAGCAGCATGTTGCATAGAGAGAGACTACGTTGGTTTGTCCATGTTTCCCGTATGCATAACAGTAGATTGGCGAATAGAACCCTATTAACAAACAGTGTGCCTGAAGACCTCAGAAAGAGGGTAAGCAGACAATGTCAAACAGGAACTTGTTAAAATCGATATACGTTGTCCAGATGCAGCAGATGTAGCTCAGGATAGATATGCTTGGAGAACTAACTTGCACCATGTGGTTGGACCTTCGTAGCCCATGGCTGCTTGAGGATGATGATGGCGACGACGACGACGATGTTGATGAATTTTGTTAAGTAGCAATCCTTTATCCTCTATTTTTAAAGAATAAAGCGAAAATACAAATTGTATCACAAAAAACAACATCAATATCATAATACAAATTATGATACATTTTTCACTAACCGAGTGGTTAACATGCTTGTCTACTTATCAAAGGACCTGTGTTCGAGTCCCGGATAAAGCATGGATATGTGTGTTGTTTTTCTATTGAAGTCTTCCCCACCCTCACCAACGTTTTACTATGGCTTATTAACTGACAGGCTCCTGTCAGACCTCTGTGGCAAACAGCTGCTTCAGTTATACATTAGAATAAATTGATAAAAGAACACTTAGAAGGAATTCCTTTAGGAGCGTTATTTGCATAATATGTTAATAGTTAAGGGTAGTAGAAACCTTGATCCGAGATCGAAAGTCATTGGAAGAAATAATGACATCACTCTGGACGCCAACATGCAAATGTATGCAGCACGTATTTAAGGACTAGGGCATGAAGAAATAAGTTATTCGTCTTGTGTCGTGTTGTTCAGTGCTCTTTGAAGAGCTACCATGCCTGTACAATGCAGACGTGCAACATTTGTTCAGTTAGCGGAGTTTGAGCGAGGTCGTATAGTGAGTCTTTGGGAAGCAGGTTGGTTTTTTCATCAAATTGCACACTGCGTTGGAGGAGAGGTTTCGGCAGTTGTACGATGGTGGCGTCGATGGTCAGAAGAGCATTCGCACACCCGCAGACATAGTTCCGGGGCAACACAGTGTTATGGATGCACGATGGGATCGGCATATCAGGAGGGCGGTGGTGGCAGATCAGATAGATACAGTGTCACAGATTCGATCCTCTTGTCGTATCAAGGGTGTGTACAAGAACGATACGTAATCCTCTTTTGGAAGCAGGTCTTCGAACACGTTTGCAGTGGTCTCAAGAACGAGTTAATTGGAGGGAAGAATGGCAGTTTGTGTATTCAGTAATGAAAGCCGATTCTGCTTAGGAGCGTCTGATGGTCGTTTACGCGTCCGAAGGTGACAAGGTGATCGGCTTCTTCCATCGTGCATCCGCCTATGACACACAAGGCCCATGCCAAACATCATGGGTTGGGAGCGATTAGCTATCACTCTCGTACATGTCTGGTATTGGTACAGGGTACACTGAATAGCAGTACATACGTCAGCGACATCGTAGAACTGGTGGTCCTCCCATATTTGAGTGTAATCCCAAATGCGATATTCCAGCAGGATAACTCCTACCCACACTCCGTCCGGACAACTCAACATGCTCTTCAGACAGTGCACCAACTTCCTTGGCCAGCACACTCTCCGGACTTGTCTCCAATCAAGCATGTCTGGGACTGGATCGGACAAAAACTTCCGCGGACGGCGGCAGGCAACGCCCATCGCTGAATTACGCTTCCAAGTTGAAAGCGCATGGAATGGTATCCCCCAGCCTGATATCCAGCATTTGTACGATCGATTGCATACCAGATTAGAAGCTTGTATTGCTGCTCGAGGAGGTTCAACACCTTATTAAAATGTGCCCTCTGTAAAATGTAACACTCATTAAAACATAAAATAAACATTGAATCACTTCACACGTGTGATCACTGTCCTTTCTCAACAAGTTTTGCTACTAAATAAATCTTATAGCTTACGCTTCAATTGTTAATGGTGTTCTTTTTCCCATTTCCTCCAGTGTGTATATACCCATCCAGATAAAAGATGATACTGAAAACAGTTATTCGGCACCTGTTTTACTTTTATTACATATTTACAACAGAACAAGCATCGATACACTTTAATACTACTCAAGCAGTAAGATTTTGTAATTTCCAGTTTTTAACTCTATTACATTAAACAGTAATTGTCATTGAATTACTAAACTCTTCGTATTCAAACAGGTTCTTCTTTGTTACTTCTAGTTACGTTTTTCATTAGTAAAATGAATATGCAATCTTATAATCAGAATTGTTTTATTCATCATGGCTTTATTTATATTTTAGTCTCGTACCAGCATTTATTTTGATCCAGTTTTCAACTATAGTCTGCAGTTCATTAAGATATTTTAATCAGTTAATTTATGTCATTTTGATCATCTTTAGTCACAGTAGACTCTGTACTACTACATTCTCTTGAATCTATTGAAATCAGTTACAAAGCTTATTTGTTCAACATTAGCATATCTCACTTTTTAGGTACTAAAATTACGTTTCTTAAGAGTTTCGTTTCTGGATGATCGAAATTTATTTTAATTGCTTCACATACATAGCTTCTAAATTTATAATTTAATAATCCTATTATAGATTTCGGTGTCTTTATAACAGCGTACTGTCTTCAATATTTGCACTTAATCTCTAGACATAACAGGCTGGGGTGAATCAGTCGGTAGCGCGTCAGGCTCATAATCTATAGTTCCTAGCTTCGAGTCCCATCTGGGTCAGTATTGAGATTTATCTCCACGAAACACCTCGCTTTGCTCCACTCTGTCAATAGTGGACACCAATGGACTTGGAAGCTGTGGCCACGTGAGTTGGAGATCCATACCCTTTTCACGTTAAAGAACACGCTAAATGGTCTTGATGGAAGGCTACTGCCTGTCTCCTAAGGTGCATGCCCAAAGACCCACTGTTAGGAGACAGGCAGACCCGGAAGGCTACTGCCTGTCTCCTAACAGTGGTCCAGTGAGTCCCCTTTCCCCAACCTTCTATAAGCCCTCGGGGTCTTTGTGACCTGGCACATTTAGCCCATTGTGTGCAAAAAAACTAAAACTGCCGGTCAGAGATAAAGCAAACCAAACTCTAGACATAATATTGTAGTCTGTCTGGTATCACTTCCCAATAACAACACTAGTTAGATCGTTTTTTTAAAACTGTGAAAACTTATGAAATGAATCTACAAATTATTGTTTTTATCATTACCATATGTTTAAATCGAAAACTTCTCTTTTTCGTCTATTTCTAAGTTTAAATTCAAGCCCCCCATTTTTTTACAGTAAGCCACATGTTAGAATATTATCAATTCAACTGCTATTTTTGACTAGTTTACTGATAAAAATGAATTAGAACGCAAATAGGCAATCAAAACATGAAGTATTATGCAGAACACTTATGACTAGACCTGTATAAATCATCACATTTCGAGTCATTAAACTTGATTTACCAAAAGACAAAGTGACAAAATAAACACTTTTTTCTTCTTTGAAATTTTGCTGCAATTGAACAAGTCGAAAATTTATCGTTTCTGCTTAACATAGCATAAAGAACAATGAGGGACGAATTGCTGCTCTTTATAAAATAATCAACGCTAATTCATGAAAGATTTATCACTACACCCACTCTCCGACTAATACGATAGATGCGTTCTTCAAATTATTCGTACAAGGTGAAATCGTATTCTCATAAGGAAACGTATACAAATTTCTCATAAGGAAATAAGAGTTGGGTTGGGTTTAATAAGAGTTGGTTTGGGAAATAAGAGTTGGCTTTTTGCATACCATGGGTTAAATGGCCAGGTCACAAGGACCCTGAAGCTCAGAGAAGGTTGGGAGAGGGGACCCACTGAAACAGCTATTGAGAGACAGATGGTAGCCTCCCGTCAAGGTCATCCAGCGTGTTCTTTAACGTGCATAGGGTATGGCTCTCCGCACACGGGTCCACGACTTAACGTCCCATCCGACTGACGGCGGCCTTTCCAAGCTCATCGGTGTCCCCTACTGACCGTGGGCAGGTGGGGAATTTTGCGGAGATAAAACTCAACGCTGACCCAGCTGGGACTCGAACCTAGGAACTACAGATTACGAGCCTAGCGCGCTACAGACTGAGTCCCCCCGACCCCTAAGAAAATAAGATTAATAGGAGGTGATATGTTCCAGAATCCTAACCTAATGGATGTATTTTTTTTATTTCATTTCTTTAGTATGATTATAATTCGATTAAAAGCTTCGCATTTTTATTTGTTTGCTTATTTTATACATGCAACTCATTTATACAGAAAAGAAACAATGACAAATGTGCAAACAAAAATCGATTATATGTAGTTTTAATATATGGCACATGTTGTCGAGTAATGAACACAGATTGGGAAATTATTGTAAAAGTTATTGCCGAGTAATGAAGATAACATTCAAACTATGTGGGACACGTTTCATAATCTTGAATAATGTATATCCCTACGTTGTCAACGGTAATCAAAAATTAAAGTGTTCTTTATAGTTTACAAATATATAGTGCATGTTTACATTATGCTGCGTAAACACACTAATTTGTATAGACAAATATCAAAAAGTCTTTTTGGTAGTACTTAAATTTTGAACAAGGGTATGTTAGATAGACGAGAAAAGGAAAGCAGCCAATGTATCTTCTTATGTTGTAAATAAAATGGTATAAGCGAAAATAAAGAGATAGTGGAGAAATTTTACGCCGGAAACCAGCCTTATTTCAAATATCATGCTAAATCGAAATCGTGTTAGTCGGAAACTGAATGTATTTATATGCTTTGTTTCCTGCTCAACATGCAATTTTCATGGCGTTATATCAATACTTTCGAAGTTCTCAAGATGAAGTCTCTTCAGATTAGCTTCTAGACTTCATTAATTCATATTCTCATATCTCATAGCATGCCTCTTAAAATTTCATTAAATGCAATGCATTTAAAATCCTTATACTTCAGCACTTTGAGAGCGATTTTCATCAATGATGAACTGTTTCTGCATACTTTTCAGGCTTCGTCTGATAAAATATATTTTTTCCCAATATTTATTTACATGTGAACATTAAATTGTTAGCATTCACAAATTTCCACTTTTACTGTTAAGGACAGTTACGCTTTCTTTACATTATGATACATCTAGTTGGTTTTTTTTAGGAAAAGATTATTCTTTGTTCAAGTAATCTACACAATGTACATACGTATTTTAAACATGGTGACCAAAACCTCTAGGCTTATCTGAAGGATATTGAATAATCCAATTTCTTCATACAAAATATCACAAATAGTTTACAATTTATAATCAAAATATAGCATTTAGCTAATAGCAAGCTGAAAATAGGTAATTTACCAAAAGATACCAAACAATTTACTTTCGTTTACTTTTTATAGCGTTCGTTCAATACTTTCCAATCTTGAATGTTCTTTCAATTTTTGTTTTAACTTATTTAAACTTCAAACATATAATATTTCCCTTGGAAGCGTGTTAAGAACAAACGGAATTTTATAGTCATTTGTACATTTTCTATAATTGCTTCTGTTTTTTTGGAAATTTATGATAATTTTGTCGTTGAATTCGTGTATTTTTATTATGTTTCAATTTTGTATGTATTATCCAAATAGGTATTAAAATTAAAGTGTACTTATAGAGATTTCGGTAAGGTAACAAGTTGAGATAATTTAATCGCTGTGTTAAAATTTTTAACTTATTACACTCCTTTATTGTAATAATAGCTTTTGTTTTAATTGAATGCAGTTTTTTAATTTTTGTTAAGAATTGTCAAGTTTGTATTTCCAAATTATTTTAAGCTACAATTTGATTGTAATTGTAGCTTAATTGAGCTTAAAATAGATTCACAGATTGATTTGTAGGAAGGCAATGCATGTGTCAGCATTTACAACGCAACTTAATTTTTGAATTTTCATTGCACATAATATCAATTTTTCAACATTATATCTAGTGTGTTCATTCCATCCATTTTTTTAAATAAACAAAAAAATTGACATTTTAATTAAAATAATTCCAATATAAATTAAACCATTCAGTCTACATCTCAGTTTAATTCCGTAGAACTTATATTCAAATAATTTAAAGATTCTTCTGCATGAAATTAAGTACTGTAATAATAGTTGTTTCAGTTAAAGGAAAAACTGTTGTAACAATAGCTAGTTCAATGAAAAAAATATTATTGTAACAATACCATAGTTGATGTAAAAAAATATTTATAACAATAGTGTTCGAAACTGCTGTAACAATAGCTCAATGCATAATAAAAATTGCTCTGAAAACACATTGAAATGCGAGTATCATTGGTTACCCAGTAGCTGATATATTTATTTCTGAGCAACGTTATACAACCTACGGTTAGACACATTTTAAACTCGTTTGTACCAATTAACTGAGATCGTGCTTATGTCGAAAGTTCAAAAAAGCAGTCAATTCGTTGTTCCGTGATGTAGCTGCTCTACTCACTTGAAAGAGAATTATTTAGAAAGCATAATCATTACCGCTACCGTGACTAGTGGGCGGGCAGAAGGCCAGGGTCAGGTCAGGGCATTTGAGAACAGTAGCGTTCTCGCCACCTCCCTCTGCACCCTCAGGCACTTCACCTGCAATGCACTCTGCACCAAAACACGACATGGGACTTGATATCCTTCTCGTTAGTGTTCAGGCAAGATAAAGCAAAGGTAATCCTCTAATTACCTTTTAGAATACCGTGAGTGACGTCATTATTGCGTTGGTGAACCCTGCCTTTCAGGAGCCTGATCATCCCACTCCCTTTTGACTTTCATAATTGCTTTTTTTTTTTCAAATTTCTTAAGAAATTCTCATTAAGATGTGAAGATGATATATGATGAGTGATGCTGCGGAATCAGTAATATACAAAAAATAGACTTTGCTTTTATTTCCATAACGGGTAAATGAATGTATTAACTGCCCAAGATGTATATTGTGCTAAACAATAAATAATCATCAGGTAATGCAATGTTTTAACATTTTTGCCTTCTTTTACTAATTTTAGCAACCTAAAAGAGAAATAAGAAATAGAATACCGAAAGGAAATATTATTAATAAACTTCATACACATTCGCTTCAAGCATATTTACGTTAAAAGAAAACCAACTATTCAATTAGGCTTCTTTGTCCCTGAATGGAATATTTTTGTTACAAAATAACGGTTTAAGAAAAAAAATATCCCCTCAAGCAACTGTTTACCACAGAGGTCTGACAGAGTCTGTCAATTTAAACTCTATAGTAGAAGGTCTGTGAGGATGGCGAGACCTTAACAGAACAACAACATCAACATTCATGCCTTACCCGGGGCTCGAACCTAGATCCCGTAGATCAGTAGCCAAGAGCGCTAACACTCGGCCACGGGAACAACAATTAAACAATATAACAATTGAAATGAAACGAAAAAATAATAAACTTCTACATGTATATCACATACTGTATTTTATAAGAATGTTTTTCCCCACCTCTAAGACGATGGATCGGAACAGATTTTGCAGTACTTAAGAAGAAAACTTTCGTAGAAAAGAAAAAGGAACGAAAATGTGTTTTGGTTCTTTAAGTTCAATCAGCTTATCACTCCCTCTCTCACCCATACCCACATCAACTCCCTAAATTTTTTTTTTCATATTTCTCCTTGCTTTCAAATCTCAGCATCCATGACGATGACAAGAAGAAAATATTTTGCATTTCTCTCACTGTTTTGAATAAATCTGCTATCGACCTTTTTCTAAAATATTTTAGCGCTGTTTACCAATGCCCTAAAAAGATTCATCTTTCATTTCGAGTTTTTCCCAATTATCATGAGAAATTTTGGCGCTGTGTTCCTTTAATAAACATTCCAGTAAATAACAAAAACTACTTCTCAGTTAGAAGGCATTGAAATCATTAACCAATATCCTTATAAAGCACTATCCTCAGCCAAAGAGGATAGAAATAGACCATAGTATCTCTAAGTTGCATTGTAGATCATGACTACTTCGGTTTCTTATTTTACCAGCCTGGCATTTCTGAGGTAGAGTTATAATCTGCACAAGAATCACCACTCTCTCCTTTTTGCGACGATGTGACAATATTCAAAATCCATCTCAAAGGCAGAATCGTACAGTCGCTCAAAAAAGTATCCGAACACTATGGTTGATTACAAAATTCAGAAAAAATATCTGGCGACGATTTTTTTAGAAATTAGTGATCTGGCAACATTTGTGTACGTACACGAAAGTTGCTAGATCACTAATTTCTAAAAAAAAATCGTTGCCAGATATTTTTTCTGAATTTTGTAATCAGCCATAGTGTTCGGATACTTTTTTGAGCGACTGTACGCTGAACATTTCCCTTACCCTCATATGCACAGGAGAAAAGAGAAACAGTGACTTCCAGATGTGAAAACTGTTACAAGATACTTCATTGAAATTTTTGGCACAAAATGCATATGAACAAATCCTCATACGATATTTTAGTCTTGATTTCTTATAAATCAGACACGTGTCCATGACATAACATCATCGGTTGTTTTTTAAGAGCTGTTGTTTCATTCGTGTATTCGTCTCTTTATCTGTAGATATTCAATTTTTATTGTAAAAGATAACTGAATAGTCATTTTTTAATGGGATAAGTAATACTAAAATATTACGATTCACACTTTTGGAAACTTCCAATAGTTTGAATTTCTACCATTACGGTTAAAGTCGGAAAATGCAAACTTTTAAAGGAATATTGTAAATAATCTATTCTTGCTGTAGATCTAAAAGTTTTGCAGTAAAAATGTTGTGATCTATCTCCTTACCCAAAGAGGTAGAAAAAAAGCAACTTCTCTGTTTTAACAGCTAAACGAAATATTCTTTTTCGGTTGGATAAGTACTAAGCAAATATTATTCTTCGCATTTTCTGAATAATGCATTTGTATGACTACATTTTATTAAAGTCGGAAAACGGCACATTTCATTCTCTTTGAAAATGAGTATCTCGCATTCGCCAGAAGTGATCATTTATTCTTTTTGTTTTAGTGTGTTTTATGAAGTTGCATGGTTGCTTTCTGGTAGAGGGGCGTTCAAAATGTTTTTGACATGCATCTGCAGAACAAACTCAATTCATTTACTTACACAGAACTTTTACTGTTCTTCAAGCAAAGTCAAGCAAGTCCCTCTAGCAAATATGCAAAGTTGAAGACGTCTGCGCCAATTTTGATGGTACTCTTCTTGGGGAATATTTCTCAACTCTGAATGAGATTTGACATCCTTGAAAAAACAAGATTCTCACCAAGTTTATTTTTAATTTTTGGAAACAACCAAAAATCGCATTATGTCAAATCGGGTGAATATGCAGGCTGGGATAACTGTTTTTTTCCTGCTCTAGATAGACAATAACCTACCGGGTTTTGTAAGCACTGGCATTGTCATGAAGGAGAACCTTTGCCACGTCTGTTGTTAGTCGCTTATCCTTCATTTCCTTAAACATTTTGGTATATTTGTGTAGTATTGCCCACTTTTAGTCATTATTTTAAGTATAGTGTTCACTGCTACCACTCCTTGGGAAAGAAAGAAATTGTGAATATCCTTTTCCTTCAGAGAAAATCTTGTCGGAGGATTTGGGAACGTGGTTCATCTCTCGCAACTCAAACGCAGGAGTTGTATAATAATAAAACCACATCTCGTCACCTGTGACAATATCTGTTAACCGTTTATGGCCGCTAAGTTAAAACATTACCAGCATCTCCTTACACGAGTCGACACTAGCCATTTTTTTGCTCTGCCAGTTTGTGGGGATATCCATTTATCACAGATATTTCGGAACATTAAATATTGATGGATTATTGTTTCCACACTTCCAATCGATACACTTACATCTAAATTTATTATCTAAACGGTGATGTGTTGGTTTTCCTTAATGAGTTCATGAACAACAGCGGTGGTTCTTTTGTTCGTAGTCTCGTTCGGTCTTTCTGCATGAGGGTAATATTCGAAATTCTGCCGTCCTTCTTTGAATTTACGCATCCATCCCGTAACAGTGTCATATGAACAGGCATAATCCCCATATAATTGTGATAAATCGGCAGAATTTTTTTTTTCGCGTCGTCCCCAAACTACATACTTGTGAAAATGTAAAATCTTTCCTCTATTCAGCAGGTTCCATAGCAACAAGAAACAGATTTCGCTGACCGAACTTTACGTTTCTCCAGCGAAGAGAGAAATGATAAGACGGCTTTTGTTTTTAACACGTAACGAAAAGTTTCGACAAGCTTTCAAACAAGTCATAGCTTGTTAACTCGGAGGAACAAGTGCACCTGTCGAGATCTTTTTGAACGCCCCCCATAAGCACTTCCGCTTTAATGTTACCTGGTCACGGAGTGCAGAATAAATCAGGCAGACCAGCTCTTCGAGCTTCAGTTAGAGTTGGATTGAATATCAGAATGGGCAAAACGAGTGACCTGCTGCGATTTTCAGCGTGTCATGATAGTTGGTGCTAGTCGTGCTGGTTCTAGCACCTCCTAAACGGCCTCCTAAAAGGGCTTTTCACACACAATCATTTCAAGGATTTACCAAAATGGTGAGAAAAGCAAAAAAACTATTATTAATCGTCGATTCTGTGGACGAAAACATCTTGTGGAACAGAAGAGTCAAAGGAAACTGTCGAGAATTGTGCAAACAAACAGATGGGCCATAACCAGGCTAATCTCGGCAGAATTAATCATTGGTTTGCAGAAGGTCATCTCCGAATGCATCACATATCAGACCTTGTCGCGAATGGGCTACAAGCACCACCGATCATGTCGAATGTCGATTTTGTCAGCGAAGAACAGGAAAGCGCGTCTCCAGTGGACACAGGAGCATAGGCATTGAACCTTTGAGGACTGGAAGAGATTGTTCGGACGAATCGAGGTTACTTTTGCATCATGGTGATGGGAGGATCAGAATTTGCACAAGCAGCATGAGACCATGGAGCCATCTTGTCTGGTGTCAACAGTACAGGCCAGTGGTAGCACTGTGATAGTGTGGAGAATGTTTTCCTGGCACACATTAGACCCTCTGATACCCATTGAATATCATCTGAATGAGATGGCACACATTAGACCCTCTGATACCCATTGAATATCATCTGAATGAGATGGCACATTTGAACATCGTTTTTGACCAATTTCATACTTTCATGGCTACAGTTTATCCTCCCTCGGATGGACATGTTCAGCATGATAATGTACCTTCTCACAAAGCACGTATAGTTACCGAATGGTTCCAGGAACATGCCCACGAGTTTTCCTTGTTTCGTTGGCCTGCACAATCCCCAGATCTAAACACTATCGTGTATCTTTGGGATGAGGGCTGTTCGCAGTGAGACCGAGCCGGCGTTCAATTTTCAGCAACTGTCTGACACAATCATTTCCTCATAGTACAACATTCCAGCCAACGCATCCAGCATCTTGTAAGTCCATGCTCGGAAAATTTCGGGCTGTTCTGAAGCCCAAAAAAAGCTAGGTGCATCTAATAACTAGGTAGGTGCACCTAATAAACTGGCACCTCAGTGTAAATGGAATGGGTCAACTAGATCCCCAGACCTTAATTTCCCCGGACGCCATGAAAAAAATTAATTGCAGGATGTCAGCCCCTCTCAGAACTGAGTTCAAATGTGTTCTTGTGGAAGAGTGGACTTTATTATCATAAAAAAATCATCAGCAGCCTCGTCGACAGTATTAGAACACTTGGTAGGAATTGTATATATGTCAGGGTCATTATATGCTTTATTAATGTCTGCTGCCCCTTAATTCCAGCACCTCCATTATTAGAACTCGTGCTTATTATTAGATTTGGTAATTATCCCTCTTACTTTCAGTCATGGCACAATGCCTTTCCATATTACATTTAATTATATTTGCTGAAAATCATTTTGAAGTATGTACACTTTTGTCCCTTCTTCTTTAATTCTGACCACCAGTGTGTTACCACATATTTTTTTGTAGTTGTAAAACGACTAAAACGAATTTCACAAATATTTCATTTAAACGAAATTGCTGGAACATATTTCTACCATTTCTCAGTTACTAATGCACTAAATGAAATTTAAATGAAGGAAAATATATCTGACACAGTTATTTCTTTAAGCAAAGTTTTAATTTCTCTATTATGCGTTTTTCTCTATTTTCGTGAAAGTCTTTATTCTTCAATAAATTTAATAAAATCTGATATAATGGATTGATTGAAAGAAGAGAAATCATATAACAGAGATCGATTGAATGAAGATAAATCTGATATCAGGGATCGATTTTAAAAAATAAGAATCAGATATTGGGATCGATTGAAAGAAGAGGAATCAGATGTGATCAATTAAAATAAGAGGATTCAGCTATATGCATTTCTCCAGTTTCCGAAAAATATAAAACTAATATTAATGAATACGTATAACAAACAATTTAGAACGTTAAAATAATTAAATATATATATATATTGAGTAGTATTCCTATAATGTAACTAATATGCCCAAAACGGTTAGTTTATTAGATAATATACAGTATTATAATATTTTTGTGTTTCATAATTTTGCAATTATATATATTTTTGATATTCTAGGTTCTTTTGCTTTTTATAATATAGCATAAAATGATAACATGATAAATATAATATGATAAAAATTTGCTTTGATAATATGCTTATATTTTTGACATAATTTTACGGTATCATTGCGACGCACTTGAAATCATTTTAAATATTTTCATCATCTTTTAACACGTTCATCAAACTTATTTGTCAGTCCTGTTCTTGACTCTAGGTTTATCTAAAACGCAGTTAACTGCAACATTTTACCTCTTGATTAATAATTTCTTTACTTGATGCAATGCCTCTTTCAACACCCAACTCACAAAACATACTTTTTATTATTTCAGGAAACTCGACAGTGGTTTTTATATGCCATAAGATATCTGCATGTATATCATGGGTTTTCGTCTCTGTCCTTTGCAGATTAAAGACACTGCAGACGAGTGTGAACTTTTCATCATGTTGTGCTATCACAATAGCAGTGTTTTTTATTCGTTTTCAAAAATTAACTATTATTTCTCTTTATATGTGTAACTTTATATACATAGACAATCAGCTTTTTTTGTTTTAAGAGATGGTTGGAGAAATTTCGGTTTCCATAGTTACACTTCCTTGCAATTTAAAGATAAGTGTTAGAGAAAAAAGGTTGTAAAACGGATGTCGTTCAATCAATTTGCAAGAGAGTTGGTGAGGAAAGTATTTGTAACAATATTCATTTAATATTCGAAGTTTAACACAAGTTACGTCATCTTATCCCTGCAA
The DNA here is from genome assembly GCA_038380435.1 of Ryuthela nishihirai. Lineage (NCBI taxonomy): Eukaryota > Metazoa > Arthropoda > Arachnida > Araneae > Heptathelidae > Ryuthela > Ryuthela nishihirai. The sequence goes on along the minus strand of JAWZYU010000018.1, from coordinate 54,017,322 downwards.
ATATCACAATGAGGCCAAAATGATTAATGGCTGCTAAGGTGTGTGATCACCTCTTACATTAATGGAAGCCTCAAACTGTGCCTCATGCTGTCTTATAAGTTATCCCAAAGTATAGTAAGTATGAGGTGCTATTCACGTATAAGAGAGACAGATCGTGATGGATCCGGGAAGGGAAATCGAGTATGTGACATACCTTCCTAGAGCATTCCAAGTATTTCTATTGCTTAACCTTTATACGACTGAGGGTGAGAGAACATGCTGGCCACTTTTACGGTTGATGGTGCTCACCTCCAGGTATTGGTCGACCACTCGAGCTCTATAGAAATAGTCGTTATCATATTTAAAAATGAAACTCTTCCCTGTTGCACCTATATTAGGTCTCGCACAGAGGTCGAAAGTCTCGTCTCACTGGCTCTGAGTCATCATAGCGCCATTAGGAACTATGAAAGATTTATATGACCACCCGGTGAAATACCTGTCTCGTGTGTTTCTATCGACTATGTTTGATTAATGATGGCGAATTCCCTCGAGATCAGTATCCGTCTTGAGTCTCACTACTGGAGAAATCTGGACTCATCGGTAAAAAGAACTGAGTGCTACTGATCTTCGCTCCAATCACGATATTATCTTGATCTGTCCAGCCGATGTAGCATGGAATGAGGAGCAACAACGTACTGGATCACCTTCGCAAATGCTGGAGGTCTAAACACGGATTACAATAGGTACAGTCGCTCAAAAAAATATCCGAACACTATGGTGGATTACAGAATTCAGAAAAAATATCTGGCAACGATTTTTTTTAGAAATTAGTGATCTGGCAACCTTCGTGTACAGCACATGGAGGTTGCCAGATCACTAATTTCTAAAAAATCGTTGCCAGATATTTTTTCCTGAATTCTGTAATCAACCAACATGTTCGGATACTTTTTTGAGCGACTGTACACTAAGGGGAGAATGCAGTTGAACCAATCCAATGTTGTTGAATTATGTCTTCGACCTATAAGTCAAAGTTGTCTGTCCTAATTTGCTTTGCTGTCCTTGGGCAACTCCTTGAGTGTTTTCTGGAAACATAATATGACTTTCAACACCGTTGCCATAACTTCTTATTGAGAAGAGAAATTTTTCACTCTGAGCCATCCTTCATCAATTTGCCATCCACCGCTATTCTCATACTTTCCATCAAATATCTACGTTCTATTGTGTACCATAAAACCACCTTTCAGCGAACAGAATACTAACCAAACATCGACTGATGTAGCGATGATTAGAGAACACCTATCAAGATAAGGCTACATACATCTGTTCATTCACAGAGCATTCATTCGCATGTTGCCATTGTGTTCATCGACTTTACATAACTATTGCAGCATATTTTGGTTTTATTTTACTGTTGTTACGACGACGTTACTTGACGTTACGAAATTCCCTACACATTTTAAGGCAGTGAAATAAAGATTCTCTTTTTCCTACTTTTCCAATAGTTTCGATTTCCACTGCTAGAGGGCCGTAGAATTTGCAAATCGAAAGATTTGAAACGTATTTTGTAAATAGTATTTCCTTGCTACAAACTTGAAATGTTGGTGGTAGGTTGGGTTGGGTTGTTTTACCTCTGAGCGGCACTTTTTTGCACACCATGGGCTAAATGGCCAGGTCACATGGACCCCGAAGGCTCAGAGAAGGTTGGGGGAGGGGACCCCTGGAACAGCTGTTGGGAGACAGATGGTAGTCTCCCGTCAAGGCCATCCAGCGTGTTCTTTAACGTGCACAGGGTATGGCTCTCCCGCACACGGGGCTACGGCTTAACGTCCCATCGACGGACGGCGGCCTTTCCAAGCCCATCGGTGTCCCCTACTGACCGCGGGCAGGGCGGGGAATTTTGCGGAGAAAAATCTCAACGCTGACCCAGCTGGGACTCGAACCTGGGAACTACAGATTACGAGCCTGGCGCGCTACCGACTGAGCCACCCCCGCCCCGTTGGTGGTAGAGCGTCGTGATAAAGGCTCTTTCATCGATAAGGTGAGATGACATACTCGACATTCCGAGGGTGAGGGGCAATTGCTTGCCCTCACCCTCGGAATGGGAGGTGGAATGCACCTTTATTCTAGTGATAAATGAAAACATTTTTTTTTGTTTGATACATAATGTCCGCAGTTTAATACTGATATTAATAATTATGTTTTCTCTTTAATAATGTTACTTAGTAAATGATAGGTAACTTATTTTCTTTGACCAGAGAATTTTTACTATGGACCAGAGATAATTGGGCTTTCTAGTTACTTTTTAACTCTGTGGTAAATTTTCAATTAACAATGTGCGAAGAGAAACATCTAGAAGAAAGAAAATATTTAGCTTCGATGAAAAAGGAAAAATTGCAAAGATAATTGAAATGGGAACTGCTAGGCAGACGTTTGTGGCAAAAGTGCTACACGTTAAGAAAATTTACTTTTAGCACGATAAAAAGAATAGCGAAGAAATATTTTTGAGTACGAGCAACTGCGAGGTTTTCATAATTCGGTTCTCATTGTAAGATTGTCTCAGCGCTTGCACATTTTCAGAATTTTAGAATATTTTTTTTCGAATTTATGCCCCGTCTGATTCATTTGTTATAATTAAAGCATAATCAATGTGGGATTCATTCAGAATTTTTTTGTCATATTTCATTTAATTTTTGGAATGAATTCTCTTTTGGGGATTCATCGGTTTAGCTTTTAGCAGTCTAAATATCAGCAAGAATTATGAGTCGAACATTTTCGCCGTTTCATGTCATTTTAAGGAATGTAGCTAAAGCTAAATGGATATAATATTTCAAAAGTTGGATTCTCTTATTCGTCGTTTCTGTTCAAAGACCTTTAACAATCTCATTAGAATCGCATAATCAGATACAGCTGCAATTAATTTTTCAATTATTTTACGCTGAAAAAAATCAGTTGTTACTAAGATTATTTTTGCATTTTGCTATACTACAAATTTAATCTTTAACACTATCTTAGCAATGATATCTCAGCGTTTGTGTTTAGTGTAAATGGTATCTTAGCTTTCGTGATCTTTTAAACAATAAACACCAAAACCTAGACTTCTTTCCCCGCGCGAATAGTTTTATGCACGGATACTTTTACAAAGACTACTTAAATGGGGGAAAGGAGGGAACATGCATATAGATGCAAGATTCTCCGAATGTAACTCAATTTGATTTCACAAAATATTAATTAAAATCTAATAGTATTAGGAATGAATAAAAGATGCCGACGCTAAAAAAAGAATAAACGTTAGGAACAAATATAGCGTGTTTCAAACAACTCTCTGCTAATTCAATGGTACTTATTTAATTCGGACGGATCTAGGAAAGTTGAGGGGGGGGGGGGGTTAAGAATTTGAATAATCATAAAGGAAGGTGAAAAATCTGATATATATTTTCATTTTTTTAGAACTTAATACTTGGTGGGGAGTGAAATGCAACTCTATTTCAATAATCATTTACTAAATCATTACTTCATTCTAGTAATCTTTACTTAAATGTTTACTGTAAAAACTGTTACTGTAGTGCAACCTAGTAAATATTCAGTTCAAGTTTATTGAAGATAAATATGTGTATGCTAAACATAATTTGTACGAATAGTTTTGCAAAGGCTACTGAAACGGGGAAGTATATATATAGAAGAGTCACTCAAAAGTAATGCTAAGAATTTTTTTACAGTTCATTTTTTCTACATCATTTTTACGTGTACAGTATAATGGTACCTTCTCAACACTTTTATCATAAGTACTTCATTCCCACATTTGTCTTCAACGAAGCGCTGCTATAGCTTTAATCAAACATGTCAGCCCTAATTAACATCGGAGAAAGCAATATAATGTCAATTTCTGTTTTGGCGTGTGAGATAAAAAAAATAAATACCCATTCAAGTAGCTGATTACCACAGAGGTCTGACAGGATCCTGTCGGTTTATGTGCCATAGTACAGGGTGTTTCAAAAAGGACGCAACCCTCTATTGCATTTTTCTGTTTAAACTTGACAAAAGACACAAATTTCAAAAGATGCAAATTAGACATATACCTGTCTTTACAACAGATGTTGAAAGTGATTTCCTGTAACCTAGATGCAGGTTCGTACCCGTTTCATGACATTTGCAGCCACCTTTCGTAATGTTTGTTTTCTTATGTTTAAAATCTCTCTTTCAATGTTAGCCTTCAAGTCTTCAAGTGTATGAGGATTGTTTTGATACACTATACATTTGAGATATCCTAAAGGAAAAAATCTGGAGGAGTAAGATCTGGGGATCTTGGGGGCCACAAATGTTTTGAAATCAAATGATCACCAAAAAATTCCTGCAACATGACCATTGTGTCATTTGCAGTATGGGCGGTCGCGCCATCTTGTTGAAACCAACATTCTCGTTCATTCGCATCCAATAGTGCATTGAACTGTTGGATGAGTCAAAATAAACTTCGCCAGTTACAGTTGAATCAAAAAATAAAGGCCCTATCACACGACGACGGAAAATTGCACACCAAACATCAATTTTCCATGTGTGTAATGGTCGTTCTTGAAAAGTGTGAGGATTTTCATTGCTCCATATTCGACTGTTTTGACTGTTCACATACCCATCCAAGTGAGACCAAGCCTCGTCACTGAAATAAACACGGTCTAACACCTCAATTCCATTTTCATCAACAGAAGAACAAAACCAAACACAGTAACGTAAATGTTTTTCATGGTCTGGTTCTTTCAGTTCATGAACAATACCAATGCGGTAGGCATGAAATTTTAACTTCTTTGTAGCCCTGAAAACAATAGCTGTCCAACCAGTGAAGATAACCTTCTAAGAGATTTTCTGGGTGAGTGAGTTAAACGCTGAGACACATCATCAAGAACTTCAGCAGTTAACACTGATGGCCGGCGTGGGCTCTTTCGATCCTGTACAGACCCAGTGTCACGAAATTTATCAATCAAACGAGATATTATCGACTAGTTGGGAACTGCAGACTGAGGAAACTTCAACTCAAACTCCTCTCTCACACATTTGTAAAATTTTTACGCACAATAAGTCTCAACAATAAATACTTCGTTTTTGGAAAACGACATAGCTGGCACAACACAAAGGAATGAATGCTTGAGTGAGACTAGCCGTGACAAGGTCATTTCAACTGCTAAAGGCTGTTAACCTTGATTACAGTAATGCCAACTGACTAATATTATGGCATAAAATGTACATGCATGTAAGTTCTACTCTCTTATATTTAGAGTTGCGTCCTTTTAGATACACCCAGTAGAAGGTCTGAGAGGATGGCAGAACCTCAGCAGAAAAACGACACATACATCCATTCCTTACCCAGGGCTCGAACCCAGGTCCCTTAGATCAGTAGCCAAGCGCGCTAACTACTAGGCCCCGATAGTTTTTTGTAACTTGCTACTAGTTTATCTGTAGCTTATAACAGAAAAAAATATTGCAAACATCCACAAGCGGCTTCATAATGTGTATGAGTTCGATGGTGTTGGCTGCAACACAGTTAATCGGTGGGGACAACCCGTCATCTACATACGACTGAAATGCTGACCTTCACAACTGTCCTCTCAATGAAGACATACAAGCTCTTGTTCAAGGTGCTGCAAAAGAGTTGAACGTGACTCTGATAATAAAGAAATTAGGTTTGTGTTCAGAGATGGTCTATCTACATACTACACAAATAACAGTAATGTAGGATATTGAAATGTAAAAATATTTGGGTCTTTTTTTTAAGTGACCCTCGTATATACTTGAAATATTTTGGTCAGTTTTGGTCCATCTCCCCCTCAAAAAAAATATTTTTCAAAATCCGAATTTTCCTACTTCATAATTATTGATGATCCTGGGTTTATCAGTCCATTGATGTCATTACACTAATATCGAACTGATCAACTCTCACTGATATTTTATTTAATTTAAGATCTGACACTAATTACACTTCAAAAATAGAACTGATGCTTTCGAATAGCCACCGACATAAGAAACGATATCAGTTTTGATATTTTTCAATGTGTAAAACAACAAATTACATTCGTAGGCCTTTAAAAGCATTAGTTGTGAAACATTTCCCTTGCTACAAAATGAAAATATAGTTTAACAACTTCCGGCTGTTCACTTTAAAGGCAAACAAAAAAACCAATCCACTTATTAAATAACTTTAAATCCTGATTTAAAATATATTTTTTCTCAATGTTGCCCTTTGCACTTGTTTAGATTCTCTTTGAATACACTTCCAAGTTTATTGACGATTTCAGCGCTTTTTTATTACTAGACTGCTTTACAAGCTTAATATAAATCTGCATTTCGCATTTTGGTCTTTATTACGTGCTTTGATTTGACAACTTATTGCACTTAATCTCCGACAGAAACAAGAAGTAATTCTTGCCTGTTGCAGAGATTTTGAACGAAACCCTGTAATTTAATCGGGGACCGTTACCGGCATGCATCAATGCATGGATTAACCTTTCTTTTCTCAAAACCTCATGGGAGGAAAACGGCATCCCTTCTTCATTATCTTTCTTTCCTCTATTTCCTAATTCCGATATATTTTAGCATCCAATATATCCCTCTTTTGCCCAAAAATGGCAACAAACAGAGACGACAAACGAGACTGCTCAACCAGTTCGCATCTTCAGTTCCCAGCTTTGATAAATGTCGGCGAACGTAAAACTAACGTCATTAACTTGCCGCTTGAGAGACAGCTTTCACCCTTTAACACTATCGGTCCGTAAAAGTCAAATAGACCAAAGCAGTTTGTTTTCGTAATAGGATCGGTCGTGTTCTGCGGCAAATCCTGTTGATTTAGTTTTTTCTTCCTTTCTTCCTTCCTCTTTTATTCTTTCCGTCATGCGTTTGGTGACTCTGCAAATTTCCTCTTCTTTCGCTCTTTCCTGTATTCTTTTTCTCTTACAGATGTATTATCTCGCTATGAACGAGTGAGCAGTGCGTGCCGGCCATTCTACACTCGTGACGCTAAGTTACACAACGACTCACTAATTTACTTAGCAAAAAGCATCGGGACTTTTAATCATTTATGCAGAAAAACTTTCTACGAGAGGTAAAAAGAAACTTTAGGCTCTATTCTGGAGAGAATAAGAAGATATACAAAAAAAGCTTAAGAATTTTGCTTTGCAGTTTCTTTCGAAGCAGTAGCTTAACCAAAACAGAATAAAAAGAAGGGGCAAGTATGGATTCCAAACATGTAAGACGGGATGCTACATTATTCATCTGTGTTAGAAAAAGGATCTGCTGAAAATCAGGATTAGTTGTGTGTTCTTTGGTAATAGTGAACCGTTGAGTATTTGCTAAGAGCAGAACAAGATCGTGATCTTCGTCTTCTGCATTTAGAATTTTAGACCTCTTTCCTTTGGTCGGTTCTTCCGACAAGTATTTAGTGTTCTAACTTAAAGTAAAAGAAAAACAACTTGGTGGATAAATGAAAGTGATGTTAAATAAATAAATAAACAGTAGCCATGTATGAAAAATTCATTCTGTGGTTTTCTGGGTTAATGCGAAATTTTCTGCTTACGCGCCAGATGCTTTAACACAATAAAGTGACACCGATAGTGAGAAGAACTTAAAGATTATTCTATAAGGTTGTTTGGTATTTTCTACTATTGATCAGCACTTTTGTGCACATAATTGAATAAATGGCCAGGTCACAAGGACTCCAAGGGCTTAAGGTCGGTTAGGAAAAGAGACCACTGGACATCTGTTAGGAGACTCCCCTAAAGGCAATACAGTGTGTTGCAGCTATCACGATCAATTACAGGTGACGTTATTGTGAAGTGGAAATGCTTAGGAAAAACAACAGCGCATTCACGACCCAGTAGGCCACGTAGAATGACAGAGTGGGACCTCCGAATGCTGAAGCGGGTGATGCGAAAAAAAACCTGTCCTCGATTGCAACACTCACCACGGAGTTCCAAAATCCCTCTGGAAGCAACGCCAGCACCAAAATAACAGTTCATCGCGAGCTGCAGAAAATGGTCTCCATGGCCGAGCAGCCGCACATAATCCTAACATCAACAAGATCAACTGCATGCGTCGGTTGGAGTGGTTTAAAGCACGGCTCCAGTGGACTCTTGAGCAGTATAACTGCATTCTTTGGGGTGATGAATTACTTTACCATCAGGCAGTCAGACAGACGAATCTGGGTGTAGAGGATGTCAGGTAAACGCTACCTTCCTGACTGTGTTATGTCAACTGTGAAGTTTGGTGGAGGAGGCATCATGCTCTGGGACTGATTTTCATGGTTCGGCTAGGGCCCCTAGTTCCAATGGATGGGTCTCTGAATACCGCGGCCTATGATGACATTCTCTACAATTCTCACCAACTTCATCACAACAGTTCGGTGAAGACCCTTTCCTGTACCAACATGACAATACCCCCCGTCCACAAAGCGAGGACCGTGCAAGGATGCTTTGATGAGATGGGTGTGGAAGAACTTGACTGGCCTGCACAGAGCCTTGATCTCAACCCATTAGAACACCTTTGGTATAAATTGGAACGCCGACTGCGAGTCAAGCCCGAACCGCCCCGACATCAGTGACAAGCCTCACTAATGCTTTTATGGAAGAATTATGGAAGAATGGCAGGCAATTAGCGCAGCAACGTACCAAAATTTAGTGGAAAGCTTTCACGCAGAGTGGAGGCTGTCATAGCAACAAAGGGTGGACCAACGCGATATTAATTCCTTTCCTATTGTTGGGAGATTGTGGATGAGCGAGTGTTCGGATATTTTTGATCATATAGCCATTTCTTGAATCTTAATCTTCTAAACTTTTAGAACTGAATCTGCATATTGCCCTTTTAGTAGCGCTTTAAAATCAATGGGTGTTAAAATATCTCTACATAAACCACTTGATATCAAGAATTTCCTTCAGAAAAACTTTTCCAGCAGAATATGCTAAAATAATATGTCACGCGTATTTCGAAGCTTCATGTGGTTCGATTTCTTCTAAAGAAAGGGGAAATATCCATGAGTATAGATATTTCTGATATCTGATTCATAATGAGCTAATATGACAAATTTCAGCATACATGGTTGTAAAGGACATCTTATAATAATATACTGAGCATTCATAACTTTTTTTTGCCAACCCCTTTTTTCCGGTGTAATAGGCTTACAGATACATTCTGATGAGTTCTCCAATGGTTTCTTCTTCTTGGATTCAGGATAATTATCCTAATCTTGTTTGACTGGTCTTGTCAAATCTCCTTGACTTTTCGGTGTCCTTTTAACTTGCTGCAGGAATTTTAAACTCACAGTCCTTTGTCTTCGAGACAACACTCAGGAATACCATGCAATAATACTCTAGGATTTCACTGGAGAATTAAAATTTTTTTAGCATTAAAAATATACAAATATATACGAATTAAAAACTTCATACCATGTCGTAATAACTGTAAATTATTGAGATTACCATAATATTTATTTGGTTATTATTTCTCTCTATTTGGATTAAAGTATACGGATATATCTAGTCTAAAACTTAAAAAAGCGCAACCTTGTTCTCCTGATGCGCTTCTAGTTCCTACATTATGACAAAGCATAGAGTATGTGTTCGAAACATATTTGTGTCTAAACGATCATCAACAAACAGAGCAATTATTTCGATTGGTAGACCACATTTGAAAGTCGATAAGCTTTGAGGAACATATATTTAAAGGCGATGTTAATAATTAATCATATTTTAAGAGAAAAGTATTTCACTTGTACTTAAAAATGTGCTACTCAAGCAGCTGCTTCCCACAGTGGTGTAACAGGAGCTGTCTGTTTAATATGCTATAGAAAAGAATATATGAGGAAGGCGAGACCTCAGTAGAAAGATAAAACGAACATATAATGATCGGTAGCCACACACGCTGACCTCTCGGCTATCGGGACGATAACTTACATTGATTGAAATATAAACTAATAAAAGAAATAAATGAACGGATATTTATCCTATGTATAACCTCAGCTGCTCCTTTATTAAGTTCATTTCCATGTTATGTCAATAGTAACTCAGATGCATAACTCAATCTCTGTCTCAATTTTTAACAATAAGTTAGCAATTAGTTCGTTGTGGGAAATTTTTTTTCGGAATTGGCGAAAATTAACATAATTATTGGGCGAACTGCGTAATAATTATTGTCATAATTGCTAAAAAAAAACACTTTTTCACGTGTTAGTAAAGTTCAGTACAAAGTTTATCACTTTATTTTTAACTTGTTTTTATAAAGTTTTCAAAGCAATTATTTAAACTGACATTGTTTCCTGTTAAATATATCACTTACCGTAGCTCTGTGAATACCGAACGAATATCGTTGAGAACTGACGCTGAAGGAACTTGAAATAGATTTTATTAAGATCTGTAATAAGTTATATTTCTATAAGAAGTTATTGAATTCTATATCTGAATTGTAATTGACATAGCGTGGAACTGTACCTACTAAAGTGACAAATGAGTGTATATATATATGAACTTAAAAATTCATACTTTTCTTTAATTTGTTTCTTCCTGACGGACAAAACGGGAGAATAGATAGAATGAATTGGTAGATCGGATATGGCCACCACTGTCTATTTAATCCACCACTTCTTTACCCTCATTTTTATTTGGAACAATCTTAGGCTGCAACAGCATTGCCGCTCTGGTTAAGTCACCCACATTTCAGTGAGGTCACCTCAGTTTTTTATAATTTTAAGGCAGTAGAAAGTTTGGAATTGTGAACGCTAAACCATTCAAGCCACTTTCTGTATGGACGCACTCTTAGAATAATTTTTCATCAACAGTCTTCCACTTGAAAAAAAAATCGGATTCAAGCTGAGTGTTGTGGCTTGCTCACTTGAGTTCCTTGTCGATTTTGTCAAAACGCAGTCGACAGATTCCAGCCGAAAGATCTCGAGATTAAACTATTTTTCCATAACGAATACGATTCAATTAGGAGACATGTGCAGGTGTGCAAACTCTGCTACGACAAATGGGATACTGAAACCCTGTGGGAAATTCAAGACTGAGATGTTTCCTGTCATCATTTATCAGCTGTACAGTTGTACGAGAAACCGATTTGAAGCATTCAAGAAATTTCCTATAAGTTTCGATTCTTATCAGAGTTTGGGAATTTCCTAACTCAATGGAATCAAGAACATATTGCCTTATCCTATTCCACCGATACCGTGAATTGAAGATAGAGTTAGCTCGGTTCAACTACAGAAAGTGGAACACGGATTCGGCTCCCGAGTTCGCATGATGGTTTGTGCTTGGCATATCTTGCAGACAGAGACGGGGACAAGTATGCCACGGGCCCTGTGCAAGACACTTTTTTGGGATCCTAAATTTTTTAATAGCAGTAATTTTGTATATTGATAAGTGGTCAATTACAGTATACTTATTTCGAGCTATATTTTATATCAGTGATTTAAAACCAATGTTTAACTACAAGTATATAATTATTATGCGATCAAATCTCTTCAGTCTAGATGCAGTTGTTGAAAACTGAATGATAAGCAAAATATACTGAAAATATATAACGGAATTAGGCAAGGTAAAAGTATGATTTTAGGATTTCACAGTGGAAAATATATTACTTTTTATAGGATTAACTGAATGACAAAAGTCCACAATAACACTGTCGTGTTGTTTTCTAACAATTTCGTATGACACTAAACAAATGGAATTACTCTCATACAATTAAACATATATGCATATGAAGAATGTAAAAAAAAAATGACCAATGATATTATGCACTCTTGAACACATAAAAGAGAGAATACTGCTAAAGGAAGAATACGGGGATCTCTAGAAATCATGGCAAAGAGGCCCGGAGAGCAAGTACTACGAACATACCTAAATATTTAACAACTTACGATCCAGTTTGACTTATATTCACCCAATAATTTCCGTTAAGAAAAAACATATCTCGTATTCCAGTCATGGCCCTTCAGTTACCTTAAATGGCTGCACTCTTGAGCAAGTGTCTCAGTTTAATTATCTTGAGAGCTTATGTAACAGATACTGGTGATGTGCGGTATCAGATAAATAGAAGAATAGGGATTGCCGCTGGGACTTTTTAGAATGTATGGATAGTCTGGAAAAATAGGTACATACCTAAAGACTAAAACTAGGCTGTATAATAGTTTGGTTCTTTCTAAGGTTAGTTATGGTAACGAAACATGGACCCTTTGTAAGCAGGATAACAAGAAACTTGATGCCTTTGATTCTAAATGTATCTTGGACAATAGGTGGTTTGACTTTGTAAGTAATGATCAGGTTAGAAGAAGGAGTCATCAACCTCCTTTGAGCATCATATTGTGCAGAGAGAGACTGCGTTGGTTTCGCCATGTTGCCCGTATGAATAGCTGCATATTGGCAAACAGGATTATGAACAGTGTGCCTAAAAGTTTCAGAAAAAGGGGAAGACCTAGGATGCGATGGGCAGACAATGTAATGTCAAACAGGACCTTGCTAGAATTGGCCTAGAGTGGCCAAATGCAGCAGCATAACTCAGAACAGACACGTCTGAAGAGGAAAATTACACAGTCTGGTTGACCCTCCATAGCCCATGGCTGCATGAAGATTTTCTATGTATGTATATATACTTACAGATAGCCTGATATGATCTAATAATGTGATATATCAGATTCCTCATTAAAATATATTGTTTACTTATCTAAATTCATATACTGTTAGCTTGATAATCATAGCTCGAACTATCTAGTGATAACTTATAAGATTATGATCGTTTACTGATGTAACTTTTCGGAATTTAAACATCGGAAAACCTTACTTGGTCTAGTGGTTGGCGTACCTGACTAAGTCAACGGCATGTCCTTATGTAATTGTTCGTATGTTGTATGAGAAACTAAGACAAGTCTAATATAAGTTAGCTTCTAGGTTATCTCTACCCTTTGTGTAGGAAAGTACCTTCTTCCCTTTAAAAAAATCAAAAATCTTCGTTAACTCGAAATTTACTGAAACCGCAGAACTACCTATTAGATAAAAACACAGATATATAATGCAAAAAATATAGATATGTCTTACTTTATAATGTGATTATTAAATACAATTTCAAAAGATTATTTGAAAACATGAAAAAAATTTGGTTCATTGATCTCAAGCCAAAGTGATCAACTCCACTTTTTGTAAATTTCTCAATTTTAGTACTCAAGAACGTTATTTTTATGTACACCTAAATTTGTTTTTACACTGATTTTTTACACGATTTTGATTTAACACGGTTTGGAAAAAAGATTCCAATTCTCTTTTTACATGATTTATTTGGATCTAACACGATTCAAACGGCGCCTTTTGAAAAATCTCTCAAAAAAAGAGATTTTTTTTAGAATAAAATTGAATAGGAGTAATTTTTGAGAATAAAATTCTCAAAAAAGTAATTCTCAAAAAGTATTTTTTGAGAATAAAATTCTCAAAAAATACTCCTATTCAAGAAAAAATTACTAGAATTTGCATTTATATCAAAAATTCCGCTTTTATGGTCACATTTTTCGAAGTAGTTTTAACTTTGAATATGCACTACAGATACTCATTTTGTGCACTAAAATCCCCATAACAAAAACTACACTAACATACCTACACAATACGTTTATCTATTTTATTCACTATTTTATGGAAAAATGGTACAAAACCTATTTCTTTCGGAATAAAGTGGCAATATTCAGTTCGGGGAATTCCCCTTAAATTTTTCTTCAATACATACGTTAGTCTTGATCTCTCATTTCGTGTTTAAAGTTAGAAGTGTTTAGATGTTTAATAGAATAAATCGAAAAAAAAAATGTTTTTTGAAGTTTTGTGTACGTAATATAAATTTATTAATAATAATAAATATAATTTATTAATGGGTAATTTATAATTTTTCATCAACTGATTTATTAACTACAATTAAAATATTTTTCGTAAGCCTTACCACGATGTTGGAAAATTAACTATACAAAAGCAGAAAAGGAAAGCTATCTCTTTGGATACTAAGATCTAAATTTTAGATCGTCTTGCAACTGGAGAAGAGGTTCAACATCCATAGGTAAATATAGTATTGTACTTGGTTTTGCTAGTATTTGTACTGGATTTTCACGTCTGGAACCAATCTTCTATTTTTTTCAAATACACTGTACTTTTGTTTTACACGTTTTTTTTTTGCGCAGTTTTTTCAGGAACCTATCTACCATGTAAAAACAGAATTGGGTATATTCTTGCTTATTTCTTCTTATTGTGTGACATCTTGCAATATAGAACCTATATCTATAATATTGCTCTACATAATATTTCTTTGTTCGTATATTTCAAGCAAAGTTTTAAAATTTAAATCTTAGAGAATCATCAATTTTCTCAAGTTTTTATTTTACGGAGTTGATCAGTTTGGCTTCTGAGAGATTCAATTGACAATAGAAATGTCAACTTCATTATTAGCAGATACGTTCTTAATATTGCATAGCATAAAATAGTGACAAAAATCTCTCAGTAAAATAAAATCATTTAAAGTAGTCACTATTTTTAAGATTTCATTTTCTGATCTAAGGGTTGGATTACTTCTCAGCGGCAATTTTTTGTACACAGTGGACTAAATGACCAGTTCACAAAGACCCCCAGATCTCAGAGAAGGTTTGGAAAAGGGGACCCACTGGACAGCTGTTAAGATACAGAGGATTGAATCTCGTCAAGGCCATCCTACGTGTTCTTTAACATTCATATGGTCTGGCTTTTCCGTACCAGAGCCCACGTCTTAACGTTCCATCTGATGGACGGCAGTCTATCCATGACCATTGTGTCCCCTACTAACCGACAGCAGTGTGGAGGTTTAGCGGAGATAAATCTCAACGCTGACACAAGTGGGACTCGAACCTGGGGACTGTAAATTATGAGCATGGCTCTCTACGGGTACACCATAATAAATGTTCGACACTGAACACAGATTTAAAAAACAACAATAAAATTTCATTCCGTATAGAATATCATTTTAACCTTTCCTGTCAGGTGGAATATTTCAGCAATTGTGAAACTTACTCAAGTTTTATTATCAGACACCTTCCCACAAGCACAAAAAAAAACTAAATTGTCGAACCTCCCCACCACCACGCGGGAACTCAACCCTGGTACGGGCCTGCTTGGAACAATAAGGTATGAATTCAAGAATAAAGGTAAGGATATAAATTTTACTTTATGGGTAGTTCTTCGAAATGTTAGTCTGTTATACCGATTACTACTCAAAACTCGATTAAATGTTGCATGTCTTGTATTAGAACAATAATTCGTAATTAAAATATATTAAGTATTTCAAGAATATACTTAACAAAAATAAAAATTATTTGGTTTAGAATTCGCTACTTAAACTGTCCCTAAAACTTTTCATACTCTTGTAAGTGCAACGTAGCGTATCACAATACAAAAGCTTTTCAATAGAATCTTTTCATGCACGAAATCCCTAAAAAAATTAAAATAAACGAAACTAAGGATACTCGAAATTTGCATAAATTACAGAGCCAATAGGAAAGGACGTACCCAGACTCCTCTCCCCCTACCCTCAAGAAAATTCGGTCGTCTTATATGAAATCTCAACTTGTCCAACTGCTTTGAAATGTAAAGCAGATGTTTTTGTATAATTTTATTTTATCCCCATATTATATGTTTGGTACTAAAAATAGATATAACAAAAAAGTATAAAATTTTATTCCCTATAGAATATAGTTTTAACCTTTCAGGTACGGTGGAATATTTTAGTAATTCGGAAACCCTACTGAAGTCTTATTCTCAGCCAACCCACCACTTAAATTAAATTTTTGGAAGCGCCCCCCCAGCTACCCGACATAAAATAAATCTTGAGTACATGCCTACCCGATGGCCAGGGGTCTGCAACCCTTAACATCATAAGTGATACTCGAAAAAACATTGAGATGTGAAGATCAACCACTTTTTCTTCTGATATTTAGAAGAGAGAGAAAACAAAACGAAATACGACACGTTTTCAGGAAAGAAAGAACAGTGCAAAAATTAGTCGTCCATAATCGGCCAGTTGCATACCCCTGTACAGACGATTGAATAGCGGACAAACGGTTAATATATGCTGTATTACCGTATCAAAAGAATTTGAAAATTTCCATTCTATTAGAGTGGGAAACTCCATCATTTAAAACAAGTTTTTTTTACCGGAATATTTTACCGAATATACTATATTAAACATCTCTATAAACTTGGATGTTCAACAATTTTAATTTAATATTTAAAGAGTTTTATTGAAATTGGAGCATTTAACACATCCTTTTGTGATGCTCTTCCTAAACACTTTAACAAAAACTAAAATAACAATTTGATTTACGACTGAAATTACACTTGATTCAATAAACGACATTTTATAATGCATTAAACTCTTGATTAACCTTTCATAAATAAGAGGTAGTAGGCCACAGATAACCCAAAATCAGGGTTATAACTAGCCAAAATGTGTTAAAAATGGATTTAACATAAATTGTTTAGTTAAAGTTGTGGCGGGGGTGGCTCGTAATCTGTATTTCCCTAGTTCAAGTCCAACGTGGGACAGCGTTGAGATTTATCTCCGTAAAAAACTGCCGCTCTTGGTAGGAGACACCGATGGGCTTGGAAAGGCCGCCATCCCTCGGATGGGACGTAAGGATGTGGCCCCGTGTGCGGGAGAATTATACCCTGTGCAAATTACAGACAGAACACGCTGGGTGACCTTGACGGGATGCTGTCCAGTATGACGGGATGCATACTGGACAGCTGCTAAGAGACAGATCTGTCTCTTAGCAGCTGTCCAGTAGGTCCCCTCTCCCCCACCTCCTCTGGGCCCTCGTGATCGTTTAGGCCTGGCATAGCCCATTATGTGTAAAAAAAAGCTACTCAGAGGTAAAACAATCCAATTCTTTAGTGATTATTACATCCAATATTTAGAAACGCATTTACCGTTCTACAGACGTCATCCAAAAGAAAATCTTTTCACAATAGCACAAGTATAATAGTTTAGGAACACCAAACATCATAAAAATTGCTACACGAAAACGGCAAAAAGCTTACATATCAATCAGAGCTCAATCCTTATGCTTAATTTTTACGACGGTTAATCCGCACACCGGTTGATAGTATACCGGTTAATCGAGAATTAACTGTAGTTTATATTTTGCGCGTTAGTTAACTTTTCACATCATTTTTCGTAGCAACGATGCTATTAAATGTTTAAATTTTAAACAAATATTGTTGAAAAATTGATATTTTGATCACTTTGATTGAAACCTTCAGTTTATCTCCAGTGACAGCTTTCAGCAAAAAAAAAAATATTTACAAAGTCAGAGAGTTTTGAATGTGGATTTCCTTTCACATAAAATCGAAGTGTTCCAATACCTTTAGTAATATAGAGTACATATATATGTATAAGCAATTAACATAATTTCACATAAAACTCTTTAGAAACACCTAGATAAACAACATTGTGGTTTTCTTCTGGCATATTGAAGCCATATTGTAAAAAAATAAATCCTTATGCTTCTAAAATGCTGAGAATAGAATCTACCGTTTCAAGTGAAGCAAAAAGAAATGGGAGTGATTCATCATAGTTTAAAAAGCTTTCTTTCGTATCTTGATAAGAAAAGGTTTTCACAAAGGAAAGTTTCATCTGCTGTGACGCAAACCTTCAAAACTTCACTTACAGCAGGAGATAGTAACGGCCGCTCTCACGCCGTTCGCATTGTGTGCATGCCTACGTTTAGTGACGTATATGGAGAGTGAAAAGAGGAGCACGTACTCGTTACATGTCACTGAAGTAAACAGTTTGGAAACTGAGAGAGTTCTTATGGAATTGCCTTTCGTTTGAATATGGAGTTTATATCATCTAGAGTTTAATGCTTTTTGAAGTTTCATTTCCATTTGTAAAAGTCTACACTTCTATGGGTAAACATAGAGCATTGGGAAACTACATACTATTATACATTGAGTTTTCTTTTTATACATGGCTCTCATTACGAAGGTGGAGGGGGGAGCTCAGTCGGTAGCTCGCCAGGTTAGTAATATACGATTCCGGGGGGATAGACCCCCTGGGCCAGATTTAATATTTATCTCCGCAGAGCTCCCTACCCTAGGTCAGTAGAAGACACCGATGGGCTTGGAAAGTCCGTCGGATTGGAAGTTAAACTGTGGTGCGGTGAGAGAAAGACTTACCCTGTGCACTTTAAAGAACACACTGGAGAACTTCATCACACTTCTTCACATTCACACATTCACACACATTCTTCTTCATACTGGAACTTCACGGGAGACTACCATTTATCTCCAGACAATTGTCCAGTGGGGCCCCTTCCCCCAACTTTATCGGGGTTCTTGTGACCTGCTCGTTGGCCCAGTGTGGCAAAAAAAATGCCGTTCAGAGGTAAATAATCCCAACCGGTTACGAATGTAGAGGAAGAAACACAGTCCTAATAACGTAATAATATATTGTAACTAAGCATAATAAAATAAGCTTACGTCTCGTTCAAAATATCCAATAGAATCTCGGAAATCCGGAATTGCGAAAAAAATGTGGCACTTTTAAAAATTTTTGTAACCTGTTCCACAATGGAATGGCAAATGATTCGTTTCACATCAAAATTCTCTAATTCTCAAACCAATTTACATGCTGCCAATCAAGACACACCCAGTTGTCAGCTGACCAAGGCTCAGGGGCATAACTATTGGGGGATGTGAAAAGACTCCCCCCAAAGTAAATCGGAGTTGGTAAAATCTAGGGAGTTGTCAAAATTCGAATCCACTTGGTAAAATACAGGTGAGTTCTGAAAACTATGAATGTTTTTGTGAAATTAAGGAGAGCTGGCAATATGGAGACAACTTGGCCAAATCTTGGGGAGGTCAATATTTGAGTGACATGGTAAAATTCAGGTTAGATGTAAAATAAGGATTTTTTCTGTAAAATTATGACGAGTTGGCAAAATCGAAGCAACTTAGCAAAATCTAGGGAAATTGGCAAAATCGAGAGAACTTGATAAAATTCGAAGTTACTTGGTGAAATTGAGGTGAGATGTAAAATTAAGGATTTTGTTTCGTAAAATTATAGCAAGTTGGCAAAATCTGCCGAAATGTAATCATCATGCAAGGCAAGATCAATCATTAGGCAAATGATGCATAAATCAATCATCAGGCAAGGGTAGTTGGCAAAATCAAGGCAACTTGCCGAATTATTGGGGAACTGAATATAGAATATCATTTTAACCCTTCCTGTTTAGAGAAACGTTTTAGTAACTGGGAAACCCAACTCGAGTCCTGAAACTATTAAATTATCCCCCCTCAGACACCCCACGAAACTTAATCTCTACCTCCCAAAAAATAACAATTAATCGACTCCCCGAAACTACTAAATTCTGGGAGCTCCATATCCCACACACACACACAAAAAGCTAAATTCCCACCTCCCAAAAAATTATAATAATTAATGGACTCCCGACAGTATTATACTCTGTATCAGGGCCGGATCTGTTGGGAAGGGACAAGATAGTCATGCTTCCCCCCTGTCAGAATGCTGTGAAGATGTGAAAGATAATGGAGGCACAAATTATTAAATTTCGGCATATTTCATGGATTTTTAAAGATCTGTAAGGCGGAGGGGAAGGTGTCATACCTGCAATGGAAATTCAGTCTCTTTTTCCCGTCCCCCTCTTTTACTTCTTCCGGCTCGATTGTATCACTTTTCGATTGTCCTACTTTATTTTTTTCTTGTTACGAGCCTTCTTTTTAGTACAAAACTACAAGACCACCTAAATACGCAGCGTAACGTAATCCGCTAATAACGATCGGGCGGTGAAACGTGCAATGAGTAGTACGTTCCCAAATGTGTTAGTATTTTACATGTTTATTTTCATGCATTTTGTATATGCATTTTGTGTTTTGAAATATTCTGGTGTAATCTCTGAATAATTTTTGAAATAGATTATATTCCACTACAAAAAAATCCTTTTTTTCTCCTGCAATAGTTCGATTTAAACCTGGATACTTAAGCTACGTTTATGTGTAGCACTTTCAAAACCGAATTTTCTTAAATTCACTCTTGCTGGTCTTGCTATCTGGCACCCTCAGAAGCTCGCAAGAGTTTCTTTAAAAAAAAAACTCTTTCTAGCTCCTGAGGGTTCTAGATTCATAAAGGTCTATGGTACTATGTATGTATCAGCGTGAAACAATGTTCCCTCCAAGATGAGCCCAGGGACATGTGTCATTCTCCATTCAGGGAAGTCCCTCTTCCTCAGTGATCAACCGTTTCGCAAATAATAGTCTATGATATAAGCCAATAGGATTGCGAATGACAACTTTATTTCTCGCACACTTTTTTCAAAATTAGAGAGAGCACTACCGTTAAAATTTTATTACTAAGTTAATTATAATCAGGCCAGGATCTAAAAAATTTCGAGGGGAGTGGGCAAGAAACACAATCGAGCCGAAAAAGTGTAAAAGAGGGAGGACAAGAGACTAGATTTTGAATGCAGTATAACATACCCTCCTTACTTTACGAGTTTCTAAAAAAATTCTTGAAAAGTGAAGGAAATACAAATATGTTTAACAATTTTTTGTCTCTTTTACCCTTGCATTCTGAACGGTGGGAAGTCTGGCCCATGTCCCCCCCCTCACTAGATTTGTCCCTGATTATAACAAATTAAAATATTTGAAGAATGATTCCACATTAGATATTTATATATATATATATACTCTATATACCTATTTGAAGTAAAGATACTTTCGTTTAAGGTTATTAAAAATAGCATGGTCGTATTCAAAATGAAGACTTTTTAAATCACTAGTAAAAAAATATATATGACGTAATTTTAACTCGTGATTTTAACTCGTGTACCAAAAGTAATGAAAATAAATCACTTAGGAAAAAAGAAGGAAAAAAGAAAAAAAAATCCTCCCATCTGCAAACACAAGTTAATTGTTAAAATATTTCATTAGCATTGAGTACAAAACAATAATCCAAAGTTTTGTTGTGATAGTGTCATGGTGCTTTTTTCTAAAAATAAAGTAACACCAAGCTCTCGTGTACAACGTTTAAAGAATTGCAAATAACTAAGCTGGAAGTAATTCGCTTTTTCTTAATGAGCCATTCCATCTCAAATCAGGCAGAAGATGTCAGGTGACCCTCGCATAATCTATTGGAAAAATATATGTGAGACTACTCTTAGTAAAAACATCGGAATGGCAACATACCTTTTGATCAATTTTTGTTCCTTTTTTCAAACGTTAGGGCCATTTCAAAAATTGGAGCTCGATAATAATGGGTCTAAAACGGCATTGTTGTATCTCTAATATTTCGAATTTACCAATTCATTTTTTTTCATTTATTTTTATTTAAAAGCACATATTTAACACCATTAAAAATTTATGAAAAAAAAATGCCAAATTAAGGTTACAAATGAAGTTTTATAAATTTCTTGTTCACGTTGCACTCCTAAATCTGGCAACGCTCTAAAAACGTTATACTCTTTGGTAACTAAACGCAACAGTCTCCCCACACAAAAAGTTACACTTCAATATATTAAATATTAGCTTCAAAATATTAAATAAAATATTAAATATAATTTTCCATGCTTATATATTAAACACAAGCATGGAAAATATGGGAAAACTTGAAAAACTGGCTTATTTCAAAAATCAACATAAAAAAACCTTATTCAAAATATCTGAATCTTTCGCAAATTATAGACAATAGCTGCGGAAAAATTCTTTGTTGTATTTTAGTTTAACAATGTTTTTTGTCTTTAAATATTTCGATAGCCTCGTTTTCTTTGCTGCAGCATTATCAGGGAACTGTATTGAATTTGAACATAATGTTCTGCTAAGAAAAGTTAAACTCAATGCATGATTCGCTCTTTTTTGCCGAATAATTAGTTTTCGTTGAATTGTAATGTTTATAAAGCTGAATTTGAATAAAGATCAATTTGTGGAAGACGGCAAAAGTAATGTAATAAGGGGATAGTAGTGGAGAGCGCATAAAGAGGCGCGACCAGAAGCGACGTAACCGGAAGTGGACGTGGTCTGTGACGTCATATGGGGGAAGCATTCTCTGTGGGAGAACAGTATAGTGCAGTAATGCTACTAATGTCTCAGATATTTACAAACTCATAGCGTCAGTTTAAGGGATATTTACTAAGCTGCTGTTATCAAAATGAAAACGAATATATAGGGTCTGATATGTTCCACCGATTTTAAAATCGTGGTACCAAAATTATTGGAAATAAATCACTTAGGGAATAAGAAGGAAGAAAGTCATAATCTTCTTAAATCTTTTGCCAGTCTGTTTTATTTCATATAACTGAATACTGCATATTTATTCAGGCATGTCAGTAAAATTATGCTTACTGATCCTAAATCTCGCTTTTTATACATACAGATCCGTATCCAGAAACAAATAGGAGGAGGGAGGCAAACAACTCATTCGAACCAGAAAAAGCCGAAAAGGGGGCCAAGAAACTGGATTTTTATTTCCATGCATAATTTTACTTTATGCTTTAGAGGTCTTTAAAAACTCTTCAAAAATGCATGAAAGTTTAATAATTTTGCACTAAGTTTAATAATTTTTGTTCCTATTACCTTTATTAGCATTCTCAAGGGGGGCGTGATTCTCTTGACCCCTCCCTCCCCTCCTAGATTAGGCTTTGCGGTAATCTCATAAATAGTAAACACAATTATTGTCTTCTTGTGCAACGGTAAAACATTATTATTCCTTACTCAGTTATATGTTTTTTTTTTATTTCCCCATCTTTTTCTGTCTCATATTTATAGAAACAGATATTGTCTGAAATCCAGCGCAAGTTCAGTATTAAGGAACTCCGTTTTGAGATCAAGAACCTATACTTGAATGAAACATGCACATAGAAATTAAAATATTAATTCAAATATTGTTATTTGTAGCTTTTGGTACTGCAATTTGTTGTGTGGAAGTTGACAGCATCAATTTTTAAGTAGTAAGCTATTTATAGTTACATTACTCTATTATTAGAAAATACCACAAATGCAATCATCAAGAACACTAAAACCAAGATTTTAAGGCAAAGGGGAGAATAGGTTTCAATTCCTGGTTCATAGGGAAAAAATAAGTAAAGGTTCATAGTTCATAAGAATGTTCAATTTGTTGATTTAGTATAAGAATAAACATAATATTCATTAAACATGTTAATTAATAAAAATCTTTTAAGAATTTAACTGTAATGATAAGGGTTAGGCTGATATCATTAAAATGATAACAGTATTTGGGGAGAGGTTTTAAAACCTGAGGATCACCTAGAGAAAAAGATACCCTATTTATTTACCAAATCTCTCTACAAGCAGTTTTTAAATCTGGAAATGACAATATAACACAAATACCATCAACATATTCTACCCTAATTTTTATTTGTCTGTAACAAAGATATCAAATAACACACTATTGTACGATGCATTTGATTTTAATGTCTTAACAAATATCACAAAAAATATGACATTTAGAACATAAATAGCGAAACCTTTTCATCATTTACAAATATAGCTTTCTTTTCTTATATACATTAAATATCTTGAGCCCATTGTCAAATTTCATCTTTATTTCCACAAGTACTTAACTTTCTTAACGTTTGTTTTCACAGTAAAATTCACTAATTACTGGATACTGAACTGATTAATGATAAGACATTAACGTTGTTGAAAACTAATAACTTGTTACCGTACCCTAGTTCTGTCCTGTGCACCGCATTACGTTTGAGTAAATGCAGATGAATTATGCACTAATGCAAATGCGAGTTTGACAAACATTTACAAACGAACGTACTCAAGTTCTGCATTGTTATCATGAAACAAATCATAAAGCGATTAAAGAAAATTGTCTCCTGTGCCAACGCCACAAATTATCACAGCGATGAGAAAAATGCATTTGTTGATAGTCTTCTTCTACAATTACTGCAAACAATCTCCGTGTAATTTACATAACCACATTAAGATAAGAGACGTCTTCTTGCAAAATATTTTATCATCTCATCCAATTTCTAAAGTCTGACTCACGACGCGCTTAAAAACTAAAAGCAAATGAAGAACTGATAAAAATGTTCAACACCGGAGAACTTATTGAGATAAGGACAGACAAAGCTTGGGAATTTCAGCAAAAATAATTTGAATATGTGAAAGGAAGAACAGTTGGATTAATTCAAAGTTTCAGACACCTCGTCTGCTTCCGGTGGTATTTAAAAATGATAAGGCAGAAACATGAGACTCTTTAAATTTAAAATGCTTGTTTTTTTATAATAAATGAAAGTTAATTAAGTTCTTTCGATGACTATTTTGGAAATTTTATAATTATATTTTTTCGATTTATTTTGTCAAAATTTCTGTAGAGGAATTATACAAAACAAAGCATTCAGCAATTGTATCAATACAGATATCTCCATTAATAAATAAACTTTAATGTACCGAGTTATTCATTGGAGTTCTTGAAAACGCATCAAATAAACGAATCGGAAAAAATTAAAATTACCTGAAAATTTATGCCAATTAAATTCGTTATTATTTTGATAGTAGATGAATAACGACGAATCATTCTTATCAGATTTAATATAATATAATGGGTTAGGTTTCATGATACAGAATTTTAATGCATTTGTCCTTTCCTTGATAATAGGTTATTAAAATGAGGAACACAACACAGAAAGAAAAATAACAAATAATTCAATATAATGCTTATGTTTTAATTAATATATATCTCTTTCTCTTCCAGTGTCGCTGTAGAAAGACTTTCCAGAGTTAAACTGTTCTTTTTTTTCATTTTTTTTTTGGCCTTTGTTTTTTTACTGTAGTAATACGTTTCAGACACTAATACTTTTAAAACGAGTGTAGTAATAAGTTTCAGACACTAATACTTTTAAAACGAACACTTTATCACTAACATTTTTTGGAAGCTGTTCCTCAATGTATAGCCCGTACACAAATGTTATGAGATAAATTTCGGTGTCCACGACGCTAATAATGAACGGCATGTGATCAAAACAAACACAGGATGGATTATGTGTCTCTGAATGTATCGGAACACAGTACAGCTTTTCGTTGCTGAAACAACAAATTATGTTGTTGGAATATTATTGAGCCATTTTCAAAGCAGGCAAGGAGTGTCAGATGACCGTGGCGGGTCCTATTTCAAAAATAGTGTAAGTAGTCTTAATAAGACCATTGGAATGGTACTATATTTTTGTTCCATTTTTTTAACACGTTGTGGCACTTAAAATTGGCCACTCAAAAATAATGGTTAAAAACGGACGATATTGTATATCTAATATTTCAAACACTACTTATTCAACAGTATTCATTTGTTTCTTATTTCAAAGACCATATCTGGCACATATATCTGAAAATTATTTGGTTCTATAATCATTAATAAAAAATTTATGAAATATCGCCAAAATAAATTTAAAAGTTGATTTTTTTCGATTTCTTGTTCGTGGTATAGTTTTGTAGCTAACGTAATCATCACTCCACACAAAATAGTCGCACTTGTTTATATTAAATATTAATTCTCCAAAACATTTGAAAGTATTAAAAATATGAGAAAATTGAAAAAGTGGAATATTTCAAAATTATTTAGAAAAAACCCATGTACGAAAAACTGAAACCTTCACATATTAAATACAATAACTTGAGTTAAATAACTGTAGAAAGAAAATTTGATATATTGCAGTTTAACAAAATGCTTTTTGTCTTCGAATATTTCGATAACTTCATTTTCTTTACTGCAGCTTTATGAAGACACTGTATTGAATTTTAAGAAAATATTCTGCTATGAAAATTTAAATTTATGATTCATTCTCTTTTTCAGAATCATTGGTTTAACTACATGTCGTTGAACTATGAAGTTTATAAAGCTGAATTATTACATAAAGACCAATTTGTGGAAGATGACAAAAGTGCTTTAGTAGAAAAATATGGTTATGGCTAATTTTTTTTAAATCACAAATTGGAAAATTGATATAATTATATATTTGTAGAAGTGACATTTTGCAAATTATATCGCGAGAATAGTCGCGACTTGATACCTGTTCAAATTGCTATTATAGAGGTGATGAAAGTCCATTTAAAAGTCTTTCAGGCGTAGATTGGTAGAGTTGCTGTTTATGTTGTTTCATAATATCTTAAAGTTATATCGTCACTTCATCCGGTAGATAAATATAATACAATTAGCACATCCTGTGATCAGTTTCACTTTTATCTTGATAGCATGATTAGGCATGCACTTTTCATCTACCTTGGTGGTGAGCATATGATGGACACGTTTTTCATGTTTGATTGAGAATATTTGTGGTAAAAAGATATTGTACATATACGAGAGAATTGGATGGGCTCATCTCCCAATGTTTGCTATCACCTTCAAAATAGTTTCTTATAGTATGTATACACTGGTTTCAGGGATCTTTCCAGCTCCTGAAACAATTCACCTAAATCTGTTTATCAAATAATATTCATTCCTTGTGTTACATTATCTTTAATACGTAGTCCAATAAGTAAAATAATTATGTTCAAACTTTAGGCAATGAGCTCATCCGGTTCCATTTTTTCTTCATAGTCCAATAATATTCAATAGTCCATAGTTCATTATCGTTAATATGATATATATATTATAGTATATTATTTGTTAATTCAATAGTCCATAGTTCATTATCCAAGCATCTATAAGCATCTATTTCCTCAAATATTCCCCATCAAAAAATAAAAAAAATTTCCATCCTATATGCTCAGAACTAAGGAAACAGAGAAAATGAATACTACTTATTCTAGTTAAAATAAAACTGATCACAGTATGTGCTCATTGTATACAGAATGAAGTGATGATAACACGTTGAGATATTATGCAACATTCGTAAACAGTAATTCTATCATCAACGCCTGAAAGACATGTAAATTGACTTTCATCACCTCTACAATGGCAATTTCGACAGATATCGAGTCACATCTATTCTCGTGATCTAGTTGACCAAATATCACTTCTACAATGCTGTCAATTCTGCGATTTTTAAATAAAAAACTTAACCGTACCATATTTTTTCTACTGCATCATTTTTCCCATCTTCCACAAACTGATCCTTATAATAATTATAAACGTTACAATTCAACGAAATCTAGTTAAGCTACTTATTCCGCAAAAAAGAGTGAATCATAAATTCAGTTTAACATTTCATAGCAGAACATTATGTTAAATTTGAATACAGTTCCATCATAATGCTGAACTAAAGAAAATAAAGCTATCAAAGTATTCAAAGGCCAAAAAACATACTGTTAAACAACAATACATCAAAGTTTTTTCTACAGTTATTTAACTCAAGTTATTGTCTTTAATTACGAAAGTTTTAGACTTTTTTAATATGGTTTATTAATGACTTTTGAAATATGCTACTTTCTGAGGTTTCTCGTATTTTAAATATTTGCGAATTTTTTGGAGCACTAATATTTAATTTCAAAAAGCGAATTATTTGTGTGGAGAGAGGATTGCATTAATGCCAAAGAGTATAATGTGCTTTAAGGTATTGCCAGAATTTGAACTATAATGTGAACAAGGAAAATAAAAGAAATTTAACCTTATTTTGATAATATTCCATAGCTTTTCTGTTAAAGGTAAAAGAATCAAATAACCATTAGATGTATGTATCAGATATGGTCTATTAAATACAAAATAAGTGAAAAAAATTGAATAGATAGGTTTTGAAATATTAGGAATAGTAGGAACAGTTACTTCATAATTCTGCAGTAATGAAAAAGAAACTGAAAAAATATTCAAAGAGAGAAAAATAAAAAGATGTTAAACTGAAATACATCAAAATTTCTTTCCACAGTTGTTTAACTCAAGTCCTTGTCTTTAATATTATGAGAGTTTCGGGTTTTACGGATACCTTTTTTTTGTTTTTCATTAAATAATTTTTAAACAATGCCATTTTTTCAAGTTTTTTCAAATTTTCCATGTTATCGAATTTTTGGGGTATTAATATTTTACTTATGTGTGGAGAGCTGACTGCATTATCTACGAAACGGCATAATTTTAGAGTGTTGACATAATTGGAATAACATGAATAAGATATTGAGAAAAATTCATTTTTAAGCTTATTTTATCGATTTTCCATCAATATTCTACACTGGTTTCCATAAATTAAGGAAAATTCAGAAAAAATTATATGAATGATTTCAATGAAATTTGATGAAAACGTGAATTACAGTGCTAATTTCAGAACAGCATACAATATTTCAAACTATAAACATTTTTCGTCAAAAAATAACAGTTACAGGAACTTGTCCAAAAATGAGCTGTCAGAATACAATGAACAAAGTTCTTTAATAAGAAGTGTGGTCACCCCTTACAGAAATGCAGGCACGACACCGATGTTCCATGCTGTTTATGACGTTATGTTGTGAATCAGCTCAGTAGGGAACAACGACCATTGTCCCTTTGAAGCAGTAATAAGCTTCTCCTTTGCTTCAGGTGGCTGGTTGAGGGCAGCAACACATCTCCCTAGAGTTCTCACACATGCTCAGTCGGAGTTAGGTCGGGAGATCGAGCTGGCCATTACATGCGCATAATGGTCTCCTCTTGAAAGTATTGTTCTACTAGTCGAGCTCTGTGTGGACGAACGTTATCGTCTTGTAAGATGAATATTTCACCTATTGTAAGAGCATAAGGACGTACATAAAGGTCCAGGATGTCATCTCTATACCTTGGAGCATTGAGGTTCCCACTCGTCAACATATAGAGGTCTGTGTGTCCAATGCCATCCCAAACACAAAATCTACCTCCGCGGTAACTGTCTCTTTGACGGATGTTGCTGGGATGATAGTGGGTACCTCGTTCTCTCCATATCAAACAATGTCCGGAATCACTCTGCAAGCAATATCTGGACTCATCTGTGAAGTGTACGGATCTCCATTGCTCTTCTGTCCAGTTAAAATGTGTGCGTGCCCAATTCAACCTCTCTCTCTGTGACCTGATGTGAGGGGTATACAAATTATTGGCCTTCAAACGTACAGACCTCCCTCATGATGCCTTCTACGCACAGTGGAAATTGATCCCCCCCCTCCGAGTGGCTACTGCAAGAGAGGATCGTAGTTGAGAGGGAGTAGACATCCTGCTCCCTCATGCCGTTAATCGCAGATATCCGTCTTGTACAGCAGTCGCAACTCTAGCCCTTTCTCGGCTAAACCTCAGAGACACGGAATCCGTGCTAAGAAATTAATTCCACAGTCTATGGACCACAGGAGAACTCACATTCAGCCATCTGCCACATGTGACTGACTTAGTCCTGCTTCGAGCAGGCCAATACCTGTCAACCGCAGTTCATTTCGGAAATGATATCTCGAGGGCATTCCTACAAAATGGTTATTTCGAATTTCTTTTAGTTACACTACATCATAAAATAACGAACCACTCCAAAACACCCGTTTTCATGCCGCTATCCGATTACGAAAACTGACGCAATCAAGACTAATTTGAATGCGATATGCTCATTCGGCATTACTCTACTGGTTACATGAACCAGTTTGGTGAGGATCGCACAATGTTTTGGCGAATTATTGCGATTTTTTTTATTTTTCCTTAATTTATGGAAACCAGTGTATTAGCAGTAACAGAACCAAATATCTTTCAGACGTGTGTCTGATATAGTCTTTTAAATAAAAATAAAAACGTTTGAATAGATGGTTTTTGGAATATTAGGAATCCCCGAGCCTTTTTGGAACCATTATTTTCGAGTGGCGATTTTTATGTGACCATAATGTTTTTAAAAAAACCTTTTTTATCAAAAGCTGATGCCGTTCCGATGTTCCTAGAAGGAATAATCTCATGTATATTTCTTCCAATAAAATCTGCAAGGGTCATCTGATACCCTCTGCCTGATTTGAAATGGAATGACTATACTGGTATCGTACTGTAATTATATGTTTACATTGCATTACTGCTTATACCCACTTATTATATACAATATGTTTAAATATAAATATATTACAGTATAGCTGACTCGGTAGCACGTCAGGATGGTAACCTGTATTTCCTAGGTTCGAGTCCTAACTGTTCTTGCACTGAGAATTTTCTCCTTTAACTCTCATCCTGTTCTCACCGAGAACAGGAACACCGATGGGCCTAAAAAGGACTCCATTCGTCGGACTGACCTTAAGCTCCACGTGTGCGGGAAACCCGTAATCCTGTGTACGTAAAGAAAATGAAGAACGGTGTTGACGGGAGGATTCCATCTGTCTCCTAATAGCTGTTTAGTCTATCTCCTTTCCCGAACTTACCTGAACCATGGGGTCTCTGTGACCTGGCCATTTTGGCCATTATATGAAGAAATTGCCGCTGAGAATTAAAATAATACAAACCAAAAGTGCTCAAATGCAGCCCGTCAGTTTTGCTTAGTTGAGTAAGAATTTCTAGTTATATAGGGCAAAGTATGTTCCCTGCACGACTAGAACATCACATAACTATACTATACAGAATATATATATATATAAGATGATCAGTGGATATCCACTGGTTACCTTAGATATCTTATGGATATATTCTGGATATTGCGTTTGTGTGGGTCATAACAACGATTATGAATAACGAGGTTTTACATAATTATATCAGCAAAGAATCATCAAAACAGCGAATAACGGGGTAGAATTAATATATTTTCCAATATTTGCTTGATTCCTTAAACTCAGTTAGATTTTCACTATTTATTGAAATTCCATATAGAGTGTTTTTGGAATTAAAAATTACAAATTTCTAGTTCAATATATGTATTTAAATTTATATAATAAATTACAATATCTGGCAAATATCCCGTTGAAAATCAATGAGTCCATTTATATCCTCCTAAACAAGTTTTAGTAAAATTTTCATAAGATGTTATGTCTAGGAAGAACTCGATCAAAGCATTAGCATTAGGAACGTAACACGTTAGCAACTGTGGCTATTATTTACATGAATTCGTAGCATAAAATTGCCTCAGGTTCGAAATCTGATTGTATTAAAGGTAGACGTTCAAATTCTTAATGCAATACATCGTGGCAGGGGGAAACCCAATATGTGAAATTTGAAAAGTTATCTATCCCGAAATTATTAAAAATACAGCAATCTTTTCCACAGTCGATGAAGTGAAGTCACTAATGGGAATGTCCGTGGAAATCGGATTAAGTGTTACGCCTACATGCATTGCTGGAAAGAACCCGTTGGGACGCAAGAACTGTTATTTATCTGGATAGCACTTGTTACTCTCTGGGCAATGGTTTAAGCTCCTCCCTTTCATGGTCAGAATGAAGAATTGGGTGGTGAAACCTTTATTTTGCTTTAATTTATGACAAAGAAGAGGAAGCTGTATATAGAATGTGGTGGTTCTAGTTCTTAGCGTTAAGGCGAAGTTCTTGATCAAACACACAGACAAAACAGCTATAAAAATATATGTAATGTTCCAACTTAGCTCTTTTTAATCTATATCTAGCTATTTTAGAAGCTGTCTAAATTGGAAATTTACTTATGGCTTAATTTTTTTAAAATAAAATAATACAGTTTTCCGTTTCTTAAACTGCTTTTAACGTGCTTTTTTTTTCAGCCTGTCTTTTTTTTTCCTATTTGCTTCATTATCGCGCGTCGCAATCTTTTTTACATAAATTTAATACAAAAATTCATTATTTTTAGGTTATTATTTTAGAATAGTATATTTGGATCTTATGCAATGGACAAATCTGGCAATGATAAAATAGACTAAGGCTGCTATTATATTCAACTGCTATACGAAATCAGGTTATGTATGAAACGCTTCAAGCCTAATCCACTAAGAACTTGCTAGCTTTGCTCTGACTCTCCTTGGGCTTTAATGAACAATGCTGAAATAGAATGAATCATTACTTTAGCAAAAGGCCTACGCCAAAAATAAGACCCGAAACAGAATGAGCATTAAAATGTTGAAATCTATTTAGCTGTTCAGTCAGGTCTTAAGCGACAAAAGAAATGCTATAGCGATTCTGAAATCCCTAGGTTATCTCTATTATAAAAGAAGATGTCTGTGTGTCGCGGCAGCCATAACTCATCGGGAAATCAACTTACACGCACCACATTTTCAGAGAATGTTTCAGGTTGTGGTCCGGATTGCAGCGCCAAATTTCAGGTCGAAAGTCCAAAAGGGGGACTTGCTAGAAGCAAACATATTTACCATCTGTTTCAATGGGAAACGAGAATCACTTCAAATTTATTGTTGCCGTTTGTTGCTCCCTAACTGTGAAGTAAAGAGTTAAAACAACGTTTAAATTTGCTGCCATTGCCAGATTCCCCACATTTTCAAAGTCATTATTTAGGCGTACCATTGCAGCTAGGTACCTAATTTTCTAACTCAAGAGCGTGCAGGGGGAACTCGCCTGCGAAATTTGGGACCTTACGGTGAAGCACGTCGGGAATTACAAAATACCAAAATCTCAGGAAATAAATATCTCGATCGTTTGCCACGGGCTCTGAGAAAGAGCGCCGAGTCAGCAATGACCTTTGCAACACAGGGAAATTCTTCCTGTTCATACTGTGTAAAATGTCGCGGGGACTTTTACACAGTAAGAACTTAGTGCAGGAAACAACAGAA
Organism: Ryuthela nishihirai; assembly: GCA_038380435.1. Taxonomy (NCBI): domain Eukaryota; kingdom Metazoa; phylum Arthropoda; class Arachnida; order Araneae; family Heptathelidae; genus Ryuthela; species Ryuthela nishihirai. Next base: position 53,984,726 of record JAWZYU010000018.1, on the reverse strand, counting down.
GATGCAGATTAAAAGTGAGACACGAGGTGTCACAGTTTGTTAGAATGAAGCCACGGACCAAGTGGGAAACTGATTTTTAAACCAATCACTGGGGCACACGGGGGAAGCTGTGCAAGAAATTTGGACCGTACGGGCGAATATCACGGAGCCATAGAGTGGCAAATTCTGTGGTAACAGAATAAAAAATCTCGATAGCTTGCGCAGAAATTAAGCCACGGGCTCTGACAGAGCTCGCTAACGTCAACAACGATCCAAGCCAACACCGGACAAATTTCTTCCTGTTGAAAATCTGTGGTAAAATGTGGGGGGAGGGGAATACTTACAAAATTTACCTTTAGTGCGGTGAAAATAAGAATATACAGATTAAAAGTGACTCTTGGGCAGCTCCGGGTACGTTCAGTTAGTGCTAAATAAGGTTATTATTAAACTTGTAAATTTCTCATGCATTATGAAGAAATTTTTTAAAGATCTCTAAAATTGAGAGGTAAATGTTATAATAGAAATCCAGCGTTTTGCCGCCGCCCCCAACCCTTTTTACTTTTTTCAATTCCGGCAGTCCCATGGCCGAGTGGTTAGCGAGCTTGGCTACTGCTCTAAGGGACCTGGGTTCGAGCCCCGGGAAGGCATGGATGTATGTGTCGTTTTTCTGCAGTGGTCCTGCCATCCTCCCAGACCTTTTACTATGGCATATAAACTGACAGGCTCATGTCAAACCTCTGTGGCAAGCAGCTGCTTGAGGGGTTATTTTTTTTTTATTTATCAAGTTTCTTGACCTTCTCCCTCCCCCCAATTTTTTTTTAGATTAGGGCCTTGATACTAACCATTAGATGAGAGTAGATCGCATGTTCCATTTTTGTTCATACATCAGAGATATCTTTTTCTGCAAGACACCTCGATATTTTTCTCTTCGAACTTCGAAAAATTGATTGCAGTGCTAATTTTGACATGTATACCACAGAGTTTATAACGCATAATAAATCCTATTAGTTATTAAGCATCATTTATGAAGGATATTATTTATTTTCTTTCATACTTACTCATCACATTCTGACGAGATCCGAAAGAATAACTCTCTTTTATCATCAGATGTTATGAATCTAGCTCATGAGAACAAAGATTGCTGTCATCCATGAAATTTTCCCCATGGGTCATTTATAAAAATGAGTATGTCGTTCGAGGTGATATGTAACAGGAAATGAGCATTATTACGGAACATTGTCCAGCTTTTATTTTGCGACTGCATATAAACCTTTGCCAACGAAGTCACTTGCTGAAGCATTTACTGCTCCCAATTGGTATGTTGCGCACTGGATGTTGTAACCTAGGTGATTGCTGACTATGAGTTGTTATTAGTGTTTTTGCTTCATTCTCTTACCCAACAGATCTAACTGCAAAAGAACTAATACCATTAACCGTTAACCTTACAGAAGCAGTCGTAGCCACATCCTAAACTGTAAGTTATTTTCCGCCATTAATGATTACGATTTTTCTCCTAAAATAAACTACGTTGAGAAGTTAAAGTTAGGCTCAGGAGGAAAAAATAAGGAACAGGTTTCAGCGTTATTAACAGAAAGCAACGATATCTCTTGTCCTAGAAGTTACATCATCAACTCAATACTTACGCCACTTGCGCAACGAATGCCATATATAGATCTCTAAAAGCCACGAAAATTGCCTGAACCTCGCAGCTACTGCTGAGGATAGCAAAAGAAATTAACAATATTCGCTCATGAATTTAAAGCTAGAATTGCATATAAGTTCTTGTACATTGTTAACCACCTTAGGTCGATGCTGTTTTCAAGACTATATACACTGGTTTTCATAAATTAAGCAACAACCTATGTTATGTCAATGGGAAGCTAACATCGAACATATACTATAAGTTCTACAATAGTTGCTTTTTCTTGTTTCGAAAAATATGATACGTGATAAAGATCTCAATCAAAAATATCAATATCTCAATTTTCAACACTATTCGTTCAGGATTAATGAATTATTGAAGTTTGAATATTTAACAACAACAATGCCGGTCTTAAGAAACTTTTGCAAAACTGATGAAGAGTAAAAATATTCTTTACACAAACTTCTAAAATACAGACTTACTTTATTAAACACTTAGATGCAATACTTATTGCTAAGTTGTAATTAACTTCTGAACTCAGTTTTTGTGACTGACATTATTAAATATTCAAACTTTCATAACTCATTAAATACTGAACGAATATTGTTGAAAATCGAGATAAATGATTATGATAAAAAAATTTAGAAGTAATAGAGCTCCAATCTTAGCTTCCCATTAACATAACACAGGGCTGTTCCTTAATTTTTGGAAACCAATATATAGATATGAAAAAGTATAAAATATACCTTTTATACGTGCACATTACAAATCGTTTCCTTAAACAGTGAAATTTAAATATTTTTTTTTCTTTATGAAGGTTTTTATTTTATACCATTTTTCATTTATTCAAAAGAACTTTGTCTAAATTTAAATGTTGAATGAAGTTTCTAATAGAACATTTTGAAGATCTTCTAATAGAATTAATAACAAAATTTCTTCAGACAGGCTGACTCGAAATTTTAAGAAAATACATGTTTTTACTCACGCCAATTACAGTTTTGATCTTTGATTGCGTTATTCAAGTTATGCTCAGATAAAAGATTCTTAAAATATTTATTTGAAAATTTTTAGTTGATTGTAAAGTGGGAAGTTCTATTTATTTCTGTAATTAATCTAAAGATCACGAAACAAAAACTGGATGACGAAAAGAAAAATGAAAAATACGTTTGGCCCGGGTTGGATGTTTTTCCTTTCAGAAACACTTTTTTTTCGCACGCACACACACTGGGTTAAATGTCCGGGTCACAAGCCCAATAGCTTGGAGAAGGCAATCCGCTGAAGAAATTCTAGAAGACAGATAGAAACCTTCCGTCAAGGCATTCCACCATGTTATTTAACGTGCGCGCACGGGTTCACGGCTTAACAACCCATCTGATGAACGGCGGCCGTTCCAGGTCGAACGGAGATATATCTCGATGCTGGAACAGTTGAGACTAGAACCTGGGAACTCCAGATTAGACTCCTGACGTACTACCGATCAAACTGAATGCTGGCACAATTGGGACTCGAACTTATGAACTGTAAATTACGAGCCTAGCACCCTACCGACTGAGCCAGAAATTCATTGTCTAATCACTGTACGTATAATTCAATGGGATAATCACTGTATTGAACCACGCTTAAGGGTACCGCAGATGTTGGAGACCATGCTTAAGGGTACTGCTAGTTAGAAACTGATGAGAAACACTGATGTAAGCATAGAAATAGTGAAATACCCGCTTCTAACTTTGTGTCGAAATTTGTAATAAACAGAGTACCAGATATTATCTCTCGCTGGGTTATCTCATCATATGCGTTACTCAGGAAGAGATTAAAATGTGTACGGCAATTAAACTAGCGAAGTGAGATCTTTATTCCCACATTAAAGACTACAAGAGCAGAGTTGAGGGACTTTTGTTTCCTCCGTTTGTGACGGAGGACACCAATGTTCCTGAAAAGTCTACCTCTTGTCGATCGGGGATCAATGTTTTATTCAGTGTTTGCATTTTAAAAAGAGCACCTATCCTATATATATATTGAAAGGAAGGTTGATTGTTGAACATAATTATTTTTCGGGAGTTGACCTGTATACACGCTGTACCAAAGCTTTCTGGATCGTCAGTGTTTTAGTCACTATTCCAGTTTTCAAGAACTCACCTATTCTATATATATTTTGAAGAGAAAGCTAGTTATTGATCTTAACTCTTCTGCGGGAGTTGCCGTGTATAGTATCACGCTTTAAGTGCACTGAGCCTTGGAATGCCATGCCCCATTCGTATATATATCTTTGTAGGTTTTGCTTTGTGCTGTAATCTCTCGTTAGTCTGTACAGCTACTAAAATATACTGTGCATAGAAAAATATACTGTCTGGGATAAATATGTGGAAATTATTCTTCCTGTTATTACTGTAGCTAAGGAATATTCAGTTCGAATTTCATGGAAATCCAATAATTCTAAAAGAGTTTAGTGCTATTCAAATGAGCTGTTATATACAAAGCAAAGAAAATATTAGGGGCAGATCATTTTAAATCTTCACAAATCCTACCGGAACAATACTTAGAGATATTCGAATCCTCGAACGAAGAAGGGTTAATGGAAACCCTCACTTGTTGCTGCTTCTTGGTTCAGCGGGTTCCTTTACGTACGTTTTTCCTGAGCTTTTTCCCTGAGTCTATTGTTCAATAAAACAGAAGTCATATCGCCTCGGAAGCATATGTTAATCTCGTTTCGAAAGAGAATGAAGTTTTTCGTTTTCACTCCTTAAAAGTTTTAATTAAAGCTAATGGATGATCAGTGAAATTCAAATAGAAGTATTTTATTAGTATTTATAGAACATAAAAAGTATTTATCTTTTATTCCTTCAATTTAAAAAGTTGCTTTTCTCATACCTCTCTGAGAAAAGGGGGTTAGATTGTTGATGTCAATTAGATATATCTTGACATTCTGCCAGCAAAATTTCAAATTTCTGCCATAAAAAGATCATTTGCAACATTCATTAAAAGTTTCGCAGTTTTTATTATTGAAACATTTTAATTTTCAAAAGGTTTTGAAAAATGCGAATTAAAATGTTCTATTAATATCTATTCAATTGAAAATGAACCTTCCAATTATCACTTAAAGCAAAACATTTGCCTTTCACACCTATCCTGGGCGTAAGAGGTCAAATCATTGTTGCCAATGGGCACTTCATGACCTTCACATTCCATCACCAAAATTTCAAATTTCTAATATCGTATGCAATATTCGTATGTAATATTCGTTTATAATTTTGGAATTTCAACTTTTTCCAGCGTTAGAGGGCGCAATTATTGCTTTTGGGAGATTCAGAAAGGGCGAATCGTAATATTTCATCAATACCTATCGAACCAAAAAAGAATTGTTTGATTTATCTCTAAAAACAAAAACGTTTATTATCTGTGGAGGGACAGAAAGACGACAAACAGGACATCTCGTTTTTTGGAAATGAGATATTCTATTTGTCGTCTGTCTGTCCCTCCACAGATAAGAAACATAAGAAATAAATCTTAGATGTATAGCAGATAAGAAATAAATCAGACATCACATTGAGTTTTTACCAATCTTCCTTTTGTTTTCGCTCGTTATTTGCTGATTTTGGATATTTCAGATCAGTTGTTCCACCGTATCTTTCGAACACGACGGGCACTTCTTTACTGTTTGTTTTATATATCAAATGAAAGCTTGCGAAGCGGGAAGTACAATAGGCTGTAAAAATATGACACCATATGAAGGGAAATATAAAAACGCATTTTCAGATGTATCTTTGGAACGTAATGGCCGAAGTAACAAGCTGTGTGTCAAATGAAAGCTTCTGACATTGGGAATGTTACAGTTTAAAAACAATTCCATTCTCTTTTCTTCTCCCCTAAAAAAGGGGAAAATGAAAACTGTTGTTCCTCTATACCTTTCGAACCCGAATGACTACAATTACAAGTTAAATATCAAATGAAAGCTCATATATCATATATGGACCGTCGTAGATTCGGGGGCGTAGCATGGGGCTCCTCCCAAAATTAATCGGAGTTTGCAAAATTCGAAGCGACTTTATAAAATCCAGGTGATTTCTGAAAATTCCATTATCTCATTTTTTTTGGTAAAATTAAGAGGAGTTAGCAAAATCTAAACAACTTGACAAAATCTAGAGCAGTTGGAAAAATTCAAAACTGCTTGATAAAATACAGGTGAGTTGTGAAAATTGGGATTGGTTTTGTGAAATTAAGGAGAGTTGGCAGAATCGAGACAATTTGGCAAAATCTTGGAGAGTTGGCAAAATTCAGGTAAGATATAAAAATTGTGATTTTTTTTTCTGTAAAATTATGGCGATTTGGCAAAATAGAGGCAACTTGGCAAAATTTACGGGAGTTAGCAAAATCTAGGGCAGTTGTCGTATCCACGTGGTAAAATACAGGCGAGTTGTGAAAATTCAGATAGGTTTTGTGAAATTAAGGAGAATTGGCAAAATGAGGACAACTTGGGAAGCTGGCAAAATCCAGGTGATATGTAAATATTGGGATTTTTTATGTAAAATTATGGCGAGTTGGCAAAATCGGGACAACTTGGCAAAATTCGAAGCCACTTGGCAAAATACAGACGAATTACGAAAATTGCGATCTGCTTTGTAAAATTAAGGATAGTTGGACAAATTTGAAGTGTCTTTTCAAAATTGAAGTCAGTTGTAAAAATTGGGATTTTTTTGTGGAAAATTATTGTAAGTTGGCAAAATCTAGAGCTGTTGGTAGAAATCGAAGTCACTTGGTAAAATGCTGGTCATTTGCGACAATTGGGATTGTTTTTGTGAAATTCCCGAAAGTTGGCAAAATCGAGACAACTTGACCAAATGTTGTGGAGTTGACAAAATTTGGACAACTTGGGAAGAGAGGTCCCACTGGACAGCTGTTAGCCTCCCGTCAAGGCTATCCAGTGTTTTTTTTAAGGTGCACAAGGTGTGGCACTCCCGTACACGGGAAAAGAGCTTAACGTCTCATTAGTGTAACGGCGGCCTTTCCAAGCCAATTGATGTCCTCTGTTGATTGAGAGCAGGACGGGGAGTTTCGCGGAGATCAGTCTTAGCGCTGGCCCAGCTAGGGACTCGAACCTAGGAACTAGAGATTACGAGTCTGGCGTCTACCGACTGAGCCACCTTCTCTGGAGGAAAATTGGCAAACCATTGCTGCCGATGTAAACCGCTTGACTTTCAAACTGTAGCAGGAAAATTTCAGATTACTAGCTAACTAGGTAGTTTCCAACATACACTTGAAATTTGGCACCTTCGAAATACCACATGCTTAATAGTCATAGGAAAATTTATTGAAAATAAAATTATTAAAAAAACTGAGAAACATAGTTTAGGGGAAAAAACATATTTTTAATAATCATAGGAAATTATTTTTTCACGTAAAAGAAAAGATCGAACGTCTACAGCTAAGCCGTTCAACCCCCAGAAACAGAGCTTAGGGGGAAAAAACCATATTCTTAATGGTCATAGGAAAAATTCTCAAGTTGAAAACATACATTAGTAATGATTTGTGAAAAGCATAATTTTTTTATGGAATCAAGAAAATATCTTGATTATAAAACAAAAATAATACGTTTAATGAGTATTATGATTTGCCAAGTAGTTTAGTTATGCACCTAAAAAATTTGGTCAAAATATTGGAAGAAATGAGCAGATTTTTCATATTGATTATTCGTTTTATGAGCAGAAAGTTCTTTTGAAATGAGCAGCAGGTTGAACGGATCTGGTCTGGATGTTGGAGAGAAAGACGACAAGGTAAAAAACTCCGATGTTTCTTTTTAAACAATTTTATTATATCGAAGAAATATCCAAAAACAGGAACTAAGTGAGTGCATGATGTTGGTTAATTTATTTGCTAGACAATGCAAAGAAGCCCTCATAAGAAGTTTAGCGAAAACTGAAAATGGAAGAATCGCATAAGCACGGAATTAAAAATTCGATTTAGCAATGGGAGAACGGACTTCTCGACCTGGTTTTAAAGTAACTTATTGTCGGAATACAGCCTTGTGGTGCCATCTATTGAGAAAAGGGTTAAAATCTCGCCATTTTAGGTATTACACGACATTGATCCGTTTCATTTCCGCCCTAGCTGAGCTCTGTTGGAGGTGCAGTTCGAAGACTAAAGAATCTCATTTCCGTCTTGGAAAATCTTGCTTTCCGTACACCATCAATCACATCGATAAGAATGGATGAGCTTATTCTTCTGTAGGAATCATAAACTTCAGGTATCGAGTGAAAGAGGGTTGGGGGAAGGAAAGATTGCAGTACGACCGCAAAGACATGAAATCGAAATGAATAGCAGGATAAAACTGATAGTCTAAAATAAACTCATCTCTGGAGGAGAACTGTCGCATTGTCGCAGGATTATGTTCCCTCAGGAAATATGAACGTTGAAAGATCTCGAGATTATGCTTCTATTCTACATTCCACCGAGACGGTTTGGATGTTTCATTTTCCAAGGATTTTCCTATTTGTGTTCAGCGTAAAAGATACTCATCCCAAATGCTGTAGTCTGTGAAGCAAAACGTAACATTATCCATTTTCAAGTGATGATGACTGCATTTCATCATTGAAGTAGTGAAATGTTATGTTGACATGGTGTTTTTGCAAACAGCACTTACTCTTTTTTACTCCTTATTTATTTTTGTAAAGTAGCCTTGTGTACCAAGCTTTTCTCCAGTTAGTAGTAATCAAGGAAGGTGTTTAAAAATTAAGGTGGGATGTGCGAATTATTAAGGAGGTTTGTTCCATTGCTATGCAAAATGTGGGTTGAAAAATGACTTAACTGATAATACTCTATGTAATTAACGGATTTTGAGAAACTTCAGAGATGGATATCTCTCTACCTTATAGAAAAATTCATCTTCCCTAGAGAGTAGGTTGTTGTTGTTTTTTACCTCTGAGCGGCACATTTTTGCACACCATGGGCTAAATGGCCAGGTCACAAGGACCCCGAAGGCTCAGAGAAGGTTGGGGGAGGGGACCCACTGTAACAGCTGTTGGGAGACAGATGGTAACCTTAGACAGAATATTTTATACTTATTTATCCTTCTCTACTGTCAATCCATTCCAATGGTATATAGTGCTATGTTAGTTTATGATTAATCCTCTAATTGCAAAACGGAGCATGATTATCGGGAGAGGAGGGGATTTAAAGGTGCAGTTGCCCACTCATGGAAAAATTGATCGAAAAATTTATTTATGATGAATAATACAGCTGTATTAATCCGTGGCCGTGGTTAACGCGCTTTGTTTCTGATCTACAGGAACTGGGTTCGAGCCCCGGGTAAGGCAGGATGATTGTGTTGCTTTTCTACTGGGTTGGGTTGTTTTACCTCTTAGCAGCACTTTTTTGCACACCATGGGCTAAATGGCCAGGTCGCAAGGATCCCGAAGGCTCAGAGAAGGTTGGGGGAGGGGATCCACTGGAAACAAAACTGGAACAGCTGTTGGGAGACACTGGAACAGCTGTCACTGGAACACCACTGGAACAGCTGTTGGGAGACAGATGATAGCCTTCCGTCAAGGCCATCCAGCGTGTTCCTTAACGTGCACAGGGTATGGCTCTCCCGCACACGGGGCCACGGCTTAACGTCCCATCCAACCGACGGCGGCCTTTCCAAGCCCATCGGTGTCCTCTACTGACCGGGGGCAAGGAATTTTTGCAGAGATAAATCTCAACGCTGACCCAGCTGGGACTCGAACCTGGGAACTACAGATTACGAGCCTGGCGCGCTACCGACTGAGCCACCCCCGCCCCGCTTTCCTACTGAGGATCCCTCATCCTCACAGACCTATTAAGGCGTATAAACCGCAGGCTCCTGTCAGACCTCTGTGGCAAGCAGCTCCTTGAGAGGGTAATTTTTTTATTATCAAAATTAGTGGCGTTTATTACTTGATGCAATATAATTTTGTTTTTTTAAACTTTCTTTTCTGTTTGGAAGCATGTTATTTATTTTTACTTTTTAATATGAAAAAACATTTTTACCTATATTTTAAACAAGTTTCCCCTTTTTATCTCGTTTTCAAAGAAAACGCGATATTAGTTTCGCTTTGTCGTCTGCTTGTTTGTCTGTAGACATCGAACTTTTTTTGTTTACAGAGATAAATTAAAATTATTTTTGTGCTGGATAGGTATTGATGAAATATTGCGATATGCAGTTTCCGAATCTCTCTAAAACTATAATTAAGCCCTCTGGCGATGGGAAAAGCTAAAAATTTCAAAATTTCAAACGAATATTGCAAACGATATATTTATGCTAGATATTTGAATTTTTGGTGGTGGAATGTGTAGGTCACAAAGTTTCCATTGCTAACAATGAGTTGCCCCTTAAACCCAGAGGAGGTGGGAAAACACACATTTTTTGTTTTAGCAGATAATTGTTTGCTTTTAGAGAAAAATGAAAAATTCCTTTTGGGTTAGATAGGAATTGATAAATATATTATGATTCACGCTTTTGAAGTCTTCCGAAAACTATAATTGCGCCCTTTAATGGTGGAAAAATTTGCAAGTTTCAAAATTTCAAACAAATATTGCAAATGACGTATTTAAGCTAGAAATTTTAAATTTTGGTAATGGAATATGAACGCCATGATGTTCTATTAGCAACAATGAATTGACGTCTTAGACCCTGGGGGGATGGGAAAACGCCTTTTTTGTTTTAGCAGATAATTGTTTGCATTTGGAGATAAAAGAAAAAATCCTTTTAGGGTTAGATAGGAATTGATGAAATATTATGATTCGCATTTTCGGAATCTTTCGAACACTCTAATTGCGCCCTCTAATGGTGAAAATATTTGAAAATTCCAAAATTTCAAAGTAATATTGCAAGGATGTATTATAAAAACTTGGAATTTTTGCTGTGGAATGTGAATGTCATAAAGTTTTCATTGGAAACAGTGAAAATGATAATTAGAAAACTCTTTTTCTAATTTTATTGGTACTAATTCGCATATTGCGTATAGTATATTCGTATTACATCGCATATTGGTATTAGAATTCGCATTTTTCAAATACTTCGTAGTTTTGATATATATATCTTTACAAGTCGCTGAAATGATGAAACGGCAGAGCTGTTGGTGTGATGTGATAAAATGTGATGGGAAGGTTAGAAACCCTTCAACATTGGGTTTTCTGCTATCCCAAACAAAGAATAGGACGTGAAAATCACAATATAGAAAATAAAAATAATAGTTTTTCTGAATTTTTAAAAGTACCTACTTGTGCAGAGTAAACTTTCTGTGATCCAATACTCTTGGATCCCAATTTACTTTCTTTTCTGCACCAAAATAGATTTGAAAAACAAAAAAAACTTCAAAAAAGGTATAAAAAATTATAAGTTACAATTTTTTCTTCAGTTCCACCACAAAAATAACTATGAGGTTATTACTTGAATACTGGCCACTAGAGAAAGTTTGTAAAAATAAACAGTCAATATTTCAAATTTGTAGATTGAATTACTCTTTTTTTTTCGAAAAGCGAAATCCCAGCAAAGAGTTAATTCAGATTCTGTTTATTAAAGAACTATCCTCTAAGAAACTGAGCAGCAGGGTGTGAATTTTTAATCTAGTGCTTCTACTGTAGCTTCTGCAGAGAAGAGATTTCATTGACAATTCTTCATCAATAACCTTCTTCATCTTTTCCTTCAGAATTTGTCGTTGAAATTGATAAAGAGGACAATGTAGATATACATGAGAAACATTTTCTGGAGTTTTACAGATAGCACAAATTGGAGAGGATTTTCTTGTAAATTTTGAAGAGCTTTTCGTTTAAAGCACAGTGATCAAGGTTAATCCTGAAAAGAGCTGTTTCTTGTCTTCTGCTCAGATGAGATGTTTGAAGTTAGGGTGGGGAGCTATCAAAGTTGCTGTGACAGAATATGCCAACATTTTTGCGACTATTTTGAAAATGTTTAATCCATTCACAGTGAATTATTCTATTTTCTCTAATGCAGAAATATTTGTATGTTATGATGTTATATATGCTTGCGGTTTTCTGTAAGCTATTTCGAATCCACTGGTCCACAATTTGGTTTTTATTTTCTTCAATATGTTTATTTCATTGCCATAATATTTCTGAAATTAATGAACAGTTAGAGGTAGAAAGTGGATCAGCTAGAAGAGCTTGGAGTGAGGACCTGCTGTCTGAAAGAATCAGAATTTTTTCTGAATGAAAATTGAATGCCCATTCAAGTGCCTTGAGGATAGCCCAAAGTTCGCCATTCATAATAGATGTTGGATTAGACAACGAAAAACCTTCTTTAATACTGAGACCAGGAATACAGAAAGCACAGGATACTATTCCAGTTTCATCATTTTTAGAACCATCAGTAAAGATGTCGCAAAAACCAACATATCTCCTGCCAATATACTGCATGGTAAGAGCCCATATTTCTTCAAATGGGTAGTGATGTTTTGAAATCACGTCAGGGATGTAAGGTAAAATATCTGGTCAAGGGATATTTCAAATGGGAAAATCGTGTATGCTGTCTCCTGCAATATTTCTGTTAGTCAGATTTAAAAGGAAAATATTACTTTTGATACTTCTAAAAATTCTCGATCTTTTGCAGTTGTTCAAAATTTTATCTAAGATTAGATTTTTATTGGTCTCGGTTTTCATTCTTTCTACACTTTTAAAAAGAATGGAATTTCTTCTAAAGCTGAGTGGAGATATGGCAGCTTCAGCAAGAGATGGAAGAGTTGGAGATCCAGGAAGTAATCCGAGGCAACATCTTATAGCTTTATTTTGGCAGGTTTTAAGAGTATTTGGCAGGTTTAAAGCTTTCTGCACAAAGAATCGGAAGCATTAAGGTAAAGCTGGCTACCATACTCGAAAATCGCGCGTATTAAAACTTCGTAGAAAATAAGAAGAGTTTTGGATTTAGCTCCCCATGATTTGCCAGTTAGATATCTCAGCATATTTAATCTGCTTTTATCTTTTTGGCAGACAAGATTAATTTGATGTTTCCAAATTAAATGATGATCAAGAAGAACACCAAGGAATTTGTGTTCTTTAACAACTTCAATAGGCTCAATGTCAATTTGTAATCTTAATGGGAAGTGCTTAGATCGTGGTCTGGAAATAATTAAACACTTAGTTTTATCTTGTGAAACTGTATATCCCCATTCATCCAGAAACTTATGGACTTGATTGACTGCTATTTGTAGATTCTTTTGAAGGATGTCAGGATCTCTGCCAGTAATCCAAAGAGCCAAATCATCAGCAAAAATTGAATATTTAATATTTTTGTTTAAGCACTCTGGTAGGTCCTGAAGCATGATGTTGTAAAGCACAGGGCTGAGAACGCTGCCCTATTTACCATAGGAAACCCTCGGAAACAGGGATAAGAGCTGAAAAGACATTTCCTAATTTTACTTGAATTTCTTCAATCTTTCAGAAAATCGATTATATAGTTAAACATTATGCCAGTTATTCCTAATTTTAAAAGCTTAAAAAGGAGTCCAAGATGCCAAACACTGTCAAAAGCGTGTTGGATATCGAAGAAAACCACAGCCACTTTTGTTTTATGGAAAGAGCATTTTGTGACTCAGCAATTAGTTGAAGTAAATTATCTAGAGATGACAATCCTCTCCGAAAGCCCGTTTGGAAAGGAGATAGCAGTCTAGAAGATTGAAGAAACCGATTGAGTCTGTAAGTATCGTCTTTCAAATACTTTTCCAAAACAAGAAGTCAGTGAAACAGGTCTGTAGCTACTAAGTAAATTAGGTGGTTTCTTAGGTTTTACAATAGGAATGATCTGGACTATTTTTCAGGTATCTGGAATTGTGCCTCTGTTCCAGCATTCATTAAATAGTTTCAGTAAATGTATGAGTCCTTCATTTGGAAAGGATTTAATAATAGTATTGGTGATGTTATCTGGTCTAGAACTGCTCTTATTTTTGTTTTTTTATAGCATTTTCAAGTTCCCATAGGTTGAAAGGAGCATTCAAATATTCTGGAGATAGGGGTAGATTTTCCAAGATTTTTTCCATAAATTTGGAAATTTTATCTTTGCTATTTCTGAATGAATCATAAGTAGGTAACTTACAATAAGAAAAGAAATCATGGACGAAATATTCTGCTTGTTTCTTGGTTGTGCAATTTAGAGCTGTAGTAAATTGGGTCCAGATGGGAGTAGATTCAGGAGCTGTTTATCTCTATTTCCCTCCATGTTCAGCCAATTTTCTATATTTCCCTCCATGTAGCTGACTGAAGAGTCTAGAAGTTAATATCTTTGCAAAAGTTTTGCCACTGGTTTTTCTCAATATTTTTTGTTTCTCTTTTACTTTTAGCACAAACATTTTGGAATTCTTCAATATCTTTTAAATTTCCAGATCTTATAACTTTTCTTTCACCCCTTCTCCTATTTGAAGGGATCTTTTTTATTTCTATAGCATAAGAATAAATTTTAACAAGGGCTTTGAATTCTTTAGTGCTACATTGATAGTTCCTGAAGAGAGAAGAACTAAATTCAATTAGATTAGACTGGTTGTCTGCATTTTGCAGCTCAAATGAGATGTTTTTCCTGAATTGGAACCAATTAGTAACTTTCAAATGAGGATTAGAAATTTTAGACCAAAGGTTAGCTGAAATAATGACTGGTAAATTATCGCTACCAATGAATCATGATGTGTTGTCCATGCAAAATGTGTGGCAAAGGGACATGAGACAAGGGAGAGATCAATAGAACTTTCTCTTCTTGAAATAGGTAGAAGAGCCATCATTGAGCACAACCAGGTTAAGATCCATGGTCAGATTTTCAACAATGTTTCCTCTTCTGTCTGTAGTGTGGCATCCCCAAGTTCTACAGTGTGCATTCCATTCTCTACAGATAAGTCATGGTTGGGAGCATTGATGTAAAGTGTTTTTGAAATCTTCCAACGAAACATCATATCCTGGATTATACAGTGAGATAAATGCTGAAAGTAAAATCTTTAATTTTCTCTTGCACTGCTACAATTTCGAGGAATTGATTGCGACAGATCCCAATTGCAGCTTAAGGCAATTTGGAGTGCACATATGTAGCCACTCCACCCCTGTTAGATCCATCGTTTCTAGGTTTTAGATAAGAAACATACCGAGAGATCTTAGGAGCCTTTTCCATATACGTTTCGCTAAAAACAAGAACACTAAAATGTTTATCCTGAAAAAGTGAATTCAACTCAAGAATTTTATTTTTCAGACCTCTACAGTTCCACTGAAATAAGAAGTTATTAGGATTGTGATGAAGATCCATAAGAAATATTTTTATCTTCTTTTTACTAATAATGTTATTTTCCATATTTATTAAGTATTTGAAAATATTTCTGCTTGATTCTGAACTAATTTATATTATTGCCTTCAGATGAGCTTTTCAGTAAGTTTAGGAGATCTGTTAGGTATTCCAGGACATCATTAATTTTAAGGAAGATGATTTCATCATCAGTTTCCACAAAAGTTTTTTTTGCCTGGGGATCGGAATTTTTGATGTGATCCTGCTTTTTCTCAACAGATTTTCGAACGGACACTCTATTAGAAGAAAGTTGATTTTTGACAACCTTCCTTGCTTCCGTGTGTAAAATATCATATATTGCACTGTTTTGATCTGTAAGAGTATCACAAGAATCAGCAGTATCAACTTGTAAAGTTCCTTTAGTGATGTAGAAATGATCCTCTTGTTGTATCTATTTTAATGCTTGTGACCACGGTAGATTATTTTGGATCACCAGTTTCTTTGCTCGATAGGCCTGAAGTCTCACTTGACATCCTGCATAAGTGGAAAGGTGATCTCCTCCACAGTTGGGGCAGCAGAACTAAGTGCTTTTGCACTCTTTATGGTTATGATGTCCATTGCATCTTTTGCATCGAGTTCTGCCTCTGCAGTATGCCGCGAAATGCCCAAATCTCTGGCAATTATGACAAATTGGAGACGGCCTTAGATATGCATTCACTTTTTATTCTTCAAATCTAATTATTATCTTATCGGAAATCTTCTGATTGAACATTAAGACCATTTTCGAGATAGGATTTCCTCTTTCTCCAGTTTCATTAGTTGCTGTTTTGGCAAAATGTCTCATACGTCTAACATTTGTTACTCCTTGATCCTTAAGATAAAAGAGAGCTTCATCTTCAGTAATATCTAGTGGAACTTTATTAATGATACCTTCTGGATGAATAATATTTCTGGGTCGTGTGATAGAAATAGGTAAAGTTTCAATATAAGAACACTTTAGAATGATATTGGCTTCATATTCTTATTTTTGATTTACCAAAAAGTCTCTTTTAAGAAGATATTTTCCTGTAACTCTTCTGCCCAGCTTTTCGTAAAAGAACTGAACTAAACTGGCGAAACTAAGACTCTTGATTGGACTATTTTCCCCTCCAATAATTAAATTAACAGAAGTAGTTGAATGACTAAAATATTTCCCAAAGATTGATTCCACCTCATGTTGTACAATATCTGGGTGAATACTAGTAGATATATTATATTCGGAAGAAGTATATGTACTTAAATGTACTTTGCTTATCAGTCTTGTTCCTTAAAAAATACCCTCGAATCGGTTCAGAAGATAATTCGAGAAAAGAATCAGCTTGAGTATCTTCAATGAATTTGAAGTCATGTACATCCTAAGATTGCGCTTCTACATGATCAGAGGTTTTGCTAGAAACAAACTACTGTAAAGTATCAGATGAAGCAGTTTCAGGTGAATGTGTGAGATTAGTAAGAGAAGTAGCACAGAAGTTTTTTGTGGCTATCTTGTCCATTTTCTGCTTGCATTTAGGCTCGATAGCAGAGACCTTTTTACCTTTAGCAGACTTTTTCATGATTAAAAGGTAAAATGAATCAATGACACAAAGTATGTTGCAATACTTTAAAAACCTATCGGTAAACTCAAAATAGTTTTTTTCAGTAGTAGCAAAAATAGTGAAAGAAAGCTTCTAGGGACGTTCAGCCCAATTTATAATAATGAAGTTACAAAATATTAATAGGGAACTCAAATCCCACGAGCCAAATTTAAAAGATTCGCAAATCCGGTCAATATAATACGAAATGAAGAAATTTAACCTATTGCGGTGGGAAATTCTTACCCGAAGAGAAGCCAGCTCGCGCCAATTCTTTCCTTCCGTTCAGCAGCAATTCTCAACTCTGACTCAAATCCCTTCCCTGCTGTTCTCGAGTTTTACAAATAATATAAATATATAAAATAGAAATTTGAAAAGTTAGTGGTAGTTTCTAAGAGATATACCATTGACAACAATAATGTACCCATTATTTTGAAAGACATGTGGGATATGCAACATTTTAGATTTAAGAATTAAAAGGAAAACACTTTTATGTTGCATAGTTGCTAATGAAATACTATTTGCATTTTCCCCATCATCCGCTAGGTCAAATTAAAACTTTTAAAGAATGAAACAGTAGATAAAGGAAAAACTTCTTTCTCTTTGAAAACGAGATTAATATGTGGCAACACGGCGACTATTAAGCGACGCTGAACAGTGTGGGCAAGTTGAAAGAAGTCGCGATACGGTAGCAAGTAACAGCAGAATCCTGTCTTGTTCTCGCTTTGGAAAGCGAAGACAAGACAGGATTCTGCTGTTACTTGCTACCGTATCGCGAAGTACTTTGCTACCGTATCGCGAAAAAAAAAGCTTCAGCTTTTTTTTTCGCGATACGGTAGAAAAGTACTTCGCGATACGGTAGCTGAAGAGCTGAAGAGCTGAAGCGACAGAGCTGAAGCTCTGCTTCAGCTCTGTCGTGTTCTCGCTTCTGTCGTGTTCTCGCTTTGGAAAGGTGTTGGTTTTTGTGTGCACGATTTTTTAACAAATTATGGCTTATCTGGAAACTGAGCAATGGTATGTTTGATACATTACTGTATTAGACGAACCTGCTACGTTAATGTATTCGGCGAGACTTAAATGATGCACAAACAGTCGGAAAAACTGACTCTAGTGTATGGAGAACAATTCTTGGTTGCTCAGACTTTGGGTTGTTCTCCATGTAACCACGCTCGTCTGTGAAGCATTTGTGCCATTTGGAAATCGCAGTTCTTTACAAAAATTATAGGTTTCAAGGGTTGTTTTTAATATTTAAAGTAGTAAAAGCTATTTAAAACAATTTACAGTATATCTCTTGCAATTATTGAAAATCTACAGTTGATACATTAATCAGATCTATGTTACAATAAAATACAGTGAAGAGTCAAAACATTATAACCAGCGCATCTTTATGCAAATCGAAGCAACTGAAGGTAAATGATGGCGCGTGTGATGGCAATGAAACGGTATAAATCACACCTGATACTGAGCTCTGTTAATCAGTGTTATTCTTGTTCTTTAGATGGGAAAGGCAGCGGATTTAAGTAAGTTTGACAAAGGCAAAATTGTAATGGCCAGACGACTGGGTCAGAACATTTCCGAGACGGCAAGGCTTGTGGGGTGCTTAAGGTCAGCAGCGATTAGTTCCTTCAGGTGGTCTGAGGAGGGAAAAACCAAGAACCGCCAGCAAGGTGCAGACCCACCACAGCTCATCGATGCTAGAGGTGTGCAAAGGCTTTCCCGTATGGTATGAGCCAACAGAAGAGATATTGTGGCGCAACTCGACAGTAATTTGAATGCTGGTGAAGGGAATAATGTGTCACAACACACAGCACATCGAATCGTACTGTAAATGGGTCTGCGTAGCCACAGGCCGCTTCGAGTGCACACGCTAACCTCGATTCACCATCGAAAGCGCCTACAATGGGCACGTGAGCATCAAAACTGGACCTTGAATGATCGGAAGAAAGTCGTCTGGTTTGATTAATCTCATTTCCTGCTGCACCATGTGAACAGCTGGGTATGTGTGCGTAGTTTACCTGGGGAAGTGTTGGCACCAGGATGCACCATGGGACAAAAACAAGCCGGTGGAGGAAGTATAATGCTTTGAGCAATGTTCTACTGAAACCCTGAGTCCAATCATTCATGTGCAGGAAATTATGACGTCTACCACTTACCTAAACATCATTGCAGACTAGGTGCATCCTTTCATGACAACGGTATATCCCTCTAGTAGTGTCACCTTTCAGCAAGATAATGCACCATGCCACACTGCCGGATTGCTCGAAAATGGTTCGCAGAACATGAGGAAGACTTCCAGGTATTGCTCTGACCTTCAAATTCCCCAGACATCAATCCAATCGAGTATCTATGGTTTGTGTTGGAACTGCGTATCCGATCTGTGGCGCTCAACCACGTAGCTTACAAGAGTTGAAGGATATACTGGTAATGTGTTGGTACAAGATACCTTTAGAAATCTTGCAGTGTCCATGCCTCGCCAAGTAAGAGCTGTTTTAGCTCCACGTGGAGGACCATGTTAGGCAGGTGGTCATAATGTTTTGCCTCTTCGGTGTACGTCAGCCTCACTATTTTGAAAAATTCTAACTTATCTATTAAGTGGTCCACCATTGAGAAACTGTGGAAAAATCAGTTTTATGCTGATTAAGTGACTTTAAAAACAATCGAATATTTATTTTAGATACAAATATTGTTAACCATGAACAAATTGATTTGAATCTATAACAGTGATTTCCAACCTTTTCTGGACCATCGCCCCCTTTAGAAGAGAACAAAAATTTCAACGCCCCCCTAGTCCATAATAGTTTAATTTTATATGAAATATTAAAATATTGTTGCATATTATCTGTACCCTAATTTATCTGTTTATTTATCTATTAAAAATCATGAAGCATAAATTAATAAAACGACAATCAAATGTACAATAAAATTGTTTATTAAAATTTTAAAAATAAACACAGAATCAATAATAAATAAAAAAATAATGAGATAAACACAAAATTAATAATAAATAAAAAAAATTAATGAGATGGTTGAGGCTGGTGGAGTGTTAACAATTTGTTAATGTCGGGTTCCAATTTCGTTAACATCAATCGCAGATCGCCACGTTCAGTGATATGTAGTCTGTTCCTCTTCTTTGACAGTAAATTAGCTACTGCACTGAATCCACGCTCAGCCATATAGGACGAAGGACACGCGATTAAAAACTTCTGCACTATTGCCCACAATCCAGGGTAGAGAACTGGTATTGATTTTTGAAGCCAGAACTCTTGGTATCCATGTTTGAATTTTACTTTGAGTGCTTCGTTAGTCGTGAGTTCTAAGAGTTCCTTTTCCAAATTTGATAATTCTTCAGTGTCTGTGTTTGCGAAAGGATCTAAAACCCAACTCTGTATATTCAAGTTTAAAATATCTTGGAAACGCTCCGTAAAATCAACATGAAGAACTTCCAAGTGTTGGCAGTATGTAATTAAATCTTCCGGTTTTGCAGAGACTGCTGATAATGTGGGAAAGTGGTTGTATTCACCTCTACCTAGATTTCGTTTGAATAGAAGAAGTTTTCCCGCAAAAGCAGCTATGACGTATTTTTTTAAATTAAAGTCAACTCATCACCTTGCAATTGTAAATTAACTTAATTAAATATTTTAAACATGTCTGTCAAATAAGCGATGTCATTTTTGACGTAATCAGGTTTTCGCGCAATTTTTCGTCTCTATCTTCAAGAAAGTCCAGTACTGAGTCATATAGATTGAAAAAACGATTCAGACGAACACCTTTAGAGAGCCAACGTATTTCTGTGTGCAGCAGCAAGTGATTGTAATCTTCATCATTTTCATTACAAAGCTTACCAAATAATCGGTCATTCAATGAATTGCTTCTAATCTTATTGATTACTTTAATAACGTAATGGAGCAACGTATGCAGACGTTCATTCAAATTTTTTGCAACCAAATGCTGACGATGAATAATGCAATGTACAGCGAGTACATTTGGTACTGCTTGTTTCAAATGCGCTATGAAACCCTTATGACGCCCTGTCATTGCTGGAGCACCATCAGTAGCAGCAGACAAAATATTGCAAATGGGAATTTCTTTCTCTTGAAAATCTTTTGCATGGTATTAAATATAGATTCTCCCTTTGTATCAGATTCCAAATTTTTAGCAAATAATAACTCTTCATGAATTTTTTCTTCTTTTATAAATCGTACGTATGATAAGAGTAGAGCTTCGTTATTTGGTAGAGTTGATTCATCGAGTTGAATGGAAAATTTTCAAATCTTTAAGTAATCACATAATGATATTTCAACGTCTTTTGCCATTTCATCTATTCTTCTTTGCACTGAATTATTATTGAGAGGATTTTTTTGATGATATCTGACGGTGTCTTATGATGAAGAACAGTTTTTAATATCTTTTTGACTGCCGGCAAAATTAATTCCTCTCCAATTGTGTGTGGTTTTCCTGCTTTTGCTATTAACAATGAAACGTTATATGAGGCTCGTAGTCCATCATCATCTTGTTTAGAAGACGACGTAAAAAGGTTTGACATAGTTGGCTGTTTTAAATATTTCTTTTCCAGTTCTTGAAAATAGGATAAATCTTTGTTCTTCTTATCAGCATGCATTTTATTTCAATGCTCTTGTAGCCTAGAAGGTTTCATAGCTTCATTTGAAAAAACTTTTCGGCAAATTAAACACATAGGTAATGATTGGTTTTGTAGGAGAGTACGTAAATCCATATTTCAAATACTCAATACTGTACTGCCGGCATTTCTTTTTAGATGTAGATTCAGACATTTTCAAATACAAATTAACTTCTCAACAGATTTATAGATAGTTATAAAAATAATGTTTATAATGACTTCTAACACTTATCACTCACGACTATTTATCACGGCGAAGCACATAAAAATAATAAAACATTCCTAGAGCTATCGCTTTTATAGATTTGATTTTGTGCACGCATTAACTTGTATGTTTGCGATGCCGGCGCACTTGCTCCGTAAACAAGTCATTTCAAGCTCCCACATTCTTGTCGAAACATGTTAAATTGCAAGAACCGCGTGTTTGCCTACCAACTTGCAAGGACTTGTCACCGTCAATCTATTCTAAACTAAAACAAATTAGGTATAGGTATACCTAATGCTAATTTAAAAATGCTTTTTAATGCGAAAACAATAAGATAATTTACATAGCTAGATAAAATATTTATTCATGAAAACAGGTATTTTCAAAGTATTTTATTATATTAAAAAAATTATTGTAAAAAAAAATAAATATAATAAATTTATTATTATATTATTATTGCATCAAGGTTGATTTGCCTATCAGGACGGACACACATGTCCAACATAATAAGCCTGATATAGTAGTGCATGTTAAGGTATTGAATGAGATTACAATTATTGAAGTAGGAATAACATCTCAGGATTACCTGCAGACAGTAGAGGTTGAAAAGAAGAGGAAGTATGATCTGCTGGCTAATGAGTTGAGCCTAATTCATAAGTGTAATGTTAATATTATACCTTATGTTCTGACGTGGGATGGTATTGTAACTACGTACCATAAAGCTTACTCAAAGCGATTTGGAGTGGGAAAACGTATTGAAGCTTATATCCAATCTGTGATCTTGAAGAGAACTTTTGAGAGCATCTCAGTCGACTTCAGACGTACCAGTACGTTAGTAGGCAGTAGCAGGGAACTTATTGTCCAAGCTGCAGTTGAAAAGCTGTACATGACGGATGAGGTAGTGGATGACCAGAATCACCAGAAAGACACCACAGAATAGAAGAGATAAAAAGATTGTCACAGAAAATTCCATTAAATTTATTTATTTATTTGACCGCCCCTCTTGACTATCTCAACGCCCCCCATTTGCCTCTGGATCCGCTACCGCCCCCATGGAAGGCTCCAGCGCCCACTGGGGGGCGGTATCGCCCCCGTTGGGAATCTATGATTTATAACCTGCTGATTCAATTCATAAACTTTGTTTTAGAAACTTTCCTCAAGATTAAACACAAAATGTATTAAAAAATTATAGTTCTCATCCGCCTGAAAATATTAATATCCATGTACATTCCCGCTGTGGGCAGGAGAAAATACTTTTTGATTGTTTCCAGCGTTCAGGGCTGGATTACTCTTCCCTAGTCTAACCTCATCATGTTTTACGTAATCAAAGCATCTAACACTCGAGGTGTTGTGCAAGCGCTCTGAATCAAAAGAGGAATAAAATACATCAAATAATACTTACCAGTTTTGTAAAAAAAACAATTTACAAAACTGGTTGAGGAGGGATGAATTTATGCATGTTCGTATATATTAAAGTGTTACTCAGACAGTTTTCCAACCAAACTTTTCTGTATGTGAAAGAATTTTGACAAAAACACAAGCGTATAATATAGTGCATTTCGGGGCATAAAGCGTAAAAAAATTTAATTTTTGTGTGTTTAATACGAATAATTCCAAAGTGGAAACAAAAACAAAAGGAAACTGCGCTTTTCCAGACTCAATTTCCACAAGGTTTGGGGAAATGTTAAGGGAATTGCCAAAGCATATTATATTAAAGTTTCAGCTGTCAACAGTCGAAAGCTGCTTTCTATTGAAATGTAAAATTCAAAAAAGTTTCTGTATATGTTTAAATTCTTTTCTAGTAACAGACGGAAAATCGCAAAGAAGTGGAAGAATGGACTAAAGAAAGGGAATCTTCGGTAATTAAATTAGGAACGATTTTTCTCAGATGGCACACAGAAAACATAAAAAAAAATGTGTCTATCTTGCCTGGCCGTAACAGTTGTAGAATTGCAAGTTATTCACGTACCCCTGCATTATTCACAGAGAGTCTGTTTTACATAGACGTACACTTGTTAACGTAATGATCTTCTTGATGGATCGCTTGTCTGATGGATAAACAATATTTGAGACTGGTTATTAAACCGCAGGGAATTTTGAGGTTCATTGATGAAGACCCAGAAGAGTAAGTTTCATTTCAATGCATCCTTGTCGGTCGTAAGAGTGGATAGCTCTCGTGAAGTAAATAAGAAATGTTGTTGTTAATGAAGAAGTGAACACGGTATTAAATCTTAAATTAAATTTGGAAAGCTATACGAAATTAACGTTTCTTAGATTAGCTTGGACATTACTGTCACTTGAAGAATCGTAACATCTTGCAATGGAGTTAAGAGATTATTATTATTATTCGCACTAGCATAAGTAAATCAGAAACAACTGAAATATTATAAATGATCAGTAAAGCTTAAAAATTCTCTATCGGAAAGAGAAAAGAAACGTACAACGAAATATAGAGTACTAGAGATGGGTAATTAACGATCAAAATTTGAAGAATTGACTCTAGAGAGGACGATTGGTCTAACAGAAAGAAATGGAAAGGCAATCCTAGACTGCGGAAGACCCTGGGAAAATAAGAAGCTTAATAAGAGAGAAAGGTTGCTTTGACCCTATGTAATAAGGGGAAAAAGTTCTTTGAAGTCGATTAATGTCTCCTGACGCAGCAAAACTCTTCATGTTTTTCACTCTCTATAGTGTAAGTAATATAATAATTACGTTTCAAAACATTTTTTTAATATGCGCAACTTAAATCATTATAATATGCTCTAGACTTGTGTTCTAAGTCTTTATTAAACAAGGAAAGGGTAATAATTATTTTATTGGGGAAGGTCATCTATGGTATTCATTATTACACGGACTACCTAAATGTAGCGTGACCAGATTTCGATTCTTAATAACCGGAACAATTCAGTCAGCTTTCTGAAGCAGTTACTGTTTAGAAAAAGTTCATATTTCAGTCATTCAAACATCTTAACTTTGAAAATAAACATTTTGGTAGATAATTTGTTTGATTTTTTCCATATTTATGAATGAAAATAACATGAATTTTTAACCGGAACAAACACTAAACCGCATAGGACGTCAGGACAGTATTGAAAATCTGGGTCTTTCCTGGCTAATCCGGAAAGTATAGTCACCTACATAACGGTCTTAATTATTACGCAGGAAAATCTGGCGAAATTTTCTCGAAAATATTTTGTGTATAGACATGGTAATATTCGTAATATACGTTTATTCTGTGAAAACTATGCAGCAACCCAAATTAAATGCAATTTTACAGAGTCGTAATCACGTTAGAGAGCTTTGGCTTCGAGGAATTGTTAACTCAAGGAATGCCAAAACAGAGCAAATCAGATAAGTTGCAATTTCAACGCTCAATTTTAATGCGAGATATTTCACTGAACCACTGGAATGGATGCCTATGCAGTAGAACTGCCTATTATAGCTGAATTTCCAGATCTTCACTCATACGTATAGAGAAGGAGCACCAAGTTGTTTTTTAACCTATCTTCCTATTGCTTTTCGCTCGCCCTTTTTAATTTTGCCCCCCACAAAATATTTTGTCTGTTTGTCAGTTTGTCGGTTTGTAGATTTGTCAAAACAGCTGTTCCGCCATATCTTTCGAATGCGATGGACAAATTTAATGATTTATATGTGAAATGGAATCTTGTGACTTCGGGAGTGTCATAGTTTATAAAAAATTATTTCCCTCTAAAAAAGGGCAAATAGTTGGGAACTGGCTGCAACAAAAAGACAGTGACTTATTAAAATGCCATTCACTTTAGTAGAGATTTTTTATTTAATTTCCAATTTTCATTGGGGGCAGGAATTTGTGCACGCCTGATCTAAAGCATACTTAAATTATATAAAATGTGCATATTAACCAGAAACTATGTTTTAAGAAGGCAATGCAGGATATTTCCTGCAGCACGGAAATTGAAGGGTTTCAAATACGTTGCAGCACTGGAAGATATTAATCGATATCATGATAATTTCTCCACTTTTGCCACCGAGTGGCAAGGGAAAAATTCTCCACGCTATTAAATTTCGATTACTTTTGGACCCTACCTAATAAGCAACATTAAAAAACATCTAATAGAAATTTTAATTATTCTTTAGATCAAGGGTACTCAAACGTATGTCATCGGGATTTTTAAATTACTCACGTTAGGTGTTCAGCTATTCTTATTAAGCTGGGGGGCGGGGGGGGGGTGCTCAGTCGGTAGCGCGCCAGGCTCGTAATCTGTAGTTCTCAGGTTCGAGTCCCATCTGGGTCAGCGTTGAGATTTATCTCCGCAAAATTCCCCACCCTGCCCACGGTCAGTAGGGGACACCGATGGTCTTGGAAGGCCGCCGTCCGTCGGACGGGGCGTTAAACCGTGGCCCCGTGTGTGGGAGAGCCATACCCTGTGCACGTTAAAGAACACGCTGGATGGCCTTGACGGGAGGCTACCATCTGTCTCCTAACAGCTGTTCCAGTGGGTCCCCTCCCCCAACATTCTCTGAGCCTTTGGGGTCCCTGTGACCTGGCCATTTAGCCCATAGTGTGCAAAAAAGTGCCGCTCAGAGGTAAAACAACCCAACCCAACTTATTAAGCTGGATAGTGTACTGGTTTTAATAACAAATTCTTTGTTAACTTACAAATTGTGTAATATATTGAACTGTACATATTGTGAAAATCGCCATTAAAAATAATTTTAAAAAATTATCCCTCAAATAGCTGGAGGGAAACCCAGGTCCATCTCATGGTCATATAAAATTCATATAAAAATAATATAGGTCATATAAAAGCATAATGAAGCTTCTAGATTACTAGTACCCCGAAGTACCATAATATTAAATACTTAATAATTTTTGCATTTTATCAATGCACAAACATTCCAATCCAAACAAAATTATTTAATATTGCTTTAGGCTTTTTAGAATGTCTTTTTCGTTTCTTTAAACGCTACTAGCGAAAATATATTTTACAAATAGTTTCATTTTTATATCGCCTAAATTATTAGTTCGACTTCATATGACTTATGAATGGAAAATTAAATTTTTTGGAGAAACATGTTAAGAAATAGTTTTAGTGGTTCGTAGACTTTTAAAGATATCTTAGGAAAATTATTTGGATTATTTCAGCAATGTGAATATTTTATTTATATAATTATTTTCATGAAAGCTCCTGAACTGTAGACAAAAATTACGATAAGCAATTTGACAGAATCTGGTAGACAGCTAAACTCCTCTTGAATCCTGCATGAAATATACAGAGTTGAGGACTCTCTTGCCATAATCAATATACTTATTTAAAAGGAATATCAACCTTTAGACTGCAGATAGTAGTTTGTTCGTATTAAGCATCATCCCGTACTACACGATAGCATAGGCTTAATATCCATCCGACGGACGACAGCCTATCCGAGCCCAACAGTGTCCTCTTTCTTACAGAGGGTAGAAGAGGGTTAGCGGAGAAAATAGTCATAGTCCAGTTGCGATTCGAACCTGGGAACTACAGAGTATGTGCCTGGTGCTCTACCGACTGAGCCAATTACCGCCATCACCTCTCACTCTTATAGTAGAATTTTTTTCTAAAAATAAGACTGCTGAATTTCATGCCCATTTTTAAAAATTTCCGTCATAGCCCCATAAGAATGTTACAAGCTTTATGTAAAGACGATAGCCACTTTCATTCTTAAAAAACTGTAATTTAGATAACTTGCTTTGATCATAATCCCACCCATTATCCAAATATTTTAAATTGTGTACTTTAAATCAGGAACATAACTACCATAGCGCAAAGTGGCCTGGTCCATGAGCATCAAGGGATCAAATATGCCACTATAACATAAATATCAGTATTTAATATACATATATAGACGATTTTAAGTTAGTGATTAACTGACTGACTGATTGAGAGAGGATCACGCTAATTCTAATAATGATGAAGAAATGATAGAGCTCTGAAAATTTGCACGTAGGGTTAATTCGGGGCGTATATTTCGAGAAAAACCAAAATCTGAATTTCGATGTATGCTTCAAGGTCACATTCAAGCATAATGATATATGACCTCAAGGTCATATAAAAGCATAATGACATATGACTTCAAGGTCATATATAGGCATAATGATACAGGCCATAGGTCAAATATAAGTCACGTAAAGATCAAACCTTTATCTACGAGTTCTAAAAAAATGAAAATTGGTATTTTGGGGTGTTTCAGGTTGTAGGATTTTGGAAACGTTACGAAATTTCGGTTCCGGGGGATCCTTCGAAATCAAAGGTAACATTTTGAGCTATAGGAGCTAGAGAGCTAAAAATTGGTACCTGGGAGTATTTTGAGTCATAGAACTTGTAACTTTGGTCAAATTTCGAATTCGCTTCGAGGTCAAAGGTCAAATTTCGATATACACTACTCGACATTGAAAGTGTCCCACCCAGAAGGACATATACAAATATGCAAATAGAATGGTGGGTCTGCGCAGTTGAGATCCAATTATTGAGCTCCAGATTATGCAAATGATGATAATCTGGAGCCAATGACGTATGCGGCTCAAGAGATAAAAGGTGCAAGAAAGAACAAGGATGATATTGTGTTCATGTAGGTGGAAGTCGTGCAAACGGTTGAGATTAGCTGGTTCCACTTAGAAATTGTTCAGTGAAGGCCGAAAATGCCTGGTACATGCCGTTGGCAGGTTTATCGCTATTTGGATGCTTTTGAGAGAGAAAGAATTATAGGCCTATGTGAAGCTGGATGGACTACACGTTGTGTCGCTACCTATGTTCATCGGGATGCATGAACTGTTGGACGCTGGTGGCAACAGTGGCGAAATGAAGGTTCCAGCGCGCATCGCAGAGAGAGTGGTGCTGTCCAACTGATATCAGCACGGCTTGATAGGCGTATTGTTCGACATGCTCATTCGTCACCACAGAGCACTGCAGGTGATATTCGACGGGCTGTGTCAGCAGCCATGGACGTCCACATAACCACCCGAATGGTAAACCGAAGGTTGCGTGACACACACCTGCGCTCTTGGCAACCGTTAAGTCGACTGTCATTGACTGCAAACCATCGCAGCGCTCGTCTGGCTTGGTGCCGAAATCCTGCCAACGGGAGTCTCAAACAGAACACTATCGTGCTTAGTGATGAATCCCATTTCTGTCTGGGTGCTGATGATCAACTGGTCTGTGTATGGCGACAACCTAGTGAGAGGATGGATCCAGCTTTTGTTCGTGACTAGCACACTGCCCGTCAGCCAGGAATGATGGTATGGTGTGCTATTGGATGTGACAACAGGTCACCTCTTGTCTGCATCATGGGAACAATGAAAGTTGCACGATACGTTAGTGCAGTTCTGCAGCCTGTTTTGTTACCATTCCTGAGAGGCATGCAGCAGCCCATTTTCCAGCATGACAAAGCCCGTGCTACAATACACTGCTAGAATCTTCAGACAATGAGATCTGATTGAAACACGAAAGAGAATGATGAGAATGAGACAATGAAGTATGAAATGTTTGCAACATGTTCAAGTATTGCCATGGCCAGCACGATCTCCAGATTTATCACCAATAGAAAATCTGTGGGACCACTTTGGACCACGTGTGCAATCCTCTCACCGGCTGGCGTGGAAGCTCGATGAATTATGGGGGCAAGTCAACGCTGTTTGGTGTGCAATTCTTCAGGACCATATCCATCGACTGTATGACTCCATGCTATGCCGTATTACTTCCTGTATTGTTCCCGGCGGTGCAACCACCTACTGAGGCAGTCACATTGTGCTGCATTATCTCATCTTGTAATCGCTGTAAGTGGCTGCAAATTAAATCGTGGTATGCCAATATGTATTGTTATGTGTGTGCTACATTTTACCCCTATCCCCTAACTCCTACTGGGTGATGCAATTTCAATGTCGAGCAGTGTAGCAGTGCTAGAGAGCTAAAAATTGGTTCTTGGGAATATTTTGAGTCGTAGATCTTCGAAATATGAATTATTGAACATGATGGGTCTTTCGAGGTCATAGGTCAAATATAGATCTACCCCAGTCCGTATAATCAGTATAGTTAGTAAGGTTTTAGAGAGCTAGAAACTGGTGCTTAGGGGTATTTTGAGTCGTAGATCTCAGAAATTATATCAAATATTATATGAGATGTGTCCTTCGAGATCAAAAATCAAATTTAGATGTATCGGTGCTAGAAAGCTAAAATTTCATACATGGGAGTATTTTCCTGCGAGGTCAAATTTCCATATATTGGTGATGAAGAGATGAAAATGGTGAACAGTGCTATTTTAGACAGTAGAGCTCAGAAATAAGAAAGGAATTTTCGGATCCGGTGATTCAAGGTCAAATAGGGGTTATATTGACGGACTAGAAATCAAGAGGTACCGAAGGAACGGATTGATTTCTAATATATATATTTATACACGCTGATTTGGCGATTACATTTTACATGTTTGATGAGATGTTTATACAGTTTCTTGTTCAATAGAGTTGATCAGTTGCACTTGCGTGAGTGAGGGGGAAGTGGCACTTCTTACCAATCTGCACCCGAGTATTACAGACTTCATTACATCCCTGCCCTGTGACCAGTTCATTCCTCTGGAAGCAAACTGGCATTTTGCATATGCGCATGGCTTAATTAGATTACTATACAAAAGGGAAAAAATGAATGATTCGAATTTTATTTACATATCGTAAAATAATTACCTTTTTAATACAATTACATTATATTAAAATTTCTATATTAGTTTGTTTTTATCCAGATTTCAGGATTTAGAATCGGTTTAATAAAATTGGTCTGAATTTTTCTGGCTCATTCTTTTCCTGCTCTGAATTGTTACAATAACCAAGACGTAAACTAATAATCGATATTGAAGCCGCTAATTTAACTTATTTATTTTCTTCAATCACAGTAAGCTATAAAGTAATTCAATTTAATGATAATAGTATAAAAATAATCCAAATACATATCATTCTCTAAATGGTAGCCAGGTGTAACTGGAAGGAGACCTATGCACCAATCCCCTGTGATGATGCACAGAACCGGTCAGGCTAGCACCTGATCTCAAACCCCGCCTTCTCTTGGTGCAGGCCGTTAATACTTTTCAAAAGATATACTCTCTTGTGGAAGGGAATGGAAGAGGAGGGCTGCCAGCTCAGTGAGGTCTACTCAGCTGGACAACTATGGCTACTTTTCTTTTTCTCCTACCCTGTTGAGGAGAGGTCATATCCTGGTGCTGACCATATAAACTTACCGACCAGACTAGAATAAGTCTCTGAGCTTGATTATGAATCCTGAATTTGCTGCACTGGTGAACTTCTGTTAACGGAAAATCTTCCGCTGTGTTTTCTGTTCGATTGTGGGTTGACAGCCCCAAGTGAATAGATTCTTAGGATACGTTTTATCAGCTAGTGTATAATACTGAGCAGGGGTCATCGCAGGCACCTGAACTCTTGCTTCTACGGGTATCATCAAGTTCTACATTGGAGGAAGTCTGCCAGTGTATATGGCTTCAGCCTTTAGTAGTGAGGTAACAGAGTTTTGACCTACGCCAGCAAATAGGAGTCTGTTTGATATTGTCGGCATTCCCTCTCTAAATAAACATAGTTTCCTTAAACATCTCTCCCCTCTCCCCCGGTAGTTTGAATGTGAGATGTCTTGATGTCCTCACACAAGAATTTCACCGTTATAATTTATACATTCTTGGCTTGCTAGAGACCATATGGGCAGCTAAAAGGTCAGATTCTTAAAAATAATCTTAAATTTCAATTTTTCAGGGAGGGAAGATAAAAAAAGCATCTCTAATGCGTTGTTTTGCTTCTCAGCAGACACGCCAGTGATGCTCTTTTAGGATATGAGTGCATTAATGAAAAGTTTCTTACAGCAAAATTTCAGACAAGCGTTAAAGACTTGTATGTTATCTGCTGTTATGCCCCCACTGAGGATGCCGATGAGGATGAGAAGGATAGGTTTTATGAACAACTTCAGGATATTTTGAATTCTGGCAAGAAAGGAGATATTACCCTTGTTCTTGGTGACTTCAATGCCAAAGTTGGTACGGACTCTGACCTTTGCGGATGGGTGATAGACCCTTTCGGTATTGGTAGCTGCAATGACAATGGGCAACGTCTCGTACAGTTAACTAAACTTAATGGTTTGAGAACAACTAAAACTTATTACAAACACCGTGACATACATAAGTACACAAGGGTTTCGCCAGATGGGCTGCATAAGAATATGTTTCAATATATATTAATTAACAGCAAATGAACTAGTTCTGTTAGGAATACCAGGTCATATATAGAAGCTGAAATTGAATCCGACTGTTACCTTGCTAAAAGTATCATGCAACTTAAAACTTAAGAAGTGTTGTGCTAAGGATATGAAATTTACCTTTAATTCTGAAGCTCTGAAAGACCCAGTTATAGCTAAAGCTTACCATGATAAGTTATTTAGTCATTATGACAGTCATAGTTTGCTTACTACTGAGGTTGAGGAAGAATGGGACTGTTTTAAACAGAATTTTTTGGAAACTAACAGTACTCTTTTAGGAAAAAAGGAGCAGAGGAGACAGAATTATTTGAGTGATAAGGCACTTGAGCTTATTTAAGAAAGAAATAACTGTAGGAATGTCCTTAATCAATACCCTACTAGTCCTAATAGAAATAATTACAGAGCTTAATTAACGTGTAAATGATCAATTAGCTACTGATAAGAATCTTTGGCTTTATGGCATGGCTGACAAAGCCGAGGAAGCAGTCAGACAGCACAACAGCATAGAACTGTAGCAGATAGTCAATTTTTTTGTGGTAGGAAACAGACAGGTATACAGGGATTGAAGGATAAACAAGGTAAGGTTATAGAAGGTGAGGATTCTGTCATGGCTAGGTGGGCTGTGCATTTCAGTGATGTTCTAAACAATGTGGTTAGTTCTACTCCCATTGTTTGTAATGATGATAGATGCATTACTGGTTTTAATGTTGGCCTTCTAACTCAGTCTGAAGTTAGTTTGGCCATTTCTAAACTTAAATTACATAAATCCCCAGGGGTAGATGAAATTACTACGTAATTGCTTAGAGCTCGGAATGTTTCGGTTACCACATGGATGACTAAAATTTTGAATATCTTTTGAAATATCGGCATTGTTCCTAAGTATTTTCCCAGAGCTATTATTATCTCTATTTTTCAAAAGGGTGATCGCAGTACTTGTGATAACTATAGGGGTATATAGGCCTACTTTCTGTTCCAGTAAAATTCTTTGCATGATTATGTTCAATAGAATTAAAAATCTGGTTGACAGGCAATTACGTGATGAGCAATGTAGATTCAGAAGTGGTAGGGGATGTGTAGATCAGATGTTTTCACTCAGGGAGATTCTTAAGAAACGTTTAGAATTTCGGTAACCTTTGTTTGCTAGCTTTGTTGATTTCAAAAAGGCTTTCGAATGTGTTGATCGTCATAATTTGTGGTTGATTGTGAGATCATATGGTATACCATACAAGTTAGTTAACATAATGAAAGCTCTGTATAATAACACTAAGTCGTGTGTGAGAGTTGGTAAGGCTTGTAGCAATTAGTTTAGCATTACTTCTGATGTTCAACAAGGGTGCATTTTGTCTCGTTTCCTCTTTAGTTTTGTTATTGATTATGTTATGCGAAATTCACTTCAAGGGAAAGATTTTGGCCTCAAATGGTCTAGAGATTTCCAACTTCCTGATTTAGATTATGCAGATGATTTGGCCTTGTTGGATAATGATGTTGGAATTCTTTCATTAGGACTGTTGATCAGTCTGGTAGTAGAGTAGGTTTGGTTATAAACAGCGAGAAAACTAAAGTGATGAAAATTGGTCAGGCAGGCTGTGATTCAGTTAATTTGAATGGTTGCAGTCTTGAGCAGGTGTCTGATTATTTTGGGAGCTATGTAACAATATTGGTGATATGCGCTATGAGATTTACAGAAGAATGAGGATTGATGCCGGGACTTTTAAGAATTTATGGAGAATGTGGAGAAATAGGCGTATGCACGTAAACTCTAAAATTAGATAGGATAATAGTTTGGTTTTTTCTAGGATTAAATATGGTAGTGAAACCTGAACGCTTTGTAAACAAGATAACAGGAGACTTGATGCTTTTGATTCTAGATGCATACGCAGTATCTTGAGCATTAGGTGGTTCAACTTTGTACGTAATGATGAGGTTAGGCAAAAAAGTCGGCAACCTCCTGTGAATAGCATATTGTGCAGAGAGAAACTCCGTTAGTTTGGACATGTTGCCCATATGGATAATTATAGATTAGCGAGTGTGCCTAAAGGGCTCAGGAGGAGGGGGAGACCTAGGATGCGGTGGGCATGCAATGTCAAATAGGACCTTGTTAGAATTGGTGTACAGTGGCCAGATGCAGCAGATGTAGCTCAGGACAGCTATGCTTGGAAAACAAATTACCGGTCTGGTTGAATCTGTAACATGACTGTTCATGGTTCAACATGGCAAGTGAGGATGATGATGATGATGAAATGCATATGCAACAAATAGATAACCTATGCATCAATCTCAGATTTAATGCTTTCTCGATTAATTTTATTTTTTTCACTATAACGTAATGGAAAGATATCCAAGTTCATTACGTACACATAATTAAAACAGCCATAAAATTTTATCAGTGGACACTTCTTTGAATATATATTTTATTACATTCCTGCAGTTCCCAGGTTCGAATTCCACCTGGTCAGCTTCGAGATTTATCTCTGCAAAACTCGTAACCCTGCCTTCGGTCTTTAGGATACACCGATGGGCTTGAAAAGCACGCAATCTATCAGATGGGACATTAAGCCCTGTTCATTTTAAAGAACACGATGGGTGTATTCTCGTAACAACTGTCCAGTGGGTCCCCTTCCCCCAACCTTCTCTAAGACGCCGGGGTCTTTTTTGATCTGGTCATTTAGTCCATTGTGTGTAAAAAATGCTGCTCACATATAAAACAACACAACCCAACAATCCATTAAATTCATTGAAATTGCCAATGAAACATTAAGATTTCTTTAAATTTTATTCTCAGAACCCTTATTATTGATGAGCCGTCCCGTGGCCGAGTGGTTAGCACGCTTGGCTGCTGATCTAAGGGACCTGGGTTCGAGCTCCGGATTTAGGCATGGATGTGTGTGTCGTTTTTCTGCTGAGGTCCTGCCATCCTCTCAGATCTCCTACTGTAGCATATAAACTGACAGGCTCCTGTCAGACCTCTGTGGCAAGCAGCTGCTTGAGGAGGTATTTTTTTATTATTGACATTATTACCAAATTCCATTTTTATAGGTTTTTTTTCTTTACGTTTACTTGTAGAATCTGAATGTTTACTTTTTATCTTTTTATAACACGAGAGAAAAACTTCTTTCTGTTAGTTTTTTGTATTCTATGTTCTAAAAAGCATTTTTATGCATCATATATGTGTATGTGTTAGAGCTGGAATTTTTAGAAGCCAAATCAGTGTAGGTATTAAGGTTTTAAATTGGCGATAAAATTAAATATAAATATGAAATTCAATATTAACTACCTTCTAACTCAGCAAACATTAATTTTTATCTTTTTTATATGCAAATTGACAAAAGATGTTTGTATATAAGCAATACTAAGAAAAGTTACTAACAACCTTGGAAACAAGTCGAAATGCTGTGTGTTAGCTCTAACTAAGGCAGTGGTCAGCAGTGACTTCGGTCTTAGTAGGCCATGTCCTTGTATGAGAAGGCCTGTATTAAGCTAGGAGTAGCTTCTAGGATTCTTCTCTGTCCTATTTGTCGCAAATCAAAACAAAATACTGAACTTATCAATGCAGTTGTGTAATTTTACCCCACTTAAAGTAATAATTATATGGCAGTAATGTCGATGTACGACTACAGTGTAATAGGCGATAGCAACGGCCGAAAAGTAAAAATTGTCAATCATTTAGCCCAATAACTAAATATTTTAATCAGAGCAACAAAATGCATACTTTAATTTACACTCGACGTGCTGTAACACTGGATTTTCTACAGTGAGGTGAAGTGATCAGGTGTTAGCCTCTCAACACACGCCTACTTCAACTACTGATCCGAACAAAGTAGCGTATATTAATTCCTTAATCAAGATTGCATAGAGTTAAGAAAACAAAATTTAAAATAATTATTCAATATTGAAACAAACTTGGTAATTACAAATTGGAACTTTAAGAATTTTCAGTCAAACTGGTTGCTTTCGAAAAGAAGATTTTACAGGTTATGAAGCAACTATTTTTAAATAGAACCAATGCCTGAGTCAGAGATAACAGTACTAAAACACACACCCATGCCATCCTGGGACTCGAACCAGTACAGCTGCAGTGTCACTGCCAACCTACGTGATACCACTGCGCCACCGAAGCGACAAATTACACAAATTATAAGCAAAACATTTTACCCTGAAACATGAAAATCAATAGCTTTGTCGATACTCACGGGTATCTTTTGTTTCCAACCACTTTATTAACCATTATTACTCTAACTATCTCCGAAATACCATTTATTTTCTTAAAAGATCAGGAACTTGAAGTACAGGATCAACTTCACACAGTCACATTCTGATCTACTGATGTTTTAAATATCAAATATATTTAATTAAGTCTTTGCTTCTGGTGTGATACACTCAGTAAACTTGGATATCGATTCTTCGCTACAGATGGCTCAATCGGCAGCACGCCAGGCTGGTAATCTGCAATTCCCAGGTTCGAGTCCCAGCTGGGTCAGCGTTGAGACTTATCTCCGCAAAATTCCCCGCCCTGCCCACGGTCAGTAGAGGACACCAATGGGCTTGGAAAGTCCATCGTCCGTCGGATGGGACTTTAAGCCATGACTTCGTGTGTGGGGCAGTCATACCCTGTACACGTTAAAGAACATGCTGGATGGCCTTGAGGGGAGGATACCATCTGTCTTCCAACAACTATTTCAGTGGGTCCCCTTCCCCCAACCTTCTCTGAGATTTCGGGGTCCTTGTGACCGGGCCATTTAGCCCATGGTGTGCAAAAAAGTGCCGCTCAGAGGTAAAACAACCCAACCCTTCGCTATAGAAGCATTGAAAATAGTTCATAATGAAGATCCCTGATATAATGGATACTGCATTCTTTCTTTAATATATTATAAAAGTGGGACACGTCATCTATTTGAAATCAGAATTTCTAGCCACTTACACCATAAAGATTGAGTTATTTTTATGTCTGTTCTATAAAGAGGATAATTCAGAGCTTATGATTTTTATTGATTAATAACATATGTACTAATTCTGGGAAGAAAAATGATCCCCACCCATCCCATGCACTGCCTTTAAGACTCCATTAAAAAGCTTCTTAAAAACTAACATAATCAGTAATGTAGTTCAATAAACTGCAAATTTGGGTGTCCGCACCATAAGGGTTGGGTAAAGAAAATTTAATGCTTCTAATTTATTTTTTTTTTAATCCTAGACTTTCACTTCCCAGCAAGAAATATGAAAGAAAATTATTTAAAAAAAGCTTTGCTAATCTATTTAAATTTCGGGATCATTTACGTACGCGAGAAAGAAGTTTCAAGAACGATTTTCATAAATATGTCTGGGATGCCTAAGGTAAAGATACCTCCGATTCATTGTATCACAAGGTGTCATACCAAGATTTTAAAAAATTATAAAATATCTTCACTGTCTCGTTCCATTATATTTTTATGTTCATTTTCATCTTATCTTGTTTTAATTGCATGCTTATAAATAAATATATAAAATAAATATATTCATATATATTGGGGGCGCATGCAATTATTTTTTTTTCTGATATAGGGGTGGGCAAACAGGTTCGGAGACTATTGGTGTAGTTGAGACAGGGCGCACCAAGGCGACGCCCCAGTACTTTTGTAAGAAACAAGGGCACACCTTGGTACTTCAATTGCTCTTTGCCAAGTTTTGGTCGAATTAAAGGACCGATGGAAATGAGTATGGTGAATTCAGGTTCAAGGATACCTAAAACGTATATTTTCGTTGGAATCTTAAAACGTTCATCAAAAAAAAAATTCTCTATATCGTTCCGACGAAAAAGTAAAAATCGCCCAATAAATTTAGGAGAATTCTATTTTTTTCTTGATAGGTACTGGGACTTAGTACTTTATATTAAATTATATATCGTGTGTGTCCAAAAAATATATATATTATTCTAAGTAGCTAGAAATAAATTGGTCTCATTTTTTTTAGCCTTGATCAGAACAGTTTTAGTCACTGAGCCAGAGCTCTGTTAGAAAAAAATAAAAATAAATAACATTCATTAAACTGGAATACATGACGTTAAACCATTTTTTAAATTATTATATTTATATTACACTTTCTTAAAATGTAATAGTCACTATTAGATTATTCTGTTTATGAAAATCTGTACAGGTTTCGTTATTTAGTGTTTCTATGTAAAATGTTATACGGAGTTATACCAACTTTATCGTGATTTTCTTTAACTATACCATAAATAATTTAAAAGTATCGAAAGTAATTTAAAATACGAATAAAGATAATGCAAAATATCTAATATATAAACATCGCAAAAGCTAAACAGAAGGAAGATACTAATAAAATTTCTAAGATATATTTTAATTATTTAACTAATCGAAAGTTGAGGGAGAATCATGCAAATAAACTTTTGCAAATGTGGTTATAAGCGACATCGAAATTTTGTGCTATTGTGAATATTATTTCCTGTAGATGGCAGCACTAACAAGATGCAATTATTGCAAGATTGCAATTTAGCATAGGATATAAAAGAAATTGGAAAGTACATTATTTGCCTAGAATATATTATAAATTTGAGTACAAGAAATAAATCGGAAATATAGTGCTAAATTATATTTTCTCTGAATAATGCTAAAACTAATTGATTACTTGACGCTATTGAAGAATGATACGCACATAAAAAAACACCTCATTAAGCCAGTGCGTAATTTTGTTCTCCAAGAATGTCTGTCCTGAGCTACAGCTGCTGTATTTGGCCATTGTACGCCAATTGTAGTAAGGTACCTGTTAGACATCGTCTGTCGATCGCATCCTAGGTCTACTCCTTTTCTTGAGGCTTTTAGGTACATTGTTCAAAATCATACTCGTCAATTTGCAGCTATGCATACGAGCAACATGGCCAAACAGATGCAGTATCTCTCTGCACAAAATGCTACTCAAAAGAGGTTAACGACTCCTTCTTATAACCACATCATTACTTGCGAAGTCACATCACATAATTCCCAAGATACTGCGTAAACATATAGAATCAAACGCATCAAGTTTCGTGTTATCCTGCTTAGAAAGGGTCCACGTTTCGCTACTTATATCATATTATACCGCCTAATTTTGATCTTTAGGTATATATGACTATTTCTCCACACTTTCCAAATATTCTTAAAGGTCCCAGCAGCAATCCATGCACATCTCTTTATGTTATGCCACACATCACCAGTATCTGTTAAACAGCTGACAATATAATTAAACTTGCTCAAGAGTACAAAAATTTTCATCATTTAATTTTCTCTCTGTTTATTACCAAACCTACTCTATTACAGGTCTCATCAACAAAGCCAAACCATCTGCATAATCTAATTAAAACATTTTGAAATCTATAGACCATTTAAGTTCAAAATCTTTTCCTTACAAAGAATTTCGCATAACAAAATAACCAAACTAAAAAGAAACAAAATGCAGCCTTGTCGAACTCTACAAGCAATGCTAAACCATTTGTTATAAGCTTTATCAACTACCATACATGACTCAATGCTATTATAGAGATCTTTCATTATGTTAACTTCCCAGATATTCCACATGACCTAACGATCAACAACAAATTATGTCGATCAGCAGAGTCAAAAAACTTTTTGAAATCTATAAAGTTAGTAACCACAGATTTCTAAAACTCTAAATATTTCTCAAGAATTTGCCTAAGGGAAAATATTTGATCTATACATCCCCGACCACATCTTAATCCATAATTCTTATCACGCAATTGCCCATCAACTAGATTCTTAATTCGATTAAGCACAATCATACAAAGAACTTCACCTGAAACAGAAAGTAGGCTGATACCCCTATAGTTATCAAAAGAACTGCGATCACATTTTTTAAAAATAGGAAGAGTAATAACTCTGCTAAAATCCTTAGAAACAATGGCTTTATCGCAAACGATATTCAAAATTTCCACCAATCATGGAATAACAGAAACATTCCCAGATCTAAGCAATTCAGTAAAAATTTCATCTATCTTGGGGGTTATGAAGTTTCACTTTAGAGATAGCTAAAGCAATTTAGAAAGTGATATAGGGCTTACATTAAAGCCAGTAATGCATCTATCCTCATTACAAATAATGGGAGTAGAATTGATTATATTGCGTAGAGCATCTCTAAAATGCTCGGTCCACCTAGGCATAAAATAATCCTCATCTTGAACAATAACCTTATCATTTTTATCCTCTAATCCCTATGTACCTGGTCGTTTCTTCCCACACAAAACATAACTATCTAATACAACTCCCTGCTGTTGTGCTGCTTAACTGCTTCCTCGGTTGACTCAGCCAAGCTATCAAACCAATGATTCCTATCAGTTTAACTGATTCTTTACACGTTTATTAATATCTTTGTAATGCTGTCTGTTAGGACTAGTAGGGTGTTGATTCAAATTATTCCTGCCATTCTTTCTTGCAAAAATATACTCTGTAGCCATAACACTCAAATAATTATGTTTCCTCTGTTCCTTTTTACCCAAAATAGTACTGTTGGCTTTCAAGGAAAGCCTGTTTAAGACGATCCCTTTTTTTCAACTTCAACAGTAAGCAAATCACGGCTATCATAATAACCAAGTAGCCGATTGTGGTATGCTTTGGCTACATCTGGATCTTTCAGACCTTTTAAAAGTAATTCTTTTAACCTTAGCACAACATTTCTTAAGCTTCAATTGTACGACACTTTTGACCAGGCAATAGCAGATCCAATATCGGCTCTCCGATATGATCTTGTATTCCTAACTGAAGTAGTCCATTTCCTAGTAATTAATACACAATCGATCATATTCCTATGCAACCAAGTGAAACCCATGTGCAGTCAGAAACTTTTAATAATGTAAATAAAATAAAATGAATCATTTTTATTTATATAAAACCTTCACGAAAAAACATTTTAAAACTATTTATCATATATTCAAACGTATATCATTCGTTGTTTTATTATAAAAGCCTTTCTTTGAACCAAAACTGTTTAAATACTGCCTACACATTCTGTGAGTATTTGGTAATGATTGGCTAATTTCTGCTGAAAATGAAAAAGAAATAAATG